>JAYKKR010000002.1:1379074-2758148 GCA_036971615.1 Amyloporia xantha
GTGAGATTCGACGCGCGACGAGACTCTATCACAGAGTACTTACGCAGGTGCCATGCCAGGGTCAATGACATCAATATCCAGCGAGACTGCAAATCCTCTTAAACCCAGCCATATTATCTGTGCATGAATGAGTGCTCACTGTAGACAGGGTTGTCGCCAACCGTGTCGCGGATTCTCTTAACAACGCCCTTCCAGCCGACCTCCTCGATCTCGTCCGCATGCGAGATCACGAAGCCCACCTCATAATCGTTATCGTAGTCGTCCCAGCTGCTAATGGCCCCGCGGATACCGACGTGCTGACGTTGACGAGACGGCGTCAGCAAGTCCGAACCGACCAGTGACGAACATGACGTCTAACGTACGATGTTGGAATTGTTGGCAGCAAGAAGGCCCTCGTTGTGTGCATACCAGAAGTAGCTACCGTGGGTAACTGGGATTTCCTGATGTTGGTGGTAGTCAGTATAAACACACAAATAATGCAACGATGAAGCTCACCTCTCCAGGAAGCCATGGACTATCTTCGTCTCCCTGTACAATGGCTGTCAGTTTCTTGGGTGTTCTAATAGTTTCGAAATCCACAAACCCATGCTTTGGGCTTCCACGTGTCTATGTGGTAATCATCAGAAACAACTCGCAGAAACAAAATCAGACATCCTACCAAGGTGACTGTCGAAATGGATCACGCTAAAATGATTGCATATTAGCTGCATAATGACTATCGCAGCGTACGATGCTGCACACCTGACTGGGCCATATGTATCTACCACTCCCCGCAGCAGTGGCAGAGTGATCGTGTGATCACCACCCTACATTATCACTGAGCTGTCATCATCTAGACCAAGAACGCGGGGTATAGCTCACGAGGGTCAGCACTCTAGGATGGAACTTCCCATCCTTAGCGAGGCTGGTACCCTCGAACGTGCGTGTGTTGGTCTTCGACAACAACGCCTTGTTGGCAATCTCGAGCTGGCGCAGGGCAACCTTGTTGTCGACGAAAACCATGGCTGCACATGACCATGAATATCCGATCCGGATAAATAGACTAGATATACACGCACGGACGTCACCACAGTCGACCACATCGAGATACTCGCTTACACGGATCTTCATGGGGACGTTGATTCTGTCGACCCCAAGACGCCGTGCGCCCTGGCGGATACCGTTCGGTCCGAAACGCGCTCTGCAATTGACTTCGTTGAGCATGATTCCGTAGCGGCACTAATGTACTCACCCTGGCCGGAAACTCGTGGCAGTGTCGAACGGCGCACCTTTCCCGATCAAGGTCAGCGGGAGAAGGCTATGAAATGTGGGAGGTCTGAATCATACCGATGACGGCAACATCATAGGGCGTATCTGCGTCACTGCCGAAGCAGCGAAGAGGTGTCGCGCGAGCGAAGGTAGTCAATCCGTTCCACGACTCCTTGGCCCATGTCTCCTTGAAGATCAGCTCAGAAGAGAACAGCTTGGTGAAGTTCACGCCATCCGAGCCCTGCGGGGATGGGATGCTAGCAGGAAACTGGTCCTGTCCGAGAACCGAAGGTGCGTTGACGATCGCGAGTGCGAGGGCACTCAGCGCGGAGAGGGGAATAGAGGAGAACATCGTATAAGCAGCAGCAGAGGCCTAGAGGGGCTGTACACCGACTGCACGGTATGTACACGACGGCCGCCCACTGCATCTTTATAGTGAGCTGGGTGAGAGATAAGCTACAACTCAGCGTCTGCATAGGGTAGTCGCGCGGTGTGCTGCATTGATAGAGGATGATATCCTGTGATATCGAATTCTACGCAGTGCGATATGGGGAAACTAGGCACCCCAACATTAGCATGGCACGATAAGCTGGTCGCTGTTAGGTCGCCGAGCCCCCGTCAATGCTGTGCTCTCTGCTGGCGTCACCCCTGGGCATTGGGCAAGGCCCACCCTGACCTCGATCAACGTCGATTGCAGATACGCGAGAGTGAAGCTGGAATCGATTATACTGAAATATGTAAAGGGTATCCTACCAATACAGTCTCGGGTACATTTCTATCATCAGTACTTCTAATGCTATGCAGGGGTGTCCGAAAGTTGAGGCAATAAGATAACAGATCATCGTTGTCCGAGCGAGCCCATGAAGCTTGACAGCTCCAAATCCTCGTACTCCTCCTCGGGAGGCAGGTCCTCCAAGCCGCGCAAGACGTTCTTGGACCCCGGTAGGGCCGGAGCGTCTTTGTCTTTCTTTTTCGTGACTGCTGCCCCGTCTTCGTCTTCCGTCGTCCGCCGGAACAGGTCTAATACGAGATCGGTGTCCATGGATGCAAGACCAGAGTTCTGCTGCGTCACAACCGAATTCGCGATATTCAGCTTGAAGCGTTGCAGACTGAGGATCAAAGTTAGTAATATCTCAGATGTTTTGCTGAAGTAAACGCACCCCATGATTTTTTCCTCTAGGGTACCCTTGGTTATGAGACGGTACACATTAACGACCTTCTTCTGGCCGATACGATGCGCCCGGTCCATCGCCTGAAGGTCCTTCATCGGATTCCAATCATGCTCGACGAATATGACCGTATCGGCACCCGTCAGCGTCAGCCCAAGTCCACCGACGTGCGTCGTGAGTAGCAGGCAGTCGATACTTGGATCGGCATTGAAAGTCTGCACGATGGCGTGGCGTTTGTTCGCATCGGTGCCACCGTCTAGCCGCATGTACGTCACAGAGGGCATGTGTTGCTTGAAGAGGTCTTTTTCGATGATGTCCAGCATCTGCTTCATCTGACAGAAAATGAGAACGCGGTGCTGAGAGAACGCCCCCGTCCCAGCTGATTCCGCATCGGCCAGCTCGCTCTTGACTGTCTCACCAGTCACTCCAGGTGAGGACCCGATCCCGCAGTCGACGAGCAGTTGACTAAGAACAAGTCTTGATCAACAAGCACTGCGAGAGAACTGTATCCAGACTTACCGAAGAGCAAGCAATTTCGGCGCATGTTGGATGTCACTCAGATCGGACGACTCGGACTTCTGTCCGATGTGCTTCAAGGCATCGAGTATGGCCTGCCTGTCAGTCTTCAAGACGAGCGCTGGGTGATTGCACAGTTTACGCAAGTACTGGAGTGATTGGAAGACGTGCTGCTGTCCACCCGTCTTTTCCCCCCGATCCGAGCGTACGACATCCTCAGCAGCAGCGCCAGCGCGAGACTTTGAGAAGTCGTCATAAAGGTACTTCTGCAACTCCGACAGCTCGCAGTAGTAGTCCTGAATGATCTTGGGCGGCAGGTCATGCAGGACATCCTCTTTAAGACGGCGCAGGAGAAATGGCAGGACTTGCTTGTGTAGAGCCTCAAGGGCGAGTGCAGCTGACAGAATGTATCAGCATTACGCAATATTCACGAAGAGGAAGATGTTACCTGCTTCGCCGTTCTTGGACTTCCCATCTCGATTAGACAATATCGGCTTGCTGAATCGCTCACTGAATGACGACTCGGAACCGAGGAAGCCTGGCATCAAGAAATCGAACAAGCTCCAGAGCTCCAGCACGTTGTTCTGAATAGGGGTCCCGGATAAGATAAGCCGATGGTGCGCCCGGATGCACTTGACGGCCTTCGTCAGCTTCGTCTTCGCGTTCTTAATGATGTGTCCCTCGTCAAGAATACAGTAGTGCCAGTTCAGCTCTTGCAAATTGGCGATATCGTTCCGGACTACTTCGTAAGAGGTAATGACGATGTCGTATTTCTTGAGCTTCGCAAGGAGTTTGCCGCGCTCTCTCGAATTCCCGGTGTAAAGCACGGGCTTCAAGTTCTCTGTGTATTTGAGAATCTCGTAGTACCAGTGCCCGGTAAGTGTGGGTGGACATATAATGAGCGATGGTAGATGGACTGAGTCCGGCGATTTCGTCTCCTCATGTTTCTTCGCTCGTTCGAAATGCTTGCTCGCAAGAATGCAGATAGATTGTAGAGTTTTTCCAAGACCCATATCTAACATTTCATGAGAGAAAATTCAATGACGAGTAACCAATTCGAGCCATACCATCACAAAGGATACCGTGCAATTGGTATTTAGCAAGGAATGCAAGCCAGTTGACGCCTTCCTGTTGATACTTCCGCAGCTCCGCTTTGATTGTGATCGGTATAACGTACTGTTGTACCTTACTGCCATCAAGCAGCTGCATCAGGAATTGACGCTCCTCGTCACGACGTTGCAGTAGGTCTTGGGAGAATCCAGAGGGATCAGGTAAACCAGCCTACGAAAGGTGTCAATTACACCTCGTAAATCAACTCGTTTGATCTCACCTCTAGCGGTACCATCTTGACCAACGAGGCAAAGGTATTCGTGGCAGTCGATCGGATATCGTCGTCTGGATCGCTCATCCGACCAAGTATCGGAACTACCATGAAAATAACGTATGGCAGCGCTTTGATATCCAGTTTCTGCACGATGTCTGGACTTGATGTAAGTCCAGGTAGAAAGTCCTACAGATATAAACTTACGATACACAAGCTCCACCGCGCCTTGTCGATTTGGTAGATTTAAGTCATCCCCGATAAAAGGTATGACGGTCTCGACGACACAACGCATGGCATCGATTGTCATGGTATCACATATCGTCGCAAAACATCGGGCAGCAGATTGACGAATAATGGCAAATTGACTGCGAAGGGCGAGGATGATCATGGGGAACAAGTCGTTAAACTTGGGCCAGAGCGCCTCGTCAAAAGTAGGAGCAACGGCCTCCAACACACTGAAGGAGTCGATGATATCTTGACCGAACTGTTTCTCAATAAGCTTGTCCATTTTTTCGACGGCGTCTACGGGAAAACAGCAATGTCAGCACACTGTTTCAAACACGACAGTGATGCGTACCGGTCGAACAAGCACTAATAAGACCACCGGCCATTGACTGCCACATCTTAGGGACGACATCCAACAAGCGCGGACCGAACTTTTTCGACAGTTCCACGAAAGCCAATTGTGCACCTCGACGCGATAGGCGTGCCTTGGCGGCATCCTCTGGACTAATACTGCCCTTCCCCGTCGGCTCCTTGCCGCTTCCCTGAGCTCTGGGAAACGACAATATTCCAGCTGATATTTTGCGAGCATACGCGAAGGTAGGCGTCTGATCAGTGTCCTGGCACAAGAACGTGCAGAGGTTCTTGACGATCTTGTCTGGAGGCTGAGCCAAATCGCGCTGGACACAAAATTCAACGAATGCCGCTACCGCGATAGCCGATCGTGTCTGAAGATCCGCATTCTCTTCGTTCTGAAAATGGGACAGTGATGTCAGTAGTGTGGAAACAGAACAAAGTAAATAACCAACCTTGATGCTATTCATAATGCCCTTGACAATGGGGCTGACTTTGTCGGGAGTGCTCTTGAATGCCACGAACGCAGCCGAGAATGCCGCAGATACACGAACATCGTACTGTGCCTTCACTTCGATGTAACGCTCAATGCTGGTAACCGCTTTGATCCGTTTCTCTTTGATGATAGCCAGCTCGCGCTTCTTCGTCCTGCCCAAGCTATCCTTCAGCTTCGTGAACATCTCACCCACAGCAGCCTGCGCTGTTTCAATGGTGAAACATCCCGGCTTGGTGCCCGTCACATCAACCTCAGTCCCCAAGGGCGGAATAGCCGATTGCGAGATCTTACAATCGTGAGCGAAAGACTGGAGTAGGTTGTAACATTCGCCATGTATTCGGGCAAGTGTGAAGGCCATCTCATGGTACGCGGCGGGAGGGTCGACTTGTAGCCAGGCCAATGTCTTGGTGCTGATTTCCGCCGCGAGAGTAGACGTCTCGATGAGCAATGAAGTCGGCGCTGGTGTAGTCGCATCGTATTCTCTAGCCCATTCCTCTGCGACTATAGCTGCCAAGAACTTCTGCAGCATACTCGTAGAGTCGATGTAGTGAATGAGTATAGGCCGAAACATGTCATCCAGCTGCATTCCTTGGCCCTGACAAAGCAGAAGATCAGTGCCACCAGACATGATAAATGCACTGAATCATGCTCACAGTATTCGGCCAGAAGGCAATGACGTACGCCAGTGCGGAAGCAGCTGCAATGCGGGCTTTCAACACAATCTCAATGGGCACTAAAGCGAGGTCCTGTGCGAGCATGTTTTTGTCTACATTGTGTCGCTCATGGTCTGAGGACACGATCGGGTCGTAGAAGCTAGATGCATCCAGCGGCAGACCAAGGGGTGTCATCAATATTGCGTACCACTCCAGAAGTACTTGCTGATTGATAAGTGACTCCAACCAGCCAGCTATGGTGTGCAAAGTCGATAGAACAAGACGCCAGGCAGATAGTGTGGAGTCGCGGATGTCACAACGCTCCTCTACGACGAGATTCTGATACAGAAGACGTAGGAAAGTGAGTGTCATCCAGTCCTTCGGTAGCGTCGGGACCGTCATGAATGTGTACAATGTCTTGACGACAGCGAGCCGCACATTGGCGATGGTGTGGCGGAAGAAAGGGAACAGCGTTGGCGCAAGAACTGTGATAGGACTGCTATATGGAGGGAAAGGCTGTCAGTGCGCACCTTCCGCGACCTCAATCCAAGACGTACGATCGAGTGTCATCAGCGATGATCTCAATAACCTGGTCGTAAGTAACGAGTTTCCCTGGAAGCGCTTTAAGCGCAATTAAATAGAAGAAGTACAGCATGCTAACCGAGGAGGTCCATCACCGCGCCGACGCTAGAGCTCAGGTCGTCTTTCATATCCCTCAAACAATTCCACAGAACTGCCAGGACTCGGCTCAATTCTTCAGGTAAATGGTTGACTAGGTGCGCGGCTACCGGCAGTAAACAAGACGCCGCGACCGATCGCACATCATCGTCTCGATCACCAAGACTATCGCAGAGTCAGCGATGCAATCACACAGAGCGACCATGGCGCGAACATACCCTAGAACAGCCGCATCAACGACACCTCTCAAGACTTCCTTGCCGTCTTCAGTTCCATCAGGATCCGCCTTGGTCACACCCCCGTTGATGAGATCGCTCCTCACCGCTACTTCATACTTGATTCCGAGCAGACCGGCATGACGAACTTCCCAGACGTGTCCTCTTTCCGCGTGGTTGTCCCTCTGTTTACTGTTCGAAGCCTTCATTGGTATGGGAAAATCCTGCCGGATCATCTCCAGAAGAATAGAGTGAACGTGCAACACCGAACGACGAGGCATATGGAGAAGCAACGAGGCCAACGTCTGCGAGACCGTCTCCCGTACAGGAGCAACAACCTAGAGACGATGTCATGAGTATACAAGGTGAAAAATACGCAAACTACACAGACCTGGTCCGAAACGAAGTCCCCGAACCTGTCCAGGACGAAGATACAAAGAAACTTGACAGCAAGGTCGTTACACCACCTTTCATGAGCGATCTGGTTCTCCTCCCAAGTGAGGTCGACTAAGAATGGGCCAAATTAAGTCATGCCTGATCACAATTAGTAAGGTTCCTACCTTGCATGCCGCCACACTTGCCCTGAAGTTTGAGCAATTCTCTCAATGCCATGGCTGCGCCGTGTCTTACTTCCCAAGCTGGGCTGAACAAATCTACCTCAAGGATCTTGACGAGACCGTCCCAAACCCAATGGCCCTGCTGTACCTCCAGTGCTTTCGATTGCTTCTCTGCCTTAGGTGACACCGCTCCGCCTTTCGAGGGGTCTACCACAACTCGATCTTGTGGCGATGACTCGCTCGGCGAACGAGGGCTCCCAGCCTTGCGTGCGCCCGACTTGTCATCTGAGCTGACGAGACGAGCTCTATAAGAGTTAGATTAGTCCCTACTGCAAGTCAATGTGGATTCTGCACCTACTTCGTTTGGCTCGCAGGGGTGGGGTGATACTTAGCCCCAGAGCCTTGTGCAGGTGGCGGAGGCGCTACGAATGCGTTGTTACCTGGTTTGCGCTTCCTTTTCAAGCGGTTCCGTTCGCGTGCAGACAGAGCTGAAGTATCGTCCCCCATAATAACGTCGGACATAACGGACGCTACTGGGGTTCCAGTTCTCGAGCGTACAGGAGGCGAAGGCTCTTTCTTCACGTTGATTTCCGGTACTCCATCCACTGGGGACCACGGTGAGGCGTCTTCCTCCATCTTCGTGACGGGTTCCATATCCACATCTTGATCGGCTTCATCCGCCACGAGCTCCTTCTCGATATCCATATCATCGTCGCCATTGAAGCCATCGAGAAAGTCTAAGCCGAGACGACCCATTGCTTCTTTGCGCGCTTTCTTCACTTCAGAGGAACTGGCAAGGATGCCAGTCGGCTTGACGAACTCTTTGCCAGACGACGCCAGTAGTAGTGTGCCTTTCTCCATCAGCTCGCGGACAGAAAATGACGGAAATTCTATGAAGGTCATTAACGACTGCTCTTCGAAACCCTTAGCTTCTACATCTTGGGAAGGTTGCCAGAGCGGAACCAAAGCGAAGATTTGCGAAAGAGCGGTCGATGCAGCAGAGCGCGTCTCGTGAGACCTTGAATGCAAATATGGTAGAATCTACGAGAGTACATGAGATATCATGAGTAGGAAGAATACAATCCCATACCCTAGCGACTACGGCCATCAACTCTGACCACCCAGACTGATCAGCAAGCGATACATGTTGTCGGTTCGTCTTGGCATCCTCTTCGACCAGGGACACATCACCGATGACACTCTTTGCAGCTAGTTGCGCGAGCTGTTTTGCTGCGGTTGCCCTCACTGAGGTTGACGAGCCAGTGTCAAGTAAGAGGAGGAGCCGGTCCAACCTGCGAAATAATGAATACAACCACACTTTCCATATTTGAGAACTGGTGCATACCTAGAAGTCATTATGTAAGGTAAAAGTGGCGCCGGACCGGACGCGCCGCTTTGTGGGATCGGAAGGCAGTTAACGGGGTTATTCTCACGCTCCTCCGCCGCGACGACTGCACCTTTTATCAGTTCCGACTTGTGACGCAAAATTTGGATGTGTCACGCGTGACATTAACACTGGTCATCTGCGTATTGGGTCAGTCACGTGTGACTGATGGCTTCTGTGTATCTGTTATTGTACAGCTTTCCAGATCGATAGCACTGCCACATTCCAGAATGTTATACAGGAGCTCATCGTCATGCATGCCCGATGATGTTCGTCTCTTCCTGCTGCAGGAGACAATCGAGGTGCGCCGTGCCAACTTCGAACGGAGGAAGCAGCGGCGTGCGAATGCGCGGTCCAGTGAATGATGGCATCAACAATTACGTACTGATCTCTGTCGTGTATCTAGCCACAATCTCGGATCGTCCGGATGAATCCGCACAGTCGACCCCGTCCGAGTCGCCAGAGGTCTCCAGTTCTGTTCTCCAGGTTGTGCTCAGCCGTTCAAATCGTACTCTGATAGAATATTTATTCTGCTCAACCATATACTGCATCAGTAATACCAGTTCCTTTGTCCGATGTCGACAACTTGGTTTGAGCGATTCTTGCGTCCCATAGCACTCGGATTGCAGGATGGTTCATCTACAAGTATAGTCGCAGGTGTGTCCAATTCAAAGGTTCTCTCTACTAAAGGTCTAGCTGATGGGGTGACGATGAAGAGCTCCAGTCGTGCGGTGCTGAAACATTGCATCACTTGCAAGAAATCGTTGCGCGTCTCGAAGAACATCAGCCACTGAATGAGCGTGTCTGCGCTACACTGGATAGTCTCATCGAAAACGCTCATGATATGATGGCGTCACCCTCTCCATCGACAGGAAACTCCTGGCGATACTTGTATTCAGATGCGTGTATTTTACGGTCATTGGCAGACATTCGGGCGTTCTTTTTCAAAGGAGATACGGCTTTGGCAATGTCGTGCATATCTAGGTTGGACCATGCTATTGTTATTGCAGGAGCTCCAGGGGAGGGAAGATTAGATCTCATTCTTGATCTGATCAGTGAAGTCCAGTCTCGATGCCTAAATTATCGAAGGCCCACTGAGGCGTCGGTCTTTCCAATCACACTGCCTGGAAGTCACTCCTCCGAAATCACCACGCTGAAGACAGCCATGAAATCTGTACCTCGCTTAGAAGTCCCTCCATCTCTAGCTTCTTTCATATCTCTCCACTCGAGGCATCCGTTCGTGCTTCCCGGCTATGTCCGCGATTGGCCTGCAATGAATGAGCACCCATGGACGTCGCTCGACTATCTGCGCTCTGTAGCAGGTCCTGGGCGAGTGGTGCCGATTGAAATTGGAAGTGATTACAGAGATGACGATTGGTCGCAGGAAATGATGTCGTGGGACGCGTTCTTGGATGCTCTAGATCCTCAGAGCGACAAAGAGCGGCGACGATCTACCTTATATCTCGCACAACATAATCTCCTCATGCAGCTGCCGAAACTTCGAGAAGATATCCAAGTGCCTGACTATGTGTACGCATCACTGCCGCCACCGGACGACTTCCCCGATTATATCCCACCAGGAAATGAAGATCAGCTGGTTCTGAATGTATGGCTAGGGCCGTCTGGTACGGTGTCGCCCGCACATACTGTGAGTAGTTTTCGCGGTTTTTCATAGCCATGCATTCACGAAGCATATTGATGCGCACAGGATCCATACTACAACTTCTATGGTATGACGTTCCTTACGCAGGGGACGCTGTTCTGACTGTTTATTAGCACAGATTGTGGGACGTAAGACCGTTTGGCTGGCCCCTCCAACTGTATCTTCTATGTACCCTTTCCCACCACCGTCTTCCTCCTCCCACGCATCGGGCCACACACACAACCCAGCCGCTAACAACACAAATCCGTCGATGAGCAACACATCTCGAGTGGATGTCTTCCAGACAGCTGGCATTGAAGACACCATGCCGCTGTTTTGGAGAGAGGTGGTTCCACAAGCAATGGCAGTGACTCTTCAGCCAGGCGACTTGCTTTTCTTCCCTCCTGGATGGTGGCATGCGATGCGTAGCGAGGAGACCAGCTTCTCGGTGTCAATGTGGTTTTGATCCTGTCGGCAACCTGTCCCTTTAGCGCTAAGCGCTGCGTCTTCACAAGCTCTCGACCGGCTACGCCGATGCTGCTCAGGACTACTTGTGCAATGCAGCAATTATCGCCGCGAGTGCTGATCATAATTTTACGATGATGACCATGTTCGTAGTTGATCTATAGTGTCTACAATAGTTTCCCAAATATCGATTTCTTTGATTTGAATGGGAGGTAAATAATGAACCCTATGCCCAGCTGCGTATACGCATTGCAGGGACTTGCTGTGTCTATTTCACAAGTGTGGATGGTTCTCATCCTTGCACAGTTGTCTTGGATAGAATCATGAATCAAAGTCACTACGGAACATCGTTGCTTGGGCAGCGCGCCCTAAGAGCGAGCGGCGCTTCATACCGTGACGGCACTACGACTCGGACATCTGCAGAGAAGTCCTTCGCTCAACTCTCCTTACCTAGACTTTCGCTCTTCGCTTGCCCTTAGAAAGACAGAACAACACGACTCCTTTGTCAACACACCGCCGTCTCGAAGTCTCGCGTGACATGACCGAGCGACGGACGAGGCCTGATGTGAAAGAAATCAAGTCCGTCTTACGATTGAAACTTGGTCCGGAGGTTCATCCCTGTGACCTCTTGCCGCACCAGGGACGCATATGACTACCTCTTTAACTCCTCTCTCAGTCTTTCCAAGATAAGGGACGCGGCTTTGGGTGGTCGCTTGTTTCGCGCCCCCGATGACGCTCCTGGCGTCGCTGGTAGAAGCCTGGCTTGGAAAGTGAGTCTTAATTTGGGATTTTGGTTTTTGGACAGTAGGACGGCTACTGAAACAGATTCTCTCGAAGCTGTTCCTAGTCCAAACGGAGCCTCTCCAGACACAGGCGGATGTAATCTCGGTCTCTCCTCTCGAAGCGCTGCGAGCCGCTCGCGCCGAATATGCTACGCTACTCCTAGAGAAGATGCGGGCACCGGATGGAAGCTATGAAGAGGGTCTCATTATTCCAGGGACGGGTGCATCTCCTCCCAAGATGAAGCCATCAAGACAGGATCTTGAGAAGAACAATCCACTCAGTTTGGACGATCAAGTACGTTCATTCACGATATGAGTCTTCGATCTGATGAACCTGCTGATGTGCATGCTGTTTCAGAACCCTTGGACGGAATGGTTTGCATCTGTCGAACTGCGGAAGACAATTCTGCAGGATGTTGAGCGCACGTAAGGACGCACGGGTCCCAATCAGGAGCGGCCGCTGATATCTGTCCTTCAGTTTTCCAGACATTGGCTATTTTCGGGATACCGAAGTGCAAGCCCAGCTCACAAACATCCTATTTGTCTACTCTGTCATGCACCCCGATATCGGCTATCGACAGGGAATGCATGAGCTACTCGCGCCTCTTTACTACGCAGTCGACTTCGACTCCATCGATGAGGAGACTTCCCACCTCGACGATCCGGCAGTGAAAGAATTCTGCTCCCGTGCATGGGTTGCGGCGGACGCGTGGGTGCTATTTGCGTCTGTCATGCGCGGAGTCAGTCGATGGTACGAGTGGCAAGAGACGAAACCGGTTGTGGAGAAGACACCATTGGCCTCACATGTACAGCTGCGGGTTCCATCAGGTAGTACCGGTGTCAAACCCTATGTTGCGCCCATCGTTGTGGCATGCAACCGCATTCAGTCGACTTACCTGAAATTGCTGGATCCGGAGCTATGGAAAAGCATTCAAAGTGCCGGAATTGAGCCGCAAATATACGGCATGTACGTCCTCTATCCTCCTATATGGACGATGATGAATGATTGAGCTGCACAATTGTTCTGGCACTCTTGCAGACGTTGGCTGCGACTCCTATTCACCAGAGAGTTCGACATGCATGATTCCATGGTATTGTGGGATGGGCTCTTCGCATGTGATCCAACTTTCGACCTTGCCGAATGGATTTGTGTAGCAATGCTCATTCGCATACGCAACCAACGTCCGTCGGTCATCGATCTTTTCAGAGCGTGCTGGCACTGACATTCGTACAGTGATACCTTCTGACTACAGTGGTCAATTGACCTTTCTACTGCGATATCCTCCTCCGCCATCCTCTGAGAACGGGTCGGAAACAGCCACCATTCATCATGCAACGCTTCTACTTCGCCAGGCGCTGACCTTACAAATGTCGCCCAGCCCGACGACAGGGGTGTCGGTGATACACGAGAATCGCAATCTGCTTGGTATTCCTGTTGAGGTTCCCGAGCCGCCACCGCCTCCTCCCAGGCGAAGGCCTCTCGTTGGCGAAAGAGGTCGGTCGTTCTCCACCGCAGTTTCCAGAGGTGCTCCTGGAGGTTCGAGCAACAGGACTGCTCATGGGCGCCAGCAGTCCACTCCTATGGGTTTGCCTGAGATGTTCGCAAGAGGCTTATTAGAGAGAGGCGAAAGTCTTGGAATAAATAAGACTGTCATGAATGCTGTCTCTGAATTAAAGGTACGCGTTTTTCCTATACCCAATGCTCTTATGGTGGAATGTTTGACTAAATGACATTCCAGCGTAACCTGCCAGATCTAGCAAATTCCCTGGGACGGCTGCCTATGACGCCGCAGACGTCCTATGCGGCGTATCCGCTTGCCGACGAGAGACCGCCAGCTGAGCGACCCCCGTGGGAGCCACGTTCGCGATTCGAGGTAGAACGCGAAGCCTCAGAGTTACGAGCGCTACAAAGAAGGCTTGGCGACTCGGTCGGGTGGATCGTTGACACTCTCTTACTAGACGAGGGGAGCCCCGACAACGAGGATCATCTGAAGACGATCCGGACTAGGAAACGCGAGGCCTTGGAAAGTCTAGCGTATGTCAGAGACGTGCTGAAAGGTATCGTTACCAATGTCGAGGACGATCGATTGGTGGGCGAAGAGGAGTTGAAGAGGCGGAGACATCTTCAAGAGCAGGAGGACAAGACCGCAAATCATCAACCGACTATGCCTTTGCCTCCCCAGCCTGCGGCGCCACCTCCAGTGGGATCGAAACCTTTGACAATATCATCAAATTCAGGCCACTCGGCAGATTCGCTCTCTGCACGCCAGATGAGTGCGCGCTCACCGCCCAAGGCTGCAACGATGGCTGCACCCCGCCCAAAGCGCTCAGCCAGCACCGCCACAGCCCTCATCTTCACCACCTACATCCGGTGTAAGGCCCGGTCCTTCTCCTGTCGCCCCGTGGAATTACACACGATCCAATTTCTCCAGTAGAGATTCCCCTATCACGGCTCTTCCTCGTGTCCCCCCACGTACATCTACGACTTTGCATACAAATTCCTCAACGCCCGCGTTTTCGCCACCCCCGCCAGTAACCGAGCCAGCTAATTCTCGCGATCAAGCTCCGCGTCGGGGTGTCCAACAGGATCCTCTGGGAGCGTTGCACTAGTAGCCTGTCGTTAGCATTCGTTTGGATAGCACTTGACCTTCATGTTGTAATTTTATCGCATTCGCATTCTATGTGGAGGCCCTTTGAACCGCTTGTACGCCAATATAGATTGTCCTGCACTGGGTCTAATGTGGACGCTGTGATTGGTCCATGAGGCCAGTGCGGACATCCGCCTGATGGGCGCTCGTGCAGACGCGACGCGGGGGAAATCACGAGACTGGGTTCGGAGACAGACGGAATTTCGGTCGTCACTGACCGAGGCGTTTGGATGAAGCCAAACCCAGCAGCCCTGGGACTCGTCTGAAGCCATCTCTTCCTCTTTACTGCTATCAACATCGTCGGGAGTGTCTGCAGCTGCGACATGCTCAGGACATCGTTGCGTAAGGCGGTGCGGGCCTCCCACAGGTCCTTCCACACATCTTCGCCTGCTCAGCGGGTCGTCGCGACTAACCCTGTCAAGGCGCAAGAAGTACCGGTGCGTCAGTCGGAGCTGGTGCGCTGGTATTTTTTGTACTGACCCTCGTCATTCAGTCTTGGGCGTCGGGGAAATATCCCTTGATCGAACATGAATATGATGCTATCGTCGTGTGAGTGGGTTTACCGCACGTTCGTGTCGATCTCAAATGAATTGTCGGACAGGGGAGCTGGTGGTGCTGGGTTGAGAGCTGCATTCGGCCTTGCTGAGGCTGGCTTCAACACCGCCTGCATTACGAAGCTTTTCCCAACGAGAAGTCATACCGTCGCTGCTCAGGTTCGTTACTTTGGCTTGCCATACTAGGTTGTTCTCCGCTAATCTTATCCATAGGGCGGTATCAATGCTGCGCTCGGCGTAAGTGATCGGTTTTGTGTCTAAAAAGACGTGAATTAAGGTATTCTACTTTTTTCAGAACATGACTGAGGATGATTGGCGGTGGCACATGTATGACACGGTGCGTTGCACTGCACTACGCGCATACATCACCATACTTAGACTTCCATAGGTGAAAGGATCTGATTGGCTTGGTGACCAAGACGCCATTCACTATATGTGTCGAGAAGCTCCTCGTACTGTCATCGAGGTATGACGTATTACTTCTTGTTCTGTCTTCGTATGCTAATTGCTACATTCAGCTTGAACATTTCGGTGTTCCCTTTTCGCGAACACCGGAAGGCAAGATCTACCAACGTGCGTTCGGTGGTCAGTCCTTGAAGTACGGTAAAGGTGGTCAAGCATACCGTTGTGCCGCCGCTGCCGACCGTACCGGACATGCTCTATTGCACACGCTATACGGGACAGTCCCTCCGACACAACACGAACTTCTTCATTGAATACTTCGCGCTCGACCTGATCATGCAGGACGGTGAGTGTGTTGGTGTCATTGCGCTGAACATGGAGGACGGCACGCTTCACCGCTTCCGTGCGCACAAGACCGTGCTAGCGACTGGTGGTTACGGGCGCGCATACTTCAGTTGCACGAGTGCGCACACTTGCTCCGGCGATGGAAATGCCATGGTCGCTAGGGCCGGTCTTCCTCTGCAGGATCTAGAATTCGTTCAATTCCACCCCACCGGCATTTACGGAGCAGGCTGTCTGATCACCGAAGGTATGCCTCAATCTTCGGCAAATTGGTGTGCGTTGATAGCCTAATTCTTTGTTTCAGGCTCTCGAGGTGAAGGTGGATACCTTCTCAACTCGGAGGGCGAGCGTTTCATGGAGCGATATGCCCCGACTGCGAAGGACCTTGCCTCTCGTGATGTTGTCTCGCGTAGCATGACCGTTGAGATTCGCGAAGGTCGTGGTGTTGGACCTGAGAAGGACCACCTTTACTTGCAATTGAGCCACTTGCCTCCTGAGGTCCTTCACGAGAGATTGCCAGGTATCTCCGGAGACAGCTGCCATTTTCTCCGGCGTCGATGTCACGAAGGAGCCCATCCCTGTCTTGCCCACTGTCCACTACAACAGTAAGTCATGTCCCTCATACCCTGTGTTCGATGCTGACATGTACGATCAGTGGGTGGTATTCCCACCAAGTTCACTGGCGAAGTCCTCACTATCGATGAGGTTCGTACCGCTCTTCGTGGTCCTGTGGCCATCATCACTGACCCAGATCAATTTAGAATGGCAAGGACAAGGTCGTCCCAGGTCTCTATGCTGCCGGTGAGGCTGCGTGCGTGTCGGTTCACGGTGCAAACCGTCTTGGCGCCAACTCGCTTTTGGACATCGTCGTCTTTGGTCGTGCTTGCGCTCACCATATCAAGGAGACTCTTACACCTGGCAAGGCCCACAAGGATATCCCTCAGGAGGCCGGGCTGGAGAGCATCGAGTTCTTAGACCATATCAGGTACGATCCTGTCGCGCCCAATGGGGTATTACTAACAAAAGACATTATTACAGGAAGGCCGACGGACCCCTTCCTACAGCGAAGATTCGCTTGGACATGCAAAAGGCCATGCAGGCAGATGCTGCTGTCTTCCGGTATATGATCAACGCGATATCTCTTCTTCGATTTGCTGAGCCTCCCTTGTGCAGTACGCAGGAGACGCTGGACGAGGGTGTAGAGAAGTTGCGCAAGATCTACAAGAGCTACGACCAAGTTGGCATCAAGGACAGGAGCTTGATCTGGAACTCGTAAGCGCTTTTGTCGACGTGAACACTGAGTTGTGATGTTTGACGCATGTCCAATAGGGATCTCGTTGAGACTCTCGAGCTTCGTAACATTCTGCAATGCGCTGTCCAAACCATTACCGCTGCGGCTGCACGCCAGGAGTCTCGTGGTGCCCACGCCCGTGAGGATTTCCCTGAGGTGAGTGCCTTATTGTGAGCAATCCTTCGGTTGCTCATTGCATTACCTTGCATTTAGCGTGACGACGAGAAATGGATGAAGCACACTTTGACATGGCTGCCTGACGCGTCGAAGCCCGATGTCGATATCAAGTACCGCGGTGTCATCGACACAACCCTAGATGAAAATGAGTGCAAGCCGGTCCCGCCTTTCAAGCGAGTCTACTAGAGTGGATTTTCTACTTTTTGGAGGTTTCCCGCTCTGGCGTAGTTGACGCAGTGTGATGTACCTATTGTGTTGTAATTGAGGACTGCATTTTCCCATCGCTGAATTGTCCTGCTGTCTCACATTCTGAAGAGCTTCTCACATACGGTTGCGAAAGTTTCTACAGTGCTGCCTATTGCGGGACTTCCTAGGGGTTACCACAGCAACTGAAAACATGTAGACCCGCGTGCTGTGTTGTCGTACGTTGATCATTTATGTCCATGAGAGGCATTCTCGTTGACCCATACTGACGCTGGACACCCGGCGCCGCTCTAGGATTGGCGATGCGGCTATCATGAGGTGCGCTGGTTGAGAATACAAGAGGTCACTTGATTGCCTTGGCAGACGCGTTTATACATAGGGTTACCCCGCAAGGACTTTTCGGACCAACGTTATAATGCAGCGGCGGACATTATTCACACATTGTTTCTCTTGAGGAAGTCGTACGGCGTCCGGCGACTAGATACTCTGCTTCGAGTTTGGTCCGAGGATGAATTCGGTGAATAAGCTTCGCGCTAAATCTCGGTCGGAATATACCACTCTCTCGGGCAGCGCTCGATATTGAGACGCCTGGAAGCATATATAGCGTACAGGCATGTATCCCAACTATTCACAACTTCCAAATCATGCTCACATCAGTGCAGGCTGTTGCATTAGCCCTTTTTCTAATATTTTCTGCTGTCTTTTCTCGAGTTGTCAATCTACTCAGGCTACGTCACAGCTTGCGAACTTCATTGCCTCCAGGCCCCGCGGGGCATTGGTTGTTTGGAAACGATCCTCCTGGTCCTGAGTATAACGCTATTAAACCTATCGTGTTGTCGAGGCACTCATGTGCTCATCAATAGTGCATACAAGCGCTATGCAGAGCTCATTGAGACTTACGGTCCCGTAATCTCTCTAAGGTATGGCAGTCGTATAGTGTGTGTTGTTGGACGCTATCAGGTAAGATAGGCGGCCCTTCAATTGGATGCTGCGCGTGCTATCTGGACACTGCATTCTAGGCGGCTGTGGACATCCTGTCGAAACATTCAAACGAGACGGCGGACCGCCCACGGTTGATTGCCGCCAACGAAATACTTTCTGCTGGTCTACGTACCGTGCTTACAGGTGCAGGTGAAAGACTGAAAAAACTCAGGAGGTACGATAATTATTATCATATACGAAAGTCTATCTCTACTCAACTGCACGCTAGAGCCTTGCATGCATTTCTTCAACGCAGCGTAGCGGAGAACTACAAAACGATACAACTTGAAAATGCCAAGAACTATATCATGGACTGCTATCATCGCCCAGAAGGACATTTGGAACACGCTAGACGGTTTGTGACGTCCTCCCCACATCTTCGGATAGATTTAAGACGGGCCTGGTGCTAGATATGCCGCAAGCATTGTGATGACCATCACCTATGGGAAGACAACACCAACGTCATATTCGGACCCGGAAGTGCAGCTGTTAATCAAATGCCTTCGTCGTTTTGACGCAGCATTACGGCCGGGAGTATATCTGGTGGATACGTACCCGATTCTTCGGTATATTCCCGGATACCTTTCTCATCTGAGGCAATATCAAAGGGAGGAGCTTGAATTGTTTAGTGAGCAGGTCGCCACGGTCAGAACGCAGCTCGTGAATAGCAAACATTACCTACGTCTATGCGTTCATGGCTTACTGACCATGTGATGGCAGGCAGAAGGGGGTCCAAACACATCGTTCACAGCATATCTGCTCCAGAATCAAGCTCAGTTAGGACTCTCGCACAGCGAGTTGGCGTATTTGTCCGGCGCCATGTTCGGCGCCGGTTCGGACACCGTTCGTGTTCCTTGTGCTATCAACGGTTGACTAAGGCTGACGATGTATCCGCCATGCATAGACAGCTGGAGCCCTGGGGGTTATTACAATGGCAGCGGCTTGTTATCCACAGGCACAAGCTCGAGTGCAAGCTCAACTGGACAAGGTAGTAGGTCGCGAAAGAGGTGAGGGCCATTACCTTATACGAACTCCATAGCTGAAGGATAACACTCTGCAGCTCCTTCCTTTGAAGACGAAGGAGCGCTATCTGAAGTGACGGCATTTGTCCTCGAAGCATATCGATGGCGGCCAGTGACAGCTGCAGGTCAGTACGACCAAGTAGTATTCCATGTAACAACATGCACTCGACCACTGACATTAACCGAACCTCTCTAAGGCTTCGCTCACCGAGCTACGAAGGATGTCGTATGGGTATGCACACTGTCGATTGCTGCGCGTCACTACTATACCATGTCTATTGGCTGAATGATTGCTTCCAGAACAACTACGTGATTCCTGCAGGGGCTGAAGTCATTGGCAACCATTGGTGTGTTCATTCAGTTAGGGACCTGATAAAACGAGCTAAGGCCAATTTAGGGCAATCTCACGAGACCCGGAAATGTACCCTGACCCGGAGCTGTTCAACCCACAACGCTGGTTGGATCACGAGGGACGTATTCGGGAAGACATCAAATTCTTTAATTTTGGGTTTGGGCGCAGGTTGGCAGTCTCATTTTCGTATCAATGGTTACTCTGACAAGCTGTGGGTCATCTAGGGTTTGTGTGGGTCAGCATGTCGCGGACAAGTATGTGGAATATTTTACGTGATTTCAAGTTATGTGCTTGGACTAAATACGCGTGTCTTGCAGCTCGCTTTTCATCAACACTGCCCTCATCATGTGGGCCTTTGATATTGTACAAGATCCATTGAAGCCTATCGATCAGTTCGCGTACAGTGGCGCCGCTCTCGTCCATCCTGAACCATTCTCTGTCAAATTTCAATCTCGAATCGATGACCTGAAAGAAGTTCTGAATTGGCATGGAGATTGAAGATTATTACTAGATCTTCTGAGCAAATCCCAAGATACCGTTGTATTTATGTTGGACCAGGTCCGTCGTGTAGCAGCATATGGTTGGATGTTCATGTCAAATGCGGGACCTTCACCATGTATTCGAACGGAAATGTCCGTGTCAGAATTGTAGCCTTGGTTCGGCAACTTTGCTTTGCACTTGCTTCAGACCGCGCAACATGTATTAGTTACAGTCTTACAAACTTCACAGTATGCGACAGCACCGACGTATACGCTATCGACATAATTACATGGGCAATCAAACCAAGAAGAGAGTAACCTCGCGATATTTTTACAGGGGAATGTCAAAGGCGAACTGATTGAACTTCGCTTCAGAGAAGTAACGCGCCCTCACGCTGCGACCGCCGAAGTATCGCCCATCCAACTCCCTCACTGTTTTCCAGGCTCCCGCCGGACCCGCGAAAAGTACGAATATACGGACAGCGTCATCGGGATTCTCGGGCTGCGGGTACACAGGGTGTACGATGACGCGTTCAACGGTACCGTTCTTGGAACATTCATCGCCTGCATAGTCAAGGATAACGTTGGGTTCTGAAACAGGATCGTGCATTCAAAGAAAAACATACCAATCTCTCCCCTCAATTCTTCGTCTTCAACATCCTCAAGACTCACCATGTTCGTGAGCACTACTACACGACTAGGCTCCCCAAACCGCTCTCGGTCCTCCCTAGTTTTCGCATCTTCGTTCAGGTTGACGATCTTGCCCATCTTCCCACCTGGTCCAATCGCTTTACCTGGAGCCTCTTTGCCTTTACCTTTACTCTTGCCCCCAGCCACTTGCTCGACGGACAGCGCGTGCACGATTCCGCTGCCATCTGCACCGAGACCCTGCCCTTCCTTGTGTCCCCATTTTGCCATGAGACGAGCAGCAAAGCCATGAGGATCAGGTCTACTCGAATGTCGCGACATAAGCTTCTGAATAAATTGTTATAATCAAGTCACCCCACGTACTTCTTAGACGGAACCTCTTCTTGAGCAGAGCCACCACTCGACACTGTAGATGGCTCAGGAGAGCCAGCTGGCGGCGCAAGAGCCTTCAACTTGGCTGCAATCGCTGCGGCCGCTTCTCGGCTGCTCCTCACCTTCTCCTCCGACAGGCCAGATGCACTGATAGGAACAGGAGCAGGGGGAGGAGGTACAGACGTTGGAGGCGCAAATGGATTATATGCAAGCACGGGTGGCTCTGGTTGCATCTGTAGCACTACAGGAGGCGGACGTGGTTGCGACATGGCAAGCCGTCGTAAGTACGCTTCTTCGCCTGTCTCTGTCGGGGGAGGAGCTACCACCGGTAACGGAGCAGCAGAAACAGCACGAGAGACGCTCAAACCAGGAATATCATCGTCATCGGCTTCAATGGCGGGTAAGGGAGCAACAGCAGCTGACGGTCCTGGCATTGAATCGTGAAACGACCGTGGTGATTGGTTGAATGCTGGCGGTGGTGCTGAGGTTGGCTCAGTCACCGAGGTGAAAATTGGTGAGGCGGCAGGTCGGAAGCCTGCGGACATGGCGAGCCTGCGCTGGTACGCTTCGTCGCCCGTAAGCGTGGGATCAACTGCTGCCGAAGGAGGGTTTATGGGAGCAGTGCTACCTAGCCCACGAGGACGTTCATAATCGTCTTCGTCACGCTCCTCATAGCGTCCTAATAACAAACAAGCAGATGGACGATTCATGATATTTCACGGGAACAGGGATGTGCACTTACCCGTCTTGCGTGGACGCTCATCCTCAGAACCACTGCCATCGCTATCCGAGTAGCTGCTGCTGCGTCGGTAGCGCTTCCGTTCCTCGGCACGCCGTCTCTCCACGATCATCTGCTCACGACGCTCTTCGCGTTCCCTTCGCTTGTAAATTTTGTACTCATTATAATCGTTCGGGCGCATTGGATCATAAGACTCAGCAGGGTCCCAAATCGCAATCACCTGCGCGTGCTTGTTCTGGAAAAGACATTTCATATCCCTAGGCATTATTGATAGCAGTTGCCACGCACCTTCTTCCCTTTCTTCTTTCCACCCCCACCTCGCCCACGTTTGGCCTTGAATCCATTGACATCCTCGTCGAGAACCATGGAGGGCGGCTTGACTTTCTTGCCCCATCCTTGACCTTGAGGCTGTGCTTCCGTGGGGTTCGCAGGCTCGTTGAGCGACGGTGGTGCAAAAATGACCGCCGTGCTTGATATGACTGCACTCGATGCAGCGGGCGTAGCTTGCGCCGTAGTGACGGCTGCGCCTACCGGAAGGCGCACTGCTGGTGCCTTGGGTTTCTGGGCTGCCGTCCGACGAACAGGTGCAAACGCAAGACTGGCGGACCATCCTGGCGACCACGATTCCACGTGCGGGATAAGCATGAACGATGATTTCGTGAATAAACGAGCTCTACATCGGCAATGCTGCAGGAGAGGAAGAGATACCGGCTGTAGCCTTCACTGAGGCACCTGCATCGCTGGTGCCTGCTGGCGCATTCTGCGCTGCAGGAATAGACGGCGGCTGATCGACCGCAGGTGCTGCACTCGACGGTTGGCTTTTCTCCGCAGGAGGGGGAGAAGTCTGGGAGTTGTCTTGAGAGGTAGATAGAGAAGCAAAGGCTTTATTTGAGGAGAACTGTATGCCTCCGTACAATCCGCCTGCTCTGCTGGACATTATGAAGGGGAGAAGGAGCGTGGGAACCCTTTACTTAGTCTCGTAACCAGACGTTCTAGGAGGGATCGATCCCAGGAGGGAGGAGGAGGGCGGAGGGGGGTTGCCACATAGCACGTGCAGTATTACCATAATAGGTTTCGGAGAGCGAAAAAACCATACACCAATCCCTCCTAGAACGTCTGGTGAGTTTTGTAGAGGCGGGTGTGGATATCGGTCACGCCTCCTAAAACCGCGTCGCGCCAGACACGCGGAGTGTACCTACTATCTCACTTTCTCTTGTCGGGTCATTCAATACTGCCTTGTTTCTAGGCATGTTCTCGTCCCCGTCAACCTTGTGAGCAGCCTGGCATTCTCCCGCGGCTTGTCTATTTAATCCCCTCTTTTCGAAACGGCTCGCAAAGAGGCAGCGCGCTGGTGCGCAAACACTCCAAAGAAACCTAGTCTAGTGCTTAGAGAAATGTGTGCATTTACCGGATAACAAGAATCTGAGAATCCATGGAATACAGCGATTTAATGTAGTCGCTATATGCATAGACTCACTGAGAGCCACTGAGATCCCAAGGGCAGACGCGCCTCGTCACTGTATTGTCACCCGTTACTTTTGTTACTTTTGTCACTGATCCACACCCGCCTCTACAAAATTCACCAGACCTTCTACACAGCGAGACGAAGTTCCTTTGGAATCCAAGTGGGAGGGTGCGTGATGGATGTCAATGGTCGCGCCACTTGGATTCCACGGATTTGGCACCCAACGCAAAGTGATGTGTTGGCCGTTTTAATCGCCAACAGTAGGCCCGATATATTCTGATGGCAATGTCAAATGAATCCTATGTAATCCAGTCTTGGCAGACATTGAGTTATCCATTGGATTCCATAGCGCGGGTCAGTGTAGACTAGCAACAAGCTCACTGGGAGTTCGGGCATATGCAATATGTAAGCTGGGCTCACGTCAAATTCTGTTGGCATTTGGCTTTAAGAGACTCATAAGATTACGCCATAATTTGGAAAGCATGATCATTAAGACAAGACATAATTTAACAAACACGACAAGCATCCCAAAAGAATCAAGTCGTAGAGGCAAGGTTGAGATTCTCAACGTCGACATCGCCATCCATGATATCATCGTTCCCGCTGCTCGATGTGGTAGTAACAGGGGGGTTCACCAACGGCGGCGGTATATCGTTCATCTCGGGGACCAGTGGTCTATTCGCACCGGCCGTATTGTCAGCCGGGTCGTCCATGATGCCTAGGGCAGCGTCGACCTCTTGACGTGTCGCGGGGCTCATCTCGCTGGCATGCGGGAACATTTCTTTGTCCTGCTTAATGGTGTCTTTTTCCCATCTGCGCCAACAATCGCTTCAGAACGAGTGCAAGAAGTCCATCGCATTTACTTACTGATCCCAACCAGTTCCTCCAGCACGATCTTTGCCATGTTTTTCATATAGCTCTGTCAACTTATCTTCGACTGCTTTCCAGAAGCCTGTATCGCCACCTCGAACATTCTTCTTGCTCGCCAAAGGAGCCGCGATCTGTCGCTGCAGCATCTCGTCAGTCATTTGACGATAACAATGAGAAGTAGACCGAACTCACCATCAGTGCAAACGTAGCCATCACAGACTGCGGAATCTCGTCGGGAACCTTTGGGAGATGATATATGTTGACTACATGGCGAACTAAGGTGGTAAGAACAATCTTTTTCGTGCATGAAGTAAAAATCTGTGCGCATGTATTGAAATAAACGACTGTAGACAGCATGAGCTCACTTACTGCCTTGCGTAACGTGCTCTTCTGCTGACTAGTATAGTCACTGATGCACATATCCACAGTGACGCGGACAGTCGGATCTATCTTGTAGAGCCCTAGGCGTAGCGTCTCGGCCTTGTTGTATATGTAATTCTGTATATTTGAACGTGAACATTAAGCATCAGATGACACGATATAGTCACCGAATTGAACACTGATGCTTACTTGCACAATTCCCGAGAGCCCTGTATATGTGACCAGTGCCGCCTGCAGAGGTAGGAAAGCCGGTATCGCCCGATGAGCTGAAATTTGCTTAGTTAAGAGTTGGATATAACCAAAGGGTAGTACATACGACACGCCGGATACGAAGGAGGTGGTCTGTGGCATAGTATACGATATTATCAGAACCGGTCACTGCAAAGTGTTATCGTGGTCACACTCAGAGCGACCAAATAACCCTGCCAGTAATCTTATCATTGGCTTCCAAGCGTGGAACAGCGGCCAGAAATGCTTCCAGTGGATTCCATTGCTACGTCTCTCAGGTTACAAAGATCTGCCAAATCAATGGATTCTAAGTGTGCTGCAAATTTGTTATCTAAGGTAGGTAGCATGTAGTCCTATGACCGCCTCGCCCAATTGGATTTCAATGAAACTTCGTCTTGCAGTGTAGGTGGGATCGGTGCAGGTGTTTTTCGCTCTCCGACACCTAATCCGGTATACCTGCACGTGATCCACCTAGAAGGTCTGGTTACGAGACTACCCTTTACTTAGTCTCGGAACCAGCCGTTCGGAGCGTGAGGCGGAATCGAAAATCCGGGTGATTCCGCGCTCCTGAACGTCTGGTGGATTTACCCCCGTGACTCCTGGGACGGTGACTTGCGTGACCCCACACTGCCTGAGCACCTTGTCAAGAGCAGTAACAAAATTGAGGAAGTCATGTATTTATTCCATAGGTTACTCATTGCTTTCCTCATCTATGGCAGAACCAGAGAAACCAATGCCATCCATAATTGTCTAAGTCACAAAGTACTTGAGCACTGAGCGCCGAGCGTCTAGCTTGTCACCCGGTGCCCGCAGGTGCGCAAGCAGGGCGAGGGGTCACGGAGGTCACCGTCCCAGGAGTCACGGGGGTAAATCCACCAGACGTTCAGGAGCGTGGAATCTTCCGGGATTTCAGTCCCGATTCCCGCTCCGAACGGCTGGCTCCGAGACTACCCTTTACTCAGAGAAAATGGCTTCAAGTAACGCTCCGTATAAGGCAACTTTACAAAATCTCCATTCGTAATGAAGCCCTCGACTCATATCACTTGTGTATGATATAGTACGTATTCTGCAATACAATCCAGATGTGCAAATGGGAGCGATCAACCATGCAGAATCTTATCCCTCGTGTGTTTCGAGCAAAGTTTCCAAATCTTTGATCCTCGGCTCGAAATGGAGAGAAAACGGTAGAGGATGGACGTTCGCGGTGTCAGTGAACGCGTATGTATCAATGGGTTTCTCAGAAACCTGTGAGATCTTGAATGCCCACAAAGCAAGCGCAGTGTTGATGAATAGTGAGCTAAAAATCAGGTCAGCAATCGCCTTGCTCAGGAAGACCAGAAACGGAATCCTCATACTTGTCAGCAACGTATTGCCCGACACACACCCTACGTACATATTATCATGTTAGCAATTATGTGTAGACATAAGTTCACGCTGAAATTTCACCTGCGCCCAAATCCAAAATTGAAGAACTTCAGATCATTGCGAACGCGACCATCCTCGTTCAACCAACGCTGCGGTTTGAACTCCTCAGGATCAGGATAGACCTCTGGGTCCCGTGAGATCGCCCTGCGCATCCGGTGAGACTCCATGCACTACATTTGGGATCGTCACATTCACCAATGATTTCCAATAATTTCAGCTCCAGCAGGAATGACATAGTTTTTCTACCGGTTAAGATGTTAATTCAGCCAGGAAAGAGCGGGAAAGTTGAGAAATGGACGTACCCAGACTATGTCCTTCGTGGCCTTATGCGAGAACCCTGTACCACATCGTAACGATGGGTTGTCGGAATGAGACATTTAATTGAACAACATGACTGACCTCCCGCACTGACAGGTCGCCACCTGTACGCCTCAAGAATAAATGCGGTCACCTCGGGTAGCATATCCTCATCCTCGAAAGACGGCACTGATGATTCATTTGCATTCAGGACGAACGGAGATGGGGGCACGAATCTTACCTCTGTCACGACCAACCACCTTGTCTAATTGAGCTTGTACTTTGGCCTGCGCATCTGGATAGCAAGCAGCAGCCATAGTCATGATACCTAGCGCTGAGGCCGTCTGATGCCAGACGGGTGAGCAAAACAGTCATCATAGGGTGTGGCAGTATACAAACACACAGTGTCTGACCCTGCGCCAAAGATTGCGCCAGACAAGTAAGCCAATTCGTCGTCCGAAATCTCCAGCTGTGCCTGGTTTTCGAGGAGGTATGCAGCGAAGGATAACTGTGCCTCTCCTTTCACCTGCAATCAGCTGCAGTAAGTACAGCAGGTCAAATATCGCCATAGAAATGTCATACCAACTGCTCCTTCACGATGTTGACATGTTTATTGTACAACGCCAGCTCTTCCTTCTGATACTGCCGCAGGTGGGAGAGATAGCCAGGAATATACTTCAGGATCGGATATGTGTCCACCAGATGGGCACCAGGTTGGAGTGCAGCGCCCATACGCGCAAGGCATTTATTGACTGCGCGGACGTCAGGATCCGAGTACGATGACGGAGTTGTCTTGCCATAGCCAATAGTCATAACCACACTCGCCGCATATCTGTAACGCATGCCAATCACATAGTAGGAAACATGCATTAGAAATCAGATAGGATTCCAACCTTTTCGCGTGATCCAAGTGTTCTTCTGGATCATGCAAGCAATCGAGCACGTAAGTCTTCGCGTTCTCGAACTGCATAGGCTTATAAGTCGCCGCAGAGCTGGGCTGGAGAAACGCGTGGAACGCTCTTCCCATCTGCATGAGCCACAAGTCCCAAATGCCACCAAGCACGCGTTCTTCACGCACCTTCTATACTTCTTCAACCTCTCGCCTGCCGGCGTCATCAACATTCGCATCCCTTTACTGAGGATCTCATTGGCGGCTACAACTCGCGGTCGGTCGCCAGTCTCGAGTGAGTGCTTCATCAAGATCTCAGCCGCAGCCTGACCACCACAATGCATCAGTATATGTATGGCAGCAATTGAAGGGCTCTACCTACATGGTACCTTCCTATGACGCAGACGATGCGGCTTCCGTATCGTAAGGAGAATACGGGCCCATATATCTCAGTAAGCTCGGCATAGCGTCGGTAGGGACTAGGAACAGACTTGAGTGCACCACCTCAGACGAAAAGTTGTAACATACTTCGGTCCAGGGAGTGCATTTCCGAGTAGCCAGTGTCCGGGAGGACCCGGCGGCAAAGTTGAAAGGTCGCGGGTACGACGCAGTTTCAACACCAAGGCGCATAAGACACCAGTGAGAACAGTCCATGCAAGGACCTGCAAAGACATGGCTGGCGATGTTCAGCAACAGGGACTCGCATAAAGGAACCCACTCGCCTCATTATAAGCCATTCCTGCGTACAAATCGGGCCCGAGAAGCACACTGTGAGATCTTACCTGGGTTTAGGTATATGTTTCGAAGACTCAGTAGCCACGCTTCGCCGATTACCGAGGTAAACGGTCTCCGAGGCTCTCTTCCAATGTCTCATGACAGCTTCTCGTCATCTACGTTACTCATTCTCTTCAAGGCAAATCTGTGTCGCACGGGACCAGTGCGCGTCATTGCAAGTGGACCCTTTTCTATCATCTGATGATCCTCATCGCCGATGTCCTGCAGTCAAGCGGCAGTTCTGCTCTCCGTTTCGCTGTACGATCGGTGAGTGAATGTCTCGTAACTAATCCTGCACTCATGATTCAGAAGTAGCGTCAGTATTAGAATGCCAGAGGCACATATATATAGCAGCGAACATAGATGTAATCAAAAACATGCACCACTAGGCATCTGCATCGTCTCCCGCTGCGCTCTCACCGGCTGTCTTGCTACCCTTCCAGGCCACAAAGTCGTCCAGCATAGTCGGCCACGCCTAACCACACTCGATTGTTATTCATCGGTCGTAAGTGGAAGAAAGATTGTACTGACCCCGTCCGCGTCATAATTCGAAAGATCCCGGTCAACTGTACGACAGAATTCTAGTGTCTGGTTTTCGGCGTAGCGCATTAGTACGCTACAGGACGCAACGCAGAACGCAACGCACCATGCCCCATAGGTCCTTATTGACGCCCTTGTAAGTCCCTTTCTCCTATATCAAAGACTTGTGAACTAAGCGTAACCGCTCTCATATTGCGTACTCACGTTAATGAATTCCAGAATATCTGACATGATAGGATAACGCGGCACGACAAGTACCGACCAGAATGCGCTTGCAGTCTACGATCATCATTCAGCACATAGCAACGCTCCGCTTGGTATTTGGAAACCAACCTCCATGTCGATGTTACGAGCTTGTCTAACATAATTAAGGCTACTTCAGAACTTGACAAGGCTCGCCGACAACTGCACTTACGGCAGTTTCGCGAGGGCAAAGCAGAATGCATACAGCTCACTGAAGGCCTTTTGCGGGTCCGATGCATACCTGTGGTACCTGGCACGATTGTAGGGATCTGCGGACACAGATGTTACCGGCTTCTTTTTGGCCTGCACAGGGGCCATTGCCTGTATCTTCAATGGCGGCTTGTTAAGTAGTAACAGGTCTTCGAGATCACGCAAAGCAACAGACATCACTTGCAGATTAGAGATTCTGTAGCAATGGATGCCCATGAAGATGACCCAACAAGAATTCGCGGGTAAGGGAAAACGCACTGGAGCTCTCCTGTTGCTGTATCCCACTCACTCCTGGAGATCTTGGCCATTTCACTCGCCTTCATTTGCCATGCCAGTAACAACGGAAGCGCGCCTTCCAATGAAACATTCATATCCGAACAGAGGCTCTCGAATCCTTCGGCGCCTATGGAAGCAGGGTCATCCGGTTCTGCATAGGTGTCGAATAGCGAAGCAGCTCGTTGGGCACTGTACAACTCGGAGTCTAAGGTATTCGTCGACTTCGTTCTTGAGCTAGTGGTCGATATTTGAGTGTCATGACTGTCAGAGTGCTGTGCGTGAGGAATACAGCACAGAAACGAGGAAAGGAGCATGAGCAGAAGTGTGGCACGTGACGACGCAGGGCTGAAGCGAATTCGAAGATCTCAGCTCGCTTTGCACTTGCTGCAACGTGTAGACGACTACACTCCTGCGAGACAGTGTCTCGTGTGCGAAATACTGGGTCGTGACGTGCACAGCTGGTGGTAGGTAACCAAACATGCGACGGAGACTCACTTGTGATCCTCGGTCCGTACCTAACGCTATATTAGTCAGGCTCACGAGCTCCAACTGGAATTTCACGCACTTCATCAGTACTGCGCATCAGTCTCAAGGTTAGGGTTATTGTGGGTGTTGATGCAAGAATCATTCACGTACGCTTCCTGCGATTTACCTTTGCTCTTGCTCTTCGAAGTGGCAGCCTTGGGGGTAACCTTCTTAGTCCTCTTTCGCGCAGGCACCTGCTGGTATGACATGGTGTCACTGTATGAATAGAACTGATAGTGGAGAACATACGTCCGGTGCGGCGTCTGGCTGTTCTACAGGTTCTGATACTGTTATTTTATTAGAGAACAGCGCGTCATGACAGTGCTCTGTCTCTGTGTTACCGGTAGTCTTTGTGCGCACAGAAGAGCGAGTGATTCTTCCAGTACTTTTAGTGGTATTCCCAACCGCCGTTTCCTCGGCGCGTTTTCGCTGGCAAAAACATATATCAGCAATTTCTGGCAGCGTACGAGATGAGTTCACGAAGACAGACCTTTGATGGCATTGAAATAACGAACTCGGACTCGTGAAGAGGATGTGGCGAGGTACAGCGGCCTATGGCAGGAGAGAAGCACGCAGACGCGCAGGCCACAGCGCGTTATAGACAAGCACGTGTTCCGTCCTGGGTCAACGATCGGCAAATGCCCTTAGATCGGACCCAGAAAGGCAGCTAACTTTCCCCTTTCGGCTTGACAAGATTCGAGGCACATCATGCGGCGGTCGTGCTGCTGTCGTGGCCTGCGTGCGTGGACATGTCGTACGCTGCTGTATTGGTATAAAAATTACACAGCTGTAAAAATTTATGTATTCAAAATGCTATATGCTGCTTCTACACCTACACAATGAATGGTTGTTTGGAATTTCAATTCGTCCATAAATGCAGTCATGCGGAATGCCGTAAATACGAATATCTCCAAGGCCTTCGAGTGGAAGAAACGCCCGTGTACTATTCGCTTATACATATGTATGATGTTACAGTGTACATCCGCGTATTTTTACCGTTTCAAATTCAATGAATAGACTTCCAAAAATGAACGGCGCGACAAGAATATTCATCTAGAAGTACTGCGATAGCACTGCCTCGTCGCAGTTTTCATATCCAATGCTGTCTCCGTTGAAGAGCACAGGCCGTGCCGGATACGCACATGCGTAAACTTACTGCGAAGATGAGCGGTAATTTCTATGCCAAACATCAGGGGTAGGAACGCACGTGGAAATTTTTTCAGGTTCGTGATGTAAGGCTGTCATGATGTGTCCGTGTCCTGGTGGGGGACGACGTGTGACCGATATCGTATTGAGGATAGATAGTTCCTCAATCCGCGGGATTCGCATGGAAGTTTCAACACTGGAATGTCTCACATCCTAGAATATAAACTGCACGCTCAAAATAGTCTGCACATGGTCGAGGGTTTTGATTTGCCGACAATACCCTGGTACCCATTGGAAGATTGACGCAATTACATGCCTGATACGGCTACAGTGTCCAACCAACACTCTTTCCAGGTGACCAATATTGGAAATGAGACCGGGAGTATCAAGAACGGAGTGCGAAGCGGATGCTTACCAAGGCCGATGTGCGCTGTTACATATTGGCCAGTCTCACCAGTACGCGATGGAACCCAGCAATCTCGGGTTCTCATTCTGGATTTGATATCGTCAAGAGATTCCGAACCATCCATACGTGTTTCTTCAGATAGTTTGCCGTTGATAGACCGTGCATATATGATTCAGGCTGAATCATTGGGCATAAAGTGGAATCAAATTCAAAGATAGTCAGCTAGAAGATATTCCTACTCGTATCTATCAGAAGAGACATTTCTCCGCAGGCGACATGACGCGCACAAGGGGAAAATTTACAGTTTGGGATGACGCGCGTCATGCAGCCTTCCGAACAACAAACACTTACCATTCCGATTCTCTCATTCGTATCATGAGGCCGATAGCCAAGGAAACAGAATCAACCAGTTGCAGGTTATCCAGGAGACCTCGTGAACTTCGCACCGAGCGCCCTAATCGGATAGAGATAACACGATGTTTCATTTCATCATCTGGCATGGTGCGAAAAAAATTGCTGGGTGAGCCCGTGATCGCCGCACTATGCGTCGTGGCTGTTGTGTCGGGCGGGAACGACTCACCGAGGTCACCGGAATACCAAACAGAGTCGTCGGGCGGGGGACCAAAATAAAACAGCCATGATGCACAAACATACCTGGCCGAGCGCAGTGAGAGGAACTCGCATAGGGAGGCCGGAACAACCAGACATGCAGCAACAGTGCATGTCTCACACTGGGCAGTCTCCTTGGCTTCCATATTACAATGCGGTAAGTGCTGCCGGAGAGAATGAACGCCACGCACACACCACGGAGCTACACACGCCTTCTTAGCCTCTTCCCTTTCAACATACTTATTCCGTCCAATAAAAGTCAGCCGCCCGCATTGTGACGCCGCCTTGTATTTCACGTTGTGGCATGCCCCATTGTCCAGGGCGAGCGAGCGCCCTGGGGAATCAGATGGCACGGTCATTCAGAGGCACAGTGTTACACAGGGACAGACCTGATATGAGAGGCATCGTCCAGGGTTTTTACCGCCACGTTGTAAGATTTCATCGACCGTGCTCACATCCAGATCAAGCATATCCACACTGGCACAGCCAGATACGGGCAAGGCGCGATGAAGCATGAGACGCGAGGATTGAACAACCTCCGAGTCGCGACTGTTATTGTTGATGGCATCGTGTTGTTCCCATGCAATTGTTCTGCAAGCCTCTTGTTTGTCCCCATCCGGGCGCTCGATAGTCGTGGCAGATGTTCTAGCCGAGCGACCATAAACAAGCACTACCTTATTAGGCACAATGCGTTATACTAAACGCAGCCGCCCGGAGGTCTTATAACCAGCAACCTGCGAGCATGCCGTCCTCATAATTTCGCCCCTCCGCTGTTCTTTCGATTTTCTCGGCCTAGCTGCCTTACTTTCTTTGCGCCAGTCATGCCTAGTCTTTGCTCCTCAAATGTGAGTAATCTGGTCATCGACTGCACTTTGAAGCGGGAAAATTAATTGCTCATCGCAGGAGTCGAGGTACCCTATGAGTACAGAAAGTCTGCTGGAGCAACCCATTGGTTCTCATCGCATAAAATATCGCGGAGCAGGCGAGCATTCCGCATGGGATTTCACCCTAGAGACGGACCATCGCCCGATCGATGTGTCCCTCGTCCTTCCCCACTATCGCGCCCGAAACCAGCCGCTTGACCACCGGCTGTCCATGTACGTCGGAAACGACAACGCTGACTCGATTAAGGTCAAAGTCGTGAGTATCTCACGTTAAACGACACCTCTTACCACGTTGCTGATACCGTCCTCCAGTGCCGGAATTTTATACCCACGCGCACGACCAAATTTCACCTCGAGGTGCACTCGCCGTCAAACGCGGACGTGACTATTTGGCTACCGTCAGATTTCAAAGGCCATATACACCGGTCCGCCCGCTGCAGAAAGCTCTCTTTCTCAGCGGGCTTCACGAATCGGATCATGCAGAACGTGTGCTTGACACAGTCGCGACGTCCCTCCGTCGTGTCCACGGGCGACGGAACCACATTCCAGTACTCGGATATCTACATCTCCGACGACGCCGGTGTGTACTCCGAGAAGGAGAAGTGGAACGCCGGGTACATCAGCGGCGGCGCGGAAGAGGACGAGGTCGTCGTTCACACGTTGGGACAAGTGACGTTCCGTATGTGGGACATTCACCGCGGGGAGCCGGAAGCCCGGTGTCGAGAGGCGTGTAAGCGTGCCTTCGGCCTGGGTTGGTGCACGAAGCGCGCGCCAGAAGTCACTATCGACTGGGATTTTTTGCTGGAAGATTGATGTTTTCTCTGATTTCTTTCTCTCACTGTTCATGATCATGTTCGCTGCGCATTCATCACTGTATCACATAACATCAAGCCTACTTACATTCATAAAACATCTGTAGCCCATGGGTATTTATTATTGCATACACTGTAGCACCAGCATTTTATCCTTTTCTCACTTCCTCTGATGCATACGTACCTTGATGTCCATGCAATATATGCGCAATGAAAGTATGATTTCATAGATTTGTCTCCACGATCAGCGCGAAATGGTATACAAAAATGAACTGTCTATCGCTACATTGTAAGACGGTTTTCCAACAGTAGTAGGCAACCGTTAGGCGGTAATATCAGGACTGCGTCCAACGGTGGATAGGCACTGCTCAAGGACCTCTAGTAATGCGGGATTCTCCAGGGCTGCAGCAACACGTTCCTTATCATTTAGCTGCTTGTTCACTGTAATGGTCGATAGGTCACACATTTGGTCAAAATAACCACTCATTATAAAAACACAAGACATACGCGCTTGTTCACTCTGATGTGAGCCTGGTTTGACACGAATATCGATCTTGTATCGCTGCGGAAGACTCCGAAGTAGTCTTACTCGGATAGACAGGCCTAGGAGTAGTTGTTCGTGAGCACTTAGATTGCAACGAACGAAGGTTATACTCGCCTATGAAGGTACTCATCCCACAATGCGGTACCGTTGGGGTAAATTCCACGGATAGCCTGCTCGGAGCTCTTGGATCGAAAGTAATCTGGGGCGCAGACACGACGGCAAGCTGCTCGAGAGTCATGTTTCGATGTTCAGGATCAGATATGGAACGGATCAACTCTGTACATATTGGATTAGTGTTCCAGCCATAATTGTGGAGGCAAAAGGAGTGCATAGAAAAACGCAGTGCGATCTGAGTGAGGATGAAGGATAGAGACTCACCAAAGATCTCGTCTTGGTCAATCTGCTCAGCTTCATTCGACTCATCCTCGCCTTCGTAGTCAGGTTCGCTCTCGTCTAACCACAGAGAATTTGCCTTTGCATAGGCAGGCACGGAGCGAATAGATTTCGCAGGTGCAAAGATTGTAGGATTGGGATTGAAAGCTTCGGTCGACATGGCTGAGTCAGTCAGAGGGGCCTTACACAGACTCCGGAGCTGCTCCGACGATTTACTATACCCCCTCACGTGACTCTGAGTCGCGATCCCTCGATCGTGCCGATCTGCAGATTCTGACTAGATCAATACAACGACAAACAAGGGTGTCTCGGTCATATCGCAGGATATTCTGCGACTAAACATCTTTCAAGCACACACCAGGTGAATGTGAAACATGTTATAAAAATGTACAAGAGAAGACATCCTCGGCGTTAGGATCACATCTAACAACCAGCATCCACGTATACCGGGTATTATTATAGTACGCAACATGCAACACAATTCGACGAAGGGACGCTCAATCAAGACCAGACTTGAAGCAATCAGACGCCAGCCACAATCCTGTTGAATGCATCAGTTTCAGGGCCATCACACCCGCACAAGAAAATGCTCACTCCTCGGCCTTGTTCAGCGCCTGCACCATCTGGACGCACTCCTTTCTGCGGCTGACAACGTAGTCCGACTCCTTCAGCAAGTCGTCGAGGACCTCGGGCTTGTACAGCTCCTGCAGCAGCTCCCGCTGTAGGTTGTCCTTCGAGTGAGTGACAAGGGTCAAAGAGATCGCCTTTGGCACCATGTCGATCATCTCGCGCTTGACGATGTTGAAGTATGAGTGGATGAGAAGCTCTGGAAGGAAGTAAGAATGTGAGTCAGCAACCGATTAAGGATGGTTAGAGCTACGTACTGATGACTTCCGTCTCCATCGTCTCTCGCTCACTGAGAGCAGCTTGGGGTCGAATGATGGGGGGCGGCTGCGAAAAAATTGTTGAAAGACGAGTTTTGCATGGACCGAGAGATCAGACTTACTGCGTCCATGACCGCAACACCCTTCTTCTTCGGAGCATTCTTGCTTGCAGAGAAGAATGAGCCGAAGAAACTGTCCGACTGCTTGACCTCGACATCTAGATCCTTGTTGTTGTTGATCTGGCCAGGAGCAAGCTTGCCACTCTTGGGATCGACGTTTGGTGGAGGTTTGCTCGCATTCATACGGTCGTTGACAAGAGCCATCGCCTATAGACAATAAACTCAGCTGACTTGTTCTGGACACTCCTACACGTACAGACCTTGTGGCCGTTCAGGAAGTCGGGATGTGTTGTGTTCACGTAGCAAGCTTGCATTCTGCATGACTAGATTAAGCACCGAGACTGAAACACAGAAGACGCAAGACATACGCAACAAGGTCAGACACGAGCTTGGTAGTAGGGTTCATAGAAGTTTTGAAGAAATTCACAACGACACCGTTGAATCGCTCTCGGAGAGCCGGATACCGTCTGAATGCTTGCTGGAAAAAAATTAAGCCGATCAACGCAAGACGCACAATGTCGACAAGAAGTGCTCACAATCTTCGTCAGGACCTGCCCCAATATGCGGATGAGCTCGTCATACACGAGTTGACAGCACTTCAGACTGGGGTCCTCCAGCCTCTTTATCTGCTGCTTCACTATCACCTCGAAGGCTTGTGTTCCTACAAATACTGCCGGTGTTGAACCCTACACAGTGCTCAGCAGCTATAGCAGGCCTCATCGTCAAAATACAGCACTCACAGAAGAGTTGTAGAGAATGGTACGGATGTCCCCATCTTTCACCTGATCAAAGGGATCAATGGTCTTGATCCCGTTGTTGAACAGCTCATGGAACACGAAGCTGATACGTGCTCCTCCCGAAAGCTCATTCAGCGAAATGTCATTGGTGTTCCCGTCAATTATCGTGCGGAACTCGTTGCAGAACTCGGTGATAACGGAAAGAACGACATTAGCAGAGTTGCCGTCTCCCAAAGCACCGCCCAGGCTTTGAAGCTCCGCGTTGTACTTCGCTAGTTGTTGAGATATGCGCGCCTTTATATCTGGCAGAGTGGCGCGAATGTGGGCCATGAGAATCTGATTCACGTCAATGGAAGGTTCGTGCTCTCTGCCATGAATGAAGTACTCACGACGTTAAGCTTGCGCGCAAGGAAAGGTGTTCCACAATACTGCGCTTTGCCTTTGTATGATGGGTGGTTTTCAAAGAACTGGCGCTCGTATTCGAGGGCTGCACTGATCGGCTTGTTACCTTCGATGTCTCGCTGCCCACGGTTCACTACTGGAACGTAGCCCAGTCGGAGTGGAATGATCCTTCCAGCAAGAATGTCCACCACGTCTGTTCCCTGATCCCTGTTGCCCACCAATCATCAGCCCGAGACTCCAGTATCTTGTTCCGCTCAGACTCACATCAAGTCTACCTTGGTCAACACACCAATGGTCCTCTGACCCTCAGGATCCACCTCTCGCGCCATCTTCAGCCCATCCGAGTTCGCCAAGTCAGTGTTGGCTGCCGTAACGGCCAGAATAATACAGGCAGGCTTGGAGATGTACTTCAAAAGCATATCCCTGATTTGCTTCTCAATGTCCCGTGGCTGGTCGCCTACTGGAACTTTGGTTAGCCCAGGAAGATCCACAAGCGTCAGTGTTAGGACATTCGGCGAATAGATGCGCAGGTTGATGGGCTGCGGTGAGATTCCCGCATTCCGTCCAGTCTTCGCCTCAGTGTCGCGAACGATTTCCGCTCGTATCTTGTTGAAGTCATAGAACTTCTCTCCTGGTAAATGAAGGAACTCTCCCCACTCGTCTTCGTTGGCAGCTGCATCTCCCCCCTCCACTTTGGCTATGCAACATTAGCCATTAACACGAGATTCCGGTGATACTCGACGAATGAGACTTACTAGATGTACCATTAGCTTGTGCACTTGTAGCTTTCCGGTTGATAAGTTGCAAAACCTGCGTGAATAATTAGACCAAGCATCAGGCCACGTACATTGTACTCACTAATGGTCGCCGTGTCACAATACCAGTACCCCGTGGCAAGAAGTCGCGGCCGACGAGATTCTAATCAAAACCAGTTTGAGCCATGGTTTCCCAAAGTCAAGGACGATCAGCCGCACCTCGAGCACACTACTCTTCCCGCTACTCTGACTTCCAAGCACGCAGATCTGCGGTAGGTCTATCTGGGATGCCGACGAACCGACAGCGCTGAAGACATCCTGCAGCTTGTTGATGACGCCGACAATTTCCGAGCCAATAGTTGCTGTTCCCATTGCTACACCAGCCGAGTTGATTATGGAGGAAGACAGAAGAAGACAAAGCAGAGAACACGCAAGTTTATCAGAGAAAGTGCAGCCTGTGCAGGACGCGTAGAGTCTGCCAAACTCCGCCAAACGCGCAGGCGCAGCCAATTGAGCCACTGCGCCTGAGCCACGCCTTTGACACCCACTATGATGGACTGTCCACAGTGCACACGTTCTGACCTCTTCTGCTACTGTTCCACCTTAGGAACTCTACTCACTATACGTTGACTAGGATGCACTCGAGTTCTGTCACGGTACACGGACGAATACAGTCGCTACTCTAAACAGTCTACAGACTCCTGCGAGCAGAAGGGATAGCTGCTAACACCCATCAAACCTTCGCAAGTTTAGGGCGCCCTCGCAGCTCGGATTTGTCTGACGGTGTGAACGGATAGGAGTTGTAGTCTTGCATGTGGTCTCAGGCTCTCAGCTGTGTGGGTTCAGAAGTCTTGTTAGTATCAGGTTCCTCTGACCTCAAATTCGTGAGAATCATCGCTACTTGTCTCTCAGGTGAGCATTCATTTCTTTAAGCTAAAGTATTGTGAATATCTCACTTAAGTAATGGTCTCAGATAACATATTAGAGCATCAGCGTCTGTCACGCAGTTGATGGCCAAACGCTGATATTGAGACCTGTTGCGACACGTTCATGATGAGGGTCTAACCAGCCGAGGACGGTTTTCGCAACCTCCTGGGACCTGTACACCACCTAGGATCCTGATTCCCTACCCTGTCGCCCGTGTCCGCTCTGCGACACGTGATGGGATAGAAGTCGAAATGCCGGAGTGAGTTTTGCCTCGTCACAAGGACAGTCTGCTGGAGGGTCGGGCCGTCTACATAGATGTCTCCAATGATGTACGAAAGCACCATAAGAACTGCAGAGAGGCTCGGGTGCGCTGTCTGTCCCCTCGACCCGCCTTCTTCCCCCTACACTATCCATTTCGCACTGATCAGCCATGGCGCGTAAGCCCTGGCAGTCCGTTCTGTGTCTGGGCTACCTCTCCTTGGCCGATATGTGCAGCGCGTCTTTGGAGACACCCCCACAACTGTATTCTCCACTGGTGGCCGAGAAAGTCCTACGGACAGCGCTTTCTCCGCCCAATCCGATGCAATATCCTCAATACACCGACCGGGTGGCCGGTGACTGGGTCTACTTTGTGCCAGATCTCTGGACCTCTGGCTTCTTCCCGGCCACGCTGTACGCTATGCATGCGCGTGCTGAAATCTGTCACTGGGATGCTGCAAACGCGTCGCAGTGGCTGTCCTTGGGCCGGCAATGGAGCACGGCGGAGGCGCCGCTCGAGGCGAACAACACTGTCGGACATGATGTCGGGTTTCTCAGCTATCCATTCGTCGAGGAGCTTGCGGTGTTGGTGATGTGTAGCATGTTGCGGCAGGGCGGATAACTTACATGTTCATATTTAGCAATCCTCTGAATGAAACAGCTATCACTGCAGTCAATCGCTTTGCGTCTGATCTGGCTGCTCGGTTCAGCCCCATTGTGGGATGTACCCGCAGTTGGGACACCCCTAATCCTGTTGACTTCGAAGTGCGTGATATATGTCCGGCGAGCCATTCGATGATAGTCGTCCTGACCCCTCTGTAAGGTAATCATCGACAATATGATGAACCTTGAGGTAGACCGAAGCAGCTGACAGTCTGCAGGGACAACATATTGACCTGGCTTGATTCACTGCAGGTCTTGTTTGTCTCCGCCTCGCTTACTGGAAATAACACTCTGCGAGAGATCGCCATCTCACATGCCAACAAAACCATGCAAAATCATGTGCGTCCCGATGGTAAGCACAGGTAGGATCCCCTTGAATCAAATTCAGAGCGAGATCTGCAGGCTCCTCGTTTCACGTCGTCGAATACAATGCGACTACAGGGGCCGTGATAGCACGCTTCACGGCACAAGGATACGCCAATTGGAGGTAAGTCTATCTCTCCTTATCCGCAATGGTCTCGTCATTAAAAAGGTGCCATAGCACTTGGAGTCGGGGTCAGGCTTGGGGGATTTACGCGTTCTCAAATAGTACGCGTCATGGCCATATATACCCATAGGTGTCCTATACTCACTAAGGTCAGTGTATCGTCACACGAAGCACCTCGACTATTTAGTCACTGCGCGGCGCATGGCGTCGTACTTCCTCACCAATCTCCCGACCACTGGCATTGTACCTTGGTATGTGACCACAAGTCAGTTGGCGAAGAGCATTCCTCACGCACATTTCAGGGACTTCAACGCGCCCCTTGAACCGCCGAGACCTGCTGACTCTTCTGCAGCGATGATCGCGGTGAACGGCCTCATGCTGCTGTCACAACAAGAGCTCTCGCTGACGCCATCTAATACCACCGGTTCAGCGTATTACATGAATGCAGCTCTTGAGGTCAATTCAGAAACTGTCCGTCTAGCATTGCGTGCTACTGAAATCACGCTTGCAGCTTTTGCGCAAAAACACTGAACTCGCCTGGCGTCCAGCATGGCAGAGCCTGCTCGCGAACGGTACGGTCAATAATCCTGAGGGAAACAATTTGACAGGAATTATATATGGTCAGGCAGACTCTGAGTTTCCGGTTGCTATTTGTGATACTGAAGTTCGACGTCGTTTGCTTCCTGCAGGAGATTATTTCTTTGTCAAAGCCGGGAATGATCTACTCTCGATGGGTCTCGCATCGTGCTGAGGTAAATTTTGCACAGCCTCGGCACGCTGTGAAAGGCAGTGCAGAAGTGCATGCGTCTGTAGAGATATCATCGCGGAAATACGAGTGGTCCTATCGGTTTGCATTTGAGTGATTGGGCAGGAGAACAAAACATCGGAGATAGAAAGCTACATTATGGAGACGACAATTATTGAGGTACAACATCCTTTCTGCTCAACACCAGTGTCTGATACAATCAAGGCTGCCTGTAAGTCTTCGCATTTATCGAACGTCAGCGACGCGTGTGCACAGTGCGATCAGGCTCCATAGTTAAGGCGGAAGATGTCGTTGTAGCTGTCTTCCATGTCAGATGGGCACGCGTGACAAGATGAAAAATTCCTACACGTAGTAGCTCCCGCCTTCAGGAATTAACTGGAAGACTTGGCTGAATTGTAAAGGGTTCGTGCTGTCGTCAACCTGAAGTACGGTGAGAATACGGCTAGTAGGTGCGAGTCAAGATGGGTAGACACTTACCAGAAGAAGTCCAGTCACACTGACGATAAGGCTCGCCATGGCAGGGGACGACGGCTGCGCGTCAAGGGTGGTGACCTTGTGCTGTACCTTCTCGAACGGCAAAGTCTGTATATCCATAGGCGATCAATCAGTGAAACGACGCGTCGCGTCGCAAAATGACTCGGAACTCACTGTTAACTTTTCAGAGATGCTCGCCGCGCCCACGATCGGCGAGCCCTCCCAGGACAACATGGACTCATTCCGCTGTAGAGGGGAAGAACAAGGTTGGTCAGGCTCCTGAGGTCGAACAGATCGCGCAGATCAACGCGCAGGATGTTGACGCACGTAGAGGCTCTGCAGACCGGCACGGTTCGAGTCAAAAGTGGTGTAGTAGAAGTCGGTGAACTGTTTCGCGACAGCGTTGATATCGCCCATGGCTGCTGAGGCAGGGTATGATACAAATGAAACTAGAGATGGGAGGACGAACACTTGGCAGTCTGAAGATCAACAGCAGCAGTTTGCACAGGCTGAGGAAAGATCGGTACGCGAGGCGGGCACATGACCCTAGACCGTATATTCCCACACTTAGAACACGGTGTAAGCTTGACTGTATGGACACTACGATTGGACTACAAACTTGTTATTGTGACGGGTGTGAAGAGATCGCTGCTCTTCACAATAATTGTCTAATTGGGCGAGCGATCGGTGACCGAGAAGGATGGCTGCCGCCTTTAACTACAATCCTGTCATGCCCATGGCTGCTCCCATTCCGATGCACCCGGATACCGCGGGCAACCGCCCGACCATGCGACGCAAGTCCTCTGCCCAGAACCTCCTCTCCTCCTTCAAATCCAACAGCTCATCATCCACCCAAGTCGGCAGCGTTTCATCCTCAACAGGTCTCCAATTCACGTCAGCTCCCACGCCCACCGCGACCACTATGCCGCGAGATTGGGATGTGCAGTCACAGCAGTCAGAATCTGTCTCATCATCGGCTGGCGCGTCTTCAGCAACAAATGGTACGCCTGCTCTGCCCCAGGGCACGTCCGTGGAGATATTGCGCGAGCTGGTCAAGAAGCGGATCATCACGCTAACATACTTGCGAAATGTGCACGAAGGGTACGCGTTTTGTCCTGAACTCTGTCGCAGACGAGACCAAGTCTGTCTTCAGGCGAAGTCACTGGTTCCATACCATTATGATCACGCGAGGAGAGCTGGAGAAGGTCTTCGCGAATAGCGCCATGAAGCATAGGTTCGTGTCTGCAAGGCTGGTGGCTGTTTCCAGGAATTCACTTTCTATCGTCGGACAGAACATATCGCCTAGCTATGCTGGGTATGGCGCTCGCGCACCTGTTTGACGTCAAGGAACCACAAGATCTTCTGCGCGGCTTCTCGAATGTCCTGAACGAGTACGACACTATGAAGGACCCGCCGAAGGATGAAGGTGATCGGCCACGAATGGTACGCGTTTCCCCTCTGTCACTCGCTTCTTAACAGACATACATGCACCCCCCAGCGTTTGTTCAGAACGAAGCCACAGAAAAGACAGGCCGGCGTCACCGACTACGCGATATCGTACACGGACGCGTCTGACACGCCATACTTAAGCATGCCACACGTCGTACGTATTTCACTCCACCTGCATCACCTCCCATCTCATAGCTGTCACCGTTACGTACAAATGTAGCCCTTCCCCCTCGATTATCATCAAACCCTGCTGTCTCTCCTGGACGTTCTGTCAGAAGTTTACAATAAAATCTCCAAAATACTGGGGCCCTCACCCTTCCCGAGCTCCGGACAACACATGATGGGCCCTCTTGGGCTTCTCTCGCCACATCCCGGAGTATCATATCTATTCACTGGCGCCGAGGCGGCACCGACATACGAGGGCGAAGGTAGCCTGTGGGGCATTGCGCATGCGGCTGGACCAGGGACACCGGCCGTCCTTGGGGGAGGAAACATGATGTATGGTGGTGCCCTGGGCAGCCCGCCTCCGAGCTGGAATTCAGCTCTAGGTGATACGGTCAAGCAGATTGACAATAAGCTGAAGGTAACGAATGCTGATCCCCCAAATATCTTGTTCAATGCTGATGTTTCGCTCGCAGAAACTAATAGCAGTGCTCCTGAAAGAACTCGACGACTTCGCACGAGCGGGAATCAAGGACGAGCTCGCGTCCTTGGATCCCTTATTGCGGCACGCTGCTGTTCAGGAGGATGTGCGCGAACAATACGAGTTCGATTGAGGGATGCAATGCTTTTGAACTGGAGTCCTGGATGTCGATTGCATCCACGATATGATGATTGCTAACTTTATGTCTGTATCTAATTTGGCACATGTACCATAGTAGTCCTAATACATGTAATGCGATGACAGATTAGCGCAGAAGTCATAGTGGGTGGAACATTGCAAGGCGCGGGAAGGCACGAACACCTGTGCTTGATAGCATTGCTGTCCGCTCCGCCCGGTAACAATGGACCACGATCTAACGCAAGAAGTGATACAAGCCTACGACCACAACAGGATCAAGAGGTAGAAGCAGTGATAAGAATGGATTGTTACCATAGCCTTTTTCGATCAGAACTGCATTGTGCCCACTTACCTTATAAGTAATTACCAAATAGCGAGGAGAGAACAAAGGGTGCATCGACGCACGTACTGTACACTCCATTGACCATCGTCCAGAACTCCCCGTCTTTCGTCCTTCCGTCAGTAGGCCCCCTGCAGCAAGAGGGGGGAATGGATTATTGATAGACCGTTCGTAGCAATTTTCAGGAAGCCCTTTGTTGCGACGGATCTTGGGAAGTTTTCCAGCGCTGCAGACTTGTCACTAAAGCAGCTCCTTCCTTCTCATGTCCTGAATACGTTTCAGAGTGTCAACGAAGAGCAAGACAAAATATAGCAGTATAAGGGCTCTAGAGGAAACCTGTAGAACGACGTCGACAACGCCACGAACAGAAGGCAATCTGTCAAAGCGGCCTCCGCCATCAAGGGACAATATAAGAACCGGGAAATTTCGGGCGGAGCTTGAAACCCGCACGGTATATAAGGACGCGACTCGAGCCGTCAACATTCCCCCTCCCTCAATCCCGTGCCACAGAGATTTTTCCCACGGTCGCATACCCTGCTCAGCGTATAGTCTGCCGTTGAGCACAATACAAGACTTTTCAAACCTTTGGTTAATCTCTTTGCACGATGTCCTACGCACTCCCGTCTCGTCAAATCAACCTGCCCCGCCCAGCCGCGGTGACGCAGCAACAGTATTCGCAATCGCAGCCCCAGGTGCAACAGGCAAATGGCCTTGCTCTCCCCTATGCTGCGTCGAATCCCTACTTGGCCGGACCAGGACCCTCAAGTCTTGCACTCCCCGGTCCTCCGCCTGCTACATCCTCATACCAGACACAGCAGCATCAATCGTATCAGCCTGCACAGTCGCAGCAGCAATACCCATCCCAGATGCAGACACAGTCGCAGACGTTTGTCGGCAGCAGCCAACCGGCGCCCCTAGCTGGCCCGTCGACGCCTGCTCCCACTGCCGTGCCCGCAACGCCGGCGCCGCTCACCCTCGAGCAGCAGCACATCACCGCCGTCGAGGGCATCGTCCCGACGCTGCAAAACATCGTCGCGACGGTCAACCTCGACTGCCGGCTGGACCTGAAGACGATCGCGCTTCACGCACGGAACGCCGAGTATAACCCCAAGGTTTGTATCGTTCGTTCCTAACTGTGTGAATGTCGGACTTCCCTCCGCATCGCACTTTTTGTAGCGTTTCGCGGCGGTGATCATGCGTATCCGTGATCCCAAGACGACCGCGCTCATCTTCGCCTCGGGCAAGATGGTCGTCACCGGTGCGAAGAGCGAGGACGACTCGCGGCTCGCGTCGCGCAAGTACGCGCGAATCGTGCAGAAACTTGGGTTCGACGCCAAGTTTTCCGAGTTCAAGATTCAGAACATCGTCGGTAGCTGTGATGTCAAGTTCCCCATTCGTTTGGAGGGTCTTGCATACAGCCACGGACAGTTCAGCAGTTATGAGCCGGAGGTAAGTGCGATGTTGTGAGGGCCACTTGTTGCTGATGCAAGTATGTTCTATAGCTGTTCCCTGGTCTCATCTATCGCATGATCAAGCCTAAGGTCGTGCTCCTCATCTTCGTCTCGGGCAAGATCGTCCTTACGGGCGCAAAGGTGCGTTATTCGTCTTGTGACTGGGAGTGTATCGTTGACTTCGATCAACTAGGTCCGAGAGGAGATTTACACTGCATTCAACACGATATACACAGTGCTGTGCGAATTCCGGAAACCATGATTTCGGCGTCGCCGTCATGTGCTTTGTCGTTCGTCTCTCCTCGTCTTCTTTGTGGTATAGTTGCCGAGTGGCGAGGAGCACTACGGATTGTTCGGTGGTTGCTGTGATGAGTGTGGACGTAGAAAATACCGGACCTTCTATGAAGCTGACAGCGACCTTTTCACTCTCTTATATGCCTAGTATAAAATCCCCCTAGTCCGTACATATATGTTTATTACGCCGGTAGCATTGTATCAAATAAAGCAAGCGGTTATTGATTTTTTTACTTATAAAATTGCTTGCGATGTTGAGCGGTCCTCGATATTGATTGAGACGTTTCGATGGGTTGTAACCGTTTGACAATGCTCGTAGCGTTGCACATGATCGTGGTCAATTGTATTGCATCGGAAATGATTAGTGGACCTTCGAATTCGAGTCAGGGATACAGTTTGTAATGGATGGAAATGACTCGATGAAACTTGATATAATCGGATTCGCCCTTGTCCTATTGACTGCTACTTCCAAGGAACAGAAGCTGTCCTGAACCCTGAACACACCCTCTCTGTATATAAAGATTTGCACTCGAGCCATGAGTTCTGGTCTTCCTCTCGCCGTGCCCGATGAAGTCTCGACGGAGCCCACTGCACCAGTGTCGGTAGACAAGGTCGCCTCTACACTAGGTGAAACCTCCTTGGTAGAGTGAGTCGCACAAGCCACTCTCTCATCCACCCAGACGACTCATTCTATTCGTTCAGTTCTCATGTCTCAGCATCCTCTGAGTCTGTCCCATCGCAATCGACCGAGCCTGCTGCAACACATCCAACACCTGCCGGGGAGAGCGCCGCGCCTGCGATCAAACCCGCCGCTGCATCGGACGCACATGAACAGGTAGTCACCCCCTGGGATGTTCAGGGCTCGGTATCGACGGACGGCAAGCAACTGGCAATCGACTATGACAAACTTGTGGACCAGTTCGGCACACGGAGGCTGGATCAGGCGGTCCTTGAGCGATTTGAACGATTGACTGGGCACCGCCCACATGTCTATTTGCGGAGGGGGATGTTCTTCTCTCATCGGTGAGTGCATAGCCCGGCTTCGAGATGGGGTAGCCTCTGGTCTAATGCTGTCGTACAGTGACTTTGACAAGATCCTAGACCGCTATGAACAGGGAAAACCTTTCTTCTTGTATACTGGACGAGGCCCAAGCAGTGACAGTATGCACTTGGGACACATGGTTCCGTTCGTCTTTACAAAGTACGTCCATTGTGCTTCACACACGTAACGAGGAATTTACGGTGCTACAGATGGTTGCAAGATGTCTTCGACGTCCCATTAGTCGTCCAGCTGACTGGTGAGTCTCACGGGAGAACTTGCATGTTGGTCTACTGACTGTTGACAGATGACGAAAAATTCCTCTTCAAGCATGAGCTGAAGCCTGAGCAGACGTATGAGTTCTCAAAACGAAATGCACGAGACATCATTGCTGTCGGCTTCAAACTCGAGAAGACGTTCATTTTCAGCGACTACGACTTTGTCGGCGGGGCGTTCTATCGCAACGTCACCAAAATCTCCCGACAAATCACGATCAATCAAGCGAAAGCTACGTTTGGCTTCAACGACTCGTATGCCTCTGCACTATGCTCTCTTCCTGTACAGACCTAATACATGCCTCCAGCGATAACATCGGGAAGATCCACTTCGCCGCTATCCAAGCAGCCCCCTCGTTCTCAAATTCCTTCCCGCAAATCTTTGGCACCGTCTCCAACATTCCGTGCCTCATCCCATGCGCGATCGACCAGGACCCCTACTTCCGTCTCACGCGCGACGTCGCCGCGAAGCTCAAGTACCCTAAGCCCCACACTCTGTACTCCAAGTTCTTCCCCGCGCTACAGGGCCCGCAGACGAAGATGAGCGCCTCGGACAGCAACTCGAGCATCTATATGACGGATACTCCGTCGCAGATCAAGAACAAGATCAACAAGCATGGATTCTCGGGTGGTCAGGAGACGGAGGAGGAGCATAGGCGGTTGGGCGGGAATCCCGATGTGGATGTGGCTTATCAGTATCTGGGCTTCTTCATGGACGACGACGAAGAGTGGGCGAAGATGGGAGAGGTCTGTCATGTTTGGATTGGATATCTAAGCTTGTGGAGAACTGATCCGTTGGTCGCGTAGGAATACCGTGCGGGACGCTTGCTGACAGGACAACTCAAGGCGATGTGCATCCAGCGCCTACAGGAGTTCGTAAAGGGCTTCCAAGATGTTAGTTCTCGGTCCCTCCCCTGCTTGCTTCGTTACTGATCAAGCTTGTAACAGCGGAGGGCTCAGGTCACCGAAGAGACGGTTCAGGCGTTCATGGATGGTAGCCGCAAGATCGAGCCCATGTTCGGCAAGAGCAAGGCAGCACTTGCATCGTCGGCAAAGCCGTAAAATGATCCGACGAGTTATTAGAGTTCGAATAAGCACGGGCGGGCTGTAAGATGAGAAGACCATGAATTAAGTGTAGATTTATCCCGAATATAAACTTTACAATGATTCATCATGGCATAGGCTTTCGTTTGCAGATGAGACATTGGCAGGGAATGAAGGTATGGATGGAGACCTTCGACTGCCAGCTGAGCTCCCACGCCCACGAGATAAGTGACCTACGAGGACCCACAATGTTTTCTATGAGCGTATACTGCAGCGGAGTGCAGAACCTCCACCGCAGGATAAGACGTGCACCAATTACCGGGCAACCCCGACTACCTGACCTAAGGCGTACCATCATCATGAATTCCAGATGCACCTTTGCTCTGCCGTCGTTGCCTGTAAACGGACGGCGATGCAACTCAGCCCCACCATGGTCGATTGAAGATATCCTCCCTCATTTTCATTACCGCCTCGCGCCAGGTCAAACCAGGCTGCAACCACTCTACGTGGACTTCCCGCTCGACCAATACTCCCGTATCGTCGATTATTATCCATCTCATGTCATATCCGCTACCCGTATCTTGTTCCTTGACGGAACAACCGTCCTCAAGATGATGCAACCTGTTGTGGATGTCCAGGAGATCGTCGGGAACATGCTTTTGGCTAGCAACGTTGTGCCAGTTCCTCGAGTCCTCCATTCTGGGTACTCAGGAAATTGCAGTTTCGTCTTGATGGAACGAAGCTCAGGCATCTTGCTCAGTGATATGATCAATCGGTTCGGCTCGTTCGCTACGTCGATGGTTGAACCACAGATAGACGACGTGGTGGGACGACTAGCTACAGTTAGCCTGTCCCACAACGACTTACAGCCATGGAACATACTCGTGAACCATGATTGGTCAATCCAATCGATTGTCGACTGGGATCAGTGTTGCAGTGTCGCGCACTCGGCGGAGTACGAGCAAGTGTCACGCTTTTCCTACACGAAAACATGGAACCATATATTCCTCCGTCATTCCCCCGACCGAGTCGGTACACTCTCCGTTAATCCAGTAGACGGTTCAAAGGCGTTCGGACGGTCCACTTGTCCTCCGGCAAAAATTTTCCATTATCCGAGGAGCCCAACTCAAAGCCCCGTCAGGTCTCCTTTCCCGAGAGCCGGCAGCATACTGCGACTTCCCAGCGGCTCAGTGAACAATCGAAGGATTGCAGTGTTCCTGTTCCCAAGCCCATTTTCCTTTCCGGAACACGCCGTTTCCCCCTTGGTCTCTGCTTGTCGTAGTGGCATCTTCTCGCATGCATCGATATGCGCGGTCTTTGCGCCAGTCAGCCTTTCGCAGGAGACGCGCAACAAATTGGCAACCTGCCAATCTCCTGCGGGTTTTTGTCTACAGGCAGGGAAGCCGCTCTATCACGAGGTGGAGCGTGAACGTGCTCTCACCAGATTAATCCAGCTACGACCTCATGTGGTGCATGCAGTAAATCCTCCCAGCTCATATGTCCAGGATCTCCTCTAGATGTGCCGGGTTCCCCACAGACTTGAGCGTCGCGCGATTCCTACCTATTTAGTGCGAGTGCAGACTCAGCCAGAGATCCACGATTCTGTTCGGAAAGAGTTTACTTCCGAGCAGGTGGTGGACGGCATTCCAGGAGGGTACGACCGTGATTTACATTCCGCGGTTCGCGTCAGCGCATACCATGTTAGATCCAGCGACGAGCGTGAGATCGTAACCCATGTGACAGCCTTAGGGAGCGAGAAGAACGATAGGGTTGTCAGAGGTTCTATACAACTTGATGAATGCAAAGCGGCATACGGAGGGGTATGTGCTCTGCTCAGGAAATACGAGGTGAGATTTTACCTTCATGAAGTTATGCAATTTGCGCTTATCGTTTACTGGTATTTACAGAGAAATCTGGCAAAGAAAAAGTTTGCAGACAGCAGAAAGTGATGTGGCTGGACACTTGCCGTTCAGTTTTTTTGTAGCCTTAGGTCGCACGTCCTAAGGTCTGTAGTTATACGTGTGATGACATAGCACCGTCCATATGCACGGTGAATTATGAATTTGAATTTATATAGCTAGATCACCACTGTCCGTTCAAGCTTAAAGCTCAAGTTCTCAAGTTCGTGAAGTTAGACATGAATGGCCTTCCCATGCCATATGATCAACGTTGCTCGTCGAAGGAAGCCGTATGTCATCTCTGCCGCTGGGGCAAACCTCGCCTGTAGAAGGCTGTAGAATGGAGCGAGATCGCACCTTGACCTTATGTCTTGAAGGTTCCAATTTCCAAATACCGAGCAGCCTGCGCACGAGCGGTGATTCTAGTGCAATCGCAACGCCGGTGGTATTTTTGACAATCAATTATATGGATTGAAATGTATAGTTAACCCTAGGACGACATCTCTAAAAGGGAATCTACTAGCTCCGGAGATACATTGGCGCGTCTCCTAGCTAGCTTGGTCCTCTCGTAATCATTTCACATATACATTTGTTATCAGCAGCAAAAAGCCAATGCAACAGTACAACTTACCTCGACTTCATTGAGTAAAGCTCCTACTCCCTCGTGAACAGCCTTGCGCTCACTGTCTCGAAGTAATGCTTCAATCCGCTTGTCGTCCGGCTCGCTATCCAAATGCGTGACATGGCAGACGATCTTATACTCGGTGTCCAGAGTAACATGGTATGCTGTCACTCGAATGGCGCAATGTGAATTACGATCAGAGCCCCCCGAAGTCGTGCTCTTCGTAAGCCTCGTGGTGTTTGTCAATCCAATAACTTCATCCAGCGACCGCAACTCGGGCTTCGTGCGAACGCGCATAAAATATGGGAAAATGGCACCGTCTCTGAGATCATGAGGGACTCTGCACATTTGGCGCAAATCCCGGATGTAGCTGCGGGGAGGGTTCATAGCGAGCACCATATGTGGACGTAGCTGGACCAGCTTGGTGAGAACGCGCCTACGTTCGATCTCATGGTGAAGCGGCTTTCCAGACTGTATATGACAGTCAGGAAGCATATGACAGGTTGCCATATTATGCATCGTTTCGGATTTGAGGCTCCCTTCTGAGAATATAGCGCAGATAGACGCTTGGAAGAAAACGCCACTTCGACAACCATCGATCAAGGGAGAGATAACATGTTCAGAGGAAGAAAAGGGACTTCGGAATAGCAAAATGGCTATCCTTCGGTCATCGGTTGAGATAACTGGGAGCAGGGACTTCTGGACCGTCGAGGGTGAAGTAAAATCGGAGGCTCGCACGATCCTTCTAGGAAAGCCAAAAGATTGAGGCCAAGGAAAAGTGGACTGAACGAATGCCTTTGACCCGTCAACGGGATTCATAGAAAGAGTGCCGACGCGATCGAGCGAATGGCGTAGGAAAATATGATTCCAAATCTCCATGTAGCGACTGCGGAGCCTTAGCTCATATTCTGCTGAGTGCTCGATGCTCGAACATCGGTCCCAATCAATAATCAATTGAATTGACCAATCGTCGTCCACGAGTATATTTCCTGGGTGCAGATCGTTATGGGCAAGACCCACCGCAGCCAACTGCTCCACGACGGTGGCCAATTGAGATTCGATCATAGAGGCGGCGAAAATGCCGAATTGACGAATCAAGCTGGTGAGCCCAATGCCAGACCCTCGTTCCATGAGGATGTAACTGCAATTGCCGGAATATCCGTGATCAAAGACTCGAGGGGTCGGCACAACAGCACTAGCCAATCTCATATTCTCCACGATTGCTTGAACGTCTACGACAGGTGGCATCATCTTCAGGACCAATTTCTCATCGAGGATGAGAACACGAGTAGAGGCTATTATCTCTGGAGGATAGACATCAATGATGCGAGAATACCCGTCCAGTCCAGAATCGACATATAGAGGTTGTAGACTTATGTCGCCCGGTACAAGGCGATAGTAGAAGGCAGGTTTAACATCCTTGAGTGACCACGGCGGTGCAGAGTTGCATCTGCGTCCGTTCGCAGGTAACGAGGGCGCAGCAAAAGTGCATTTGGAATCCATATTGAAGGAATTCGTCATGTTCAATGTGCTGAGGGTGACAGATTTAGTTCGTTGTGTTTTATAGTCTAGGGCGAAACGGGGCTGCTAAGTGTGGCGCACCGGTCGAAATCATTTGTGAACTCTGCCACAGTAGGGCCCAACGAGCTGCATATCCTTAAGCCTAGCCAGACCCGCAAGTCAGTCGTTTGGACACGTCATCCTCGATAGGGCAACACTAAAATACCTCGATATGAGATTGAAACCTCGAATGGTCTGGGAACGAGCCTTCCCACAGGCTGCAGGCTGCCGCCACAACAACGTTTATCATGCACATGGCCCCACTACATTATAATAGCACTGTATCTCTTGCTCCTCCTCATCGGATATCCTCCTCTTGAGTAAGAACTCTGTGATGAATGCCGAAAGCAGGTTCACGGTCCCGTCGTTACCTGTGAACGGGCGAAGATGTGTCGGAGATTTCCAGACCGGTTTGCAATGGTTTGTAATGGCACTCAATGTCTAAGCGTTTTCGGCTCGATTGCAATTCATCACAATCACTGTGACGCCGTTGCAATGCCATTGCAATGCCATTGTAATGACCGTGATGACTTTATAAGGCAATTGTAATGGAAATTCGTGCTCAAAATGAGTCACAATGTCACTCAATGTTATCGCAATATTTCGAGATTGCAATTGACGCAGGAAACTTCCGACATGCAGTTCAGCCCCGCCGTGGTCTCTGAAGGATATTCGTCCTTTTTTCCACTTCAGACTTGCATCGGGACAAAATAAGCCTGCGGCTCTCTACGTGGACTTTCCGTTGGATGACTATCCTACTGCAGTCGATGTCATTCCACCCAATGTCATTTCCTCTACTCGCGTCCTATTTCTTGACAAGAAAACCGTCTTGAAAATGATGCCACCAATCGTGGACGTTCGAAAAATTGTGGACAACATGCTCTTGGCAAGCACTGTGGTACCCGTACCTCGCATTCTTCGCTATGGATATTCGGGGAACTGCTCTTATATGATAATAGAACGGAGCTCAGGTTTTCTGCTCGCTTCGTTGATACATCGATTTGGCTGGTCCGCCGCATTACTGCTCGAAAGCCAGATAGATTCTGTCCTAAGGCGGCTTTCGAGAGTGGGCCTTTCCCATAACGATTTACATCCAGGAAATATTTTCGTGGACACCGACTGGTCAATCAAAATGATCATCGACTGGGACCAAGCCTCTACGATTGAACGCTCCGCAGAGTACGAGCTGATGGTCAGACGTGCCAACTTGCAACCTTGGACTCACGTCTTCCTGCGCCACTCACTTGACCGAGTAGGGACTCTTTCTATGAATCCGGTCGACGGTCGTGTAGCATTCGGTCGCACCAATTTTCCTCTACCAGAGCCTTTCGGAACGCCTAGACCCACATCACGGATTACATCTGTCCTCACTGATTCACAACAAGTAGAATGGCCATTGCGACTCCCCAGTGCTCCAGTCGATAGTCGGCGGATAGCAATATTGCTTTTCCCACTTGCCTATTCATCTCCAGGCGACATCATCTCCTCTTTGATTCACGGTTGCCGCAAGGGCGATCTCTCTCCTGCCTATATTTGTGCCGCATTCTGTCCAATGAGTCTTATGCCGGAGACTTCTGCTAGGCTGGCGAGCTGTCGTGCTGGGTGTTACGTACGCGCAGGACGACCGCTGGACCATGAGGTAGAACGGAGGTGTGCACTCACCAAACTCATTCAGCTGCGACCTCATGTCATCGCTGCAGTCAATCCTCCCAGCATTTACACTCAAGAGCTACGTCAGGTGTGCCGAGTGCCCCATGGTTTGAAGCCACACGGGATTTTCCCATACCTCCTGCGCGTGCGCACAAAATTCGAAGCTCGGGAATCATCACAGGGCACAGCCAAATCAAAGGCTTCCGCGAGAGCAATAACCTTTGATCGTGCCGCGCATTCCGCCGTCAAAGTGACGGCGAACCATGTCACCCTCGACTACGAGCAGGAGATTGTGCGCAAAGTAACGCGGTTAGAAGACGAGCCTGATGATAAGCAGCTAAGAAGGACACTTCGCAAGAGAGAATGCAAAATAGCTTACCATGGAGTTGGTCTTTTGCTGCGCGAAATAGAGGTGAGTAATTATAGTGTTGATTTCAATTGCGGTTGCTTACCATCCCCACATCGTCAGGCCAATATAACAAGGCGAGCCCAGCAAGAGGGTGTATAGTTACTGTGAAGGTAGTTCCCTTCAACTGCAAGATGTTTCTGGCCCCCATAGCCCGCGGCACTTCGGGCATTAAACAATCAAGCTACTTTCATTATGCTCGTATTATGCTCGTTCTGGCGTGGAGCTATACCGTTTATGTACCGTGCATGACGTAACGAGGCCCGAATATTATCGTGCTTCGTCTTGTTACCCCCAATTCCTCGGTCAATGCTTCTTCGACTTCAAATGAGCTATGTCCGACTGCGCGCTATATTGCAAATTTCCACACACCAGTTGCTAGCGCCCCTGCGTAGCAATATATTGATGTCATAACAAACCAACAGATTCCCAAGGTGTCTTGGGGCGTACCTGCATCTCATTGTCGCTCGCACTAGCTATAGGCGATCAAACTTAAATATGACTTATGGGATCCTTCAGACGATCATAATCAAGGCGTCACCTTGCGACGTCAACGAGAGCCCTGTATTCATTGCTGCATATATTTCGACAACGGTCGACATGTCATTCTCACCCTACATATAAGGCCCACTTTGGTCTAAAACTCTATCCCAGCTAACCACCGCTTTACCATTTCCAGCGACTGCTTAGGCGTGTCATACGGAACCTGGAGAGTAAAGACAGTCAACGATAACCCTAGACATGCAATTGGAACTCAACACATACCATGTGTCCAGCTCCGTCGAGCGTGACAAACGTGAACGGACCGGCACTTCTAGTCAGGCCAGCTACTGCACCATCCACCTCCCATTCTCTCAACGGCTCCGCCGCAAAAGCCTCCTGTCCGGTCCACTCCAACGCCAGAGTCATCCGCTCGTTCCCGACCTGATGTATGATTTTGAATCAGGAGACTATAAGACGGACAACGCAGGACAGCTCATACCCAATTGCATATCCAGTCGTTGGCGCCTACGTAGATAAGAGCACGAATACCGCGCTCAAGGAGCGCCGCGATGTAAAACTGGGTAGGGAACATGGAGTCGTCGGCTGCGTGGAAAGCGGCATTGACTTGGTGATTGCAGCTGCTGAAGTTTGCAGTGATGGAGGGGTCTACACCCAGAACCGAGCGGATGTCCGGCCTGTCGAGATAAGAACCAATCGCCCTACACAAGCCATCATCGTCAGTCATCGCTGAGACAGTCTCAAGAATGCTTAGATTACTTGGTGATGGGATAGCAAAGAGTCTCTGAGATGGGCCCATCGCTGCAAGCATGCGGATAGGAATCAGCAAACACAGTACATGTCAGATTTCAGTATAACTCACCAAAGCTTGCTGATATCATACGGGTTGTATCCTTGTTCGGATTAATAGGATGCCTCCACAAGATCAACGACATAACTTACCAGTGGCATAGAACGGAACCGATATTTCTGACTGGCAGAAGAGACTAGCGGCCTCACAGCCAATGCTGTCGAATTGGTCTACACACGACTCCTGCATCCATTTCTCGCAACGGGTCACCTAGTGACGTTGGATTTAATCAACGACTCAATGAGAGACAGAAAATTTACTTACAGCTTGCTTCATGCGCACGCAAGAACTGACAGCGACATGATGAGACAAGTCAGCATGTAGGGAGGCGATAAACCTACGTGATGTCTTGTACCGGTGCAACAGACATAGGCTTGCACTGCATGTCATAGTACGACGATGTCATAGTGGCCCAATCCGTGCATCCGTTTCCTAAAATAGGATCAGTATACCTGCGCGACGGTGAAACCGCAGTACAGACCTATCATGACAGACGTCAGGTTGATAGGCGTCATACCCGCCTCTACGAGCTTTACGTTTTGGTCATATACTTCCGACGCAAATACGGGAATATACCGGCCCTGATCGTCATTCTCAGAACTGACTTCTCGCTGCATCAATGTAAAAGCGAATTACTCACACCATACGACTCTCCGGCCATGTGGAAAGCGCGGCCCTTAAACTTGCTGAAGTGCTCAAAGAAGATCGCGACGAAAGCGGCAATATCCTTGGCTGCCTCTGGGGTTGTACTCTGGAGAGCCCGACTCTGAGCTTCCAGAACAGAAGAATACCACGCGCACTTACGACTGTCTCACCGTACTCGGCGTACGAGAAACCTACACCAATGGGCTGGTCGATGAAGAAAATATTGGCATTCTCGTTCCAAGAGTAGGGATTGAACGTGGCAGCATCAGGGTTCGTCACTCTGCAAGGACCTGTTCCGATATGTTTCATTATCAATATCTCAGACATAACCAATCATATCAGTCCATAAGTACAGACCTAGTTCCATGAAAAGTCCCAAAGACGAGGAGCATCCAGGACCACCATTTGTCCAGAAGATAACGTCGTCCTTGTCCGGGTCACTCCTGCTCTCGAAGAAATAGAAGAACAAGTGTCGAGCTTGAATATCGATGTATCCAGTGTATGCCCTTCATATGCGGTTGAATCTACCAGCCGAAAGTCATCTAGTCGGAAGCTTACCCCACAGTGCCATCACAGAAGTCAGACTTCTTGATCCGGACATTATATGTCGGGAACGCGGGATGGCTGAGGGTCGTGAAGTCTGAGGTAGACAGGACATTCAAATCCTCGACTGGGGTGAATAGCCCAGCATCATAGGAATCATAAGTGCCTGCCGTGTTTACGCCAGCATAAATATCCCCTTGAGACACTGCCTGGTTGGACAGTGACTGCAGGAATGGCCGCTGCGCAGCGGTCGTAGCGACTGCAAAGCCGAGTAGACTCAGTAAAGGGGTTGAGAACATGGCGGTCCTTGCTCACAGTCCCCTGGCAAGATTCCAGCTGTGTTTATGAGGATCGACTGGCACCCTGTTCCTGGAGGACAGTGATAGTGAACACATGCAACCAGCCCACGATAACGAGGATAGTCGCCGAAACGCGATCACATGACCGTCATATTATTCATGATCATTCCGTCAACGGCGATCCGCTCGTGTCTGCTCTCGGAAACAAACGATGAAACCGCAATATTCCCATTCTACACGTGTTCCTCTCTGTATACATTGTGCCCCAGAACCCAAGATAAAAGATTACAATCCCTGCGAGGAACAAACACATCATATGTCCTAGACCCTGACTAGACCCGATAACACTTGAACCACGAAATCACGAAACCCGGAAACCCTCGATGATTTCAACCCTCAATCCCTCCACCTTCCCCTGGATCCTCATCATGCTCAGAGACTCGCACAGCGAGATGGTCAGTAACTCGATCACGTCGTTTCTTCTCCATGATCATGAAGGTGATGACGATCATGTCGACATTCAGTGTCGACGGTTGTATTTGGAGATACCACTTTTTCTCTCCACGGAAAAAACCGTCCATGACCAGGTCCTGGGTGAAACGTGCAATTTCTTTGCCCGTGGTGTGGTTGCTCAACTGCAGATACGTCCTTCAGTCCCCCACGCGGGTGTAGCACCCTTGATAGTACTGACCACAGAGCCGATGCCCTTCACCTCCTTCCAGCGGTATACTTCGTCGTCGTCACCAAGGAAGTAACGCGTCCTTTAGACTAGTGTCAGAAGCACGATCTGCGGAAGGTATGTAGAGGAACACTCACGGGCTGAAGCGATTTCCCAACTTATAAAGCAGCTCTTTCACCAGAAGCTCCTGGTCTGACCCGTCAAACACCTTGCTACGCACAATGGGATGTGACCCCCATCTTCGCCATTCGACTTCTGCAACGATGCTTTTGCTCTCCGTGTCCGCTGGCCTTCTGATGAAAGACACGGCCGGCCCTCTGAAGGCTTGCGATTTTCTCGTCGTGATCTGGTAGTGAGCGACACCGTCCGCAGAGACGAGCGTCGTGTGCTCGGGATCATTGGGAACCAGATAGAGATTCATCAGCTCCTCCTGCAGAAAATGAGGAACGGCAGGCCTGCAGTGCCCGGGTGCCTTTGAAGCGAGGTGCATCTGTGGGAGTGGCGGCAAAGAATAAGGCAGAACGATCCTTTGAGGCTGCCCATCCTGCCCTCGTCAATGTCCCAAAAATATGGTCTAGAGCGTCGCAGACCGATCAATTGTGAATCTGTCTATCGTTAGAACGAAGCGTCCACGTCAGTTGCGCTGCTATTGATGATATGCGCACGTACTATTGCAGAGCGCGAATGCGATACTATCGAGTACTAGTTATGGATTCAGATCCATATTTTTCAAGCTCCTTCGATTTGAGAAATAATCCAGACAGTTCTGCGCATTGAATGAGACGGACTATCAGGGTGTCGAATGAATGCCGCATACTGCTCAGTCAAAATCGGAATGACTTCCCAGCAGGAACCTATTACACCAAGCTATCATTGCGTAGACCTCTATACAAGAAAATAATTTACACTGCAATTAAAGATACGTACATGTGTATGATACATCGGATGTTTAGATAGTAAGCGATACATATACCCTGAATCCTAGGACGAATCAATCTATACTCGAATGCGAGGAAAATGATCGTCGGCGCCGACGTGCATTCGATAGTAGACCAAAGTCAAACAGACCAACCGTGTTCCCAAAGCCGGCTATGCACATGGTAGAACTGCTGACGAATGGAGTAACCCGAGTGAAATGCAGACGAGGAATGAGAGCACTTCGTCTTGCGGTAGATGGGATAACCCGTTCCGCACCCGAATGTCCTCGTTTCCGCTTCGAACCCTGGTGGCCGTCCATGTCACGGTTGAGCGCCGTCAATGACGAAGCCTGCAGACGAGAGTCCTCCGGATCGAACGTCCAGAGCTCCCACCGTTCCAGCGTTGAAGCACTGAGCCCGTGCGAGGACTCGAGATTCACCTCCACTTTCTGGTCGTTGCGTCGTTGAACAAATTGCGGGCGGGATTTTCGACGAATACCGACGACCTTGTCGCCTGCGACGTCCCAACTCCCCCGCTCAAACATGGCGTCTGCTACCCGCACCACAACGAGGCTCTGCCATATTGAAGTCGGCGGGTGAGATGACAGGAAGCCGGCAACTGGCTTCACATCCACGGGACCCAGGGGATGTGAGTCAGCATCATCGCAGTCGGAATTGATGAAGAAAGTCTCTTGGCTCCGACGCATGCCGTCCTTCTCAGACGCTCTGCGCGAGTGAACGCCGTGCGCCGAAACAGGGAACATGGAAGTATTTAGTGCTGAGGTAGTAGATGAGACGGATGGCACTCTGGAGCGGGAGCGTGTGGGCGTGTTGCTGCCGTTAGAGGATGCTATGGACGCGACACTCCCACTCCGAGATCTGTGGCCGAGGACGCCCGATCGTAAGCTCGTCTGAGGTTGATTGCGCGGACACGAGCATCGTCTCGTAGGAAGGTAGAGATAAGCACGATAGAAGAGGATGACTTGACCGACTGAGAAAGAAACCAAGAAATTCTCGCATGGAAGCTCGCCGCACACCAGGCAGTTGCTCAGCTGCACTGGGGTGACCCGTAGATGGTTGATTTCGCCGAACGGTTCGTCCATGATCACCAGGCATTCCATCGTCGCAGCGTCCCAAAGCGACACAACGCCAGCTTGGCTTGCTGCGCAGACGATCATGTAACGCTTGCCATCGAGCTGTACGTTGCAGACATCGACCTTGCAGACCAGGTCCTGGGGATTCCCCGCAGCGATGTAGCAGTTCCGCGCCAAGAGCTGGTCCCGTCGATCGACATCACAGAGTTCGAACGTCCCGTCGTCCAAGGAGAACCCGACGAGTATGCGTTCATCACCATGAACAGACAGCAACATTGACTTGACCACGGAAGCAGAGCGCGAGGGGGTGACATAGACAGCCATGGGTTGAGACTCCACCTCCCACTGCACGACCTTGCCGTTATCATAGGTTGCATATAGACGGATAGGTGCCTGTGAATACACCCTTTCCAACGGAGGAGGGGAAGGTGTGAGCGGTCGCATAGGCGACGGCGGACGAGACTGAGGGTAAGCAAATTGGAGCTGAGCAACAGCAGCTGAAGATGTGTTATCCAGGAATAGCTGAGTCAGGGATTTGACCTGGTCATTTTCTATCGACCAGATTCCAATGGTTCCGGAGCCAGTACCAACAGCACAAACCGTTCCAGACGGATTGACCGCGATGCTCGTTAGCGTTGTTGCAGCAGAAGGAGTGCTCGCACTGCCCAACAGGATGTCGGACGTATCGACCATAGTGTGCGTCCGGGTCGCGGTCTTCCAGATCACGAACTCGTTCTGCAGCCCCAGGGTAGCGATGGTTTTACCATCCTTGTTAGTAGCAATCATGTCCACATCTGTAGGAAACGTTCGCGGAAGTGTAGTGAATGAGATTTCTCCATCCACAGAAGATGACTCCTCTGAGCTGTCACAGTCCGGTTCAGGGCGTTGCCGTTGCGCCTCCAGAAGTTCCACGTTTTTCAACAGGTAGAGCAGAAGGCCATACAGGAGGACAGTAGTTGCAGTAATGGGGAAGACAATGATCTTGATTAGCCACCAGACCTGTCTGATTGTGCGACTCCAGAGACGGCTAAACCGAGAGACGCGCGGACGGGACGCTTTCTCATTCTCCATCGTCGGGAGCGGCTTCGCATTCGCGTCCTCTTCGGGAGCCAGAACCAGGATGGTGGGAGACTCGATGCGGATATGGACGAGTGAATCATCGGCAGGGTTGAGTATCTGCCAGATATGGTAGGCGGGAGATACGCTGTCCAGAGGAGTCATCTTGTGTATTCTCGCCAGCGGGTGGCGCAGCAAAGCGTTTCCTGCATCTTCTTTGTTATGGGCAGAAGATGGAGATGTCGCATAGTACAGGGTAGCTGTAATCGCTAGAAGCTAAAGGGCATCATTGTAAAACTTCAAATTGGAATATGAGATATAAATACCAGGAAGAGACTGATGTTCTTGGCGGGACGACCCCGAATTGTGTTCTTGGTAGCTGTGATCGCCTGACCCCACGTTCTAGCGGGCGGTAGAACAGGACTTCCACCTGGAGGTTTCGAAGCGTCTGTTGGCGCTAGAGTGTTCTGTCGCAGAAGTTCGTCCAGCTGTATATTAAACGTCAGACTGTGTGGCGGAGATGATGCTTATTCGCCTACCTCCAGGCGCTGAATATCAATCGAGAGGACAGTCACGAAGAATGTATGCACTAAGAACCAGTGTGCAACCAGCACTACAATCGAGAAGGCGCAGAATTGCCGGATGGCGCCGCTGGAGAAGAATGCGATGACGCCAAGGACCGCATTATACGAAACCACCTTGAGAGTGTTGGAAGTCCCGGCTTGACTCAAGCCCTGAGCAATTCTCTCCTTGACGGGTATGGTAACAGGTGTCTTCAAGACTGCGTCAACCTGCGTTGCGTCTGTGATTCAGAAAAAGCCACTGCACGATATACGGGAACAACTCACTATGTGGAACATATTCTCAACGCCAATGAAGATAACGATGATCGGAAACAGTTCCCTGTCACAATTGCTGAGCATACTGACATCAAATATAGAAAGCAGGCATACCATGGAACCATAGTCATTCTGAAGCCTACGAGCGCGCACACACTTAGACTGGTGATAGTACTAACGAGGAGCTCGATGAGACCCGTTAGCGCCAGACCGAACCGGGAATGAACAGTGTCCATGCGCCGCATGGATCGCACGCAATACACGAGGAACGCCAAATATGCCGCGTAGCAGAACGCAGATAGAATTGTGATGCGACTCTTCGCAGAGACGTTCTTGTCATACTAGTGCGAGCTTAAGTGTCATGCACTGATTTCAGCAACCAGGAGACACTCACCTCGAGAGCTACCAATTTGGGCGTTTGGGCCTGGACAACTAGGTCGCCGCTGTACCCAGCTGCCTCTTCCAGCACTCGCAACCACTGGAAGTGACCAGTATTGTCAAGACAGTCTCTGTCCGGGAAGAAATACGTGAGGGCCAGGAACATGGCACTGTCGATGTACGAGGAAGTAGGGTCGTGGAGTTCCCGGCCCGCTAGGACCATTTCAGGGCTGACAGTTATGCCAGAAACGTTCTTGGACAAATTGATCGTATCCAGGATGTTGTCGTCCGCCAAGATAGCCTGTTCATCGTAGTTCCAGAACGCCAGAGGGCTGAAGGAGAAACAAGAGCCAGCCGGGGTCTTCAGACAAGACATACCGCGTGATGCAAGGATGTCCGATATGCGATGTTCAAGCTTCAAAGCTGAGAGAAGCGTACTTCGATCCAAGGACTCCAAGCCATATTCCGGCGAGACGCTGCCGACCAGTATTCGCTCAGAACGTAGGATTCCCTGCACACCGCACTGGGCTCGCGCGACTGAGTCATCGCGTACTCGAAGGGTGCTGTGTCCTTCCCACAAGGGACGCAGATCATGTTGAGCAAAGTAGCTCGAGATGTCGTCCGGAGTCAAAAATGAGTCGAGAACGCGGAGGGTGAAGCCGGCGAAGAAATGGGTCTCAGGTGACGAATAGATGGCTATGGCAGGGAACAAGAGCGAGGTGATGACAATAGAGGAGACGAGGATGAGTCGTATCTGATGTGTTGCACAGTGACTATCGTGGAGAGCGTCAATAGCGCTGCGCAGACGGAGGAAGAGCACTTACATTCCAAACCGGTGGAAGAACCTCGTCCCATATGCCCGCGCATATTGTAACACAGCGGGTGCCGGGAGAGAGTACATGGCAATGTAAGCTGGCTTGCTGTGCAGACGAGAGCCTCTGTCTGCTACTAGAATCGTTCGACAAGAGTAGGAGCCACAGAAAGCTAAAAGAGCCGAGAAGAAGACCTGTCAATGAGCGACGGAAGACAGCGCAGTGAGGGCTAAATCAAGAAAGCTGTGTCAAAAGTCGACAACGCAACAGGCTTCCATCCGAATTGCTGCGCAGATATGAGTAGTGTGAATGATGCTCAAGCTCTTATGAGGCAGTGCGAGAGACTCGGGCTTCATTCACTAGCGCTCGTTGTCGGAGAACCCGGCGCATTCCGTGTGTTTGGGGAGGACAGAGAGAGCAACAAAATACGCCAGCCAGGGAGCGGGCTACTTGAGCAAGGTGGTCGATTTGTGAAAGATATAGCAGCGACTGAAAATGGCGAACTGCGAAGCGGAAGGAGGACCCAGAATTATCACAATTTATTGGTGCATCGTACGTTCAAGCAAATGTCTCGGCGGGCGCTTATGATCCTGGCGGAGGCGGCCAGCAAGCGTATGCTATTACAACGTTCTGTCTATGCATCCCATGAAGAGAAGTACGCGTACGTACATATAGCGAGAACATGGGGGAAATCATTTAGAAAAGGAGAGCGTTGGAGACAACTTATCGAGGACTCGTTCACTGCAGAGAGACTGGCGAGGCACGGCGGCCCACGTGAGAGTGATCGCGCGCGTCAGACGCGGACGGAGAGGCATGCTCGGAGGCCTTGCTCAGTCGTCCCAGGTCGTCCCATCCCTCTGTCCACGACTTGTGCGACTCTCATGCACTCCCTTCGCCAGCTGCCAAAAGCCATTGCGCGGTCCTCGCCCAGTCGAAGATGTATGTGCCCCATGTTCCAGCGCGTCGGCTTGAAGCTCATTCTCTCCAGGGCTGCAGACCACCGCGGCACGGCAGGCCATTACCAATATGCAAATGCCTGCCATGTCCCCTACTATGACCGAGGGTGGGATCATGGAGTGGAAGAAGCAGGAAGGGGATGCGTTCTCAGCTGGTGACGTGTTGTTAGAGATAGTGAGTCCCGCTGCCACCGTCACACTTGCTGGTGTGAGATGGACCTCCCGCCGTAGGAAACAGACAAGGCTACGATAGACGTGGAAGCTCCGGACGATGGCATATTGGGCAAGATTATAGTACGAATGCTCTGCTCTGCGCGCGAGCGACATTCTAATCTCTGCTATGTAGGCTCCTAATGGCACGAAGAACATCCCCGTCGGACAGGTCATCGGAATCTTGGCGGAGGAAGGGGACGACATCTCTAACTTACAAGCTCCTGCTGAAACACAGCCGAGCGCACCAAAACAAGAGTCGTCCTCAGCATCATCTCCGCCGCCATCCTCCGTCCCCGACAAGCAGCAGTCAGAGCCGTCCGTCCCCGCCGCTCGTCCCACAGCACATCCGGAGAGCTCGCGTCCGCTCTTCCCCTCTGTCATGCGCCTCCTGCAGGAGAACAGCATCGACAATGCGGACAAGATCAAGGGAACCGGCGTGCGCGGCATGCTGACCAAGGGCGACGTGCTGGCGTACCTCGGCAAGGCAAGCGGCCCTATGGGCACATACAAGGAGTCGCCGAAGGAGGACGTGACGAAGCCGCCGAAGAAGGCGGAGCCTGTGGTATTGGATGGTGCCTCTCTGCGCCGACTGATCGTGACGAGCATGTTGGAAGCTTCAACGAAGGCGCGATCAGTACCAGGTAAGAGATGTCAGTCCACGGAGGATATCTAGCGTATTGACTGGGTCATCCGTATGCAGCACCGCCAGCAGACTTCGACTCGATTATCGCAGACTATCTTCCCGCTTCAAGGTCAACCGCTGCCCCACTCGCTGCCCCCTCTCTTCCCAAGTCACCGAAATCAAGCGGTGGATTTTTAGATGGGCTAGCTTAGGATCATGTAATTATCCGGGATTTGCTCAAACGGATATTCATAATTTTCAGTATGCTCCTCGCTTTCGTCAGGAGCACTCGACAGCTGTGACTATTGGCTACCTTCATTCCACGTCCTTGCGGTGTGCGCTAGTTTTTCCATACACTATAAATACATTACTCTCAAGATAGGCATAAGTCCATACGGCTACATCAACGCAGAAAGAAATCAGACAACCAGCATTCACCGTTCCTCGTCAAGTGGTAAACACTGGTCATAGCTAAGCGAATTTTCATTCCGCTGAGAGCAGCGAGGCACTCACCCGAAACTCGATGAAACCATCCGAGTCCCCGCTCTCGCGGGTCCTAGGCGTAGGCATGATCAACTGCATGCTCAGCAAACCTTCTTCATTGATGCGCAGCGACGTCTTGGTCGAACTCTGCAGCGCGCGCTGTGCATGTATGATGTGGCGGAACCGATAACTAAGATGCACAGCGATTTGAGATGCAGCATTCGTAAAGAATCGCGACATCAATACGTTGGAGACAGCTTACCTGAAGCTGACCTGCTCGTCGCACTCGCATGACTCGAGGACTTCCTTGTCGCTAGGATAGTCCATCTGAGAGAAACGATCAGTGCGTGCTTAGCTACTATGCCGAGGAGATTCCTGGACGAGCGGGATCAGTACCTCTGTGCTCCCAAATGTCCCAGCGGCCTGTAAGCGCAATCGCGGAGGCGCCGACGCTCGACCGGCTCTACCAGGTGGCGGGGGCGGGTTGCAGATAATAGTGAGCTTCTCGCAGGAAGGGTCAAGTTCCGACAAAGCATCTCGGAGCCACGAAGACTGCAAGCACCCGTCATTCACCAACGGAATATTGTGGTCACAAGAATGACCGCACCTTGAGAATGATCTTCATGACGCTATATGCGGTCGATCATGGCCTCTTTCAGGTCGCAGTGTATCGGAGGCAATTACAACGCTTACGTTGGCGAGCTAGAGAACTCGAAGGACAAAATCGGCTCGGGTTCAAATGTGCTAATTTCGCATGAGGCGGTAGGCCCCTTTGAATCTTCTGCTCTGATATCAAAAGGTCAGCATTGGCACAGCGCGTGAAATTGCTTCGTACAAGAGCAACGTCAGTGGATAGCCTGCGCCGGCGTAGGTCAACCGCATGCCCGTGCCCTTCTCTGAGCCAAAATACTGATCGATGCGGCCATTGGCAGATGACTTGTTGGATCTGGGATTGCTGCGGCCGGAAGGACCATCCTCTCGCTCTTCTTCGCGATCAGAGTTTCCGCTGGTCCGCCACCTCCTGTGCTTTGAGGTAGTGGTGTTCGATGAGGCCCCTGACGTCCCAAAAATATTGAGGCAATCAATCAGGCTGCTGAGCTGGATCTCGAAAGACGTGTTCAAAGCTTCGTCTTCTGAACTCGAGTCGTCTGGATTTGTTGGGGGAGGTGCAGCTTCGGCATTGTATACGAATTCGTTGAAAAGTCCCTTGAAGATATATGCAGTAGCTAAAAATTCAATTGGAAAAAATGACAGAGGAGCACAAGAAGCTTTCTTACCGAGCAGAGTACGCGCTTCTTCGACGGTAATAGATAGACCCTCTGCGTTGACACTGACGGTAGCTCGCTACATAATGTTGGATTTGATCCATCTTACTATATGAATGACACACATAACTCACTTTTGCAAAGTTCAGCCCTCGAAGAAGAGCGACAAAGTAGCGAACATCATGGACGGAAGCGGTAAGGATCTAAGAAACAGCATACGGATGAAGCACTTAGTCAGACAGAACTGTAGCTCACTTGAATCGCTTCGCCTTCTTCTGAATCACTGGACATGACGAATCAGGTCGGAAAAGAGATGGAAGTTCCAGTAGCGGGGTACAGTCGACTAGTATGGAAGTCGCATGTAAAGATGATGGCAGACGCGCCGACGCGTCGCGTGATCGCGATTCAGCGAAAGGCGCTCAGTTCCGTCCGTCACACAGTAGTTATGTACCTGGCAGCTAGTAAGATAGGCCCAAGTCATTCTCGACTACTATGGTCACGATGTGACAATCACGTGCATGGCCCAGATAACTATTTGTCTCGTGCCTATTTACATGATAACGGGTAGTTATGCAGTAGTTGTGGTGGTAAAAAGCTGATTTTGAGTCGCAACAAAGGGCTTATTCTCATATATGCAGCTTACATAAGCAGCAAGGTCGGACAGCTCGCGATCCTATTGCGTTGGATGGAGGCCCTTATTCGCAATTCGGTCACCATCAATCTTTAGGGAACACATTTCCACCCAGTCTGATGGTACCCGAATTTTATTTAATGTCCTTTGACTTCACATTTTGATTCTTTCGTACTTTCTCTCTGCCAAACTGGTGTAAGCGTGACAGCCACAGGTCACGTGAAGTAGTCGAGAATGACTTGGGCCTATCTTACTATCAATTCCAAGACCAGTTGCTCGCTTGTTAATGCTCGAGCAGTAATATAACGCGACGTCATGGTCAACTTCACTTATTGACAAAAGCTACAACGATACATAGAGTGACCGTAAAATTTGGTTCGATGGGCAATGTGGAATCTTTTGTTGCTACAGTAGACAATCTCATAATGCATGAGCTCATAATGCATAAAATCTCGTAATGCATAGGCCGGGTCGGGAACCAACCTGGGGTCAGCCACCTATTTGTCAATATGCTCATGCATAAATTCTCATAATGCATACGCCAGGTGGGGGACCAACGTGATGCATTATGAGATTGTCTACTGTATTGGTATGCTCAAGAGATAAACTCCAAGATGAGGACCACGACTAAGTACGTAAATCATGTAAGAGTGTCGCAGTCAGTACGTACGATCACTGAGATGATCGGGCTGTGGCACGGCTACCCAATCAGGAGTCTCGCCTTGTGTTCAACGTTCATCGTGTTTGGCAAGGATCGCAAAGAACTCTTCGTCGCTGCTACTCGCGAACTCTGCAGCGGCCAGGAAACGGCTCAGTATCTCCAGAAGCCTTATAACCCATTACATTCCTTCAAGAGCTCAAGGTCTATATCTCCTGCGACAAATTTGACGTCTAGCAGACATCATGTCGTCCCAATCTACCGTGACAAGGGCCGTCGCAGTGTACTGCGCCTCCTCGGTCGGCCGCCAGCCTGCGTACCTACACGCAGCTCACTGTATGTGCTGTCCCCTCCTCAAAACCGCAATATCGGCTGAATCACCAGCATGGATCGTGCCTCACGACTTGCAGCTCTAGGCAAGGCCCTTGCTGACGCCGGCAGGCCGCTCGTCTACGGAGGCGGATCGGTGGGGATCATGGGCGCCGTATCTGGAGCCGTGCTTGAAGCTGGCGGAGACGTCATCGGCGTCGTTCCCCAAGCCATGGTTACCGCCGGAGGCGAAGTTGACCAGACCGAGGGCAAACGGGGCCCGGGGGTCGCGCTGCAGGAAAAGGGACGGGAGAAGGTGCTATTGCATGTCTGCATGCGTGCAGGCTGAGGCTCACGGTCAGAACCCACAGGTGGAAACAGTGAGTTCCAGTGGAATACGGTGAGATGGTGTGCGGCCCGAGTTGAACGACGCCTCGTGCTAGATCGTGGTGAACTCGATGCACGAGAGGAAGTTGGAGATGGCGAGGCGATCTTCCGGCTTCATTGGCTTGCCAGGCGGGTTTGGAACTTTTGAAGAGGTCAGTCCAGTTTGTCGGCTCTCGCTCCAGCATCCTGATGGGAATATACGTCTGTACGGCACAGGTCCTCGAAGCCATCTGCTGGACCCAACTCGGGATCCACGAGAAACGTGCGTTCCTGAATACACCATTGGGTGACTTTTACGTATCCTGACGTCATCGGCCTCCGATTCAACAGCAATAGTAGTCGTGAACGTCCTCGGCTACTTCAACCCTCTCCGCGACCTGATCAAGAATGGGATCCGTGAGGGTTTCATTCTCCCTCAGAATGAGGGTCTTGTCTTGTTTGTCAATGGGCCTCCAGATCACAAAGTGCACGATGAGTTCGACTGGGGGACAGCGGCAGTTGAGGCACTGGATTCATGGACACCGGGGGAGCGGACTCATTATTATGATTGGACAAAGAAAAAAGGTCCGGGCGGTGAGAGTTTTGACGATACTCTCAAGGCAGCTTGAGGCAAGCGCAGGAGGTAGACTAGATAACGTTTGTGCAAACTTTTACTGAGTATCGACTGCCATAGGACTATGAACGATGGTGGGAGTACGGTATCCATGTCGTACCATGCCAAGAAGAAGGTGTCATCTACGCTCGCTACGGCGACTATGTAGGTGGTAGATGTAGGTAATAAGTATAAGTATAGACAAAGCAATGCGATAATATTATGGTCCAGATTGTCCTTCCGGGTTGTAATGAATGGATATGAACGGTAAAAGCGATCGTATGAGATGTGCGCAAACTACGGCCATCCTTCCTCCCCTTGTCTTCTGCCCCTGAAATTGCATTCCACCAGCAGCGGCACGACACCGTTGTCCTCCGGGTCCGTGAAGAAATCCATCAGCGTCCACCCGCGAATGCGCATATCGGCTTGCGAATTTTCCTTCTCCCGACGCCGAGCACCCCCGCGGCTGCTCTTATCCTGCCCGCCAAGCATGTCGAGCAGCCACTTGCCCACGCGCCCGTTGACACCTTCGACGCCAAGACCGAATTTGGGGTAGCCGAAGCCGCGGGCGACTGTCGGCGGGAAGGCGAGGGGAAAGCCGGACGCGGAGAAGAAGGATATGGCGAGCGTCGGGAACGGCGGATCGTCCGGCGGAGGGAGCAGGATCTGCGTCGCCAGCGCCGTCTTCTCGGGGATGGAAAGGAATGAGGGGATGTTGTACCTAAAAAGAATACAGGAAGTTTTAACCGTCCGTCTTCTCGCCGAAGCTAAGGAAAGGTCATTCACCAGTCATGCGTCCGGACGAGCGTGTCTTTGCACTGCCAGGTGAACCCTGTCTTGGCGCTGTCGGGCCATGCAGTGGGGTGAATACCCAGCCCCTCCAGACCGCCCTCCCAACCGGCACCGTCGCCCCCGAATCGACTAAACATCACTACCTGACCCCTCACCTCGCCAAGACGCGGTATACGATTTTCCAAGAACCACATTTCCCGGCCACCAGGCCCGCTCACAATCTCCTCATGCACGAGCTCGGAGAAGAGCGCTGGAGAGGTGACCTCGAAGTCCTCCTGCTTGATGGACATGACGATGGTTTCGCTGCGTGCGGACAGACTGGAGAGAAAGTCGTGTATTGTCGAGAGGATCTCCTGGAAAGGCGCGCGCTGCGGATAAATGCCGTGGTAGGCTATGAGGCGACCGTCGATCACGGCGAGCCGTATGTCAATGATGCGAATGCCGGACTCGAGCTGCACAGAGAGCGGTGTTGCTAATGACTGGCATTGGGAGATTGGCCAGCCGTAGAAGGCCATGCTAAAGATCGAAGTAAGTCATTATGAACCCCTCATAGATATGGCTCTGTACGAACGTGTCGTGGGTCCCTATATTCCAGTTTGAGCACCTCGCACAGAAAAGACATGGCTAATAAAAACTTACCGGGAAGCATCAAAGATGACAGGGGTAGCGAGTCTGGCATTTCGGCGAGAAAACATGACATGTCTCGACGAGGCAGAATCAGTAGCCGATGGTGTCTACGCGACACCTGAGTAGTGGTGGGTCAACTTCTCGCGCTTGACCTCGAAGTAGACAGTGGTACATACTCTGATGCGATACATCCGCCATGGACACCCGTCAGGGACTTCAACCACCCTCCACGCAGCACCGAGTGCCATGGGTAGACTAATGGTGAACGCATTTGGAACAACCACCCAGTCCTTCTCCGTATCTCCGTGGTGAGAGGGAGAAGTGAAGGTGATTTGGGAAGCGTGTTTGGATATGTAGGTGGTTGTCGAGAGTGAAGGCAAGAGCACTTTCACTTCTCGCTTTCCGAGTCCGAGCGCCGCTGCATTTTCGACAATGAGAATCTGGGAGGTATGATTCACTATGCTGAGCTGCTTCATGTCCCAACCGCAGATGACAATGAGAACGAGGGCGGACACTTATCACTCGTCAGTCACAGAGCCAGAGGGCGGCCAGCTAGGGCCAACTGCAGAGAGACCGACGCGGACAGGTAAGCCGCAGTCGCGGAATCCAAAATGGCACGGACCGATCGTTCACCGGCAATTGCCTTGTCCATAAATAGCCAACTCGCTGCTATATTTAGACGTTCGTGTCAAAATAGCGTGAGACTGGACATTGTGAATTATAATGAGTGCAGAAGCTGGTCAGAATCAATATTGTAATAGGAACCGCCCCCAAATATACCGGAAAGCTCTAGATTGGACACGGGGGTATAGTCTTTATAAAGGTCTGTCGTAGCTTGACGAACGTGCACCATCGACTCGCTTCGTAGTATTGATCGTCTTGGTCATTGGGACATATTTGTTGACACTCTGGGTCGTCAATGACGCTGCAATTCTACCGCTCCACCAGAACCGGTCATCGCGATGTTGGAAGGGTGGCATGGGGCCAACGTATAGAGCGTGTTTATAACAGGAATGGCTGACTGGGAGTCGGATACCTCCACTGGCAGCCGCCGACACAATTCATTCATTCATTGAAAGTAGGGGCTTACACTATGAGCTATCTTAGCTTCGTGTCGTGCAGCACGCCCATTGCAACTCGTACTAGTAGCAAATACGAAGTAGCGCTCTTCTAACGCAGGCCTAGGCCGCACAAAGCATGGGGAAAAGCTTGGGGCAGGTCGCAAGACCGCCGCAGTATTATGACAGATGAAGGGGGATCCTACACATGAGAGCGTCAAGCACAGCGTCTCTGTCACCGTCCCAGAGATTTGTCCAATCAGCGAGCGGCAAATGAAGCGCACTCAACCTTCTCAATTGTAGTGACCCACCAGCGTCAGGCCACTCGTCCTGTCTTGTGACCATGTATTGTGGGCGGGTGCACTAGCGACTGTTCAATACCCATGTTTAGACGCTGTGGACCTGTCTATCGAGACGCGGTAGCAATGATCAGAGGCCCAGGCATTGTTCATAAGATTGGACGAATCCACGGTCCACTAGCGATCTGAATGGCTAGTTGAACGATTAAAGATGCTGTCGGACCGAGGGGGAGGAGGAGTTCAAACCCAGTCATACACGCTGTATATCAATCTTAGAGCTCGAGAGTAGCCATGTACGAAGCAATGCGAGAATGTGGGCTCCTCCGCTGGCAGGATCCATAGCATCGAGAATGACGCCGCAAGGTTCTGCCTATGTAACATGTACGTTTCGCGTCGCGAAGACTGGAGTAAACCCACGTCCAGGAAGCGCGCCTCAGGGAGAGATGCCTGAAGGGGAAAGGGCTTGGCAATCCATCAGCGGGGTAAGATCAGGGATCCGGGGATCGAAGACTCGTGAGATGCTGTGAACGCATGGGCAACGACACAGAAAGGCACAATGGAATGGGGGGAAGCGATCTGACCGACGGAAGCCCATGCACTACTGACTCAAGGACGTCGGCGAAGTGCTGGAATCCCCGGGGTCCACGGACAGCCTGACGATTGTCATTGTGGCAAGAAGCAGCCCACGCAGCGGGAATGAAGGACGATTAGGCCACGTTGAGCTCACTGTGCTTGATTGAGAGGCAGGATATCAGAACCTCTGCGATAAGATCGGCCACTGGCAATTATGCGCCCACGGCATCGTCGGTGTTTCAGGCACCTGCGCGAACACCTAAGAAGGAGCGTGCTCGGGCTGCGTCGAGATAGCCTCCATTGGTGGCCTAGGTAGATTTTGCGAATATACATCATGTCGTTGATATGAAGTAGAGAACCAATTCAGAATGATTTGTATACAGAACGACTTGAATGAGAAGAGCACCGGCTCCACAGGCTGCGCATCCTACGAGTCGAGAAGTCGATTTCACCACGAGGCCTTCGCGCGGTTGAACTGGCATTAACCAGACCTGTGCGTGGTTATAGCGAGACCAGAAAGCTGATCACGGAGTCGCACTCTTAGAAGGTAAATGAGCAGGATTGAGAGAGATGAACGCACGAGACAGTCATTCCTGTCGCCCGAGCGAACGAGGACGTGAGCCAGTAGAACAGGCGGAAAGCGCTCACGATGCACAGACCGCCAGAAGGCAGGGCAGAGGCTTCCATATGACAGCCTCGGTCAGGGCACCGGGATGAGAAGGGATGCCCATTCGGATATGAACGTGGAAATTGTGGTTCAGAAGAAGTTTGATTAGGCCCGCACACGATGATGTGTAGTGACAGAGCTCTAGTTGATGCCTTGACGAGTGGATTGCACAGTGAATAGACACAGCACACGCGATGAGCTGGATTTCTTAGGGCTCTTTACGGTTCTCAAAGAATTGAGCATATGCGAAGAGATGAGTAGCATGACCTATACGGGCATATCAGACGGGGTATCCGGGCCGGAACAAGACGCAGACATACAAATAAGATATCTCCGGGCCATTTCTTTGTCTGCCTCCGCCAGACATACTCTTCTGTAGTCGCACACGAATTTGATTTTCAGCCTAAAGGACTCCAGCACGAAACGGGCTATAAGCGGGGACACAATTTTCCGTCTATATTTGTGTCCGGGTCGTTCTCCCGTGAACACAAGAAAATAAACCTGGATCATCCCTAGAATAGATCTTCACTGCGGGTCTTGAAGGTCTCCTGATTGAAGATAATCCATGGCAGTGTAGCGCCTCCCCGAATATACCTGGGCTTAGCGTTGGGGCACAGATCTCGGGCGCCTCCGGACCTTCAGCGAGAGGGATTTGCGAAATGAGAGAAGCAAGGAATAGCATACCGAGCCTACATGCCTGATTCGATGACAGTTCTTCTTCATATGCGAAGCTGGTCCGGCCGTATATCTGCCTTATCGCGTCGACGAGACATACATCATGCAAGGACGGAGACCTTTCGAGTCAGGTCCGCCACTCAAGCTACCTCGTCTGCCAACGGAGGTATAGCATCAAGTAGTCTGATGTCTCGACTCTCGAGGCGGCAGATAGAGGTCAAGATAAGAGTGAAGTCGACGAGCGTCGCCTCGGGCGTGGGCGTGTGAATTGCCGGGAATAGCGTTGATGGGACGTAGTGCGATCTTGCTGCGGATATTCCTGCAAACTGGCACTCGAGCGGAGTCGACGACTGTAGTAGATTGCAGGCAACGTCGTGGGCTATCAGGGGGGCCAGAAATTCGTGCGCACATCACAGTGATCGCATAGTGTTCTCTGATGTGCATGCCACATAGATAAGATATTCTATGACGTTGTCGGTTCCAGTCGTCAATGGGTCGTGTTGAGACAACGCAGAGCCAGTACAAGGAGGACGTACCGTGAAGTAACCACGAGGCATGAACGTGCACGATAGACAATCGCCACGATGCAGCTCTATAACGCAATAAGCGCGGGGATGGAACCGCCGCCGCCATGCGCCATGACGATGCGGTTTAGAGATTTGGAAATATAGAGCGACTCGGAGAGGAAAGCGAAGGTACTACCGATCCCACCACCCGCACTGGGAGACGGACACGTACGCCGGAGCCGAGAACGGAAGATTAGTGTGCGTAAGCAAGAAGATACGCAGGACATCGGGACGAGCTGCGGTCACTCTGTGCGCACTGCGCACTCTATCACGAATATGCCACCACTCGACTGATCCATCACGTCGCCCCATGAGGTAGCACCTGTTCCCAGTGGGGCAAAGGGAAAGACAGCATAGATAAAAAGGTGCGAACAGAGGGGAGGGGGACGGCGACGATTGTATGGGTCACCCACGTTCCTTGAAACTGATCCAGATATTTGCACCCTGTATATTCCTACAGCCAAGGCTACGTGGCGCACTAGCATAGCCAGATATCCACCACCTCCCACCAGGACCAAGGGTAGCAGTCTCCCTTGTGTCGGAGAAAGTTTGCGCTTCTTCGCATGATCATCGGTCCTCTTGAGGAAATCCAACTCCCGCGCGCAGCATAGCATGATAGAGAATCTGACGCCTTTGCGCCCAGCGAACCCTTCTCGCTGTGAGTGTGAGACATGCGGACAATGAGAGACTGCGCGGGGGCCCTGTCGTCTCGGAAAGGCAGCGAAAGAGGGTACGGATTCAAACGAGATCGTGAGATACGGCGCAGGGGCCCGGGCACACCTCGGACAGGTCGAGAAGCGCTGCGTCAATCTCGCCGATAGGTTGAGCCAGGTGTATAAGTACGTGCAGAACCCTGTCGAACATCGTCATACCGGGACCTGGAGAAGGCGGACCCGCGTCGAAGACCACCGGGGGAATGTACCCGCAATTCGCAGCTTGGGAACGTGCACTCGTCAAATGGACAATCCGGGGGCCGTGGCTTACTATTCTATAAGAACGACGGTGAGAATGTGCGGGCAATGAGAGTAAGGAAAAGAGGCGGTAGGAGCCCTCATCTAAGCCAATGAATCTGCTGATCCCGATACGTATCTGCAGGCGGGCTGGTGTCATCATGCAGTAGTGTGTGTCACCCTACCGTTTGCAAAAGGCCAGCGATGTTATCTTTCGGTGTGACGCTCATGAATATATATCTACGGCTGAGGATACAGCCATGTCCCATCCATATCCACAATCGACTGGCAAGTGCCTACGCCAGTCGACGAAGGTCGCACTATCAGTGGCGTTTCAGCAGTAAACATCGATGATGTGACCGCTTGTGAACGGCGTACTCGCGATACGCCGTTGCCCTGTGTCTCCCGCGTGGGCCCAGCTTGCAGTACTATCGAGGCTCACAGACCAAAAAGCAAGAAACGCGCAATGTCCTGAGAAAAATCGAGGATGTGAGGATAACTGTACGCAGATTTGGACAATATCAATCAAGACGTGAAACTCACCAACATTCCCATGCACGCCGGTTACCCCATGGCCATTACAAACTCCTACCTCTGGTGCTCCTCGACCGAGTCAGCAAATAGCTTGGAGCGTTGTCTGATCATGAGTCTGTCAACACAAGGCTGCAATGTAAGAAGCGATTCAACGATCGCCATCTCGGGAATTAGCACTGGATGCGGTTTAGAATATTTTCCAGTGAGATATGGTGAAAATATTGTAAAGTAAGTCAAAATACTTTTAGCGTAATCGACTCTTGAGTATTTGGAAAATATGGAAAATATATTGTATAGGCTAGAAGATATTGTAAATGTGCTCAAAAGATTAGGATATCAATTGAAAAATATTAGGATTTTGTTTGCTGTAAAGGGCAAAACTTATTCTGACTATGTTTAGAATATCTTTAGAATATACTTGTCAGAAGTATTCTAAACCGCATCCAGTGTAGTGAAGGCCGGTACTATGTGGACGAAATGGCAAGGACCTCTGATACTTGGCCTGAATAATCCAAAGCGTCTCCAATTTCCATCTAAGAACGATGGCATCTTACTAACGAACGCTACAGATATGGAGTTTTGTTCTCCAGATATTCATGTATATGTATCGAGTACATGATGAGATCTGATGAAGCGATAGCACCGTCGACGTGGTCCGAGGCTTGAATTTGAGCCCCGGTGAACGATTCGTTGGCAGGAGTATGTCAATTCAATTAGGGATTGTGGAGCATACGTCAGTCACAAGAACAGCGGATCGACGGTAATCCACAATACTTGAAGGCGGGTGAAGGAAAGGTGAAGAGCCATAGCGCTGTGGAGTAAGTAAGTATGAATGAACAGGCACTCGGAGTCCTCCGCGAGCTGATGCGTCCTAGTGATCGATAGATCGATGCTATCCCTTGCTCTTAGCATCACCAACCACAGAAGACACATTTATATTGACAGCAGATAACATGAAATATCCATTACACGCAACCTAAACACAAGGCACCATCTCCGACGCAGTAGACACTGCTTCACATGCGGTGCATGTCCCTTGCTACACCACACTGAGCTCGATCTCCATTTCTTGTGTGGCCACAACCAAGAGGCGGGCAGAAAAAAAATTCGAGACGTCGACTGGATACGATACGATACGATACGACTGTGCATCCGGGGTCCCTGCAAATTTTTCGTTACTTGTGCAAATTTTTCGATATCTCAACTTCCTCTCCTTCGAATGGTTCAGATAAAATTGCTATATGTAACTACTGTATAACATATACTACTACCAACACATGGAAGCGGTGCCAACGAAATACCATCTATGACGAAAAGATTTCAATGTAATCGCAATATACACACACACGTGACTTCTGCAATTATGATACTGCACGCACATTACGTACCGTATCGGACAGCGCCTAAAGGCCGTCAACTTGGCACGTGAGCCTTTTCAAGTGTTTGGGGTCCTACCATAGTCGACGTTCTGAATTCTTATCGTGCACGCCTCTTGGGCCACAACGGAAGATAATTCGGATATCACGACGGACATCTGCGGAAAGCGCCGCCCGAGCTCGTAGACGCGCTGCCCTGTCAGGGAGTCCCAGGACCCCGACAGCTGCCCCATGGGGATGGCGGAAACAAATGTGGAATGCCATATGCATTACTCAGCTCCCCGCCTGGCAGTCAGTGACAGTCGTGCTGCGTGCGACGACGACGCGGTTCCTCACCGACAGCGGAGGACTGACGCGTGACCGATCATTTTGGTAACACAGAGAACATCGACTCGTGATGCTCACCAGGCAATCGGAGTAAGATATCACTCTCAGCTCGATGAAACACCGATACTGATTCGGGTTTGACGGTCGTGAGGAAGTCGTAAACTGGGCGCTTGACGTTCCTTACGGTGGCCGCTACAATTTGGTTTATCGGTGTGTTAGTCAGGAGGTCGTGGTATGGAGCCTGACCACAGGCCAGAGGAGGACATCGGGAGCCACTTCAAGAAAGCAATACGGCAGACTGAGATGAAGGGAAGGTGTCGGCGTTGTACTGTGGGCGCTGGTTGACCCGCGCATGGTGGAAGAGTGGGTTGAAGGACCCGGGTATACATGTGGGACATGCTGTCCACAACCTGTTCCCCGATCTCTGTGTTCAGATGGCTGATAAACACACGCAGAGACCTCATGAGTAACACGCTGTAAGACTATGGCTCACCAAGCCCGCAGTTCCGCGGGCGTACAGCCCTTTTGATACAAAGATTTGTAAGAGCAGACAGGATGTACAGAGTAGATGCAATCCCCATTGACATGGATCTCGGAGAAGGAAATGGATGGTGTAATCCAACAGGTTTGGTATTACGCGTACGCTAGGAAACAGCCGGCGACTCGCGTCAGGGGGCGGCGACTCCGAGGACGCGCGTTGTCCGAAGCCTCAGAGGCGGTGTCACGAGCGCCGGCCAAGAGCGGACAAGCATGAACGGCATCAGGGCTGGCAGACACCGGAAAGCTCTGGAATCAAACCCAAGCAAGTAATTTGTAGTTGGCGGTGATAGATGGGCGGGTGCGCGCTTGGGGTTGAGGTCCGAGTCCGGATGAGATGATTTGAAGGTATCGATGGCGAGAGGACGACTTGGCCTCGCATTCGAGAAAGTCGGTGTAGATCATGTGGGTGAAGGATGAAATGGCGGGAGGAACCTGGGCAGAAGGCCGAGCACATAGGCGACGTACGACCCGTGCGTCCGTCCCAAGCCAGGCAACCGAGATCAGCTGGACGCTGGTTCGCGACGAATGTGGGAGGGCGGATTCACGTGTTTGAAGGAGGGAGAGGACCCCGGGTAGCGCGATTGTGGAACATGCCCGGGTTGGCAAGTCGCAGCTGCAGCCAGGGAATGCGTAACTTTGTTTGGAGCAATATACGCGACCGTCTCCTCCTTCCCCTTCACGATCCACCCTCCGTGCCACCCTCTCCTTCCTTCTTAACCCCTTCTCTCCACTCTTTCCTTCCCTCTTCTTCGTACATAACTCGCCATTTTGATTGGCACCAACTTCACCCACTGCACGATGGCCACAGTCATCGCCCCCTCTTACCAACCTCGTCAGGGCATCCTGCTCAACCGCTCCCCATCTGTTTCGCCTTACCTCCACTCGACTTCCCTGCCTCCGCTCGTCCCGTCCAACTCGTCTCTCTCTTCCTCTACCTCCTCCGTCTCGAATCTGAATACATCCGACTCGGACTACGCCTCGTCTAGCACCCCTGCTTCTCCCCGCCGCGGCTCTCGTCCCCTCCATCCCCAGAAGCAGCTGCACCAGCCAAAGCCTCGCGCAGGGTCGACCCCCAACTCGCGGCGCATCCGCTTCGCACCACTTCCAGATCCCCGTCGTGAGCTCTTCATCACAGATGCTGATCAGCCACAACTCCCCTCCGTCTTCCTTGAGGACTCGGACAGTCCTAAAGTCGGCCAAAATTACGTCTTGTCCACAGCTGAAAAACCCAATTCCCTCAGTTTGAAGGACCAAGAAGCGAAGCTGAAGACGGCTCCGATCAGCTCCCTCCTCTTCAGCGGTGACCCGAGTGTACGCTCGGTGGCCTCGGAGTCTACCCCGACCCTTGCCAGTACAGCCACCATCACTGCCAACCCTAACCCTAACGCTGCCAACGCGACCGCGGGCTCGTCTTCCTATTCCAGCCCTTCTGATCTGGACGGCGGCGAGTGGAATATCCTCAATAATGCGGCATCGCCTCGGCCCTCTTCATTAAACTTACCCGAAGACCCCCCGAGCAGGACGAACAGCGTCAAGGGGAAGAAATGGTCGAGGAAGCTATTGAAGCCACTGTTCGCGCCTCTCTCCAAGGCGAGCTGTTCGACGGATGACCTCCGCAGCTCTGCATCGACCACTAGCCTTAGCAGCACGTTGACGCTGCCGCACAGCCCAGGGGTCGAGGGCTGCTCTGTCGGGCTGGGCTCCAGCGCTAAATCGAGCGATAAGGAGAAGCCGAAGAAGAAGAAGCGCGAGGAGCCGGAGTGGATCCGCGAATTCGGTATGCCACTTTACCGATGGTCTAGTGAGGGCGACCCGATGGGCATTCCTGTGAACGCCCAGGGCCGTGCCATGACTATGTCGGAATTGAGAGACGCGGGTCCTGAGTTTTGGAAGAAACACCACGAAGAGAGGATGCGTCGGCGGAGTGGCAGTGGGACCAGAATGTTGAACGGCAGAGTGTATGGCGCGAAAAGGATGAACGGCGGCAACGCGTTCGCGAATATTCGGTGAGTCGATCTTTCTTGGGCTTGTATCTGTTTTCGGGCTTACTTGGTATAACTTTCTTTTCACTTTCTTCATTTCGCTCACATTCTTCCTTCATTTCTTCCTGTATCTCTCGTTCTCCTCTACCAATCATCACCCGGAGCCCTGTCTGACTTCCCCCCTCCTCATACAGTTCCGAAGAGCCAGAGTTTGTCGAGTGGGGGTTCGGTGGCATGGGGAGTGTGCAGAAGGGTGGTGTAGGTGCCGGCATCTGGGCGAAGGTGCAGGCGGGCAGCGGCCTGAGTGTAGGCGCACACGAGAGTGAGAATGTTCACAAGCAGAAAACGGAAAGAAGTGCAACCCGACCAAGCAGCGCTGGGAGGAACCGGGATGACGATGAAGACGGTAGTGGGATGGCTTGGGTAAAACGGCGGAAAGAGCAGCGAGAAAGGGAACAAAGGGAGAGAGAAGCCAGAGACCGCAAGGAACGAAAGAATGTCCAAGTCAATGTCGATGATGGTGGGAAACAGCACGAGTTGGCGGTCGCCGAGTCGCCCCCTGGGACGGAGCCTCATTCAAGTGCGTCTGACCCTGATCCGCCGAAGAAAGACGGCGTCGACCACGCGTTCGGGGAAGTATTGTCGTCCTCGCCACCCGCGATGACTTCCCCGCTCCCCGAAGCTGGAACGCCGTCGGCTGAGGAGAAACACTTACTCACTGCCGTGAACCTCCCGCCCGAGTTCCACCATCACCACAGCCATCATAGCCTTGGACATTCGCACTCGCATTCACGAAGCACGATAGAGAGGCTCCCGAGCCTTGTCAAGGGAGAGCCGGAACGAAGGGATAGTGCGGACACCGCGAGGAATGTGCCTCTAGCTGATCACGTGCACGCGCAGGCCCAGTTGGAAGTAGCACAGACACAGATGGACGACACAGTGAAAGAAGACGAAAGCAGACATCGTACAGGGAGCACTGCATCTGGAGACAGTGCACAAAGCCATGGCTCTAGCTCTAGTTCCAGCGCAAGCAATGATATCGACGATGAAGGCGAGGCGCACGAACCTGAGAGCCCGAAGGATGACGAAGGCGAAGATGACGAAGATGACGAGTTTGAGGTGTGTTGGCTTTCTGTTCATAGTTTCCCAAGAATCGTGGCCTCGCCTAGTCTACCGCTTGCGTGTGCTACTCTTCGATGATTGTAATTTTCTGCGCATATATGCTGACTTCATCACATTGCAGGACTCGGAGCGCGCTCGTTTCACAGCCATGGCTCTAGGTGCCGGTGTCGAGAAAATCAGCAGGCATAGGGCGAGCACGCCCCTGCAGGATGCGGACACGAACTAAAACACTCCCATGTCGCCTCCTTCCGGGCGCGGAAAGGCGATGCGACTGCGGTAGATCCATCTACAGTAATTCAGAGTCGACTCACATGGTTGTGCAAAACACTGTCCTCCGGGCGCTCGCATAGGTGCAGCGCTGAATCGAGGAGTGGAAAGAGCCTTGCACGCCTAATTGCATGTCTCATCCTTTATGCAAGACTCATCTCCACACGGGAGCCCACTCGCGATTTCATTCAAGTGTCATATTTGCTTTCGCTATCCATTGGTGCCCAACTGTTCATACGCCCGCCGTATCTCCGCTCTCGGACTCCTTCCCCTGCTCGTATCTCCGCTGTGCAATACTGTATTTCTATTCGTCTGGGACACGTTGCAGCCGCCCTAGGGTGCCAGGATGCCAGTGTCCGCCGGGTAGATAAGAGCGAGGAGCTACTGTAGTGCTTCAACTCTTGTCAACGCTGCGGAATTTCTGGTCTTCCTATTCTTCGGTGGCATCCGTTAGAGACGCCTCGTGGGCGGATCTCACTTGTAGTTCCGTTTGCTATCGATTTGGCATCCCCATCGTCCCATTATCTGTGCATAAACTGTCCAACTTCGTCCCCTCCACTACTCATGCTATACTTGTACGATTAATCGACATCCTGCGCCTCGCTATCGGTCTCCTAATCATACTCACTTGATGCTTCACAACACTCCTGCCGTATCCGTTGTCCTATTTCCTTGTTCAAAGTCGTCGTTGCCTCGCCCATATCCTAACTCCCTTCCTCTCCGTCCTTATGGTGGCGCTATCGTTCCGTTCTTACTTCTTTGGTGATATACGGAAACATGATATGCTTCATATGCCTCATGCCTCGCTCTGTCATTGAGTACTCGATCCCCCGTCCTGGGCAAGATATCGCAGCGACAACAATTGTTCGCACCCTGTCTGTCTGTTCCCTTTCTTCCTTCCATAATACTACGACCTTTCTAATCTAGTAGATCTCCCGCACCCTCACTTCGTTTCTTCTCTGCGTACCGTTATCAGTGATATTTATTCTTGTTCCTCTGTGGCTCGTCCCGCGATTCGGATTTCTCGATTACTATCGGATAATATGGTTCTGCACTTAGGCTTTCGTTTTTCGCTGGTACAAGTCGGTAGAACATCTTGTGAATATATACACGTCGTCAGGACGTCACCTCTTGACTGCTCACCTTACGATTGCACTGCGAATATACACTACTGTGAAATCTGATTCCGCTGGCTGCGTGTCAGTGCGTGAAGAATGATTTTGATCTGTCCAGGCGAACATAGCAATGGAATAATATAACTATGACGAACTTCCCATCTGCCTCGATAGCATTTGCGACACCTGAGTCTATGCGTACGGTCTACATGGGGCGTAGTCCACACAGCCAATACACGGAGAGACAAAGGATGCTAAACAGTCTATGATCACTGACGTTCTAAGCATACAGATTACACCTGCTTCTAGGATACGCCGAAGACCGCCCTTCATCACAACCCTTCTGGTCCTAATTTTACTTCGGTGAATACTCCCCTCGTAACCCCGTCCTCCCTAACCCATCTACGCACCAGAGTGTATCCTCCACGCTGCGGGAGCCACACCCAGCTCACATACCAATACGCAACACCAACGAGGGATATCAGCGTTGCCACGATAGCGTGCAACTGCGCGTGATCGTGCAAGACCCGGGCGATTCGAAGCGGGATATCTCAAGTCAGCGGCAAATACGTGAGCAGGGTACCCGATCGATGGACGCACGCAGTAGGGCAAGCTGGTGTAGATCTTGAAGCCCGGTGCCGGGGGCACGTAGGGGGCGAAGACCAGGAATACGTTCGACAGGAAGAAGAGGGCCACCACGGGTGTCCAAGTGCGGAAGGGCGGATTCCATACGGCATCGTATTCGAACCAGGGGAGGTGGGCGCGAATGGCGGGCGGCGCATGGAGGAACAACAACCCGGCAGAGACGAAGGCGTTGATGAGGGCGAGCGGGTAGGTGATCACTGCGGGTGTTCTTCGTCAGTCTTTGAAAGAAGGGGAGGACATGAAGAGGACGGACTGTTAAGCATAAAGAGGTAGGTGTCGCCCGGTGGGACTGTAAGCACCAAGATCGAAGTTAATAACCACTGTGCGCCTAGCCCGGGGAGAGGTGCCCCAAACGGTTTGTCGCTTGCGAAGAAGCCGGAGAAGGGGATCACGCCCTCTCTTCCCAATTCTTGTATAACTAGATGCACGCCAATTGAATCATCAGAATTGTTTCAAGCAGCGTAAGTGCTGGGAAGGACACACCGCGTCCTTGGGTAAATAGCACAGTCAAGACATTCGCGAGCGTCGACATCGCCACGATTGCGCTTACGATCTGCACGAGGAGCCGTAACAGCAAACGTGCCTTCAGTTCACAAATCCAACGCAGGTTCAAACAGGCACTCACCCTCTCTGCGCCCGCCCCCCATAACCGCCGGAAGAACGTAGCCGCGATGATCCTGCCGCTGCCTAGAATCTCTTCCTTCGGAACAACCGCGAAGTATGCGATGTTCGCAAGGAGGTACGCAATAGTGACGCTGAACATAGCGAGCGGCGCTGCGCGCTTCATCGTGCGCACAGGATCGCGTACCTCGGACAGAGCGTAGTTCGCATTGCTATAGCCAACGAACGACCTGCAACATAGGTAAGGTGAATTCAGCAAAATCATCCGTCGAAGCGATGCCGCTGAAACGCACCAGACGACCGTGAAGAGACCCATCACGAACGCGCTCATCCCGTTCCTACCACTTCCTTCCCACAAATGCTCCCATTCAAAATTGTTGGGTGGCTGGTCGACGAGGCCCAAATAAAATATCAGCCATGATTTCCACAGAAAAAGTGACATGACATCAAGAAACTTACGTCCTCCACGGCAAATCCAGGTAGGCGGGCAAGGGCAGCAAGGCCACTGAGTGCGATTCCGCCAAGCGCAGCCAGCTTGAGCACACCGAGTGAATCCTGCAAAACGATGCCCCATCTTGGGCGGATGCCGTGAAGCAGGAACGCAAATGTGACACAGAGGACGCCAGCAAGGCGGGTCGCGGTATTTGAAGGCGTTTGTGCGGGGTTAAGCGCATTGAGCACATCTGTAAAAGACGTGCCGGGATGAATTTTTGAAATCAGTGTGATTTCAAATATGACGCACATTCGCCGAAGACACTGCTATTGGCCGCTGCCCAACCCTAGGATTATGGGTTGCGTTCTGTGACATAGCCGGACCGAGAGAGAAGACAAATTCACATACGATCAGCAATGCGTATGCTGCATATGTACACGTCGCGAGAAACATCGGGCGGCGGTACATAAACTCCAGATAGTTCTTCTCTCCGCCACTTATTGGGAGGCCCTAATTTCGCTTCAGTAACATGTCGCAAGCGGAGAGACGTATGCGAATTGTCTATATAACGTACTGTTCCCAGTTCGATATATACGGCAGTTCCGCACGCTGCGACGGTGGCGCCGATAAGCCATAAAATGAACGAGAGTCCGACACTGCCAGAGGCGCGTAAGATGACACTTGGTGTCGCGAATATACTAGATGGCAGAGCAAAAAATCAGACATGCTCAAAATTATAATTCATCAATAGGCCTTTATACCTAGTTCCGACTACTCGATTGAAGATAAGGAACGCTGTACTCCTGAGCCCTGGCAAATATCAAAAATAATTCAAACTACGATAAGTTCACAAAGCAGACCTAGCGTTCGCTTGTGCGAAGAACCATCGCCGAGGGGTCCATTCGTATCTAAAAGTGTAGAGACTGTTCGTCAATATTCCACCTCTTTCATGTAGACAATATGGAACTGACTAAATTCCGAGTCCACCACTATTAGAGCATCCTGGTCTCGCTCGGACAAATCCAATTCTGAAGTATGAGCCTCGTGGGACAAGAGCGGCTCGTCTTCGCGATCCTGCATGTTGGCTTCCATCCTACTTCACGAAATGGTAGCGCCAGGTGCTTGGTCCGGCTAGTTCTGTCAAGTCCTGATCTCTGGCAGACGAGACCAAATATGCAGACTGTATCACCACACCTTTCGAGCTTGAGAATCACCGTCGCCCAGAGGGGCTGGAAAACATTCCCACTAGCGTGAGTGTATTGAAGACCGTGACGGTAATGCGCGTATCGCTATTCGCCAAGCACGCCATCGCCAACGAGCTGATGGCCGACGGAAGTAACTCACGAGCCGGTTTAGGAAGGTCCTGTGGAAGGAGCACACGTCGATCACCTGATTCCTTCAATCGACCTGCCGATCGAACACATACGAAGAGAGAGTGAAGACATGGCGTATTGGACAAATGCTTTCCAACTTCTTTTGCATCTGGGCATGAGTTCCTGCCAGTCCCATACGAGTCCAAAGCAGTCAAAATGGAAGGGTCATTGCGGAAGTCACCTAGGAAGGGCATACATACGGCCCACAAATACGACGCGAGAACATCGCCTAAACTGGTCTGTTTAGGAGAGACTCTCATACTAGCAGAAAAAACTCGCATCCCAGTGGGTGACATCAGCTACTTGTGGAAAAATACTACCATTCAATGTGCACGGTGTCTGTCGATCATTGGTGGACTGCTCGAATAATCAAGACCTTTTACGAAAGGCTCCAGCTCCGTTCAGGGTCTTTATACATGATGTTTTTGTAGTCGATCAATTCGAGTGAACTTCGGAAGGTTGGCTCGCCTCATCTGCAAACGCTCGGAGCACACTGAGATCAGGAAACAGCGCATCAATGAAGAACGCGACTGAGAGAAACTCCTTCAGTACATGCTCGAGACAGGTCCCAGATTCAACGCAGGAAGGCCGTTGTGAACTACAGGTATGATAGGTTCATGTAGGTCTCCAGGAGTCCGAGTTGAACCTGATATCTCCATAATCGTTGAGCCTCTGGAGGTCTGGGGCAGATGTGCAATGTGGAAGGCTTTCACCCTCTCGTGTTGTACACTTGCCTGAATCTGAAAGCAATCAGGTCGGTGAGGAAGAATGACTTTGTCCGAGATGTTTCCGCGCAGGATAGATCAACTCTTCATTTCAAAGTGACTTTCTATAACGGGACAGTTTCGATCATTCTCGGCATTTTGCGAAGCCGAGGGAGCACGCTGACGAACACTTCCGGCCGTAGGCATAATATAGAGCAAGCAGGTCCGACCCCTCTCCTGTCTTTTACCACCATCCATACACAACGATGCAGCTTGCATCACATGGGGCCCGTGCCCTTAAACCCACGGGAGGGGGTGCCATACGGCACACAAACCACCCTGCCCCGTCTCGCTCGATACACATACCGTCCTTCGCCCCTCGTCCCCATGCCGGACAGGGCTCCTCGACCGCTCAGACGCTCTTCCGGCACACCCGGACGTTCTTCTCGCGTTTTGTTACCCACCTGACAACTCCTGGAACGCTGCGCATCCCGATCGATGTGCCTACTGCCGCCCGCCCGCTGTACCACAGCGCCTCTCGCATGCCCACGATCCAACAGGGGCTCTCACTCCATGCACGCACGGTCCTCTCGCGACCTTTGAATGCGCCCCATCTTCCTCGGGCACCTGCCGTACCCCGCGGCGTGAGCCAAGTTGGGCTCGGTCTCGCCCGCAACTTCTCCACCGGGCGCCCGGTCTTCCAGAACCTTGTAGAGAACGTACCCGTGAGCGGGCGTGCGTTCTGGGAAGCAGACTGGGATGTCAACATGCAGAAGGAGCGAGAGAAGCTCAGGATGAAGAAGTTCCAGACTGAGAAGAAGGGAGGCAAGAAGGCAAGCAAGGAGATGCTGAAGCCCAGAACTGCGGAGAGGAAGATGAAGGTGGTGACTGCTGAGGAAGAGCGCAAGGCCGACCTCGACCACTACTTCCCTACCGCCGTCAGCCCCGATGTAACGACCCATCTGCTCATTCCCCTTGTGCCGACTTCGACTTCCCGCATCCCCCTCGCGGCCGACGCGCCTGTCTCTTCTACCTCACACCCTCTACTGCCACTGATGCTCGTAGGGAGTATCCATACGGCACACAGCACTCAGGCCCTCCGCGTATCCTCGCTTTTCGCGCGCCTCGAAGCTGCACACGTCTTCGAGGCCCCGGAAGTGCACTACGAGGCCCACGGTGACCCGAGCGGTGTCTGCACGCTGCTGGAGGTGACGTTTGAAGGGTGGGATGAGGCGAGGGTACGCAGTGTGCTCGGTGAGGCCGGGCAGGGATGGTGTGTCCTGGAGGAAGTGAGGAAAGATCAGGAGACCCTCGAGCGGGAGAGGATGGAGGAAGCGTTGGAGGCGATGAGTGCCGATGGCGATGCGAGCTGGTCAAGTGGCTTAGATGATCATCACTGGCCCCAGAGCACGATCGTGGATCCTGCTCGCTCGCTCGTGTTGCCTACCCTCGACTTCTCGGCCTCATTCTCTACCGCTGTCGGTGTCCCTGTCGAGCAGGTGTCTCCTCCACCATTCTCGACATCCTCGACGGCTACCTCGGACTCATCTCCGTTCTCTGACCTAGCGTTCCATAACGCCTGGTCCTCTCTGCAGCGTGACGCCAGCGTCCACGACACTGAGGCTTTCTCGGACGCATCTAGTGATCTTGGCTCTTTCGACATCCATTCTGAGTCTAGTTGGGCCGAATCTGACTTTGACTTCGGTATGCGATCAGCTCGTCGCTTGTCGCCAGCTTCTCAAGGTTCGGAGAGCTGGTTTGGCTTGGGCTTTAGCTCAGAATTTTCGGGGAGGATGCAAGAGACGGGGCGGTCTAGCGAGTACTTGTTCTGAATATGTTTCCTGCGCATGAGCAGTTGTATCACACTCCTTTTTCGCATGTTTTCTTGTCCATTCTTGTGTTCACTAGCTATGGTTCTGTGTAATATCAATTGTAAAAGAATCGCACAAAATCTCAATATCATTCCTTTATGTTACGGGGATAATAACACTGTGCCGCTGCTGAGTACTGAGTTCTGAGTGCTGAGCGCTGACCATGATGAATAAGAAATCGTGACAACATCATGCAAAACAAAAAGGTTTGCGAGAGGCACGGCCCATCCGCGCGAACAGACGACTCGTCCTTATCTCCTAAGACTAACTCGGCGCATCCTGCAGGTTGCGGAATTACTTCCCTGGCCAGTCAAGGACGAATTATACCGGACCGTTCCTCCGCTTCCGCGGTGGACAGCCAAGGTGACCAAGTTTTCTGGAGGGGACGGTCTTGAACCAGCGCACAGACGAGTGAACCCGTTGATTCGTTAGACCACCTCACATTCCCGGAATAGGGCCGCTACAGCCACTACGCCATTGTACCATATCTCAGTTATAAATCTCTTCGAACTCATTGCGTTTCTCCTCACCGTACACGACATCGAACGTGTCCCAACGTGCCCCTTGCGTGTCTTGTGCGGCGCGCTCGGGTCTCCGACCATGAAATGATGATTGTTCAGTATTCTTTGCTTCAATCTCCCCATCTTGGACCATCTCCGAGGCCGGGCTTTGGTATATATACCTAGCTCTCTCCTGTCCGTGGTGGAAATTGTATCAGATACACATTGAGGATGTTGTTCCTCCTCGCGCCCCTTGTAGAGGTGTATCGATATGTCTTGCAGCCTGTGGCACCATTCACATGGTTTGGCCTATCCTTCTCGTTGCTGGACATTGCGGCTGCTCTGCGAACCTGCATCGCGCTACGCCAGTTGAAGGAGCAATTTCACGCCCGTCATCTGGCGAGGAAGCAGGCCTCAAAGGAGGTGACTGTTCAGGAGGCCGAAAGTAGGTCGTTTGTGCGGGATGCCACTGCCACTCTTATGGTCGTTTACGGCGGAGAGGCTGTCACTGGTGAGTGCGTATAGGCAGCATTATGTGCTTGTGCTGAAGATGTTACACCGATAGCGCCTGCTCTGGGCATACCGTCCTCTTTCATGATATCTGGAGCAGGGCCCGCGTTTTACACGGCGATACATGCTGTCGTAGACCGGATACCAGTGATCCATGCACCATCCCTTGAGACCGAGCTTCCTGTATCGGTCTTGGACGGGTTCACGCGTGCCATACTTCTCTGTTCGATCGTACCGCCCATGATTGTCAATCATCCGGTGCAAGCAGTCTCCACTTCACCCTGGTCGCTGCTCGTGACATCTCTGGTCTGTGGTTCCGCTTATCGTCTCTCATTGTATCTGCTGACAAGCTCACGACATGCTTCACCTTCTGGACGGTCTGCCTCTAGGTCACGGCGAACGGGGGTTGGTTCTTCGTTAACCTTATGTCCTTCCTCCAACCGTACGCCCTGACGCTGACGACGCCGCCTGAGTTCCTTCCGTATGGCTGGACGGCCACCGACCTCTGGTGTGCACCGGCCATCACGGGATTGTATGCGCTCTTGACTCACGCGCAGCCGTTCTGGGCTGACGCGCATGCTGTCGCCATGGGCTGGCTCGGCGCTGCAGTGGCAGAGGGGGAGAAGGTCCAGCCGGTAGACCCGGAATACGCGCGTGCGCTCTGCGCGGCAGTTCTGGCGGTTATGTTCACGACGCGCACGATCAAGACGTTTGGGGCCGCTCAGGCGAAGATCCGTCCAGTCGCAGGACCGAAGACGAAGGTTCAGTAGATGTGGTCGGTACCACCGGGCGCAGTCCGTTTGTGATGACCGTCTTCGCACGTATTATTCTCGTCAGATTTAGTCGCTTTGTAGTTTGCTATTTACTCTCTTGCGCACGATATAGCTTGTGGTGTGGTTGGTTCTCGGATTGTCTTGTCATATGTTGCTCATTGATCAAACAACGTCACGAGGATAGGCATACATAGAAATGACATAACTACATGAGGCATACACAGCATATTGTAACAGATACACTTAGGATACAATGAGTCCCTCCAATACATTGCGGTTGGTATCGAAAACTGGGAAACCACAGGGTCATACTCATTCTAGCCTTCGTCCTCGTCGCCAGAGTTGATCCAATCTTCACGCATCTTCTTCCAGTCAATCTCTGGCCTGCGTAGACATTTGGGGGGTGCAGGAGTAAACACGAGCTTGCCCTCCTCGCCCATAAGCGCACCCAAGAATTGTCTGTCAAAGTCTAGATTTTCCAAGACAATCACCGATAACTGCCGCTTCCCATCATCATATGCCTTGATGAGCGATTCTCGCGGTGTTCCTGGATGAGTAGCCTCTTCAAACTGCAAGATGTCCGAGCGGTCCTACATTGATAGTCGCGAAGTTAGTGTCTGGGTCGTAGAGATAAGCGGAAAATACACAGACGTCTGAGGACAATAATTTCCAGCCGTCCGGTGAAAGCGGTTCTGAAAACTTTGCTCTATATACCCCAAAATATCTGGCTTGTTCGAAGCGATTGCTATTCCCCGGTCCTGCACGTATCATCAGATGGAAAGCAGGCATTCGCTCAACATTCGGGAATGCAGACGATGCACTGTACACATAGCCATGTTGACCTGGCACTAGATGATTGCACCGCACCACGTTCGTGTGACACAGAATCACTATCGGTAGTCCGTCTTGATTTTGAGCAGAACGTCGCTGTTAAGCATGGAATTGGGATCAGTGCCGAATATTATGGGTTATGAAAAATTGTTGAATACGCACCTTCGTGAAGCACAATAGGTCTAAGATAGTGTCACGCTTTCGCCGTTTGAATTCATGCTTGTCCGCATATGATTTCAAAGCAAGCAACGTTACCCCCTTTGCCCGCTCTGTATTTCTGACAGGTAAATGCGCAAGTATATCTTGACAGGTGCTATTCTCTCCTTCCCGGGGTAGCCGCGCATGCGGGGGTAGCCGTGGTGGCAGCGTAACTTGCGGCGATCGTGGTGGTTTTACGAACATATGCGCCTTTGCCTGCTTCTGTGGAGACTGCGGGCGCCAGAGTTGCGTCTGCGGAACGGGGATAGACTTCAGCATGGTGCATAAGGGAGGAAGAAGAGTTGAAGATGAAAAGGCTCACGCTATTCGCTTTATCCTGGCCATGTTGGGATTGTGATCGAGACTGGTCAGCCTCTGTGGCATTTGGCATCTTGCTGGAGAGGGTCGTCTTGTGGTTGATCGCAGTCAAATAGTGGTTCTGTTCTGCAGTGTAGGAAGTTTGAGAAGGGCTTTATACCTTCACAATTGGCCACAAATGTGTAGAGCCACAGCTTTGAATCCATCACAGTGTGGCTTGGTCCCCCCAAGTGACTCGGCAAAGCACATGTAAGCAGCACTTTGGAACTCCTGTTGCTGACCATACCCAATAGAAACTTGGGCCACAGATCTCGGAGTTAGCAGAAGGACCAAGAACTGTTAAATTAAGAACAAGGTGATATTGCTCGGACCAATTATGTTGGATCCGCAGTGATGCCTTGTACTAAAAGGCCATTGTCCCGGACCACACTGTCTTCCCGAGTGGGACCAGTCGTGAATATATAAAAGGGAGAGCTCCAACAGGTTGTCTTGTCATGGTAGCACCGCAAGAGTGACAGTGACTATTGTTCATTCGTGGCCAGAGTGGAATGGTTGTGGCGTGTGGTCGGATGACAGAGGTCAACCACACCTCGACCCAGAAATCCGGAGCTCCAGAGGGCAGCGCGTCCAATTTTGAAGTCTTGAATTTGATGGTAGATACAGTATAGACTCTAGAGGAAGCAAACGGTTGCAATATAATCTCATTATTTATCGTCCAGAGTGGCTCAATGAGCGCCCAAAGCGCGGCGAAGTCCGCACCTGTCCGCACTCACCTGGACTGCAGCAGCACGGTACTGTACGCGACTTGCTTAGTGCTTTCTACTTCTCGAGCACATCTGAACCTCTTTTACTATCAAATACAGCTCTGAGGCTTCGAAATTAATTCTGAAGTGCTCTCGTGCTTCTTCGCCTCGTCCCACTCACTGGCAGCGAAGTCTCGTCCGGTTCAAGTGTTTCTAAATTCTACCTTAGGGCAGTAAAGTATCTGGGGGGTTCTCTTGTGTGTTTGATCTACGAGGACACGTCTAGATATGCGAGGATTATGGGGGCGACGAGCTCGTCGCTCCGCTCTCTTCCTCGCTTTGTTTGCTCTTCCTGGGACAGCCATGTGGCCCTTCTCCCCCAAACGATTCAGTGGAAACGCTCTCCTCAGTGCAGGCTCGTTGGGTGTCGACAGTGACGAAAGTATCATTGCATTTGGAGACTTCAACGGAGACCAGTTGTGAGCGCAATTTGTAAGTCTCTTGGTGCAATACTCAGGTCAATCTAAGCCTGGATTTACTGGGTCTCGCATCCGATCTTCAAACACTTTCAGTATATTTGTGGAATCACGGTACATGTTTGAATTTTCGATTTATCAGCAACGATTTGACAATGTATAGACGAATATACGTTCAAGAAATCCGCAGGGTTTCGACATCCACAGAAAGTCTATAATGTCATTCCCGGAGACTTCACTCAGGACGGAAGGCTGGATCTGCTTGTCATGAGTCAAGCTGGGGCTGGCAGTCAGCTTTCCATACAGCTCTATCCTGGGGCCTCTGGCGGTGGCTTTGGTGAGCTGACCGAAGTTTGAACGACATGTCAACTACTGACGGCGAGACTGGTAGATCAGCGTCCTATATCCGCTCCACCGTCGATACAGTCCCAACCCATACCGATGGACTTCAACGGTGATTTGAAGATCGACCTATTTGGCATTCCATCACCAGCACCAGCGAACAACCCTTTCAAAGTGTGGAATAATGTCTGGAATGCATCACAAACAAATTCACCGGTCTTCGATCTGTGAGTGCTTGTACGTTCAAAGAACTTGGCAAGAGTTGAACGTCTTTTGGTCCAAACGCTTGTAGCACAGACCCCAAATTCAACGGAGCCCAGTGTACATTGTCCAATCCGCACAGCAACGCGGCGATAGACCTAAATGGAGACTGTTTAGCAGGTTCGCACGCCATGTTATTTTGTCACGACGGGGCCGCTGAGGATTGTAGATATCTTTTTGGTCTGCGACGATGCCGCCAACAAGTCTAAGTACTTCCAAGTATGGGTTAACAACAAGGACGACGGTTTTGTCCTAGCGCAGCTTGGCCGCCTTCCCCAGGGAACGCAATCCATATCTTTTGCCGACATCGGTGCGGTCGTGCCTCATGTCATTTGAGTTGGGTGCTGATGCCAGACTCTAAAGATCGCGATGGGACAATTGATATGGTCTTTGCTACATGTTCCTCGGTATCTGCCACCTCCGGCGCGGGTTCGAACTGTTATATCAATATAGCATACAATCAGCAACTGCCGCTATGCACCTCCACTACGTCTTCGGGAATTCAGAAAGGCAATCGGGTCTGCCGACCGCCTGACCAGCTATGTACCGCCGACCCTGACTTCCGGTTCGATCTCACTGAGCGGAGCGACAGCAACGTAAGGACGCTATCATTCAAGAGGGGGTTGCATTTATTGATTATTGATTCTAGGCATTCGTCCGCTTTCCTGTCTCCGACGTCTTCCACTCTGCAAGCGGCACTGCAGCATCATTACTGGTCCTCGACACTAAGCACAGTCCTCCTCTCCCAATTTCCCTGAAGCTCGGAGACGCCAATCAAGACGGCTTCCCCGACATACTTGCCATTGTCACCACAGGCACAGGCTCCAAGATGCCGCGCACCCCTCAGCTAGCTTTCTCCGTGCCATGTGAATCGGGCGTAGGTGGGTGTAAGGACAGCCATGGACGAAGGGGTTGGAACGCTGTCACGAAGGGTGTGGGGCCACTAAAGAACATACAAGACGCGCGCTCTGTTGCGTTCCTAGATATGGACGAAGATGTATGGATCACAACATATGCATGAAGGCGACGCTGACGACCCATTGCATAGGGCACATTGGATATCATGGTTCAGCGTACGGGAGAGCAAGGCGAAGGCAATATACTCTTTGTGCAGAACAACTTCTACTATGATGCATTCTTCCTCAAAGCGATAGGTTCGTATTCACCTGCATTGTATATGCATATGATTCGACTGACTGCGCAAGTACAGTGCTCAACGGGGCCTGCGGAGGCGGGCTGTGCAGCAGTATTAATGGTTCTGAGAAGTACCACGTAAGTCTCGTGCTTGAGTGCTATCTTTTTCGAGCTTACATCCTTTCAGCCATTTGGTGTGAGTTACTCCGGTGCCACATATAAATACACCGTGTTGGACACGTCTGGCCGTCGTTCTGCAGCCGAGGGTACGTGCCAATCCTTGCGATAGCACGTTCACGTATTCATCCATTGTTCAGTTGGCCAGCTTCCGCAAACATCATATCAAGCGCTACTCACGCCCTATGCGTACTTCGGGTTGGGCCGGACGAATAACTACATCGAAAATCTGTTTGTGGGCTCGACAAAGCATTCCGATATGCATTTCATCAATATGGAAGGTGTGATACCCAATTCGAAGGTCGTGATCATTCCGCCACTCGAAGGAGAGGATTTGTGGAGGAGAGAATTGTACTTACGACCGGGCGAGTGGATCCCGTGGGTGACTGTGACTGTGATCGCTGCCACTGGTATATTGGCCATCATCGTATTTGTGCTACATCTCAATGAGAAGGTACGTCTGCTCCTCTCCTCATTTTACTAAGCTATTGATTGACGTTGCCCTCACAGAGGGAAGATGAGTTGGAGCGAAGACGGGCCTCCCATCATATCAACTTCGACGCGCTGTAGTACACATTGTACCTAATACTCCATTTCTGTGATACCCCGACCCCACCGTGTATCTAACATTGACAGTCATAAAATGACGCTTGTAGATGCACGGGGCAGCACTGATCAAAGAAGCTCCCATTCTGCATGTTTGCCATCGCCGCCTTGGCATAGCACTCGATTCTCCGCCTCCAGCTTACGCAAGTGCATGTCAACACTGCGTGCTGCGCCTTCCCATAGCTCTCGGGGGTAATCTCCGTAGATGGCCGAGACGAGCGACCATGTCGACCAAGTCCCATCCGAAGGGGGTGACTTCTGCAACACCTTCAAGATCTGCTCTTCCCGAGCTACTCTGTTCTTCAGGTAACCGGAGACGTGTCTCAGGCCGTCAGCAACAACCGCGCCGTGGCCAGGGTACACCGGACCATATTTCGACCCTCCTTCGCCAAACTCGACCATCTTGTGAAGACTGGACATGTATGTGCCCAAATCCTCGAAGACAGAGCTGCCATGGCCGAGGACCGTGTCTGCAGTGAATAATGCCCGGTCTGCGGGGTAGTACAGGCATAGAGAGTCGGTAGTGTGACCCGGCGTGTGCAGAACTTCAAGCACGGATGTTGTCGAGTCTGCATCGGAATTAGTGACGGAGAAGGTCTGCTTATCATGCAATATGTGGACAGGGATCGCCAGAAGGATCAGGAGTGAATGAATCCGCGGGCAGTGAGGAGAGTCCCTCAAGCACGTTCTTCAATTTCAGATCAGGATTCGCTAAAGGGAATTTGTGGATGCGTGGGGGCTGATACGGCGAAGAGCTTGGGCTATCGGTGTCATGCCACAAGCGTCTGAGCAAGGTCAAAACAGACGGGAGCCCATGACAATGGTCATGATGTTTGTGCGTCAAGATGATGTCGGATATGTCGGCTTTGTCTGCATGATGAGGCTGCGATGCATTTCGGAGAGCATCCTGGAGGAGCGGGATATACTCTTCCTTGCCTTCTCCTGTATCGATGAGGATGTACGGATTGTGCTCTCCTATGAGATACGTGTTCGTTCCTGGACGAAATCGATGTATGAGATACGTTGCTCTGCTCAGACTATGATGTCGCGCACCTTGTAGCGTATAAGGGCCAGGGTTCTGAGAGATGGTTGAGTACACATTGAAGGCTGTTTCAGAGATAATTCAAGATACCTGACCAAGGATCCGCACTACAGTCTTACTGAGCTGGGACACTTGTAAGGGCTCATGCATCGTTCAGAACCAGACTCCAGCTTACCCGTGTAGTCGAAGGTAGTGCCTTCAGAGCCTCCATGTCAGTAGAACCTGTCTAGACTAGCCAAAAGGGTTGATCTTTCGCTATCACGAAGACTCGACGAACGACACAGGATTTCTGAGTCAGCGTCTGAATCACGTAGCGCTCCCTGCTGGACTATGGAAGATGCATGGCAAAATGAGGCTGAGAGTCAAATTCACTGCGTATTCTTTGCATCCTCGACTGAATCTGAGCCATCTATGAGGATATACCACGAAGACTTGCACGCAGGAGAAGAAATTCCGCACGTAAATGCGCACAACGATCGAAGGAATGTCCGTTCCCGAAAAGGCAACACAACAAACATGCACAAATTGGCGAGTGCTGAGCAACTCCGTACTTGGACACCACTGCGTGCTGGACATCGACGACAATGGCGACCGCTGTGACAATGACACCCATGGCCGCTGATAACGGACCATACCAAAAGCGAAAGAGGTATGTACAGTCTGACTGTATTGGTCTGGGCTGTGTTCTGAGACCGTTGACAGGTCTCGCTCGCGTTCGCCTGAAAACTCTGAGCAGCCACCTTCTACCCGCCGCCGGTCACTTTCGCCGCCTCCTCCTCCGAGTCGTGTTGTCGAAGTTCCACAAGTCAATGACGTTGACCCGGTACGGCGTGCAGAACGAGAGAAACAACTCGCGGCGCGGATGGCGGCCATGGAGCTTGAGAAGATGGAGAAGGCAAAGGGCAACGACAAGGAAAAGGATGCCGCCTTCGATGCAAAAGCTGAGTTTGCGAAGCTGACCAGCACCCGCTCTGGAGGTGTCTACATGCCCCCGGCCCGTCTTCGTGCGATGCAAGAGGCGGCGTCGAAGGACAAGGCCAGTGCGGAGTACCAGCGAATCTCTTGGGACGCGCTGCGCAAGTCGATCACCGGTATCGTCAATCGAGTGAACATTGCTAACATCAAGCATATTATCCCTGAATTATTCGAGGAGAACCTCATCCGTGGCCGGGGTCTGTTTGCGAGGAGCGTCATGAAGGCGCAGTCTGCCAGTTTGCCCTTCACGCCAGTTTTTGCTGCGCTGGTGGCAATCATCAACACCAAGCTACCTCAGGTTGGTGAACTGGTATTGACCCGATTGATTAGTCAATTCCGACGGTCGTTCAAGCGCAATGACAAGGTGGGTCCAATGCCCATTCATGACCTTTTTCGTATTGATTGATTATTTGGTTAGATTGTGTGCCATTCCACCACGACATTCATTGGGCATCTTGTCAATCAGGGTGTCGCGCACGAAATCATAGCTCTGCAGATTCTCGTCCTCCTGCTCGAGCGTCCCACCGACGATTCTATTGAAATTGCAGTTGGCTTCATGCGCGAAGTGGGCGCCTTCCTGGCGGAAAACTCGCCCAAGGCCAATGCAACCGTGTTTGAGCGCTTCCGTGCAGTCTTGAACGAAGGCACCATTAGCCATCGAGTTCAGTACATGATCGAAGTACTCATGCAGGTGCGGAAAGACAAGTACAAGGACAATCCCATTGTCCCAGAAGGCTTGGACCTTGTCGAGGAGGATGACCAGATAACACGCATCAGATTCAGCTGGAGGAAGAGCTTCAGGTGCAGGAAGGACTAAGTGAGCTTTCGTATATGTCGTCTACCGCAGCACGTTACTAATCGTAAACCAGATATATTCAAGTTCGATCCCAATTTCCTGGAGAACGAGGAACGGTACAAGGGCATCAAAGCCGAAATTCTTGGTGAAGGCTCCGATGACGAGGAAAGTGGATCGGAGGAGTCAGAAGATGAAGACGAAGACGAGGATGAAGGTATGTCTCTGTATCTTTGGATATAGATGGTCCACTGATGACATCTGCAGCTGTGGAGGACAAAGCCGGTATCGAGGATCGTACCGAGACCAATCTTATTAATCTCCGCAGGGTGATATATCTGACCATCATGAATGCGCTCAATTATGAAGAAGCAGTCCACAAGTTGCTCAAGGTTCCAGGTCAAGGAGGGACAAGAGGTACGGTGCATCTCAACACGAGATCCCCGTGATGCTGATGTCGGATCTGCAGATCGAAATGTGCAACATGATCATCGAGTGTTGCTCCCAAGAGCGATCCTACTCCACCTTCTATGGCCTCATCGGAGAACGATTCTGCAAGCTGAACAGAGTCTGGAACGAATGTTTCGAGCAAGCCTTCGATAACTACTATACCACCATTCATCGCTACGAGACGAACCGTCTGCGCAACATTGCCCGCTTCTTCGGCCACCTGATTGCGACTGATTCGGTCTCATGGACTGTCATGGAGTGCATAAAGCTCACGGAGGACGATACGACGTCGAGTAGCCGTATCTTCATCAAAATCATGATGAACGAGGTGACAGAGGCGATGGGATTGAAGACCGTAGTGGAGAGGTTTAAAGATCCAGAGGTGCAGGCGGCATGCAGGGGCATGTTCCCAATGGACAATCCGAAGGACACCCGATTTGCGATCAACTACTTCACCAGTGTCGGCTTGGGTGCCGTGACGGAGCAGATGCGTGAGCATTTGAAGGTGTGTTTGCTTTCCTCCGTTGTAATATTCTCACCATGAACTGACCCCGGTCCAGAATGCGCCGAGAATCATAATGGAGCAGCGAAGAGCGATGCTGGAAGCCGAATCCTCGTCGTCCGATTCAGACACAGACTCTGATGACGATAGTTCTGAATCCGACTCGGACCCATCTTCGTCCGACGGCGACACCGAGTCTGACGACTCGAGGCGTTCTGGCCGAAGACGGCGTTCACCGAGTCCACCTCGGCGGGATCGAGGACGAGGTCGTGATGATTCGAGGCCACTACCGCCTCGTCGTGAGAATGGAAGAGTTCGTGACGATTCACGGACGCCGCCTCCTTACAAAAATGGACGAGGGCGTGACGACTCGTTACCTCCGCGTCGCGATAGACGTCCGTCGCCTTCTCCGCCACCACCTTCCCGGTATCGCAATGGCGACAAGGGCGCCCGAGATATGGGCCGAGAGCAATACAGGTCGCGCAGGGACTCTCCACCTCCTCGCCGTGATTCTCCGCCTCGTCGTCGTGACTCTCCGCCTCGTCGTCGTGACTCTCCGCCTCATCGTCGTGACTCTCCGCCTCACCGCCGAGATTCTCCTCCGCGCCGTCGGGATTACACCCCGGACAGACGTGACCGTGCGCGTGCGCGCACGCCTCTGTCGCCATCACCACCTCCACGACCTCGATACGACAGCCCGAGGCGGAACGGCGACAGGGACGCCAGGCGCCCCAAGGATGACTTTGAAGGGAGGAGAAGGGACGATTCGAGGGATCGAATGAGGGATGCCCCGAGAGACCGGAGGCGGTCTGTCTCGCGGGAGAGGTATGGTCGGGACTCGAGGAGATAAGCGTTAGCGGTGCTTGACATGATGCTATGTTGCACAATGTGGTACTTATGCCTGAATTTGTTTTGCACGTCACTAACTGGCATGTTGTGTATGTTGTGTTGATAATGCGTATTGTATATGTGTGTATGCACGATGGAAGGCTCGCGATGGTCCCTCTAGAACAGTAGAACTAGCTTATGTCTGTTCGAGGGTCTGTTCTTAGCAAGGAACCGCCGACCTGCGCCTCGTCCCACCATACCAAGCGTCCTGCGCAGTGCGAACCTGCCGAGCGGCCGTGGCATCCCAGTCACGTGCCGCGCCACAGACGCGTCTTGACGCGTTGCGTCAGAGGAGTTGACAAGACGCGCACGCGGTTGTCATGGGGTCATTCCCCGAATTCGCCCCTTTTCTCGCCCCCAAATACACTGCGATAAATAATACTCCCACCTCACCCCCTTTTCCCACATTCCTCTTTCCCTCCTCCCCTTCCGCACTTACTCACAATCAACATGGCCGGTGCGTCCCCCTCTCACGTCTCCTATTCCCCTGGCTACTGCCTATGCTTACGGGTGTTAATTATTAGGAACAAAACGCGCAGCAGAAGACGATGGAACCGGTCCCACCACCCGCTCCGCGAAGACGCCCAAGACGGAGAGCGCCAGCAGCCCGAAGACGGGGCGCAAAGGCGGTAAACGCGGGCCTAAAGTCCGTTCCCCTCTCCCCGCCTGCTGTCCTGGATGATCATGAGCTCACCATTCGTCGGTGCCCGCACAGGTGTCAATGGCCGCGTCCACGTTCAAGGGGCGCGCCATGCCGCTGCACATCAACATCACACACACGCCGCCCGCGCTCGCGGATGCCGCGGAAGGCGACGCTGCGACGGCGTCGGTCGCGTCCGCAGACCCGGGCTTCATCGGCACGACGACGCTCGTGCCGAGCACATTCGCGACGGGGAGCTATGGATGGAAGGGGAGCAAGCGCCTCACCATTGAGTTGCAGAACGCCGACGGCGCGGAGGGCGAGAAGGAGAAGGTGCACGTTATGCTCACGTATGTGTGTTCCCTCCCCTTCTCTGTTGTCCCTTCGTCTATGTGATCGCGGTGACCGACCGTCTCGCACAGAATCAACGCAACTGTGATGGGCAGCAAGGGGGCGAAGGAAGACGCCGGCGAGGAGGCGGCCGTAGAAGAGGCGGTCGAGAATGGCGCGGACACGAAGGAGGAAAACGGTGTGGAAGAGCATGCCGTCGAGGCAGACATCACCGAGGCGGCGCAGGAGGGAGAGACTGAGGCAGCGGCGTGAGTGAGCGCTCTTGACTCGGGGATGCATAGGACGAGGTGTTTATGCGAGATGTTTATACTGTTTATTCGTCCTATATGTATTCCTATCTACGACATTATACATTCCTGCTGCGTATCGTTGAGAATACTGGTGACATGGATCTGGAGAACATGTTTGAACATCAGCGAAATGTAGGGGACCTGCGTACCTCTTCACCACATCGCAGAATCATACAGCATGCAATACGGGCCCTTACTGTAAAACCTCAAGAGGTGAGCACATCACCCAAGGAGGCACTAAATTAAACGCAATGGACACTACCCGCCCTCCGCCCTCACCTCCGCCACCACCCGCGCCAACGCCTCCCGCCTCATCGGTATCCACAGCGCCTCCCCTCCGCCCTGTCCCCCAGCGTCTCCGACAGTCACCGACACCACCAGCCCATGGTCCCGGAACTCCGCCAGCAGCGCACGCAGCGCCCCGTCGCTCGTCGCGACGAACTCGTCCCTTGCCGCACTGAACAGCCGCGCATAGTCGTACGCCGCATCCGCATTCGCGCCCGCCCCGCCGCTCCCGCCGGCCCCCGACGCGGGGTCCGCCATCAGCTCCAGCTGCTTGCCCCCCAGCAGCACGAACAGCTTGCGTGCCTTCTGCGTCACGCTCGCCAGCACGTGCCGCGCGGCGCTCTCTGCCACGATCGGCGCACCCGTAGCAGTAGTAGACGCGAGAGCCCTGCGGGAGCCCGCGCTGGCGCTGGACAGGGAGGCAGGGTCCGCGCCCGCGAGCTCAAAGTCGTACGGCGCGAGCGTGGTGAGGTCGTGCCAGAGCCAGGCGAACCCGCGGCGGGGCAAGGCGCGGGCGGCGGCGTCTGCTGCTGCGTGGTGTGTCTCCGCGTCCGCGTCCGCGTCCGTGGCGCGTGCCTTGCCTTTGCCTTTGCCTTTATCCACCGCTTTGCCTTTCCCTTTGATGTCGCGCGGCGTGCGGGGAGGGACTCGGGCTTGCGCGCGAAGAGCTCCGCGAGCGTCCAGCGCGAGGGGGCGGCGACGTGGTCGATGGACGCGACGAGGTGGATGCGGGGCGCGAGCGCGAGGCGCGCGAGACACGCCTTGGCTTTCGCCGTGCGCAGGCCCGGGCCGTCGATGTTGTGGATGACGAGGTAGAGGTGGGGCGCGTCCGCACGAGAAGGGTCCGATTCTGAGTGCAAGTCCCTATCGCCGTCCTCGTCGTCTCCGCCGCCAGACAAGGAATCCGCGAAGACGTCGTATATCCGCTGCGTCTGCGCCTCCACGCCCGCTGTCCCTGATGCAGCTGCAGCCGCAGCCGTGCCGCCCGAGGCCTGCACGGCGGGAATCGCGTCGATCGCGTCGAGCAAGTCCCTGAGCGCGAACCCGGGCTGGAAGCCATTCGCCACGACCACATGCGCGGCACCGCCCCCCTTGCCCCTTCCCCTCCCCCCTCCCCTCGCCAGCGCGCCCGCAAACGCGTTCAGCACGCGCCTCTTCGAGCCGTACCCATAAAACAGCAAACTGAACCCCTCCCGCAGCTCCGCGGCGTACCGTACGAAGAGCGCGCGGCGCGCGGGCGTGTCCTCCGCCCACAGCGTGCGGGGCGGGGGGAGCCGCGCGAGGGCGGCGGCGTACGCGTCCGGGGCGAGCGGGGAGAGGAGCTGGGAGAAGACGTGGGCGGAGGTGCGGGCGGGCTTGGAGGCGTGCAGGAAGTAGCTGTCGAAGGCGGTGGTGGCGGCGAAGGTGGAGCTGGAGCTGAAGAGTCCGGGGAGGGCAGTGTCATGGTCGTTGCCGCCGCCTCGATCTTCGTCGTCGTTGGGGAAGCGGTGGGAGGGTGTGCCGTAAGGGCTGAAGGCGGAAGAGGAGACGGAGGAGGCGCGGGAGGAGGTGGCGGGGGTGGACTGGGGCCAGTCCTCGAGCTCCTCGTCCTCGTCGACGTCGGTGGTGTGTGTGTAGTCCGACATAAGTTGGGGAATGTAGCCAATTGCACGAGTGTGCGGTGAGGAAGATCGGCACACTCTTCGTGGCCGCCGGTCCAAGTCGCACAACGAGCCACATCGGGCGAAGCGCCTCCCCGTTATAGCAACTCTCCAAGTACACACACACACGCCTCCAGGCCGTCGCGCTGTATAGCACTGATAATACATGACCATGGCCCCTATCAAGTAGTGTATACTTGTATACTAGAAATCCCAAAGCGGTAATAATGTGAGTACGACTATGTACAGGTGTACACTACGCAGCGGCAGACCCAGACCCGGACCCAAACACAGACACAATCAGACACGACACGACACGACACGACACCAATCGTCCTCGTGCGGACCGCAAATGCATGTAAAGTACATCGTCCTCTACCAACGCGGCACACGCCCCGTCTGTGCCCTCACCAGCATGTACGACACCCCGTCAGTGCACGAGCGCGAGGATGCGCTCGTAGTCCTCCCGCACGCTCTGGAACGTCTCGTCCAGCTTCAGCTGCCGCTCCTTCTTGTCCAACTGTGATAGCGCGTCCTGTATGTCGTATGGTATGCCACACCATCCGCGTCAGCATTCAGCATTCACGAAGAACCCGACGGTCGAGGATACGGAAGGAGAGGGGGGCAGAGGGACCGTGCAAGCCGAAACGGACAGGAAACACGCACGTAGTTGAACCGGAACAGCCGCTCCTTGACCTGCAGTCTGTACGCCCGCTGCGCCTTCGCGTCCGCAGAGTCCAAGTGCCGCAGGATCAGCATCTCGATCAGGCGGTGGAACTGGCGCTGTCGTCGTCGTCGTCGTTGTCAAAAAAAAGGGCAGTCAGCATACCGCACACACGTAGAAGATCAGCCCGACGCGAATCACGAATCTCGATCTCGACCAGGACCACAGCCGCTGCCGCAAACACGAGCATGAACACCACGACACTCACACTCGCCAGCTTGAGCTCCACCCGCCACTTCTCCAGCCATGCCTTGTCCGCCGGCGGGCCCATCCTCCCCCTCTTCACCACCGCCCGCCCCCTCACCGCCCCATTCCCATTGTTATTCCCGTTCCCATGCCCCACCACCGCCCCTCCATTCTCGTCCGCGTCCCCATCGCCCGCGCCCGCGCCCACCCCATTTCCATTTACGTTCGCGTTCCCATTCCCCACCGCCAGCCCTAACCCCAACCCCAACCCAGCCGCTGCCGCCCCCACCCCGTTCGCCCCGCCCCTGACATGCGTATTCCGCGTCCCATACCCGCCCAGCCCGCGCGTCCCCCGCCCCTTCACGACCCGCCCGCCCCCTCCGCCCGCCCACCGCTCCCCCAGCGCCTCGCGCATGAACCGCTCGTCCTGCAGCAGCATCTTCAGGTCGTTCCGGTCCCGCAGGTCCTCGAACGCCTCCGCCGGGTCCTCCACCGTCAGCTCCGCGATGTGCGGCGTCGCGAGCACGTGTTGGTAGATCGCGGTGTAGAGCGCGGCTGCGGGACAATAGAAGGCGGGGGTGAGTGGGTCGATCAGGGGTCAGGAGGGGAGGACTTATGCTTACACCCGTGGCCTTCTTGCTGGTATGGCGGGAGAATCACAAATTGACTGTCGCGTTCGAGCAAACCACCGTCAGCACCACGTCCAATCGACCGACCGAGTGAGATCCCGCTGCGGCTCACCGCGCAGGAACAGAATAAAGAAAGAAACCCAAATCAAAAACACGCACCTAATCCGCATCCGGACGCGCTCCGGGAAACAATAAAACGGGTACAGCGTCGCATATCCCACAAAATGGTACGTCGCTACGGACGGGTCTGCCCGTCGCCGGCGCTTTTCGTATCTGCACGCACGCGCGCACGTCCACGGATCCGCGGGCATATCGAGTGAGGAGTGAGGGGGGGGCGCGAGCGGGAGGGGGGGAAGGGAAAGGGGAGAAACGCGAGACGAAACGTCAGTCGGCCCACGGAAGAGAAGCGACGGGAGACGCACAGGACGACAAACTCCCACGTGTCCTCGTCTTCGCGGATGTACGAGCCCGCCTCGATGTAGAGCAGGACGAAGAGCTGCATCCGGCGGTGGTACTCGCGGAACCCGGGCGTCGCCCACGTACTCTGTCGCGCGCACGCCGCCCCCACCACACACGATCCCCACCCGCACGTCATTCACCGTTCCAGCCCCAGTCCCAACCCGATCCCAAACGAAACCCAATCCCACAAAAATATAAAGAAACACCCATCAGCCACCGCCCCACACGCACGCGGGGGGCACTCACGTGGTAGACCTCAAACTCGACCGTCTCCTCGTCCTCGGGGGAGAGGACCTGGGGGATCGCGACGTGCTTGCCCTTGCGGGAGAGCGCGCGCGGGCGGGGCGGTTGTACGCGAAGACGCGGGTGCCCGGGGGCGTGAACGTGAGCGCGTCGGCCTCGACGCGCGCGAGGAAGTCGGACTCGGAGGTGTAGTAATCTGCCGTGCGGGGGCGTTAGTGGGAGGGGGAAGGGGGAGGGGGTGGAGGGCGGGACAAGAGGAGCTGACGCACCTTTGGGGATGAATTTGCTGAGGGTGGCCTCGATGTCGTCGACGGCGGAGGAGGAGGGGAGTTTCTCCTGCGTATTGGATGTGGAGGAACTGGGCGAGGGAGCCGGAGGCGAATTTGAGCTGTGTGGGGTGGGGGAGGGCGGGGACAGGCAGGCGGAGGGAGGGGGAGGGCGATTTGGATGCGGATGCGGATGTGGATTTAGATTTTGGGGAGGAGGAGGGTGAGAGAGAGGGTGAGTATTCGGACGCGGGGGTGGGCGGGGACGCGGGACGCACGTCGATGGAGAGGTCGCGGTATCCGTAGATCTTTTCGTCCTCGCCGAATATCTGGGGGCGGGTCAGCGGGAGCGTGGGTGGGGGGGGGGGAGATGCGCACGGGGTAGGTGAAGGTGGGGTGGAAGCCCTCGTAGGCCTCGCGTGCGGTGAGGGACGCCTTGTCTTGTTTTGCGCGGACTGTGGAGGGAGAGTACGGGTGAGCGTGCGTGCCGGGGAAGAGATAGGGCGGGACGGACCGAGGGAGAGGCGGAGAGACTCGTTCGCGTCAGCAGTCCAGTGTGCGGGGATGGGGACGGAGGAGGACATGATGGTCATTGCCAGCTCGAGGCGGAGAGGTGGATGGAGAGAGGGAGAGAGGCCAGATATCGCAGTCGATGGCCGTGGCTCGGTCGAGAGCGTCTGGGCGTCAAAGTCCAACCACCGCGACAGCCCACACGAACAACTCAGATCCATCCCCGATCCAGTCTAGATCCCCCCGTCCCCTGCCGAGGCCCCTCTCCACACCCAGACCCCAGACGTCATCTCAGAATGTCTGGGTATTGGAAACTGCGGGGACCCCCGTACTACGGGGCTGCGGGGTGCTACGGCGGCGACGTCGCGGCATGTAACTTGAGTGGCTGGACGCGTCGCGGCATCACGGCTGATGTGGCTAACCCCCCACGGCCATACTTTTCACGTGACCAATATTCTGGCCGGCTATTTCATCGGGGGCGGCGCGCCTCCCCGCCCCTTGCGCCGCCTTCCCGCCACCTTTCCCGCCACCCCTAGCGTTGCGTTCTCTGCCTGCCCCTGCCTCGCATTCCTGACTTTTCCACACTTATATATCTTCAATTCTATACGACTGCGGTACCGCCAAAACACTTCATGGTGTAGCTGAGAGTGGCGCGCGTGGTGGCGGGACCGTCGGGCGGCGGGGAGGGTCAGTCACGTGGTACGTGTTGAATATCATTACGTACGCAGGATGGTTTGGAACGTTGATATTCCGGCGGGCGGAACTCCAATCCAAAACCGGCCGTGCCTGAATTCCCGTAGTCCCCGTAGTCCCCGTTGTACGGGGATCCCCGTAGTTTCCATTTCCCGGATGTCCTCCGTCATCTGCCCTCTCGTCAGGTCTTTACCTGCCGTATATGGCATCTACCAAGAGCCCCCTGACGCTTGGCCCTTCGATCGCGCCCAGACGCTTCATCGTCCGACGTCCAGCGGTATTCAACCTGCAGCCGTCGACGCGCATCGACGCGACTCATCTTGTCTCGTCGCCCGCCGCCGCCGCCGCCACTGCAATAGCAACAACCATGCCCACCAGCCACTCCTCACAGCACACCCTGCATCTCGCCATCATGATCTCCTCCGCTTCTGGCCCCGGCCCACGCACGCCCATGGGTCCAAGCCCCCTCTAATCGCCGTGTGCGTGCGCACGGACGCGAACGCAGGTACCGCGCTTCTGCCACACCCACCCACACACCTGCCGGCGCGGCGGTCGCGCTGCACGGGCGCAGATGCCCTGCCTGTCTACTACAGTCTGCCATCGTCTGCCCTGCCGCGCACAGACTCGGGGGGCCAGAACGGCTGGGCGGCGTCCAATCGCGATGTGCGGACCTTCGCCGTGTCTATTCTGATCTCCGTCGCGTTCTCGACCCCGCATCGCCGTCCCCGTGCCCCCTCCATACCCCATTCCGATCACGAGCCCACGTGTCTATCGCCTTCATTAATCCTAGGCGCCGCCGCATTCATGGCCTCGCTGTCGACTATCCCATCTCCATTCTCCATTTCCCCTGCCGCTATCAATCAGACGCGGTCCCCGCCCGTCCGGAGTCCACCGCTCACCTCCCGCCGTGCCTATTTCGCCCATTCGCCCGTTTGTCTATTTCAAAGCCTGCACAGGGTCCAGACGCGCCCCTTTGCTCAGAGAATCCCCTCCCACCGCCCGATCCAGACGCGCCAGTGACGCGCATCCTTCGCTTCTGCGAATCTACTCCAGTGCGAAGCCGACTCGCAGCATCCCGAAGCGCATTCGAACGACGTGCGCATGCACCCGGCGCTCGAGTGTACGCATGTGTTCGAGTTCGAGCACAGGCACGTACCGGATTCTCAGGCCCATTTCATACTGTATATTATGCAATTCAAAGTTTGGCCGAGTGCGTCCGAGAGCCCTGCCTGCCCGCGCAAATCCAATACGATGCCGCCTGCAGCGCTGCATCGCCGTCCGATCCTCTGCGCATCCAGTTAGCGGGTGTGCTCCGGCCCGCTGCAGAGCGCTGCCCGCCGTCACCTCGCCCATGGGGCGGGCGTCCCTTCCAAGCTTCCTACATATGCACATCCTCATCTCCAGCCGCATCTCCGTTCTTCCCCCGATCTACCAGTCTAGTGCGCCCTGCTGCCACCCACGCACTCGAGTCGCTCCATGACGCGATGCGTCAGCAAGTGGTGTGCCCACCATCCACATCTGTCGGTCCGCAGATTATCGGCAGTCTGGAGCACTGGAGAGCACATCGCGTATCGCTCGTTTGGCTTGGACGCAGCTGACGACGAGGGTACGTAAAGCATTGTCAGGCCATCAAACTCTCTTCTCTTCCCCCCTCCCCCGCACGTCAAATCCCACCGCCCCTCCCTCGCAACGCGTTGATCTCCCATATGTGTCGGTATCGAGTATACAATCTTCGATTTCTTGATTAAAAACAAAGATCTCCCATGTCGCCATCGCACCCAGACGCGCACGGCGCTCGGGCTCGACGGTCGCTCGTTTGTTCTGGTGACTGCAAGAAACATTCATCGGCTGGGCGAGGGACTCAGACACACCCGGTTTTCCAAGTCGCTTGCGCACGACAGACGCCTTGAAGTGGAAGCGGCGAAGCCCGGGTGTCGAACCTCGGAAGAGCGAGAACCCTGCCCCGTACTCCGTGTTCTGCACCTTCCAAAGTCCGCGCGCGGTTCTCGATCTTCCCCCACACGCATCGAGCGCCGCCTATCTCCAGGCGCCGCCCTCCCGATCGCCCCGCCATACGTGCTGCGCCCTGTCAGTGGGCACCCGCATGTTCTGACGAGGACCTCCCGCGCGACTGTGCACTGCAGGCAGTGAACATCGCATTGCTGCCCTACGCAGCCGTGTCCATCCAGCGCGCGCACACACGCGCCGCATGCATGTGATTCGCTGCGTGAACGCACAAGCGCAACATGCACGCAGTGCTCCATCCGCGCATTTTGATTTGGGTGTATTTCTTCTGCGCGGATAGGAAGCAAGCCAGCCACTTCATGTACTAGTAGGTGAGAACCTGGACCCGGATTGCCCGCTCGCTACTGGGGGTCAGAAGCGACGAAGCCCAGGCCTCGACGCGAGGAAAGGCCCTCATTGATTCCCTTCCGCAGACGTCCATTCTCCATACCGATCACGGTCAGTCAGGCTATGTCACGTTTATGTGCGGACGTATCCATGCTAGCGGAGGCCCTGCAGTCTGGACCTGGGCGACGGTGCATCATGAAGAGTCCAGGACACATCACGATGGTACCGCGCGTAATGCGTTATTTGACATAGGTGTGTAAGGTTTACAAATGCGGCCCTCTTCCGTAATATGCTGATCTAACGGTGTCATTTCCACCGCCGACTCGGATAGGACTACCCGAGCTCGATCTTAAGTTCTGAGCTCGTACTCACCACCAGCCTGAGCAGCTTCTTGGGTCCGCATATCTATCGTTCAATGGCGAACCGCTGAAAGCCTAGTCTATTGATAATCCAGTGTAGGTGTCCACGCGATTCGATCATCCCTCCCTGACTCAACGGCCGTGTCATCGACTAGCCGTTCTGAATCCAGGCCCACCTTCGCTACACTTCCGAGTCGTCATGCCAGCCACAGAGCGCTGAGAGCACGAACGCAAGTCCGAATCCCCCTAGTGCGCATATAGCCGGGCCATCGGGGTTGACGGACTAACCGGCTCAATTCAGTGTCACCTTATCATAAATCCAAGCTTCAGGTCTAGACCCTCAGTAGTGCGAAATCGAAGCCTGCCACTACTAGTACCCATCTACGAGCCATGGCGACCTTCTCCCGCATGGTCGAGGCCGTCTGCCTCCATAATCAACTGCATGACATATGCATGTTTACGGCGTGTCGGTCCACCCGCTTGGGACGGACTAGAACCTGCGCTGCGGCATGTTTTGTCGTGGTAATTCGTGGTACAGTGTACACTGCTGTGTGCGCTCTTGGTATGGTTTACCGACTCAATCTTGTCCACGACGCCTCCTCGCTGATACTGGCTGTGCCTTCGCGCCCTCCTCGTCCCGTAGGATTGCCCCCGACGCCGTTGGACGATGGGCGAGTCATCGAAGACACCTGACGTTTATACCCAAGCTCTGGAGGACGAGACGCGCGTGCACACTCCTCCTACTCGCGCAATATTCATACCTCCATATCATACGCCACCGGCTCACCGCTAGTTGTGCCTGCGAGCGGACGACCCTTGGAGCGCCGGGTGTCTCATCATCCATGGTGCGCGCCCCACGCAACTAGGCACCCCATAGCAGGGTTCAGACACCCTGTGCGTTGACAACGACAAGCGGCTATCATTAACCAGCACGCTCGCCTTCCGCTATGCGCGGAAGCACCGTCAGTTGCACTCGATTGCACGTCTCGAAAGACCTGATGCTGCCGCCCGCTGTTCGTTGTGTTCACTGAGTACCACACAGGTTCAGCTACAGCATTATCCAAGGCGAAGTTGCAATTCTTGAATAACCTCGCGTATCTGGAGAACTTCGACCGTGCCCTTCGTCTTCTCTGAAATATGGCACACCATGTTTCCGTTCTTCATCCAGATCGCGTATACTGTACGTGCGCTACGTCGTACTCGAGGGCCTACGTAAGATGATCGGCGCTACAGCTCTTCGGACCTCAGCTTTCATCCATCATGCTGCGCATCGTGAGCAGATGTACTATGGCAGTATGTACAAGCCTACAAACCGACACGTCCATATATGCTAACCAGTTCGGATCTTCCCCTCTGATTTGACATGGATATCTCCTCAGACAGCACAAGAATCATATGCCTTCCCGGGAATTCCAAGCACCAGGACCAGGATGCAGGCGCTGCGCTACCGCTAGGGGTATTTCAGACAACCATCTCGCTCCGAGCGAGCGGAGAATTTGTGTGCGCGCGCCGAGGAGGTCTCAGGCCAACTCCACTCTTTAGACACCTTCCATCGCACGATGTCAACAGCTTGAACAATTAGCATCGTCGTCGCCGCCACCTCGGTCCCGCCGCGTCATTATGTTCGACACCTGCCTCTCACCCATTATCAGTCGAGCGAAGACTGGGGGCACGCGAAGCCACGTTAACGCCTGCCCAGCTGCAGAGCGCCTCGTGCCTCACCTCCATTGCCAATCAAGCGCACCGAAGCGCCCTCAGGTTGTGTTTGGGTGTCATGCACCTAGACTGACAAGCCTGACAAGCGTAGGACTCGGGGCGAGACGCTGTCGCTGTCAGATGGGCGATCGCCTGATCTTGACGCTGACTTCCCAAGCCTGGGCCTCCTCCGGAGATACGCCCGCAGAAGTCAGGAAGCACGTTCATACATCCATGTAGGCACCAGACCAGAGATACCCCGGATCTGAGCGCAATGAATAGGTGCCGGGGAGGGCGCTCGGCATCTGCGTATTGGCTCCGGTTGAGCTTCGGACCATCGTTTCTCAATGTCTCATGGCGTACGACCTGGCTCGGGTCGGACGACGTGGACCGACTGTATAATGGAGGCACGTCTCGAGATGCTATCGAGATCCTTGACTACGTCAGACTGACTGAGGGCCCTGGCAATCAGTGTGCTAACGTTCCTTTGCCTCCAATTACCTCACCCTTCGCTATGATGCTAGGCCTACTCAGCCGTCGAGTGGCACAGCGCGCAGAGGGTGGACTCGAGTTCGAGAAACGACCGGAGAGCGTAGACACTGGACTCCATCACTACTAAGCATACTGCGAGCATCCCATGGTCTAGACTCCCCCTCTCATCGTTTCTTGATACCATGGTTGACCTGACAATAGATCACGCTCCCATATCCCCACACTTGGTCTATCCTTACACAGTGCCACTCTTATCATCCAGACTCTCACAGGAACCGCCTACATTATCAAGGAGACCAAATGATACAAATATTACTGGATGGTCGACTGTGAATTGCGTTGATCGACAGATGCGCAGTTCACTCTTGCTTGCTGCCCGTTCACTCACTGCTGACTTTTCCCTCGACGCGCAGGTGTATCGCAGCAATTTTCCACCAAGAGATTGTAAAATGTCATCAAGTGAACGCCGACGTGAGGACGAGACAGAATAAAACGGCTAAAGCTGATACTAAAGAATGAAGCCCGTCAGCTCGTGAGGATGAGCAAGCTGAGGTAACACCGGCAAGACCAGAATCTCTTGATTAGAGCTGCGTTGTACTCACGGCGTAACAGATTATATGGTGGATTCATACCATGCCTGTGCTCAACGAACCCAGATATATGTGACAAACAAGCTCTGCACGCAGCAGGGACAGTGCCTGACTAAAGATGGATGGACCCCTGGTGTCTATTCATACCCGTTACACTCTCGGTAGCAGAATGTTTCATCCAGGGCATGCCAGTGCTCGGCGTATTGTGAGAGAAACAATCTATGTAAGTCGATGAGTACTTTTCTATTCTACTGAACGGCTTCTGCTTATTGTCCGTCGACGTTTTCCTGAGGACCCAGATCGACCTGATGCCTTCTATGGACTCTCTAAAAGCTGCTGTATAGAACCACGAGCTTCCCTCCCACACAGTGCTCCCTATGGCTTTCGCGGTACGTTCGTTATGATTGCCTCATGTTTTACAGCGCGTCTGGACGGACGGTCAGCGAGACCTGGCATAATTGCATGTCGATCGCTCGTATCAGATCACTGACGCGTGTAGTACTCCAACACTATCGCAATCAGTGCTGTCTCCGCTACCCTTCTGTCCTCCGGCTATATCCAGAAGCCGTCCTGGTATGTACGGAAATAGGTGAAGGCTAGAACCAGAACGTCGCTGAATTGGAAACGGCCATAAATGACCTTCGGAATCTCCGTCTCACGTTCGCGCAGTTCGAACTCTACTCTCTTGCGGTGAGTTACAGTACGGGAATTCTTCACACACCAATTTGAGCTTGTGCGAACTCGCCCGTCGTGTGCTAGAGGCGTGCTCTGAGAGCCATTGTCTCTATTGTTGTCCTCGGTGCTACGAAATTCAACCCATACACATGGCTAGTTACGTTAGTACGTAAAGTACTATTCAGGCACCATGTTCAGATCTGCTAATCAATCCCCAGACTCCTAACCTCCCCTATTTATCTGCAAGCAAGCCCAGAACTGGCATGATACCGCGTAACCTCTAGTGGCACAACCATGCCTCTCAGTGCCCAACTTAAAGCGCACATCCTAGGCGCCATGCTACATCACACACGAAATCGCTGTTCGCCCCCAAATAACGGCCATTTAGATCTTCCTTTTCCTGATACTCCCTAGCGGCGAGTCGATTCCAACAATATCCTCACCCATAGGGTAGAATCTTACCGAATCATCGACAAGATGAGACACTGCTCAATGCTCGTCCTCATGTGTTGCATACTCATGCTGCATGAACAGCCAACTGCACCCGCACGTCTCCCAGGCTCGCTCCACGCGATCGACACATTTATGACTTCCTATGAACTCTATCTCCTTACCATCATGGTTCGCTTAATTCCAGGGCCCTTGGGCGAAGGGTTTGACCGCTTCGGGGCGCGTTTCCCCCTCTCTAGCAAACCCCCGCGTGCATCATGATGTTGCGAAGGTTCCCCATCCGCTAAGTTGCCAGCGGTGCTATCCGTAAACACTCAATATATGTTTCCCTTGCAGTTCAAATAGTCACTATATCGACGATGCTCTCAGCTATGGTCTATGAAGTGATGTGAAATAGTCAATGATCTCCTGATCTCGTTATGAGATGCCGGCGCTGACAGGGGATCCAGACCGCCCGGGCGCACAAGCAGAGAATCTTAGAAGTATGCAAGAACTTCGAGAGATGGTCCGAAGCAATTGTGGTCTGGGTCATGTGCTATTATCGGCGTTGACAAGATCAGCCCAATCATAGTTGATCTTTTGAGCCCCTCCTGAGCGGGCAGTCACAGTAAGGTCGACTCAGACTACCTGAGACAGGGAAGGGAGGTGGGCGAGACTCGCCCTGGTCAGATATACTACGATGTCGGATTGTCGGAGACGGCTGGCCGTGAGTGCTTCAGACCAAATTTTTCAGATCAGCCTACTGTGCTCTGTCGAAAATGGTCCGATACAGTGCGGTAGATGTATATCAAAATGAATACTCATATTTCAGTGAGTCTTCCTATGAGCACCGTGGCCCCACTGACCCTGTTATTTTCACTAAAACACAAAATACTGCAGCGCGATAGCTCTGCCGTTCACTGTGTCAGGTATTAGCTCTGTCCTGCAAAACTTGCAAGACTCGCAGGCGCGTGACTTCAACAAAATTAGCGAACTCGGACTACGGAGTCTCGGGGAACTATAGGTCGTCGACGAGCATGTAAGAGGCTAGTGACTTTGAAGGTGAGATGGATTACAAACATACCTTATCCCTCAATCCGTCTCTCAAAGAAACCATAGATCCTGTGTGGTGAAGTTTGCCTCACCTCGACACCCCCTGTCAGTTCATATTGCTCAACTAATCGTTTGGCCCAGTGGCACCAATGGCCCCTTTGTTGAGTTCGTGTTACATGTATTTTCTCGCCACTTTCTGACCCTCCTTTCGTGATAGCAGTAGTCTTCTTTCTTGGGGAACTAACACATTGGCATTCCTCTGACCTTTGCGGGAAAGACCGACTCTGATTGCCCGTGAGAAATATTGTCTGTGAGAAAGAACTAGGTCAAATTCGCTGAGCTACATTCAATCCTAGAGTGACAATTGTGTATGTAGCGACACAGCCGATACACAAGAACTATACATTTATGAGCATAAAGGCCAGCCTGCCCAATTCAATCAGTCGGGATCTTGTTATATGTTTCACACCGAACGTGCGCATAAATATGAAACATCGATGACTGCTTGACCAGAGGACGCAACATCAATCCATTTTCTTAGGATTGGCACCATTGTGTCCCGTTTCAGCTTGACTGTGAGACGTACGAGCGGTCTGTTCGGCAACGGTCTAAGAGAGCAAAGATGTCGATGCACGAGCCTGGTTAATACTGAAAGGCATTCGACGAGGATTGTGAAAATTATTTACCATTGTAGCAGGATCCATCGGTGGCCGCAAGGAGGCAATGGTCTAAACAACAAGTTTCAGTACGTCAAAGAGCAGCGGAGGAAAACTTCAACAGACCGTCTCCAGAATTCGCCGTAGGTTATCCTTTGAGATACGATCAGCAAGCTGTGAGTAGATGTATTTGGCGATAGGCAGAGTCTGCAAAAATCGCTTTCAAAATAAGAGCACGCGATAGAGAATGTCCGCCCGTACCACCCGGAGAACATAGCGATAGTGATCAAGCATAGTCGGCGTGGCGATGTTGTCGAGCATTTCCGCGGCGCGCGACATCTCAAAAGAGGTGGTCAAGAGGATAAGGCTTAAGGATCGCACTTCAATACCCCGCCCTTGAACTTCACTAGCCAGACCGCGGGTGAATGTCGACATGAAGGACAAGTTCACAGCAGACGACAGCGAGTCGCGAGCAACGCTAGATGAAACAACGTTCACTATCAAGCCTCGCTCTCTATGACCGCGGTAAATCCTGTTAGTGAAGGTCGACAGACATTTTATGTAATTTTACCTTTCCAACATTCCGCGCAAGACGAGCTTCGTCATTCTCACAACAGCATTCGCATTCGCAACAAGCATATCACCGGCCTCTTCGTTGGAAGCGTCTACGAAGTTCTTCGGTGCCTCGTATATCTCATCGACATTGTTGACTAGGCTTCAATCAGTAGAATGGACGAACGGGATTCAGAACATATCTACCCAAAACGCCGATTTCAAGGCCGTTGATCTCTGCCTCGAGGTTCTTCCACTCTTGGTTATCGTTACTTTTTCCAAGGTCGAACGGCACGGCTTTTGTCTGGATCTTGCAGTCCGGGGGACTGTTTTCTTCTGCATAGTATGATCACCCGAAACATCCCACAGTCAACAACGATTGCAAACATTCCAAGCAAAGAACGTGGACCCACGAAGCTCCGAGACCAAGACATCCAGCGCACTGCTGTCACGCCCAGTAACCATGACGTTAAAGCCCTCACGAGCCAAGCGCAGGGAGTATTGTCTAGCATCGCCAACTGTTGCATGCGTGACAACTAATCGTGCGTTGTTAGTTGCACGCGAGCAATTCGGGATGGAATGAACGCACCTGCCCATGCCCCCTTTTTGGCCCCATACTTCCCCAGCTAATGGAGTACATCAGTATCACGCCTTTTGCGTATTATCTAAAGATCGCACACTATTGTACGCCTTGACAAATTGCCGAAACGTCTGAATGGCCAATTTGAGCAAGGCTAAAAAGCCGACCAAAATGAAGAAATAGGCGATATAGTTGTGGCGTTCCACTTCCCGACAAAGGGGCTAACGTCAGATTTGTCTCCGCAGCGGATAATTACAAAGTATTGCACGAACAGAATCCGCGATGGCGATGGTCAACATAGGATCGGCACCCGTGATTATGATAATGTGGGTGGTCGCTGAAGGCGCGGTGGCTGAAGGCATCGATCAACATCCTGTGTTGACGGTTGTGAAATAGAGAGCGACTGCACTGGCCAAGTCCCACAGGCTCGAATTTAAACGAAATTCAAGACTCCGCAGATACCAGCGACGTGTCGATGGAATGGCTGATGCGCCGCATGACCCGTCTTCTTGGAATACGTGTCGATGGAATGACTGACGCGCAGCATGACCAGCCTTTCAGGAATACGTGTCAGACACGTCGCTGCTGTCATTCCGTACACGATACCACAATCCAAATACCCCTCTGCATAGGCCATCATACATGGCTCAAGGCAGGCAAGAAAGTGGCTATCGATAAGATCTGGAATATGGGAAGTCAAAAGGTTGACGCGCCTGTCCTCGGAAAGTTGACATTCGCTTGACGAAGCAGAGAAACCCTCTAGTTGCGCGCGTCCGATATTGCAAGGTGTTGAGCGACTGACAATCTCAACTCGAATGGACTGGGAGACCACCATTGACTCTTGTTTCATTCGATTCGCCTGTCCTGCCTTCGCTTGATGAACTTCTAAATCTCTTTCATTTCACTATCACGATGCGTGCTACCTTGCTGGCGAGAGGATACAGAAAGGGAATGCAATCTATCATGGTAGACGTTCTCTCCGCTCAGCGCAAAGTCACCAACTCTGTCAAATTGAATGCATCAGTCACGATTCCATACACCAAACCACGAATTCCTGAAAGAAATCACACTCACCCTCGCCAGATGTAGGGTGGATTCGCCACTGTGTCGTCCAAATCCTTCTTCGTCGCGCCCATCTTCACAGCCACCCCAAAGCCCTGCATCACCTCGTCGCTCCCAAGGCCGATAATGTGGATGCCCACAACGCGCTCTTCCGGACCTGCACAGATCAACTTGTACAAAGACGGTTCTTTGTGCTCCTCCGGTAGCATCGAGAAGTATAGAGCGCGGAAGTTCGACTTGTCTGTTCAGGATGGGTACCAAGTGCAAATTGAGCCTGATGAGCTATGACAAACCGAGGGTTACACGTACAGATCTTGATGTTCTCGTCACCGTACTTCTTGCGAGCCTCGGGCTCTGTCAGACCGACGGTCCCAATGGGCGGATGCCTGTAATATGCGCGCATATAGTCAGCCAATCTTTGTTTCACATGACAGAAAACACGACAACTCGTACGAGAACACGACCGTCGGGATATTCTCATAATCCAACTTATCCTCTTTGAACTGGGCGCCTCCATACAGCCTGTTGCTCAACCTCCTGCCGGCTGCAATAGCCACTGGTGTCAAGAGAGCCTTGCCACACACGTCTCCGAGCGCATATATCCCAGGCACGCTGCTATTCTGCCACTCGTCAACGACCACGTCTCCCTTCTTGTCCAACTTCACGCCCAGCTCTTTCAGCCCGAGGCCCTCTGTGCTTGCATGTCGTCCGATCGCCCAGAGTAGCACATCTACCTCAACCTTCTCGCCCTTGTCCGTGTGTACAGTGAGTCCCTGTCCTCGTGCACCCTCTACCTTGACAACGTTTGCGCCCTTGTGGAAGTTAATCCCTGTATGGTCCATCCATTTCGTGAGTACCTCTCCGAGTGCAGGATCGAACGTTCTCAGGACGTGGTCTCCACGAATGAGCATGTGCACCTCGCTCCCGAGCGTGTGGAACACGCCCGCGAGCTCGACAGCAATATAGCCTGCACCGACGACCGCAACACGCTTCGGCTGCTCCGCCAGATCGAAGAACCCATCCGAGTTGATGCCCAGGCTCGCGCCAGGGACATCCTTGTCGCTGGGAACCGTCGGCTCTCCGCCAGTGGCGACGACAATCTTGTCCGTCTTGAGCTCGTACTGAGATCCATCAGGGCGCGTGACCTGGACGACGGTGGGAGACAAGACGCGTGCAGCGCCGTGATGCAATTCGACACCCTCCTTGGCGACATTATTATCATAGATCCCGTTCAGCTTGCGGATGTATGCGTCGCGCAGCGGCTTGAAGGATTTCCAGTCAAATTGCGGGGACCCGATGCCAGGGCCTTTGAATTGGTACGCAGACGCGTGGCGGACCTTCTCAGCAATATCGGCAGCATGCCACATGATCTGGGGGCACACATTGATGAATCAGGCAGGAAACAGAGCGAGTAACGCGAACCTTCTTGGGGACACAGCCTGTGATCGAGCACAGTGAGAAACGCGTCGCAGGGAGGAAGTGGCAATGCATACCGACGTTCACACATGTTCCGCCCAGTCTCTCTGATACCTCTACGAGAGCAACCTTCGCCCCATAGGATGCAGCACGACGCTGTCCGTGCACAATATATAAATGAGAGGTGAATGTGCATATAGCCAGTGATACTCACCGATCCGGCGACACCGCCGCTTCCTCCGCCGATCCACACGATGTCATACTTTTCATGGCCAGGCTTCGTCACCGGAGGCATATTTGAGTTTGCTGTGGTTGTGAGGGTACGTGTGATCTATATGAATATCGTAAGCACGAGATGCGACAGTTTAGGGCAGCAATGTTCGGTTGAAAGACTCAACGTACCTGGGAAAGTCTGCGCGATGCTGTTCTCGTGCCAATCGCGGTAGCTATGACAGAAGAATTCAAGTTACGGTGGGCTCTGTATGCTCGCAATGAAGAGATTGCACGAGAGGGAGATAAAGACGATATGGCGGCGGTGGTAGGTATCGATGGGGATGAAGAGTGCAAGATACGAGCAGGCGTCAGAGCTTTATAACACTCGGGAGACGCGACAGAGCATGTCAGCTGGAGGACAAGGAAGGGGCGTGTCATATGACGCAAGAGGACTTCCTGCGTGAATAATGCTGTGTCTCTGCTTGGTCTTTGTTCAGTGTGATCGACGTCGCAATACGGTCAGCAACTGTCGCAGTCCAGCGCCCGACCTGAGTCAGCACGTACCTGGTAGATTGACTCTCAGCGTACGCGTGCTGCAATACCTCGAGGATAGACCAGTTCATCGTAGTCGATCACGGTGAGCAAGAAAACGGACATACGCACGTGCCCGTATCCCGCCGACATCGACATCATCCCGACGCGTCGCGTCGCGTAAATTATGTAAATAATGGTATGATCGCGAATGCTTCGTAGGTTTGATCCACATAAACACATTCATGCGTAAACGGTCTCAGTCGTGTCAAGACCACGGGGCCCCGCCGGTTTACAGGTATGCCTAATTGGCACATAGACAAGCGAATCAGATTACAAAAAGAACAATGTACTATGCACAGAAGAAAGCCCCATGTCACATTCACACCCAAACGCTCGCATCCACCAGTCTAACAACACTTGCCACTCTGGCTCGTGCTGGCATCGACACTCGGACTGACAGTGATAGAGTCGCCCGTGGGCGGCTTGATAGGGTCTGAGGATTGCTCGAGTGACTTGCTGGAGACGATGCGGTAGATGTCTACATGGTAGGTCACAGTGAGTATTTGTCACAGATTTTGGAGTGGGCATCCACTCACCAGTGAGGATAGTCTGGAAGGCAGACTCGACGTTCGAAGCGTCCAGCGCTGACGTCTCAATGAAAGACAACCCGTTCTCCGCTGTTCCGCTCATTGAGCACTTCTGGTCACATCAATCGACACATGAAGATACGCACTGGAGAATGCCTTCGCCTCTTCCGTCGGAACAGCACGCAGGTGCTTCAAATCGCTCTTGTTGCCGACCAACATGATCACAATGTTTGAATCCGCGTGGTCACGCAGCTCCTTCAACCACCGCGTCACGTTTACGTACGTCCCATGTTTCGAGATATCGTATACGAGGAGAGCACCGACAGCACCACGATAATAGCTATGAAACAATGTTAATATTAAGTATAATATAGGAGAGGGGCGATACGTACGCAGCTGTGATTGCACGATACCGTTCCTGTCCAGCTGCAGAACAATAGTCAGGATACCGGATCCAACAGCATCACCCAACGCGACTCCTATCCAAACACCCTTCCATCCTTCCCCAGGGCGCACAACGAACGGGGACCATGATCAAACAACACTTACCAGTGTCCCAGATCTGTGCCTTCAATGTCTTCCCGTCTACGTTGATCGACCGCGTCGCGAACTCAACACCAATAGTGGACTTCGTCTCCAGATTGAACTCATTTCGGGTGAATCGCGAGAGCACTGTCAACGTTCAAATGCGTATGATCAATCCAGGGTGTCAAGCGTATAGATTAACTCGAAAATGCGACGCACGGTTACTGTAGACACCATCAACCAGGGCGACCAAGGGTACGTCAGCAAGCTACCCAAGCTATATGCGAAGAAACGCACGATTTCCCGACACCAGAATCACCAATGAGAACGACCTGGCGACCCACACACGAACGTCAATCGAACCAAACCCTTGCCCAACTGGAGTAACAGCGCGACACACCTTGAAGAGATAATCGAAGTTGCTTCCCTCAGCCATGTCTGCGTATAATCAAAAGCTTCGTATGTGTCTGTGCGTCAAGAGGGACAGGAAAGGTCGTGAGGCGAGATGCAGGGTACGAAAGAAAAAGGAGAGAAGATGGCAGAGTGGAGGTCTGGAGACGTGGATTGGGAATGGACGACGCCGACGCGAGGCGGTGAGATGTGGTGGTCTGGGCGGAGTTTGAATTGCCTGATATGGCAAAGCCGGAATCATTTTGCTGCGACTTGTAGCAGCTGGCTCAGTGGCTCATCCCCATCTCTGATATCTTCCCCTCACTGTACGCTGTTGTGTTGTCCTGGCTGTGTAGTGGCGTTTGATGAACCTTGTCGGAAAAACGGGATTTGGCTTATCAGGCCTTATGAAACCATATGGGCTTGTAAGGCCTGATCAGGTTACAGTGAGCGCCAGATAAGCTACATATCAGGCCGAATAAAGACGTATCAGATGTATGTGTGCGCCACTTGCGGATTAAACAGCACCGGATGTCAGTCGGACCACTTACTAATAGAATGGTGCTCCAGCACCACACAAACATGATATATACGTGGAGCATGCATTGTCGTTATAGGCCCGCGTAGCCCAGTAGATGAAGGCTGACGACGGTATGATTCTCTGAAGCTGTGTGTTCAATTCCGAGCAATACATGTCATATTAAAATATAATATTCAAGTACACACCATTCATCATGACTGGAATTTGCTACAATTTGTCTGGTAATACGAGTATTATACTTGGAGTGATGGTTACAAAGTACTGTATGTATGCATCCGTACGAACGAATACCAGTGAGAAATAGATTGTATAATATGTAATAGTGTCTATGTACGACTGTCTGTGGCATGCGCTGCAATTACCCGGTGTACCACAAGTCGACTGCAATTTTTGCAGCTTTTAGCAGACAGAGCCTTATCAGACCTGATAAGGCTCAAAACCCATATCAGGCCTGATGAGATAGGTAAGGCCGTATATGGTCTGATCAGCGCATGTAGGTCACTCCTTGGGGTTGTAAGGGGGGTACAAATCTGACGACCTTATACGGCCGTATACAGTCATATAACCCAGTTCCGGTTTTTCCGACACTGGAGCTTTTCTCAATAATATTCCCGGGCTCAGTTTGTAGTTGTGCGGCTAGAGGACTTGAGATAGCTCTAGCGGTCGCAAATGCATTTATGGCATTCCTCGTGAATTTGATCCTGACAACTTCTGCTCTTCGGAATATTCCTGGAAGTACTCACGTCTTCTCTCTGGCTACATACTTCTACATGCAACTGCATTGACCGAGGACTTTCGCGATCATTCATGACATCCCCCTCACACGCACGGTATTGCCGAAATACTGTACATAGTTCTGTGATTCTCTTCTAGCAATCCATATGCTGTATGTTCGTAAAACAGAGTTCTATGCAGTTTTGAGGACTCAGGTATCTGATTGTGGACTATTCCTCGACCAATCGTGTCTACACCTTTGCGGCATACCGGACCGTCGACATGGTCACGACGTTAGGCCAGTGTTAGGCATCGTCTATATCATATATTTCATAGTCGACAGAGTGCGCCTTGGGGATCCAACCAACACTAAGCATCAGCAAAAGTGCAGACTCGGGATCTGCGCAGACCTGCTCATATCAACGCCCGACAGTCGGGCCAACCTCCGACAGCCTGGTGTCAAGGTTGCCCCGCGATATCTGGCATCTGCAGAGAGCTACAACTTTCCCAACAGACCGGGCAACTCAGGGCAAATGTCCGTCGAGTCTGGGCAATCACCGCAGGGCCCGCTGGTCTATTACATCGCGTTTGCTAATCTGGGCAAGCTCTACGCCACATAGGGCATTGGCTGTTGGCTCTGGGCAAGGTCTGTCGGCGCATTGCCCGTACTGATGTCTCGTGCTCAAATCACAGCTCTATTATATATATATTTCATATTGAATTTATGCATTAGATTACATAGCACATTTTAATCTGTAAATACTACGCAAAGTGATCACATACAACTGTCGGAACAGTGGGAGGATCAAATAGATGCAAGCAAAATACTCACCAATCATGAGCCTGCATGCATCTTGTCATGCACAAGGGCAGGGGTGTGAGCTATAGATGAACAAGAGCAATAAGACACAGAGACCCAGAGTCCAGTCTTTCAGTCTGTTAGATAATTTGCCAGAGCCTAAGCGATATAAAGAGTAGAGCATCCAAGTCAAAGCCAGAACTGCTCCGCGGGCTATCACGACATGATGTGGCGGACGTCAGAGTATGCCACACATCGCTGCGTAATACTCACCCGTCTTCCCTTATGCTTACATACGTGTGGCGTCCGCAATGTTTTGGCACGCTGCGCCTTGTTGCGCCGCCAATGGTCCCGCGTAGGTCCGCAAACTTGCATCGCCACTCTTCGTGTTGGATACTTAACTACGTCATGCATCACCCATATCCCAGTCTTTCTGTGTCAAGCGCAGGTGATCCTATGTGGCAGCATGATACGGTGTGAGAGGCCTACCAGAAACGCGAGAAAATGGGGTGTATTTACCCATCGAACTGACGGACCTGAAACAATAGAGCATATATGCTGTGAATCAAGATATAAAATGTATGCGAGTAGCATATATGCGAAAACTTACAGTCCGCCTCAATCCTCGATACATGCAGTGTCTTCTAATCGTTATTTTGCGTTTCCAGCTCATTAAAGAAAAGTGCATGAGGAGACGACGTCTGCCATGGTCGCAGGGAGATCAGATGGTGGAACGAAGATAAGATTCAATTGCGGACCTGCAAGGGCGCGGGCGTCTTTACGTCGGAGGTCAAATCTGAGTTACAAGTACTCGTCTCAGAGCCAGAGGCAAGGTTGCTTCCTGCGCTCGGAGTTGAGCCAGATGGTATAATTGTATACTATTGCATGCTGCGCTCCCTAGAGATTTACTGTGAAATTCAGGGGGCAGTTGTAAACTAACTTCAAAACTTGCCGCCTTCGCCCGACTGCATTGGCGGCCCGGGAAAGGACTTCAAAGTGGCCAGAGAATTTGTAGTAAATGCAACGTAGATATGATATACTGAATGGAAGCCGAGCGGCGCACAAGCACTGTTCGATGCACGCTGGGGCACTCGATATAATATACATGTTTTATTGCTGGCACCTTCCTCATATCTGAAGATGCCTGGAATGGTCTTACCTTCGCCATTCTGATATTTGTATGAGCTGATCATATATTTGTACATCGTACTGTTGGTGGCGGGTCTATCTACACAGGGCTGGGCGTGGTTTGTATTTCTTTATCTGAGTTTACCTGTGCGTGACATACCCCCACGCGTGATTATAAACCTAGCCAGCGTAGATCTGGAATCTGCACTTTTGCTGATGAATGAGACACTGAGAGCGTGTTGACTCGCTCTGCATCGACATGTCTATTTCACACTCGAAACGCGTTTGTCAAATTATCAAGGTATTTGATCTCCTTCACATCCTTCGTTCACTGTATTAATCACTGCCTGGAAGCTGAAACCTGAGGCGGAAGCCGAATACAAGGCCCTCCATGCTGCCGCTTGGCCAGGTGTCCTGGACGCCCTCGCACGACATCACATCGCTGACTACTCGATCCACTACTACCCTCCGATGCATCTGCTCATAGCGAGTTTCAAGTACACGGGCGACAACTTTGAGGCAGATATGCAAAAGATGGGCGAAGACGAGGAGACGAGGAGGTGGTGGGCGGTGACAGATAAAATGCAAGAGAGCTTCATTGATGGGGCAGAAGGAAGTGGGAAGAAGCTCCCTTGGTGGTTGGTCGGTATCAGATGCCTCACTTGTGTTCGCTTGCCATTAGTCTCACAACGCTATCATTCAGGATCTCGAGGAGGTCTTCAGATCCGATGGGAATGAGGAAGCGGCAGCCGATCCTAAATGACCGGTATGTTGAAACGACGAGGATGCTCAGTAACTTTCCAGAGACAAGTACGTGTATAACTTCCGCAATATATACGGAAGGCGTGAAGGTTGTCACTCTAATATCATACATAGTAGTCTGCAACCTTGTGAGCAAAGAGTCACCGCAGTCTAAGATGACGCGCTATGCATCTTGCGAACCGTCCGCTGCTCGTAAAGTCGACCGAATCCACGCAGATATCCACCTAGCAAACTGACCAAGAATACTGCCCACTGAAGTCGGGTTTGAGGATGAACGTCAATAGGACGATAGACTAAACATCAAGTGGTGATTCTCGATAGAGATAACATACATATAACAGTCCAGTTGCTTAGCAACTTCACCCACAAGTACAGCCGCACTAAGCTATCATATCAATGAGATTTCTGGTGGCTGTAAAACGAATCTCATGAGCTACAAGAAAACAGACAGCCTACGAGAGACAAAAGAAGCAGGAACGCACCTGTCCTCTTGTTTCAAACGCGAGCCAATCGCCAGTGCCTGTAGGAAGCAGTCCCATGGAGCGACATTTCCAGAGCCCTAGCGCTAGTGTAAGAAGATTACACAGCACATATACGACCTTCTGTAAGGCCAACGTAGAGAGCGCCTCAGGGGGTGCAGAGCGGGGAGCGAAAGGAGCAAAGGCTATGTGCGCCCGTCAGCCAGGAGCATGTACTCAAAAGTGCAGTCGTGTAAGCTGAGGACATACCCATGTTTATCCCCGCCAGGTTCTTGAACGGACTGCTGAGTAGCATGAACACGATACCCATGCTAAAGATCTGCACACCGCCTCCAGACATGTAAAGCATAAAGGCCTGCATGGGAAGTGACTTGGCCGGAGCGATGGCGAAGTCCCATGCGCGTTTGCTTTTCAACCCCTCGTAGGACACTGCGGTACCAGCAGACGTCTTGTGCGGAGCTTTAGACTACAGATCATGACATAAATGTAAGGGTGAAAGAAAACATGGAATGAGCACAAACGATAACGTACTGCAGAGTTTGAGGCACTGAACCCTGGCGGCGGTGGAAGATTCCGCCATCTATAGATAGTATGCGTATATGTTTGAGCATAGGTGATATTGTATCACTCACTTCGACGGTTCTACAATTGTAATGGTGGACATCTGGCCTGACTGGAGGGGGTATGCTTCCTCTGAGAGCAAAGCACGCGTCTGGGCGCGATGAATGAACAACGCGGCAATTCGGACTTCACCGCCATAGTCAACATTTCCACATTGGGTTGATATGAAGACAAGGGTATGGTACAATCATGCCTTTGCAAGACTATAGCTATGTAGGTATTGCAACAACGATGTGTACGAGTACGATCACTACAAGTACATAGAACAAATGCATCGGCATGAGATACGGACGACTTTGCCTAGGCACATCTGTGAACCGGTAATTATGACGGCAGGTGGCGGCCTGGCGGCGAGTTCAGGGCAGGCCCCCGGAGCGGGCAGTGAAACCGTCAATAAAGTGGTTGTTAGGACTCCTCAAGGCAGCCTGGCAATCGCTCTCGCCCACACTGCTCGTCACGGTCGACGTCGTCAACAATAAGCCTCACTATCGTCACGTACCATTTCAAATAGGTTCGTATACCTTGGCGAGGAAGAGCTGTGCAGTAACCCTTCCCTCAGGTTGGTCTGAGACCACACCCGGTCCATTCAGCAGGCAATATCTTTCGACGGCTATAACCTGGCTTGAAGAGTTACATCTTAGGCAACCGTTACCGTGCGTCACCAAGGTGAGATTCTGTTTGCTGTGGTCGAATTCCATGCATGCGTGTTCTTCAAATCCAATCGCACCACGTCGCGCTCTGACGCACGAGCGCCGGGCCTCACAAGACCGATTCGGGGTCGAATTGCATGTTGACATGTGCTAACTGGGCTTCCAAAGGACCAGCTTTTACTCGAAGGCTTGACACGATAGACTTTTTGAGGAGTCATGCAGACGATCAAGTGTGTAGTGGTAGGAGATGGTGCGGTCGGAAAGGTCAGTCCAGTGTGCTGTCGAATCAAGCTTGAAGTCTAAGCTCGATATACGGCAGACCTGTCTGTTGATTTCGTACACCACGAACAAATTCCCGAGTGAATATGTACCCACCGTGCGTACTGGCTCACAGAGATAGGGAAGGCGCACGTTCACCGCTTTTCCCAGGTCTTCGATAATTATGCTGTTACTGTTATGATTGGCGACGACCCTTACACGTTGGGGCTGTTTGACACTGCTGGTACGCTCTACGTTTTGTGATTGTTACCGCTATTGAAGTCGGGGACCGTGCAATTGCTCTCTACGTTGGCCGTTAACAGGGCAAGAGGACTACGACCGTCTGCGACCATTATCATACCCACAGACGGACGTCTTCCTTGTCTGTTTCAGTGTGACTTCGCCAGCGTCTTTTGAGAACGTCAAGGAAAAGTGGTTCCCAGAAGTCCATCATCACTGTCCTGGCGTGCCTTGCCTCATCGTCGGTACGCAGATCGATCTGCGGGACGATCCTCAGGTACTGGAGAAACTGGCAAGGCAGAAACAGAGACCCGTGACGAGTGAGCAGGGCGAGCGACTTGCCCGGGAGCTTGGTGCCGTCAAGTACGTGGAGTGTTCAGCGTTGACGCAGAAGGGCTTGAAGAACGTCTTCGATGAGGTGAGCGAAAACTGACCTCCTCCTGTCCTGTCCCTTGTGACCTCTGTCTCGCAGGCAATTGTCGCGGCTCTTGAGCCACCCGTTGTCAAGAAGAGGAATAAGTGTATCATTGTCTGAAGAAGACCCCTGGGCTACTTGATGCCATGTCGCCGTTGCGTTTACCCAGTCCTTCATGTCACGACTCCCATGTTATTCCATCCTCTACTGCCTCACCGGTACTCAACTCAAACACACTTCGACCCCCTGCCTGGTCTTCTGATCTTTACTTTTTACAGTTCTTACAGAGGGATGTCTGGACCGGTCACGTCGTGGTCGCGCCGCTCTCATTTTCCTTACTCTTTATATCCAACCTTGTGTAGTTCATATAGCTTTCCATTGGGTTCAGGGGGTATCTAATACCCATGAGTTGGAGAAGCAGCCGTGTGCAGTCGTTATATAAAGGCTAAGAGCTGGAGGAGCACCTGTTTCTGAACCAACGCAGAGTGCATCATCGCCTTCCTGCGCCTGCAATGAGAAATATGATGCTACCATCATATAAAGCATGGATTTGTGTGGTACTATATAGAAGTTTCCTCAAAACAGCCACGTTCCACATAGAAACTTCGACTTCGCGCCTACAACACGAGCAAGAAGACAATATTCAACGCTAACGATACTCTAATTGGACCGTCAATCAAATGCATTTTTGAGTTGGGCTGAGAGCAAGTACGGTGTTCATCAATTCGACGACTTGCTAAAGGATCTACGAGCTTCTTACCGAGTCATATATGACATCCTGATCTCTAGCTGGGAGCGGCAGTTGGAACCGTAGTCCTCCAAGCCCTAGCATAGACCCGTCAGAATTCGCGCTGCTTATAACTCGATGCGACTTACTTCGAAGCCTTGAGGTCTTGACGCTTAGGAGGCGCAGTGTTGTCCTTATGTTTGATTTTGTACTGCTTCAGAGTTTTCTTCGCCACGACGTCTTCCTTTGGAGCGGGCGCCGCCAACACGATTAAACCAAGCGTAAGAAAACCGACGAGTAGCAGAAATACTGAGTGGCTTCGCATGGCTGCAAACGTTCAGTGACGGGTCGAAAAGAGTGTGCGCCAGTGTAGCAACTAAAATGAGGACCAAGCTTTTTAAACAGCCTCGCCTGCGAGGGTTTGACGCGGAGAAGTGCATTGAAGCGAATTACGGTAACAAGGAATTCGAAGCAACGAAGCCGCGAGGCTGCTAGTGAAGTCGCTTTACTAGTAATAGTGTCTCGGCATCGCATTCGAGCCAATGAATTACTGCAGTGGCTTTCGTCGAAAGCGACAGAAGACGAGTGGACGGGCAAGCTCGACACTCTTCCCGACCAATGGGGAAGAACGTCCTCAAAACGTTTGCCAGAGACAACTAAAGTGCAGGTAGACCATACCTTACATGGATAATCTTCACCGACCTATCGCCGTCGAGCGCGCTGCAGTCGTCATCGTAGCGTTTGAGCATACAGGCAACACCCGCCCAACGGGCCGCTACCGTCCAACGGGTCGACTGCCTGTTTTGGTAATGCCAGAACAGACGCCCAACTCAGCGATTGCCGTAGCAGCGCAATTATTTTGCCTTGCGAGGTGTTGATGCGGATGGAATGACAGTAGAACTACGTTTACACACACTACTATGTGCCAATGGTCTGTCATGCTCACAGTAAACTGCAGCAATCCCATCGTAATCTGCATAACCGACAAGCTGCTATGGCGGAACAAACCACCGAAGCCAAAGCCTGCGTCCAAACAACCAGTCCCTGAACAGATCTCCTACACAATCCAGCGCGATGAAACAATGACCATCACAGAGCTCAGATGGCTCCGAGACAAAATCTCAGATTCCGGAAAGGGCGAGATACGGCGCAAAGCAACTTTGAAGAAAGTCAAGGAGCTAGGTAACCCGACCCAGACGTTGCCTGACTCGGAAAGCGAAGAAGAGGGTATGGAGACTGATGATTAGCAAATAGGCTCATTGTTAGACATTGTACACTCATGTTACACGAACAGTCATTGTTAGACATTCCATTGCTCCTGACTACGACACTCTTTAGCGGCGTTCGACCCAGCGTTGGGCTGGGCGTCTGTTCTGGCATTACCAAAACAGGCAGTCGACCCGTTGGACGGTAGCGGCCCGTTGGGCGGGTGTTGCCTGTATCCACATTCATGCGATGACCCGTCTGATGCGAGCATCCGCCATGGGGTCCTCGCTTGCGAAGTATGCAGGGTGAGTCAAGCGAGCAGGACTGTCTGTGACCGTCTACCGTGCAACATGAGTCGCTGGCAATCGCTGTTAAGCCTCGAGGACACCCTACGATGACCCGCCTAATGGCCATCTACCATGGGATTCCAAGCACAACCGCGTCGTCTTTACATAAATTAGTCTAAGCCAGAGGTGGTCCAGATGGCATCAAGCCAGCATTTGACTGGAGCGTCCAATCTATATTCCAACAAGCTAGCTGAGAACAAAGGACGCCAGAAAGCAGCCGCACACTGCGTGTAGCATAAGCAGAGGAAAGTAGATGATGCTTCGACGCGAATAATATGGCAATGTCAAAGAGGCGCCAGAAATGAGACGGAGCGCCACTCAACCCAAACCCGCCCAAACAAGTGACCGGAATCTACTTGTCGGTCTACCACCATGTCTAGGCCACAAGATGATAGGAATCAAGAAGCTACGGTGTATTTGGTGAGTGCAAGGTTCTCCGAAGATATGAGTACCATATAATTATCGTCGTCAGGGCAATCTCGACGAACGATGCTCGGATGCGCTCGTATGGGAGTTAATGTTGCAAGCAGGTCCAGTTGGTAAGTAGCGAGGTCTCCATTTGTTTCTTTTTTGATAAAACCTTTATTTTTCACGATAGTCAATGTCCACTTGCCAAAGGATCGAATATCAATGGCCCACCAGGGATATGGTTTCTGTGAGTTCTTGACAGAGGAGGATGCGGAATACGCTTGTAAGATCATGAACCAAATCAAACTATGGGGCAAACCAATTAGGGTCAACAAGGTTCGTTCCAAGTGTTAACTTACTGGAATTATGTTCCCAGCGTACTCATGGTCAAACTGCGTCGATAGGCATCGTCTGACAAGAAGCAATTGGATGTGGGCGCAAATCTGTTCATTGGAAATTTGGACGAGAATGTAGACGAACGGCTGTTGTACGACACGTTCAGCGCATTCGGTGTGATGGCTACGACGGCCAAGGTGCGTCATCATTGTACAGTGCATTTTCTCTTATTAATTTGTCTTCCAGATCGCTCGCGACCCAGGCACTGGAAAATCAAAAGGTTACGGCTTCGTTTCGTTCACCGACTTCGAATCATCTGATGCCGCTATCGAATCAATGAATGGCCAGTTCCTCATGAACAAAGCGATCACTGTTCAATACGCCTTCAAAAAGGACGGCAAGGGAGAACGTCACGGTACTCCTGCAGAACGTCTTCTCGCTGCACAAGCTCGAAAGAATAACGCACTCCCCGTTTCTGCGCGGCCTCCACCAGCTCCAATAGCATTTGGTACTCGCCCACCTATGCCTGGGTACCAGGGTCCATATCAGGGTCAGTTCGCAGGGGCATTAGCGGCTCAACCTCCTCCCCCTCCTGGGTTCACGCCACAGCAGACTATGATACCTCCCTCAATGCCGATGCAAATGGGTGGCATGCCACCACCTGGTATGGCCATGGGTATGCCGCCACCGCCAGGCAATATGCCGGTATATGCGCCCAATCCTGGTTTCGCACCGCCTCCACCACCGCCAGGCTTCATGCCACAGGGCATGCCAGGAATGGTACCCATGATGCCCCCTCCCCCTCCTGGCCCGCCCCAACAAGCATATATGGGTTGAACTCTTTCACTATTTGCATCGTCGGTGTCACCCTCTTTGGTATTGTTGTAGCTGTAGCTGAAATGCATCTCATAACCGATGGATCCTCCGTCAGTTATATTCTATCGAACTCGTTGTCGATCTCCTATTTTTTAAGTCCAGCAGGCATAAGCATGGATTCAGGTAGTTGACTCATTGTTATCCTCACCATACTACTGCTGAAACCGGGTCATGGCCCATCACCGGAGCTTATTCCGTAAGTAATACGGCATTTCTTCATGGGCTCAACGTTAACAAAAGGACCTTGGGATATCTGTTTCCTCCCGGAAGTTGGCGACGACCGAGTCTTTACTGGACTGTCAGACGCAGCCTTCTGAACCTGTCTACTTTTATTGGTCACTTTGTACGATTGTGTGCTAGCGATAACATAAGGCACCGGAGTCATATGTATATCCTACGCAAAACTAGGCATTCATCCATGCTATGAAGCTTCGAAGCAAATCATGCAAAGGTTTTACTTGTCTTGGCGTTATCATTCACGAGGACTGAACGTACTACACACTTGTCTCCACAGCTAGACGACCTCTGGTACTCCGTCTTTCCATTTCACTCCTGCTTTCTCCGCAATTCTCATAGCGATTTCTCTTACTGCCTTTGCTTCTTCTAATGTGGCTCCTCCATTTTGCGCATTCGCCAGATGCCAAGTAATTTGCCGAGGTGCGTCGATAGCTATCAGTGCAGCCACGATCGCGTATGATGTCTCAACTTGGGTCAAGACATCAGTACCACCGTACGTGATGCCATAACCGACCGTGTTACAGAACCATCCTACGTAGACGTCTCGCCGTGACCTCCAATAACAGATTCAGGTAGAACTTACCTAAGTCCAGATAGGCAGAATCTAGAAGACCCTGCACTGTATCTGCAGTTTCCCGATACATTGATCGGAAGAGACGCTCCCCGTTTCTACCATATTCTTCTATGCTCTTCTTGTTATCCCTGCAGAAAGACGCCAGATGTCCGACGATTGTGGAACATCAGACTAACAAGTATGTTATGTGTACTTCTTACTAACCGAAGGACCTCCTTGCTGCGCAGTTCCTCTGGCATCACTTTGCTCAGGGCAATGAGGCTTTCGATCACCTGCTTGCCATTGGTTCATGAAAGCGGCTTCTGCAAAAGACATGAATGCGTACCCGTGGAATACCACTCAGCAGTCCGGATTGCAGTATCGCCTCCCTTATCTTGCTTGCTAACCTCATTCTTTGTTCCAGGACTTTCTCCGGAGCCTCCCCGATCTGCACCAGCTTCAGCTCGCCCAAGGCAAACTCGAAAACTGCGGGAACAGCTTCAGCGTGACGGCTGGCGCTGAAGGCCACCGCAGCGACGATGTACCACGGTTGGGCTATGACATCGTCGGGAGTAGCCAATGCTCCGCGCGATGGAAAGACGAACTTTAATTGATCGAGAAATTCAGGACTAGTAAGGGAGGTCATGATGTAGAAGAAGAGCGTGCGCCAGCTAGGATCTATCAGCTAAGATGTGTATCTGTATCAGGTAACCCAGTCTGATACGGATCCTAGATACCCTGTGCGAGATACTTCCGCGATTTCTGTTCAACCCTTAACCTTAGCCATATCGACCTCGATGTACAATAATTCTCGTCCTTCAACACCATGATTGTACAGGCTCCTACACACAGCACTGTCAAGCTTGATAATGAGCTGATGATGAGTATTGGTGGGAGAATAGAATCAGCTGCAAATAATCCAGTGCTTACCAAAGTTACCGTGCACGTTCGTGTAGTAATAAGCAACCAAATATTGATTCACCCAGGATACATAAACATGGTTAGACTCCTGCAACTGACAGACATTCATGATGATGTTGATCAACTCAGATGCTCCACCTCACTGGTCCAATTTTACAGTGTCAGAGCATGCAATGATCATATGAATATTGAGAAAAGACCAAAGACCCTTTAGATTTGTTGGTTGGACTGACTGAGCTCAGTGAAAATATACCAATACATATTATGAAGTCCAGACCTTGTACAGAGTGAAGGAGCTCAGCAATGCTGCCATGACAGAGATACAAGTACATCAAACATTGGTTGAACAGAGACATAAGAGGTACATATCAGAAACCAATACCAAGAAACAACCCATCCACAGCCATTCTGCCAAGCAGTAACCAAAATTCTCATTGTCTGCCGTAATCCTCACACTAACATGGATATCATGCCAGACATACTTTCACTCTAACACTGTTGTGCCAAAGCTCATTCAATATGGAACAAGACCACACAATATGCATATGAGTTTCAAACCTGGCCTCAAAGGTCTCAGACCCAATTCTTGGGACCAACATCCTGATATCAACACTGAAGTTGGTCCCAAGAATCAAGTCTGAGACCTTCCAGGCCAGGTTTGAAACTCTTAGCAGCACAAAAATGTCAGAGTGGAAGCATGTCCAGCATCATGTTCATGTCAGTGCAAAGATTACGGCAGACTTGAGTAGGTGACACAATGGACCTTCTCAATTGGGAAATCTTCCGATGCAGTAAAATCATCGTCAACTTGCATCATATTCTCCACTTCCTCTTCTTCACAAGACTCTGTCTCTGTGGAAGTCTCTTCCTGCCACTCTTCTTGTGCATGTTCTTTGGCCTTGTCATCTCCATCGCGTTCCTTCATGAGGCGTGCGATTGCAGCGAAACCCTCCTCCGTCTCGTCATTCAGTGCTCCTATTTCAGTGCCAGGCACTTCGACACATTTCTCCAGGGGCGGCACATTACCGCAGTTGCAAATACGAGACAAGAAATATGGCGAGTCGGGATCAGCCAACATAGCCCGGGCCCTTTCCGCCGCGAGACCCTTGGCCAGTGATAGGTTAGGGGCCACGAGAGGCCCGACAACAATTTGTTCGTGCACAATGATCGATATGCTGTCGTTCTTTTTGAATTCAGCATGACTTGCCGATTTCCTGGCGAGAGGGTATAAGCAAATGCCTTAGCAATTTAGGTGAATTACCAGACCTGTAACTGATTTTCCTACAACCAGACTGAGCCACCCAAACTAACAACTCCGATACCGGATCCCTGGGCAGATCAGGGGACAGTACGACAAGGAGGTCATCCAAAACCATCTCAGCAACACTGGATGCTGTGTCAAGGTTGTAGTCTGAGTCGACTAGAACTGCGCCGATGACACTTTCCAGCACATCGCTAATGGCCTTCGGAGGGTCTTGCTTCCACGCACTATGAATAATTTCCTCGTTCGATAGTGCTTCCAAAACGGGAACATATTTGCTTATGGCGACGCTCAAGTCGACATTATTGAGCAAAAGCAACTTATGCAATTCTAAGCGCTTCACAGCCACAGAGGCTAGTGCGGGAGCGCAAACTGCGCGGGAGCGGGCCCAGGATAGTTGCCCAGACGTAGCGGAGGGGAATTTGGTGTATAGGTATCTCATGACAACCAGATCAATGACAGCTATACATCGCACAAATTAGTCCATATAACAGCGTGGTGCCTATGGGACTTACCGTCGCCGACAAATTCTAGACGCTGATATGAGGAAGTCTCTGAGCGGAAAGACGGATGTGTCACTGCTTCTAGCAGAAGATGTCCCGAGCGAAAGTTATAGCCCAGCACCTCCTGCAAAGAGGTAAAGAGGGCGGAAACAGGTGTTTCGGAATGATGTCCACCATATCGAATATTCCATGGCAATGGGCCTCCCAGGCTTAAGCCCAAAGCTGTACCTGCCTGCAGTGCCATTTCCATGCCCCCAGTAACGAATGCAGCTCCGAGCGTCGCTTCCATACAATCTTGTAGACTCCTGCGAGGGTAGATCCTACGTGCATACCGATAGGGACCGGCCAATGACGGGTCGCGTTCAGGCGGTGAGGTATACCTCCATACTCGCATACTCTGCGCCTCGCTGGTTAGGTATTGCTCGAGCCTGTGCTCCTTCGCCCGAGCAAGTAAAGGTTCGATTTGCAACAGAACTTCGACGTAGCGTATCGAGCTGGCCTTCGTGTCTGTGTGGAAATCTGTTGTACAAATGTACGACGGTGGCCAACTTGAGGACAGAATCTCCTAATGTTTCCAGACGCTGGTTGTTGAATCCCGCATTTGCGCTGGGCAACGTGAGAGCTTGCACCAGGAGATCATCGATGATCGGCGGTAGCCCCAATTCGACACGAGCGCAGCGGGCGCGATAGACGTCCGTAATACGGTGGCACAGCTCCGGCAGGAAATGAAATGTGAGGAAGACGTCTTCAGGAATCTCAGCCCTACGACACATAGCCAAGGGATATATCAAAGCTTGCGGGGTAGTTTGAGGCCGGCCCTCTACGGCGTCTCCATTATCAAGAGAGTATGTGCCGGACGTGTGTCGAGCGAGCACCTGTACCTCTACGCAAGGGCCGGTCTCTGGAACCTCAGGCTTCACCCCTCGTCTAGTAAATCTGTTAATCCAGTAATCTCGGTAGGTTGGGAAGCCAGCTTCGCGTGTGTCCGCAGGGGGTGCGGACATGGGAGTGATATCAGCGCGGATTTTCCTAAGGAGGAGAGGCCGACCCGGTTCCTTGTTGCACATAAGTAATGTGCGAAGGAAGTGCTTCTCGTTGATTCCTTCCCAATCGTGGGTGCCATACGGATTCAGTACCGCTCTTTCGAGGGCACCATAATCAATCTGGAAAGCATGAGTTATAGGGACCAGGTAAGACGTCAATGGAAGAGATATTCCTCTTCCAGTGATGCACCACCATAATCCCATCCTCATGAAATCTTCTATGATCCTGCGTTGGTTCCATTCCTCGCACTCGTCAAACTGCACCTGTCTACCTTCGCCCGTAGACAAATAAGTACCTCGAGAAACCATTTCAACCATCGGGAGCAGCGTCCCGGTGATAAGGCCAGCAGTGGGGCGGCCATCAAGATATACGACATGCATCCACAATGTGGCGCCGAGGGTCCAAGGGTCCCTGACTTGCACCTCCAGCATCTCAGGAATCTGGCTGACGTCGTCTATGACTCTACCGTCGGCATCTTCGTGCTCCTTTGAACTTCCGCTCTGTGCCGGAAGTAGGTAGTCGTCAAAGACGCCAAGTGCATGCAACCGTGTGACGGCCAGGAAGGCGACGGCACGCTTAGCCTCCTTTTTGGACCGTTTCTCCGGTCCAATATAGACTAGGTGTTCTTGTGGTAAGGGAAGGCTCGAAGGTAGTTGCAGAGTAGCGATAAAATCGCCGGAATAGCGAGGGAGGTGTACCGGAGTGAACTTGTCGTGAGGTATTAAGGAGCAGAGGTGGTTTAGAAGGCCGACCGCACTGTTGTATGTGATAACCGCGCCGGTGTGAGGGACAATATATCGCTCTCTCTCCGCCAGATCGGCGGGATCATCGCGTTCTTCTTCTGCATCAGCTGGATGCTGAGCCTGATCATCGCGTGTCTGGTATACTAAACGAAGCTGCGGTTCACTTTCGGAAAACGCTTTATAACGAGCAGCGTGAGTGGCGTGTCCTTGCTGTACCATTATGATGAATTTCGAACTCTTGTGTCGGGCCCGGCCGCGAGACTGGAGATATCCGACCATATGCTGCAACGGATCGAAGCGTATCACAAGATCACATGCCTGACCTGATGTAAGTAAGGTCAAATTACACAGATGGCTTGACTTACCGGAAAATCCAGCCCTTCCTCTGCAACAGAAGTCGCGATAACTGTCATTGCAATGTATCAGCTCAGCACATGGGTCTATGCTCATGAACTTGGCGTACGAAGATTGATTTTCCGTTCACGGAACATCGTCACAATGTCTTGTTGCATGCGAAGCGCCATGCCCTTGACTTGCATCTTCGCAAGGTTCGTTGCGCCGTGTCCGATTAGCTGCCCACTTTTGATGAGGTGGCTCAACTGTGGGACACGGGGTAATATTTTGGCTAAGCACGCCGCAACATGACGTTGCTCGACGAAGACAATCCCTTGGAAATCGGAGGTATAATGGGCAAAGAGGATGTCTATAAGCTCGCGGACTTTAGGGGAGCACCAACTTAGGTGAACGGTGACAGGTTCCGCGTCAGGAACATCGTCATCTTCGAAAAACGATCGATACTCGGTCAGAGCATCTTGGATGTCCTCCATCTCTTCCGGTAGCATATCTTCCAGTGCCTTAGAGGACATTAAGTCGTCACCGTCGCAATCAGCGTAGTTGATAGCGAGATATTCGTCGAATGTGCTGGAATGACTTATCATCTGCGCGATACGTTGTTTGATATCGTTATACAGATAGAGTTCAGCACCATAAGGCCCCAGGCTAGCGTATGTCAATTCGTATCTTGTTCGTATTTTGTCCACAGGTATATCAATATGGGCGGGTAATTGTTCCAGCTTCATTCGACTCCAGAGCGAACCACTGGGATATGCGGGATATGATTCAAGTGGCGCAGGATATTCATGCAACAACTAGATAGCGGTCAGCTAAGACTCATTTAGGAAATCTAACTGCACACCTCCTGAGGCTTCGGTGAATGATCCATGAGCTCCTCGACATGCTCACGAACAGCGATTACTTTGGCGTCAAGGTTCCTTTCCAATGTCGTAAGGGATTCGACAGCATCGCGAGGGTTCCAAATCGGGGAAGCTGTCATCCCAAAGACTTTGGGTCGCTTTCCGCTAGGCCATTGGAAATATTCACGCATAATCCCGTTATATGCATGATTCTTCCGTGTGTGATGACACTCATCGAAGACCATCAGGGAGACCTAGAAGAAATCATTTACACACAATTTTGTATTCAACTAGTTTGCTCATTTACCTTGTCGAGACTCCAATGGGAATGAGTGAGAACATTAAGAAATATCTGAGCTGCGAGGAAGGTAAGCAAAAGTCGACTGGTAGGAGCTCAACCGACTGGTAGGAGCTAAACGCACCTGTCATGACGAAAACATCTGCCCCCTCCAGTTCTTTTCTCCATCCAATCCGGTCGGTCAAATCAATGGCCGTAGCACCGCAATATTTACTGACGCGTAAGGGGGTCTGTTTCGCAATGAAATCACCTTGCTGTTCGACGAGGGCTACCTTCGGTACTAGGAAGACGATGATCTTGCCTAGGCCTACATCTCTCGTCGAAATCCATTTGATCAATAGTGTACTGATGTAGGTCTTCCCGCTGCCGGTGTCCAGCGCAGCTATGACATTGCTCCGCTGAGCTCGCGAGAAGATCTCTTCCTGGTATCGACGCGGTAGTAAAACATCGCTAACATCCTGCAGGTTGACGGTCATGTTTTAATACGGCGGATAGCAGTGAGAGTAGAAGCTGAGATATAAAACACAGCGGAGGTTCATTCTGAATAGATTAAAACACCGTCAGGCATGCTGAGGACGGCTCAGCACAGGGAAGCACAGTAACTTTCTCGTCCTGCCTGGATTGGATGGCCAACCCGCCAACAATCATGTGACTGAGCTGACCATTTATTATTACGTTGACCTCAGCCCTCATTGTCATAGAGTACCGGCGGGCGATATTAATGTTCGGGACTACAGCCTGGTATCTATGTGAATCCTCTGTACTAGTCTCGTTCCCACGACCTCCTGGAGGATGGGCTTCGCGCGCAGTTCTACAGGGCTCTCTGCACCCCCCTCCCGTGAGAAATTTTCAGGAACTTCAGATTCGTTCAGATTCATCCATCAGTAAAATTGGAACCCAGCTGTGGCGGTGGCTGACCGAGCGAGCGCAGCGAGGGGGGGGTGCAGAGGAGCCCTGTTGAACGTCTGGGTTCGAGACTACCTCTGTACACAGTGATGCTGCCATCCGGCGATCCGGCGGGACAAAAATTATTTCAACATGTTGGACTTTCAGACGACGTTAACCACACTAGTACTGAGCCTGCAGGCTAAATCTTCTCCACTATATGCATGTGGATCTGAAATCGTGATTTCGTCTACGCGTAGAAAATCTGATTCATCTGTTTGTAACTAGCCGACGACTCGTCGAGGCATACATCATGATGTAACCACTGAATTGGGCTCGTCACTTCAACCTTCCTGTTGAGTCACCTTACAGTAGTCCTGCATCGCACTCGCTTTAGTTTACTGATATTGGATTCAGAGAAAACACAAGCGTACCGCATTACCGACAGGATTCAACGCCCAGCTAGTGCAGGCTGATCAGAATATGGCTGGCACGTTGCGTTTCGAAAACTTACACTGGGAAATCTACTGTAACTCCTCCAGCACCTGCCAGGGCAAACTGAAACAAACAGTTCTGGGCCAAGCAGTAAGAAAGTTATAAAGAACTTACGGAGAATATGAAAACAAATACTTGAGAACCCTGTTGCAGTTATCTCAATGATTGCATGAAAGTCAGATCTTGAGTGACGGACGTACCCCGTCTACAGCTGCACCCAGCAGATACTAAGTTATGAAAGGGTCAGCGGCTAGGTCTCCCCATCGTATCACTGAGGGAGACTTACGTTGTATTTCCTGAACCATCCGGCACGGTACTTGCGGATGTAGAAATGAGAAGTCAGACCGATTGCCATCCAAGTGTTGATGTAACCGTTGGTGCCGCCTGCTAGATCGCCGATGCAAGCTGCCGGCGCCAAATGCATTCAGTAGCTGTAGTCGCGCAGAATGACGTGACTGACCTGCTAAAACTGCCGTGTTCACTTGTAGTAGCCAAGACCAACGGTACTTCTTGTACAGGAGCCACGGAATGACCGGTAGACCGAGACCAATCACGATTCCAAGGGGAACAATGAAATACGGTCCGTTCGGACCATCTGAGCAGAAATCTATCAGAATTGATGAAAGGCTGAGCACTGCATATAAGCTTACAGATCTCCTTTCCGAGAGCACCCCAGAGGATTGCTATGAACATACGGTTAGAGGAAATTACTACCATCTATCATCGTGCACGTACCATTGGCATTGTAAGACTGTATCTGCTGACCACTCCAGACACGTGTGCCTTCGTTACTTAGCTGATGATGAGAGCTTCATCGAATGCAGAATACGGTAGATAGCCAAGTAAAAGCGCACCAGAATAGTTCGCTCGTTGCGAACGACAGTCTGCATAATCACGTCTACCGGCTGTCAGCTCAAAGTCAGGTGCATTTCTAGTAAACCTCACAGTTCAACAGGGCCCCTATGACTGTTCCGGCAATTTGTACAGAGAATGTCACCTGCATATCACGTAATCAACCGTCGACGTCGAGAATCGCGCGAATTGAAACAAAACGCACTCTGGCAGGTACTGAGCGAAAACATATCAGCTGTTGATGAAAGCAGTAGGTCATGCTCTTACTCACGTTTCGTGTACTGGCCCAACTTGAGGTCGCTCAACATGCTCGCTGCTTGGATGAGAGATTGACTAGAATAGAGCTCGAAGTACTGTGCGAAATGGGTGATTGATGTAAGCTACAGTTGGATCCTCACATCAGAAACATACCATGTTCGCTTGAGATGAGCCTGGAATTAGCGCGGAAGCGAAAATCTGGAAGAGGTTAGTGATCCCAGGAGTCCAGCTAAGACAGTATTTAGAGCAAGTAAAACCGAGTTTCTTCGAGGCTTACGCTGCAACAGCCTGCATCGCGCCGTAGAACGGCAATATCATAGCCGCAAAAAGCAGCGCGATAATCAGGGCCCACCACGGCAAGCTAATTATCAAACATATTCAGCAACAAGCTAGAGGCAATGACTCGACACGAAACACACCCAGAGTGCTCAGTGTACGCGCAGACCACTGAGACACGTCACTTAGCCAAGTCAATGTTTATAAGAGGACTACAATACGCACTAGCAGTTATGAAAGCTGTTATTCCGCATGTATAATCAGCCCGCAGATGTCCCCAAGGAGTCGCGAAAGTACGAACCTCCGAGCGTGATAGCTCCATACCACCACAGAGGGACTGGAGATAAAGATGCCTGTCAGAGCTTGTAATAACGCGCGATGGCTTCGACTACCTTCTTTATAGATCTATCAAAAATCAAAGGTGTTGAAACTATGCAGACTTCAAGAATGAGACCTCATACGCACCTGCATCTTTTTATAGTGCAAATCATCGCTTGGTTTCCCATGGAAGCTGCAGTGCAATATAACTGTAAGTGGCTGTGAGCACAACCTTGACAATAAGCTCATACTAGTCCACGAAAGCCGCCCAAAGCTGAGGCCCTGTGTCATCATGCTATTGAAGGACAAATAGACGAATGAAATACCTCCTTGCCGTGCCATAGGCCGATATGAACGAAGGTGGCACCGATAGACAGGTTGACTCCAAGATTGTATATCTGAATTCAACTCCGAGGTGAGACAGGAATAGAGAGCAAAGAGCAGTTGCACATACGACCGTGGAGCCACTTTGCCATGGCTGACCGACCAATGCATAAGCTGTCTTGTTGAGACTCTGATCCCTATTTCAAGCGGAGATATGTAAAAAGTTGCGTGAGTGTAACTTGAAATGAACGCACGAGGTCAAAATCAAATTCTGATCGTAGATCGAGCCGTTCTGGACTACAACAAATAGATATAGATCATCTCCACAACGGTGGCTCGACTGCGTTCACTTACAGAACCTAAGGAAAAACCAGGTATGCGTTCAGTGAGACCTCGCGTCAGAACTTAAATGCATACAGATTCTACAATAAGATTCCAGGGTGTAAAGCAAGTCAATGAAGGCGCTTTTCTCCGTCATCATTATGTACTCACTTGCGAGATAAAAGGGAAGTTCTGCGAATACCTAAAATTATGCTCTGAGCAACATGATCAGCGCAGATAGGCAAGTCCAGGAATACCAATGGTTTGATGCAAATATGGCCGGGAGGAGAACGTAGTTGATAGCCCAGCCAACGTAGGCTATCGATTCAATGTAAACGGTCAGTAGTAGTTATACTTCATTTGCAACCCTGAACGCACTGGAAATCTGCGTCGATAGAGGCTGATAGAACGGGGCACTCGTGATGTCTACGCAGCTGTGTGGGCAATAGCAGTGTCATGGCGCCAATGAATTACGCACTGGCCCAGTCCAACCCGAAGCCCATGAGACCCATTCCCTCATCTCCTTCCGCACCGCCGAATATGTATGAAACCCAGTTTGAATTCCTTGCACAGAGGCAGACGATGTTGAACGAGCCGAGTAGAGGGGCGATCCACTATTGCAATTGAGGTGATGAGAAATGATTAGATTGGCCGATATCAGACTGGCACTTACTTCCGGGAACCACTGAGAGCGTGAACAGCTCGTTAGACATTGGAGAGATGTGTAAGACGAGTGAGAGTACTAGCCTCGTAGATAAAGCTAAACGTGGGTGGTCCAGTCCAGCTCAGCTCGCAGCTCGGTGACCGGGATGGGAAGAATCACTCACATCACCGCGGTCATAATCCAGAAGAACCGGAATCTGCCAGACTGGGTCACGACGCATGTTACATCAACTTCTGATCGGTTTACCTTTTCCCTTGGAGCATCTCTCCCTTCGATCTGTGCAGGACATCGAACAGGTTGACATAGATCAAGTTCTGCGGATAGAGCATGATGGTCGGGTACACGAGGAATGCGCCTGCATGGTAAATGCATCACGAGCCATTCAGCGATGCAAATGTATTTGTGTGTACGCACGGAACATGCCGGCGAAACCGTAGCCTATTAGCTGCGAGGCCAGAAGAGTGAAGATGGCATTGCCAGGCTATCGAACAAGTTGTTTTATTGTCAATATCCTGTCGATGTGATTCCCAGGGGATCAAGATTCACATTGACTGTGATACCGTAGAAAAGGTCATCAGAAGCGAACACGAAGCACGCTTGAGCCGCAGTTCTGTTGGGGTTCTCTATAAGAAGCATTGCGGGACAAGAAGAAGTTACATTACGTACGCCGCAGTATTAGCCAAGATCTGAGCCGCAACATGTTCCTTGATGTCTAGTACGCAACGATAAACCAAGTTCTCTCAACGAACGAGCGATGAACGCACTGAAAGGTCCTGGGTTTAAGAAATTCCAGAACCAGCTCCCAGTATGAAAGCGGCTCCCAGGACCAGGTATCGCAACCTCAAAGAGGCGTCCGATCATGTAGGCAAGCAGCTGCAAGAAGAGCGCCGAAACGCTGATGACTTGCGGGCGGAATTGCTTCGCATGTATTTTAGCAGTAGGAGCAGAGAGAGATGTAACACTACTCACGAAAAGCATACCGAGGACAGCACCGAAGACAGCAAGTCCGACGCCAGTGAACCACATCCGGAAGGTGTGGATGATGAGGTTGGGATCGTCCTCGCTGCTCACGAGTGCCCTACTGAAATCTTGGGCGGTCTCCAGGACTTTTTCCTTACCGTTAGCGTCGTAAAGTGTCTCGTCAGCATCATATTCGTCCGCCGTCGTGTTTGAGATGGAGGTAGGCTTATCAAACTTCTCATCGGATGTGTAGATGTTAGCCTTCACATCACCGTCACCCTGGAATTGCGCCACAATATCAGGCGCGTCAGATGCCTCTTTCGGCGCAAGCTCAGGATCTAGGAGGGTCATCGCTAACTGGAGTGGCTGCGCTCGTGGTAGCCTTCGTCGCAGAGGAGAGGGGCCTGAGAAGCAAATGGGGAAAGGCTCGCTTCATAAGAGAAGGAGGGCCGTCTTCCTATCGTACTCCACATGCCTGTGCCTGCAGGCCAAAATTAAATCAGAGATATGCAACGATGTGGTTCCCCGGGGTTTCTAAGTGAGAAGAAACCATCCGCGATTATAGAAACTACGTATCGCGGACGCGGTGAGTAAGGTACATAGTCATCGTGTCGCGTGCCATGGTCTCATGTGAGGGAGAGACGATTATGCGGACAGTACAGAATTAAGACCGTGGTGAACACTGACGACACACGATAGCAAGAGCGCATGCTTACACAGTGAGAACGCGGGAAGGGTCCGAGAAGACTTCCCCGCTATCGACTCAGGACCTGGATAAGTCACTGATGATTTCGTGTGGTAGAACAAAGGGGGACATTCGAGCGGTGGGAAGATAAGCTCGGAGGAGACTGTTCATTTCAGCAGGCTTGGACTGCACCAGTCGAATAGGTGATGACCCACCAGCACTGCTCTCTTGAGCAGTTTCGAGCCGATGGTTGATTCGTGCAACACATGCATACTGAGGTTCTGTAGACTTCTAGCAGAATAGAGGTATGTTCCGGGTTTGCTCCGTGGACCAGGCTACCCAGAGCAGAATGGCTTGGTGGACCACTGAGCAAGATCTTCACGAACCACGCCAACAGAGACCGGCCGAGCGGGCCGAGGATATTGATCGAGGTGGGTCACAGGGTGCATAGCCTGTTTTATACCCGAGCAAATCATGAATATTGTCCTAAGCAAAATCATTCTTTTCTATACCTTTTTCTCGTAGAAAAATGTGAGCTCTTTCTGAGTTTATTCATGAATTCATCATATTTCCACGTTTTGCTCAAGTTTTGTATCACATATTGACATAAGAAAAAACAAGACAAAAGAATAATTCTTTCCAAGAAAAGTTTCTTGATTTTGCAAGCACTAAAACGGGCTATGCACCCAGTGGGTGCCGCAGTTTCTGATCGGTCTCTGCTCGTTCATCCACTCAGACTCGCCATGGCCGTCAATCCCAACGAAGACACAGAATTGTAAGCTTATCTCGCCTCTACCACCGCCGCCTCTCCAACTTCTCATCCAGCAACGATGCCCTCCGCAAACACGGCATCCTGCCCCCGCGCGAGCCAACGCCTCCTTCCCCATCTCCGCCGCCCTCACCAACCCTCGAAGAAGCCCTTGCAGATCTCACGCCTGCAGAACTGAGGGAACTCGGCGAAGACGCCCGTGATGACGAAACGGAGCGGACGCTCGAGACGCTCAGGCGGCAGCGCATCGCGGAACTGCGCCGTCGGGAGAAGGCGCGCTTCGGGCGAGTCTACCCCATAGGCCGCGACGACTACACCAGGGAGGTGACCGAGGCAAGTAAAGTGACTGAGGAAGGGAAGCCAGAAAGCCATGGAACCGGTGTCGTGTGCTTCCTGTACAAGGACGGGTGAGTCTCCCTGACCGCACGGGCGCCCCCATTCCTGACGCGAAGCCCACGAACACCAGCATCCCCCGCAGCGACCGTGCATTCGAACACGTCCGGATACTGGCACAGCGCTACCCCGAGACCAAATTTGTCTCCATCGTCGGAGACAAGTGCATACAGAATTTGCCAGACGCCAGGATACCCATGTTCATCATCTATCGCAACGGCGAGGTGCTCAACCAGGTCGTCGCATGGGGCGCCGATCGCGAACGGCGCGTGGAAGGTATGCATCCTGACTCCCGATACGCATGGCCTGCAGGAGCTCACGCTGGTTGCTCCATAGAACTGGAAGCAGTCATGATTCTCGCAGGCGCAGTCGTCCCGCAGCAGCACGCCCCGCCCCGAGGTGACCGCCGGAGCGACAGCTCGGGGGAAGACGAGTCGGACGACGAGCCCTCATCACGGATGCGTTCTGCTGCCACGAGAACGAACGGTAAGACGGCCAAGAACATTAGGGGATCGGCCAAGGCAGACCAGGACTCAGACTCGGACTTCGACCTGTGATCTGCTCTGCACAAGTTAGACCCACACAACTGTACGCTGTGGGCGACGTATTGTATCCATATCAAAATGTAGAATACTGTACACGCATTTTTCACGACTTCCTTGCTGGAGACACCCGCTGGCAATGCCTGGTATCGGAAAACACGAAGAACTTGTCACAGGAGACACGCTATTTCTGAGAATACGCCGGCAATGAGTAGCCGTGCGCACATCACAAGAGTCCATTCACGGTAACAAGGTTACAAAGAGCAGTACAACTTTCATCAAGTGGGACAGCGACAACATTGACACAAATACATAGCTGCGAACGCGACAATATCTAGTCAAGGGCATCAGCGACGGAAAGGCCAAATTATGTTCACTGACTTACCGTTAAGAATGACTTCCTCGTTTCGTAACGTCGTGCTGACCATCCTCTTCCCGCAATCGAGCCGACGGACCGACTGTCTCCTGCCACAATCCGCCGGTCGCGCTCCCGCTTCCGCAGAACGTTCAACCCGTTCAACCAGATCACGAACCCCTTGCCCTGGCCCTTCTTTCACATCGACCGCACCCGGGACGATCGCACAATCTTCCACATCCGCCAATCCCCGACATGCTTTCTCTCCCCTGCCTTCCGCCCCGCCCGGCGTGCCCTCGCCAGGCAAGGCTCCAAATCGGAGCCGCCACGTAAGTCAGATGTCGTCGTCGTCGCTCATGAACTCGTCCTCATCCTCATCGTCGACGCTGGCTAAGTTCGTAAAGTCCACCTTATACCGGAGAAGCCCGCCGATGCCTCCGAAGCCCTTAACGAACTGCGCCCCCTCCTGCGAGCGGTTCGTCACGAATTCGAGGTTCGCGCCGAACTCCTTGTATTTCTCCGTAAACCACTCAAGGAGCGACTCGGGCTCGATGACGCGCTCCATCTCGAGGCCAGTAGACTTGTCAATGAACTTCTCACGGTCCTTCTCTTGCTCCTTGCTTGCGTGAACGACGATTTCCTCTGGAGACATACGTTAGACACTCGGTTTGGATGTAATGTTCGAAATCACTGACCTCCCGCAGCGTTCCGCAGCACGTAGCGCGTGATGTCGAGGTTTTCCCAGACAATGAGCGTTTCCACAGCTCCAAGTTCCAAAGCCTTCAATGTATCCTCGATACCGAAGCAGTACCTGCCAGTGTCTTGACTGATCTCGTCAAAGTACCTCTGGATCAATTTCTTCTCCTGAACAAACTTGACATTCTGGAGCGACTCTGCAGCAAGTTCAATGGCCTAGGGAGAAAATTCTCAGATCTACATGCATATACCGATATAGAATGGCGACATACCTGGTTGAAACCATTTTCACCACCATAACTGACATCGACAACCTTGATGACCTTTGCGGCTAATCTTTGGTCGAACAAGTCACTCTGGCTCAGCTCCGTCTTGAAGTCGGCACTACCCGCCAGGACCAACCCCGTCACGTTCACCTTGTCGTTCGTGATGAAGTGCTGAACAGCCAACTCCGAAACTTTGCGGACGTAATTGTGTCGCTTCTCATCACGGAGACGAGCGAAACGCAGAGCAGACTGACCACCACGGCCGTGCTTCTTCGGCAGATCGACCGTGAATTTATGGATGACTTCACGAGTATTTCCAGCGACAGTACCAAAGAGGGTTCCGTTTCCGTCCATGACAATGAAGCCGAACTTGGAGTCCGATTCAAGGAGTTCCTGGAGAGCTTCCGTGTGGAACTTATTGTCACAGAGGTACAGCGATCTGATAAGAAATAAGAAAAATAGGGCAAGAGGTTTACGGATTAGACCTTACGTATTGATAGGTTTGTGCGGCTCGAAATCGAATGAGACTTTCTTCTCCTTGCCTTCATCGGTCAAAATCGTGCCGACAAACAGCACGAGACCGTTTGGCGGGACACGATTGTACAGCTTCAGACGCTGCTGTGTACTGGTAATGGCAGCCAAAACCGACAGTCGATTGACTCGAGACTTGATATTAGACGCTGTGCCGTATTCTTGCGTCAGCATCGCCGAAATACGCGAGATTTGGTCCTGGAGGTTAACGGTAAGTGATCGCGCTGAAATCACAAGAAATCGCACGCACCTTGGGAGGGACGATAAGACTGATCATGGAAGTACCCGCCCTAAGCATCCGATGAGTGCCCCGACATAACAATCAGTAGAGGACGGCTACGTACCCCCTGGCGGCATCAAGGCTCTTGATGAGCTTCTTGACCTTCCACATCTGGATATTCTGCTCAGCAGGATCCTGACTCATTTTGGCGAATCGTAAAGGGTCGTTCTCTCTCTTGGTTGTGGTTCGCGGCGAAAAGCAACAGAGAGGAGAAGGGACGTGGCAGAGAGTAAGGGCAGTTGAGGGCAGTGACCCAAATTTTCTGCCTCGATCAAGATTACGTTTCAACCGCTAGTTACCGATGCGATCACTTATCGGTATATATTTGTACAATTAAATCAACAACGTCCCTTGCGTCATATTCTTATATCCTCCCCAGTCACTTATACTCATTCCATGTCCAATACCGCTCAGAAACGCAAAAATGACGGCAACGACGAGGAAACCGTCTCAAAACGCTCAAAGACTGCGTCGGAATCCGACGTGATAGCCGTCCCCGAAGCGTCTGTTGAGCATGCGGTCTTGGCACCAGCGTCGGACGAGCACGAGCGTGCAGCACATACAGGAGAACCTAGCGGACATGCTGCCAGTAACGACAAAGGAAAAGAAAAGGCGGATGCACGCAAGCAGCCCACAGAGTCGCATGCGAATCCTTCAAAGCCCACTCACACGATACGAAAACTCGCTCCTCAGCGACCATTTCCAACGGTGCCCACGTCCGTGTCTGCGACAGGACCCCGCTCTGCGCACACGGAAGGCAAGAATTATATCTGTGTGACGCGAAGAACACCAATGGGCGCGTATCTGAGACGCTGCAAGGACGTGGTCCTGAAGGACGGGTAAGTATCGTCGCCGGGTACGCCTTCAGCTATGCTCACTCAAGTGCGGCTGGCGGGTTTTCAGCTATAAAAGTCTACATCTGAGTGCTATGGGTGCTGCCATTCCACATCTCATGCAGCTAGCACTATCTCTTCCGGCCATCCTGCCCTTCGCGCAAGACGAAATCCACACGGAGATCCTCACCGGCACAGTCGAAGTGCAAGACGAGATGATTCCGGAAGACGAGGATGAAGACATCACATATCGGACTCGAGGAAAATCGACTGTGAGCGTCGTCATCAAGATCGGTGATGGCGTCGATGAGACGATCAGGCGCGGAAAGGCAAGGGGCAAAGGAATAGCAGCGAAGAACACAGTAGCTGCGGCTGGTGGAAATGCAGGTGCGGGTCGAGCCAGTCATTCAAAAGACAAGGCGAAGAAGGCTCCACCACAGACTGTTATTGGAATAAACGCAATGGAAACGACATGATTCTTTTACTGTATGTTTGCTGTCAAGTGGACGTCCTTTCACAACTCAAGGCCTGTGATTCCGTGAAATCCCATCCGCTATGAACATGCTAGTCTCTACCGCCTGCATGACGACAGCAGGTGTACGTACCAGTTCTATTCATGCTGCATAACACGGTTTTAAATTCAAGTGAAGTCAAGTGACTAGTGATAGATATACACAAAGCAGACATAAATCACTGCTCAGGGTTCTGAGTCCAAACGACAAGAAATTTCAGAATGTTTGCAACGGAATGATACCCATGACCTGAAAAGTGTTGCTAGATGATACAAGGAATAACAGATAGCAGATACAATAGAAACTGTCGGCGTAATACCCAAGAAAAGAATATACGGGACAAGAATACGAGAATGACAGCACCGGTGTCGATGTTATCGCAGCTGTACAACAAGCCACGTCGAGACGACTGAAAAAAGAAGAGTGCAGAATGGGGCAGAGAGCCCCAGGGCAGCATTCGGTTCACCAGGAACAGGGAGGAAGTGGTGAGCGTCTGATGCTTGCTGTGCCGCGGATTGCTTCACAGGCAATGAGATCGTAGCAACATTGTGAGAGTCCGAAACATACCTTGAAAACAGCTATGCCAATGAGGATCCCGGCGGCAAAGAAACAGAACGAGATTATCAACCATATGACTCCCCAGACTTTGGCAGGAAAATTACAATCAGCAACTCGTCGAAAAAGGACAAGATACGTGGTGTTTACCTTGTGAAGGACAACAGCCGCAGATTTTGGCGAAGGCAGAGGCGTCCGAACTGTTGACTTTGCGATCGATGGTATCGTCTGAGGGATCAGGGATATTGTAATTTAAGGTACGAGGAAACCGTATATATGCCACGCACCTATGATATCCCACAGGACATACATGCAAGACATGACACCTATAAACAAGATCTGAAGAAGACCATGCTTCTAGAGGACTCCGAAGGAGAATGGCGGACCACGCACGAAATATCTAAGAGCAACACCACCCTCAACAAACCAGAACAGGACTATAAGGCCTGACATGCCCAAGATCAACAGCCATGTCCTATGGGCATTTGTGATCATTGTCAGTGTACGCGGAACGCAGCACAGGGCACGAATGGGCCTACAGCCAATCTTTGCGCGCCCACCACAGCGTGAAGAGGAAGAAGGCGGCGAGGACCAGACATGCGACCTTGCTTGCGTTGGTGTCGAAGCCGCAGACTATGAGGGCTGCTCCTATGAAGCCTGACCCAAGGTACCCAGCGGGTAGGGTTAACCAAGGAATTCCCTCCGGACATGCGCGTCGCTCCGCCTTCATCCGCTGTACAGACACGCATTACTTTATTGTTTAACGGAGAAGGCACCGGCTTACTCACGATCAAGCTCTATGGAGTGTATGTGTGCGCAAGTAAGGACTTATGGAGAATTTCCTGTAAGCTGGGCTCGCCCTGAAATGGCTGACGCTTACCGCCCACAAAGGCATGGCTCATCTACACTCGACGTGAGGCATCTGCAAATCCTAAATATGTTCACCGGCGCACCTCATGAAATCCTACAGTCAACAGTCTAAGTAGAAATCAGCGAAACTCGACCCGGTACGTGTTCCGCCACTCACTTGAAGGGGTATACTTCAATACATAGTTTTTAGTAACGGAGACTGGTCCTTGCTTGATGACACTCACATATAGCTGACAAGAATGGGACATGCCTAGGACTTACAGTCAAAATCTGGATCGGGGAATCAATACGATACACGGACCATAGAATAGCGATCGCCACAATATAACATGCAGCGACGATGAGCGTTGTCCTTTGAGTAGGATCAGGAGTCAAGTCGTCTTGAACAGTTCGTGCAGTAATATAGAACGAATGTTCGTGGTTGGGAGGGACGTAAGGCATGGTACCGGTATCAGAGACTGGACGAGTAAGTTAGAGGGCCGTTTGATAGTACTGGGTGCGTGCAAAGCAAGTTCAGGGGGGAGGATTGGGAAGGAAGACCAGTCTTTAAGGCTGAGCAAGACTCAAGACAACTAGTATTTGTCCTGCCAAGAACGGTTAAAATATGGCAGCACAGAAGACAGTCGACAAGCTCAATTGGCACAAGCTGGTGGGCATACAGGAGCTAATATAAAGAACTCCAGTTCGCAGTTTGGGTTGACTGCGCAGCTAGTGACAGCCTGGTGTATGCCAGACCGACCATGCCATTGCCAAGAGCAGTAGCAGCGCCGAAGTGGTTTGGAATCTCTTGGATTGAAGCGACGTCCGAGTCGCCGACCGACGGAGTCGGACTACACTCACCCATATGTGCGTCATCGTGCACAGCCAATGGCCCACATTTCGACGGAAGTAATCCAGTATGTCAAGATCTCACCGCATTGCGTACATAAAATCATCCTCGCAAAACACAGAAACAAAGATAGAATTAATGCTAGGATACAGGACACAAGACAATGTAACGATATATAGCCTGAGGACGTCCACATAGAACACACAGCAATGGAGACAATGAAGAAATACAACGCTGACGGTGATAAATTACAGCTCGTCGTCGGTGATCTCCTCGCCCCTCTTTTTCCGCGCCATGCGCTCCTTTTTGAGCTGTTGAACAACTCGTCAGCAATGAACTCACGCAATGAACCCAGTTCACACTTACTTTACGTGCCTCGGACGCCGTGATCTTCTTCTGCTTCTTTGTCTCGATCTTGTTACCCATGGCATCATATTGATCCTCCTCCTCGCCATCCTTCTTGTCGATGCGAGGTCCGGAGCCCTGGCCTTCTACCCAGTTGTGACCCGACGCCTCAAGACGACCGTCGCGCATGGCCCAGACTTCCTTGCACAGCGACTCAGAGAAGTCCCGGTTGTGCGTGATGACGAGCACACCACCCTCAAACTCCTTGAGGGCCTTGATGAGGGCAGCGAGCGACTCACGATCGAGGTAGTCTGCAAAATCGGTCAGACAAGCACGAGACAACAATAAAACATGCACATACTCGTGGGCTCATCCAAGCAGATAATGTGGGGTCGGCGCCAGGTAGCAGCTCCGAGAACAACCTTGACCTTCTGACCACCGGAGAGACCTCTCATAGTGTTGTGCGAAACGAATTCAGCCTCAAGACCGAAGTCGGCGAAGTGCTTTTCGATCTCCCGACGAACGAGAGGACGGAGAAGACCAAGGCGCTGGGCCTCACGGGTGTCAACTTCGAGGACCTTCTTCTCGTAGCCACGCTTGATGAGATCGTCACGCGGCAGCCAAATGTTCTCGGAGGAACTCATCCCCTTGAACGACACCTCATACTCGTATGACTGCTTGAGCTTCTTGCGGCCGACGATCTCATCGATCAAGCGCTTCTGGCCTTCGACGACGACGACACCTCCGTCCTTCATCTTCTTCTCTTCCTCTTCGGTGATCTGACGGTTCGCCTTCATCATCTCCTCCAAGTCTTCACCGGTCTGGTAACGCCACAGCATGTACTCGAGCGGGGTCTTGTCGAGATGGCTATCGATGTGGTGGAACGCATGCTGCGCAACGTAACCGATGACAAGGTTAGGGTGCTTCCAGGTTTCACCGCCCCGGTTGGGCTCGAGGTCACCGATGAGCAGCTTGACAAGGGTAGACTTTCCGGAACCGTTGGGACCGAGGACAGCGACACGCGACGAGAGAGAGACCTGAAGTGTGATATCGTACAGTTGCTGCACCGGCTGTGTGGGGTACTGGTAGCCAACTTTGCGCATCTTCATCAAACTCTTCTCCTTGGTCTTCACACCCTCGAGAAGAGGAGGATCAGGAAGCTTGAATTGGTAGTCTTCCTGGGCCTCAAGAGTGTAGTACGACCGCGCCTCAGGAACCTGCTTCATGAAGGATTCAAGGTTTCCCCTGTACCTCCTAAGCTTGAAGCGGTTGAGGTGGAGGACATCCGTGATAGTGTTGTTCAAGAAACCAGAGTCGTGAGAAACGATAATCGACGTGCATGTCGTCAAACCCGTGAGGTAGCTCTCCAACCAAGCAACGTTCACGACGTCAAGATGGTTAGTGGGCTCATCCAGGAGAAGGATGTCGGCCTTGAAAAGCATGGCACGAGCCAACGCTAGCTTCATCTTCCAACCACCAGACAAGCTACCGATCGCTTGCTTCTGCCTCTCGTCACTGAAACCGACAGATGCAAGGGTCTCGATAATCTCCTCCTTCGACGCCTCAATACGCTGGTCCGCCAGAATGAAGTCGAGAATCGAAGTCTCAGCCTCGCTGCCGTCGATGTCGTGCTCGACATAGAAGGTTCGGACCTCGTCGGGAGACGGGAAGCCTTCGACTTGTCTGTTAGAGATTAAGATCAGGAAAAACTCAACCGCGAGACAAAACCAAAATCACGTACCCATTTGTGATCGCACGCATGAGCGTGGACTTTCCGGTTCCATTTCGTCCACAAAGACCGTAGCGGTGGCCACGCTTGAGACGGAGCTTGGCGGTGTTCAAGAGAATCTTGGCACCGTAGGCCAAAGAGAACTGGCAGTTACACAAATCCTCGCCCTCCTCTTCGTCCTCGAGAACTTCACCCTCATCGTCGTCCTGAGATGCCGACTTGACGACCCACTCGTTGATGATGGTGATAGCATCAGGCGATGCGGTGACGTAAGTCAAGTAAGGAGCAAGCGACTGCCACTCGGTAACGTCGAAGTTCTTGGCATCGACAAGATGTGCGGCAAGGCGACCAGCATATGAGATCTCGACGGTGCTGGCGGAAGGAACGGGGTTGGCGCCAGCCTTCTTGTAGAGACCAACCACGACCTGCGCAAGTTGCTTCTCGTCCGCAGTCTTCAACGGAGGAAGGTCAGAACCGTCGCCGGTGGGGACGTCACCGACCTGACGAAGGGTAGCAATAGCACGAGCAACAACGCTGCGAGCCTCCGGGTCACCAATGGTAGACTCGACCTTGAGGAGGCCGGGGAGCAACTTGGGAATGAAAGGTCGCACAGTGACAGCAGAGTCAACCAACTTGGCCATGTTGTCGATAATGCTACATTCGGAACAGATATCAGTCATACACACCACGAACCATACGAAAGTCACTTACACAGCAACCTTACGCTTCGTAGCAGTGAGCTTCTCGGTCAAACCACGCGACAACAAGGGAACCATGAGCGAGAGGGTAGGGGAATCAACTTCCGAAACGAATGTGGTAGCCGAAAGGAGACTGATAGTGTTGGGAACCTCCTCGACAGGGTTAATCAGAGCCTTGATGAGGGCAGGAATAAAGCGTTCAATATCCTTGTTCGAGACCAGCGCGGTAGACTTCTCTAGCGAATCGCGCGCCGCCTTCTTCACGTCGGCTTTGGTGTCCCAGATCGCCTCAGAAAGGACAGGGACGATTTCCGGGGTAAGGCGACCCATCTGAGTCGGCGCACTGGCAACGAGCTGGTTGAGAATGGTAAGGGAACCAGTCTTGATTTGCCATTTTCCCGCCGTCTTGATTTCGTGAAGAAGGGCGGGCAGTATAAGTACAGTCGCCCAGGCGTTCATGGAAGAAACGTATGCCTTGACCGCCTCGACAGCAGCTGTCCGCACAGCGGGCATCTTGTCGGCGAAGCATTCGAGAAGGGCTGCATAGAGGCCGGAGTCGACGAAAATGGGCTCTAACGCTCTTACAGCAGGGGTCGTCGCAAGCGCAGCAACAGCGCTGGCTGCACCCTCACGCGCGGCAGGTGATTTCTTGTCGTTCAATGCCTTGATGGCGGCATCCGTGAAACCGACAGACTGGAGGGCCTTGGAGCCGTCCTTTTGGGCGAGCGCAGCGAGAGTCGCTGCTGAAGACTCGCGGGTCGCCTTGTCAGAGACGAAGAGGCCTGACACGTCAAACTGGCCGTCCGCAGGGGCGACAGTGCCCTTCAGGGAGGCAGCGGGGGTAGCAGGGGCAGTAGCGGTAACAGCGGGCATTTCGTTAATCTGCATGTTCAATGTTACTATTAGAGCTACACAGATGGGCATAGGCTACGCTCAAAAAACTAACCTTTGGAGATGGTATGATCGATTTAGGTGAAAAAGCGATAGATCGCGAGAAGGCCGTCAAGGATGGAGAAACGCTCTATTCTAGCCTGGTCAAAGCCTACAAGCGAAAGTCAGCAAAGCCAGGGGAATGGGTGGGCTTGCAGCAAGCAATCACCTCTACACGACAAAAAGAGAGGAGTAGGAGGGGAGTAAGGATAGAGTTTTCTGTCGGACGAAGCTTATATATCACCCCTCCACTACGGGCGGACTCTGAAAAATGTCGCGCCGACGGCACGTGTGACGGTACCAGGCTGTGGCCAGCCATCCAGCCTCTGTTCAAAGACACAGCCATGGTCTATAGCAAGCCCATCTTCTCCTAAGCTCCGAGCATGATGCTGATCAGTCAATCAACCGCAGCTTTGCGGGGTAGAGTGTTATCCCATTGGTAACCCCACAATGCACACGCCATGCTGGCAGGAAGTACAGGAACGCTCGCCATGCATTCACCTCCGATGCCGGATCTACATGCAGCTAGGAACTACCTGACGCCTTCATTGCCCCCCATCTCATTCTTCGTTCAATTTGGCGAAGCTCAACGGTTCGAATTGCTGTAGAAGATGTGAAAAAGAAGCATGATCAGTAAGCGTGTCTTCAGCATGTACATCGATAGCCCATCATGGACAACACGCACATAACCCCCAGCCTCGTAGTGCTTGCTGTTAGCTTCGACCCAGTGCAGTCGCAATGCATGCAAGAAGGCAGACAACCCCTGAAGTTCCACGGATCAGATAAGACGAAGATGATTCGCATCGGTACACTTACCTCCATGATGCACAGGATAGCCACTGTTAAGGTAAGCCACAACGCGCCGACGAGAGCAATCGCGATATACCCAATGATACCTTCCATACCAAGAACACCTCCTATAGTCATACTCCAGAGGACTTCCGACAGCTGAGCATGTGCAAGCGAGAGAGCCCATAGACGGAGATAAGAGGCAGTGTGCGAGATGCAACCCAGACAAAACTCAATGGTGTGGATGACCTGATGTATCACGACCTCCCCGAAATCGTGATGTTCCTGACAAGAATCGGATTGACAAGATCGGATGAACAAGAATCCATTAGCCTGCAATACGGTACTCACATGTTCCTCGTCCATTGATTCCACTATGGTCCCGCCGTTCCCTTCCTCCTCGCCCTCTAGTTCAGAATCAGAAGCATGACGGGGAACCTCTTCCGTTCCCAGACCGATATAACCCTGTCCTTGAATCTTCTTCATCTCTTTCCATGCCAAGTACGGTTTGGCCACGAGGAGCCAGGGCACGCAGACGAATGCAATTAAAAGCAGTATCACCTGAACCGTGCTCTGACCACGGTAAAGCTCAACATCTGGATCGATGGTTCCAGGAGATAGGAACATTGAAATGAGCATGGTGAGCAGAGATGGAGGTACGGTTGGCGATAACTCCCAGTTCACCGACCACTTGTAAATGATGCAAACGACAAGATAGCCAAATATCGACTGCAAGAAGAGCATCTGTGGTACGAAATTGGTCCAGATATCCATACGACGGTTGAACCGTATGTGGTTCGGAACTTGCAAACAGAGAGCAAATGTCATCTGTAATACTGTCAGCCTTAGCTCGCAGCCAACCTAAAAGACCAACTATTGACTAACATGAATGACACCAAGAACGATGGACATTTTCATCTTGTAAGAATTGGTGAAAAGCAACGCGTTATCGGCGCCGTGCCAACTTGGGTCGATACCAATGGGATATGTAAACCCAGTCGAAACGGCGGGGACGGATTCATTGCCCATGTTGCGCGGGCCATGACCAACCGGAATGGAAAATGTGTAGCGACTTAGAAAATATGTCGTTGTAGAGGAGCCCAGTGTACATAGAGAAAGCGCCCATTAGAAGGATGATGTAACGGCCGCTATAACAGTCCGGTCAGTACGTTAGATGCCTGAATAGCAATAACATTGTACCCACAAGAAGAAAGTTCCAAAGATCTAGCAGAATGTCAATGATTGCGCGCCCGATCAAGATAATAGAGGACATACCTCTCCGAGATCGGTTCTGGCGAGCCTCCGCTCCAGAAGTATCATGATCAGGGCACTCGTAAAGGTAATGAAGCCATGACCAATGTCGCCGAACATGACTGCAAACAGGAAAGGGAAGGTGATCACAGCGAACAAGCCGGGATTGACTTCTTGATAAGACGCAGTACCGTACGCGTCCATAATCGTCTGGAAACCCTCGGTGAACTTGTTTGTGCGAATAAAGGTTGGCGGCGTCTTATTCGTACGAAGCACATGGAGGATGGGAGGAACATTGGTGCCTGATGCCTCCTAATAAACCGAGGCTATCAGTGCACGAACGAGGCTAAACAGGGATTTCCACCAACCGTAGCATGCTTGAGCGCGGACTGAATATCCGGAATGTCCCTTGTGGGACACCATCCCTCTGCAAAAAGCGTCTTCCTGCGCACGTCGTAGTTGAGTAGATTCAAGGTCTCGTAGATGAGCTTCTCCTTCTGGACGACATCCACCCAGCTCGCTAGACTCTCGCCAATTTTGAGCAATTCCGATCGGCGATTAGCACCGGTGTTGTACGAGACCACCTGTAAATCCTCCAAGCGCGCGGTAACTTCACGCATCGAATCGGCCCGCTTATCAGCATTCGCGTCGATCGGATACAGAGTGGCGCCCATGGATTCAGCGACCTTGCGGATTTTGGCCAGCAGCGTATCACCATGTGCGAAGATGATGAATACATTCTTGCGCGTCTCTTCTCCGGTGGCCGGGTTGACGAACGGCTCCGCGATGTCGGTGTGGTTCATATAGAGATTACCGCGGAGAACTCGCCACAGAACTCGCTCGAACGTAGGCAAGCGTGCGCGATCTATGGTACCAGCCACAAATCTAAACCTGAAGTCAACAACAGGAAACCACTGATATGAACGAAGGACGAACTCAAGGTCAAACTGAGCTCCACTTAAATATTGAGCTTCTCTGTCATCATGCTGCAGTAATGGGGCAGAGCTGTCATCCATGGAATTCCTGACTTCAGGCTGATAACCCATGGCCTACGACGGGTATTGATGCCATGTCAATGATTATAGCTGCGCCTGGGACCCAACCACGGACGCACCCTCTCAAAAAATACCGCTGTCTCTCGTAGCACATGACGAGCCTCTTCGAGCTCCCTGGTACGTTCGCACAGTAGCTGATAACTTTCATTCATCTGTATCACTCTGGTCTCATGCTCCTTGAGCTTGAGGTCCAATTCGTCCATGGTTTGCGCAGCACGCGGGCCCACAGTAAGAAGAGGCGCAGAATCGTACAGAGGCCTAACAGGGATCTTGTCTTTTTCCTTCTCGATTTGGGTAGAGAAGAATCTCACTCGACGAGCCATCTCGTCGATGCGGCGAATCTCGCCGACGAAAGAACGTTGGAAAGGATTGACGTCAGGATTCAACTATAAACAACGCTCGTTCAATTATGTTCATAACTCCGGTAGGGTAACGTACATCTTTGAACTGAACATTACCAAGCTCTCCTAGCTCTGCCACGGTATCATGGGCTACTTCAGTTGGTATGAGAAACTGCACCAAACTCATGTGCTCCGAGCCTGCGAACGCATTCAGCACGCAGCTTAAATAAAAGATGACAAGCTACTGACGGAATGCAGATGGATAGTCGTCCGCCATCCTGCCACGACAAGACGGAGACTACTGAACGATTAGAGGGCTGTCAATGACGAGAACTGAGTACTGAGCCCTCAGCCGACCGCTCAGGCTGCGTGCGCCCTACAGTACTATTTGTGCCCCGCAAACAAATAGAAGCGCTGGCTTCATTATGTAATCAGGATGGTGACGCTCGGCCCGCTCAGGCGTTTCCAGAGCGTCTTGCACGCTTGTACTACTTAGCTACTTAGCTGCTACTGCTGAGTCCTGCCACAACACTGGTACGCATACTTAGGTAAGTACTGGAACCAGAAGGCGTACCCGTTCACTCCGGGTGTTTGCAAAACTGACTCCGGAAAAATGTCTCTATGATGTTACGCCAAAGAACGTACACCTTTCTAGTTCTTCGTAAACACTGTGGTGTTGGGAACTCTGCACTTGAATACAACTTTCCAGGTCTAATCTGTGTGCGCGCACTGCTCACCCAGGCAGTAAAATCAAGCGACATGTGGCTTTGACAGCACGACTTCATTCGTAGCTTGTAGGCCGCTTCTCACTGAGCTAGCGAAGCTACGTACCTATCGGTGAGTCTGCATGGCACAATAGATGAACATGGTCTATCCTAGTAAAGAGGTTCATTCTCCAGGTTGCTTCGACATCGAATAACTTTATGCTGTGTAAGCAAGACATAGAAAAGATTGTTCTGGGAACTTGAACCACTTTCAATGAATGACATGTCTAACATATAAAACGTGATAGATGGACATTCTCAGGGTACCCGTCTCTTTGCAAACATATCGTCTCAGGCGGACCACACACGCCCAGAAGTCCCGCACAAAAGGAAACCTTAACTTAGTCTGCAATGTTCATCTGTAAGGTTAGTGGTCATCATTAGTCATCGGCAGCATGCATATTGGCAGCATTCGAAACAGATCGTGCTCAGCTGATTGTTGACATGTATGTTCCCTGCCCGCCCTCATGCTGATACAACAGGATGGACTTCTCTCCACAGATTGCATAGGACGCTTCCCAAGGAGGCAGTATGTGCGTGTATTCGATTATGTTGAGCTACACGAGTCGCATACAAGATGCAGTGCAGTTGCAGCGTTGACAGAATGAGACTGTTGGGCCAACGGTGACTGAGCGTACTTCATGCTTCAATAGAAGGTCGCTCATTAAGTGATGGTATCCTCCATCCCAGTGATCGTTCAAACAGTATTCAGGCACCCGAGAGGGAGAAGAAGCGGTCTGATGTGACCGTTCAACGAAGTTAACGTTCAAGCTGCTGGATTGTGACGACTGTACCGCTGCAATGCCCGGTGCTTGACGACCAGCTGACGCGGTCACCTTCGCGGCAAGTACTGCTAGTACATACTGTATATTCTCTTCCATCAAATGCAGACAATGTTCGTTTCGAGAAGTATGTCGCAATGTCGTCCATAGTCCAGGAACTTTGTCCTTGAATATTCTGCGATCGTGTATCGGAATATTACACACGGCGTGATCACCCAGATCGAGCATCAAATTCAGACCGATCGTGCGGTGGTCTGTAACAGTACGACCATGATGCGCACGGCGTTGACCCCGTTAGGACGGAGCCACCAAATGTTATCAAGTATCAGGGTTGTCTGGCACTCAGAGCATCAGCCGACGGCTTCACTACTATTCATGTTTCTTGCGGGAGAAATGCAACGTCTCCTCGAGAGTAGTTTCAACTACTGCGATACCGAATTGCAAACACAAATCATCCTGATGATCTGTACATAGGATCACCTGGCCTTTGACATATCGCGGGCGGCTCCAGGCAAACAGGGCGCCAGGCGGTGATACAAAATCTTTCTCCTGACGGCGCTTTCCTTACGGCACCAATGTGATACCAGCAGTGCCGCCAGCGTTCTAGTTTTAAACCTGTGCGGGCAACCTTGATGGGCTGACCCGCAACCTCGTCCCCATCGTTTCCTCGTTATAAGAAAGCCATTCCCGGCTCCACTGTCCTCAATCCGACACGATGAAGACCGTGACCCCCCTACAACGAGGAAGAGCATGCTTGTGCTGCCGAAAGAGGAAAATGGTGAGATTGACAGCAGCCACGCTATCGCTGATCCACTGACACCGCGTGAGACAGAAATGCGACGGCTTACGGCCTGTCTGTACACAATGTCTCAAATCTAATCGAGGGTCTGAATGCCAGTACCATGAGAAGCAACACATCAGCCGGACGCAGTTGCTGCAGCAGAAAGTCTCGAAGCTCGAAGCACGCCTTCGTGAGCTCGAATCCGAACAAGCAGAAGAGTCTGCTGGTGATGCGTCGTCATCTACGGACACACGGCCTCCTGCTTCAGAAGACGACCAGCCGTATGCCGGTATGCATGCTTCAATGAGAACCCGCTGTCGTTCCATGCTGAGTTACTCCTGCAGATCACCCTGGTGCTGCTGCCGCGTCGTCTGAATGGGATCTTAATCTTCTCTACTTCCACCCATCGTCATCGAGTGGTTCTACGATCGGATCCTCATCGACATCTTCCACATCACTCCTCTCCGATCTGCTCCCTACCGATGTCTCTTGGACAGACGACCCCTTCCCCTTACCCTCCTTCGATTTGCCAATTCCAGGGCTTATGCCCGAAATACACTCGACGACGGATCCCGTAAACTGGTGGGAAGATGAGGCTACTTTCTGTGAGAACAAGCAGAGACTGTACGTCAGTGTGCCTCCGTACTTCTGCAGCGAGATTTGACTCTGGATCCAGGTTGGAGCTCTTCTTCTCCCATCGACATCAATGCGCTTTCGATGTCCATCTTGGTAGATTGGAAGCCTCTCTGCAGATGGCATCGTCGCTCCGACCACATCCTGCTCTCATGGATGCCGTGTATCTTCTAGCTTGCTTCTTCTCGAGACTGCCCCACCTCATTGAGCTCGAGCCTTATTTCCTAAAACGCTGTCTACAGGGCATCTCTGAAGCATTACATCAACACGATCGGATAGTTCATGTTCTGCAAGCATCGTGCCTCATCGCCGTGTACTTCTATTGCCAAGGCCGTATCCTCGAAGCCTACTACCATTCATCGACGTCCGCTCGCCTGGCAATCGATCTGGGACTCCACCAGATTCGCCCGATGGATTTCGAGATCATGCTCCAGTCGCTCGCCGGAGGCTTCACGAGTTCGGGCTCACCGTCTACCGCTATATTCCCTCTTCCGTATCCGTCAGACGCGATCGAACACGCCGAACGTGTGGCTGCATTCTGGCAGATATTCATTGTGGACCGGGCGTGGTCCGTAGCAACAGGGCTGCCGTCAGCGCTCCCTGATGACGACCATCCGCGTACGCAAATCGAGACTTCGTGGCCGATGAGCATATCGGACATTTGGATGGTATGTTTCGTGCTTGTCCGGATCCAGAGCATCTCCCGCTGACGGCGGGACCTTCAGAGCTCCGATTCTGTGCCGCTGCATATGTTCGACAGTGGCCTAGTAGGAGGCTCCCTTGCGACTTCCACGGTCACCCTGCGAGCAAAGGCGGTGATGCTGTTTGAGCGAACAGCTAGGTTCTCTATCTGTAGGTCGACACTAGCTACTTTCGTGAGCATAGCTCTCTAACTCGATTAAAGCAACTTCCCACAGTGAGACGGACTGGGTGGAGAGACGTTCGCTGGAAATGTCGCTTGCACAATTCGCTGCGAATCTTCCGGGGATCAATAGACATGTCAACCAGCTCTCGCCTGCTGTGGAACACGTCGAATTAATCAATATCCATACGCTCATATATACTGCAACCATTCACCTATATAAACATGAAATAGAAACACAACGAGCATCCTACGAGAAATGCCTCGTCTCTGCCAAATCTGTCACGGCCGTTGTGCGCAACTTAGATGACAGCGATTATGGCTTTTTGGATCCCATCACCAGTGTTAGTCGAAATCAAATCATATTTGTCCTTTTGAGTTGGAAGCTGAATTCAATTTCTGTCAGACATGCTGGCGCTGCGTAGCTGATGTCTATTTGCGAATATTGATGGCGGGGAAGTGCGACGCAGTCGCCATTAATCAAGATCTGGACACATTGCTCGATGCCTGCAAACGTCTTGCCTTCTTCTTTCCAGTGGCAGGTATGTTTTCAGTGGGAAGTTACACAAGTCGGGAAAGTCGTCTAATTCTTTTTTTTTCGTAGGGGTGCATGCGTCCAGTATAGAGAAACAACCTATTAATGGTCTGTCTCATTACTCCTGCTTGACAGTGGAGTCTGACTGACCCTTTTTTGCAGTGCAAGTTATTTAACCTGGGGCTATATTGAGGCTAGACTATGTAATGATCTAGGACGACACTGTGGGCAACGGCCATTTGACTACCTGGCCACTAAGTAGGTATAATATTTGGGCAGCACGCTAAAGTGTACTGTACTTGTCCAGAGTTCGCACTAGTACTGTACTTTTTGGAATCATAACTTTCGAAACTATACACCGATTTGCTAGCTACTGCGTGTGCAGTTTATATCAGGAGGCTTGAAGTGACCACGATGTCATGTAGATCCACACGCTGATGCATCAGAATCAAGCACGTTGGAATACTGTGCACCTTATCATTTACGACGCAAAAGTAGGCGATATGAAGCAGTGTATAAACATGAAGAGCTATACCGATGCTACTGTTGCGAAGTGAAGACCTTCCGCAAGTTATCCCATACAACACTGGGCGACTGTGCTGCGTCGATCGGATGCCATAACCCCTTCTGCTTGTAAAATTCGATGACGGGACCAGTTTGAGCATGGAATACTCCCAGACGCTTGCGGAGAGCCTCCACGTTGTCATCCGAGCGTTGTACTAATGGTTCTCCTGTGACATCGTCCACCATTGGCTTCTTCGGAGGGCTGATGTCATCCATTATCAGAGCTGTCTTCTGTGTAGCGGTGAGAGCATACTCACTTGAACTCCTTGTGATACGTCCGACCGCTGGCAGGATGGATCAGACGGCCAGTGATCCGCGAAATGAGCAGCTGGTCCTCGATCACGAGTTGAACGACTGAATCTAGCTTCTCCTTGCGTTGCTCCAGCATGGCACCAAGCTTCTCAGCCTGAGGAACCGTACGCGGGAAGCCGTCTAACACAAAGCTAGAGAAAGCGCAAAGAATGAGCCACAAGAAAACAGACACGCCAATGAGATGATTGTGGTAGGTGTTGTGACAGCAGCTCATCCCGAAAGTGAAACAGAATTTGTCTTGCTGGCTTCGCACAAGAGACCGGGGAATATGCAACACTGGACATTCGAAGTTCTACGTACCCATTCTTACACGCTTTGTTGTTTTCTAGCTGTTCTTTGATCATTCCCACCATGATCTCGTCACTAACAAGACCACCAGCATCCATAATCTTCTTTGCCTCTACACCAAGCTTTGTTTTCTGGGTGACCTGTTCACGCAGCATGTCACCCGTAGCGAGATGGCAGACGCAGAACTCATCCCGAATCCGTGGAGCCTGAGTCCCTTTACCTGTATGGTAAGGTATAGCGGTCTCTAGTCAACTGACCTGACCCCCTATGTAGTGACCTGAATGGACATACCTGCACCCGGAGGTCCCATGAGGATTGTGCGGAGCTGCTGTGCTGGCGTTTTCCTCGTGACCGCGTCCTTGGCTTTCCCCTCCAGCGCCTCAATCTTCGCGTTGAGCTGCGAGACAAGGGTCTTGAGGTACTCCAGTTCACCTGAACCAGACATGGCGAGATGCGCAGAGGGGGGATATGGGGGCGAATGAGGGACGAGCGTCGACGGCGTCGTCAGAGCACAAACGTGAGACTTGTGTGAGATTTGTGAGTGCTTCGGCACTTCGCGAGCGGAGTTACAAACTGCGCTGGCAAATTAACGGCATCGGCGCATCACCGATCGCAACCTCAGCGGCGCATGGGGTAAGATCGGACAACGTCAGGCGCATCGAACCGCCCTACTACTACTAGTCTACTAGTACTGCAGCTCGCGGGTAATACCACTCAGCGTGCATTGGCGAGATTCGTCCTGAATAAATGCAGTAATAGCATATGTGTCACCACTATGAAATACATTAGATAGTCTACTCGGTTTTCGAACTTTTCGACTTTTTGGGCTCCTGATTATCACCTGCTAGCCACAACGCTGAGAACAGGACGAAGCCGATACTTGTGCTGATCGCGCCCGCATAGTAAGGCCAAGCCGGGCTTAGGAAACGGGGGTATTCATCATGGCGAGGAGGCACAACTGGTACGACTGTCGTGCTTTGCAGGAAGGACCAGCTATCATAAATAGTTCGCTCAGTAGTCCATCTGGATGAGCCGTAAGCAGGACATACCCTTTACGCTTGTAGTCTAGGACAAACTTGAAAACACCGTGTCGGTCTGGAACGCGGAACGTCACCGAGTATTTGCCCGGTTCGCTGGAGACCGGTTTGAGGGCAGTGCGGATGTGCGGATCGAGCATGGTGAACTCGAGTTGCATATCCTGAATGCCTGAATAGGGCTCCCACGTCGAAGATTCTGGGTTGAACCTTGATACTTCTGTTGAGAATACCTGGGTGGACACTAGAATGAGCCAATGTACTGGAGCATGCGAACAGCGACGTACGACGTTGTCATTAATGGTATAGTGTTCTCGCGGGGCAGTCTCGTTCACCCGGTGGTGGGCGACACTGTCAATTTTCAGTACGTGAGACTCCTGGAAGGCCCAAGCCGCTACTTCTGAAGCGAACTGTGCATTTCCAGATTTGACATCCCTACCGAAAATGAAATCAGTATGTGCAACGGAAACTGTTGATTGTGGCTCTTACTTGGCAATCTCTTTCTCCGCATATTCATCGCTGAAGAGTTCTATCCCTCCAGCCCATGTAGCACGAGCACCACCGAGAGTCTGGAACCCAGCGACCAGTCCCAAAGAGCTACCCGCCCATAGACCTTCACCTCCCTTCTCCGCAGCATCATATATTGCGTCCGATGCAGAGTCACGGTCAGAGTCCGCGGCAAAGCTTGCAGGAGGAGCATGAAGAATGGGTACAACGAGGGGATTGGAACCAAACGCGAATGGAATGCCAGAATACCAGACCGGCGGCAGGTCGGACGAGACAATAGAGCTAGAGACATTCACAGGTATAACTGTGGCTGGTGTATCCCTCTCTGGGAAGTGAGAAACGAGCGGTGTCCCTGGAGGAGGGAGAATGAGGGAGAATTCAGAGGCAAGGGAAGTCAAGGGTGTTTGCTTCGTCGAAAGGGCGATCAAAAGGTTCGTGCCCCTTTCCAACAGTGTGACCAGAGACTGCGGGGTAATATCTTGAGAGTAAGCTATGCATATAGTGCGACTTCGTGAGTTTCACAGACAGATGAAAGTTGCGTCACTCACTCTTGGCCTCTGGCGCGAACAGGACGACATGCGAGAACTGCGGATGGTCGTCCTCTATCACGGCGGGCTGCACGTCTTTCGGTGTGCGGAAGGTCAGATCATAGCCTCTATCTGAGCAGCGTGCGTTAAAAAAGGCGAAAGACACTAAGGACACGTCGATCACCTTCCAGTCCCTTGAAGAACACCGAGAAATTGTCCCTTTTGAGACTCGGATCGAGCACGACGAGGACTGAATCACCGGTGCTTGACTTAGAACATACAGAGACTATTAGAGACACAAGAGACACAAGTAACGGCCATAGCGATAACATGGCAAACCAGTCTTTAGACCACTGGTATAAGGAACGAAGGTCTAGGCACTTTAGAGTACCAAAGGTGTACGCTGTCACGGTAATGACCACGTAGACCGAACTGCTCATTTAGGATACACGAGCTTACGTAACATGAAGACGCTCATATGGGACCCTAACCCTGATTCCAGTCTCGCTTTGTCACTGCACATTCTCGGGTCTTCCGGGCATTACCTCCTAGCAGTCGTCTTACCTTTGTACTGTTCAGTGTACGTACTCACTAATTGACCATGCTGAACTTCGTAAGTATCGGGTTTTTTATCCCTATATTTCAGTGACGTTCAACCTTTCTGTATCAGTTAACTTCCTGGTGGGGCACATCATCACCTCCCGCCGCACCCAAGACATTTGATCCAACAGACCCCAAGCAAAATCCTCTTAATCCACAAGGGTTAAAGCCGTATGTGTTTAATTAGCTCACTCAACACCTGTTTTTCTGAGCTGTTATCAATACTGTTTCCTAGATGTTGCGCTTGTCCGGAGACCAAGTCCGCACGGGACGATTGCTTCTTGAAATTCGACTCTTCAGAGGCAGACGAGAAGTGTCGGGAGCTGGTTCAAAGGCATATTGCTTGCATGCGTGGTTATGGATTTAAGATCTAGCAGGTCCCATCATTGTCCTCGCATCACAGCACTATAAGTTATCAATGTAAATCCCAACTCTTATAATCCAGCAAGTCGAACTAATATCCATATCTGATCCTACTTATGTCAAGTCCATCACGGACAATGAGATACAACTGCACAGAACGCAAAAAGTAGCCCGAGTGCCTGCACTACCTGCATTGATCACTCGAGAGGTAAATTCCACTCCCATCGACCTTCCGCAAGGCCCTCTGCCGTGTCCCGTAGCACAACCTCGTGTCTTGCCCGTACGTACACCTTTAAAGAATAAGTTAGCCTTGTAGTACATTTCAAGGACAGAGAGTACTTGGCATGCACCGTTTTGTCCATCATGCGCTGACGCAACCCTTTAACAGTCTCTGCTTCAACAGATTCTTCCAAAAGCTGTGAAAGTTCTTCGACAGCCTTTTCAAGGTCCCTGAAATAAGCATAAGCCCTGCATGTGCCACTCGGTAATGATACCATCTTACGCCTGGATGTCCTCAAAAATCTGCTTCTTATTACCAGGCGCAAGGAAATAGGCCATCGCGTACGTCCACTTCAAAGTCACTCTGCATGCGGTGAGTTCGTCAACTGCATTCTGCATGAACTTCGCCTGACGTATCAACACCGTTAGCGAACCATTACATGCGATAAACTAAGAAACATTTTGATTACCAACCTCGATCCAGGACAAGTCGCTGTTCTTCTGGACCTCAACCATCTTTTCCTCTGTACGTTCGCATAGCTCCTGGTCGAGCTTTGTAGATAGCTCGTGGTTGTTGTACCGATCGAAGTAAAATAGCCACTTGTCTAAATTCTGCTTCGCCTCGGTCTTCGCTTCATCAGGCTCAGGGTCCTTCCACGTATTGCAAACATCATTATTATATCCATGCACATCCCAGCTCTTCCTGCAAAGCCAACAGAATTGAAAGCTACAGTGACGACAGAGGATGCGGCTGTAGCCTATGATATTAGCAAACTTTCGACTGGCATCAGCAGCAGAACGTACTTGCAGCCGCCATTCTTCTCAATGCTATTATCGCACCTGGGGCACGTTCGTGTGTTAGCTTTGATCCACTGCGCCGTTCCTGCGTCTTCACGAGCGCTCTTCATCCAAATAGTGGTGAACTTGCAGATAAGAGGACGATGATCTGAATCTAACCCGCATCCGAAACAAAATACATGTTCTTGTCCGCATCGCACCGTAGGCACTTCAGTAAAGAGGATCGGGGCCTTACCACCCGGGCATAAGACGGTCTCAGGACACGAGGGATGTGGACAGAAGCGTAGATCCGGACGTGTCGAGACATACGACTGTAAGAGGATTTCCATATATCTACATCCACAGCGGGGATAAAGATTCACACAATAGAAACCAGCACCATTCGAGACGCACCTTGCATAGACCAGTGCGTCAACTAATCGCTGAATAGACCGCTCATCTACCACAGTTTTGCACCCGTCTTGCATGCAATTGAAGAAGCATTGACCTTCCTCCCTTGATCTTCGACGTGATGTAAATCTGCCAGCACTGCTCACAAAATGCATGTGTGCATCGCAGTTTAAAGATGTTTTCCGGGTCACTATCGCAGCAAATGGCGCATGTGAAATCTGTCGGCGTGTCAAGACGGGCGCGCTTGGTCGGACGGTCGTTCGCCTGGACTGTGGCGTCGACATGGACGTTCTGCGGTTCGCCAGCGTCTCGGAGGACCGACTGAGGATCATCCAGATATTTCTCGATGAGAAGGTCCATGTTCCACCGGAAATGTTGCAACAGAATAGACCCAATAGGCGACTTCAATGCCGCAGAAGGGGATATACAATGAGACATTAAGGTGTAAGAGGCACAACGAGTTACGAGAAATCTGCACCTCTATCCCTATGATGCTAGCCACCTTGCGTATGTCATTGTCCACTAGCTCTTGGAGATGTGCCGAGGAGAGACTTTTGAAATCTATGCCCTGCGTCTTCTTCTTTCCCTTGTCCTTTGATATGGGCATTTCGAAATCAGAGTCATCCTCCTTGCAATAGGTACCAAGTCAAGAACACGCTCTGCGGAAATCGAAGGGGATGCGATTTACCTCAAACACGGAAGCATCGGAGTCGTAAGAATCACTGGGAAAGCCGTCAGAGCCCTCAGACATGGTAGATGTATTAATGAAAGACCGCCTGCAGCTGTTCTACGCTGAAACACAAGCGAAACACGAACTTAGGGTCAATGGCCCAGCACTGCTGCACAGGACCCCGACGAATCCGCGATCCCTTTGGGTCCTAAAATAGGAAAAAATCGAAAATATTCCGAATCCAGAGTGCAAAGCGAGTTCCGAGCTCTTAGAAGATTTGCGGGGTCCTGTCAGTCCTGACATAGCTTTTGAAACTCCGCGGTTACGTTACATAACCTCAAGTCATAGCAGTGAGGACGATCGACCACCCAATTCTCCTTGAGCAGTAATGGGACCTCCAACAGACCTGAAGGAAGTCGTGGATTCAGAGATAAAGTAAACTCCTTTTCGGGTTGATCTATGCATGCTGACTCGACACGCAGAGAATGGCATTTTCGTGGGTCTTAGAATACCTGTCATCGGCACGGTCGATATGAATCGCGATATGGATGGCAGATATCTACTTCCACCAGCGTAATGCAGATGAACATCATGCTGCTCTTCAGCTGCGTGATGCAGTCCTTCGTCTGAGACGAGACGGTGCTTTCATTGCGGTTCCCCTGTTCCGAGTGAACACCGACCCGATAGGGCCTCATCCTGTTGGTAGGTAGCATCTGTCAGGTCTTTATAAATAGAAGAGGATAACCTTCTTCTGCAACACAGGCTCCTATGAGATATGGTGTCCCTCGGAGTCATTTGCGTCTGTATTTTCGTATCTTTGCTTGAATAGAGGAAGTCTCAGGTGCGAGACGTGGTTTGAGAAAATTATTCTCCAGTCCTCATAACATTATCATCTTTAAGTATTCTCGTACATCCGCTTACACGCGAGCAGGTTCGTCATTCGGCGTGGTATGTCATGTTTTAGTACTAATGATTGACTTCTATTCTCAGAGGAAGTATGTCGTCTCACGCATCCCCTCTATTTGTCTAATTGGCTGGCAGAGACCACGAAATACGCAATGCTTGGATAGGACCTTCCTTCCCCCTTGATCTATCCACTCTTCCGATCAAATCCGAGGAGATTCCTCTACAATACCCTAGCCTGAGTATGTTGAAATCTGTTCCTACTGTGTTAAGGGCTGCCTGACAAATGATGCATTCTTTGGTGGTGTAGAGTTGGGATATTCATCCGTTGCACCTACCTTATCTCTGGAAGACAGAAAGAAAATTGGCGCGAATATCGAGAATATCTTGAAGGGTGAAAAGGAAGCTGCCAAAGCCCCCCAGTGATTGAGGTCATAGCTATTAACCTCACGACATGAAAGGCTGTAGGTTGTCGGATCAGTACTTGGTACTTGTAGTCGTTGTAGGAAATGCATTTTTGTACGCCCAGTTTCGGACGATGTATACTGCTCTTATTTAGAAATGTACGAACTAGTCGGATAGGCGCCTATATGAACGACTATGATCAGTACTGACGGAATGCAATTCTCCCACCAGGTTTTCGGACGCGGCAATTTCCGAGATCACGAGGATGACACACGTGATCTTGTTGACTGGCCTGCGTCGCCTCTTCTGCTCTACGTTTCCATCCTTCAGATATGTACATAGAGTATACGTAGTTGATGAGACAAGCGAAAGAGACAGGAATTGCTATTAGATGCTTCTGCCATCATTGCATGGCAGACAGTACATGATAACTGACTAGCTTAAGAAGGTTGCCAGCAGTGGTCTTGTGAAGTATGTGTGTGTGTTCAGAGGTGGTATGCAAGCAATTCAACATGGCTGTTGAAGATGCATGAATCATGGTGATTGAGGGGAATAATGTCGAGCTATAACAGTCAACTGGAGAGCTTGGAGGTGCCAGGAGACAATTTTTTGGGTTATCTATTCATTTTTCCCTAGTGTTAAGTATGGAAGCTCAGTGAGCCATGCATACACGGTATGATCACAGCCCAATATGCACTCATCTTGTCTTTTCAGCCCAGATGTGCGAACGATGTAGGTATCGGTCAAAAATCTCTCATTTTATCCTACGTATGTTGCATTCTCTAGACTTCTCAACTTATGCAGACGGTGTGCGGCTTGGTATGTATTATCAGTTTATCTACATCTAAGCGCCCGCAGATCTCCGCGTCCGAAAACCTGGTGGGAGAATTGCATGCTCTTCAGTACTGGCATGAGTCATTACTATGCGTGGGCTCTCTTCTATGCACATCTCCGACCTGGAATCTACAGAGCAGAGGAACTCCCACAGACCTGTCCACAGTTTCTTATCAGGTTGACTTTTTGTCGCTGGTTGTGAAATCGGGGACGGCTGTCTCATTGGAAGATGGCACGGTCACGTCAAGGACCGTCGAACACCATCGTAATCAAGCTTGGTCCGTCTTCTCCTCCTTCGCTATTGACGCATACAGTGTGCCTATCCTAAATGCTGCCATATCGTAGGGACGTCGTCGATTGTCCATGAGAGCACCCATCAACCGCTGCTTTCCACCCTCTCCGCCGTGGTCGAGACTGTGGTGCATCTTCGCGCACAAGGGCACAAGGTAGTCCTGGTCAGCTCGGGAGCCATCGGGGTCGGTCTGAAGCGGATGGACATGGCAAACCGACCAAAGAGTTTGTCTGGCAAACAGGTGAGCATTCTGGTTATGTAGGCGGTCCTAATAAAGAGCCCAAATTTTATTTGAGTGGGAGCAAGTGTGCGGCCGACATAATGGCTTATGAGTCTCCGCATACACATTTTTATGTTTACTCTATATCGTTCCTCGTGTTCATTTACTGAAAAATTGGGCAGGCGTTGGCTGCCATAGGCCAAGGTCGGTTGATCGCGTTGTGGGACAATCTTTTCAGCCAGCTGGAACAGCCTATCGCTCAAGTTCTGCTCACTAGGGGTGATATCTCAGATGTGCGATTCACATTGATTAATATTTGTGAGGTCGTCGGTAACTCATGACGCTCAAACAACAGCGAACGCGTTACTTGAATGCTGTCAACACATTTAAGGAGTTGTTATCCATGGGTGTCATTCCTATTGTCAACGAAAACGACACCGTCTCCGTCAGCGTAAGTCGTCGCTTTTTATTGTTACTATCACCACCCAGTCTCATTCTCCGAACGTAGGAAATTAAATTCGGTGACAATGACACACTATCAGCAATTACATCCTCCATGATTCATGCCGATTATTTATTCCTACTTACGGATGTCGATGGTCTGTACACTGCTAATCCCCGCAAGGACCCAGCAGCACAGCGGATCGAGGTCGTATCATCCATCGCTACCATCCGCTCAGAAGGTATCGTACTCCGAGCTCCTTAGTTGTTCTCCGCAGCCTAAATACTTTATACAGTGAGCACAACCACTCTGGGATCTAGTCTGGGTACTGGAGGCATGGAAACGAAGCTCATTGCAGCCGAGATCGCAACAGCCGCCGGTGTAACAACCGTCATTACCTCTAGCAAGGATCCTAAAAACATCTTCAAAATTATCGAGTATAACAACCACCTGAAGTCTGGCACGTCAACACCTGCTGAATCACAGTCAGGTAGATCAAGCCCCGTACCCGCACTAGTTGCTATGCCCTCCACTCTAGTATCTGCCCCGAATCCAGCCATAAAATCTGCAGGGCAGAATATACCTGGCGGCAGTCTACCTAGACCACCACACACTCTGTTCAAGCCATCCCCAATGCCACTTCGAGATCTCAAATCGTGGACAAGCCACACACTTCACCCGTCTGGAAGTGTTATCATCGACAGCGGTGCACATCATGTACTATCTCGCCGTGAATCAGGTGGTCGGTTGCTTGCAGCAGGCGTTATTGGTGTGCGAGGAGCCTTTGCATCAGGGCAGGCTGTCCGCATTGTCGTTCGACGGCGACCCTCTGATTTAGATATGTCAACTACGGAAGAACGAACTACGGAAGAGCAAACTTCCTCAAGGACGAAATATCTAGATGGGCTGGCAACTTCGGAACCCAATACGCCGATACTCTTTGCGAGCGCTTCTGTCACCTCGTCTATCTCTACGTTGGACCCTGGTTTGGATATTTCTTCGTCCTTGCTGACCACTGTCGATGAAGATATGACTCCATCGACCACACTGAAATTACTGCCGGAAGATCACACTATGGTTGAGAAGCCAAGTGAAGAAAGTGATGACTGGGAAGTAGAGGAGGTCGGGAGAGGTCTTGCCAACTACAACTCCGCTCAGATTGATAAAGTCAAAGGTTTAAAAAGGTGGCGAGCTGTTATTTTAATTACTCTAGTGCGTGCTGATCGGTCTTGTGATGATCAGCTCCCATATTCCTCAGCTCCTGGAGTACGCGGATTCCGAGTATGTTGTTGAGAACATCACGATCCGTGTTCCACCATAACGGCGGTCCGCTTTCATCGGGCTCTCAGCATATTCTAGGGTATCGGGATAGTAAAGGACGGCTTGTGCCAGGGCTTGGCAATATAATACTTGTCGCGTACCACATCATTCGACGCGGTCGGAAGTAAAGCAGTGATTCAAATGAATCTTGTTGTCAAATTATACCATCCATTTGAAGTTAAACGTTTTGTGAATGCACATCTTTGACTCCGGTTCTGCTGTATCTGTACAGTGCGCCTGTGCTTGCGCGGGTCAGACGCACAGGAACTTGAAGATCCAAATGTACAGCTAATTGCACTGCAGTGTACAGCGCTCGCTACTGGGTGTCCCAACACGTGATTTCCGCCAAATACGGAACACCACAAATAACAGGTTTTCCAGATACTTGGGAGTTCGACAGAAACCACACACTATTTCCCTCTCACCCTTTCTGAAACCTCTCTATTCTATCTTTCCTTCCGTATTGGATGCTGTAATAATCTAGGACGAATATGCTTCATGGAAACTCCATCCGAATCCTGACGGGTTGGTGTCTACAAGCGAGCTCTAGGAGGTTTCGCTAACCGACAAGTCTTTAGGGAACAGCCACCCCGAGCTCGCCCAGGCTGTGGTCGAGCGGTGAGCTGCAGCGTCGTCCGACGCAGCAAACAGTCTGTGGACCAGTGATTCACTCAAGTGACCTCATTCAGGCTGAACGTGCCGTTGACCCCTTGCACGGTGAAGAAATTCTCGAATGGCGAGATCAACGTCAAAATATCAGAATCCGTTCGCGATGAGGACGTATTCATCATACAGTCTGGCTGCAGCGATGTGAATGACAATCTCATGGAGCTCCTCATCCTGATTTCAGCATGCAGAGGTGCATCCGCCAGACGAATCACCGCAGTCATACCCTGCTTTCCATATGCAAGGATGGACAAGAAGGACAAATCTCGTGCGCCTATCACCGCGAAGCTCGTTGCAAACATGCTGGCTGTGGCTGGCTGTGACCATGTCATTACAATGGATCTGCACGCCAGTCAGATTCAGGGGTTCTTCGACTTCCCAGTGGACAACCTCTACTCCGAACCTCTTATGATCTCCTACATCAAGAGACACATCGAGGGATGGAAAAACAGTATCATTGTGAGCCCCGACGCTGGAGGGGCTAAGCGGTGAGATGCTTTCTGTCATAAGACGTATCTGGCTCTCATGAATGGGCTAGAGTGACGGCGATTGCGGACAAGTTGGGTGTCGAATTCGCTCTCATACATAGGGAGCGGACCAGGAAACCAGGCAGTGCTCCGGAGAGAATGGAGGTCTTGGTCGGAGATGTTCACGACAAGGTATGTCGTAGCCACGCGCCCCGAGGCGAGATTGCTCAGTAGGTACCCAGGTTGCCATTCTCATAGATGATATGATCGACACGGGGAGCACGCTCTCCTTGGCAGCACCCCTGCTTAAAGCGAAAGGGGCCTCAAAAGTATATGCTCTCATCTCCCACGGTGAGTCTATCCATTTACATATGGTCCAAGGTATTAAAATGCGTCTTCTTCCGCATATCTGGTAGGCCTTCTGTCCGAAACCAAGATGAGCATCATCGAAGAACTCCCGATAGAGCAACTCGTAGTGAGTTTCTTTGAGTAGTCTTCGCCATCCCTAGTTCACGTCTGTTCACAGGTGACCAACACCATACCTCAGCAGCAGCACAAGGACGGCTGCTCGAAATTAGTGACGATAGACGTAAGTCCTACAATCGCGGAGAGCATCCGCAGGACACACAACGGGGAGAGTATCAGTCTCCTATTTGGCGATTGGGCGGAAGGCGCTGGGCTCAATGGCGTAGGGGTGCGTTCATGAAAGGAGAAGCGGACAATGGAAATAGATTTAGAAGCTGTCATCAGTATCGTACAAACAGAGCTTCCCACTAGTCTCCGCTGCGGTGTATGAGTGATCTCAGTTACTACAGAAAATATTATCTCTACCCAAAGATGAAGACAGATCTCCTGAGTTGTCCGCCATAAGATGGCAGTAATACATATCTGACCTCGAAGATACGCATACAAGCAAGTTTGATCCCGGTCGTGTGGCCGCATTAGTACACGATACCACAGTACACTATTCTGAGGCCATATCGATGTGCGTTGTTTGTGCAGCGCCGCAGGGAAGCAGCTACTATTTTATTCTGTCGCCGACTGATCAGCACCTCACGAATGTACTGTATAGGTCGCAAGGATAGACAAACCTGACTGAATTCCTATCACGTCCTCGCCAATCTCCAACCTTCATCTCGAGCGTCTTTTATCAAAAAGTCATACCAGAATATCGCTATAGGAACAGTGGACAGGTGCCAGAGCGAATGGGCATCGATGGTCCTGTTCCAAGGAGGGAAATCGAAAAGTTCCAACGAAGTCGCAAGCGTGGTGAGCAAGACAAACAGCGCAGCCGTGGAGGCGTAACTGGGCCGATATCCTCGCGGTCGGAATGGAAATCGACGCAGTAGGGGAAGGGATGTTGGAAGAGCGTACGCTATCCATAAAATATTGTGTGCCATACCGATAGCGAGGTTGAATGCCATGTTATAGGTGTAATCGAAACGTGGTAGTAGCGTGAGATAAGAGACGTGGGCCAGGTATGTCAAGATACAACTGCAAGTCCATAAGGTGTAAAAGCGAGACTTCACAGGGCTTGATGTGGATGAGGCGGACAGGCGACTGCGTTCAGAAGGATAGATATGAAAAAGACGCATGACGGCATAATATAGTGCATATAGGATCGCCAAGGCTGCAGAGAAATAGTCCATTTTCTCCGTCACAGGGAGGTCTATAGAATAAGCGTGGTCAATCTAGTGGAGGAGTGATGTCCCACAGGATAGTCACCAACCTCGCGTATGGAAAACTGAAGACCAGATCCAGGCATTCATACTGATAAATGCAAACCTCATATAGTATGGTTTCAGAGGATGCCCGTCAGGAATCAATTTTTGCATGCGACGCGCTCCTCTAGCATGGCACGCAAGGTTGAGGAGGGAGAACGCGACGGATGCAGGCTCCTGCATGCCAGCAAACCGCCAAAATGGCCACTTCCCATGGTATTGCTGCACCGGAATTGAGCTCGCCAAAGCGCGATCAGTGATGCTATGCATACAGCCATATTTGCAGTCGTCCGTACACGACCATCGCGTAAGTTTCAACGCGATGGGTAAAGAGCTTGCCCAAGCAGAGTCGCTACAAATAAGCGATTCACAGTTCGACACGCATTTACGGTAATTTTCGTCGCGGTCACCAGAAGATGCAAATGTCAGAGTTATCAACGCCAAAAGTAACAGTGCATAGGTGTATAGTCTTGTTGACATGGAGGGGGCCGTCGGAAAGATGTCGTCAGTCTCGTAAGTGCAGTGAGCTGCACCAGCCTGAGTGAAGGCCTGGACGATTGGTGGGCGACGTTGGGCAGCCTCAAATATTAGTCCTTGCCCGATTCAGCTGTATTAGTCAGCTGTGGCAGATCGTCAAGGTCAGCCCGAGTACAAGTTTCCTTCCAACCAAATTACACAGCTCCTGCCAAAGATATCAACGCGAGTAAGGAATATCCCTCACGTCGCATAGAATAGCCAAGGAGATAAGAGTTAGTAGAAAGGAGTTGGTAGAGACCATCTACATAATCCGACATTTTGTTCGAGCTGACTTAGTTGCATCCAGTAGTCTGACATTCGGAAGTGTTGTGGTGACCACAAGACCGGGAAGCAGTCTGTCTTCCCATTTTATCAAGAATATCTCGTATCAGTGCTACCTTCCGAGATCTTTCATACTAATTCCAAACGTTCAACACGAATTCTCATTTTCCGAGCATGGTTCGTTCGTCCCAAGCCACCACATTTTCATCGTCTCCATATTTTGATGATCGCGGATCTCACGGTTACGCACAACCCATAACCGAACGTATAAATGTGAGTAGATATAGTGAGTAGCGCTTACTATCGTGCTTATGCGTAATTAGCCCCATTCGCGACCCATAGTCTCATATTACTTCCCAAAAGGAGTTGGTGAACAACATTATGGGGTACTTGGCTACATTGATCTCCCTTGTCGCGACACACTCAATGGATATTGTACAGGAACGGCATCCGATGAAGCCACACAGGCTAACTCTGACGAACACCCTTGTCATAGGGTATGGCCTCGATAAACAAATTCACCATATATATAATCCTCGTCCAGCTACGCAAGCAGAACTTGAGGCCTATCATGACCACGACTACATCGAATTCCTCTCTAGGTACGGAACTCAACGCTATTTCGCTGATGATTTCATCGATATTTAACGTGATATCTCAGGGTCACACCACAGAACCAGACTGACATGAAGCATCTAATCGACACTTTCAACTGCGTAGAAGATTGTCCAATATTTGCGGATATGTACGAATTTTGTCGCATGTACGCTGGAGGCTCTCTTGCCGCCGCCAGGAAGCTCTGTGCTGGGACTACCGACATTGCTATTAACTGGTCTGGCGGGCTTCACCATGCCAAGAAAGGCGAAGCGAGCGGATTTTGTTACGTGAACGACATCGTCCTAGCAATTCTAGAGCTTCTCAGGTCAGTTTCTCGTCTTCCAGATCTAATTTCGTCCAAGTAATGTCTCCTAGATATCATCCGAGGGTTTTGTATATCGATATCGATATACACCACGGTGATGGTGTGGAATTTGCATTTTACCATACAAACCGCGTCATGACGGTGTCGTTTCACAAGTACACGGGCGACTTTTTCCCAGGTACAGGAAAATTGGACGACAATGGGGCAGGGCTTGGCAAGCATTTTTGCCTTAATGTCCCGCTACAAGACGGTATAGACGACAATATGTATCTGACCATCTTCAAGACTGTGATAGAAGACACTGTCACCGCTTTCCGACCGACTTCCATAGTATTGCAGTGCGGCGCAGATTCTCTGGGCTGCGATCGACTAGGCGCTTTTAATCTATCGATCGCAGCCCATGGGGAATGCGTAAATTTCGTCCGCAAGTTCAATGTGCCTCTCCTTGTTCTCGGAGGCGGTGGCTACAACATCAAGAACGTCAGTCGTTGCTGGACGTACGAGACTTCTGTTCTCGTTGGTGCCGCTGTTCCAGACGAATTGCCCGTCACCATATACGATTCTTTCTTCCGCGATTCCCACTGGAAGCTGCATCCGCCTCTCACAGGGAAGGTGGACAATCAGAACTCAGCTGCGTCGCTCCAGCGCATTACTATCAGTATCCGAAACAAGCTACGGTATCTCCAAGGCGCCCCTAGCGTTGCCATGCAGGAGATTCCGCCAGATCTAGCAGGTTGGTTAGATGATGAAACACGGACACGTGAAGAGAAACAGGAAGAAAGGGGTACCGCGCATGCAGGAGAAAGTCGAGAAGATCGTTCCATTCTGCGGAACGAGTATTACGATGGGGAGGGGGATCACGATGCAGAGGAAACCTTGTCAGTAACTACAGCTCGGACAAAGGCATCATCTACAACTCGAAGGACGAGGGCAGGCACGACGAAACGAGGCCGGGGAAGGGGAAGAGGCAAGTCGTCTGTTACAGCCGACAGCGCGGCCGGTGAAGATGGAGAAGATGCTCAACATGAAAAGGCTTCTGCACCCGTCGCTCGGTCGACTAGAGGCAGGGGCAGAGGCAAAGGTCGCGGGCGTGGGCGCCCCAGAGCTCAAGAAAAAGAGCTAGAGGCAGATACTACAGCCCCGGAAGCGGATTCTGCGGCGGACGCACAGATGGACGAAATACCGCCAGATTTGGATGTCGTCTGAAGGCTACAACGGGAGGAGGAAAGCTTTTGGATAACCTTGAGGGTGCGTAGCGGCCACTTTAACTTTCGCGCGAAGCTGACACCCTCAATCTGGTGTATTAGGCTGCTCTTGACTTCGTGCGTCGGTCTGAGTGTGCATCCTGACATCTGCGTATTACTATCGGCTGCATTGATGTCATCTCCGAAGAGCGTAATTCTCACAGCAAGTCAAAGCAGGAAAGATATGCTCAAGGCTGTGCGCTCGCATTAATATCTATGCGCCACAACAGGGTGAAATTGATCGCAGGAAGAGACAGACAGTGACATGGGATCTGGGGCGCATGAGCTTGACGGGTCCCTCGGTTGGCAAAATTAGTAATGGAGATGAAAACAGTACTGCAGTAGTGTTAATAATATAAAGTATGGAATAGGGCGATCGCATCTCAGATTGTCGTATTTGTAGTTTGTATAGTGGCGAGAGGCACAAAGTAGCTGATGCGGGCACAGCGCTCTACAGACTAAGTTCTCGTACCGCTCCGCACTTTTGAACCGAGTAAAGACGCCACTTCGTAGCATGCAACGAGCAAGAGCTGCCCTACTAGATCCATGGATGCCGAGTGCAATGGCAAGGCGTACACGTCGGGATCCAGCTTCCGTGACCATAGGAAGTTGGTCACTACTCGAGCGAGGTTGAGTGATATGAGAACCTGCGGATGCACAGCGGAGCTTAGTGTCATACGTTGAAAGCGATCACAAAATATGACCTACGGTAACGCAGAAGAACAAAACTTCCAGCACCAAGAAGACAATATGGAGATGCAACCAGCCGAAGGCATAGACGGTGGAAAGAAAGATGATTTGGATGGGCAGGCAGACCGCAAGTAGAGTTGCCATTACAAGCCTGGGCTTTGGATGGGGAATGTGATCAACGCTGGACGGCGGATGTACCATTGCTGCCGCGTGAAAGGCTGTTGATAATCGAGAGACGAAGATCGAGCCGACACTTCCAGGGAGACCTGATGATAAAACAAACCATGAATGCATGCTCAGCGTCGGAGCAACGACAGCTTACCAGTAATGACGACGGCCAACATCGCAAATTCTTTGTAACGGCTCACGAACGCATCTAGTACTAAGCCAGTACCACTGCTGATGATCATTGCGGCGATCAGGGGAGTCCAACCCTGTGTGAGCAGATTTTTGACGTGTACATTCCGATATGCGACGATTGTCCAACCAATCGCAGCAATAGTAAGGATAATAACCAGAATTAGCGGTATGGGCGTGTTAACGATCTGCACATGCAGGACGGAGACGAGCCCAAAAATGGACAGAGTGACCAGATCTCCTAGACATCCTGCCACCGGAGGAGCTATATTGTCTGGAGATGAATAGTGAGGTCCAACCAGGGCTGATGAGGTGTAGAATAGTGACTTACCAGGATCAAGGCCGAATCGTCGGCAGAGGATAATTAGACAGCACATAAAAGATCCCAGAATTGCACTGGATATGGCGGTCGAGCACATAGCAGCCGATGCCACCATTACGAATCTACAAACAGTCATGATTTTATGAGCACACGAACAAGAAGTAGAACATGCAAAGATGTACTCCGCTGGCCCAGATATTTTCTTTCCTCCGGCTGGTAGTGTTGGTCGGCTCTTGCGAGCTTCGTGAAGAACTATTCCGAGCGACCGGACAAGAGATACTGACGTAAGATTTGACGAAATGGTTGTATTTCCTACAGCAGCGGGCACAGCTTGCTTGCCATCGCCCTGAGAGATGACACGACCAAGTACAAATGAGACGCAGGCCGCAACAAATGATACTACCGCGGCCTGTACTTGAAGGATGGTCAGATTGCCTATGATTATAGCGCGACGTGTGTCGGGTTTGTCTAGCTCTCCGACATTAGCCGCTGTACCTAAGCGAGCCGAGAGGTTCATCTCGAGATTACCCTTGAGATTTAACACCACAGGAATAATCATGATGAGCTCGTCAACCCTGGACATAGCTTTCCAGTGCTGTGGAGATGAGTATGGGCAAACTGCGTGAATAGCGGGCCACCGTACCGACACATTATTAAGGATCTCCCCGGTGAACAGCAAACCCAAAGTGGTTATGAATAATGTAGGAGCCGTCTGCGGAATACGATATGAGCAGTACACTTATACATCTCAGTGTCAAATGTACCTCGATGACGATACTTTTTATTTGACTCCATGCGCTATGATGGTGGGGCGGTGAAGGTTCTCGCTCATGAGAATCAAGCAATGCACGAGTGCCATCATCCCCTGTGTCGTCTTCGTCGTCGGAATCAGCTTGTTCTGGCAGATAGGCCGAATTTTGTCTGAAGGCATGGCGGTGATGAGAATCGGCAGTGACAGTAATTTCTTCCAGGTCCTTCAATTCTATAGTTTCCGAGCTCGCTGGAGAAGCTGGGAGAGGCGAGTCCGTCTTTAACATCTCTGAGGCCACAAGCAGAAATTAAGGAGTGAACAAGAGGACATTCAACATCTGAGGCCCATGATAGTCCGAGACGCACAAGTTGACGGAAGCAAGTGGCATCCTAAGCTCTGGCTGTTTCATGACTAGAGCGGTACTGCGTGCGTATACTAAGTACTTAGAACGGCAGTTGCCGCACAAAGCATCACGTGTGTTTAAATCACCCGTGGGAATATTCCGACACCGCGAATTGTCTTTGACGCGTGACCGGCGCGGCCGGCGCTAAAGCCACTTGCTTCCGTTCGCGACGGTGCTCATTCACTGCCTCTGCAGTTTCTGCTCTGCTGCCGTCCATTCGTCTGCTTGGGCTCTCTGTGTCCTGTAATAAGTGGTTTCATTGCTATAATCAATACGTAGCGCTATACTACTGGTCCGGAGGCCATGTCGTCGGTGATACCGCCGTATACATCACCTCCGACAATTCGCTCTACTCTATTCGAGAATCCTCCCGACGTCATCCCTCCAACAGACGAGCTAGAGGTACTGAATGATGAACTCAAGGTGCTTAAGCAGAAGGCAATAGAGAGGGCCAGAAAGGCCGGAGAGGATCTCAAGACAATTGAAGAGTCTATGAGACGTATGAAGGAGAAGGAGAAGGGAAAGGCCAAGGCTATCGAGAAAGTGAAGAGAGAAAGTGGCTGTACGTAGAACCCTTTACTCTGCCAAAATATACCTGACACAATGTGTTGATTCTGTTATGTTATGGTGCCTATACAATTCGCCACATTATTACTTGCTCGCTGTAATTATCGCTGTTTATGCGACCGCTGCACGCTTCGCGTAACTCGACTGGCTACTCTTCCTTTGATCACGCTCTCTGCGGTATTTCATGGCTTGGTCTTCTGGCACTACTACGATGGCAATTCTTGTGTATAGCTACGCCGCATTTAAACGGTGATGAAACAGCATCGCCACCACAGCCTCCACCCCTCCCGCAGAGACCTCGTATACCACCAGTGGTCCTCACCTCAGCTTCCCCAGCGCCAATACCTGTTGTGGATATGCGCAAGTCGTGAGCAACGCACAGTCTGTCCTTGCCCACCTGCTGATGATAAGCTAGTATACCTGAAGAGATCAAGAAGAAGAAGAAGAAACGGAAACGTGAGGAGCTTAGCGATGCTGAACCAGGTGAGCCTTATTCTCCAGCCTTGGCTAGTCATTTTGCAGAAGTCACCTATTGTCTCTAGAACCACAGAAAGTACGCAAGGCTTCTCCCGTCCCTGCACATTCGCATCCACCGGTCCTACCAAATCCGCCTCCACCCAAGGCTGCGAAGTATCCGTCGTCGTCACTTGTGTTCAGCAAAGTAAGTCCTCAATCTCAAGTGATTTCTTGTTGTCTCAGTGGCTGAGTACAAATCAGCCGGCGAATGGTCAAGATTTTGCATTACCGCCTTCAATATCGCTTCTTCCTCCTCGTCCACCCTTACAGCCCACACCTATACCAGGGCCCAGCAAGCCCACCGATGTGCGAGAAGATTTCAGTAAGAGCAAGCCGCCAGGCGGCCAGGTGCAGGTGACGACCTTCTACACGAGCATTGAGCCATGGATACGTCCTATCAAAGAGGAAGATATCGGCTTCCTTGAATACACAGGAGACGAGGTGGAGCCTTTTATAATGCCGAAATTAGGGCGGCATTATGCGGAGGTATGGGAAGAGGAAGACATCAAGTTATATGGTGCCCCGCTTCCTGGCACTGCTGCAATGCGTGCGGTAGCACGGGGACATGCATCCAGCTCAACAACGCCATTACCACGATGGGAACCATCGACACTGATGGAGGCTGATCTCCTCACGGAGGAGAGGGGTCATGGTCCTTTAACCGAACGGCTGGTCAGTGCGTTGATTCCAATGCACAATGCAACAGAATGGAGGGGTGTAAAAGCAGCTGAGGAAGCAATGGAAGGTCGTCCTGGGACGAATGGTGCTGCTGCCGCCGCTGCTCGAGATAAGCTCAATGTCGCAGATCTGGAGGACCGGATCAAGAACGTGCTTCGGTTTCATGGTCTGCTGGAAGAATTGGTGAGTTCTTTCAATGGGTGGCAAAATTAGACCGCTAGTTCTCACAAAACAAACACAATTAGCCTGACTTTTCAGAGGCTGTGGACGATCCAATAGCCACTGCTCTACGCCACGGACAGCGCGAACTTCGAATAGTCCTTGCAAACAACAAGGCTCGGAGGGCTCGTCTTGCTGCTATTGCGCGCGACCGGCTCGGGTATCAAGAATATGTTGAGCTACGCGACTCTATCGACAGGAATATCACCACTCTATATTCAAAGTTGCAGAAGAGGGATGGCCCGAAGGCGAACAAGAAGAAGAAGAAAAGCGTGGAGCTCAACGGCGCACCAAATGGCGCACTGACTGGTGTCAGCGCTTTGCCGCCATGTCCCGCTTCAATCGGGTTGGGTCCGGACGAGGAGAACAGGTTGAATGTGCCAGAGCAGCTCAAGCGACTGGTGCAGACACGGCGGCAATGGGTCGATACCGTGGGCGCAGTATTCGAGGAGAAACAGAACGAGAATCCAGGGCGAATCTGGGGTCTGCCCAGGACCAGCGTTTTCGAAGGGATCGAAGAGGAGGTCCGGCGAGAGATTGCCAGAAATTCTCCGTCAGGGTCAACGCCTAACTCCCACCTGCATTTGAGAGCGCCCACTAGTGTTTCGGACTCACGGACTACCAGTAGTACCAACCTGACTAAAGGCAAAGAAAAAGCATCGGAAAACGACATGGATATTGACTGATTCACAGGATGGCTATGACCCATTTCGTATCATCACACTTATTACTATTATTGCTGTCATCTGCACGCCCTCGTTCTCATCCATCCAATGCATTTTCTGATGACCATGTTGGCATCGTCCCGAGCAGAGGGTATCTACACTATTTCAGCGGCTGTTTTCGTCTTTTTGGATTTCTTCGTATGAGCACCGTCACCTTTCCGCTTCTTCTTCACCACCTCCCCGACCTCCGCTGCTGCAGAACGCTCGCCTTGGGCATCCTTTATAGGTAGCTCTTCGCCTTGCGCTGTTTCTAGCATCTCTTCCACCTGATCAACATCCATTGACTCCGGTGAACCGGCGGCGATAGCCAGCGACCCTAAAGGCATGAAACGGTGTTTCAGGACTTCTACAGGATAGCGGTGTCGTGCCGCACTCTTATATGTAGATGATGTCGAATCCGAGCCTGACACTGCTGGGGATGGGTCGGGTGTCGGTAACACAGGCTTCGCAGTAATAACAAGATGCCGCGCAATTGGCTTGGACGCTGAAGCACTTGGAGGTCGGAATGCCAACTCTACAGGAAGATCTGGGGTTGTATTCACCTTGATAAAGTGATCCGCCTTTCTGCCGTCTGGGCAGGAGACATGACAATCCCTTAACTTCCTCCCCACCCATGTAGTCCGCTTTATCTTCACCCAGCGACCATACCTCGTAAGAGGTATGCTTGCGTTCAATAGACCCTATTCGAGTCGTTTTCGAAGGCGACGGTGCATCTAGCTTGACATCATGCAGATGCCTGGCCTTGACCTAATGCGAACAGCTGAGATGACATCTAGAACATGTAGCAATAAATCTAAATCTTACACCCTCTGGCACGCGAATCATCCATAACTCCAGATTGTCATCATCATGCACAGCGTCCCAGTCAAATTCTCCAAAGTCGACTTCATGGTTGACGGGTACAGAGCCGGCAGGGGGCTTGTAAGTAAGATCAGGACTGGCCTCGACATTTCCTTCGGCTACTTTTGACTTCGCTTTCCTCTTGTTCTTTCTACCGTGATCCTCCAACTTCTTCGTCCTTTTCGAGATGAGCTCCGGCTCTGGCGACGATGATTCGGAAGAGCTCATGTTGCAATGATATCGAAGTCAAGCCAAAAAACGATGCGAATTCGACGCAGGGTAAGAGTGGCGAGCGGCAAGGCAGGCAATAAAACGAAGCAATCCTTTATAGAGAGTGCAGCCGAGCCGAGCTATCCCAGAACTCTCTGAGTGATACTGTAAGATTCACTGTCAGTGTTTGACTGCGACCTACTTTCAGCGAACATCACTATTCAGTCTTTCAATTTCACTGTCCTCCTGGCACGTGACCTATATTAACGGAATGACCGTCGCCGACTCGCCTTGGAGTTGCAATCGGCAGTAACAATGAGTACGTTGATCATGACTTATGAGCTCGCTAGCCAATTCAATGGCATTATTAGCTCACAGAACGACATATTCTAGTTACAACCGAGGCAGACGAAAAAATCGAATAAGATTTAGAGTATAGGGCCGAGATTCAATGTGTCAACTTATAAGTATGGTACTTGTTATGCATGCATCTAGGAGGAACGCAGAAGAACACGACCGCTCGACGGTGACATTGCCATGGATGTTGTATGTATTGTAAGTGTAAGTGTAACGAGCGGGACGAGGGACAAAGAAGCACCTGGTTTCGTAACAGATCCGACCGCTAGTGTGACAACAAGAGAAGATTGAATACGTTATGGATTCGGTGTGCTGCAAGGAGCAAGGCGGAAATTGCGCGGTGTATACAGATGGAGTGATCGATTCAGGGACACATGTAGAGGGGAGAGAAAGATTCGCAGTGTGGATCGTTCTGACATCAATGTTCTTGATGTGCAACGCTGTCGGGACCTATATCCTCGCCATCCACGATAAGCCCATCGTCGTCATCTTCCGCGTCCAGATCTATGTCCGCGACAGCGTCAACATGATGACACTCCCCACTGACTTGCCCGCCTGGCTCTCCGTCACAGGCCCCAGGGTGCGGCGGGAAATTCTCATCGGACGCGGGCAACGTAGGTGCAATGGGTGCGCCCTCCCCGCGCATCCACTCATCCTCCCACAGATCGATGATCTTCGACCGTTTCCGTGGGTCGCGGACAAGTAGCTTCTCGACGACTCGGCGCACACCAGCACTTTTCGCTAGCGCTATGCCTGTCAGCCGCCCTGCCTCTTCGCCACTGCTATCACTGCTGTCCTCCGGCCACGCATATTCCGCCTTCGCGATGCGCACCAAGAGCGCCTTGCGTTCTGCCCGGACGTCTGCTCTGTGCTTAGCGGGAGATTGGACAGTCGTCGCTTCCTCACGTTCTCGCGACGCTGTCCGTGCTCGCTGACGGTCAAACGGCAGCCTACGGGTGGCGAGTGTATACAGGACGACACCGCATGCCCACGCGTCTGTCTCGCGTCCATCGTATGGTCGCCCCGTGACGAGCTCGGGGGCAGCGTAGGACTCGGAGCCACAAAGCGTCGTGAGGAGTGGCTGCGCTGGATCGATGAACCGCGAGAGACCAAAGTCTGTCAGCTTGATCAGCGAAGCAGGCAGTGAAGGAAGGGGTGATGAGAACAGAGATGTCGTGAGGAGAATATCTGTCGGTTATTTGATCAGAATACGTCATCTTCATGAGATGCCAGCAATCACGACCTACTTTCGAGTTTGATATCCCGGTGTACAAGGCCTACACCATGCATCCAGCCGACGGCTTTACATAGCTCGCCAAATATACGGCGGAGCAGCGCTTCGTCCAGGCTTGAATGACTCTCTGCGTGGTCGATAACGTCAAAAAGTTCGCCCCCGCCGACATACTCGAGCACAAGACAATGATGTGACACCGTGCTGAAGGAGTGAACATACGAGACGATCGACGGATGCGAGATGTGCTACACCGATGGTCAGCCCAGGAACTGGCGTGCTGCACGGCAAAGATGTAAGAGAGAATGAAAACTCACCCGTAAGATCTCGACCTCACGGACGAAGCTCACGCGCGAGCGCGAGTTGCTTTCGCACATCTCACGGTCCGTCATCTTAACGGCGACCAGCCTGCCGGATACCGTGGTGACGGCACGCGTGGCAAGCACACCTGAACCATCCTCGCTCAGGTATATGCTCTCGTCGCTCTGTTCCTGCCCGTGCCCACGCACCACCACCCTGTTTTCTCTCCTCATGGGTACCCCGCCCTTGCCTGACACTGCACCGAACTTTGGCCTCGTACCCTCCAGTCTTCTCCCCCTCTTCTCGCTCCTGCTCCTCAACAAACTAGTCTTCCTCGACAGCTCTAGCGCGCCAAGCTGGCCCTGCACGTCCCTGGCAAGCCATACGCTGCTGAAGGCACCGTGCCCTAATACGCGCTCGAGTCGCAATGAAAGCGATGTGCTGTTCAAGACAGCGCCCGCTTCCAGGCGTGAGGACTGTGACTGTGAATCGGTCGTTGGTATTGGTGGTGGTGGTGGTGGTGGTTTTGGTTTAGGCTCGATAGCCGTGGATACACTGGACGAGTGCTCGAAGTCTGCAGCACCAGAAAGCCGGGTGGGCAGGTCCGAAGGCTCGGGGACGTGAGGAGGCGCTGAGCCATTTTCGACAGTAGGCGAAGCGCTGTATGCGTCCACGTAGGTTGGGATGCCTGGGTAGGAACGGGGTGTAGGGTCGAACTCTCGAAATTCGCGTCGATGACCGGTGGAGTTGTCGCCCGAGTCATCCTCTGTTCCGTAACGCCTCCGTGATGGGAACAGACGCGAGAGGGGGATGGGAGGAAGGTGACTTCGCTTGGGAGGGGAGCTAGAACTTTCGCGAGAATCTGTAGGACTGGCTGGGAAATGGGCAGCGGTAGGGGGAGGAGTAGGCAGGAGTGAAGGCCCGAAGAAGTCGGCGTTGAGGGAGCGCTTAGGAGCGCGTTGCTCAATGCGTGGTGTTTCATCGGCTCCGGGATTGTCCTCGTACTCGGAAGAAGCGGACGCTTGAGAGACGATGGAATCGATGGAGGCCTGTGACTTGATAGACGTGGACCGCCTGTTTGGATTTGGCGGAGGGAGGGGCGTAGGCGAGCCACCAAAGGGAGATCCAAAGAATGCATGGGTCTTGCTCCCAATCGAATGGACTGATACAGAAGGGGATGGTAAGGGAGAGGGTGCAGATGCTGAGGTGATCGATGAGGATGATGTAAGGACACTCAAATGCGAATAACGAGTGGAAGAGCTGTCAGTGGAAGACGAAGGGCTGAGATATCCCGTCCGGTTGGCAATCATTGTGAAATGCCGAAATGTTGCGGGAAAAGGCCAAAGGAATTCTTGAGAAAGAGATGATGAAGTGCAGTTGAAAGTTACAAGTGGGAGAACGCGATAGGGAACGTGAAGGGAGTCAGGATACAAGGTATACAGTCTGTTCCCGTAGATGTTTGTAAGGAGTCGGGTGGTGTAGGGTACGTCCTTGGAAGGGCGAAAGTGAAGCCAAATCCAATTGAGCCCTGTGACCGAACCCTGACGAAGTGGAGAGTTTACAGTCCCGAGTTGAGAACGGCCAAGTATTCGCAGAGGTAATAGAAGACCTTGGGGAAATCAGGGACAAATGAGGGCATTAATGTCTAGCCCTTACAATCTGGATGTTACCAGAGCATGATCCTTCGGGACGAAGAAAACAGGGAGAGAGACCGTCAACGACGCGGTCGACGTGGTGGAGAGGTAGACGGAGGTGGAGCGAGCGCGGCGCAGGCAAACACTGCAAGACCGTCCGTCTTACTCCCCGGTCCGAGCGCCCATCACGTCACAAGTCACAGCTGCCAAGACATCTGTCAGCTCCGACGACCGTGCGTCTGTGACTTCCGTCACGCAGCATTCTTGCTTTCTCTACTTCTCTACATCACACGCTAGTCACAACTGCACAATCAATTCCTTCACGGAAAGATCTTACAGCTACAATTATGGCATGCTCACCATTAGAAGGGGAATTGTCGTGGACTTCCTCTGGCCATGTGCAATGCCCGCGATACGGAGAACCTCGCGCGCACAGGCTCCGCTACCAGCGGAAACAACCGGGAGGCGAGCAGTCAAGATTGAGTCAGAGCCAAGTCAAGGACGTCGAACTCTCATGCGCACGGTTCACGAACCAGAGCTAGACATATCGAGCAAAGAGTTCGCAGCAGATATGACAGCCCGCAGGAGATTTCCGAAGCAGTTGCAGAGTGAATTCGTGAGCCATTTCGTCTTGTCGATCAGCCATTCACAGGGAATCCCAGTCTGAGCGACCGAGCTCGTCGTCTCATACAGCAAACGACTATATATCGCTGCTAGAGCCTGCAGGCAAGCTTCGACATCAGAATTTCTTCAGTTGTGGGTTCCACGCTTACTGCGCAGACCGACTGTGGGTATGTGGTGCCTGGAACGGGGCTTGCAGCCGCTGGTTGAACTATTCAGAAGCTCACAAGCAAGATGTCCGCGAACACGTCCCCGCGCCGCCTTCGCATGCATCTTCACTCAGACTGAGCCAATGTGGAGAGATGTAGGACCGATGTCGAAATTGAAAGGCTCACTGCTCAGATTCCAACTATTAATATTCTCATGCTTGTGGTATGTCTGTGGTAAGTGGTACCAGCGATGAGCGTTAACTTCGCCGATGTAAGTATGCATATTTCCAACTATGAATGTAATTGATCTTCGCTAATAGTAATCGAGACCACATATGAACGCCCCGGAGGCCGCCGGCACTGTCTCGCATAACCTACTCATAACCTTGTAATGAGACTCTGCGTCGGCCACTGTCAGGAAAGCGAATCGGCGGGAGCATGCAGGGCGCATCATTCATATCAAATCGACGGTTTCACTTCTTCACGGGCACCCACCGGCATCGCCACTCAAGATCCAACGAGCCATTGATTATTGCAAGAAGTTAAATCTTGCTGCTGCTGATCGGATATTAGGGACCAGATCCAATATTAATCAGGGGTCTACAAACTATACATGTAGTCTGTTCCACGGAAAATCCAGAGAACACTGGTGACCCTGACTGACATCATGACATGTCCCCTGACCAGTGCGATCCGTCATGAACTCCTCTAACCGTAAACTATCCATGGCTTTTAGTGAGGAGTTTTAACTACAAAAGAGGCGGATGCACGGCCCGGGACCGACCACGACATGTCTGGATTCGTCTGGGTTCATCGTGCGCCGTTCAGCTGCTCACATGAGTGGCCACCGGTACCGTCTGTCTTGCCCTGAGCGTATGCAAGCACCCCTCGCCGCCCCCGACAGGAGGACGGCTCAGGGGAAGTTGCGGTAATCTGCAGTTGTACCTTCGGGGGCCCGGTCTCACCGCCGAGGGTCCTTTGCAGAAATGTCCTAGCACGACAGCTCGATAGGAGGGCATAACACCCTGAGTGGCGAGCCGTAATCGCAAGGAAGTTTCCAAGTTGCCGACATGTGCACGATGCACGAGATGCAATTGTGCACAAGATTTCGCAATAGTGGGGGACGCACTAGGAGGCACTGTATCTAGGAACGTCCAGGTCGAGTTGCCAAGTACTGATCTTGTACTACGCCTGCTTTCGGAGTGGCACAACCTGATACAGCGACCGTGCACACGATGGGATCTGGCGTGTGCAGACCCAGTCAGCTACGGCAAAAAGAACAAGTAGATTATCCAGATGATACTGACCTATCGAGGATATAGACGCTCCTGAACTGGTCGTGGTGAATCTGGTGATAGCGCGGATTGAAAATCGGCCCTTAGTCTCAACTCTACAGACACCAGATTGAGCTAGAAGGCTCGAGAGTGGGTCGAAGACGAAGCAGCTGTGACGATTCGCAAAGGGCCTATACTCTAGATTTGATCTCATGGTCATCATACCAGCTAGGCCCGCCGCGAATGTGACAGTGCAAAAAAAACTCGACTAAAACGGGTTGCTAAAAACATTGACGTGTGCCGAGACAGCTTGCAATTATGGATTGAAGTGAATAGCGTCGGAAGACATGATAAGGAATATCATGTGGACATCCAGAGCGACCTACCAATATGTCATCTGCGGCAGTCGTAACCAGGGAGATTCGGAGGACATAACTCCTGCAAGCACTGGTGCGTAAGAAATAATATTGCCTGTCGGCCGGCACCGTACTCACCCTCAGCAGTTTACATAAAGTGGACACGATGAAGCAGTGCGAGCAGGTTTACAGATAGTGGCAAAATTGATGTAGTTCATAACGCTGCTGAGAATAATATACTCAGTTGAGTAGTATCGCCTAGAGACGTACATTCGTGATTTTTGGTTACTCTTCAGCTGAAGTACGCCGGTATGACGGATAGTAAGTTGTCGAGATGCTAACAAATGCGTTTCTCATCTGGGTTATCCACTGGCGTCGAGGTAACATGAGTCATTTGTACGCTGGTCGAAGACGCGGAGATTTTGTGACCGTTGACTTTCTTACTAGCAAAATGATGAATGCGTTACTTCATCAGTCACCCCAATTAGCCGGTATGCAAACTTCGGACCTTGTTCCACTCACCACACCTCGCCGAAGCACTCCACAGCGGCGTACTCACAGAGGACGTATATGCATACAGCATTATTCAGAAAGCGGGACAGAGAACCGCCGCTCGTAATCCTTATGCAGCTGATGACTGGGAACTGCTGTGAAGGTGAACGTAGCACCTACAATAGATAATAGGGTATAGAGTCCACATGCCCATTGGATGTCTGCTAAAGTCGGTAAGAACACGCCAGCTAGAGGAGAGGATTGCACTAGTAACACAGGAAACAACGGTGTCGGACAGCTTCCAAACGGACGCTCGGAACCATACCGGCGTTGACATATTCCGTACGTGTCATACAACGCGGAAGTTATGGCTCACGGGTCAACAATCGCGGACGGGACGCGCTATGTCAACCCACCGGCTATGATGATCCGTGTGGGTCATATATGACATTATGACATTCGAACTATCACACTGCGTGCGTCAACGGAAATTTATTAGTCGCTCACTGGGTAAGGACGTCTTCCAATGACCGCGTACGAACAGCCTGTCGACCGCATCATACATACTGCGATGTACCAGCTGATCATAGGCAGGTGATGAGAGGAACCGTATGTATGGCGGGAAATGATCCGCATTGTTGTAATCTCACGCGCTCGGGAGAGTAGGATGCTTCTTGAACAGTTGTCGATTGAACAAGGCAGCATGAAGGGGTAGAAGGTTTTGATTCTCCACACCCAGCCGGTCCGCCATCGTACTAAGGGCATGTTTGTGTGGCCGTGACGTCGACGCCGCGCAGCCTCGTGCGGTTGCGCCCAATACGACGCAGTGGAGCAAAAAATGAACACGGGACAGGAACAGCATATGGACGACGAGTTCATTCTTTCTAGCCTAAAGTCAAAAATCTGTTATGACGAGGTTCTTCGGGAGGATGTCGTGATCAGAGTAAAAGATTCTCGACAAAAGCCTCAACATACTTTTCATTTTGTGGAAGTTTTCAACAAATCCTCCACAGGCGCTCCAGCTGCTCCCAATCCGTATCGCTGTCAGCTATCGGGTCCCGGGAGCAGTGGCCTCGCGAAATTGTACAACGCCTCCATCAGTCGCCTGAGTCACCCGGTCCGCTGTCAATGCTCAGTCAGCACGACACGAAGGTATGCCAATGCTCATGCAATTGGCACACCTTCTGAAATCGTTCAAGACCGAGCCTTTCAAAGCTTCGAAAATGACGGTGGTAATAGTCATGTAGCGCGAGTGAATAGGTCCTGGAGACTGGCCTTGTCGTGAACAACCTCGGCCTGCAGGCTCATCAGTCTATATGTCCGGGCAGATGGCTCTGAGCGCTCTGATACGATTCTGACGCTCAAGAAAGCTGCCACGAGTCTAGGGCTTCATTCCGGAGGATATGAAATTAGCACAGGTTCATCCTCAATTCTGCTCGTCGCGCAAGCAGGGATCTGGAGCAATATACGAGTCATCTTGAATATTTGTTGGCCATGGAAAGTGTTCATCTCCAGTAAGTACCCAACGAGGAGCGACGTCAGACAAGGACGGTGCAAAAATATGAGGAGGAAGACGGCCCAATCTGGATCCATGGGGAATTTGGAATAGACTATTTGATTGATGGGTCGAGCCGGTGCTGAACTGATAGTTCCTTATTCGCGCCACCGTCCAGACCGCGCACGTGCACCGCGTCTGGGACGGGGACGGTTCTCTCCAACATCGCCTTCGCCTTTTATTCTCCCATTCCGCACTCTCGCTCTTTGCAGCGGTGAGACACCCAGGGTCCACGACGCAAGCAGCTTCGTCCGAATTGTCACTGTCCGAGACGTTCTGCATCTTCGCGGTGAGTCGTACTTATGTCGTCGCGGTGAGCCGCAGTCCTAAATACCGACTTCGCTAACAGGCCCGCACACACTACGCGACGTGCACCCCATCCTTTCTGCCCTGTGAGACGGAAGTTCTCAATACCAAGGCCACTCCTATAGTCGATCCATTCTATCACACCTCCTGCGCAGGTGAGTTTCTTTTCGCTAGGTAGCCTCTGAGGCTGACCGTCAGCCGCATCTCGGAATGACTGATTTTCTCATACACCAGACCGTGCTCTTTGGACTTCGAGCGTTTGACCGGCGCATTCCCGACTTATCCTTTGCGCACTTAACATATATTTATTAAATCTGTCAAGAGCCGCCTTATTTCCTCACGACCTTCAACTTCCAGCGCCCGGAAAGACGTCACCACTCGAAGTGAGTTACGCCCAAACTCACGGTACCCTTGCGAATCTTGCGCATTGTATTTGGCTTTGCATGCAGCATGACGCTGACCATCCAACCTTATTTACAGACACCGCCCCCATTACTTCCCTCCCTCGACCCCTATGAGCACTGCCGTCCGCGTCCACACTACACTACCCATGGACTCCCCTTTCTCCCGTCATTCCAACAGCGCGGGAGCCCCTCTCCCTCGGATACCCAGGAGGACCTCTTCCTCGACTTATCAGGTCGCTCAAGCCATTGGAACACTTCATGGCCTATTCCCCAGAGAACAGTCTACTTCTCCTCCTTCCCCTTCGACGCCTGCCAAATTACTCAGCCCGCCTGCAACCTTGGTTGTTCAACCACCAACTCCCCCCCTTCCCCTCCCAAATCTCACTCCCCAGCGTGGAAGCCCTTCTGAGGAACATGCATCGACTTCGTCTAGTCTGCCAAGTTCGGCAGTCAAGGTTGTTCCTCGACCGCGACGCATGCGCAGTGGTCATGCCTCTGTGTCCCTGATGCGACCCCCCGAACAGTCCACTCCGACACCATCCGTGTTTCGTGCGCAGACGTCAGAGGATCGGGTGGCATTTCCTCGGAGGCCCTCTCCTGTCGAGGACTACTTCAATCACGAGACGCCCCGTCCATCCACTTCCACCCTACGACCAACCACATCAACTACCATCATCAGTACCCCTGAATGGTCTACCACAGTCAGACCAGAACCTGCTGTCCGTGCTGCGTCTGTCAGCATCCCGGCTGACGCTTCTGCACAGTTGGTGCGCAAGAAGTCCGGGGAACCATTGAAGTCTTCGCTCAAGTCTCGGCGCACGCTGACCAGAGGCGACCTGTCTGTCATCACCAGTGCCGGAGTTGCCAGCAAGAGCGAGCCGAGCACGCCTACTCAGATCAAGTCCGTGCATTTCGACGCGCAACTCGAGCATGTCAAGCTCTTCCTAGCAGAGCAGAAGCCGCTTGCGGTTTCACGCGATGGCAGCCCCACGGATACCAGCGGCACTGAAAGCGATTTCCCTTCGTTTATTTATGGCCCTGATCATCGCGCTGGCACAACCCTCACGATGGAGGTTGTCAATATGCCCGCAAGCCGTTGACAAGACCGCCGATGTCGCTCTCGAGGAGCTTGTCCTGTCTTCCGACCGCACTTCTATCAATGGGCGCGTGCGCGTGCGCAATGTCGCGTTCGAGAAGTGGATCGCAGTGCGCTTCACGTTAGACTGGTGGCAAACGACCAGCGAGGTGACGGCCAAGTACATGCGGACCCTCGATGATGGAAAGTTCGACATTTTTGCGTTTACCATTCGATTGACCGATGTTCTTGCGCGAATCGAGGAGAAGACCTTGTTTTTGGCGATCCGATACACTGTGACAGGGCGGGAAGTCTGGGACAACAACGCGGGGGAGAATTATCAAGTTAGATTCTCCAGAAGCAAAGTGGATGTGCAGAAGAGCGGAGACCAGACATCCGAACCAGGCATCGCCGATCTGAAGAGGAGACTCGAGAAGGTCGCTGTTGGTCAAGAGACTGTTGGAGGCTATCTTGCGCATCAGAAGCCACCCTCTCCCCAGAAAGAGCAGTTCGATCTCCGTTCAAACACGCCCCTCTCTTCGAGATATGACTTTTCTGCATCACTCAAGAGTCCATGGAAAATTGGCTCGCCCAAGTCTCCGTCTCATTCGCGGAACAGCACCTACCCAACTGCATTCCCACAATTTCCTGAACACATATTCCAGAGTCGTCCATTCCGAGGTAAAGTAGCGGAAGACCCGGCCTCATTGACTCGTGGTTCTCCCCGCATTCTCGATGATGATGTGACACACCATTCCACGTCGTTCTATGCCGGTTCGGACTTGGAAGATCACCTGCCGTCAACACCTTCCGTTATCTCTCGCCAGAGAGGTAGAACCCACCAGCGGGACTACTTCGATCTGGGCTTCACACCAAAGAGTGGTATCAGAAAGACGCTTCCTGCTGCGTTCCGTGATGATGCAACCCCGCGATACAACTCAGTGGACACTCACCGCATTTCACCATCCGCCGCTGGGATGCCTCAAACGGCCGACCAAGTTGCAGGACTATTCCATCCATGGCCGCTTTCGCGCGGCGGCAGCGAGGAATCTACGCCGTCCATCACATCAACGTCCGAGTCGTCGTGTTCTTCCTCACCTTCTGGATCCCCTGTTGACGATCCTGTTATATTCAACTTCCTAGGCAGCAACGGGGATCGCGCGCGTAGTCCGGTGAACGAGATCAACCATCTCAACATGTTCCTAAATAAGTAAGTTTTCTTCTACGGATGTCCCGAGGCAAGGCTAATCATGTCATAGGTTCTGTTTCTACACAGGCTCGGATTCTCTTCTCGACGTCCAGGCGGATGTCATCCAGCGTTCACACTCGGCATCGAGCGTCGAAGAGTTCCTTTCTTCTCCTAAATCCAACTACCATGTTTCGCCCGCTATGACTCCGACACGAGCGTCCAGCTACGATGATGTTGCGTGTATGAGTGGTGCGGCAAGCGGCTCATCGACTCCGACAGCACGCAGCATGTTCGAGGCCGAATCATCCACTCCAGTTTCCCTTGCGTACTGAAGATTTTTCTTCGGTTTTGCGCGTGTCTCGTCTCTTTTATTGCACTATTTCGCTATAGAATATCACGGCAAATAACTCCTAGCATGTCGCAGTCAGTGCGCTTGCCCATTCTTGATTTATGATTACGACCATCACGTCTGTATGTACGATAGCTCCCAGGGTCCACATTCCCAAAAGCCTACGTACGTCTGCCTCTCACGGACAGTATACACTCGCATTGAATCACGAATGTCCCTCACCTATCTTACCCCACATCATGTAGTTACTGTACTCCTTAGTCCTTAGGACAGATCATCCTGTACTATACATATCGTCCTTGCTACTTAGCATATACCGTCATGCCCTTGATGAATAGAGATGTCTCATACATGACCACTCATGGCGTGATTGCATTTTGTCATCAGAACTGCTCGAGATCGTATCTGATGCCGCAAAACATAACTAGTACAATGGTATAGTAAAGCGAGCTCGAGCTAATGACGACCTCGTCGTGAGCCCCATCGACCACCGCCCCTGCCACTCCGTCCGCCCCTCCATTCCTCCGCCGGCCCGTCTCCTGAACCGAACATGTCTTCTTGCGACGGTAACGGCCCACTTTGACGTGCTAGTGAGCCCGAGCTCTCGGAAGCACCAAAGCCAGGAATGAAGTCGTCAGTGTTCGCGTCCGGGTGTCCTCTGCGGGAATAACCACCCTCATACGAAGCGGAGGGCGCCATAGCATCTCCATCCTCGTCCTTTCCCCACCAACCTTGGCCTGCACCACCGCCTGTACCGTACCCAAATCCGGGCACCATCGCCTCGTCTTCCTCGTCCTGCCCAGCCATGTCTGTAATCTCTGGCGGTTTCTCTCCACCACCGGAGAATACGGACGTCGCGTCTCCTGGCCGCTCCCGGCACCAAAAGCGCGTAGTGTGATCGTTTGACGCGCTGACCAGAACATGACCCAGGGGATGAAAAGCTAGCGACCAGACGTTGGAATCGTGTGCTTGGGAAAGCGTTGCCCGCGGTCCTGGCTGTTGGGAGGCAGACAGCGCAGATGTATCTGTAGACGAGGATAGGTCCCAGTGCAGAATTGCCCCTTCTGAGCCACCCGAAACCAGCAGAGGATGGACCGGGTGCCAAGTGACAGCTAAGAGAGAAGCCACAACGCTCAATTAAAAAATATACAGGTACATAAAGGCTGAGAGGACGTACAGCAGACTTCTTTCTTGTGTCCCTTCAGGACCCGGAATTCTTTCATTGCACGGATATCGAAAACCCGTACAGTCTGATCCCTTGACGCACTGGCGACAAGGTTTCCGTTCGGTGACCAAGCAAGCGCTTGAACAGTATTTTTATGATAATGTCTGGGGGTCGTGATTTATCACATCCTGCATCATGGGCGAACGGAATACTTACAGTGTTGATAGCACCGTTCCTGTCCTAGGATCCCAGAACTTGATCATGTTATCCTTGCTCCCGGATACCAGAAGACCTTTGGTAGGGTGCCATTCCACGCATTTGACATCCCAGCCATGCCCTAAGATGATGATCTCAGTATCGACCAGCAGGCTTCAGGGAACCTTGCCACCAACCTGTGAGAACACGTTCCTCTCGACTCTCTTCAAAGGACCATATTCTTACGGTTGAATCATCACTAGCCGTTGCGAAACGCTGGTCATCGGGACTGAAGCTCAATCCACGGATAGCCTCCCGATGGCCAGTCCATGCAGTTAGGTTGTTCATATTCGGTTGGAAGTATTTGATGATACCGCTCTGGTCTGCGGACGCAAGATATGCTCCAGAATGCGTAAAGCGCATTGTCCGTACAGCCGTATCGTGTGCTTGTAATATAGTCTCGAAGTTGAATGTCAGACCGTTCCATAGTGTAAATTCACCACTGGTTGACCCAGTTAAGACCCGACGTCCTTCCGGAGTCCACTGTATTACGCAACGCTCAATATTCGGCCACTGTGATCAAGGAGCGTGAGCAATGTACGAACCGTAACACAGTTGACTGGGCATCTGATTTTGTTTGTCGAGGTATGTACGAACTTAGTACACAATGATGTTGAAGCATTATCTGGGTAGGCTTTTGGCGGCAGGAGCTATGCACCGACTTTTTAGTCGCTGAAAATAATATATTCACATTATCATGTCGTACATCGATAATATATGGAGGTGCAGGCCTCAAATATGGTACATAGGTGGAATTGGGCCGCAGTTTCCGTTGCTAATGGAGAATATGAATTCAGCGCATACTATGGGACAATACAACGGTGCTTACCAGCATCCATCGACCCATTCCACCACCATAATCGACGGTTCGCCGAGGTCTGACTTTTTTAACTGTTTTGCCGTCCATCAGCTGCCTCGCCATGGCCATTTCCTGATCCTGCGTCCTGGCGTCGTCGGGAGGAGCAGAATTCGGGATTGAGAGGTTCTTCTTGGGTGTCCATTCATGTAGCGCTAGCTCTGTTGAAGGGACTGCCCGCGACGGAAGTAACACCGGTAATCCTTCCATGGCAGCTATGATATTGCTACAGATGCTTGGGATTGCTTGTGGTACGCAGAACGGAGCAACAAGCCCCTGCCAGGATGCATCATGCCACGGGCGCGCTTTCCAGCTACTCGGATCCCGTGACCTGCATCACTCGGAAGGCAGCCCGATTCTCTAAGCTCTTCCCTCAATCCCTTTGTCGATATGGTCGAACAGCCCTTCTATTGGGATGTCGTCCCGAATCTTATGTGCTCTGAGTATATCAGAGTCACTCGCGCGCTAGGATCTTGAAACAGCTGCCGTTACTCTGGGGTTCTAGGCTTTCCATTGAGCTCGATCTTCTGCGTGTCTCCCGGTCTATCTTAGGCTTGACAGTTCCGGCCACGATGGCTGGATCACAGGGCTGATGTACACGGTCAGGAATTGCAAAGACGCTCAGAAGCTGTACCCTTTCCGCTGTCATGAGACTCCCCTTGCATTGAGCGGGCAAGATGGACCCCGCACCGGGCCATCTTCACCGTCATGTTAAACCATGTCGCAAGTGCCGAGCAACTACGTTGACGGATCGCCATCCCGCTCACAGAAAAGTTGGGTATGTGTATTTTCTACATTGCACATTAGATAAGCAATTCTGTAGTGAAGGTCACCATCCGTATGTTATTTCACTGGCAACTGTTCTCGTGAGAATCCTTTCACGAGGTCGAAGAAACTGTACGGCGACAGTCACCGACGCTGGGAACTATAGTATATTTTCATCGGCCACGTCCTCGCCTACATGGCGTTGTAGACGCCTCAATGCAGCTGATCCTCCCGCTGGTGTCTCGCCTCGGCTTCCTGTCTACCTGTGACCGGATTTTGACGTGCGAATACTCTTGGTTTAACGGCCAAGAATATCCTCCTCGCGTTATAAAAACCCTTGCATAGACTCTTCATTTTTCAGTGCGCTCTACCAATCGTACGTGCACACCATCTTTCTTAGCATCGCAGCCTTCAGAACCTCAATCATCATGCAATTGATCTCACTGGCTACTGCATCCTTCCTCCTTTTTGCGCGCACCGTTCTCAGTCAGTCCACGGTCAGCGTCTCATATGACCAGTCATATGATGTCTCTACTGCGTCTCTCAATACCGTCGCTTGCTCTGACGGAAGCAACGGCCTCGAGAAGTATGGTTACACGACCCTCGGTTCACTCCCCGATTTCCCGTACATCGGAGGCGCAGCGGCCGTGAGTGGGTGGGGTTCTGCGGAGTGCGGGACATGTTGGGAGTTGGCGTATGACGGATATACCATCAATGTTCTAGCCATTGACCACGCGGGAGAAGGGTTTAACATCGCTTTGGAGGCTATGAATGCGTTGACGGATAACCAGGCAGAGTTTCTGGGCAGGGTCGATGCTACGGCCACTCAAGTCGACGCATCTGTCTGTGGGTTATCGTCATGATGTATATGACAGGTGCGCCGTTTCGTCGTGATGGTCGCTGACTGTATTGAACTTATGTAATTTTTATAGTCGGACTTAGCCTGTTGCGGAGCTTTCCAGGTTCTGCACGGATTTTCGGTTTCGGACATTTTAACTGGGACTACATGGACTACTGCCAAGGACTTTTTGTGCATTGTATTTCTTACTCATTTTTGGACCTGGACCCAAGCTAGCTATGCAACGTGCTGAAAGCGAAAACAATGAATGATCATGTCCCGACGACGGACGTATGATATCTGATGTGAGTGGCGTGCTTAAGTCGTCCCCTATCTCCGGGATCGGCGTGTGCCCGAGTCAATGAGTATCACCGGCATTTGAGCCCAGACGTCTAGAAGTGTAGGGTCGCGCGTATCTATGCCACTCAAATCGGAGTCGGGCCAAAGTCAGCCTGTTGTGTATTCGAGTCCACCGCCATTGTCAGGATGATCAACCGACTGCTACCTCAGAGGGGTCTGAATACGGCTAGCAGTACATGTAAGTGACAATGACAGGGTCTTTTCATCGGTTGATCATCGCGGGTGCAAGTAACCGCCCATGTGCATGGAGGTTGAACGTTGAGTCATCGACACCATGTCACGCGAGCTCTGTATCGCTGCGACCGCGCGGCACACGATTGGAACCCCTTTCTTCAGAACCTTCAACTCGGTTCGGCAATTCGCTTGAATCAGGCAATATGACTTGAAGCAGTGTTCCGTGCCGACCGTGATGCCATATAAGTCCTTCTTTCAGTGGTGGCATAAACATCATGTGCAGTGGCTCTATGTCTTTCGCTAGCAGCATCAGCGGAGTGCACGTTTCTGTGCCAGTGCCACTCATGCGGTTCGCGGCTGTAAAGTGCTGGCCCCATCGGACTGATGGAATAATTAAAAACGAGATTATTAAATTTAAGCGGCATCGACCCTGCATGTACAGGTCTAGAGCGGGTGATTGCGCACCAATCATGGCGAGCGATGGGCAGTAAGGGGGTGACGTGAGGTGGGGATCGGTGGGTAGCCTCATGGCCGAACCTCGATTTCGTAGATCGAAGATCTCATCAGACATTCCGCCCTGATTGCCACAGATCCCAATCTGGAGCCTCACCGGCTTCATCAAGATTTAAACGCCGACATCTGACCCCCACCTTGGTGAATAATGGCACGCACAATTGAGCTTGCGTGCACGGAAACATTAGCCTGGAAAGGGGAATGTCGGGGCTTCTGTGATTCAAAGTCATTTCAGCCGACAAAGTCACTCCAAAGCGACACCGTCGCCACTCACTGCACAATATGCGCGACCACCACTCCCGTCCTTCCTCGATGCCGTCTTCTCTGCGCCGCACTCGTATCGGGTCGCCCGGAACAGCGAGTACAAGTCGTCACGTTAGCCCGTACCGGGTTGACACTACGATAGGAGTTCCGTCGACTAGTTGGCATCCACCACCACCTACTCGACCACAACCACTCGATTTGCCCGTACTTCCTGCTGCGAATTCTTCCGCCCCTTCGTCTCACCTGGGAACACCCTCACGGCACGTATCGACGTCGTATGCAAATTCTACAGCGCAATGGCGTGCACAGAGAAATCGCGAACGAGACCCCGAATGGGTGCCCCGACCACCCAATGCATTCATTATTTACCGCGCTGAATATTCTCGCAAGCATGCTTCTGCGAACGGAGGGAGCGAGAGTAATGCGGAGAAGACGCTTTCCAAGAGAGCAGCAGAGGCGTGGAAGTCGCTCTCGGACGACGAGAAAAAACCGTACCAAGCGCAAGCAGAACAAGAACGAGCAGTCCACGCGAAGAAGTATCCCGATTACAGGTATAGGCCCAGAAAACGGCAGGCTGGTGCACGCAGCGCATCTGGGTCTATATCTCGCCGCGAGCAAGTGGAATCGTTCATGCGTCGAGCCGCCAGCCGGACCAGTAGTGTCTCTGAGACCGACTCCGCGAGCGAATACACGAATTCCTCTAGTCCAGCCAGTATGGAATCTTCCTCTTCACCTGAGCCACCCGACACTCCTTCCAGAGAGAACAGCCCTTTGCAGTCCACCCGGTCGTCGTCGATGCCGCCCGCGCAGCAAGTAACGCTGGATGACAGATTCCGCAGGTCGATGTTTTTGTCGTCAGCGTACTGCGCATCTAGTCCATCCCTTAGCGTACAGTCGGGCGCGAAGATGGGTAATCAATCCAGACTTGCCTTGGATGTGTCATCACCAGATCTTGAACTGGGCGGCTTTGCATGGTCGAGCGGCCACCTGAATATCGAAGGTTCCACAGGCTCTGCAGAAATAGCGAATGGGCCGACGCCTCATCTCTATTCTTCTTTGGAAGACATGCCACTGGAGATGTGTTCGTTTGAGGAACATCATTTTACGGTTAGTAGTGGTTATACACAGTAGCTGAAGCGCACCTTGTCTCATTTATCTCGCCGTTCCATAGGCCTCACATACTTCGAACGCTAGCCTCAGCTCACAGCCTCCAGCTTCAATCAGTCGTCATGGGGCAGACTTGAACGGCTCATGGCCCCCCTCACCTATAAGCCCCTTGTATCATCGTCGCCAACGAGCCGCGACAACCTCTGGTGCGCTTCCCTCACCGCTTTCCGTTGTCACCTCTTCGCTGGGAGACTGGAATGGGAGACCCCTTCCTACGGTGGACATCTCGAGTGCTGGATCTTACTCTTCTTCGCCTCGCCGATCGCCAGTGCCATTCCTGCCTAATATGGGAGGTATGGGTACAGATCCGTGGCAAGCTCAGACTGTTGAGTCGACGGTTACCAACGATCTCCCCGCTCCAGCCGGGTGCATGGATCTTGATCGCACGCCACGGTCGTCAGAGTTCCCTTACAATGTTCAAGGGACTTACGGTCCTCCTCCGATGTGGACATCAGGCGGATCGCTTCAGCCAGAGCTCGAGACCTATGGCACGGGGATAGTAACAGGGACGGGCGAGACGGATCCGAATACTTACAACACAGCAGATGCGGATTTCGCATCCTACACAATGGCGCTTGCAGAGCTTGGCATCGAACCTGTGGTGTACAACATGTCACCCTTCGAAGAGCTCGACCTCAACGAGTTCTTCAATTTCGACGGACAGCCTTGATGCCGTGCGGAAATGCAAAGGGAATTTAGAAGGAGGAGGCGATCTCAGTGGCATCGGACATGTAGATCCTTGACAACCACAGAGTAGAACTTTAGACGTCACATTTCTAGCTCGTGTTCGGCACATAGAAACCTTTTTGAAATAGTTCTCTTGATGACCGTCACGAGCTTTAATAAGTAGGGCGGCATACCTCGCTAAGTCATCGGGGTGAATAGATATTGGTGGTACCCATGGAACTTGCCTTTACGACCCCCAAGCGCAATATTCACTTGGATAGCGGAGGATGAGAGACATGTAAGCCAGATGGAGATTGTCTCATGCACAGAGTAAAGTTGAAAATGGAAAAATGCAGGACCATTGGCGAATCAGTTGGCAAGCAGTCGGCAGGACCTCAGGCTGGTATCGAAGAGCGCTAGCGTTTCAGACGCGGACGGTTCCATCTGATTGAGCGTAGTGCGGCTGAGCGAGTAAACGGATAATAACATGTTCGGTAGTCCTCTGCTACCTAGAACACGAGAATCTCCATACGCTCGAGTCGGTTGTCAACGCTGCGTCTGAAGGTGAATATCAGACCAGCGCAACTACGGGACCTGCCAAATGAGGAAGTTCTCCCACGCCAACCCCAGAGTGCGCGAGCCTTGAGGCACATCCGCTGCTGCATATGTGCGCAAGTCCTTTGTATGCGCTCGGCACACGCTGAAACACCTTCTCATCTTTAATTTCCTGCTATTCCTGAAGACATATGCCTCAGACTGTGCCTCGTGCGCGGTTTGTTATATCACGAGTAGGAGACTCGCTTTCGTCGTCTCAGACTCCATCTGCCACCATCCCTCCACCGGTAAGTCTGGCACGTCGTTCACGTCGGCCCTTGCATCAACTGAACAACATTCGAAAACCTCGACAGATAGGAAAAGTCGATTCAGATGTACCGAAGATAGGCGGCTCGTCAACCGGGTTCATCGTTCTAGTCGTCTTCCTTGGCGCTATTGTCCTCTTCAGCTGTATTGGCGTTTTCTTTCTCCTGCGATCTCACAATCCAACCCCCTATGAACGCGAGCAGCGCCGTGCGAGGCGTTTGCACAAACAGCACACCGTCTTACACGAGCCACAATACGGTCGAGGAGGGTTACAAGGGAAGATCGCAAAACTCTTCGGGAGGAGGAAGGCCGAGGGATGGGTTCGTGCCGGTGACGGCGATGACGAAGAGTGGGACGCTACGGATCTGCGCCCTGAATTACAGAAGACCGACAACTTGCAAGCGAGAAGCATAACCACATCCGGACCCTCCGTTTCACATCGCACGCGGTTACCCGAGGAAGGCATGAGCACAGAGTCCGTTGAGCTCTCTGCTGCCGCTCCCTCGACGTATGACGATCCTTTCACATCCTCTCCAACGTCCCTAAAGCGACATGAAACGCTTGACGAAAGAGAACCGAGCGAGGAGGGCCGTTTCTCTGTTCAGACAGGTTCAGATGCGGCTAGTATCCGTTCCATGCGTAAATTCGAAAGTGGAACGAAATTCAGAGAGGCCCTGGATTTTTAAGCATGCTTTGGCTGACGGAATTGCACCGATGTTTTTTATTAGCATCAGGATGTATTTTGGCTGTATCTCTTTGATATTCAGGACTCTACTTATCATGCATTCTCGGTGTTACAGCTGTATGACTGTCGCATACTGACCCTCGTATACGTATAATATCCAGCGATGCTGTATCTTTGCTATCTTACTGTAATGTTCATAATGTGTAATTCGTTCACAGTCAACTCAGCTCTCTGCTGTCCTTCAATGTATTGTTGCAGGAACGTACTTCATCGATAGGTTTCACCGGGTCACCCAAGACACTCTTAGCTGCATATGTATATGTAAATTTCACCGCTAATATGAGCCACATAAGATAATTCCGCCCTTTGGCTTGACATGTCATACAAGGAGTGTATTTGTGTATTTACGTGAGTGCGCACATAAAAAGTCATCGCTGTCTAGTCCGACCCTGATTGTCAAAACAAGGTATAGGTGATGTTTAGGCACAGGAACAGTGCCTCGCTTCCAGCTGCAGAAACTTATCTTCAGAGAAATTATTTCATGGAAGTCCACGTACTTGTTCAAATAATATTGCCCCATTTTCTTGGCTTAGATTCTCCGCTAGACAATTCTCATAGCATGAGTCCTTCTCCCCGAACTTCCAACGAGCTCACTGACATGACCTAATACGTCCTCGTCATCATATCATCCGGACGATCAGTCGACCGACCATTCATAAGTACCACCCACGGTTATACAAAGGCCATTCGGAGCCGAGAACTTCGCATATCTCCTTAATATCTCCAAGCGAATGTTCTTCAGCCTCGAGCACGCAGCACCAGCCTGATGTCATTGATATCTGTGACTACTATACTCGGGCGTTGCTCCGTTTGAACTAGATCCAGAGGCTCTATGATCGGTGTTAAAGTATAATGTGTATTACTCAGCCTCGAAACAGAAGCTAGCAGAAGCTAGGCTGCAAGCATTTCCATGCGGACGCTGAGACTGGTAATCCTCTGCGAAAAAGAAGAGGAACTTAGGAAGGCTCGTCGGATGCCAGACTCACACACACTACACGTAGCGCATCACTGCCACTACATTAGTCTGAATTACGGAGGACATGCGCACCGTTCACAACGTCAGCACTTCGAAACTTCGACATTAATAGTATGCTGCCGTTCTCATGACATGCACATATGCATAGCATGATATTCAAGTTAGTCGGCTTGTCAGTGTACACTGTATACAGCGATTTCAGCGATCTTGCGCTCGGCCCGCCGGCTCAATGATCTCGCGTTAGAAGGATCCTCTCGAATTGGAAGGCACAGTGTCAATCCGTCCTTGGACTTGAAGGTCGACTGGACCGAATGTGCTCGAGTGCATGCATTCTTGCACGGGCACACATGCATAGTCCCAGAATAGAATAAGGTAAATATATTCTTATCGTTGTCCGTCTGCACTGATATCATGAGCTGTCATCAATTTCCTCCGAACCTTATTGATCATCGATGCATTTTTCCATCGTCGTGACATACGGACGTGGAACGGATGAGAATGCTGTCGAGCGAAGGCGGCGTCCGCTCACCTTCATCGATATCATATATCGTCCTCAGCCGACGCCGGCCTCCCTCTGTGAAACCCGGGAAGGCGATCCGATGCTGGATGCCACTGGCACGCCGACGGACCTGCTTACAAAAAATGTGTGCACAAGTGCATGTTATCTAACCATCTCCCGTGTATAAAGAGCCCTCGGAAAGGGGTAGTGAGTGCATAGATACCCTCCGCAATGACACCGCGCACCATGTCCGACATCGAATTCAAAGGTTTTGCTCTCACCAGTAAGCACATAGATGCCTTTCCCGAAATTTCCCCGAAGGTATGACTGATATTCTTGTGCAGATCCATCAGCCTGGAGCGAGTTGAGCTTGTACTCGTATCAGCCCAAGACGTTCCTAGACGAAGATGTCGAGCTCGCCATCACTCACTGCGGTGTCTGCGGTTCGGATGTGCACAGCCTGACGCAAGGTTGGGGAAGCACTAGGCTGCCGCTAGTTGTTGGCCATGAGATTGTCGGGAAAGTTACCCGTGTAGGCGCGAAAGTGACCGAATTCAAGGTCGGTGACAGGGTTGGCGTTGGCGCTCAGATCGGAAGTTGCATGCAGTGCAGAAGATGCGAGACGGGTAATGAGAACTACTGCCTGAAGTTGATCGACACCTACGTGAGTTCTATGACCATGGGAATGATTTGCTGTCGATTGACAACAGTCCCATAGAACGATGTATATCCCGACGGTGTCATCACTCAGGGTGGCTATTCCACCGGGATCCGCGCGCATGAACGATTTGTGTTCAAAATTCCCGATGCCATTGAGTCTCGAGATGCTGCGTCAATGTTCTGCGCGGGTCTGACGGTCTTCTCTCCCCTGCGGGCCAACGGCGCCGGACCCGGGAAGAAGGTGGGCGTCATTGGAATCGGCGGATTGGGCCATTATGCCGTATTGTTTGCCAAAGCACTGGGAGCGGAGGTATATGCGTTCACTCACAGCGCGAGCAAACTCGAGGATGCTAAGAAGATGGGGGCTGACCATGTCATTAGCACGCACGATGAGGTACGACGATCGAGAACACCTACACATGATCAGCACTCACCCGATCGCACAGGACTTCTACAAACCCTATCAAGGTGAACTGGACCTTCTGATCTCGACCATCGATGTATTCCGGCCAGACAGGCCGCTCAAGACCTATCTCTCTATGCTCTTCGTTCACGGCAAGTTCATTAACGTCGGTCTGCCCGACCACGACAATCCTCTGCCGGCTATGCACGCATTCGACCTCCAGCCCAACGGCGCCTTCATCGGAGGGTCACACATCGGGTCCAAGGCAGAGTGTATGGAAATGTTGAAGCTTGCTGCAGAGAAAGGCGTCAAGCCATGGATCCAAGAGGTTCCCATGAGCCAGGCGAAGGTTGCTATTGAGGCAGTACGCGCGGGCAACGTAAGATACCGGTATGTGTTGACACAAGACATCGCGCCGGTTGAATAGGTGGTATAATTGTAATCGCGAAGGCTCCTGTGTATTCTTGGTGTATTATGTACAGAAACAGAGTGGTTTCATTTCCCGTATACCACGAGCTCGAATGGCGAAAGATCCGATTTATGTGTGTAGTGTGAGCACCTGTTCGAATCTTTTACCTATTCAGATAAGACGATCTAAGTATATCAGGCAGGTCTGGTAATTGCCAATTCGACATTCAACCGGATCAAAAGCACGTAAGAGCGACGTAAAAACATCCCGGAACAAGGTGCGAACTTTCATTTCGCCACCCCATGACGCTACCAGTATGCGCTGTATATCGGGAGCCTGAGGCTAAGCGCTCAGCTCGACACAAGATAGTATACTCTTTATCGTCGCGAATAGTGCTAGCTCAGGCTGTTGCCATCTTATCCGGAGAACATGCACGAGGCTTCGACTGACAAATGACCCCTAGGAACAGTTAGAACACTTCTACTGCCCTAAAGTATGCTAAGTACAGCACTTGCATGTCAGCGGAAGCAGTGCCTGCAGGGGTCGCTTCCAGTCCTCTTTACGTCTTCCAATTTCCACTTCCGTTGGCTGCCACTTCTCATCTATCTAGCCGAAATCTTCTTGGTTGTCGAAGGTGCTTGAAAAGCTATGTTGTCCGCAAGCGTTCATTGGACATGAGAATGCAAAAAAGCCAGTGAGCTACATTTCTTGTTGCTGCATATAATCGTTGACAGCCTTTTTATTCTTAACCTCATGTGTTGTCGTAATGCAATATTCCCTTGCTAGATGAGGTCTTGGTGTTAAATGAGTTAATCGATTCGCTATCAAGTGCGAGCTGGAATTCGAACACAACGGACATTGAACCTGTGGCACATCAATGCTTCCCGTATTTCCAGGCCAAGGTGAGGCTGTTCGCGACCGCTCTTGCCATGATTGCTCTATCTTCTCACATCACGAGTACAGGTGGAACATGGCCTGCAGGAGTTACATCGGGTGTCCGAGACGTCCGGTTTGTCATGTTGCAATTCCTGTATTCTGGCTGGCGCAATCGGTGGACAGCGCCGGACGACTGCAGCGCTCCATATCGACCGGAAACGTCCAGACGACCGCAGTTCAATAACCCATCATGCCTCGAGGCCCATATCTCCTTGGATCTATTCCTTCTAGCCCCCGGAATTCTCGTCACGCAGTTCCTCTCTGAGGAGTGGAAGGTGGAAGACGGCTTTTAGCGCTGGGAAGCCGCCACGTGGATTGCCTCTCTTGTGTTTTGTGGCGGACGCATTCATACCATCAAGATTGAGGGCTTTTAGCTGTTCGTCGCGTACTGTCCAGTCGAGGTACACGCTGCTATATTGGGTCCAATCATGCTACCCATGTGCGCTCGGATAAGTCCCTTCGCGCGGTAAATTTTCCCAATTCCTGTCATCGGATGCAAAGGAAGGTCAGTGGAGGCTTCCCCCTCCACCCTTTATAACATCGCCATGGTCTACGACAACTCTCGAGCGGCTCTCCTCGTGCCTCATACATTGCCCAGCTTGTTGCCGCACCATGGACAACCTCGAAAAAACCATCGACGATCTCCCTCAATTACCAGACGAGGTCACCGGCACGCGAGCGGTAGCTTTTCCTGACGATCATGGCGACATCCGCGAAGAAAAGCTTCAGCATGTGCATGTTCGGCCCAGAGGTGTGGAAATGAAGCGCGAGATGACCAAAGAGGACAAGGAATTGGCTGCCGCCGGTTACGAGCATCTCGGCGAGCAGAAGACCAAGGGCAAGAAAGGCAATGACCAGCTGGACAATGTCGATATACATGAACACAAACTGTCTTTCCAGGAGCTTGGCCCTGCTCTCGATACCTCCATTGATACCAAGGACCCTGGCAATTCATTTGGTCTTACGACCGAAGAAGCCAAAGCAAGGCTGGCACGCGATGGATATAACGTACTAACACCTCCAAAGAAGAAATCACCCCTGCGAATGGTACCTACGTGATCGCTCATCGTGCTTCACTCATGACTGATCTCTTCTTAGTACATCGATCTCCTACTGACTATGTTCAACATCTTGTTGATCGTCGCTGGCATTTTGGAATATATCCTATTAGGCATCGACTTTAAGGTGTGGAAATTTGTCACATTTTGTAGGCGGAGCTAATGCAATGGGCCCACAGGACAATTTCCAAAATACTTACCTCGGTGGCATCTTGATTGCAGTTGCTTTCCTGAATGCTTTCATTGAGTTCTTCCAGCTCCAGAAATCTGAGGCAATTCTTGCGTCGTTTTTGGCGATGATTCCGCCTTCCTGCCATGTTGTCCGCGATGGCGGTATCACGACGGTACCCGCCGCCGAGCTGGTCAAGGGTGATGTTGTGCTCCTTGTAGGCCTCATTCTAATTATGTACAAAGCGTTACTCATGGCACGTGTGCATACTATGAACAGCGTACCGGTGACAAGACACCTGCCGATCTTGTCATCTTTGCAGCGACCGATCTCAAGATCGACAACAGCAATTTGACTGGCGAATCGGAAGCTCAAGAGCGAGTCAGTCAACCGGAAGGTAGCAAAGCACGACCAGTCGAAGCAGACAACCTGGTGGGTTATCTCAATCAACTTCGTTACATACTTGAGATGCTCACTGGAATAGGTGTTCAACTCTACCTTGGCTGTCAACGGTGAGGGATGGGGAGGTAAGCTTTGGGATTATAATATTTCCGATTGGTTAGATCCTGACGCTGTGACGCGTGAAGTCGTCGTACGCACTGGAGACCATACTCTGATTGGTAGGAGTTATCTGCTTTACGAGTGTCCCCTCTACTGACGTATATTCGCAGGCCAAATCGCTGCTCTCACTGGTGGGGAGTCCGGAAACAAGAGTCCGCTCGCCGTTGAGATGTAAGCTTCAGGGTTACTGACATTGTTGCAGGCGGCTCTAACGAATCATTAGTGCGCGGTTCGTCATGATGGTTTCTGCCATTGCTATCATTTTTGCAGTCGTTTTCTTCGTCGTCGGCATCACGACTGTCTACAAGGGTAAGGGCGCACAAACGGTGACCTTCGCGGTTTCCATCCTTGTCGCATTCGTTCCCGAAGGCTTGCCCTCTGTCGTCACTCTTCTGTCAGTGGGCATAGAACAGTAAGCTCTTCCTCTTTGCCTCACTGAAGCTTTTGTTTAGGCTGTCCATTGCTGCGAAGAGGATGGCTGCTCAAAACGTTCTCGTCAAAGATCTACAGGGTGTCGAGACTCTTGGTAGGCTTCCATTGACACATGCTCTTGAGTGAATCAGACTAAAGGATCTGTATGTAGGCTCGGTAAAATTGGTTTCTAAATTAAAAAGGATATATGCTGATCCCGTTCCATAGCTTACTCTTCTTGCTACTGACAAGACTGGTACGCTAACGAGGAATCAGATGACGGTCAGCTTCTGTCAGTTTGGTCCGGGATTATTGAGCTCATGCCTTTCAAGGTGACAAATCTGTGGAGCGGTGAAAAGATGTATACGGCATTCCAGGTATGTATCGATTCTGACATGTCGAACAAGCTTCAGCTGAGCCAACCAACGTCTTGTCCAGTCAAACAACGATTCTGAGACGACCGAAGCATTCTCCATCAATGCTTCTGGTATGCAGGAAATGGTTGACATTGCCGCTTTGAACTCGCGGGTCAAGTTCGACAAGACGGACGTGCCTTTTGACCAGCGCACGATCCTCGGTGACGCCACGGAGACAGGTCTGACTCGCTTTGCTGGCCGCCACATTGCAGACTATGATGAGCTCCACAAGAAGCATTCTAAGGTCTTCGAAATCCCCTTCAACTCTTCCAACAAATGGGCCTTAGTTATTGTTCGTGCACCCATTGAATTATGTCATCCGTTGTCCATTAATGTATATGCAGCTCAACAAGCCCCACTCTACTGGAGATCTCACTTTGTACATCAAGGGTGCACCTGAACGTGTGCTTGCGAAGTGTTCGACCTACCTGAAGGACGGTAACATCGAGCCCATTACTGATGACTTTAAAAGCGCATATGATGAGGCTTACAACGTATGTGCGATTCTCTTGTTTTAATGCTACGCGCTAATTTCGGCCTGTAGTACATGGCTTCAAGAGGACATCGTGTAATTGCATGTGCCCAAAAGCTTCTTCCCTCGGACACCCATAGCACGTCGTATCCTTTCTCCAAAAACGACGGCAACTACCCCAGCACAGAGTACTGTTTCTGCGGTCTTATATCACTAGAAGATCCTCCTAAACATGGTGTTCGTGAGGCTATTGGAACACTCCGTCTTGCTGGCATCAAAGTCATGATGGTGACTGGTAAGCGGAACAATGTTGTAGCCAACGGCCTGTTCGATGTCTGACATGGCTGCGTAGGTGACCACCCGAAGACTGCCGAAGCAATTGCTCGCAAGATCAACCTGATCTTGGGTGATACCAAGGAGACTTTGAGTGCTAAGACTGGTCGACCAATCGAGGAGATCTACGAAGACGAAGTCGACGCAGTTGTAGTTCACGGCGATGATATTGACGGACTCCAGGGCTGGCAGTGGGATCAAAGTATGTGTACCTATTCTTGCTATACTGATGCAGGTTATGACTATCTCACTAGTATTCTCGAAGAACGAGATCGTTTTTGCTCGCACATCGCCACAACACAAGCTGGAAATCGGTGAGTGCAGATTTTCCCGTCGAGTCAACGACCTGTTAACAGCGACTGGTATAGTTAAACATGCCCAGGCTCTTGGTCATATTGTAGGGGTGTAAGTAGATATCGTCTTGTCTCTGAAGTTCCTGAGATTTACTGTCACATTTGGCAGTACTGGAGATGGTGTAAACGACTCTCCCGCTCTCAAGAAGGTTATTTGGTCCGAAGTTGCTTCACTACCTCGTTACTGACCTGCTGCTATAGGCGGACCTCGGGATTGCAATGAACATTTCAGGATCGGACGTGTCGAAAGAGGCGGCCAATATGATTCTGCTAGGTAACGCTCCCTATTCATTCGTACGACGATGTGACACTGATCAGCTCTCCCCATACAGACGACAACTTTGCTTCTACCGTCAGTAAGTAAACATTCGCATAAGCTGCGTTCTCGATGTTGAGCAATTTCCGTTGCAGAGGGCGTCGCTGAAGGTCGCCAAATATTCGTAAACCTCAAGCGTTCCATTCAGTATGGCAGATTCCCCGAGTGCTGATGTCTTACACTGATGGTTTCCTGATTCAGATATACTATCACGCACAGTACGCCTGAGGTCATACCGCAACTGCTTTGTTAGTTCCTCTTACCCCTGTAACAGATGTTAGATTCTAAAAGTTCGCTAGATGTTGTTGTTCCGATACCTCTCCCGTTGTCCGCCATACTCATTCTGGTCATCGGTGAGTACCTACTATCTGATTATCGCTTTCTGCCTCTCTGATATCAGGAAATTCGTAGATCTCGGGTTCGAACTTTTTGTTGCTGTACGTCTATCTAAGGATTGGCTACAGCTCAGAGCTTTATTCAGACTGTATTTTTGTGCAGCTCTCTTTCGCGTGGGATAAACCAGAGACGAAGGATGGCTTGATGCGTATGAGCCCACGGAAACCAGGCATGTGTGCTTTTTGATCTATCATTCTCCCTACTCACTGTCCGTCAGTCAACGACCGCTCCATCACTTCTTTGAAGAGGCGTGCTCTCCGACGCACGAAGACGCTGCGACGTGATACAGAAACGCAAGACCCAATTCCACCAAGTAAACTCTCGGTTTGGGCGACCAAGGCGAAGGCACCATTCACCCGTGATTTCTGGGAAGATGCCATGGAGCGAACAGACGACGAGTCCCTTGTAGACGGAAAGCTACTCAGTTACTCATACTTGGAAGCAGGCGTAATAGAAATGTTGGGAGCGTACGTTGACATTCATTCGTCTACACAGGTGACAACTGACATCATGCGTACGACCGCTCAGTCTGGTCGCCTATTTCGTCGTCTTTTACAAAAACGGCTTTACCCCTACTGATTTACGGACAGCCCAATCCTCCACAACAAGTATGCCGTATTGTTTATCATACTGCACACCACAATGATAGACTTATGTTCAAATTTTACAGCTTACTTTCTCAAGTCAAGTCCTGACTTTGTCAATAGTAGAGGGCAGGTCTTCGATGCGGCACAGCAAGTACAGGCTTTGGGCGAATCTCAGGGAATTGGTGTGTCCTTTTTGTTTCAGTTCGCTCGTTCATCCCGCTCATCATCAATTCCAGTGTATCTCTCCATTTTCATTATCCAATGCTTCAATGTGCGCTGAACTTCCTTCTAATGCTGGTGCGATCATGGCTCACGTCTACTGACCAGGTGTTTGCTGTCAAAGCCAAGTTCTCCTTCCCATTCGGCAGGTCGGTTGTCGGCAACTACTACAACTTCGCTGGTATCCTGGGTGGGGCATGCCTGGGTATCTTCATCGTTTATACACCACCGCTGCACGTCGTATTCGGTGGCTCGTATCATCTGTCGCCACTCTACTGGCTCATCCCGATGGCATTCGGCGTGCTTCTGTTGGTCTGGGCGAGTATCCGTGTGCTGATTTTAAGGAAAGGCATCGAGCAGTCGCGAGTGAAGGACATCAAGGGTTTGATGATGTGTAAGTGCCACCATTGTGCTGTCATTGAATCTCGAACTAACAAGGGAATTCCTTGCAGTCCCAACGATGAGAACAATGAGTATGCGGTCAAAGCACTGACACTGATGATACCCATGACATGACAAGTAACTACGAATGTAACGTCTACGACGTGTAATGAAGACTTGTGCGAAAGACAATGATATTGGATCATGTCAGAATCTGTACAAAAGTGATTTAGAAAACGCGGCCTCGATACGCGCAGCCGAGGAAGTGAAGATCATGAGCGGCTCCCGCGAAATAAACCAGAGTCCGGAAACCACAGGTAACACTATAGCCCCAGTAGCAATGCCAGCTGTCGTGTCGTTTCCCCTCCACTTGCCCAACGTAGGCCGCAGCCAAGTGTTCCAGATCGTGCGCATGCCTTCGGACGCGTGCCGTGCGACTACTGCTGTCAGAGCGATGTAGCCCAGCCAGCTACGCCACGGCCAGTGGTGCAAGGCGTACTTGACGTATTCGTAATCCAGCTCGGCTGGTCCAAGGGAGAAGATGGGAGGGGCCGGGTCGCTTGGGAAGACTCTGTGGGTGAGATAGTGGAGGGGAATGAAGAGACAGGCGGCGTAGCCAGTGATGCTGAGGACATTGTTCAAATATCGCGTGGGCTTGGGTGAGAGGAGTCGTTTGGCGATACCCGAGACAGGGTGGATGATCAAGGGGGCCAGGACGAGACATTTCTCGCCGAACGACGTCTGGTAATACTCTCTACCCAAGAGCTGCACACGTGTGGATATCAGCGACATGCGGATTTCGAGACCCATGACAAGGATCACGCACCATGACCTGCGACGACAACGAGGTCCCGCCTAGATTTGCTAGAGCGGGTGCTGACAAGTGGATGAGAACGAATGTGGTGATGAATGGCGCCGTGCCATGGGACAACTTGGTCAGGATTGAACGAGCAGAACCTCGCCAGGATGCCGAGGTTGACTGCTTGTCTTCAGGTAGGTCCGCCATCCGTGGTCGCCGAGGTGAGCACTCAAATGTACGATAGATATGGCGTTGCTTATTACTAGACCGGAGTTATAAGAGCTCGATATTTGACCTCTCGGCGTAGATGTGCAGGAAGCGAAGCCTTGTACACCTCATCTCGCGGCAGGACAGGTACCCAAACACGAGATCTGCCGCAGACAGGAAACGCACACCTCATCTCCTGGCAATGTTCATTCAAAGCCACAGGAACACGCCGGCAGCGACTACAGCTGGTCCGTTACATGATGCCTAGAAAGCGAAAATGAGGTCACCCAGTGTCGGATTCTTGATGACCGCCAGATTTACCAAAAGCAGACGTCGTGAGAACGTCAACGGATCCTGACAGACGCGAACACATGTCCATAAATAACAAAAGTATGCATAAGATTTTGACGCGAAATAGACCGTATATTACAAGCACTACAACACAACATACACTATCATAAATCCTTCCCTCCGATGAGTAAACCCGCTGTCACGAACTCGTGAATCATGCGCGGAGCAAAGAAAACTGCCAACTAGTAGCGAAGGAAATCCACCCCGTAATCTGCCAGGAACCCCTCAGCTACAGCCTGCTACGTGTGCGCCTTGTCCCGTTGTGCCAGCCGCCTACGCCATCTGAAGTAGTGGGATCAGGTGAAACAGGCCTTGGCCGTGCCGAGGAAGGCCAGGCGGGCGCAATGGCAATCGGGCCTGCTGCGCGGGCAGGATGGGTTCTATCTGTCCTGCGTCGCTTATGTTCGCGCTCACGCTCGCGCGATGTCAGGCGCACTCCGAAGTCCGACAGATGCTGTCGCACGAATGAGGAGGGGTCAGGAAGGCGATAGAGTGAGTGTACGAACCTTCGTCAGTTCGGTCGAGGCGCGCAATCCTGGGAACTGCTTCGTAGAGTAAACCTTGAAAGGCCCGCCGAAATGTTCGGCGAGGGCGGGCTGAGGGCGATCGCCTGCGGCACGGGAGAATATGTCGAACACGCGGTAGCGCAGGGTGTAAGTTCCTTCAGTTTTCACCGCGAGGTCCTGCGAAATCGAATGGAGTCAATGATCAGGTCAGCGATATGTAGCCTGGGAACTGACACTGAATACTCAGCACTGCCGAAGCGAATGTGCCAAATATCCGGATGATATCAATAGTGAAGAAACAGACCGAGAAGATGAACAGCATGACATTCTTCTCTTGGTATTCGACATGAGACAAGGCAACTGCTAGGTTGCCGACGAGGACTTCTGTGCAGAGCGAATTTGATGATATGGGATGGTTACCGATGTAAGCAATCACATCGGACGTGTAAGCAAGGTGGTCCTGTGGACCTGCAGAGAATGGTTGGTGGGTACGTGCCGCCGGCACGGTAGGTGAATACGGCGCCCAAACTCCGAGCGGTTGTGGAGGAACCGTCATGAGCGGAGGCTGAGGCGACGCCGGAGCAAGGATGGAGCGTGAATCCGGGAAGGCCGGAAGCAGGCTCATCAAAGGCTCAATCCTTGACGGGACTTGCGTCGCGGCCAAAGGCATCGGCCGCGCTGACTGGAAAGGCAACGGAAACGAAGATGATCCGAAGAGTGACAGCGGTTGCGAAACAGGCGAAGACCCTGTGTGGTATCTATTCAAGCCCGAAGTTACGGGGTTCATCGGCGGCGACGAAGTGGCTGGGTGGGTTGAATGTCCGTTGTCAGCGCCATAAACCTCGGGGACAGGAAACAGGTCAGCATGACATACAAGACCGACACTTTGGATATCGCTGCAGATTGAGTTGAATAAGTAAGACCGCGTCTGACACCAGACGATGAAAGAACGCACTTGGCATCGAGCTCATGCTCACTCTCTTCCACGGTGCCAACGTTCAGGACTTGGAAAAGCCTCAGTTGCACAACGGGCGGCGGATCAATTGGCCTTCTATCTTTCCGGCCATATCTAATAACGCACGTTCGTGAGGGAGTAACGTCGAGTTGAGGGACATGCATACTCACTTACGGCCCAGATCAGCTTTCTGCACCTCCTCGAGTTCTGCACGGAGTGTAGCGCCAGCAAAGTGGCCTGTTATGAAGGAAACGGGTGCGCCAATAATGGACGCTCCTACCGGGCACGGTCGCTGAACATGAATGTCAACGAGCTATTCTGATGAATATCTGGGACGATTGATCTCACAAGAGTGTCGGGCAACATGTTCGTGAGCATAGGGGACCCTGTAGTTTGGTGGACAAACTCCCGGTGATTGGTGGGGAAGTTGCGAAATGGGTTGCTACTTATTAAAGGACCGCGTATCGCATGGAGTCGGCCGGCGCAACCATAAAGCGCCGCAAATGGTAGCGGCCTACCAAGGAACCGGCTGCGGCTTCGATGGGAGTCGGAATAAAGGAGATTGGGAGCATCTGGGGGTGACAGAATGGGCTAGGCCGCTGTAACCGTTGGGGAAGATTCGGGGCACTCCGAATATAGGTGTAGCGCGATGAGACCTAGCTGAGTTCGAAATTACTTACTCGTTTTGGCAACCCTCTCTGCTATCTGAGATTGAAATTTCCTACTGTATTTAGTAAGTAGGTAGAATCACTTTGAGCCCAAGACCTATAATATTCAAATTCCTGCTCTCTCCTTGCATTTCAATACAAGTCTCTTAGTGAGAATATTTTGGTCATATGTAGTGCCAGATAGAGACCAAAAAGTTTGCATTTAAAGCAAGTTTTGTATGAGAAAACACTAATTTGAGCTCAAATTGAGTTCACTCAAGGATACTCAATTACATTCTCAAAAATTATAAATGCTAGCCTTTTTTCATGTACACAGAATGCTCATGGACTACATTGATTGCTAACTTGCAGTTGTTGCTTAAGCAGAGTGTACATAGCTCCCCAAAATTTTATAATTCTACTGCCAGTGCTTGCACAGAGGAACTATGCCTTCTAGGGCCCACAACCAGAGCACTGTTTAACTTTATTAGAGGCTTGTATGGCTTGTTCGATACTAGCATGAATATTTATGAGAAGTTGGAATATATGAGCAAGAGGTTGAATCATGAGAGATGCAAAATAGCATGAAATTGCAATTTATTATGTCTGTTGCACAGCAGAGAATTTTTTAGTGGACTAAAATATATTGTATAATCACACATCCCTCAAAGATGTCTGGCCAGACATATTATACCATTTGTGTTACATGTTTGAAGTCATTAGACTACTCTGTGCACATGAGGATAAATTAATTTTAATGAATTTAATTAATTTCTCACCAAATCACTACACCTATATTCAGAGTGCCAGATTCAGAAGTCAGTGAATCAATGAAGAGATCCCAAATGACCTGTCATTTGGTTACTTATCAATCTATGTATGGTGAGGGTGCTTATCTAATAGCTCCACAAATTGGAACCACAACCTTTATCTGATCATGTGTTGTGTCACATGTGTCTCCTTGTACATGCTGATGCCCTGTGTTTGCTAGGGTCAGGTGTATAACTCAACATTTTGTGCATGTCACTTTTTTACATGTTTTTCACATGTTTTTATGAGTTTTCTACATGGAGGCCAAAGTAGGCATGTAAATAATGTAGATACATAATAGCTTGGGCCTTTGGCATTGTCTGGGCCATGCCAGTGCCTTCACTGCAAATAAATTACTGTTTCATAGGCAGTGAAAACAGTAAGATAAGTGTGCAAAAGGGGTTATTTATATGGAACCATGCCTTTCACATGCCTATCTTATCATTTTCACTGCCTGTGAAACAGTGATTCTTTTGTGGTGCTTGTGGCCACACCGCAGCCGTGCTATGAACTTACATCGGCCATAGCATCGCTTAATGTATGCTGCTTGCTCACCGTCACTTGGTCCTGTGCCTGTGTTAGCGAGTACACTAGTTGGAAATGTATATAAAGTGTACGCTCCAATATCATTCATGCCACATTCCCCTTATCTGACTTTGAGGCTTGTCACATTTTCTCTACTATCTGATCCTTCGTTGTGTTTGCGTTTTGCCTTGTTCCCTGCAGTCATCCTGCAGGCCCTATGGGTGTATTCATTGATAGGAAGAGGCAATGAGGATGGAGACTCAGCAGATGATGGGCCAAAGGTTTCCTGGGATTTTAACAGGGATGCGTAGACTTCAGAGACCAACAATATGTTGTTATAGGAGGTGTGGATGTTGTGTAGTGCACCAGCATGCCTGTATACCGTTTTCTACGTTTTCTACATGTTTTCTACATGTTTTCTACATGTTTTCTACACATTTTCTATGAACGGAGCAGCATCATGTGAGGTAAGTAGAACCTCACGTGATGTTGTGTAATTTACGTTTTTTACTATAGTAAAAAAGGGGATCCTCCGGAGTGGTTTGTTTTAACCCGTTTTTTTACATACCCAGGAGTTTTACACCTGACACTAGTGTTTGCCATTTGCTGTTCTCTTGTTGAGACTGCTGTCACGAGTTGACAACAAGTGTTTTCTTCCTTTCTATATACAGATGATTTTCTCCTTTTACTCATCATTATTTTCCCCTCCTATTCGAATGGCCATTGTATGATACAGGAACACCGCAAGCTCGTTATTACAGACTTAGACACGTCGACCATTACTGGTCACATGTCCCTTTCCCATGGACTCCATCCTGCCTTCCCTTTATGGATGTTTACTTAAGCACAGTGCCAGCCATCTTCCCCCCACCCGGCTCTCAAGCTGAAGCGTGCGCGTGCGCACCCAAGTCACGGTCACATGATACGCGTCGCGGTTCGTCTGCGTTCAAACCCAAGTCTTGTGTGTTCTATACCGCTCATCTCAGCCTTCGTGTTCGTGAACATCCACAATGTCAATCAGTATACAAGACACAATGTTCTCCTCCCGAATTTTGTGCAATGCTACGACACTCACAAACCCTCTCATAGAAAAGCGATCAGGGACATGATCCCCATCATTGACCCAGAAGAAGACTACCTCACCATCGCTGCTGCAGAAGAGCAAATGTCTCTGACAGAAGAGGCGCGGAGAAAGGAGTATGATGAGGCACAGGCGAAGCTACGCTGTGAGCCTCGGAAACACTTAGTCATTGTCCCGCTCAGCGCGTACTGAGCGACGTCTCCAGCCCTCTCGCGCATTCTCGAGGCAGCACGGGTATCATCCACCAGACCTTCCACTGTTCCCTCAGCCGAAGCGCATGCCGCTACGCTAAACGAGCTGGACGCTACTCGCCTCTCACTCGCAAAGGCTATCAATGACGCAGAAAGCGCCCTCGCTAGCAAGGAGGCAGAGCTAGCCCGTCTGAAGGAGGAGCTACAGGCTCTGGAAGCCTCAGACTCCGCGGCAGAGCACGACTTGGATGCGACAGCGTGAGTAGTTTTTTCGCATTGCGCGCCTCCTCAAAAACTTTCGATGGCATCTGCTGGTCCGTTGACGGCACATGCCCCTGATTATTGGCAATATTACTTCTGCATCGCATCTCGGCATCTTACTGATACCTTTACTGTATAGTCTTCGGTTGGCGATGTATAAGGGTCTAGGTTTCGAACCTGTAATAGGCAAAGATGGCCGAGTGGCGAAGATGCTCGTCCGTACGTTATTATCGCTCCACCTCGGCTGGAAGTCTTCTGACTATTCTCTCGCTATCCAGGTTCAGAATCGGGCGATGTGCATTGCGTGACGTTTGACGACGGAAAGACAGACTCTGAATACACAGAATTGCTCTGGAAGCTTGCTGCTTCATAGTCGTCTGATATAAGCCCTGATCAGAGTGGTATACCGCAACATTGCATCCGTACATCCGCATTTCATACCCCTCTGTTGTATTGTCAGCTCTGTAAGTTCATGTAATCAATAATATATTCATAGGCAAGGTTCAAGTAATAAACAATGCTATAACAAATGCAATGTGCAGAATGCTACGTTCCATGAAACCTGCTATTCTCTGTTCGAAACATCTCACGTTACCAAGCCATGTGCTGCCTGCACAATTCAGTCATACCACCGCTTGCGGCCGACATTCAGACGTGGCTCACCTTAACATGCGGCTTTACGACCCATATCTTCTGGGTCTTGCACTTCTCCCCCACCTCGCGCACCTTGGCCTCAATGGCGTTCTTCTTCACGCGCTGTTCCCGCAGTTCCTGGTGCACCGTCTCGACAATATATGACAGGCTGCTCGTGGCAAGGGTGCTTATGCGATTTAAGAGAAGTGGCAGGTGCACTTCAGGGAAGGCTGTCTTGGGCCCAAGGGTGCTGCGCTTGGGGCCCAGTGAGGTACCTCGCGAAGCCGGTGAGGCGTTCAGATGAGATGGCAGCGCTGGTACGACAAATCGTGTATCGGGAGTAGGATGCTCCTTCGTGGATGTCACCGGTGCTTCATCTACCGCCGCCGAGATGAAAGTGAAGGGGTCAATAGGGTATGGGGTATCTGATGAATCCAATTAGCTTTAGTCTGCGATAACAGCATAGAGCGGCGGAAGTTACCATCGAAGAATTGTATCCGGTATGGGTTGAAGGGCTCATAAGAGCACTCGCCAAGTTTCGCCTCCCAGCACGGACCCTTTGTGAACGGCACGAGGGGAACGACCACCTTCCGCTTCTTGCTCCGCTTTGTCTTCTCTTCCTCAACTTTGCGTTTGGGTGCTGCAGCTACCGGAACGGGCAGGTCCATCAAGACCACGTCGGGAGAGCCGGCGCGGTTCTCAATTGGTGTGCCCGGGTCCTCAACGTCGTCATCGTCGACGAGCCAGCTGTCTAGGTCAGAGTCTTCCTCCTCGCCGGCGTCCTCTTCTTCTGCGTCCTCGACGACGTCATCTGCCTCCCCGCTCTCTTCTTCCCACTCCTCTCCGCTGTCGTAGGCATAGTCCAGCGAAACGACGTCCCGCGCGAACGGCGCGCGTGGCCCGACTTCCCGCGAAGTCCGCGTCCATGTACCAAAATAGCCCGGCCGAGCATCTTCTGTGAAGATAAGCACTTTGACAGGGATGCGGGCTCGATCACGTAGTAGCGCGAGCAATGACCGGACTTGGGCGTCGTCTCCTGCAATCTCTGCTTCGTTTAGTTGGGACATGATTCCTCTGACAGAATAGCGTGAATAAGTCTTGAGATGAGAAATGGGACGTCGCTTGCGGGAAATGGGAAGAAGGGACGCAGGTAGATGCGAAAGTACGTTGTCCAACCGTTCTGGACAAGTACATTAGCATGGAGTCCTTCGAGAGGAGGGACATATGCTGTATACCTGCAGATGAGAGCTGGCCAAGATCACAGTCTGGTCCATCACTCATAACGATGTCTTCCGTCTGCTTCTTGTTGACTTCATCATCAAAATCGTCCAGCACGATGACATTCCCTTCCATCCTTTCCTTCCCTCTGGGAGACCGCTTCCTGGGATGCCGGAACCAGTTCATCGGAGCGAGTTCTGTGTCCTTCTTGACCACAAACGACTTGAATGACTTTTCAAATTCGGATTCAGTGGAAGATGGACCGGCCACACATGGACCACTGTCCCTGTTTGTCGAAGATGAACCCGCCAGCGATGAACTCTTCGCCTTCCCGAAAAAATTCGCCATGATCGAGCGCGACTTGGCTTGAGCTTCGTGAGCCTTTTTCTCTCTTTCTACTTTCGCAGTCTTCTTCTCTTGCCTTTCCTTCTCCTGAGGCCCGACTTAAACGAGAGACCAGGTAATAAACTCGCAAGAAATACCTTAGCAGATTTTTCAGCATCAACAACCTTCTTTTGACGGGCTTTAGGTGTGTTCCCTGATTGCTAATTGAGTCATTTCATGAGAGGAAGGCCTTGACAAGAGTGATCGGAAACGTAACAAACCTCCATTACGTTTTCCTCCACCCCTTTTGAGTGCCTCTTGTCCGACTGCTGCTGTGGCAGCTTGAGTTCAGTGTCGCTCCCGTCTAATACTATGGGGTCGTCTGTGCTCTTGGCACTGGCTTTCGCCTTGAGCGGGGCCCTCGCAGTATTCCTGCTGCCGAGCATTGCATTCTGCTCCTCTTTGGATAGCGAAGCAAACCAGGCTTTGGCATTTTCCCTAGCCTGTAAAACATTATGGGACACACATCTGGGAAAAAATGAATAGAACCCACCTGACGTCGTTCAGCCCACCGAACTTCAACTTTCTCCTTCGCAGCCTTCGGTAGCCAATCTTTATACTCATCTTTCACCTCCCACCTCCAAATACTCAGCGAAGCAGGTACTTTTGAAGAACCGGGGAGACTTTCGACACCATAGTTGTTCCTAGTAGCGATGAGAATGATTGCTTTCTCGACGACTTCCACACCGAGCGCCACGGTGGCAGCTTCTGAGGCATTGTCATCTTCGTCATAAACAGGTAAGAGCTCGCCCTGAACATGTTTCGAAAGCGCTTGGAGTGTTTTGTCGCTGCAATCACCGATAGAGATGAGAACAATCAGACAACAAGAGGAGCCGTGCTTGTCAATAGACAAACCTCTCGTGGACTAGCTTGGCAATGAGTGGCTTATGCTCGTCGGGGACTGCTCCCAGTGGTGGTTCCTTACGTTCTAGCCTCTGTTCAATCATCTCGCGAAACTTGACAATCTCTGATAACAGGGAGGCACTTTCAGCACATTTTTTCGGAGTTATTGGGATCCACTAGCCTTGCATTGTTTCCGACATCTTCTCGAAAGAGAGAATCTTCTGTTTGAGAACGAGCCTTCCATTGCGAATATCCACTAAAGTCGGTTTGGAGGGCTTGCCTGCGAATGGTTATGAGAGACCTGACACGTCCAATTGCTTACCCCGTACCGTTACTGGTTTCCGTGCCTTCATCTAGAGAGAGTTAAGTCATATTTCGCAAGTAAACTCCATTTTACGCGCCTTTGCGTGCATCCGAGTCGGTCATGACGCTCATCAGTATAGAGCGAATTTGTCGAAGCCAGAGGCGAGTCCGGCATTGAGAAGCAACCAGTGGCAAAGGTCGGGAACGCGTGGGGTCACGGAAGTGACCTATTGTGACGCGACGCGATTTGGCGCGTCCGAGTCTCGTGCGGCGTGATCTCTTGCATTCAGCAACAGCTTTCACCGCACCAGTATGTCATTCTTTCAGCTGCAGACGTCAAAAGCACCACAAAAACATACTGTAGACCCACAACATCAACCATGGGTTGAGAAATAGTGAGTACTCCAAGCGAATGTTACTTGGCCACGTTGCAATGAAGTGTGGAATAGTCGCCCAAAGACCATCGACGATGTATCTGCTCAGGAGCATACGGTAGCTGTCCTACGAAAAACACTGACATCGACGAATGTTAGTTTTATGTCAGAAACCTGCTTCTCGCTCTTGACTTTCATTTCACAGTTGCCTCACATGCTCTTTTACGGTCCGCCAGGTACTGGCAAAACATCGACTATTCTTGCTTTATCACGCCAGTTGTTTGGGTGAGTCTTTGAACGTCATGTTCCATAGATGCCATATGGCAAGCATGGACTCAGATTGAGACAGGCCAGATAATTTTCGCTCAAGGGTGCTAGAACTCAACGCCTCCGACGAGCGTGGTATCTCCATTGTGCGCGAGAAGATCAAGAACTTTGCTCGTCAAACGCCTCGAGCCCAAGCTGTCTCCTCTGATGGGAAGACATATCCATGTCCACCCTATAAAATAATCATCTTAGATGAAGCGGACTCTATGACACAAGATGCTCAGGCTGCTCTGCGACGAATCATGGAAACTTATGCCAGAATCACCCGTTTCTGCCTCGTGTGCAATTACGTTACTCGGTGGGTTGTGCTGCCTATGCATGCTCAATCAAGTTTCTAATGTCCATCTAGAATAATTGAACCCCTCGCCTCGCGATGTTCGAAATTCAGATTCAAGCCTCTCGATCCTACATCGACCTCAAGTCGTCTTGCTCATATTGCCACAGCTGAGAACGTCCCGGTGACCGACGATGTGATCTCTACCCTCATCAGCACCTCTCATGGTGATCTTCGCCGCTCCATTACCTATCTGCAATCGGCTTCTCGCCTCTCCATGTCGACTACTCCGCCTACCGAAATCACACCTAGTGATATTCAAGAGATTGCAGGAGTAGTACCAGATGCTGTCATCAATGACTTTGCCACCACTCTGGGAGTTGAAATTATCTCTCCTGATGCGATGAATATAGACGATGCGGCCCATTCCAAGGCAAAAGGATTCGACGGAGTGAGAAAAAAGGTCAAGCAAATTGTCAGAGAGGGCTACTCCGCCTCCCAAATCCTGTCGCAGGTACTCATCAAAACCTTTACCTTATATCATTCGCTCACCGCAACGTCGTAGCTGCATGACCTCGTCATCGAACACCCTACTCTAACAGCTCGACAAAAATCACAATGTGCTCTTGTATTTGCCGAGGCAGACAAAGCCTTTTGTGACGGTGCAGATGAGGAACTGTGGATCTTGGAAGTCGCTTTGCGAGTTTACAAAGCACTTTCATAGTACCTTCCTTGCATAAGCACGTATAGCGTTATTTTCGTGACATGTTATCTAGCAACTTCATGTACGAATACAAGCGATACAGTGAAGGACTGTACAACAATGCAATGCGAGAAGGAAAACTTCAATTTTGTATGGCACAGATGCACAACAAGCGGAACGTGACCAAACATGAAAAGACTACGGGAAAAAAAGCAAGGTGACGACATCTCTTTCCCTCACCGGATACCGGCAGTGGCCTTTTGCAGCGCACGCTTGATGCCTAGCTGCGCCTTCCTGAGCTCGTCAGACGTCGAGTCCTCGATCTCCAACTTCTCGAGCGCACGGGCGAGCTCAGCCTCAACCTGTTGCTTAGCTCCGCGCTTGAGCTTCATACCGATCTCGGGCGATGTGATCGTGTTCTCGACCTGGTGGATGTAGCTCTCGAGGTCGGACTTCGCTTCGTGCCGTGCCGAGAAGTCCTTGTCCGCCTGCTTGAACTGCTCAGCATCCTTGATCATCTGCTCGATCTCAGCAGACGATAGACGGCCGACTGAGTTCGTGATGCCTGCAGCAACATGTCAGCATCAAGAATGCCGACGACTGGGGTTAGTCTACTTACTGATTTGAGCCTTGCGTCCGGATGCACGGTCCTGAGCGGTGACCTTCAAAAGACCATTGGCGTCGACTTCGAAGGTAGTAACAAGCTCGGCCTGACCACGGGGCATCGGTGGGATGCCCGTGAGCTCAAACTCGCCAAGCAAACGGTTGTCACGGCACTGCGTCCGCTCACCCTCGTATCTGACAATGGGAAGTGAGCTTATGTCTAAGCACGCAAGGAGTAAACATGGCTTACACGGGGAAGGTGACGGTGGTCTGGTTGTCCTCGACAGTGGTGAATGTTCGCGACTTGTTCGTAGGGATGGGGGTGTTGCGAGGAACGACAACTCCGAAGATGTCACCCTGCATGGCGACACCGAGGGACAGGGGAGCAACATCCAAGAGAAGGAGGTCAGCGGTTTTGTCTGACGTTTGACCAGTGAGTACGGCAGCCTGGACAGCAGCACCGTAGGCGACAGCCTCATCGGGGTTGATCGACTTGTTCAACTGACGGCCACCGAAGTATTCAGACACCAATGATTGAACCTTAGGGATACGCGTCGAACCGCCAACCAGAACGATGTCGTCAACCTTCTCACGAGGCATCTTGGCATCCTTCAGCACTCGCTCAACTGGGTCGATGGTCGATTTGAAGAGTGAAGCGTTGATCTCCTCGAAACGCGCACGAGTGATGTTCGCCGAGAAGTCCTCACCCTAATGCGATATTATGTGAGACGGAGATCAGTGAAACTGATAGATAGACAACAAACCTGGTAAAGAGAGTCAACCTCGACGGTTGTCTGGGTAACACTGGAGAGCGTCCTCTTAGCACGCTCGCAAGCACTTCGCAAGCGTCGGAGAGCACGAGCGTCATCAGAGATGTCGAGTTTGGTTTTCTTCTGGAACTCCTTCTTGAAGTGATCCAAAAGGTTGTTGTCGAAGTCCTCACCACCCAGGTGGGTGTCACCGGCGGTAGCTTTAACAGCAAATACACCACCAGTGATGTTGAGTAGAGACACGTCGAACGTTCCTCCTCCCAAGTCGAAGATCAGCACGTTCTTTTCGGCGCTTGATTGACGGTCCAGACCGTACGCAATTGCAGCAGCAGTGGGTTCGTTAATGATACGGAGCACGTCGAGACCAGCGATAGCACCAGCATCCTTAGTCGCGAGACGCTGTGAGTCGTTGAAATATGCAGGGACACTGCATGAAACGCGTTTAGTAAGAATTTCAACCGGTGTGCAAAACGCTACTAACGTGACAACAGCCTTCTTGACAGTCTTGCCAAGCTTCGCCTCTGAAATCTCCTTCATTTTCGTGAGAACCATGGACGAGATCTCCTGGGGGCTGAAGGTCTTCTCCTCTCCGAGGTATTCGACCTTGATCAATGGTGATCCATCTTTTTCAATGACCTCGAAGGGCCAGTGCGTCATGTCCTGAGAGATAATGATCAGATCCGAGTACTCGAGAGTAAATCGCGACGGCAATGATATACCTTCTTGACATCGGGGTCGCTGGGATTATGTGTAAGTATCTGATAGAAATTAAAGAAGATAGCACGTACTCAAATCGACGGCCAATGAGACGCTTCGCATCGAAGATGGTGTTACGAGGGTTCATGGCGGCCTGGTTTTTTGCGGCATCACCGATCAATCGCTCCTCAGCAGAGAAGGCGACGTAGGATGGCGTTGTCCGGTTACCCTCTGTTCAGAGAGTGAGCGAGCAACCCAGCTTTCAAGTGCAAACACTTACGGTCGTTGGCAATGATTTCGACTCGGTCATTTTGCCAGACACCCACGCAACTGCACAAGCCAATTAAGCGCGAATTCAGCGAAAAATACCGGAAAGCTTACGAGTAGGTGGTTCCAAGGTCGATACCAACAGCGCCATCGAATACGTCCTCCATTTTTTGAGTGAGAGAGAGGCAAAAAGGAAAAGGCAGGGAAGGTGCTGGGGGAGGGTGGAAGAAGGCGGTGATACGGTGCGAAAACGAAAAAAATCGATTCGGCTGATGTAAGCAACGCCTTTGGCGCTGGTTGCAATTAGCCGCCGGCGCGTTCCTCTGGCGGTACCATGTCTCTCTCGCACATTCGCCCATGGCTCGCGGCTACGACGCTTCACTCGCGGAGAGCGCTGGCCCCTACGGGGTGGGCAGGAGCGAAGAGATGCATGTCATTTCCAGCCAATGAGGAGAAACCTATAGAGTCGGTGGAAGACTGGACGGAGTTCCAGCTAAAACGGTCCTCTGACCGAGCATTGAGTGCGTGCGATCCTCAAATGTCCTCATGGCATGGTTGATCTAAATCTGGGTTCAGTTGAACATTTCTCTCAGTATGGGTCAACACAGACTCGTGATAACACGTTCCAGCCGCATCACAGTCTCCATCGACCACCCGCGCCGTCGAATGTTACGCTGTCCGCACTACTCGCCTCGGGTGCTCATTTCGGGCATTCCCAGTCCCTCATGAACCCAAATTTCATGCCGTACGCGTACGGTGTGCGCGCAGGAATCACCGTCATTGACCTTGATCACACACTGCCATTACTCCGACGCGCAGCTAACGTCGTGCGTGGTGTAGCCGCTAAAGGCGGGTCCGTCGTATTCGTGGGCACACGGGCAGACCTACGACCTGTGGTTCGAAAAGCCGTAGAACGGATGGGCGAGCGGGCCTACCACGTCGGAGAGAAGTGGCTACCAGGGACGCTCACGAACAAGATCGTGATGTTCGGCGCGGAGGTCGCAAAACAAGAGCAGGTCATCCCGGACCTCGTCATTCTCCTGAACCCCATCCCCAACATGCACGCTATCCGTGAATGCGCTATTGAGCATGTCCCTACCATCGCCATTGTCGATTCAAATGTGGACCCACGCGTTGTCATGTATCCAATACCTGCTAATGACGAGAGCCCACGGACTGCAGAGCTCATTGCGGGGGTTCTCAGCATCGCCGGGAGAGAGGGTGTAGCCCTTTACAACGAAGACCAGGCGAAGAAGGCTACACGGGAAATGAGGCGGCAGAGAGGGCGAGAGCAGGTCGTGCACCCTAGATGATATACATATTACCCTAATCCTACTTAGATACTATCTTTGTGCAGAGGTAGCTCCAACTGTCTGGATGTCATACCAATACTCTGGTGCCAGTCAGGATTAGCGAAAACATAGCGACGAAGAAGGTACGCACTTTCGGCTTGTTCCAGCGCACGTACGTTCCCTTTGAGCTTGTTGATGGTCTCGATGTACTCTTCTTCCTCAACACTATCGAACACAATGCCACCACCAGCTTGCAGGTAAGCTACGCCATCCTTGAACGTCATCGTGCGAATGGCGATGCAGGTGTCCATCTCATCTTCCGCAAAGTCAAACCGTCCGACAGCACCCGCATAAACACCCCGACGCTGCTGCTCCAGCTCATAGACCAGCTCAATAGCCTTGATCTTCGGTGCGCCCGAGACCGTTCCGGCAGGGAAGATGGAGCGAAAGGCGTCAAACCTGTTGGATGTCCAGCCGTACTATCAGACCGCTGAAAGGCTTACATGGCGTCAACACAATCGTCTGACCTTGTCTTATCCTCACGCAGCTGCCCGGATACTTGCGACGTCAAGTGGGTGACATGGCTGAATTTTTCCAACCGCATAAGATGGTCGACTTTGACCGTCTTCGGCTGGCACACGCGGTTCACATCGTTCCGAGCTAGGTCGACTAGCATGATATGTTCTGCCCGGTCCTTCTCCGACGCCAAAAGCTGAGCGCCGAGTTGCTCGTCCTCTATCACCAATTCAGTGTGAACAAAATATTTCCTACCAAAAGCAGAAATAAGTACCTTCAACGGTCTTGCCTCTGCGTATTGTGCCCGCGATCGCATGGTTGAATACCTTGTTCTTCTCGACTTTGCAAAGTGTTTCCGGACTGGCTCCTACAATCTGAACCGAGCCGCAGTCAAGGTAGAACATGTACGGACTAGGGTTCACACGTCGGAGATGTCGATATGCATTGAATGGATGCAAAGCCGTGGGTCGTGCGAGGCGCTGAGAGGGCACAGCCTGGATGATATCACCTGCAACGATGTGCTGTTTCAGACTGGTCACGAAGGCCTCGTAGCCCTCTTTTCCGACATTCGAGACAGCTTCTGCACCGACCGTGATCGGAGGCTGAGGCACTTCGGGCGTCTTCGAGCTCATGACCAGCTTCGCTAGCCTGCGAGCCTTTGCGACAGCGGTTTGGTAGATGAAGGAGAGGTTGACAGTTCCAGTATTCCCTGGGCAAAAGACGTGAGAGACGACCTTCACGCTCTGGAAAAGGTGGTCATAGATGAGGAGCGTGTCCACCAGCATGAACACGGCTTCTGGGATTCCGAGAGGATCGCTGAGCGGACGGGCGGTCTTGGGTTCAAAGTGTTGGATGCAGTCGTAAGCGACGTATCCAATGGCACCTCCGGTGAAAGTTGGTACTTCCGGCAGTTTAACATACTTGTACACGTTGAGTTCCTTCTGAAGAGCCGCCATGGGGTCTCCTGTGTTGTCTTCATTGGGGCCTGTCTTGATGACCTTGAACGGGTCTCAATACCAGAGTCATAAGCACGAGAGCATCTGAATACGTCGGTGTGCGACTCACCTGCCCCAATGAAACTATAACGCGCGAGATTCTCTCCTGCCACGACAGATTCCAGCAGAAAGCTGTACTTGGAGTCCTTTGCTATCCGCAAATATGCGACACATGGTGTTATGAGGTCGCCAGGCAATTCAACGAAGACGGGGACACAGTTTCCCCGCTTCTCTTTGAGTATGATCTGTTCGACGGTCGAAAAGGGAGGATATGCCGGCAGTTTCTATGAAAGAAGGGCTGTGCTGTGAGCAGCAGCCCACAAAACGCAGGAGCGGCGAAACATACTTGGGCATCCATGGCACCCCTCCGAGTGGTGAAAGTAGACTGTGTTTAATTTCCGCTGTAGCCGACCTGCTGGGTGAAGGCATATTTATACGATCGTCAACCAGATCGAACGCTGCGATCGAGTCACATTCCTCGTCCCGCTCTCAGCTCTCAATCTTTTCCCGCAACTTGCACAGCCCTACGGCAGCTACAGTTCAGCAGAGATCAAAACACACTCGGATCTCAGTATTTAACGGTCCTACTCCCATCCGAGATTGGGGATTTGCACACCTTGGCTCCTCGGAGCAGCCACCATACTTCGTTCCTAACAATTTCCTGAAAGTGAGACCACGATGATCACCCCGCGCTTCTCCTGCAATCAGACTGAAACCGCGGTCGTCGTCACCATGTATTGTCCATCTGTCCGAGTGAGTAATCACATTCTCACAGTTCCCGGTCTCCCCTACCTGACACAGTCTCCTCCGGAAGTAGGCTTCTGATGTCGAGATCAACGTCGACGAGACGCTCTTCACCATACACGTGAATCCTTACTTTCTCCGGCTGAATTTTTCGCACCGTCTCTTGGGGGAGGAAGAAGACGCGTTTGCTTCATATGACGCTGGGAGCGGTCACCTCACAGTAACATTGACGAAGGAGGTCAAGGGACAGGAGTTCAAGGACTTGGATTTATTAGCGAAATTACTTGCTCCACGACCCGCTGATAATGTCGTGGATGAACCCGTCATCGAAGTTCTTGCCTCAGATGAAGCTCCCGACGACGACGAGGAGCTCGCGGAACGTACTCGGAGTCTAACCCTTGAGCAGCACGAGTTTCTGGAAGGTCAGCTCTGGTCTTGATTTCCCTGGTCCCCGTCTCAATTGCTGTGCAGCCGCACAAAATGACTGGCAACTGCCACAGGAAGTACCCGAGCCGCTCCCTGCGTTGCAGATCACCCCGGGGCATCGGTACGGATTCCTAAATATGCATTCGGGCTACTTCCGACATGTCGCACACACCGAAAATGAAGTCAACGAGCTCGGCGCTGATGTCGAGACGTATTCACCACACCAGCGCCGTCAGCGCCGTCTTAAACACGAGGACGAAAAATGGGACGATGAATATTACATGTGTGTCTGGGCAAAATCATCTTGGTATTTCTTGTGGGCTAACTTGACCCAAGCGCCGATTTCGTCGAAGACGAATACATCCAGGAATTGATTGCCTGGAAAAATCCACACGCTGTTTCAGCGGACGAATTTCGATTTACCGAGGATGAGAACGCGACCATGCTGCGTCTCCCTCGGAAAGAATGTTTGCATCCCCCTCATGTGTCTGATGGGACTCGACTGACTTCAAGCGGTAGATCTGGCGACACCAGAACAGACGCACGACCTCTACCTCGCTCTGCTCACTCTGCTATTTTCGTACGCCTACGAAACGCGCACGACACAGCATGACCCGACACCAGAGAGCGCCTGGACACTCGCCTCCCTCACACCTGCCTTTTCCGCCCTCGATCCTCCACCATACACGCCGCCTCCCCCACGCTTAGATCTCACCTCGTTCACTGACGTGGAGCTGGCTGCGACGTTCGCCGCGTCCTATCGTCGCGTGCTGGCATTCCCGCTGTTTCGCTCATTTGCGTTGGCCGAAGCATGCCGTTCCGACGTCGCTGGGATTCTTTCAGGAGGAAAACGTGTCGTAACCCGCTGTCTCCTCGAAATGAAGCATATTCTAGATCACCATGAGGTGTACTACGTCTATAGTAAAATATGGGTAGACGACTTTTGCGTCTGGACGCTGGCCTGTGCAAGGTGCGTCTTATATCCTCCTTCCTTTCCTCTAGTCGTCACCAGGAATTGATTTGCATTTCCTTACTCAGTGACGATGTCCTTACCGGGTTATCAACGGCCGTAGCGACACTCAAAATGCAAAAGAGCACGATCGGATGGGATCTTGATGCACTGGAAACCTCCACTCATCAAGCGATGCAGCGAGACTCTGATAGTGACGACGAGTCCGAGGACGAGATCGAACGCATGTTGCCTGCGCCGCTGTGACTGCACTACTGTACCTCTCAAGTAACGCATACATCCTGAAAAGGGGCGAGGATCACGGACGTCCGCCATCATAGTGTGCATGTGGGCTCCCGGCTCTCGTGGTTTATCGGCGCCGCACATCTAAAGCGGCGTTACACAATGTAGCCCCACTCGTGCTCGATCATAGTAGCTGCATAGCATGCAGATACATTGAGGACACGAAAGGGGTCAGATCGGCTCAGGATGTCAATGCAGGAGCATCACGTCTTCATGGACTGCGTTCGAGATTGGACTGAGACACATCGCCCGAACAGCGGCTCCTTTGGCTTCTGCGTTCATTTGAGATGTGAGACAGCCTTGGCTTGTCACCGCCTTAGATTCGTTGCACCTCGTTCGGATGAATACGCACGCCAGCCACGGCCGAATTTCTAGTACAAGATGTTCGTACATAAGCACACGACTAATATTTAGAACAATGAGCAGCTCTTCTGTAATCCAACCGGGACATTTCGGTGCATTGAATGAAGCGCGTCTGAGCGGACTGTCCGATCTGCCCTGCCGGATGGAGCCCGTGGAATCTGTTTAGAGTTATGTATCGCATGACTGGGGCAGAGAATACGCCTGGCCCAGCGGTCTTGTACGGGCCGTGCCGCTGACACTGTGCGTCCTAACAGCCATGATGCATTCTCTTATAATTGAAATTGTCGTGTAGCCCTGACAAATGCATTTTTCTCACCGGCAGTCAGCGGTGATATTCTTCGCTGGGCAGAAATGGCGCAGAGAAGACGCTTCTCGTTGTGACTTCGTCACTGCCAGGGCGCTCACTGAACTGTTTCATGTGTTCTGCGGAAGATGTAGGTGGGATGTCGGCGATGACTACGTGAGCAATGAAATTGACTTACGTAGATCGTGAGATATCGTCCTGCTTACCTGCGCTTGATATAGCTTTCGACATACAGGATGCTCAAGCATTGCTTCCGGAGGACTGGGCTCAGATCGAAGATGTTTCACTGCGGGTAGCATGGCGCTAGATTGCAGAGAGGTTAGAGAGGTTCAGGACTCAAATTAGATGATGTTGTGAGCTCCTGGAACTGACCGTACTGCCATCCCTGTGAATGGCGTGCATATCGAAGCACTACTCACTACTCGTTGTGACTGCAATGTCCTGTTCAATAACTACTTCATATCCTTCCGTTCAAGTGAGAAAAGATGAGCTTTATGGAGTACACTGCCCGTGTAGGGAGCGTTACTCAGCCCGCCCCTTGGTCAGATATGCTCAAAGGAGATGCATCGTACATACTGAGATGTCAACGTTGAGATCCGTGTCCGACAGTCGTATAGCTCGCGAATCCTCCCCGTATTTGGACTAGATACTTCGGTCCGGTACGTCGAACATGGCAGGCGCCCCCAGAAATACAAGCCTGGCCTGCTTGAGAACAACATATGCTATGGCCTTACTAGGAAAGATCAGATCCTTCCCTCATTGACACTGAACGGGCCCGGCCCGAAGCATTGGCACCAACCGCAGGCGCCTCATTATTAACGAACGGGGGTTTAGTACATCAGCAAGACGGAAGTGGGTGGGTGCGGACCCACGTTGCGGAGAAAAAAGAACTCTAATGTGTTATCCTTTCGGTACCGAGGGTGGAACGTGGAACGGGCGCCTGCGTGAATAAGCTATCAGCGATGGTGTGTGACAAAGTTTGTATGGGGAATACTGTGCACACGCTGCGGCGTGAATCCATTCCTGCATTCCCTGCAGTTCGGCGGGGGTGTGGTTTTAGAAGGTTCATCCTGACAAATCTCGGTATGAATAGGAACAGAGAACGCAGCTCTGCACGAGGTCCGTGTCGTCCGAGTGCCTACATGGATGCAGGCGTGTCCGTCGACTTAGAATAGAGCATTGTCGCATCTCGATTGAGTTGGCCGTAATTGGCGCCGCTGGGTTTGTAGGAAGAGTCGGAGAAGGATGTTGAATCTCATCAGATTGCCAGACGTACAGGGTGTTCTGATCGGTAAGTTCTGCGCTTGCGCGCGAGCATCATTGTGTGACAAATCTATATTTCTCGAGCGCAATCCTCTGAGTCTGCGCAAAATAAGGTGAAAGTTGTTCCGTACTCCATTTGGTGCCGCGACTCGCCTTCTGGAATGTAGTTTAATTCGTACACGCGTTTTGGGCCAGTGAGCAAGATGGGGCTCGGAAGTCGAGCATACGACTCCGGCGTCAGTGGCACCGAATTTTCAATATCTGGATGTGTCCTCTGGAGCCGGCTGAGTGCATAATGCATTGAGCCGTACACAATTGAAGTCACTGTTCAACAACTGTTCAATCACTGTTCACCAGATCTAGACGCGAGTGTTGACCGCCCAATTATCTTCGAGATGCGTTTGTCTCGCATTCGGCGACAACAAAGGCCGGAGGAGCGCTCCTGACTTCTGGGTGGGGTGAAGACTGAAGTCAGTCTGTCATTTTGAAATGTTAGATACCCATCTTATCGAACCCACAGAGAAAAGGCTTCTGTCATCGATGACGGGATACGACCTCGTGTATCACTGCAAATAAATAACCGTTTCAAAGGCAGTGAAAACAGTAAGATAAGTGCGCGAAAGGGGTTATTAATATGGAACCATGCCTTTCACACGCCTATCTTATCATTTTCGCTGCCTGCGAAACGGTGATTTTTTTGTGGTGTATGTGAAGTAGATTCCACGCAATTTCTCGTCCACGCGTTGCGATTCTCGTCGAATCTCTGGGCTGCTGCGTTTTGCCTGTACTGCATAATGTCGACGTCTCATTCTATTTTCCGGCCTGCGTTCGCGTCAGCGATTGTACACCGTACGCGTGGGTGGAGTCGGGTGCTAGGTAGTAGGCAGAGTCTGCAATGTCGGTACCGCCTGTCCGGGCTTACTATACTCTACAAATTTGGCAACCGTTGATCGTTCTGACGAAGGTGTTTTCTATAGCTACTTGTATGAACACTCACGACGACACAGTGAACACCGGTGCTGGTCAGGGTCACCCAGTTGGCGGGTTGAATCGCACTTCCACCCTGTGATCGGGTTAAACTCAGGAGGGTTAATTTGGAGTGATTTTCACCGTCCTCATTCAACCCTGTCTCGTGGTTGTTTTCACCGCTAACGAAGATTTTGCTTGGTGAAAGCGGACATTTTTCGTGTTATTTTCACCATGTATGTGCGGGGTTAGGACAACCCTATATTAGCTAAAATAACCATGTAGACGGGTGGAAGTGACCCGTATCGCAGGGTTGATTTCACCAGATTTTGTCCCCACAGTGCGATAGAAGATCGCATTCGGCGCGTGGCAGGTGGCGCCCGTCTCTGGTGAACTTCTCAGAAGAGAGGGAGCAGGGTCCAATTCAATTTTGTGGCAAGCGGCGCAGCCTGGGGGGGGGTGGGAGGTGGTCCAGACCGTCCAAACCAGCGTCATAGACCGCAGGGTGGTTACGGTGGTATGAAGAGGGTGACACCTACGCACGCACGTCGACGATTCCGGGCTAGACAAGTTGAATTCGAATAACAATCTGCCACCTCCAACGTTAACGTTAACCGGCCTCCACTTCATTTATTGCCATCACCGATCCATAATTACATCTCTCGCTCGATCGCAGACTACTGGCTGCGCATTGGCTCCGCCGCGACGTCGATTAGAGATAGGCGGGGGGGGGTCGATTGGTCGGATTCGATTGGCGCGCGTAGATAGTCGCGCGTCACAACGACGGGCACAAGTCACGTTTACCCTTTTCCAGTCATGCAATTTGTCTTGAAAAACCCTTAGGCCAGCTTATTTTATATACTAATAAGTCTATTTATGGCATTTTAAGTAGGTAAATTAATTGTAGCATACAAATTAAGTAGACAGTGTTGTCTAAATTTGAAGGTTCTTGTAATAAAGGCAGTGACTTTGAAAGGCTTGTTGTATGAAGCCGCCTAGTCCCAATACTACACCTTATTTCATTAAATGCGCGAACGACGAACGAGGCTTTATTGTGCCTTACCCTCCCTCATTGCGCTCGGGTGGTCTTCCTCGGACGGGTGAACAGTGGCCCTCTTCACACACACAGCACCGCCGACATTTTCCATTTATGGAACAAAACCATGGCCGGCAGTCTTATCTTGCGAGATTGGGCCAAAGGCTGTTATTATTACTCTGGTATTTACTCACTACCGACACGCCGTGACTTATCCGCCGTGACGCGCGACTATCGGCGGGCGCCAATCGAACCCGACCAATCGACCGTAGACTCTAGAGATAGGGTCGCTCCGCCGTCTGTTTCAGAGTGACGACAAGGGTCACCGCCGGCCCAGCAGGCGCCTCGTGTGCGGGACGCTAGAAGGCAGCGGGCAGGCTTGGCCTTGACGTTTGTTTTCCCGGGTGCAATGGTCACCAGCCTACGCGCTCCAAGAACCTCCGTCGAACGCGCTATATGGCCTCGACACGTCGCGGGAATGACTTAAATAGAACATAGAAGCTCGAGCCTATGCGGGAGCCGGACCTCGGGGTCCAGCGATCAATGTCATTGCCCTATTATCAGCGAATAGTGTGCGTAGCATTACACTATGATGTTACTCGACAGCGACGAGAGCCGACAGAAGTTCAAAATCGGATGGGGACGTGTACATGAAATTTAATTTATGAAGCAGACGTTCGTGGATGAAGCATCGTGGTCAGGGACGGTCCGAATGCTGAAGCATTGAATGTGAAAGGTGAATAAATAACGATGGAAGCAGCGAAACGTGCAAGAGTACGTGTCATAATACGTGATGGTGAGTATATGTAGGCCTAGGTATATGCAATTGGCGAATGGTCAATGGATGCGTGCAGTTGTCGAATTATGAATGTGGGCGATGAATGCAGGGACGAGATTCGTGATTGGTATGGATGCAAGCGCGAAACGAATAGCAGCAGAAGCCGGACACGAGGCCAGAGGAAGCAAGCAGAGTGCAGGACTGCTGTTAGAATTCCAAGATCGAAGGGGCCACCGCGCCGTGTCACGGGTGAAAGGCTCTAGTTTGAAACGCGGAGAAAGCAGTGCAGAGGCAAGCGCACTAATTATGCACAAGGTGAAGCCAGAAGAACATATGGAGTGCTTTCATGATCGTCTTCGAGAGCGTCGGTGCCGAGAAAGCCTTTCCGTATACGGACCACAAGTGATCTCTACGCGACTAAACGCGCACGTACGTGCAAAGCGTCTGCTAAGGTGGTCGCAGGATGTGGTCGAGAGTCCTCGGGCTTCCAGCGAGACAGGTGGCATACTAATCGCAGGCAATGCACATAGACCAGCACAAATTGCATGCAGTTAAACCAGCGCGCATTTGGCTTTTGGCTCACCCGCGCTGCAAAACGCCGACCTGCTGCTTCCGTTTGCCAAACGGAAAGCCCCACGAGCCAAGCATATGCGCGCTGCTCCTTCGCGACTGCAGCTCGATCCGCGTCAGCTCCTCCTCCCATGCCCGCACATGGTCCGTCGGCGCAGCCGGCCGCTCCTTCGTCTTCGCTCTTCTCTCCTTCTCTTTCTCTTTCTCTTTCTCTTTCTCCTTTTCTCTCTCCGGCCCAATTGCACTCAGCATGCACTCCGCCAGCCCCGACTCGCGCCTCGCGTGCCCCCTGCCACCCGCCCGACCTTCCCGCGCAGGCACAGACGAGCCCATGCGCACGTCCTCCGTCGCGAACGCAAAGTTTGACTTGTCACTCGGCCCTGCGGACGTATGTGGCCGGCGCGCCGCCTTCACGTGCGTCTTGCCCTTCGCGCCCATACTCGAGTGCGACGCACCGCCCTTATGGTGGTGATACGAATGCCCGGGATGCGTCCGTACTCCCTCGTCCCCCACGGAGTTTCCACTCGGCAGTGGCAACGCGCCCGGGAACGTCTTCACCTGCTCCGATACCGCCCTCACGTCCTCCTCCTCCCTCTCCCCAGCCCCGTGTCTTGCCCTCCACGGGCTCTTCGACTTGCTCCGGCCCACGCCCTCCCGCATCTCCGCATACCGCGTCAACGCGACCCTCCGTTCCGCCTCGCTCGTCGCCGTCACCGCGATCTCTCGTGGCTCGAGCTCCAGCACGTCCGCCCCCGCGGGTCCTGCGACGCGCACCGAAGCTCGCACGAAGAAGCGCACTGCGACCTGCTCGGTGTGCATCGTCTCGCCGAGCGCCCAACGGCTCTGCGGACGCGCGGCAGGCCATTGAAGCGTGAGCGTCTTGGACCAGATGCCGGACGAGTCGCAAGTGAAGCCGGTGCATTCGGAAGTGACGACGGTCGACGTGAGCGTCTTGGCGGGCGCGTCCGAGGCGGAACCGGGATTGCTCTGCGAGTGCACGTGTGATGTGGGAGGGGAGGAGGAGAGGAGAGGCCGGGTGGACGAAGCGGAGGACTCGAATGTGGTGGCGCTTCGAAGACGGGGTGAGTTCGAATGGGGAGGGAATGCTCGATGTGGAGTCGTAAGACGATGGAGACGCGTCGAGGTGGGAACTGCTTGAGCTTGGTGTTGGTATGTCGTCCGGGGCCAGGTAGGGTCCGGCTAAGGGTGTGGGAGGAGGCGACCCAGCCGAGGTCAGGGAAGATGTGGACGGGTTGAGGAGGTCGATTCGGCGCTCTACGACAAGGGTCGCGCTGCGAACCGAGACACTGGGATCGAGCGGCTGGAGGAAGAGGGATGCAAATATCATGTCGTTAGGACCGACAGGGTGGCTGGGCGTGGAAACGGTGTACCGCAGAACTGGTGCACGGGGTTTGGTGGTCTGCAGGTAGAGTGCGTGCGAGGGAGGCGCTGGCGGCACGTGCCCGGTGAAGACAGAGTGAGAGGGAACATCGTACCGGACGAGCGGGAGGTCGAAATAGCGGAGCAGACGGTGGCCCACGCCGGTAATCGGAATGTGCTCTAGTGCTGTGAGGGAACAATATGAATGATGGGGGTAGACGAAGAATGATGAGTGATGTCAACGGACAGGCAGATGACAGATGGATGTGCAGACGTGACTTACTGGCTTCGACGCGCCAGAACGTGCGGTAGACCTGGAAGTTCGCTGTGCTCAGTCCAGCGGTGCGCTTGGGAAGGGTGAGCTTGAAAGGTAGCTCGAGTTCTGCGACGTCTCCCCAATCTGCTGTGGGTGGCTTGGACCATAGGACGTCGGTGTAGTCGACGAGGAGGGTGGAATGGACGGTGCCGCGGGAGCGACTGACTCGTGACTCGTAGCAGCGGACGGAGATGGTGATAGACTTTGTGGGGAGGGGTTTGCGGTCTTCCTCGAGTCTTGTGCGGACGACTGGATGGGGCTGTGAGTGAACGGGTTAGAAGTGGCACTGACACGGGACGACGTACTGCCTTCGACGGTGACGGGGGTGAGACCAAGATAGCCATGGTGGGGGAAGAAGCGGGAGGAGGAGTTGATGCCCTTTGCGGAGGTGAGGAGGAGTTGGACCATTAGGGGGAGAGGGGGAAAGGGAGGAAGAGGAGGGAGGGGGAGGAGGAGGACGGGGGCATTTGTATGTGGAGGCGGCTAGGGGAGGGTGATTGCTTGTTTTGCGATTGATTGGAGGCATCGGCCTAGCGTTCTTCTTTTCGATGTCCTCGCTTCTCCTCCCACCGAGCCCTCCTCCGTCACAATCGTCACGTCCCATCCTAGCGAGTGTGACATGATGCGATCGCGATCTCGGTGACCAACGACGCGTCCTGCTCCCGATTCGGTCACGCGTAATCCTTTCCCCCGGCTTCCCTGCCCCGTCGGTTGCCACCACGCTTCCGAACCCTCGGCACACTTTCCCACACTCCCCGACTCGGGCGTCTGCCGCCACCAGCGCTGGCAGCAGCTGCCCATTGCTCTCTCCATCCACCACCATGCCGTCCTCACTCTATGTCCCCATCCTCGTCGGGGGCATGCTCATCACGGTCTGTCTTTCCCTTGCTCCCCGCGTCGTCCGCTCACTCCCCACAGGGCTCCAGCAACTCGCTATGGAGCAAGTGGCAGGTATGTTCATTCCCTTGTTAGCGTCCTCGTGCGCTTACCCTCTTTCAGGATATGCAATGCGTCGAGAACTGCGACGATCCCAATCCGGCCGGCCACGTTCTCTATGAGCAGCCGGTCTGGCAGACCCTGCAGATGTTCCGTGCGTCCATCCCTGTCCATCCATATGCAGTTGCTGATTATCGCACCTTGTCACGGTCCGTCCTAGTCGGAGAGATGCTCTGTAAGTCTTCCATCCACACCGCCCGCCTTGTTTCTGCACATCCTCCCACGCATCCCTCCGCCTAAACGTTTCCGTGCCCAGGCTTCCTGCCTGTCATCTACTCGTGGCTGTCCGCTCGACGTGCTCCCGTGCAGCTGCCGGCCGATGCGGAGGAGGAACCCGCGGAGGGCACGAAGGCCCAAGTGACTGCGGAGCACCTGCACGGGTGGAAGGTGCTGCTGCTGTGGTTCCCAGCGGCCTGTGATCTGACCGGGACGACGGTGTGTGTTGTCGTATTTGAATTTGGGACCGAGGACTGAATGGGCGCTGTTCTTGATTTGGAAATGTCGCCCGACATGGCCGGCTGCGTGGCGCAATCTCCGATTGACTTCCTGGGGCATGACATCTTCTCGTTCGCCACGCAGCTGATGAACGTCGGCTTGCTGTACACCCCGGTCTCGATCTATCAGATGACCCGCGGCGCCCTCGTCCTCTTCGTCGGTGTCCTCTCCGTCCTCTTCCTCCGTCGCAGACTCTGGCTCTACCAGTTGAGCTCCTTCCCTTCTCTCACCCTTCGTTCTCATTCCACCGCGCCCCTTATCTCCCGCCCCCAGCTGACTCTCTCTTGTTCTCAAGATGGGTCTCTCTTATCACCGTTATGGCAGGAGTCTCCCTCGTCGGCTATAGCGGCTCCTTGATCAAGGACGCAGTCAAGGAGCCTAGCCCTGCTCTCGCCCCGCTGCACGATGACCTTCCAACCCCACAGCCTATCGAGGAGCCGGAGATCACCAAGGTCCTCGTCGGTCCGTACCATCTCTTTCGCTCTAACTCCCCCTACTAGGGAAGCTTGTACGCGTGCTCACAAGCGCGCACCCAGGTGTCTTCTTCATCCTCTTCGCGCAGGTCTTGTACGTACATCTCGGGTGTGCTTCCTACTTCTCAGTGCTTACTTTATTGCCTCGCGGTGGCACACAGTACCGCGACACAATTTGTGGTAGAAGGTGCGTGCAACGTGTCTCGTCCTCGTCCCGTGCTTCCGCGCCAAGCTTATACGTGCCCCGCAATCCTCGTCATGTGTGCTCGTGTGCCGCGCCACCATCACCATCTCTAGAGAAGATCATGTCGCGCTACTCCGTTGCGCACCGCTGGTCGCTGTCGGCTACGAAGGCTTTTTCGGCGCGCTCACTATTGTCCTGGCGATGCCGCTGCTGGCCCACTATTCCTATGTCACGCCGTTCTTTGATCTCCCTCGTGGCTGGACACAGATGGTCACCACGCCCTCGGTGCTGTGGAGCGGCGTGGTGATTGCGTTCAGCATCTCGCTATTCAACTTCTTCGGGCTGAGCGTGACGCGCCATGTCAGCGCGACGGTCAGGAGTCTGACGGATACGTGCAGAACACTGAGTATCTGGATCGTGAGCCTGGGTCTCGGATGGGAGAAGATCTTGTTCCCGATCTCGCTACTGCAGGTCGTCGGGTTTGGGCTGTTGGTGTGAGTACCTCTGCTCATTTCAGCTTTTGGCATCTATATGCTGATGGTGGAACCACTCAGATACGGAACGGTAAATATATTTCTGCTCACTACTCCTGTGCTTTCTATTCGTGTATTCACATTGACACTGCCTGCAGTTCCTGTTCAACAGCCTCGTCACCCCGCCATCCTTCCTCCGCCCGCCGGCCGAGGCCGTGCCGACCCCGGAGCTACTCTCGGAAGATGCCGAGCAGCAGCGAGCACTCTTGTCCGAGCACGTGCTCGACGAAACCGCCGCGCTCCCCGCGGATTTGGGCCAGAGCGGATACGACACGCTCCCGCCTCACGAGCAGACGGGCGGGGAGACGCCAGCGGCGAAGTGATAGGGGCCGTCCGTCCTAGTCGACAACAACACATGAACATTTTGCCACACGTCGCTGTTCGTGCTTTGTCGTGATGCTTTCGAGTTTTTTTTTCGTCGTGCATGTGATTGGGGTGTTCAGTGCTCCGAGCCTACGCTCGTGAATGTCCTGACGGCTGTATTTGTATATAGTGTTCCCCGGAGCGATCGGTGGTATAACATGAATGACATCGTCATGCGATCCGAGCCTTTGAGTGTGTGACTGCAACCTTTATTGTGGGTCTTTGACAACTTCATGTAACAACCCGATGTGCCATATGGTATGGGACAGCGTGGTGTACACGATATGCTAACCGTATTAGCAGCGCTGTAGTCTCCACAGCTAGATTAGAATTGACTTCGGAAGATGGTTAGACCTTGTTTGAAATGTAGTCACGGTAAACATCATGAATGGCAACGTTTCATTCTGCGCGCCAGGTTGAAGGTAGACGCATATTAGAATGACGTGGTGAGTTCCCTTATTATACGATACTGCCGTTCGATAGCCGTTAAGATCCCCAGGCGTGGCAAGCCACTTGGATTGGGAGTGTCTCCGAAGATGGCCAACCGGCGTAGGTCCAGCATACACGGTCGCGTCGATCCGAGCAACACCAGCGGCGCTCCGACTCAACGTCAACAGTCGGGAGTGGCTGAGATCTGATCGTGCGGTTCCGTCGTGTTCCAGGATGCCAGTGTATGCAATAATATGTGCTACTACAGATATGGGTCGTCGTTCGAGGTTGCGCCAAGGCTGCACGAGCAGCGGTTTGCGGCGTCCCGGCGAGCGCGGACTGTCTCGGAAGAACTTGCGGGCGTCGCGGGAGCTGAAACTGGGTAGTCTGCTCTCTTCCGACCAGGCAGCAGGGAAGACGCGTGCGGGAAGGAAGAACCTCGAGGCGCGGGGATGCTATGGAGGGAGTGGTGGGGGGTCCATGTACTCCCTTTTGCAGTGTCCTTAATGAGCCGAGATTGCACCATGAAGAGCAGAACAGGTGTCAGGCTGCAATGGAGAAGCAATTCTGCAAGCATCATCCACGCAAGTCCCATACTCAAAACAAGGTAGTGGGAATGGCGAGCGGCTGATTCGTGATACATGCATTTGCCATTCCCTATGGCCCGCTCGGAGTCTGGCGACGCAATCCGCTGCTATCTGAAACATGTTATAGAGCAGCTAATAGAGTCCATACCCATCTAGACGGTATGCGGTAAGTGGGTAACAGCTAGACGGTCCATTTACCCAGACCGCTCTTGTACGACTTTTCCGAATGTCAGATAAGGCCTCGGCTGCCTTCTCTACGCGGACCATAAATGGGGCTCTCTAAGAGGGAGGGAAGGATATCAGCGTATACCGAATATGAGTGCGTTTGAGACTTCCAACGGACAGATCCTGTTAGAGTCACTGTACATGCCTTTGTAGGTGACTACTAGTCTCAGAAATTAATGAACAGCATGTATGCTTTTGTCGGAAAGAACAATGGACCAAAATAACTCTACTCGCCTTCGTGGTGTCTGCACCATGACTATGGGGGTGCCTGTATTGATGTTAATTCCTTGCGACCGATGTGGACATTCTCCCTATTGCAAAGAATGTTCACCTACGGCATGATTCAAGCTGGATTCGACGAGTTAGCAATTGCTGGTCAAAATTATACTAGTACATCCCCGCACCCCAAAAACCCCGTCGATGCCATTGACATCAATACCATCTATACCGATGGTCAGAGTCGGAAACCCACTAGGACTTAGTACACCACTACTAGCTACATACCAGCATGACTGGAGTCGGCTCCGTTTGACTATTGGGTCTATGAACCAAGTCGACAGAGCCGCCATCAATATGACTTCGATCATCTGTTTCCGCCGGCAACCAACACTAGTAGTATGCCGCCGCGACGCCGGTACCGTAGGCTGCCGTCAGTTGTTCCGATCTTTCGAGCTTCAGTCGCAACCGTCTCTAAGTGCACTATGCGTCCGTGTCCGTGGCATCATTGGGAGCCTCTCCATGCTCGCATCCGACATTGGTATGACGCCGTAGTGACCATCTATCTGCACATGAGAAATCAGTGTGTCACATCAGCTGCAGGTAAGTTTCTCAACTGCCTCATGGAGTTTTTACGGCTTGATACGCAGTGTGCTGTAGGTTCTGGATTAAAACGTGTGCTGAAGAAAGTCACAATGCGGGCGCCATCGAGTCTATAAACTGGAGTGATGCATTGACAGATGTCAGCAGGTGTGACATGATGGAAGCACTCTCAGGACACGACACCACAAACACATTCTTTCGGACCGGTAGGGAACATGATTTATGAGGTCTGTTTTACCTTCTTTTACTGAAGTCTTGGAGGAACGAGGCATCACTGTCTTCAAGTGGTGTATTCACGACTGGAATCCATAATACGAGCAGTCATCGCGTTCTTCGGGTCACCAGCATGAACAGCTGATATCCGTACCGAATTACTTCGGTATAATATCCAAGTCTTAACTTCCCTGAGGTCGACGTCAATTATCGCCATAGTGACTTCGTCTTCACTGAAACAGCGCGTTGCATCAAGTCCCGGACTTCCCTGTACAAGATGAAACACTATTCAGGAGTTCTTTTTCTGTGATATCGGTCAATTGTTTCCTGTGGCTTCATCTGATCCTCTACAGGTTTCCACAGCAACTGCACAATAAGAATGAAGGATGCGGCGGTCAACCTACGTCAGGAATGGACGCGGATTTCAAACGGTGACGCAACGACAATAGCAACCGCTGTTCTTATCGTCCTGCTCAATACTCATTTGCATGACCGATGTCATCTCGACAATGGAAATTTGTGACTCCTACTTGAGATGGTACAGACACGAGGTGGGTAATGTCTGGTTAGACCGGAAGAATTAAAAGATTTCTAAACCACTTAGGCTCGTGCTGACCGGAGAATCATTCTCCGAATTCCACACAAATACTCCTTTCGTGTAAAGGGCGTCTTTGTACTGGGGTCGCAAGTATATTTGCATCCCTATCACTTCTGTTCTCGTAATGTGCTGTGTGACTTCCCTGACTGGCCTCAAAATCGGTCCGTTTCGGCGCATTCATGGCAATTTGACTGAGACTGCACATGGGCATACTCCAAAAGATGTACAAGAACCGCCCGCTAGAGGCCGCACGGGATAAGTAGTGGGTCAAAGTGAGTAATCCGGTCTCTGCACACCGCATGCCAGTGTACCACTTGCCGTGTTTCGTTAATGTCGTGGGCTCAGGCAGTGCTCCGATGCCGTCGTGCGGACTCTCTCAATGGTATAATTCGCTGCGACAAATGCAGGCCGATCGTCGGGGTATTTCCACGCCATCGCCACAGAGTACTTCCTCCCAGTGGTCAATCACACATTCCATGATCATAACCGACACTCCGCATGAACGCGTGAGGTCCGCGAAGTGCATCGACTGTCAGCCATGATCAATCCCACTGTTCCAGTGAGAAATTCAAGCATCTTCGCGGACGTGCTTAAACTCGTAGGTCGGGGTTGTCGTTGGCAGGCCCAACACTTGCATTGCAAGTCCAAGGCATAGCGTCTTTATGCTCTCATATCAGATGACCTGTGCATGTACGATCCATGCCTTTGATACAATCCGAAGACCAAGGTCGCTTACTGAAGAGCTTTGAGAAAAGAAGGATATCTTCGCATTCATGCGTCTCACAAAGCGCGGAACTGGGGCTCTTCACTGGGGGCAAGTCAGTGCTGAGTCGAACTTCAAGGCCGACGATAGCAGATGGCTCGGAAAAGCGAATTCTAGCAACATGCTCTATACAATATGGCCTGTACTTCTGCTAGGAATGCCATCTATCAATTACAAAATGATACTGACATCCATCAGTAATATATATATATATATATGTGCTATTGACTACTATCTAGTCCGTTTTCACTTTTGATGGCGGCGAAACAAACATCGTCTGCAGAATATAGAATTAGGGACCATCACAGCAGGAAACGTTAGGTCTTGAACATACCGATATGAATTTCAAGACTTCATCTATCACGATGACTGGTGCGCTGAAGTACAGTACTGCTTTCCACTCAGTCCAGTTGAGAGGTGTGATAGCGAACAGCGTCTGAAGTTCGATGTCAGCATTGAAAAGTATGCATGCATGGAATGGACGACTTACAGTGAAGACCGGGATGTATAAGATAGCGACGTGGAGAGTCATGCTAAGTGCGATGGCTGCCACCAGGTACATATTCTTCCATACCGGAAGCTTGAGCAAACTCTCATTCTCGGACAGGGAGTTCATAGCGTTGAACATTTCCACTGTTACCAAGATTGACAGACTCATTGTCGTCGCGCGGTGTGCCATCTCATTTGTGAACATCTCACAGCCAATCTGCGGGAATAGTGACGAGCACTGATGGAAGTGCGTCTATAAGGCGTGGTCAGGTGATGAGCGATTTTAGAGACGAAGAGTGGGCCTACCAGCTGCCAGAAGGAGATCTGCGGTCCTCCAGCATAGAACATGAACCACCATGCGTAGCCGGCGACAGTTGCACAACCGACGTAAATACCAACGATCATGTACCGCGTGAATAACCACGCGCCAATTAGGCGTTCGCGACTATCCCGCGGAGGAACACGCATGATGCTGTGGTCCGGTGGATTGAAGCCAAGTGCAGTAGCTGGTAGACTGTCCGTTACGAGGTTGACCCAAAGTAGCTGAACGGGAATGAGAGCCTCTGGCATGCCCAGGAGCACCGTCAAGAAAATGCTAAACCAACAAGCTCAGATTTGGGTTCAACAAAGAGGAGTACAAAGCATCGCTTACCTGACGACCTCGCCAATGTTGGAGGAGACTAAAGATTTATTTAGTCAGAATATAATTCATGGGACAGGAGAACAACGCACTGAGATATCGGATGAATTGCTTCGTGTTGTTGTAAATCAGTCTGCCTTCTTCAACAGCCAACTCGATGGTCGCGAAGTTGGAGTCCGCAAGCACCATATCCGCGGCCAACTTCGCGACGTCAGTGCCACTTCCCATCGCGACACCGATATCAGCCTTCTTCAACGCCGGGGCGTCATTTACACCGTCGCCAGTCTGTCGAATGATTTGATCAGTGATGCGCAACCAGAAGAGAACAATGAACCTACCATGGCGACTACCAGGCCTTGGCTCTGCAACAAATCGACAAGCTGGCTTTTATGTCTAGGGTCTGTTCGGCAGAACAGGCTTGCCCGCATTACGGCCTTCAGCTTCTCCTCTTCGCTCAGGTCATCCAGCTCCCGTCCAGTGTAGCTCTTGCCCGTCAAGTCCTCGTTGTCGCCGAAGATGCCCACCTGTCTGCAGATGGTCTCCGCGGTGCCCTTGTTATCGCCAGTGATGCAGATGATGCGGATACCGGCAGCCTTGCAGTTCTCCACGGCGGCTCTGACTTCCGGACGGGGAGGGTCAAGCATGCCCACGAGGGAAACGAAGGTCAAGTTTTTCTCGAAGCGGGCGTAGTCCGCCGTATTCTCGGACTGGTAGTGCGCAGCATTGAGGGTTTGTCCGTCGGCATACGCGAGAGCAAGAGTTCGGAGACCTTGACTGCCATACAGAAGCGTCTGCTGCTGAATAGCAGCGCGGATCGCGGATGTGAGAGGAATAGTCTGACCGTCAACGAGGACAGCGGTGGACCTCTCGAGAATCGCCTCGGGAGCGCCCTTTGCGTATAGAATACCCCCACCGTCCTTGCGGGCAAGGACAGACATCATTTTGCGGTCACGAGAGAATTCGAATGTCATCAACCTGGGAATCGTAGATTCGTAAAGTTCGTTAACAGCACTCGCACGAGTGGCCGGATTCATGCTTGAGAGGGACTTCGCGAGCTCAGGGGAAGGACACGGCAATTTCTCCGTAAGGACCTTAAGTGCAGCTTCAGTCGGTTCACCGACGTTCGTGTAAGCTCCCTTTTCCTGAAATTGTTCTATACGTTAAACCTATCCTCAGATAGGTGCCTGCGAGAGATAACTCACCGCGTGGTAGACGATTTTCGCATCGTTGCAGATTGCGCTGATCTCCGCCGTGAGTTGTATGGGCTTTGAACGAAGTTCAGCAGAGGCATCTTTGCCACCAGCAGACCTGACCGACCCTTGAGGCGCGAACGTAGTCCCCTCAACAGAGTACTCCTTCGGTGATCCGGTGGCTCCGTCGATGATGAAGAACTAAAGCGCATATAAGACCACCATTCGAGTGAACGTCGATGCAAGAGCGGAATCTCACCTTCGATACACTCATTTGGTTCGTCGTCAATGTGCCTGTCTTGTCAGAGCAAATCACATTGGTGCAACCTAAGGTTTCAACGCTGGGCAAGTTCCTGACAATGGCGTTCTTCTGTGCCATCTTCTTGGTACCGAGTGCGAGACATGCCGTGATGACAGCTGCCAGCCCCTCAGGGATGGCAGCGACAGCCAGCGCAACAGCAATTTTGAAGTAGTAAACAGCACCTTTCAAAGCACTGCCGTGTGCGGGATCCCAGAAGTGCCGGAAATTCACAAGCCAGACCAGAATGCAGATGACGGAGATGACCTTCGCAAGCAGATCGCCGAAGTCGTCGAGCTTTCGCTTGAGCGGGGTCTTCTCGCTAATCTGGGATGTGATAGACTTGTGGATGTCGCCAATAGCGGTCTGCTGGCCAGTGAAAACGACGATAGCAGTTGCCTTCCCGCTTACAATGCTGGTTCCCTACGCAGATCGTCAAGCATAAATCATTGAGCATACAGTGCAAATGACTCACAGAGAACAGCATGTTCTTCATGTCCTGTTTGACAGCGCGTGTATCCGCGACGACATCAAGCGTTTTGTTTATGCTGATACTCTCACCGGTCAAGATGGCCTGGTCGACACGCAGACTGGTCGAAGTGATAGACAGCAGTCTGCAGTCTGCAGGAACCTTGTCTCCCACTGCGACCGAGATGATGTCTCCGGGAACCAGCTCGGAGGCGTGTATGCGAGAGATTTGACCATTGCGGATGACCTTCGCTTCGTCCGGAGAGTATTCTTTCAATGCCTGGGTCCTGTTAGTTAAGGAATACATGCAAGTTTTCCATAGCACTCACGTCGATGGCCTTCTCCGCATTCGTTTCCTGGATCACACCCACAGTCGCATTCGCGACTAGAATGAGGAGGATGACAAGAGGCTCGACAAACGCACTCCACCAACTGGCACCCTCTGAGTCTTCAAGGAGAGCCAATACGAAGGATATGACGGCAGACGCGAGGAGGATGAGCACAAGTTGATCCTTGAACTGTTCCAGAATGAGCTCCCATAGAGGTGTAGGAGGCTCCTCCGGAAGTTCTGTGATACAGGTGTTGAGCAATGTGCATGAAATGCGCTCTTTGAGGTGCTCACCATTCTTCCCGTAGAGCTCAGCATGTTTGGCAGCGAGATCTGAGGTCAGTCCGCGCGCAGGATCGACAGAAAAGTGTTGCAGAATCTCATCAGCCGATTTTGTCCAAGGTTCGTCCATGCCGAAGATGTCTAGGCCAACCAATTGTATGTACCAGGGTGATGACGAACTCTAGGAAGCGAAAGAGCACGACACTGGGGTCCAGAAGTACGCAACCGCGCCTGCATATAAGGCCAGAAAATACCGCCTGCGTGGACTTACGTGGCAAATTCCGGCACAGAAGCCTGGTCCCTCGTCAACTCAAAAGAGCACGTTCCTGGACAATTCGTCTCCATTCCTCAATCGCAGTCTTTGTGAAATTCATGGATATGTACCAATGCTGTCTATACCGTCTAGCTGTACATTGATGCGTCTCTACAGTGGATATTACGGGATAGACGGTGCTGCTGGAGTTCGAGAAGCCACGGAAGGCGGAAGAACTGCCAAGACACAGGATATGGGTATAATGAGCAGGCCGGCGTCTCCTACATAACTTAGCGCGCGGTCGACGAGTAAGAATTTGAACCTAGCCGCCGATGTGGTCATAAATGGTCAGCAGGTGAATCGTCTCAAGACTGTACCATGCAATGCAGTGGGATGCCGTGACCTTGAGCAGTCTTACGGGTCTTACGGGTCTTACGGTACACCTCCTGGGAATGATGTCCCATTGGCGCGGCCTCGAGGAAGATGCATATGGAAGTAGTTCACTAGTGCTGTCGTATAATGTGGGTAGTTCTGGGTAATTTCACTGCATACAGATGAGATGAATTTGCACAACGGCTCGGACCATACCGTGGCTATGCGAACTGTGGTTTTGGACATGGGTTCTACCCTACGACGTTTATCTGCCACCGCCCTCCATGGAACAAAAATATCTCGCTCAAGTAGCAAGTCAGCTGCATATCACCAAATGGGCATACGCTATCGCACTCACAACAAAACGTAGTACCGCATTTCCACGGTTCTTCATTAGCACCGATATCCCACCCAGTGGCAGATTGATAGTCAGAGATGTATTCCTCAATCTGAACATTGATCCATCGCCATACTTAAACCACAGGATCAATTTGCATGCTGGAGCAAACCCGACTTCCCTCAAACTGTCTCTATAATTTCATCTGCTCGCCCTAGTTGCACGTTATGCGGATGCAGAGTCGAAACATGCAGAGACCGCACGACTGTTCCTGTCCACGATGTAGACATGGTCGACTTGTTGAGACTGATAGATGATTCAATCCGTCAAAGCGTTGCCATTTTGACAAACGGCTGTGTGGCATTGCGGAGGCAATGCCATATGACCGGATCTTGCAATGCAAAGGCAATGAGAATCGTCCAGTAGTCCACCTAAAGAGACAACTAAGACCGGATTGAGAGGCCAAGTTGCGAAGGATACAAATGGCCACGACGATCGCCATTTTTTGGCAGTGACCGACTACAATCGTAGGTGACAACGGGTCCACAAAGCAGGGCAGTCTGGATTGCGACTACCCAAGTACGGTGTCATATCCGCTGATCTGGATGTTGCTTGAAGTGATACGGTCCGAAATGCAACTTTGCGATTATCTCCACGCCTGGCCGAGAACCAAACCTGTTATTCATGGGTTGTGAGAGGATGCTGGCATTGGCCAGATGCTGTGCGAGCCACTCGCCGCCGCTTGTCACTGATTCGACAAAACTCACCTATATTTCAATGAAGACAGTCGAATAGCGAGATCCCTCCGACTGAAAGTGTGTCTATATCAGTTGCACGTTTGAGAATACATTGAACATCAAGAGGCTCGAAAGTTGAGATTCAAGGACGGGAAACGGGCGTCGAGGCGCTGACTTCAAATCTCCACGGGCAAGCGTCAGAGGCGTCAGCGTCCTTGCGTGACTCACCTTTCCCGACTCATCGCCCAATCTAGAGTCTGGACATTTACACCCTTGAGTCTTTACTTCCTCGGTCTGCGACAGCACTGGGATAGAAACCGCAGCCTGTCTTTGTCGCAGAGCAGTCGTCTTATATATCTCGGGTCGGGTTAAGCCGATACTTCCCTGCTGGTGGCACTGACGGGCGGCGTGACGAAAGCCTTTACCCTCGACCACTAGTGCGACACACGATGGGGAATAGTGTCTCTTCGGGTCGCGGACACCATGAAGAAACTGTCGACTTTGGCTACCTTTCCCCGCAGGGCATCTATACCGGGCCCAGAGATTGGAATCAAACCATAGTAGCACAGCTCATCTGCGAGCGCAGGCTCGCCCCCTTCTACCGCCCTCTCGAGGACTACGAAGAGTCATGGGACGACGAGCAGATCCTTGCACATAGGAAGGAGCCCCCGACCGAAGGAGATGGTGCACCGGCCGAATCGTCGAGCTCACGCGCCGACTCCGCCTCACTCGCCTCCAGGTCTAGCGCCAAACGGGGACACAATAACAGCAACTCGAAGGATATAATACGATATCCGGAGGCTGCTATCTACCGGGGAGCTGTGGAATGTCCGATCTGTTTCTTGGTGCGTCCTTGCACCGTCCTTCTCTCCAACCCCGCAGGGCTTAGTCGTGCGACCAATAGTACTATCCTCCCAATATCAACCACTCCCGGTGTTGCGACCAAGCGATATGCACGGAGTGCTTCGTCCAAATCAAGCGAGCAGATCCGGACCCGAAGCATCTCGTTTCGGAGCCGGCGTCATGTCCCTACTGTGTCCAGGAGAACTTTGGTGTGGTCTACAAGCCGCCGCCATGGCGCACAGGCCTGAACAGCGAGGGAGCGGTCAGTCTTGTCTAGCACTGTATCCAGCGCGTCCGCTGACAATGATCCATCTACCTCACATTTCCCAGACACCTCCCTCATGGCCCGAATCGCCCAAGCAACCCGATGTCGCCAGTCCCATGTCGGCGATGAAACGGCCACGCAAGAGCTTCGGCGCAGATAGCCCCGAAGTCGTTACCATAGGTCTGTCTCTGTCCATCACAGCTTGCACGCGCCTGTAGTCAACTCACGGCTAACCGCTACTTTCCAGATCAAATCCGTCCCGACTGGGAAGCGAAGCTGGCAGCGGTGCGCGCTGCGGTTGCCCGGCGCGCGAACAGGCGGATCATCATGCGCCAAGTAGGCGACCGGCTCGTCCCCGTGGGGATCAGCAGCGGGCGCGTACATGCGCTTCCCACGGAGGATGGCCAGATCGAGACGGTCGAAGGGGCCACAGATCGAGGAAGCCGGAGGGCGAGACGAAGGGCGCAGAACCAGGACTTCAACCAGCTATTAGGCAACATGGGCCTCGGCGGGCAAGATTTGGAGGAGGCAAGTTTTGCAGTGACGTCATGTTTTCCGAGGTCTCATATTGTGATGCTCACGAACAGCTGATGGTAATGGAGGCGATGCGATTATCACTCCTTGAACATGAAGAACAGCAGCGCCGCGCACGAGAGGAAGAGGAGAAGAAGAAAGCTAAGAGCGCTGCTGAAAGCGTTCGTGCCGAGGGCGTCGAAAGTGTAGGCTCGTCTTCTGCACCTGTAGTGCCTAAGGCATCGCCATCACCACCTATCGAAAGCGCCTCAGCTTCCTCCACATCTGTCCCCACAACTTCTACTGAATCCGCTGTATCAAGTACCAACAATGAGGCTAGTGCGCCGCCTCCAACACAAAGCAGTAATGATCAAACCCTCACGTCGTCGGTCCCAACCACCCGGGCAGCGGAGACACTTGATAGCATTTTGGATGATGCCAACCTAAATTCTGGGCCACCGAGGACTCCTGACGTAGTGCCGTACGGCTTCGAAACTTCTCCAGTCAGTGCTGGTACTACTCAGGACGACGAAGATGGATCAGGTCCACAGACACCAGCGTCCGCCGAACCTGAGGGCTCAGCCCCTTCCGTGGTTGAGCCGCCTGCCAGTGGGACACGGCCGATCACATTTGACCGCCAGGACTCACTCGCCTCATCGCTTGCCCCGTCGATGGGGCCATCACACTATGACATGCTGTCCTCCTCACCAGAGTCCGGAGTCTCGAGCAAACCGCTGTTGCATTCGCGTCCGGGCACCCCGAGCGCGCCGGTGGTCACTGTGGGTGCGGCTGACTCCAGTGCGACGAGTACGGACTAGTTGCCCCGGTATGCCCTGCGAGCTGTATTCATTGGAGGTAATGTTGGAAGCTGTAGGATTCGAGGTGGAAGTTCACAGACATTGTATTGTTGCTATGCGAAGATCACAGATGGAGCTGGTGTTGTAGTTTAGATCCCCCCTACCCTCTTGTCTCGTATTCTGGCATGATACTTTATATCGCACTTTGTTCACAGTAGCATCGGTTTGATCCATGAGCTCATGACGTCTGCGAATGAAATGTTGGTGCCTGATTTTTAGTTACGTTTTGCAACAGTCATGCATCCGGTAAGTTGGCGGCTGCAACTCGAGCTCGAATGGACATCCATGTTGGACAGGTCTTTTGCATTCCGGCACTATGTGATTCGTTGCGTACATTGGGTGAGGCAATTAGGATTATATAGATGTGTGAAGTGCTGCACAGTGAAAGTTGGGTGATAGAACGAAGAGGCATTGCTATGGGCGCTGTGACCGCGGAGGGTCTGCCCACACAGGTTTTTGCGAGTCAGGGTCGGTCAGCTGCACACAACGCCTATTCGTCAGATACTATGAAGGTTTGCGAAATGATATCCTTACTTGCGCGTCCACCTGTCGCTTCGTTGCGTTTTCCATGGCTAGCCGCGCAGCACGGTTCGCGTCCACTTTGCGCCGCAGGTCAGGGGCCATAGCCTATGAAACAATTGGAATGAGCCGCGATCGTGTCAAAAGCTATCGTAAGGGAGAATACGAGGAGCGAGCATATCGAGAAGCTGTGGTGGGATAGTGAGATACCACACCTCCAGCCTTCGTCGGGACCACGCTACCATGGGGATCCTCGCTTTGCTGCAAGTATTGCGCGAAAGGGCTCCGAAAGAAGCGATATCCACACATGGATATCAATCATTCATTGAAGGAAGACTCACAGCATATGTTTGTTCGGGCGTTGGAGTAGTCGCTGTGAATGTGACATGAGCGGTGCCTCAGCAAACAAAGAGCGGATAGTCGCGCTGAAGATGGCCAACTCACCCTTCATGATCACATACCCAACTCCGAGTACTGAATGGCAAGATTCGGCGCGTCATACAGTCCGTCAAATGACCTCTGTAAGAGGCGAGTAGTTCACAAGAAATATGAAGAATGGAGCGTACATCCGGCGGTAGCGAGAGTCATCCTGAACCAAGGAAATCCTGGAGGGCCTGACATGGTCGTGAACGAGTGCTGAAGCAGATGATAATGGTCAAATAGCAAGGTTACGGTGCTCAGTGCTCAGTGCGCGCAATGCCCATTGCAGCCAAGACAGCGCGCCTCCACGGCCTATCCTAATATGGCAACAACGTCATTTACGTCAGCACGGCTAACACTGCAGACAGGCCCAGCCCTTGTATGCAGATCTTGGTATCCCGGCAAGCGTGCATGTTCGTTCCTCCGCATACAAAGGGCCCTCCATCTCTCTGAGCTCCTTTACACGTCACCTGGTCGCCAGGCCATTCCTGTCTCTACCCTAACGCTAGTCAATTCCAACGCGCCACGACACGATCATGCGCGTGTGTCTCTCTTTTCCATTCACTGTCCTTGCTCTCTCTCTTTCTGCCCTTGTTTTCGCCGACTCGCACGCCGTAGGTAGGAGCCCGAACCACGCGTCGGTGAGGAGGCGCCATGCTGTTAACGCCCTCGACGTCCGGCGCGACACGCAGCCGCACAAGCGCTACAGCGACGCCAGGCTCAGCTTCTACGATGCCGGACAGAATGCTTGCGGTTCCGTGGACACAGACAGCGACTATGTGAGTTGACAAATGTGTGCTTATCTGCAGAGATGTGCTGACGGTCGCATTTGCAGATTGTCGCCATAAATACGGAGGTAAGCCAAGCATGCACGGGCTGTCTGTACATTACTGACAAAGTGTGAAGCAATGGAACGGTGGCCAGTACTGTTACCAGACCGTCACAATTTCGTACGGCGGCAAGACCACTCAGGCGACTATTACTGATGAGGCATGTACTTTTTCTTGTTTATTGTCTCCGCCAGGGCAGCACCCTGTGTAGATAGCATATAGCCACGGGGGTATGTGCTTCGGAGTATGTCGAAGCCTGTCAAGACTTCCCTCTTGGTGCACACTAACTCAAAAAACCACTCCTGTTTTCTGACATCAATTCTCCTACAGTGTATGGGGTGCCCAGAAGCAGGCCTTGATCTCTCCCGGGGCCTCTTCGACTTCTTCGCCTCCGAGAGTATGGGCATCATCTACGGCACTTGGGAATTCGACAGCGGCGCACAGTCATCCTCCAGTAGCTGGATTGCCCCGTCGTCGACCTGGACGCCCACCTCGACCTACATTCCGCCGCCCCCGCCGACTACTTCGTGGACCCCGTCGTCTTCGTACATCCCGACGTCATCCTGGTCTCCTCCCACAACGTATTCGCTCTTCAGCTCGTACTCTTCGTACAGCAGCTCTGCTACGCCTACCAGTACGCCCAGCCCGCCGTCGAGCAGCGCAACGCCCACTCCGACGTCGTCTTCGACCACCGCGGCTGAAGCGACGCCGTCGGTTTCGTTTGACCAGGGCAACCTGAACCAGTTCAACATGGCACTCGTCGGGTTGAGTGGCTTGCTCGAAGCCGCTAACTGGACCTAATACCTCAGAGCGAGTGCGTGCGTGACTTTTGCTGCTGACGAGGAATCGTGGCGGCGTAGTACAACTTGGAGACCGAGGAAATACGTCATTTTTCATGCAACGATATCAAAATGTATGCTACATGCTGCCTAATACGTTTGTCTATAATTGTGCCTCCCTTCGCTTTGTTGTCTGGACGTAATTAAGAGTCGGAATGGAGAGGTTTCACTGCCGGTTGCTATTCTTACCGACGGTCTGTTCCTGCCGCCGTGCCCGAATTTGCGTCGGCTACGCTAGCGAGTGTTATTTCACCCAGTTCTTGCTTGCTTGAGTCTGCGTATGTCGTTGTGGGTATAGCAGGAAAGTCTGTAGCTCGCAGAGACCAGTTGTACATAATTACGAACGTAGACAACTGCCAAATGAGGAAGGGAGAGTTTCCAGATTTGGGCTGGCGGTGCGGGACTGGTGCGACCTTGTGGCGGCCGTGCTTGGCGTCGTTAAGGGCAGAACATAACAGGCGAGCGCTGCCCAACCCCGTTGCCCTCGCTCTATTTTCCACCTCCAGCGTCCTCCGCGCCCCCTCACGTCCTGTGCACCGTCCCGCTCACTCTCACCACGCTCCTTTGCAACGACTCAAAAATACAGTCCACCACACCGTTTTATTGACCTTCTCACACCCAGCGCACAATAGACATGCGCTGTTCAACGCTCCTCGGGTTCTCCCTGCTCTCGCTCGTCCTCCCTTTCGTCGCCAGTCGCGACCACTCTGGCCGTGATGCCCACCGCCGCCACGACGCCCTGGCACGCCGCCCTCGTGGCGAACTGGCCCGCCGCCAGTCTTACAGCAACGCGCGGTTCACGTACTACTCCGTCGGATTGTGAGTTTGCTCAACTTTCATCTCGCATGACCTGTCCCTGACAGTCGTGCATAGGGGTGCTTGCGGCGATACCAGCCAGCCGAGCGACTTTGTGAGTGACGTCTGCGGGTTCTGATAAGGATAGTGATGGTCCGCTGACGCCCATTCTTCAGATCGTCGCGCTGGACACTGCTGTATGTATAATCCTGGCTATAGCCCGAATGGGGCGCATGGACTGACTTTTTGGGCTGCAGCTGTACGGAAGCGGATATCCTGGCCCCCAATGTTTCAAGAGCATCACCATTACCGCGAATGGCAAGACAACGACGGCCACCATCATGGACGAGGTAAACTTGCTCGCGTTCGCTTCACTCAACGACATCTCACTCTACTGCTAAACAGTGCCCCGGATGTCCGGAGGGCGGTCTTGACATGTCCGAAGGTCTCTTCCAATTCTTCGCTGACCTGAGCGTCGGCGTGCTCTACGGCGAATGGTATTACAACGACGGCAGCGGCGGCGGAGGATCCGACCCCACCACCTCCTCCGTTTGGACCCCCACCTCTACTTCGACGCCTTGGACGCCCCCGCCCAGCCCGACCTCCATCTGGACCCCTCCCACGTCTACCTACGTTTGGACCCCCACGACTACCTCCACACCCTGGACTCCCCCTCCCAGTTCGACCCCCGTTTGGACCCCGTCCTCGAGCAGCGAGTGGAGCAGCAGCAGCATCTGGTCTGCGCCCTCCTCCAGCTCCTCCGCATGGTCCAGCTCCTCCGCGTGGAGCAGCAGCTCGGCGTGGTCCAGCAGCGCCGCGTCGAGCTCGGCGTGGTCGAGCGCGAGCAGCACCGCTTCGGCTGTTGAGTCCGTTGAGAGCGGCGTCAGCGCAGGCAACAGCACTGGAACCCAACTCGAGAGCATGAACCAGGCCCTGCTTGGCATGGCCGGCCTCATGGTCGCGGGTGCGGATGCGCAGTAGACACTGGGCGTTCGGTGAAACGACACTGGTCGCATTCGGGGTTGGTCCTGGTGGTGCTTGCACGGCCAGGCGGTCCCCGCCTTTCGACCTGTTCATCATTGTGGACGTTTTCGGTTGTTGTTGTCATTTATGCCACGGACAGAGACAAGTATACCCCCAGCACATCGCCGTCTTTTTATATCTTCTTTTTCACAAGTCGACGCTCAGTTTACCGTTTGTCCCGCTTTGCGTTCATCATCCTAATCTCTTGAGACTTTGTCTATGATCTCGGTATTTACTCACTCGGTGCAATGTAAGCGGAGTGTAGGCAATCATACCCTTTCTTGGTTTGCAGAATTTCCGTCTGAACCAGGTCGAACTCCTGTCACGCTGGTCACAGCCTAGTCACGGTTTTCTCCTGACTGGCACTTGTCACGTTTGGGGGATTCGTCTGAAAAGATTCCGCTGTTTTTTTACGAGTTGACAAGTTGCTCGTGGACCACAGATGGAGTATCGATATCTATGACGGCGCAAGCATCCCGAGTTGGGACGGCCCGCCTCGGTTGCGTGGTAAGCGTGCTGTGTCCGCGTTCCTACTGAGTAAGCTCAAATATTTATTACAAATCTAGCTTCCTCTGGATGACTAGAGGATCTGTAAAACTTCACTGTTCATTGCTCGACCTGGAACGGGACACAAGGTTGCATTTGAGTTCTAAGTACCTGCGAAGGATATCAGATATCCGCGTAAATTCATCACTCGGACTCGCTAACACTCGTTAGCGGTCCTTATGTGCTAAATGCTATCCGCGCGCGACCGTCGACCGCATAAGTAGTGTAGTCGCAAGAGATGACTACAAGCCAGACTTTCCAGAAAAACAACAGATCCCACGAGCGTGTATAAAACGCTGACATTGTTCTTGAGAGTCGTACAGATTTCAACACTCTCGCCCACGCCCACATCCCTGCAAATATGACTAGTAAAGTTTGGCTTATAACTGGTGCGAGCTCCGGCATCGGTCTTGCTCTTGCTGAGCTCGTTCTTTCTCGCGGGGACAAGGTAGGATCCTTGTGATGATGGCGTCTCGCGTCTAATTAGTCTACCATATTTGCAGGTCATCATCACCGTCAGGTCTCTCTCCAAGTTCCCGGAGAGCCTCAAGAGCGCGGGTGCACACGCCGTAGCGCTCGATCTCAATGCCTCTGATGCAGAAATTCGCAAGGCTGGCGAGGAGGCCCTCAAGGTCTACGGGTACATCGACGTGCTGGTCAACAACGCAGGCTACGGTGTCTACTCACCGCTGGAGGAAATGGAGTACGTCTATTTCGCGTTGCAGCACGGAACGCAGGCTTACCTCACCGTTCAGCATGGCCGAGTGTCGCGCCCAGTTCCAGACCAACGTCTTTGGTGCACTGGTGCTGACCCAGGCTCTCTTGCCCTCCTTCCGCGCTCGGCGGTCCGGCCACATCTTGAATCTGACCTCCATCGCCGCATTCGCCAACTATCCCTCGTGGGGCGCGTACAACGCATCGAAAGCGGCGCTGGACTCGTTCTCCGAAGCGCTCAGTCAGGAAGTCGTCCCTTACAACATCCGCGTGCTCGTCATCGCCCCTGGATACTTCCCCACTAATTTCTTCCAAGTGACGACCACGATCGCGGACGGCAAACGATCGGCCATCTATACCGAACCGTCTCAGGGTTACGGCGCACTCGAGATGGTCCCGAAGATGCACCTGGAGCAGGGCCAGCTTGGGGACCTCGAGAAGCTTACGCAGAGATTGTACGAACTGGTACACGGGACTGGTCTCGCAAAAGGCTTGGTCGGGGGTCAGGATGGAAAGAAAGAATGGCTCCGGGTCCCACTGGGACCTGATGCCGGAGAGGGGATGCTCCAGAAGCTCGGTTCTCTGGTCGAGAACGTCAAGGCGATGGAACCTATCTGGAGGTCGACGGACATGGAGCCCGAAAAGTTGAAGTCTTTCTCATCGTGAAACCGTAAATATTCAACGAAGTCATCGAGTGTACATCAATATTAATCCAGTGAATTGTAACACTGATAAGTGGACTGCCCGCTTTGAGGCCCAGTAACGCAATGTTTCGTTAATCCGGGTAGTGTGCATGTTGTCTCGTGGAATTGAGAACGTAGCCGAACAATCCACTGCCCTGCAGATAGACAACAGATACTGTAGATGTCGGATCTGTGCTCGGAGCGCCAGTCTCCTTGGATTTGATCATGATCAGTACTTGCACACTTCCACAAAGCTACTACGTAATGGTAAGATGTTGGGGCGCAAAAGTTGCTAGGATATTGAGCAGCCTGAGAGCGGGCACCCCCCGCTATCATGTTTTGATCATATCGGATTCGGCAAACATACCCAGCTGGAAAGGGTAGATTCCGTAAACCGCAAGACAGACGTCGACAATGAATCGTGTATGATACGATACATACCACTCATTCAAGCGGCCATATACAAAAAACAGATGTCATATTCTATAAGTGATCAAATACACTTAGTTTGTCTAATCAACACATAGTAACGCTTCAAGCTATACAAGGGCACTAGGAAAACGAAGGACGGCACTGACCGTGCTCTACACGATGAGCGTTAGCAAAACAATCTATGTAGGCTGTGATACACGATTCCGGGACGGGTAAATGAGGAGAGACATCTATGCAGGCGAATAGATTTATGATAAATAATGTGGGAAACAGAAGGAATGGCAAGGCGGCTCCGGTGAACAAGCACTTCATGTCGTCTCCGACGTCCCTGACGTCAGAGGACGCTGCCCGCTTGATGGGGCGCTGAGATGAAAGATCGGGCGGTGTTTAGTTGTACCACCACGAGCCGTATAGGACGCCAACGTCCGGGTTGGCGAAATACTCGAATAGGCCTTCGGACATGTCAAGACCACCCGACGGACAACCAGGACACTGAGCAAGACGCGTTAGAGATGAAATAAAATGGCTGGAACAAAGAGACCCACCTCGTCCATAATGGTTGCTGTTGCTTCTTGGCCGTTGTAACTGATGGTGATGCTCTTGAAACATTCAGGACCAGGGTAGCCGCTCCCAAAGAGCTGTATCATATGCGTAAGAATAGGCAACGGGCGCAGCTCACGACAGGCCGCCGGCGACACTCACGTCAGAATCGAGTGCAACAATCTGGTAGTGTAGACATTAGTTATAGATCTTTGTAGTAGGCAAGGTAAAGTGTACTCACGAAGTCGCTGGGCTGGTTGGTCTCTCCGCAAGCACCTCTGTTTATACAGTCAGCCAGAGTTCGTCGAAATTGAGTACAGAGGCAACTCACAGTCCAGTGTCGTACCAGGTGAACCTGGCGTCGCTGTATGACTGTCGAGGGGTCAAGTCACTGACGGCATCGCGCGTGCAATGACATGGGCCTCAGTCGTCAGGGACAGGACGAAGGAGAGGACAAAGGCGAAGGCGAAGGAGAAGAACATGTTTGGGGCGGCGGATGGCTTGGGGCGGCGGATGTCTCTTGCAGGGCATACTGCTGGTCATTAAATACTTTTCCTGTTTGCACGCAGGTTTCCAGCGCCAGCGCCCGGGCATGGAAACAGGATCATGCCGTGAACCCCACTTCAGCTTGCATTGTGCCTTTAGACAGTGATCCTGCTGTTCATGCGAATATCGATCCGAACAATGAACCGCCGTGGCAAGCACGCATATTCATGCCCACAATTTGGCGGTACCGAAAAATAAAGATGCACGTTGGCGGATCACACGAGGCTGGAGACGACGGAGGAAAATTGTATGAAGGGTCTGGGAAGACACGTTTTTCAGTATGGTAAAACGCATGAAATTCAGACACGGCGCGTACCGTTTGGGGGTCTGTTCGTAATGTTCGTAATACGGCCGACACCTTTTCTGACTGCAGCGCTCCGTCGTGATTGACTTACGAGTTCTACCTTTTTCCACGACGCTTGCCCGTATCTTCTTCAGTGTCTAGATCGCTCCACTCACCCTTCTCAATAGCATCCGGAAAACCCGGAAAAAGATTTCGAGCTCCACCACTTGGACGCCATTCCAGCGGGTACCGCTCAAAATCCGAGGTGGCTTTCTCATAACACCTCCAACGTCACCATACAAAACAAGTTGAGCCAGTACGTTACCTTGATTACTATGACGTGCCGTGATTCTTTGAATGCAGGATTCCGCGTCAGGTTGCGGTCAAACCAGCTACAGGGTATTGGAATTGAAAGCGGCGAATACATTTCCATTTCGGATTCAATATACAAGGTCAGTAAAAATTACAAATTGGGGGGCTTGAATGTACTCTGGGAAAGCGAGGTTCTAGAGCGCTCCAAGTCGAACGTGGGTTGAGAAAACCGCAGGGAGGGGACGGGGCAGTGTTTCATAGCTAACAGAAGGTGAGAGTTGATGCAGGACAGACTGCGGGTGAGTCTACGGGCCGGTGCGAGAGAAACAAGATACAGTTTACAACAATGAGCCGTATATGACTCGAGGGATAATTGACGTTATTAAATGAAAGCAGGTGGGAAGCGACGCGCAAGCTCCGATGAGGCTTCGGTGTTCGCCGAGACCGGTGATAGCCTCGCGAGTCGATAGCAACGCGCTGCAATGCTCAGAAACACGTCACAAGGAGGACGTTCAGCCCGGCGTCCTTGATCGTCTTCAATGGCATGCGCCGTCCAGAGCGCACCTCCCGCATGAGTGAGCCACGGCTGGGATGCATGGCCCTACGCAGCGCCTCCAGACCCTGCCCGCGCACCGCGAGGTAGTCGCGCACATTCAAAAAGACATTCGACTTGAGGAGTGCCTTCGCGGCACGCATAGAGTGCGGGAGCGAAGGCAGGGAAGGGAAGGGAGCGCTGCTGGACGGAGATGGGAGAAGCGCGGAGGGGCAGAGGCCGAGCTCGATAATGAGGGCCTGGAGGAGCTTCAGGTTGGCAGAGCCTGACTTGGACGTCGGATTAGAAAGGAAGCTGGACATGAGGATATGAGCCAGGTGGTCAACAAGAAGGCATGAGTCACATACGAGGATATATACGCTACAGCGTCGTGGTAAGTGACCGCGTCTATGGCAGCATCACCGACCTCCGAGACGTCGTCTACAATCGCACGTTCGCCCAAGCCAGATGTTGTGGGCGGAGATGGCGTAAGGGAGGTAGAAGCTTTCTTCGGCTTTCGGCTTACCCTTGGTTCTGCACTGGCGAGGACTGCTGCATGGACTGTGCCCGAGCCTTCTCCTCCTTCTTCCTCTCCTTCTCTCAGCCTTCTTTTCCGCTTTCCTCGCAGCCTTGGCCGCTGCACGCGTAGCTTTGCCGACAGTGTGCTCAGCAGCAGCAGCTTTCTTCTTCGCCTTCTTCGACGAAGGCGAGGCCACCGCGGATGAAGTATCAGCGGAGAGCTCCAGCGCACGGCGGAAGTCGAAACGAGTAGGACCGATATCGATGGGAACAGACGAGGACTTGGGTGTGGTTTGCGTGAGAGATAGAGCCGATATGGCGGCGGTGAGCTCCCTCTCGATCGCTCGAGTGACGTCGGGCGATACGCTACTGGAGGAGCCCGCAACTGCATTGAACTGAGCGGGAGATCTCGCCCTGCTCAGAACGATGTAGTCCTCGTCTGAGAACGCTCCTGGCGAACGGGGCCCCATGTGCGATAGGGCACCGGTGATTGACATAGAAGATACAGACAAGTCTGAGACGGACCAAACGATCTCATCCGCATCCGAGAGGGTATCATCGCTCAGAACGCCATACGACGGCGACCTGGTTGTAAACCCAGAGTTTGAGCGGGCAGATAAGTAGTCATAAGAAGAGCCTATCGAGTCGGGCGAGAGAACCCGAGGGCTCGCTACGGTGGACATGTCTGCTCGGACGAGGGTGAGTGTAATGGCTGATAAGACAAAGGGTGTCGACTGCTGGGGAGATCAAAGCTGGGATGTCCTATGTACTTGAAGGCAAAGGACACGAAGCCTGCCAAATGGCTACGCCAAGATGGATGCCTGCAATGATGCTGAGAAGTCACCGAGATGCACCACGAGAAGCCATACCGATGGGTGTATATTTGCACAGCTGGAGGCTGCCTCCGTAGAGTGGTCTCACCGCGAGGTAGATGGGGAGGAGGAAGGGAAGGTGAATGAGCTGATGAAGGAGAACATGCGTCGGACACGGTGCGATAGGGGAGCTGCAGCGTGTCGAGTATGACATCCTCACTGCCCATGCGGCAGTCACGGAAGTTCTACTAGTCCCTCACTGCTTGACCATCGCATTCGGAACGTCGAGCAAATCTATCAATGGCACTTATTCCCAGTGTGCTCAGCAGCTACGAACAGATCCTCCAGTACACGATGCTATTCCCCCATCCAGCGACCGCACGCTGTTCCACCTCGACGCCTTTTTTCCAGACCTTTCCCTGCAGATCTCTCACCTCAGCCGCCCGCTTCTTCCCCAACATGAACCGTTCCTCGTCCCCACTCTGTATCACAGTGGGAGTGGCGACGCTTCCGCGCTTCCCGTTCCCCAGCTGGTACTCGTAGTTTGCGCCCCACGCCAGTACATCCCGCCCTGCCGCGCCAGGACCCCCGTGTGCCAGCGTATCGAGGGTGAGGAGGACGTGGCCGGTAGGAGAAATGGAGATATCGTACGGCACAACCGGCTGCAGGTTGTTGTGCTTCTCGCTGACTATAATCAAATCTGTCGTCAGAAAGCGCTTCCTCCATATAATCAGTACGTACATTCTAACAACCCGCTGACATTCCGGGCGCGCACTGGATTGCTCTGCGCGTTGCTGTATTGAGCATTTCCCAGCCCACCCCACTGGCCATTCCCACACGCCAGAACGTCAACATATGGTATTGCGCTCCCGTCTGACCGTTCGACCTTGAATAACGTGAGGTTCCCACCACTGTAGATATCCAGACATGTTGTTTTTGTCCCGGCAGGTACGGAACGCCACAGAATCACCTCCGTAGGTACAGTGATCGTGTCCAGTGTAACCTGGCTACCGAGCCCGATCTGTCTGCACAAGTCAATTGCATGATATTCGTCAATGACCAAGCTTCATTCACTTCTGAGATATTTTACACACCCAAATTCATTCGCGCCCCACCCGAGCACTCGCCCAGATGCCGTCTTGGCGAAGCTACTCCGAGAACCTGCAGCGACACGGTCCACTTGCACTCCGCGCAATGCAGGAATCTCGAACAGCCTGTCAGAAAAGCGAATATTCCTATCGTCGAGACCTATAGGAATTAGGGGGTTTGTCTCGGTCTTCTCTTCGGGCGGCGAAGTAGCCCGCCTCATCGCCGGACTGGCTTGTGCGTAAGGATCCGCAATTGACTTTGGCGTCAGCTCGACCTGAATTCGTGCATGGCCACGCGGCGCAGGAGAAGTGAGGTCTGGCACGTCGAATTTACGGAAGCCAAGTTGCCCGTGGCTGTTTGCGCTCATCGTGATTGGGTGCGCAAATGCACGGCCAGACGACGTCAGCGCTAGCAGATGGTCTGTACCAGCCGCAATCGAGACAAAGCTGCATAGTAGGGCTCGAGAGTCGTCTGAAAGGTGGGAAGGAAGGACTCACCTCTCGCCCCAACCGAGTTTCTCATTGGGCACGACTTCAGCGAAGTCGACCTGTTCTTCTTCGCCCCATAACCAACCAGTGCCCCACCACGGAGAACTGGCCGGTGTCGGTGCACCAGGAGACAAAGCTTGGTGGGTGGCGGAAGAAGATAGCAGGTATATCCGTCCGGACGCAGACAGCGCGAAGACCCGAGTGGGGGTCACCTGAACACGCACAATGTTCTGGTACCATTGTTAACACCTGTAGCCACTCTTGTTTCGACAGCACGCGCGTACCTTCCCGCGCAATGTGAGAGATGGCTTGCCTGAGGACGAGCCCGGCTTGCCGCCGAACCCATCTCCCCACTGGTACACGTCTCCCCGAGCGTCGACACACGCCGCGTGTCGCTCGTGCAACGCCAGATCGCGCAAAGCGACGTTCTCCAGCCACGCGGCAGCCGCAGGGGTGCGGATCGAGTCGGGAGTCTGGTCATCCCCAGACAGGATGTGTGTTCTATGATACAGATCGCCACAGTCAGGATATCCGCATCTGTAACAAGGTGAACGCGTGTATGGTGGCGCACTTGTTTGAGCCCCATACCAGGGTGTTCAGTGTTTCCTCGCTGTTCAAGGCGTTCGGAGATATGTTCTGGTCCAATGTTTTCTGCTGTGTAGCATCCAATGAAGGAGCATCGTTGTGAAGTACAGCTGTCGAAGAGTACCATATTGCCCCAGCGGTGGCAGCGGCGGAGGTCGCAACGATTAGGGCACGACTGATGCCTTTTGACGAAGCCTCGGAATGCAGCCTTCGGACATCTTGCAATTGGGAGCGTCGAGACAATCTGACAAAGCGACGGGCACCTCGAAGCATCGTACGCGTATGACCAGGAGAGGATGGGTACAATGTTACAGCCAAAAGTCGGCCAAAGCGTCAGAACTGCGATGGCCGATGGCCGAGGGCATCGTCCACGTGATGCGGCGCGTCGCATGGCGCAGGGACGCTTTGACAGGCTTTGACTGGAATTCTTTGTCCCACACATGCTTGTTGCTAGCACTGACCGGGCCTCCAACAATTTAGCTCATCTCAGAGTTTACTCTCAGATTTATTGCATAACTGTGATTTATGGGAACTGTAGACGGAGGCCAATTCAACATCCTTGAGCCGGGTGTGGTATAACTAGTACTCGAAATGGGTGAGTCTTGCATTGTTGCACTACGCCGGCTCCTTTCTCAAGCTCAACAATTGTGCTCTTTGAGTGGCTTTTCCCAGATTGCGTATGTGCAATGGCCTCTTTTCAATGTAGCGGCCGCCTCCGAAGGCCCTTACATGCCGCGCCAAAGCCTCATTGAAAAGTTCATCTTCGCGGTCTTGAAATACGAGACAATGGATTCAGCGAGGTATTTAAGTCGCGGATTCCCTGACTCATCTTTATCCTCGAAAGCCTCCGCCACCCGTCATGTATCGTACTCAAGCTCCCTGCACCGAAGAGACGTATGGCTGGGTAAGAATGGCATGCTTTTACGTGCTTTCAGCACCCATTACCCTGCCTGTGTTGCTTGGCCACGTAGTCCTCGGTTCCCTCCTCCCACAAAAACTTGCGGAGGAGTATCAAGTTCCGCTCGCGAACTCGCTCATAATGGCGCTCAGGGGAGAACTAGAGCTCCTTCCGCTCGCCTTCCTCGCCCTCATGCTCTATTCTTTCATCATGTCGATCCGTGTATATCAAACTGAGCAGTCCTACCGTATTCGCGTTTCTCCTCCTCGCGTACTCGCCAACTTCGCTTATGCCTTCACCTGCCCTCTCGCCTCGGTTCTGGTGCCAGCTTTCGGAGCCGCCGTTGGTCTCGTCGGTACTCTGCGTTTGTACGAGGTCTTGGACGACATGGACATTGCCGAACTCAAGCCGCTGCTTCTCAGTCCTGTCGCAGCGGCGGCGGCTGGCTGGTGCGGCTACGCACTTATCTTCATGGTCGTCAAGTTGTGGCACGAGGTTCGAATGGCTTATAAAAGAAGATCGAAAAGGGTCAACATCACCTACGATGGCAGATTCTGGAGAATCAGCCGAAATGGCACGGTCGTGGTTATTCAAGGATAAAGGGCGTGCTGCGATCAAGGAAGAGAGTATGTTCTGTTTGAAATCGTGGACTCCCAAGTCTCGGTTGCAAACTTCAATCAGTACACTGTCTCGTTTACGCCGGTAGTATTATCGCTTATGGTGATATGCAATGTATTGTTTATTTCTCGTTACCGTTCCGATTAATATTGTTCCGAACTTCAATATGCACTTTTGTACCACATCTCACAAATATGTTGAAGGTGTTCCGTCTAGTAAACTTCTTTACGACAACATTTCCACACATGTTGAGAGGGAGACCCTGTACAAAGTGCAGATAAGTCTTTTTGGTCTCGAGGATAATAGCCTCGGGCAGAAGCGAGCTCACACATCAGCTGCGGGGTATATATATCACCACATACTAGTAGTGTTCTTCCTCTGAATCTTACAACACTCTCCCAGTGGCCTCAACTATTTCTATTCAAATCGAAGAGTATTGTGAGACGATCAGGTAATGCATGATCATGAGTGGATAGATGCACTGTCCATGTTATAAGTTACTGTTATAGCCTCTGCCTCCAGTAGAGTAGTACAGTAGTGTACGGAAAATACCGAACATGTTAAACAGACGATCGACGCGGGAGATCAAATTCAAACTCGAGCTTATTTAATTCTAACTGCTAGGATTCGCTTGCTACCGACGTGTTGACAGACTAATACACTGACCGGATCCTTATTTTATTCTCTTGTGATGATTCCGTATTATATACACCTTACTATCACAGGTCAAACTAGAGCTACGTGAACACAGTACGTCACTAATTTGTCCGCTACTAAAAGTTGCCGTCCTGATCGTATCCCTTTCGTTTATCCTTTCAGTTCGTGCCATCGCGGAGTCGGCATACAAATGACCAAGACTCATTATTGCAATGCCCCGCGAGTGCGCTAAGCAAATGTAGACAAAGGACCTTCGCATCCGTACCGACGGTACCGTCGGTGCATTTGAAGACAGACAATGCAGCTCTAGCTCTTAGAAAACTCGCAGTCGCGGTGCGCTTGGCACATCCATCACTTGACCCGCATCTTCCATGTCTGACCCGCATATCGCAAAGGCTGTACAGAAAATGGTCAACGCAATGTTGACCATCCTTTCTCTCTGTGGGATACCTGTCCAGCTTGGACATGGCATTCTCTGCATGGCATTGGTGCCTTTCAATGACGCGGACGCCACGAAATTCCGGTACATCGGTGCGCTCAGCTTCGCCGTACTGTTCGCAATTATCTCCACTTTCCTCGTCTGCAAATCCGTCTTCCAGTGCCGTCGTTTCAAGACGCATTATAGGGCCACTTCGAAAATCCCGACCCTTCGTTCGCTCGCACGACGCCTGTACACTCCTGTAGGCTTATGCACCGTGCCATTTGTTGGCATGTGTGTGGGCTACGTCGGAGACAAGTTGCTTCAGGACTTGAATACGACGGAGATGCAATAGGTTTCTGCGGCCCTTGCAGGAATGGTCGGATATAGCGCGTGCCAGATCGTAGCCGTATCTGCTGTCTACATGGTCAAGAATTCCACTGCGAAAGCTAAGAAAGCCATGGGTATCCAGACGATCAAGTCGCATCCGAAGCGCAAGCACGAATAATGTGGACGCTCAAGGAGATGACCGAGAATGGTTGATGCTAGTAGTGTTTGTTACCCAGTCAGAGGTCGTACTGGTGCAATTCCTGTTGTCGAGATTATGCCGAGTTTGGATCCAGTCTTATGCAAAAATATCTTATCACCTGTATCGTCCAAGCACTGATCAGACAAGTTGGTCTATACGTTAGATTTATCGGCCATATTTTACAGCCATCTCGTACTGGTACATTGTAGTAGTGACCGAGGAGAATAGTGGAGAACTGGGTAACCAACCACGCGCCCACCTCACAGCATCAGCAAACGATACCGTCCAAGGGGAGGCGAAACCCGCTTTTGTTTGTAAATGAGCAAACGAATGTGAGAGCGCATCGACTATTGCTGTCAGAAGGGTATATGGGTCCGAATGTAACGGACTGGCGAGCAAGTCGCCAGGCCCGGAAGATGGAAATGTAGATATATATAAGAGCGGAAGAAAAACCAGGAAAACATTCTCATATCTGAGACTTAGCGTCCCGAGAGCGAGTCGTTATGGTCGTCAAACGATAGCAGTGCGGATGACTAGTGCTCTAAGCGTGGAAAGTGCCCATGTTGGGCGAGTTTTGCTGTTGATACATTTGATACATGTAGGCTTGGTAGACGTGGGGCGGCATAGACTGCGGGGTCATGGTATTGTACGACGGCTGACCCATGTTCATCAGGTTAGCAGCTTGAGTAAGGCCGGGCGACTGGGTGCCGAAAGGAACGGACGATTGCGGGTTAGCCGACTGTGCACCGCCATTGCGACGAGGGACGCTGCTGCGTGGGCTGGCGATGTCGGGAGAGCGCATCGCGAACGGATTGAAGGGATCGGTCGAAGGAGAAAAGGCTGAAGCAGGATTGGGGGAACGGCCGCGTCCACCAACGCCGTTCTGACCGTAGCCAGGGTCGATCTGCAAGCGAGGAGGACCTGATGCCGCATTCTGTCCACCCATCTGAAGAGCTGCCATCATGGATGCGAGACCCTGATCGCTCGAAGGATAGCCAGCAGGAAGGCCAGGCATGCCGAAGTTGCTTTGAGCAGTGTACTTGTTCTTGCCATTGGGAGGCGGCGCGTTGGTGGTATATGTAGGTTGCAAATTGGGAACCGGTAAACCAACTTCCTCGATGAGGCGACGATAAGCTTGCGTGGCAATCACCTTCAATTCAATGAGCACCCTCTTCGTAGCCTCCACGTAACTCGGCCGCTTAGTAGGATCGACAAACGGACTCGTTAGGATCTTGTGGACGACGGCGACACCATTGACTTGGTCGCCCAGGACGTCCGTGAGGACATGGTCGCCAGGAGACGAGAACAGGGCTTCAACGATCTGGGCAGAGGCTTCAGGTTCGACCTTCTGATTGACGATCCTCAATACAGTCAACGATGCGAGTTTGTGGGTACACAGATGCGAGAGATGCGGTGTGAAGCGAGGTGCGAGCAAGTTGTATCTCGACGGGAAGCTCGACGTATCAAGCAGCCACGTGAGGAGGAGCGCGCCGTTCGGGTTGGTGGCCAGTGGAATGGAGTTGAGGATCACGGCCGTGGCGATACGACGCTGCTGGTTCAACGTGATGTGGCTGCTTTCAAGACAGGCTCTCATACTACGGGCACCAAAACGACCTTGCGCGATCTCCCAGAGACGGTCGACCATTGCATCGAAGAGGAAATCGGTAGCAGGGGCACCAAAGCGGAGACAGCACCTAGAAGTATGTCAGTCATCGCGGCCAGATGAGAGTGACAAGGATGCTCACTGTACAACGTAGTTACCGAACTGATCCAATAAGAGAGGTGGAACGTAAGGCCTTAAATTCTGCGTGATGAGTGCGACCTCGTCAGGCGTCTGCACACATTCGATGATCTTCTGAGCCGCCCAAGTACCGTTCTTGTGGATACCGATCATAGCGAGGTGAGGGCTGATGCGCTCCAGCATTGCCAGCCTAGGGACAGGGGAACACTTCTCGAATAACTTCTGGACAACCTATTTTCGAAATGAGTCAAGCTATCCGTGTCACACAAAATGGCTCTCAACCTACCGTGTTACCAAGCCAATCCGAAGCGAGGTCAACGATCTCACCGTCAAGGAAATCAGCCGCCACGTTGTCGATCTCTTCAGTCGAGATAGTGCTGGTATCAAGTCGCTTGCGGAGTTCTCGCAGTTTAGATGCGTCCCACCGCCTGTTGTGAGGCCTCTCGGAGACAAGTGGAATGGTTGTGTAGTACATCGTAGGAGGACGGAACTCTGGATACATCACGTCAGTCATACTCGTTGGAAAGGTAGCAAGAAGTTGTCAGGCTGACCCGCAAGTGTCTGAATGTCAGCCTCTGCATCCGGGCTGCCACCACTTAGCTCCTTCATGATCATCTGCTGCTCAGTGACCGATGCCGTCCAGCCCACAGGCTTGCCAGCACTATCATAAGCACCAGTATGAGCGCCAGAGGCGATCAGGCTAAGGAGCAAGTTGGACCGATAGTTCTCGACTACGCCGCTGAGGACCTGCTGGTCCACAGGAATGGTCGTGGCCCCCTTGATGTTGCGAAGGGCATGGATAGTGGCGCCAACGCTAAGGTCACCGACGCCTTGTACATTAAGTCCAACACTTTCATCTGAGCCGTTTGCGCCCTCCGCCCCATTCTTGACTGGCACCTTGGCGAAACCAATACGGATAGCACCAACGTCACTCCCCAGCACGTCACGACCATTCAGGGCCTTCCGAGCACGCACGGCATCGTCCAAGCGCTCGAAGTTAACTTCCCAAAATTCTCGTCAGAATCAAGCCATCCGTCGTTGAAGCTTAGTACTCACTGAATCCGCAGTTCTTGTGCGTGAGAACCCTGGCAGACTCAATAGGCCCGTAAGGGCTGAAGACACTCAAAATCGTAGCAGGAGTGGTCGTTGAGGGAATCGATCCAATCCACAACGCTCTGGTCGGCGTTGACTGCAACTGCGCATCCATACCTGCCAATCCGGCGTTGTTGCTTGAACTTTTGCCGAGCGGTCCTCCGGGAGAAGTAGCAGACGGGCTGTTCAGGTTGGTGCCCTTCGCCGGGGCGACCGGTGCACTGTCAGCTTTGCCGAAGCCAATGCGAACCGTTTGACCATTCGGCATGCCAATATCACCACCGAGACGGTTGAGCACATCCTCTTTTGCCCGGATGGCGTCCGCCTGGTCCACAAAATTGACGAAACCGCACTCCTATAATAGTTTTGTCAGTATGTAGCACGCAAGTAGTGGGATCACGAAGTGACCTTCTCAGGCAACAACCTCAAGCTCTCAATAGCACCATAAGGAGCGAAGACGTGAATCAGCTGTTCACTGGTCACCGAACTGTCCAAGATTTCCAATCCAAAGCGAGCGAGTAGGAGTTTGCATCTGAGTCGAGTTCTCCGACTTCGGCGAGGTCGCACGATTCTGGGTAGTGGGCGCGGTCAGGTATGAAGAGCTACGAGACAACTCTCCATTGGGAAAATGGACGGAAGGGGATACCCCGCCGCGTGTGTTGGCCTTATCGCTTCTTAAGATACCACCAATGCCACTCTGAGCGGAAAGATCATTGGCATACAAAGACTGCGCGTCTGCATTGCGACGATGAAGAGCTCTGGTGGTATCGTCGAGATTTCCGACAGAAATCGCTCGAGGACGTGATCCAAGGCCGGCCGAAAGGTGATCACCGTGCTTGAAACCCTTCGGAATGTAGCCCGAAGAGAGATAATCGCCTTCATTGTCGTCGTAATTAGCGAGGCTTTGCCGGCGGTAAAGATCCTGCTCGTATAGCTCCTCGTCTTCCGCGTTCGGCGTGGACAGCAACGAGGCGCCACCGGAGGACCGCAGGTGGTACGGGTTGGAGACGGTCGTTGCGCGCAACCTAGACGGATTGGATGCCAAGTTACCCGCAATCGCTGCCTGAGCTTGGTTGCGCAGCTCAGAAATGGTGGCAGCTGGCGGGTGACGAAGCGTTTCGTCCAACCCCAAATAGTCAAGCGTGTGCACGTCAAAGTCGTCAGCGCCTGAATCCATGGACGTAACAGATCGCAGATCGTCTAGGACGGGTAGCCCGCCATTCCTGGACGAAAGCCAGGAAGTTGAAAAAATGGACGAGCCGAAGGCGTTGGAAAGACCGGCGGCGGGCAAATTCAACGATCCGGACCTGAGCCGGCTGTTCCTCTCCGTGAGAGCAGAGGACGCAACCGAGGACGCGACGGAAGTCGAATGACGTAAACCAGGCCGCACGGGCGCAGCAGCCGCCGAAGGAGGCGGAGCCATGCTCTGCCTTTGCAACTGGTCAGAGAAGGGCTCGGTAGAAGTAATCGCATTCGCTGCAGCCGTAGAGCCGCTCAACGTGTTAGAGGCGGCAGCAAAACGCTGAGCAGCGAGTTGAACGTTGGAAGGTAAGGTTCCGGCCCTCGCCCTCCTGAAACCCGCGGGGTAGTTAGTGGGCGGCAAGGTAGTAGAATCGCCCGTATTCGTGGTTGAGGGAGAAAGGTCATTAGGAGGGGAACCACCGGAAGCTAAGGCGCGCAGCGCGGGAGGCCTGTACCTAGCAGCACCAATTCTTTCCTCGGCCTCGAGCTCCCTCGCTCTGCAAAACAAGATCAGAGACCACGTAGACAGCTAGAAGGGCTTGAATAACCTTTTCGCATAGGCAGCTGAGGGTGCCGGGGGCGGCGTCTTCCCAGACGCGACCCTGGAAAAGGGGCCGTTGTCGGTTGCCGACAATGACATTTTGCCTGAAAAGTGTGGATATTACGAATTACTGAAAGTTGGGAGGTAGCGGATGCGGCAGAGCTGAATGCGAGATAAGCAAGACAGCAGGAATAGTGGGAAATCACCAGAGCTCGAGAGTCCGAGAGCGACGTGGGTAACTATGAGCAGCGGTAATAGGTCGTAATAGGGCGATTTTTGCACAGAACCAAATTTTGAGGGCGAAGACAGACAACGACTGCCCAGGACTACTACAGTAGGGTAGACTCCGGTAAATAGTAGGACTTAGTAGGGTGAACGGGGTGGTTGGGAGCGAGAGACTCGACGAGGAAAGGAGCACCTGTGTCCCCCTTTCAACTCCGCTCTCTTCTATAGCCGCCCACGGCAACCCCTGCCAATTTAATTTGCAGGCGGCCTTGTTCCCAAAGGCACTCGCTCTCACGCATACACCCAATGTTTTCCAGACATAGCCTTCAAGAATCCCCGTCAGGTCTAGAATGGAACAGTGGAAACTCCCCTGCAGATCACACAGAAACAGGAGCACTAGAACAGCTTTATACTTCGTGGTCGCTGCAGACATACATATACATCACTAACTTAGGAGGAAACTATACTGAGCGGGGTTGCGTTCGCAAAGACGCATACAAGCAAGAACACGCCCACTGTAACATACTTTGCGGTTTCATGAATCACTGTCCAGCATATCGCATATGCTGCTCGAACGAACGAACGAACGGGTATTGGGGTCCTCGGCGGCGTTTGCCTGACCCATCAGAAAACGCCCAATGAATGATGTCGGTTGACCGCTCGAATCAAGAAGCAGCGGTCGGACACATGCCGGGAAAGAAAGCGCAAGACGCGAGGCGAAAAAAAAAAAGACAAATGAGAGTAATGGATACAGGTTCTAAGAAGATCTGCAAACAGCAATAGAAACACGAATTCAATAAGTAGGACTAAACGAGGCACAAGAAAAAAACCATGCAAGCATCATCCTGGTCGTGATGATCGATTAAGAGAGCGAGCTCCGTGAGCCCCTCTTACTCGAACGTGTGCGAGAGCGGTTGGCCATGGCGTCTGCGACGCGTTTAGATCGCCGCAATGGTCGGTCTCGAGAAACCGCGTCCTTGTCTTTCGTCTCCATAGTCGCAGGAGGAACATTGTCATTTTCCTCCGCAAGTTCCACGGCTGTAACCAAAGACGGCGTCTCCCATTCCGGATCTGAGCACAACACGCGGAACATTTCTTCCTCGCTTGGGCTCAGAGGCTCTACCGCTGTCACCACCTCCTGTTCAGGAGACGCCGCCCGAGTGGGTAGCATATGCACGAGCGCAAACGTCGGGTGGGTCAGGAGTAAATTTTCCTCCAGGTCCCATTGAGAGGAAGTTCTGTCCCATATCGGACTGATTTCATGCGATGTGAACTCCAGGTGATGGGACGGTATGGAGCTGTGCTTTGCATCAATCGTCGACTGGAAGTTGGGTCCAAAATGATGATGCGATGACAGATCTTGCGACATTTGGCGTTGCGCCTGATGATGCACGGATGGAGGAAAACGATCAAAAAGCTGATAGGAAAGGAAGACGGCCAACACCGAGTGAGCCTCGAACATCTCCTGCGCAGTGATCAGTGGCACCCAGGTGCCACATACAGGTGTGGAACCCCGGGCAATGATGACAGCGTTGTGCGAATGGGGATATGAGACATCCAGAGCCTTGAAAATTGCAGACGCATTGACGAAATCAGTGTCCAGCCTTCGTAGGATTAGAGATGAACCAAGCGTCATCTGATATACCATAATGCCTGCGCAACGTGTATATTGTTAGCTTCCAAAGCAATCTCCAAGTAACACGATCTCACGCACCTTCATGTTGTGTGACTGTAATTGCAGGATCGCAAGGCTGACACGTGTGTGTGACATGCATTTCATCCACCTGTGATGACTGAGACTTCTCTTCGGGTGAAGGGACATCCCCTGTATTGAGTGTGCGCTGCGGATAATCAACCCTCGGCACTTCCGGCGACGTCGGAGACTTGATTGTTAGCGAAGTCAACGACGAAAGCAAAGAGGGAGAGGTCAGATCCGGCATGAACTGGCCCTGCTTTGATTCGACGTTAGATGCGGCCAAGTCTAAACGAGGCGGCGGCAAAGTAACGCGTGTTTGAGGGGTTACGGCGTCAGCATCCGCACTGACTGCAGCTGATCTTGACGCATCGGCGGTAAGCTGATCAGTTACTGGACATCGTGCCTTGTATTGTTCTAGCCAGACGCCTTCGTCAAGATCATGAGGCTTCACACTATCCGGACCGAGTAGCTCGGCGTCTCGCCACTCCAAGTCGTTGCGAATTGCCCTGAGCAGCTCGTCGGGATAGAGCTGGGAGGACCCGCTGAAAGGAGATATTGGAGAGATGGAAGAAGCAGGGGATGGACATTCAGGTGGCGGGGTGAGTGACCCTTCTGCAAAGAAGGGAACGCCAGAGTCTACTTCCTCCTGTTTGATGGGGAGCGCGTCGTGCTCCATGGGACTCGTAGCGAAGCTGTCCTCGCTGGTGCTCGCAAAGCTGTGAAAAATCCATGAGTCCACGTCCTCCATTTTAGGTCTCGGACGTTCCATGGGGATACCAGCAGCAGCACGGGCAACTACGTCGACAACCTTCATATCTGCAGCGCTGTGGAACTCGTCCCACGCATCCAAAAAGCCACCCACGTCGCTCGGTTCTTGCTTCACGACGACCTCATCCTCGAATTGCACTGATGGCGAGCGCGGGCCTGGGCTTTCCCATTGGGTCTCCGCATCTCCATCGAAGTCAAACATGCTATCATCCCAACTCATTTCGTCTTCATCATCATCTAGCGACAATGCCCTTCCGTAGCCGAACGGACCTCGAAGGCCCATCATGCTGATATGAAAGTCTTGATCGTCGTCCTCCGAGTCAGGTGGAGGAGACGCAGATGTGACGCTGTACGGAACAGAAGGTGAACGACGATAGGAAGAAAGCTGGGAGTTGGAGGGGAATGTGGTTAGTTGGTCATCCGTGGAGGATGTGTAACCAGGGATGGACCGCCGCGAACCGCCCACTGGTGATTCACTTTCGGAACCATCAGGAGACGATTCAACAGACATTGAGTCGCTATCAGAGTCACTGACAGAGTCGGAGTCAGATTCCGTGTCAGATTCAGAGTCGTCGTCCTTAGACAAGTCGATGACCTCTCGAGACTGAGAGCCTAAGGAAGGATCTGATTGTGCGGATGCTGCCGAAGAAAGAACGAGAAGCAGGTACGGCCGCAGGCCGGAGTCGCAACGTAAGCTTAACCTTGGGTGGTCTCTTCTCTTCTTCGCTGGACGAATCCGAACCTGACCCTTTGTCAGCGCACGCTCGCAGGAGTCGCTTCCTCTTCTGACCACACTGCTCCGCCCGCCGAAGACGATCCCTCTCACGCTTCTTCTCCCGGCCATGATGAGGTACAAATCCCACTTTGCCGTTTTCGGTATAATCCGACAGTCGTATGCCAGCCCTGGCAAATGGGCAAGGAGCTCCGGCTGCTTTGCTAAGGTACCAGACCATGGTGCCACGCCTGAAGTTGGTGACTCGAGTATCTGAAGCGCTGAGCACACAGTGGGCACCACCGACGCGGGAATGGAGGGCAGATACCAGGTCGTCGTCAGACGCTGTGCCGGACAGTACGTGGCGAAGGAGAAGAGGATGGTCTTGTTGAACCTCGCAGCGTTGCAAGTGAGTCCGAATATAAGTTGTGATAGCTTGGCCGGCTGCGGAGACGCTGATAAAGGCAGGCAGAAGGTGATGGATCAGTTTTGGCAACGAGGTCTCATATATGAAGCAACGCACTTCTGGCACATAAGACCGTACTTCATTGTCATCTCGGCGAGATCTTTGATGGTCATCGCACGATTGTCCTGTAGCAACGTTTGAGCCATGAGAATCCGATCACGCCACAAGACAGGGAAGAGGGGATGGCCCACTTACAACAGACATGAAGGAACGACCTATGGCAAGAAACACTTTGCTGTTAGCGTCATCCGTATGCAGCATGACATGTTCCGGGGGGAACGCGGGCAGATCGGTACGAGGTGGGTCTACAGGGAGAGGCACGGCCTTGGCTCTGGGAGCGGGAACGGGTTTGATACGTCTTGGGGCGACGGGTGCATCAGGCGATTGGCGAAGACGGACGGAGGGCTTGATTACCGAGTTTGAACGTATGCGTGTGCCATATTGGTGCGGCGTCGACGGCTGTGGACGGGGCGCTGGGATGGTGGCGGAGGAAACCATACGGTGCAGAGCATTAAGAGTGGGTAAGGGGCAGTCTTAGGCGTCGACCAGCGAAGGAAGCTAATATGAGAAGAGAGAGACAGGGGAGGGGAGCGCGCGAGCAGCGAAGGGGAGGAGGCAGGACAGGGGAGGGCGATTGGTGGAGAGTTGGAAGTCGGGGAGAAAGGAAGGCGAGAAGGAAGAGCACGCGCTTTGTGAGAGTTGAAAGGACGCGGCAGGTTCCTAGCGGTTACCGTGCCAGGCTTCCAAATTGGGCTAGTTTGATGGCCGCGGCTCCCCCATCGAGATCCACCACGTCACATAGTCACGCCCACAACGTCCGCCGTCTCTAAGTGGCCCCAGTCCCCGGCCACTGCGCCACTCCCAAAATAGGCCGTCTGCGGCTCCTGCTGCTGCGCTCGGCCTGACACGCCCCCCTGCGCCCATCCCTATGTGCGACGTACAGCCGTCGCCCTTCTCGGCCCCAGCTGGCCCTGCACGATCAGTAGACAACCCTGACGGACTGTGAAACCGCAACACACGATAACGGTTTTCACATCTGCCCAGGCTCCAGGCCCGTCAATGTGGCGCCCACGGGTTGGGGGACCGACAAGTTCTTCCGTATCATGACGCGTACGTGATTCAGTCACGTGCATGACCTGTACCATCCCCGAGTGAGTCGTCCCATTGTGTAGCCAGGCGAGTCAGGGGATAGACCGCACTTGCCTGCTAAACCCTCCGTCCCTGGCGTGCCGGCATGTTACCACACCTTATTATTCCCCAAGTCCCCTAGCAGCAGAGCGGGTTTCTACCCTGCACAGCATCGCCCTGTTCTGCAGCTGAAAAGACTCTGGGGCGGCCCAGCCCGAATTGCAACCGGCCCAGGAGTAAGGCGAAGCTGACGGTGCGAATGACGTGAATCAGCCGGCTTGAGCGTCTTTGTCCACTGCGGTTGCGCTGTGAACACACAGGTGTGTTGAACATAAAAGCCATAATAAACACGAGGGCTGGAACGAGGATTGTCTTCCGCTCGACTAGTCAGAGTAGTATGCTGTAGTATGTCAGCCGATGAAGGCTACTTCAGTGAGCGCCAAGGCGAAGTGCATAAGAGTGAAGTTCTGGTACGGTGAGAACTGAACGCGCACCTAAGACAGAATCACGATTCAGGTTTGGCTTCGACGCTTCCTATCAGAAAAATCCGCCCTTCAACACGTCCTCGGTTTCGTTCAATACAGTAGTGCCCGACGCGGTGCTGCGGCACGAGCCTACGGGCGAACAACGGCACCACCAACCTTCAGTAGAAATGCAGTCGATAAAGCATCCCTCAACACCGAAATTGTCCTAGCAAACCATGTACTTGAGAGTACTCCTAGAAAGAATGATATGTCATTAATGCGCAATGTATCCCCTTTGTTTGCGAGCGCGTTCGACTTACGACGCAACTCTGGCAACACGCCATGCGCGATCGCCCGCAGTCTGCTGCCACAAACACCAGTGTAAACTCTCACCATCTCTCAGCTAGAATCGTCGACCGATGGTAGATCTATACGGGGAATATCCGACAGCTGGAGATGTGGTCTCCGGGTCATGATTGTGGGCGGTCTCAAGATCGCTGTGCGTAACACGACGCGCTGCAAGAACATCAGATACGATTGCATCGTTCGCATCAGGAGACACTCACGATTTCAGATGCGAAACTTTGGACAACGCTTGTAGTCTGTACGTGTCTAATGTTGAAGGCAATGGAGGAGGTAGCACCGAGGACGAAGCTGAAGCTGAGCCTGCCATTTGTGGCACGTGCCTCTGTACAGTTGCATCCAGTGGCCACTGGCCACAAACTTAACGTTTAACATTCAAAGTAGTTCATACGGTCAGTAATCGACATCCTGTCTCCAGCAGCTAGCTTATTGATTGAAGAGTGATGAGGGTATTTTCTAAATATACGACCCTGTTCACCATGTATAACATGATGAGCTTGCATTTCGTCCTTTTCTGTTGTGATTGACAGACATATAAAATCAGATCGTGAGTGGAAGAATAGCAGGCTTCTAGGTCTGTCGGAACTGACCATGGAGTCAAGAAGGAGTAGTCTGTCGATCCGCGGTGAGGAAGAGATGGTCTGACGAGACTACTTGAAGTATGGATCCGCATTAACCCCACCGCGGAGGCCTCATGTCGGGAGACGACACTTGCAAGTTGCACGCCCGCCTGCATCTGCAAACTGCATCTCAATGGCGCTATTGGCTCTTACTCTTGACACGCAGTGGCTGCCAGAGTGTGCTGAAGCTTCTTTGGACCATTTTCACGGACCTTTCCTCGTCAATCCGTGCATATTTAAATCGGTACGTCCAGTCTCAATGAAATCATTATTGAAAAAGCAGCTCGCTTTCCAGTGGGTGAGTCTATTGCCTGGAACGGCTATTGGACCACCAAGGTCGACGACGGCACACGGAAGATACGCTAAAGCGGCGGTACTCCTACGGATTTATGTTGTACACCTGCCTACTTATATTAGACATGTTCAAAGACCTTTCTTAACAATGATATCACAATGAATACCTGACAGGCTCAGCATCTATCTTGACTCAACGCTGATATCACATCACTCACATCACTGACAATGAGGTTCTTCGCATGAAATTTCAGTGCCTCTACGATTCATTTCATGCTCAAAATAACACACCATCATTTGCCTTGCAATGTCGTTAACGAACTCATGAGTTCAATGCATTCAATGGGGACATTCGATGGACAATGACATTGGGTGACATCAACGTAGAGCATAATACACCACCCCAGCCATGAGCCTGAAATCTCACTACATGCGCATATACTCATACAAAATAGGCATTGAACGGAAAGTATAAGAATAGAACTTCAATATAAAGTAATCGTCCCAAAAGAATAAAGAGTATGCAGCGAGAGTCGCTATACTACCGCTGGCTATGGGTCCAGTTAGTCAATATTTATTGACACGAAGGTGACGAACAAACCTTCATCGGCTTGGATCTTGACTTGGTTGTGACTCTTGGCTTCGCTGCCTTCGTAGCTGCTGCTTTAGCTGCAGGCTGCAAGATGATAATAATCAAGAGCAGTCAGCCAAGGAGACAAGACCGATCATGTTTGCTATTGCTTGCCTTCTTTGCAGCAGCCTTCGTGCTCCCTGTCTTCTTCGCAACTCTCTTAGCAGGTTTGACTGACTTCTTAGTAGCCGACTTCTTTACCGGAGCGGCAGCCTTCGCTGCGGGCTTCTTAGCAGGGGCAGTGACAGCTTTCGTCGGCGCCTTCTTCGTAGCCACAGGTTGAACATTCTGATAGACATGAATAAGAATAACAAAGTGCGGTAGTGACAAAGAAAATTACCTCATTGGCGGGAGTAGGCTTGTTCTTAGGAGCAAGCTTTACCTTGCCTGAAGGGCCCTTGGGCAGAGCGAAGATACCGACTTTGGCACCGTGGGCGATGGCCCGGTTCAGCAAAGAGGCGTTCGCGCCCTCAATCTCAACCTTGTACTTCTCGCTGATATACTGAACAAAAGTGGAATGAGGTACTCACACAACAGGATAAAATGAATAAGATTACCTTCTTAATCGTAGCACGGGAAACACCAGAACGGGCTTCGTCTTTATGATCGACAATACATTCCTATACATCGGATAGTTGAGAACTGAAATCTATCAAGAGGGCGTCCACGGGACAACCGACCGTAATCATATCTTTCCACGAGGGATGTGAGGCGGCAACTTTCGCATTTGCCTTGCTGCCCGCCGCCTTGGATGTCTTCGATTTAGTCGCAATGGGCTTTACAGCCTTAGTAGTTGCTGCAGAAACCATGTTTTGGTCGTCGAGTTTACAGCTGTAGATGGTTGTTATAGAGGGGCAGGATGATTTGAAAAGGGAACTTAGGGGAAAGGGAGCCAGCCCCACCCAAGATCCGCGCTACTTATAGACCCGACGCGTCGCGTGTCACGTGTGCGTCTCGACGCGTCTGTTGAATGCAAACCTTATTTTGCGCGTGCCCTGGCCCGTGCACGAGGTGCCCTCGTAGGACTGTCTGGGTAGAGGCCAGCACCGCGTTGGAACGTTGTTTACCATTCAATTCTCTTCATCGATATCCCAAACGCGCGAGATCATGTTCAACATAATGGAAACACGCACTTGACAAGTCGATATATGCTGCTCGTAGGGCATCCACGGACCATTGCTTGTCATTCATCATTGTTGCCCAGAGGTGCTAGATCGCGTAGAATGAATACAGCTTCCTCAACCCGCATCTCCAGCACAGTCAACTTCTCTCTTTTCTTCTCCCACTGCGCAATGATTTCGCGTTCGTTCCTCGTCAACAGCCGCTCTTCATCTTGGCTAACATCGCTTCGTTGCCGCTTCTCCAAAACTGCCTTGACGGCGGGTTCCTCCGACTCCCCTTGTCTCCTTGTTGCGACATTGTACAGTGTCTTGTACAGATTGTCCAAAAGCACAGAATATGCCTTCTGCAGGTCGACATACCTGACGCAAGATTGCGTGTGAAGGATGGGCGGAAAGGTGAACTATGGTCTTTACGTACCAGAGATAAAACGTTCTGGTTGGATTTCTGTCTGCACTTTTTGGTACTTCCTGTAGGCTAATCAAGGAGTCTGCGGACAGCGCCGCAAGGAGGGGGCGAACGTCCTTGTTTGCCATCATACCGATTTTCGAGATCTAATTGTTCAATGAAGCAGACTGCAAGCTCACCGAGCAGCGTAGTAACTGACCTGTTTTTCGTCCATCTTACCCGTATCAAGGAGCAGTCGCACAACCCGTACACCATCGTCTCCGTGGCGTTCTCGCGTGACTGCTTCCAAGACTCGTCGCCTCAACCGCCGCCCTACAATCTCAAATTCTACCTGGACTTTTGAACCGGTAAGAGACACGAATGACGCAGCACGTCCCGCCGGTGTTGGATTATCGGCAGAGGCCAGTATACCGAGGTAATCCTTTATAAGGGATATACCGGAAGACTTTTTTGATGACTGTGAGACCAGCCCGACCGACAGGTCTTCGTCATCGGACAATTGCATCGCAATGTTGGCGAAAGAAGTAGGGTCTGGAAATGATAGTCAGCCACGAACATCTAGGAGTATTTGTCTTATACCTGATCGAGCATCTGTTAATCTCGTCTGCTTCGCCTCCGTCGCTTTGAGAGTAGCTCGAAGTACATGGCCAGTCGATTCGTTGAATCGCTCAGTAGCAGCATCCTCAATGAGCTGTGGAAGGTCAAGTCGACGTGAATACAGATAATGGCCCACGACATACCTTGTTCCGTATGTGTATGCCGAATTTTTCACAGTTCACACGGAAGTAGACCTCTTCCTGCATTTTTACGAGAGCATCAGTTAACTGATCTCCGAGTGCGATACAATATTCAACGAACATTGACTGAATCTTCGTCAACTGCCTTACGCTAATGATACATCACATATGAGCTCCTACAAAAATGCGCAAGAGATAGAAGTTCACCTTGGATGACCGTCCAGCCTGGTCCCTTGCTTTGCGTTTCTACCAAATTGAGCGGTTTACGACGTGATCTCCTGACGCCCACAATCTCACTTACCATACCAATTTGTTCTGCTTCCTCCTCTTCCCGTTTCAACCGGGCATCAGCCGTTTCCTTCGCCTGACGGAGTTCTTTTGCAGTAGGAAATCCTGATATCTTGACTTTTTCCTCTGCTTCATATTGTATACGCTTGTCGCGTGGAGATACATGAGACAAGATAGTGGAAGGCCTTAGATAGGAACCGTCGACTAGCTTATGCAAAGCTTGAGAATATATTGAAGGCGCTGCAAAATTGCTCAGGGTAAATATCAGCAAAAGTTTTCGGCAACTTACCTTTGACAGGATCATAGACGGATAGACGAGATATGATGTCTGGTGGACGAAGCTTGCCGTGATCCAGGATTAGTTGAACTATATCTGCGCCCTGCAGAAAACGCGTAAATTACCCTGCAGCGTAGCCTTCCACAAATTTCCGCACCGCCTTCCCAAAGAGTTGCTCCGCTTGCCACACATATCGTCCAAAACGAAGTCTCATCAAGCACTCGTCGATGTTGAATTCTAGCACTTCGCCCTCATCTTCCGTTTGTGCGTGCCATAAGACGTTGTGTTGCACGAGGACTAGAATAGCAGCACGGACAGTTCTAGCTTTCAGCCTAGAGAACCTGATTATTTGCGACAGCGGCAGGCGGCCGCGCGTCAGCAAAACTTGGGCAACAGTCTACGATTAACGTGAGATATATTCTTAGCCTACCACAGCGGTATTTGGCTACTTACCGCCGTCAAAGAGCCAAACTGCGTCTGGATTATCTGTTCGCAGAGTCGTGCAGCATCTGCATCCGCCATCCGATTCAAGGAAATTTTGCACCACCCACAGCACAGAGACAGTCAGAGGTATCCTACAGAAGTATCGTTGGTTGTTCGAAGGATACCAGAGAATTAGTCCTCCAGATTGGCTGAGCAACTTCAGGCTTCAGGCTTCAGTACGTACTATCCGGAGCGAATGATCGAGAGAAATGTTGCGTCGGCGATTTCCGGCAGGTCTCATCGGGTCTCATCCAAGTCTCATCTCACTATTATCTTGCAAGTACTAAGCACGACGGCATATGTTCACTGCATCAAGCAGAGTGCTTACGCCTCAGTAGAGTCCACAACACATTGATAATGGAGGGCGTTATGAATGCATTACAATGCCGTATTAGTTGCACATGCTGCACGTAATGAAAGAAAAAGGCGACGAAGCGAAATAATAAGGATATAACGGCAACGCAAAGAGAACGTCGCGTGAAAACACAATCGCAAATACAAGCCACCCACTTCACTGTCCTCATAACAATGCGTTCTTCTCCCAGGGAAGGCGATGGCTGTAAAACGTTAGCTGAAATCAAACATGATCAAGGATATTGCACGGGGAAAGCGAAAGCCTAGAACACAAGGAGAAAACACTTAGCCTTCGGGAATTTTGACCTGGATGCATTCTTCGCAACTTTGAAGCACGCCTAAGGATCGAACTTGGACAAAAAGAACCGACAGCCACAGGGGAATGCCTGGTGCACGAACTTCCTGTATCCGAAGATTGTAAAATCAAGGATACAGGAGGAATGGCAAGGCGAGTATTTCTTGGTTGATGCCTGTTCCGCGGCGGCAGTAATTGACGTGGGACGAGGATAGTGATCGCTCGTCAAACCACTCATTGCGTCCGCAACCGTTTGGATCCTGATTAGACAAAATATTAGACTCTGCGATGAGAGTAGAAAAGAACTGTGTCTGACCTGGTGAGCTTGGGAGAAATTCCGCGTCGTCATCATCGAACTCCAGCTCGTCATGTGCTCTTTTCGACGATGTGTTAGTTGAGGCTGTAGGCAGTTTTCGGGATAATGCGGCGGTGTCCACATCAGGTAAGGGATCATCAAGGAGTTCAGGCGAGTCTGCCCAGTCATCTCCATTTTCGATATCACCGTAATATGACTGGGCTGCTTCGGGTTGCACATTATCTACAGCTTTCCGAAGGGTGTCAGTAAATATTGACATCGTAACCTATCGTAGATTTACCTCCGTTGCGTTCTCCCTCGCTTGCTAGCGACGCAGCTGCATCAGCATCTGCCTGGTCCTCTGTATTCTCTATGATATCATTAGACTTTGCAATAGTACTTTCAAGATCTATGCTCAGAAAGTCAGCTAGATGCGACTGAGACGACACCATGCTCATACCTCTATCTTCGCTCACTTCAACAGAGACGTCAGTAGGAGCAATCTCACCAGCACCCGTTCCTTCACGAGTGTCGTCTACATCTGTAAAGGATAATAAGTTCGTCACCCCATCTAAAAACTTATGGACGCACCATGTATGCTGCCACTTGGCATCGACTCAGACGGCCGATATACCTCTGTAGATGACCCACGGACGAATCCGTCACCGTTTTGTGCATTAGCAGGACGATGATCTAATTCGCTATATGTACTGGCAGCCTCTGGATCGCCATCCTGGTCGCCACCCAACTCCTCCGGTAGATCTTCACCAAAGCGTTGATCGTCATCCTCAACGTATTCAGCGTAGTCGGTATAATCCCCGCCTTCGTTAGAATCTGCATGACGGTGAACTTCGTCCGTATCAAGATTATCTCCATTTTGATCTCCGTCTTGATTTTCATCATCATCTTCTTCTCCTTCAGCATCGTCTGAAGATCCGCCATTCTGCTCGCTGAACTCGTCTTCTTGGTACTGTTCACCTCCATGCGCACTCTCTGCTGTAGGTTCACCTTCAACTCCTTCGTCGCGAGTCCCCACATCATGAGACCCTGTTTCATCAAATTTCTGCTGCTCAGCACCTGTATTTTGTTTTGCGTCCGGGACATGTTCTAAACCTTCACCCACTTCGCTTGTACCTGTTTGTGGGACGTCCAAATTTGCTGTGTCGTGGTGGTCTATATCATGGTGAATCAGACTAAGTTTCATCGCTAAATAAGTGGTGCACTCACCTCGGGTTTCATGTTCGAGAGTCATCTCGCCTTGGAAACCGTCTTCGCCATCTGCAGCTAGATCCAATCGTGCTATCTGATCGCGGAGAGCATTGTAACGACTGATAAACCGAGGAGATACCACGCGCAACTCCAGACGGAGAGGCCCAGAGAGATCAGCTCCATCATGTAAAACATTAAGATCGTGAAGGGTGACTTCATGTACGTGCACATTATCCTAGATGAGTGAACGGATCAGTACCTTCGCAAAATACGATACAACAGATGCCTACCTCTGAAATAACCAGTTGTAAATCGTACGCATCTAGCACAAGCTCACCGATTTCTACGTCTGGAAGCTCTCCAATACAATCTTCCAGACGTAGCGCCTCGAATAGAGTAGATAAGGGCTCATAATAAAGAGTAGGGCGATGATGCAGAACCAGTCTGAGCGCATGCGTCGCAGTCTCACTACTCGCAGGGGTCTGAGATCCAGAGCCAGGCAGTGGTTGATTGAATAAACAATAGCTCGAGGGCTCCGAAGATGAAGGTATAGAGAGAAGAACCGCTGGAGGCGGATCGATGTACACGCCTTCAGAAATTTCGTGCGGGTCGCTTACAGCAGCGTCGTCCACATGAGTAACCGCTACCTCATGCCGTTGGATAGACGAGCTATCGAGACTGGCGTCGAGATTATGCGCATCCGGCGCCTCCACGTCACGCGGGTCTACTGTGGCTTCCTCTCGTTGTTCCGGCTGAACGGAAGTCGAGGAAATATCTGGGTGTACAACAGCTAATTCGCGATCATGAAGAAGCTCCAGAGGCTCGTTGACATGATCTTCAGCCTCAGCGCCTTGGCCACTGGCAAGATCGAGTGAGCTATCCAAATGGCCTTCAGCGGACGCAGACTGTCCTTCTCCGATGATTGTGTGTGATTCCGCCTGATTCTCGCCAGGTAAAGTGATGAGTTCTGCGTTGAGACTCTCGATTTGAGCCAGTGCAGAGTCTGGGGTTTCCTCGATCAGGTCAACGTGGGCTGACTGAGCGTCCGCATGAACCGCATCCCAGGTCTGCGCAGCGATATCGTATTCAGATGGGTTAGGTATTGCTTCAGAGTTGAGTTCTGTGCGAACAGGGGTCGGATCAGGAGCATCGAAATCAACGTCTGAAAGCCCAAAGTGTCGGTATTAATTAAGTCTCGCGAGAATGCGGACGACTTTGGATGAGTGGCACCTAACGCACCTAATGTAGATTGTAGTCCAGTAGAATCGCGCGGATATGGAGAGACGGCTCGCGAGGCGTCAAGGACGTCAACATCGAGCAATTCCGCATCGTTGTCCCTGTGCGACTCCGCTTCATCGGCCATCTCATATTCCGTTATATCGCCGTCATGATCCTCCATTTCGACCTCAACGCTTTGATCACCATGGCCAGAATACGAGTCCATGTTGAGACTATCGTCTGTCATACTTGCTTCCACTGAAAGCCACGGCTCAGCCACAGAATTTCCCGAGTACATTGGAATGTCAGCATCGCCAGAGTTCAACATATACGTATCAAAGGACTCCATTAGTATCGTCGTCGACATCGGGCTTCCCGAGCGGATTTGTGAGGTTCAAGCTGCCGGAAGTCAAGCAAGTGTGTTGTGTGTAAAAGTGAGTGTGCGACATGCTCTAACGCCAATGGCGTGTTTAGGGCAAGCCTATCACTGCGCAGAGTGACATGCAGTCACTGTCACGCGTTCCGTCACATATGTGGTGTTGACACGGGTAAATACAACGCCGAGACACAAAGCATCCAGTTACATTACAGAGATATGTGCAATGTTGACGAGAGACAAGACGCAAGCAAGAACAAGATTAGACAAGAAGGAATAGATCCTCACTAGGTTTTATGAATGGGAACAACTTTGAATGTGCCATTCGGAGAGACTTTAGCTCTTTCCCCACTGTTGACCCACCGCTCGTCATCCTCACTCTCAGCTACCTCGGTTTGCAGCAGTGTACCCACGGTCGGCCCTCGAACATACAATGCACCACAAGGGTCCGCTCCTCCCTCAATGGCAGCGTCGTCGACGCCGAAGAGTTTGGCTTCCACATTGACAGAAGGCGGCCCAACGGGAGCGAGATACGTGAATGCGTAGGCATCTGCGGCACCTGCTGACCGAGCTTCTGGCACAGCAGACGGGAATGTCTGCAAGTCGAGGGGGTGTGATGCAAAGACAGGCCCGGCGACCAATGGATGAGAATGAACATTCACGAGAGGAACAGAGAGTGCAATACGGGATGGGACCAGGGACTGTGCTTCGATAGGCCCTAACGATGTATTGATTGTCAGTGAAGCACACAGGTCGAAGATGTAATGGACATAACATGCCTCCGCTAACGACCACAGCCCTAATAGTCCCTGCACCTCTACCCATAATCTTGCCACGCGCGTGATCAAAGACAAGCCGGTCCCATAGACTCTGCTTTGTGAGAAAGCCTTCGAAAACCGAAGCGAACTTGTGCCTCCATGCGAATGAGTAAAGAAACGGAGCAGACTTCCTAGCCTCTTCCAGAATCGATGCTGTGAGAGAACTTAGGTGCGAGGGCTTGACGAAGAGTACCGTAGGAGATGGAATAGGAAGAGTGTTGACGGATTGGACATCCGCTAGGTCCATCGGCGGCGGACCTGTAACTTATCAATCCCCACACACCTACTATATAGGAATATCAACCTACTTCCATCTTTGATAAGCTTGGTGGAGGCGAGCGTTGCAAAACTCGTGCCTTCATATACAGCAGTATACGCGACGGCTCGTCCATACGGACTATTCATGGGAAATGACGAAGCAATCGTGTCAAGAGACGACATTGCGCTCGATAACGGAAGTAGATTGCGCGTAGCAGCCACGCCAGCAGTGAGGTTCTCATGTGTGAGTTGAATACCTTGTAGCTCGCCAGATGGCGACGAGGAGAATGAAACAGAGAACACATCCTGAGGATCTGTACAATGTCATGATGCCCCTAATATAAATCATGGCAATGTGTTGTGCTTACTGGGGGCGGATAATGGTAAGGGCTCTGCCTGTGATCCCCGGCGTTCCACGTCCTTCCAGTTGAGCACCTGTAACTTATCCATGGCTGCAACTGTCTTGTCATCAAGATCTCCAACGATTACAATAGTGGGATATGCACTATCATTCGAGTCATAGATCAGTTCCAACAGATTTGGCACCATGTTGGCATGGGTCACGATAACCGAGGGCGGATGGGTGTCGAGTACGGGTGACAGCACGGATAGAGACGTCAAGACGAAAGAAGGAATCGAGTAGGAAGCAAGTGCAAGATCACTTATGAGAAATTCTGCGTAGACTAGCGTGAGCTACTATGTTGTTACACGACCTCAACACATACCGATGCCATCGTTCAAGAGCAGAAGGACGTTAGACTCCTGAGGTATAAGCTTTGCCGACAATATGAGACCAGTTCCAAAAGCTGCCACTCTGTCTCTCAGTTCCGGGTTCGTGATCTACAGAAATAGACCTCGCATCGGTCATAAGCATGAAATAGCCTCCACAGCAGACTTACTTTAGTAGACCACAGTGTCCGAGGAGCATCTGATTCAGGTTTCACGAGGTCAAGAAGAACATTTTGATCCTTGCCAGGCCTCACGGGAAACTGCGGGATTGAAATGTAGTGAGTGAGGAGTTTGTAAATACGAAACGTGCGTACCCTTCCCATCATCCCTGTGCTGTAATTCCTGTACACTGCGCTCTCGCTGGGCTTCCGGACTCGTGCAACATCGCTCTGCCTGCCGAGAAGAATGGGATGCACAAGAGATTGAGGTTTGTACAAGTTATGAAGTAAGAATAAACAGGCTGCCACAAGACCTAGGATGATGGTGAGGTCGTCCGTGACAATATAGTCGGAGACCGCCATGATTGAGACTGAAATCGTTTATATTTCCGGTCAACGCCCCCGAACTATTTGCAGACGACGTACGGACTAGTTTTGTAGTGTAGGGCGACGCGTTGACACGCGGTGGTTCCACTCCAAGAACGAGCTGACGCTCATATCGGACGCTGATGGCTGGGACATTGAATAATGGCTAGGCGCTCGTCTGGTGACGGAAGTGACAGACCGTTATGTCGTGACTATTTAGCCCTAACCCCATATGCAGGCCGCACGGTATTCAAACCCCGACGCGACTGTGTCTGAGCGCGCCACCTGCGGTCGGACGCGCTCTCTTACATTGGAACCACCATCTGCGGTCGAGCCGCCTCTGTGTGCCTCTCTCTGATCGACTATGCAGGTCCAATTGAATGGCCCTCTGTTCAACCAGCGCCTCGGATCCGTGATTCAATCCTGGACCGTGAGTTTCACATCGGAGAATTTGACTTGCTTACCTATCGGCTCAATTATTGTGGTGCAGAACGCAAGCAACGACAATGACTACAGCTCAATAGCCGACGTGGACGCGCTTCTTCTGACTGCGGGTGACCCTGCAGGAGAAGATGAGCCTATCCGGAAGGGAACTGCATTCCAAGTACGTGAACACATCGTATACTGCGAGTGGTGATTTGACGCCACGCGGGACACCCTGTAGACGTGGCTCCTTGGTTATGAGTTTCCGTCCACCTTTATTCTTTTCCAAAAGGACCGTGTATACATCCTATGCTCTGCCTCCAAAGGTACGACACGAGTTTTGACCGATTTACTAACCTTGACGCGTCTCGTCGCAGCCAAAATATTGTCGCAGATTAAGGGATCTGGAACACCTGTTCCTATCGAGATTCTTACACAGGCGAAGGCAAAGGAGCCTCCAACCGACGCGCTGCCGAAGTTCGTCGAGGCCTATGCGTCCCACAAACGCGTCGGTACTCTTACCAAAGAGTCACACTCGGGGAAGCTGGTCGATGAATGGAATAGCGCATTGCTCAATGTGGAAAATAAGCCGACGCTAGTAGATGTCGCGCCAGCAGTTTCGGCATTCATGGCGATGAAAGATGAGGAAGAGTTGGTATGTAACAGGTCATATCAGCCTGAGGTCTCTGCCACATTCATTACTCGCAGAAATCGATACGCACAGCCGCAAATCTCACATCCACGCTGCTGGCGCACCACGTTGTGTTGAAGCTCGAAACCATTCTGGATAGGGAGGCAAAGATCACACATGAGTCGTTTGCATCGCAAATTGAAACACGGTTGGGGTATGGAGATGGAGATAACGCGAAAGGTCCAGATATGAAGGTGTGGAGTAAAGGGCGTGGACTTACTGACGTAAGTACACCGTGCATATTTGACAGCTTTCCGCTCACCATTTGTCAGGTTGATTGGACATCAACCGAGTTCTGCTATACGCCGATCATTCAATCTCAATCGACAAATACCGGCTACGACCTCAGCCCTGCAGCGGAGTCATCACCAGACAATATAGCACATAAGGGCGTATTCCTTGTTGGTCTCGGTATGCGTTATAGGGGGTATTGTGCCAACCTTGGCCGAAGCTTCATCGTGGATCCTTCCAAGGTCAGTACGTCAGCACTGTTCAGCCAAAATTTGACTGAATACAGGGGTCTCGCAGGATCAAGAGGCGATATACTCGTTGCTACTCTCGCTTCAGTCAGAGATCCTCACGCATCTCAAAGATGGTGTCGTGGCTCGCGACGTCTATCAACACGCGCTGGCGTTTGTGAAGGAGAAGAAACCTGAACTTGAGAAGCATTTTGTCAAGAATATCGGTCATGGTGTAAGTGATTTAGCACTGTAAATATGCACGATACTCAAGTTTATCTTATTCCGCAGATGGGGATGGAATTCCGTGATTCGTCTTACCTTCTGTCGGCTAAGAATGGGAGAACTTTGCGGACGGGCATGGTATTCAATCTAGTCCTTGGTTTCCAGGACTTGGACGAAGGCGGCAAGAAGTGAGGGCCTTCATATTGTGTATCATCTCATGTAAGCTGATCCAAACACCAATAGGTACTCTCTGCAACTTGTCGACACTGTGCAAATAAACAGTGACAAAGCAATTTGTCTTACCGCAGGAATCAAGTCAATAAAGGACACGATGTTTTTCCTTAACCAAGAACCAAACGGAGACACTAAGCAATCAGGAGGGACATCAAAGAAAGGTTCCAACCACTAAGCAGAATGGGAATGCGTCTCCTGTCAAGAACAAGATGGCTGGTGGCAAAGTACTCCGGAATAAGACGCGAAGTGCGGCCCACGAGGAGATGGCCCAGTCAACTGTGGCGAAGATCGTTGAACATCAGAGGGAGCTGCATACACGGCTGCAGACGGAGGGACTCGCGAAGTACTCAGAGGGCGGCGGAGGCACTGGCCGCAACGAGGGCAAAGGCTGGAAACGGTTCCAGAGTTACAAGGGTGAAGCTGCCCTACCGAAGGAAGCTGAAAGTCTTCGGGTGCGCGTTTTCAATGGTTTATGCCAGTTTGAGTTCTTCACTGAATACAAAAATCAGATTTACGTTGACAAGAAAACGCAGACCATCATTCTTCCTATTCATGGGTTCGCTGTGCCGTTCCACATCAACACTATCAAGAATGTAAGCAAGAACGACGAAGGCGAGTTCACATACCTGCGCGTGAACTTCCAGACTCCTGGTCAGCTTGCAGGAAAGAAGGAGGACACAGTGAGCGTACTGCTATTCGTTTTGATACCCATTGTTGACCAATCAATATTCAGCCGTTCGAGGATCCCGATGCTACGTTCATTCGATCCATCACATATCGCTCACCTGATGGTCATCGCTTTGATACCGTCTCGAAGCAGATTACGGATCTCAAGAAGGAGGTCAACAAGCGGGAGCAACAGAAGAAGGAAATGGCGGATGTCATCGAGCAAGATGTTCTCGTGGAGATCAAGGGTCGGCGACCGACTAAACTGCCGGAAGTTTTCGTAAGGCCTGCTTTAGACGGCAAGCGGCTACCGGGCGAGGTGGAGATCCACCAGAACGGGTTGAGATATCAGTCTCCCATGGGCTCTCAGAAAATTGGTACGCATTTGGATATTGTTTGAAAGATTACTTATTCACTTTCGCGCTGGACATTACAGACATTCTATTCAGCAATGTCAAACATCTATTCTTCCAGCCGTGTGATCACGAACTCCTCGTCATCATACATATCCATCTCAAGGCACCGATCATCATCGGGAAGAAAAAAGCACATGTACGTTTAGTCCTTATGTTCGCCATATTAGCGTTACACTGACTGTTCATAGGACGTGCAATTCTATCGAGAAGCTTCCGACGTCCAGTTCGATGAGACAGGCAACCGCAAGCGAAAGTACCGCTACGGCGACGAGGATGAACTCGAGTTGGAGCAGCAAGAGAGAAAGCGACGGCAAATATTGAACAAGGAATTCAAACTGTTCTCCGAGAAGATTGCAGAGGCATCTACAGCTTCAGTAAGCGCAATGCCTTAAAGTAACCTGCATGGCTGATCTTCTTCTAGACTGGGGACACGCTCGAGCCTGACATTCCATTCCGCGAGCTTTCATTCGAGGGTGTTCCTTTCCGAACTAATGTTCGCTTGCAGCCAACAACAGAATGCCTCGTGCACCTGTCTGATCCACCATTCCTTGTCGTCACGCTTGGTGACATCGAGATTGCGTCCTTGGAACGTGTCCAGTTCGGATTGAAGCAGTTCGACATGGTTCTTATCTTCAAGGATTTCACGAAGACACCACTGCATATCAACTCGATACCAAGCGCTCAGTTGGATGACGTAAAGAACTGGCTTGAGTAAGTAGATATTCTCATTATGTTGAGGCTGAGCTCATCCCATCACAGTTCTGTGGACATACCGTTGAGCGAAGGGCCCGTGAATCTGAATTGGGGACCGATCATGAAGACCATCAACGAGGACCCGTACGAATTCTTCCAGCAGGGTGGCTGGAGCTTCCTCGGCGGTTCTCCTGGTGGAGAAGAGGTATTGCTCTCAATCGATTTTTGCCCGGATCTGCATTAATATTGCAATTGCAGAGTGACGCAGACGAGGGTTCAGACACGGAATCAGAGTTCGAGGCAGAAGTCGAAGTATCGGAAAGCTCTGAGAGTAGCGAAAGCGACTACGACGATGGCTCTGATGCAAGTGACGATGTGGGTAGTGGCTCTGATTTCGGCTCTGACGAAAGCGAGGGTAAGTCTTGTGCAGTCCACTCTGATTCAACCGCTAACTCTGTCAATTTGTCAGGTGATGACTGGGACGAGTTAGAAAGGAAGGCTGCGAGGGGTAGGTGTCATTCATTGACAGAGGTAGGCTTAATTTACTCATCACGAATACGTGCACAGCGGACAAAAAGCGTGTCGAAGGCGTAAAGGGTCACGAATCTGACGACTCTGATCGACCGAAGCAGAAGCAGAAACCGAAGCAGAAGCCGAAACAGAACGTAACCGCGAAGAGCAAGAACAAAAAGCGGTGAAGTTCACTTGCATGGCTTGGAGCGGTGGGTTGTTGGGTGGACTGCTGGTACTTGCTTTTTATGCTCTCGCGCTAATGTTCTGTAATTTACATTGTATCTCCCGTGCCTCGCTTGATGTTTTAGCAATTTATCTCACGTACTCGCATTACAGTAATTCATTCTCGATGTGAAGCAAAGAAGGTGCACTCAATTGCGGTTAATCCGCTTCCTTGTAGCTATACGAGATGAACAAAATGCAGTGACAGGTTGCTTCAGTCTTTAGTTGTGATGCCCAACGCTTCTCGCCAACGTTCACAAGTAGACTTGGCTGTGTGCCTTCGGCTAGTCTTATATCTATGATAAAGACACTGACAGCATCGACAGACCAGGCTTGGTAGACTGACGGTCAAAATGGGATGTGCCGTGTGGCCCTCAGGTCCTGGCAACTCGAACATTAAGATCGATGATCCCCGACTCAGCCCGCTGTCATTGTCTTAAGCTTGTCCACTTGAGCCGCACAGAAGTTCCGCAAGATAGTCTACACAAACGTATCTTGAATGGGATATACTTTGGCTAGCCACTGGGAGCAAGAAAACCAGGTCGATATCCGAAAGGACTGCACATGACATTCACGGGCGCCTTAAACGTCAACTTACTGTATCTCACCAGATCTCACCGCGATACGCACATATCCACCAGTACTAGTCCCTTGGCAGTATGATACTCACACATATACTGCTAGCATGTCAAGATGATACCTTCGACTTTGGTTTGCTCACTTGAATTGATCTCAAGTATACTGGGAATCATCACCAGAAGGACCCTTGTCGCCCTTTACTAGTAGTACGGATGGTGAGGATCTCATCGCGTGGGTCCGAGCCTCCCGCCTCGTCCGAAGCCATGCGCCATAGGGGTTGGGAAAGGGTTGTTGTATATTCCGAGGTGGCGCTTCGCACGCCGCGGTATGAATTATACGAAATCTAGCGTCTGTGACAGAGGTTCGTGGATTTCTATTCATATGCAAGATGTTAGGAATAATCACAAGAAACAGATCCTATCGGTTGTCCGGCCTGCCATTGAGCAGGTAGCCGTAACTCACTATGAACTACTTGTCGTCGTCTGGAGTGCATAGAAAGTATCCCAGTCACCAGTCGACCATGTCGGGGTGCATAAGCCGTCATGGTCCATGACATCAATAGTTCGCAGCAGAGATGCTTGCTTCGCTGTTTGTAGTTGTGAATCATGACAATATCCTAGGAATCTTCTTACGTTATCCTCTTATGTGAAATGGAAATTCGCGAGCTGATCTTCAATTATCTTGTCTAGAAAATAACACGGTGTGAATATTCAAAAAAACATAACTATCAACATATCATGAGGTCTGAGAGGGAGTATTTTTCAAGGACGATATCGCCATCGTATGTCAATGTCCATCGTAGTCCTCCAGCTCATCGATATTGCGGACGGACGATATTTCGCTTGCCTATCCACACGAAGACTTAGCCAGAAAGAAGATTTTGCGCAACTGTCAAGGTGTCACCATCACGGGTGATAAATGGATATCTGGGTGTCCTCGCGCACGAGGTCCACAGTGGTAGGAAGATTGGGGATCCAAATCTTCCAATTGACGGTAGAAGGAGCCATGGGTCAGTGGTTCAGACTCAGAATTATTTTGCACAGGAAAAGCTGTGCCAATGGAAGTATTCAAAGAGTGAAAATTTTACATCAAGAGCTAAGGATGTCTCCGAGCTAAGGATGTCTCACCATACTCTTCCCTCATGGCCCAGGAGAAGATGTAATCGCACGTTGCGCATGCATCGTAAATTGACATCAACCACATAACCTCCGCGATCCGATGAAGGCCTTTCACGACAACATGCTATCAGTTGTGTGGAGGTATGATTGTACTGAGCAAATCGGACGAAAAAGGTGTGCAAAAAATCTGCAGTCTTCACTGTTATCCTCAGATTTGGCCGGGTGAGATTGCTCATCGCTTAGTTTCCAGGAAATTTTCAATAGCAGGTTCACATATCATGCGCTATCGAGCTATGGCCAGTACTGGAAATCCGGTTGAGTCGTGTTCTAATTGATCACCTTTCTGGCGTTTGAAAAATTTACCTCAGGTGATCCGTTTTCATCACCTTTTGTCATTGTAAAGCACTGACGGATGGCACCTATCATGCATGATCTCACTTGTAGGTCCCCAAGACAGATTATGCTGATGCCAAACATTTGTGCACTGTCAACAGGTGTCTGTTATATTGGAATACTCCACTAATTTCAAGACACGGCAACTCTACAATGGCATAGAACCAGCGAATCAGTACGTATCCGGTCCTTTGAAATGGCCTTGCCAAACAGAAATGTTCGGGCCGACGCATATCCCGAATGGTCGGATCCTGCTGCTTGCGGAATGACGGGGGCGGATCAATCAATAAGGTATACGCGCGAATTCTGAGGCGTGAGATAAAGCGATACCTCTAACGCTCTGACGCAAATAAACGGGTGCGTGAGAGGACACTTTGACTGGCTGTCCGAGTATACTGATCATTTCCGCCAACATGTTCTCCCCGTCAAGAGACTACCTTTGATAATGCTGTATCTGACTAGGGGTTCTTTGTGAGTATTTGCCTAGCGTTCGTCCTGAATTTCGTTACCCGAGAACACAACTTATGCAGCTAGCAGGATCTTCATCACCATCACAAATGTGTCGGATATCCTGCTATTCCCTTCGCCAAAAAAATATCATTCGGGAAGGAATGCCATTAATGTGATAGCAGACTACCTGTGATATGCAGCCCGGTATTTTCTAATCAAGTCGAGCGGCTTACATTCTATATATTGAATGTCTTGGTTGACACATAAAAAGGCGCACTCTGGTACCTAGCCCTCTCTGTCTCTGATCAGCCTGCTCCTGAGTCCTTTTCTTAGGGTCTACATTCTCAATAGTTCCCATCCTTGCATCAGTATGCCTTTATATTTTAACCCCCAAGTAAATCACACCGGTGCCTCGCGCCACAGATTTCCCTCCTCAGCACGCATGAGCGCTGATAGTTCAATTGCTGGTGCTCTTGTTGTCCCGCAGGTACAGTCCTTGTTCTATAATATCTGCCACAACCTTTTCAGCGTTAATGGAGCAGATTCATCAGCGTTTAAGTGTCCATCAACCACTCTATCAGTCGGTCCAGAATCCCATTGCGCCGATAGTCCTCACACAATACCGCTTTCAAGGAGCGGCGACTCACGGCGTCGAGCTCCGTACTGACAAGAACTACCTGGCTGGCTTGGAGTATGCAAACGCACCTGCCTTTGGGAATATGGAAGGCGTCAAAGCCTCCATACGGGTGCAGGTATGTCCTATGTTCTTGACGGAAGCCCGCCAAGTTAATGATGAGGTTGACACAGTGGCCGGGCTATCCACCCTACACGCGGCAGGTCATGATCAGAGATTCGACCAGGGATGTCAAACCTATCACCGTTGCGAAGTCAGTGCAGGTGATTGCTCGTGAAATGCAGCTGATGATAGGCGTGAGTAAATAGTTTTGGAAACATTCAAGTGGTTGATCTGTGTCCCAGCAACTCACTCACGTAGAGTGCACCATGCCAGAGTGGAGGCTAGGATCAGGTTTCATTCAATTGCATCAGATCATCTTGGTGCGAGTGGTGCAAGTGTCAAGAGGGAGTTTCCAGCCAATATTCGACGTTTTAAGGATGCCGATCCGTCGATGATCGAGGACAGTCATATCCAAAAATTCCCAAAACAGCACATTGACGTGCTTGTAAGATATATATGATGCGAAGTAGGATATGATAATGACAAATGTACATTATCATTGCCTACTATGTAACTTGGCATAGTGGGTAGATTGTCTGATCGCAACGATCCTACCTATGACAGTGATATGTCACTGACCAGAGAATGCACTTACTACTGGGATGAGCATATCAAAGACCGTCGAGAGGGATGCTGACGACATAACCACGCTAGTTCGACTAGCATCATAATTACATTCAAGGAACTTAGAGAGCACTTTGAAACCATGCCCCGAAGAACTTCAGGATGTCAGCGGGGACTTCCAGATCAAAGAGATGTCGCTCGTTAAAGTGACGCCCCGCCGATCATGGATCTCCTCCACTTCGACGTCAGTTCATCAACCTTGAGCACTACACCTGCTGCCGCCCTTCTCAGTTTGATCTCGTGCATGCCACCTTCGCCCGTTGCCCTCATACCCTTGTCCAAATCAGAAAAAGCCTTCCTAGCCCACTCGCCAACACCGAGGAAAAGGGCGGTGTGTTCGAGCCCCAGCAAACGCCCATCATCGAGATCCAGACATCCATCAAGCACAATGAGTGCAAGCTCCAGCGCGGCCGTTAAAACTGAGGCCTCTTTGCCCTGCCGTTTATCTCCCTTTCCGTGAGTATCTGTGTCTCTTACAAGATCGCCGTCCTCATCTTCCCCCTCTGCCAAGGTGACAGGTCGGGTGCCGATCGTCATCGCAAGCTCAAGCGCATCTGGGCCAATGATCGCTAACCACTCCTTCGCATTTCTTGCTGCGTGTACCAGGACAGCGAGCGTAGACAGGAAACGTGCAAGCACCACAGCGTTGAGCACGAGACCCGTTCCTGCACCGCGATATTGATGCAGCGCCGGCTGATGCATGCTGCGTGTTTCGCGTGCTTGTTCGTCGCGCAGGAACAACCAGAAGCGGTTGATTAGAGGGCAGATAAAATGCTCTGCTGCGACCTCAGTAAACGTCGTCATTTTCGGTAGGTGACCTGCCGGCTGGTGGGATAGAGACGAAGCACCTGGAGTGATTTCGGACACTTTGGCAGGTTTACGGATGCGTAGTCGTCGCTCTCGTACGATCTCGGGCACCTTATCAGCAGTGGCGTCCGTGCCCTTGTCGATTGCCTCGCGGCTAATTCCTTCAAGCAAATGCTGCACAGGATTGCTAGCGTGATCGTAGTCCCCACTGGTAATATACTTCTTGTGCAGAGCACGCGGCAGTCGTTTGCTAGGAAAGGCAACGCGATCCGCTGAGGTAGTTGACAGAGTCGACGAAGGTGGGAGCGGGAGCGATGCGAGTTCGCAAGCTCCCAACGCGAGCGCATTTAGTATGACATATCGCTGATCAGTCGAGTACTGGTTTCTGAAGAATTCCTCGATGAGAGACCTGACAAACCGGGAAAGAAATAACGTCAGTATGAATAGACAATGCACGCCGTGACTGGGAAGACGTACGGAGCCGCTTTGTGAGGACAGCACGCTACGAGAGCATTCAACGCAGCTTGCCGCTTCTCGTCAAACTTTGCAATGTCGTAACTATCCTGTAGACCAAGGAACCCGTGCACCAGGTTGACCGCATTTTCCTCTGCAAACGACAACCATTAATCATGCCGACAAGTCCGTTGGCTATGAGCGACTCACCCAGCTCCGTCCCGTACCATCGCTTCCTTCGTATCAGCTCTTCCGCAACATCAAGCGCGACCTCATGTTTCCGAGCCTCCATGTCCTCCTGCTCCGTCCGCAAGCCAGATGTACTACGGACCATCTCCCCAAGTTGTGCAAGATACACCGGGCGAGAGATTTTCTTCTGTCCAACGCGGAGCGTCGGATCCTTCTCGATCTCGGCAAGCTCGGATGGAGTAGGTGAGGCTGAGCGGGAGGAGGATGGAGGCGATGCATAGCCCGTCAGGGAATCATCCGAATCGTAACCGGCATCCTGCATGACAGGCCTCGTTGGCTGTGGTGGCATAGGCTGGTCACTTGAGACCTCAGATGAGATGCTGATGTCTGCCTCGATCCCCCCGTTGGATTCGTCGGCTATGTCAACTACAGCTTCGATATTTGCATCGGCGTCGCGCTCACGAACAAGTTGCCTCAACTTCCGGCACCAATCCTTGCCTTGATCGTCGCCCTCCCAGTCTCCAAAGTCAAGCTTCTTACCCGCGCCACGGGCGACCTCTTCCGCGACCAACATGCCACAGCGGCGCACCGCTGGGTCGAGGTGGGAGATGTATTTTGAGATGCCGGTGATAAAGGGAGGGGAGAGGGCCAGTTTCTGGAGGGTGGAAGTGGCAGGACGGAAGGAAAAGAGAACCAAGAGGAGGAGGGATGTAAGATCTGATGAACAATCAGAAACACTCGTTAAACAAAACAGCCCAGTAAGACGTACAGCGGTGTCGTGATAAAAGAGAATGTGAGACGTGTTCTGGAGTAGTCCACATATCGACGACTCTAGATAATACGGCTTCCAAAGCTACACATCGTTGAATATTAGTTTCTAAAATTTCAAGGCAGAGTTGAATAAGTACCTTCCGTGTCTGTCCTGTCTGTTTCAGCTCCGGCAGCCCAGCACGCAAATATCCGCGCATGACCTTCACTCCAATCTCGTCCCAGTGCAACCGCGCTGAAACAATCCAGAAGCTCTCCATTATCCTTATCGAACCTCCCCACTAGGCCTCTTAGCAATTGAGCCTCGCGTTTCACCAAAGCTCGCGCATGAGCGGACGGGTCGAGATCTGGCGGGATGTCCACAAGTGATGCAAAGAGCGACGTGATAACCGACTGAAGGACGAGAATCGAGGGGAGGGAAGATAAAATTGTATGCCAGAAATTCGTGTACGACATGTCATTAGAGGAAATGCGGGCACGAATCATAGGGAGCGTCGCTTCGAAGAACGACGGTTGTGAAGGAGTGACAGGCCGAAATGGGCTGAAGACACCAATATTGACCAGTTTGGTGATCAGATATGTCATAGACGATATATTCTCTGCAGGAAATTATCAGAATGAATCATCACATGCGTTAGGCAAGTACGAACCTCTGGATGGATTCGCTGCCAGTGTCTTCAACAGACTCTCGCACCATACACTGACATTGCTATAGTATGTGCCCTGCTCCAGAACTGGAGGTATGTGTCCTGTTCCTCCCAAGAAATTCGCCACTTTGCCTGGAATTGCTGCTACATTGCGAACACAATCTTCCCAAGTGACTTCTTGTTTACCAGATATATCCTTACTACCACTTTTGTGGACCACTGAATGCAATACATCTATTGGATATGCATTGATAAGTTTGACTAACAGGCGAACAGATGATTCTGACAGAGGCGAGGACAGAATGCTCGAGTACGCAAGCACTGCGACTTGACCAGCGGCGGGAGAAGCAAACGAGATAGAGTCTGGGCAGAAGAACTGCTCAACTAGTATCTGAGCGTCCTCTTCAGTGAGAACAGGTTCCCATGTGGGTATGATATGTTCCAGGAGAGCTCGCTGTAGTGGAGGGATGTGTCGAGGGATGCTAAAGCAGTCGCGGGATAAGGGGGACACATTGTATTGCCTGAAACGCGGAGGAAGCAGGCCTACACAGTCAAGGGGGCCACTGAGCAGCTGCAACAAAGTGTTGGTGTCCGGAATCGGGGTCTGCAAACGAGTTATAACATCTCTGATTTGGGCGAGAGCGGTATCCATATATTCTGCGGACATCGCTTTCACCTCAAGACAATTCTGGTGTCAGTCAAGACGAGCAGTTTTGTGGCAGTTGTGTGTATAGCTCAACTTGTTAAGATGAGAGGTGCACGGGTTTCCCGAGAACCAATTTCAAGTCGTCTTGAGGGAGTGGCGCGTGACCCCGACGCGTTCCCGCCGGTTCACGACAAGGGCGTGACACGGTACTCTCGACTCGGCATGGATGATGAGGGGTAGTAGCAGGAAATACATATCTTCACTCCACCCTTTCGTGTCATTCACGACTTAATTCACGACAGTTACTGCTGAGGCTACTCCTTCTGTGCTACTGACTTCCTACCCATCATGCTGAGAGCAACGCGCTGTATTGCTCGTCCAACATTCGGATGCTCTTCGAAACCTGCTTCATATAGATTACCACACCTGAGTAGACATAGCGGTCCGGGTTCGTCAGGCCGCTGTCTCTCATCTGGCGCCCCATCCAAGTCCAGCTCTGGCAACTACAACGGTTTGCAGGGCTTCGTGGTAGGCGCAGGTCTAGCAGCCGTGCTTGGGTATTACCTGCAGGAGCAGACCACGGTCAACCTGGACGGTGCCAACATTGGGCACGGTACCGGTGACAGCGTCAAACCACAGCAAGCATCGAAGACAACCCGCGGTCAGGCGCTCCCAGAACCGCCTAGTTCATCCCAGTATGCGACCAAGGAGGAGATTCAGCAGGCCATTGCTGAGCTGCGTGAGGCCCTAGCCCGCGAGGACGCCGTCAGCACAGAGCCGGACGTGCTGAGCACTTACGGCCATTCTGACAACACGTACCACCCCACGTCTCCGCACTCGGTCGTCGTGCATCCCCTCAGCACAGAAGATGTCGTGAAGATCGTAAATATTGCACGAAAGTACCGAGTTCCGATTGTGCCATACAGTGGCGCGACAAGTCTGGAAGGTCATTTCTCCGGGGTGCGATATACATTGTCCCAAGGTCATATATAGGAAGTCTGATGAGTGCTGACCGCTCTGCTGAAGTATCCTTCGGGCGATATCTGCGTGGACATGTCTGGAATGGACAAAATTCTGGAAATCCATGGTGGGTTCACAAATTACACAGCATTATAGGTCGATTTTGTCTGACTGTGTCTTACAGAGGGTGACGGTGATCTTGTCTGCCAATCTGGCGTGAGGTGGGAAGACATCAACGAGACCCTGAAAGAAAAAGGGATCCCCTTATTCTTTCCAGTAAGCAAATACGCGTGCACAAACGCCGTGAGGAGCATATTCTGACATTTTTACAGCTTGACCCAGGCCCTGGCGCAGTAAGCTTTTGAACCCAATGTACATAGATGTTTGCTCCTAACTGAGTCGTGCACTTCCTTAGACCATTGGAGGCATGATCGGCACAGGCTGTTCAGGAAGTTAGTATCCTATTGAGCAGCTGTGTTCATATGTGCAAATATTGATCATCCTCTCTCGTCATAGCTAATGCTGTCCGATACGGCACGGCAAAAGGCGAATGGTTCTTGAACGTCGTACGTATCTTCACCTCACAAATGTGATGTCGTTCCAACCTTGACCTGTTCAATACGGGAAGACCGCAGTACTCCCCAATGGCAAGGTCATCAAGACACGACGGAGAGCACGCAAGTCATCTGCGGGCTTTGATCTTACCAAAATATTCATTGGGGCGGAGGGCACGCTTGGTATCGTTACAGAAGGTACAGTTGCTTATTCGTGAAGCATCGTGATGAGCGGTGCTCATTGATTTGTGTCACTCATCAACTGAGCAGCTACACTGCGTTTGGCCCCTCTCATGCCCACCAAGGTCGCGATGGCGCAATTCCCGGACGTTTCACATGCTGTTGATGCAGTCCAGGAGATCCTCAACAGCCCGCACGGGCCCCACCTTCGTATGCTTTTCGAACCTGCGGTGTGACTTCTAGCATCTTACGCTTTGCAACATAGAATGTGTCGAGCTTCTCGATGACCACAGTAAGAGGTTCCTTCCTAAGCCAGCCTTCTCATGACCAACACCCTCCACAGTGATGGCCGCTATCAATGCTGCAGGCGAGGTCGGGAGAAAACTGCCCATCAGTGACACACTGTTCTTCAAGATACAGGGTAATGAGGCGGCCATCAGCTCCACCGCAAGTGCCGTGCAGGAGACTGTATCGCGGCACGGAAGCACACGCTTCGAGTTCGCACAGACGGACGAGGAGGCCGCGGAGCTGTGGGAGAGTCGTAAGTATGCCCTCATCAGCACCATCGGAAGTGTCCCCGGTGCGCGGTGTTGGACCACAGATGTATGGTGAGGTTGCTCTACACTGCCGTTGTTGTGAAAATGTGCTGAGTCGTATTTCCTAGCGTACCACCGTCTAAATTGCCGCAGCTCGTGTCTGAAACGAAGAAGGATCTTGCGGACAACAAGCTCCAATCGACGATCGTTGGGCACGTCGGAGATGGTGCGTATCGTGCTACGACATTCTAGGTAACATGCTGACTCTAAATCTGTAGGTAACTTCCATGCCCTGATCCTATTCAAGGATGACAAGGAATTGGAGAAGGTGAGCGATGCCGTGCACCGGTTGGTACATCGTGCGATCAGGATGGACGGTACATGTGAGTGTTCATTCAAGTATGCTTGGGCGCATGGAACTAAGGGGGATGCTAATCCAGGCACGGGTGAACATGGCGTCGGTGTCGGAAAGAAGGAATATCTGGTCGACGAGCTCGGTGAGGACACAGTGGAATTGATGAAGACCATCAAACGGGCGATCGACCCATTAAATATCCTCAACCCAAGCAAGGTGAGTTCGCAGAGAGTTATGCGGACCACGGGCTGATCCGACGCTATTTTCAGCTGTATCCTGATACCGTGAAGAAGGACACGAAGCAATAGTGATTGATGAACCCCTCACCGGCGTGACTTAACTCAGCCCGTCCACACAGTCGACAGTACAACTTAAGCACAGTTTACATAATGATGGACATATCATAAAAGAACAGCAAAATTATTCCTCTTTCCTGACCGCAGGACTGTCTTCTTATCATATTTTGCGTGGTCCGCTGGATGGCCCGAAGTCTTGCGAAGAAGCCAGTATGCCATCTTGCCACCTTCCTTCCATCTCGACTTCACGATGGACAACCCGATCGTCTGAAGCAAGCCGTCTAAGTGATCTGCTGTAAGATATCGAGAATTCAAGATGCATGGCAAGGGCAACTGGTGCACGGCGAATTAACGATGGCTGCTCATGGCAGGTGACCAACGCACTCACTGCAAGAAACAGAAATCCGCCTCGGGAAAGCATTGAGTGAGCCATTTGCAGCATCCTTCCCCTGTCCTTTGCGTCCGGAACGAAGTTGAGCACCAGACTGAGACTGATAATGTCCCACTTTTCGTGATGTTCTTCCTCGTTCATGAGCAAGAAATCCTGCTCCTTGATAGACGGGTGTTGTGAGCGAAGGTCGATGGGAGTGGCATCAATCCAGGATGCACATGATGCATAGTTGTCAGGTTTCAGGGCACCCACTTCTAGCAGCCTTTAAGCGGAGAAGGGAATGACCCGCGGAGGAAGAGAGAACTCGATGAGGATTTGAATTATCAACTGAATGAGCAACGTTGTACATACTTGAGACTTTTCTTCGCTGCCTGCGAAGAACTAGCGATCCCCAGGTCGTTCAGCCAACCGATGAGTATCTTCTCACTCCCGCCGCCTCTGTCCCTTCCCTTGTCCAATGGTAGACATCCTTTGGTACGCATCGAGCCCGCCTAGCTCTTCTATCTCCCGCTCGACCTCCGTCAAAGCCCCTTTCCTGTCAGAGCTGCCCGTTCTCGCCCCCTCGCCGAGCGTTTTCGTAAGCTGGGCCTTCCGTTTTATGAGCACATGAAATCGGCGGATGAGAGTCCTCGTTGCCACAGGATTGCTGGACGTCCCGGACGGTTTCGAGGAGGACTGAGCTTGAGTGACCGGAGTCTTGCGTGTCTTTTTGCGAGCCTTAGGCATTTCTGACAAACATCACAAGGATTAAGGAGGCTTCATTGACAATCCAAGCGACACATAAGTAGAGAGACAAAGCGTCAAGGCAAAGCTGCAAAGGCTGTAGACTATATGGTCGGAGCAGGTGACGGGTTGTGGCTGTCTACTCAAATGCCGCGTCACGCTATCACTCAGCACTCACACGCTAACCACGACAACCATGGATCCTCCTTCAACTTCAGCAGCAGCTCTCAAGCTTGAAATTGCTCGACTTACAGGTCAGAGCTACTGTAATTTTATCGATAGGAAGTTCGTCAGCTCACAAAATACCCGATGTAGGTGTGATCAACAGACACAAGACCACAGAACCTCTTCCACGTACAACAAGCTATCCACCAACACGCCCCAAGAACAACGTCTATGTCAATCCGAACTACAAGCCCCCAAGTAAGCCAGCTGCAAGTAAGCCAGCGGCGCAGTCACCTCCAGCTGTACCGCAAATTCGTCCACCGACTTCCTCATCTAACGCGGAGGTGCGCGATGTGGTGATCGGCGGCGTGACCTTCGAGTCATCTGGTCGCTCGCTAGTCCGCAAAGATTGTACGCTCAAGTCCACTTCCGCCGGTCCTACTGTAATGGAAGTATCTGATATCCCGTGGTCAGTGAGCAAGCCGCCGTCGACCGCTATTCCCAAGCCAGTCCGACGACCGGTACCTCCACAAAGTGCCTTCATGAGAAACAAGGCTGGGACCTTCATCAATAGCAATCGCACACACAAACCCAAGACCTCGCGCCGAGGGCACGCGCCAATGCGCAACATGACCCTCAACAACTCCCATAGATCTTATCAGTTCGTGATGGATGTGCAATGTCGACGGTCGCAGCAATCTCACAAACTCTACAGAGCTCGCCGGTTCTCAAACAGGCGGAAGTATTCCGACAAACCGTGTCCGCGTTTCACGACTACAGGTGCGCTTGCCCTTATAGCATGACGAAAGATCTTACGAACGCGATCGTCATGACATCCATTCACATCATGGCTTTATATTATAGGTGCTTGCAACCGAGGACTGACATGCATGTATCAACACGACCCTAGCAAGATCGCCATCTGCTGGAATTTCCTGCAGGGTAACTGCCCCAACACAGCTGAGACCTGCCCTCTTTCGCACGATCCTACTCCTGAACGCACTCCGCTCTGTGTCCACTTTGCTAACAACGGTCGCTGTACTCGCGCAAACTGTCCCTTCCCCCACGTGCGCGTAGGCCAGCGCGAAGGCATCTGCCGCGACTTCGCAGTGCTCGGCTACTGTGAGAAGGGGCTCGACTGCGACAAACAGCATGTCCGCGAATGCCCCGATTTTGCGGAGAAAGGGGCGTGCACGACCAAGGGATGCAAGCTTCCGCATGTCATCCGTGCCAATCGCAACCGCAAGCCCGCAGTTACGGCATCGACCAGTACTTCAGCGACAGCTTCTAGTACAGACTTGGCGGGTAGCTCTGTTGGTCAGAGTTCTGCGCGTACCATCTCGTCTGCTTCTGTTCAGTCTGATGCTGGTGCTGACGCTTCCAGCTCTCATATGGTAACAGCAGAAGATGCACAGCTTGGAGATGAGTTCATCTCTCTCACTTTCCATGAAAGCGAGAGTGATGACGACAGTGATGACGACGACGAGGAAGAGGAAGATGATGAGGAAGAGGAAGAGGGTGGTGACGACCGTGAAGAGGCTCTAGAAGCCCACAATCCCGATGAGGCGGAAGATGGTAATCCCACATGAATACTGTTTGTACAGCTTGCAGCAGCATATTTTGATGTAAATTCCTTTCTGTAATACAAGCATTTCACTCTGGAATCTCGTTATCGGCTGTAATGGTGGCAGCGTGCCATGTTCTTCTCTCAAGATATACATAGTTGCATGATGATGGGATGCGTAAAAGCCTAGGACATAGCATGAAATATATGGAAGTGCAGAAAACTACGCCTCGGTGATCTCGCGTAGTCGGCGAACGGTGCTGTACAATAAATCAGAACGGGTCACCAGGAATGAATGCCAGAAGCAAGCATACCTGCGAACAGTAGCAGCTGCCGTCGTCGAGACTGTCCACGCTCCACCCGCGATCACCTTCTTGCAAGAACCGCATTTCCAGATGCCGACGGCTTGGCGTTTCACAGAGTCCTATGAGATATAAGTATGATAAACCAGACCATCGAACAGTCATTGAGCGGAGGCGCCTACCTTGCCGCAGAAGGTGCAAGTGTATCGTGCGTGCTGGGTGATTTCCATCTACGAATGGAAAACAGGTCAGTACACCGGTATGACGGCACCAAGATAGTCGAAACGCACCTTTTTGACCTGCTTACGCAGGGAGGCACCGTAACGCTATCCACGCCCAACGGCCAGTAAACGTCCACCCTCATCGCCGCCAAAGTTAATGGAGACTTACGGTACCATACTTTCCAGTCACGCCGACTTTACGTGTTCGTTTCGTCTACCACATCACAGACCGTCAGTAACGTTATTATGATGGTTTAGATGCATTTGGACTCACCATCTTGAGGATATGAGTGTTGAGGCGGACGGAGTGCTTGAGGAGGAAACCTACAGAGGCCGTGTGAATATGGGAAACGATTCCGGCATAAACTATACAGTTCAGCCACCAAGTATGGGAGGAAAGCACGTGATTCGCAAGCACTCATACTGCAATGTGATTGGTCGGGCCTCAATTGACGTTACCGGCGCTAATGTGCCACACACATAAATCACGGTGATGCAGATGCACTGATGGCGCGGACCCAAAGTCTCTTCAAGCTTACGCGAACTACTCATGCTTTTTTCTTGTTTTATCCTCCCCCGTGCTCGACGAACGATTGGGGTTTAAAGTTGGTATTTTTTCCACCGCTGCCTGGGGCCAGCCTCAAACACAGGGAGAGTACCTAAATCTTGATATATTGCAATTGGTTCTTCCACGTCTCCATCGTCTGATATGTCCACCTTGTTGATGTTCAAGATCAGGATCTTGTTCTCGACTAAGTGCTGATTTCGTGGTTCAGCGTGCAAGGAATAGCAGGGATCAGCTTATTATAAGTGTATGTAGTGCGATCTCCACTAGTGGCTAATCAACCGTAAATTGTGTTATCTTATGATGATGAAGAGACAGCAGGAAATTAGAAATGGAGATCAAATATTAATATTCTTGTATACGGACTCCAATAAAAATATTTGCCAATGAACTGAGCTCAATTAACGCATGTTCATGTCAGTCACCCTGCAGACAATTTGTATCCCGTGGTCATTCATATGCGCAACGTCAAGCAGCAAATGTCCAGTAATATTACTCATGATTCTGTCTCAAGAGAACGTGAAGCAAAATCGCGCAGTTCCACAGCTTAGCATGCCAGAACTAATTGTTTATACAGATCCCAGAGGGCAGAAGGTAATGGCGAGGTTGCCCTATGACAATATAATTTAGCACCGATGACCATCACATGCCCGTTCGTGATTGAAGATGAAAGAAGACCCACGTTGACAGCAGAGCACCCGACAGGAGTCTCAGAACAATCTGCGCTATTGCCTAGATGGGAATACATATTTTTTAAGGAGAGAATAGATGAGAAGCGGACCATAAAGCTTACAATCCGCGCCGATACCGTCACAACCATCGTAGTAGTTGAAGCTGGTCGCCACGGAAAATTCATAGCTGACGGAAGATAGGGAGTCAGTCATAGTGAAAATCATTGAGTACAGAGCTCACGGGGGATCGACAGCAAAACCAACGCTGCTGTTGCCGTTCTCGAGAGATATTTCAACAACGGTGCAGCCTTCTCCGCTGTTGCTGCAGCTGCCTGTACAACCGCATGAGTGAACGTGTTCAGAATACGATAAGCAATTACGCTACTACTGACCGGTTTGAAGGTATCTGCATGCACCGTTATGTGAGTTCAAACTCGATGCAAACAGGACAGACACGGAAGGCTCACGCATAAGAACCTTCGAAACCTGCGTTGATGGTGAAGGGATATTCAGTACCAGTATCCCAGATGTAACCGTCAGAGCGCCTCAAATACGGCTGTAGAGTAATCTCAGTATCATTATTGAACATCGAGAGCCTGTGGTTGGGAAACAGACCGTGCCGGATCCACAGCTATAAGACAGCAGAATCAGTGAGAAACTTTGCGCTTCTAACAGAGTTCCGCTCACTTATTCGTGAAAGTGATTGTGTGGGTCTCCGTCTCCGCATTGACTTGCACCAGTGCCAAAGCAGCAGCAAAGAGAGCGATGGCGGAGAACATGATCGTAATGGAATATGGTAAGAGGGCAGGCAAAGCACAAGGAAATAAGTTTGCGAATAGAGAACCAGTCAATTGCAGCTTGAGGGCCTGTCGCATATACAAGACACCTTTTATACCTCAACTCTGCGCAGCGGTAGTCAACTAGACCATGTCAGCGACTGACAACACGGACGGCACGGACATGATTTTCTTCCCAACGTGAGGCGGCTCGTGCCCTTACTCCAGGCTTGCCAATCGCCTAAGACTGAATACGCATCACACCGTGAAACAGGAGCGCCAATCTACACGGTTATAACACACCGTCTGTTGGATTCTAAGCCAGTTGACAGAACGTGTGACTGGAAGGTTTGCCGCATAGACGTAAACCTAGTGAGCTGCGCCCGTGCCAGCCTGTCTGGTTCAGCATACGGGCCGAAGACTGATGCCGAAGAGTCGGATCCGCCGACTGGATGTTGCGAATAGCACTGCATACAGCTGGACTTGGAATTTATTCACAGAAACAGGAGGTACTCACATCTTCTAAGTTGAACTTGATAGTGTCTCCGACGTCATGATGTCGCAAAATCAGAATTCTAGCTGTTTCCTGGTGAAGTCTCGGCAATGTAGAATTGATGGGATTGATGCCGATGCATGGAGCGATTGTGTGGATCGCAAGATGTGGCTGTGTAAGGGTATTGATCTCCGTGCACTCTGCCCTGAGGACAGCACACCGCACGAGGCTCGAGGCTCGAGATGAGACGATAGATCTCGACTCGGACGCGTGCGGACAAAAACGGAGCGCCACGGCTTTGTAGACATGGACTTGGGTTTTCAATCTTTTGAGCCCATTTTCATCTCGATATCAGACATGATTAAATACCTTCGGCCTAAGTGGCGATGAATATAAAATGCTGTAACTGCTTGAACGCTGAATTGTTTGTCGGCTAGACTTACTGTAAATCGAGATCATTACATTAGTTGATCTCTCCTTATGACGAGCAAAGCTAAAGGCTAAAGGCTGTTACCGGTTGCCACCCTGGAAGACTGAGTCGTTGCGAACAGCACAGTCTCGGTCACACGTGCTGACACTCCGTTTCTCCAGGTTTATCCTTGTGGAAATGGTTTCAGTCAACCGGAGTTTCAAGAACGTAACGGATATTCTTCAAGTAGGGATACGATGCTAGATGCTAATGATTTGGACTGTTCATGCGAGCGTGTGGCAACTGGCCGCTTCGATCATCGGGGTATGGGTTACATCATATTGCGACCGAGATACATCCAATCCACATGAGCTCTGAATAAAGAGGAAGCGATACGTCGGTCAAATCGATATTATGAGGGCCACATTGGAATGCAGACTGACCTCAGGATCTGAGGTTCATGTAGCGAAGAGAGAGCCACAGCATCTTCGAGGACCCAAAGGTTCGAATGGATGGTCCTAAGGCAAGCTTGAAATACGGCAAGAAGGAAAATTCGGTTGAGACGAGAGCAGCAGTCATGGGTCAGCCTGGCCACGAACGGTCTTATCCTGATGCTATCAGAAGAGTCAATGAGCAGATATTGAACTAAATGTGAGAAGTCTTCAGAGCACTGGATTTAAGGTAAATGAGTACTTGAGAGACATCATAACCGAAATCCATACTGTCAATGACCAGCTGAAGAGACAGCTCTGTCAGCGTTCAGCCACGTTGCCAGAGGTTAGAAGGAATCCTTTGTTAAGAGCACTTCAACGCTTGGATTCACTAGCGAGTTGGCAGCAATTGTGGCTTGTTGACCTGTAGATTTATATCAACTACAGTGTTTAGACATTAAAATTGTAGTGGACATCGACGACAGCGCCGTCTGGAGGAATTAGCGCTCGATCACTGGAGATCGGGGATAGGCGCCTATTGTATGCTGCAAGTGACGCAGCCAGTCGGACTGTCTGGAACTCTAATACCAGCACACCAACAGCCTACAGGATTCTCTGTCCACCGTCTATTGGCGGCACGCTCATATCATAACAATGACAGACAACTTTGCCGTCGCTGCTACTCCCCAAGCACATGCTGCAGACCTCGAATTTCTCGTCCGACGGGGCATGACGAAAGGCTATCAGGTTCTGTCTCTGCTAACGCCTCCACTGTACACAGTATTTGCAATATCACGCTATGGAAGGGCACAGCTGTCCGTCAACCGCATTCTGCGCGCTACGTGGGTTGGCGGGTCGGTGGGTGAGTGTGTCATGTTTTATCCTAAGATTCAGCTTGAGTACTGAACGGAGGATATGTCGCGCGGGCGTGAAGGGATCGCCGGAGGAGGAGCATTTGAGTATGTGCGGTCTGCATATTCAAACCCGGACAAAGTCAGGGTCAGACACATAAAGGCTGCATATGACGTATGTTCAGCGCCGTTCGATTGATAGCTGCGATTGATCCATGAAACTTGGTTCCAGACGTCCTCAATACGAGCTGACGACCATTCCACTATTGGTGGTATCATATTTGCGGTGCTGACCCCTGCTGTGCTCTGGAAACGAGCAAGCGTAGCAAATTGTGAGTGGGACACGCTCCAATACGATATAGGTGTACCTCACACTTCTTTCTTCTAGTGGTTCTTGGAGGTGCAGGCATTGGCTCTGCTGTTGGAATCTTCGCGCATTATGCAAGGACTATATCTGGCGACCCACCACCAACCGTGCGGCTGCCAGAATTGCCTGCCTCGACACAGTAACACAACTAGTCTGTATCAATTTCCCAAGTCAAGTATACAGTATGGCTCATAAGGTCATATAGTCACTGTCTGATCGTACTGCGCAATGGAATTGTGATACTCACACCACTCAGCCATAACCGCAGCTGGATCGTTGTTTATGTGGTTGTCATATTTTAATCAAGTATATAATCCTCTCGAACATCTGATTTCGATGGCCGCATCGTGATCACACAGTAGTCTAAAGACTTATTGCTGTAACGTTGTCCACAAGGCGGTTTCTAACTTTCTCCTCATCAAGGCCTTGAGGCCTGAGAGCTCGTGCATGGACAGATTATTGATCCCAGTGAAGCTGATCTCTATCTCACATTCTGATTGCCTCTGTAGTTTATTTTCTGCCTTCATCTCTTAGACGACCATCGGCCAGGGGGTGTATGACCGCCAAGTCCTCCTCATCCCCGTCATCCTCATCCTCCGCTTCTTTACTCGCACCCACATCTCCTCTCCTCAAGCTCTTGCCGTCGAAATGATCCACGGCGCTCATATGCTCGCGCTGCGTGACGTGGATGTGGTCCCGATAATGCGCGCGCGACCACCGCAGCGCAGTCTTCGCTGCCTGCCGCCATTTGCTCATCATGCCCATTGAGTGCTGGTGGTGCGGCTCCGGTCGCGTCCTGGATGTCGACCGGTGTTCGTACTGTTTTTGCCGTGCCTTCTCTCGATCGATGAGTTCTGCGGTGCTGGGGTGGAGTGTCTCCACCTCTGTATGATCTCTGAGGCGCGACATCCTGTTTACGTAGCGACGCCCTGTATCTCTTGTGAGCATGCAGACCTTGGTTCACGGATAAGCGTTACAGACCTAGCAGGTACTTGCGCACGATCTGGCTCGTCATCTGGCCGCTTTCGTCATCGACAAGGTACCGCTGGCCCTTAAGAGCCAGAAAGCCATCGTGACCCTCGGCCATGTACTCGCGCGTCACGATGCGGTACTTGCGGCCTTCTCTTTGCCGGGAGATGGGTTCTCCGTCCACGAGTATGTTAGGAGACGAAGCCCCACTAGCGGTAGACTGGGTAGACTGGAGACTAGTCCTGGATGAAGACGCAGAAGAGGCCGGTGTGGGTAGCGCGCTTGTGCTTGTGCTGCCGGAAAGTTCCTGCAAGAGCCACACCCCAGAAACGCGCTGTCCTGGTGGGCGACGAGAGTCCCATGATACGCGGAAGCCAGATATGACAGGGAATCGTCTGCGGTTCGAAGCACTGCTGAGAGCGCGATTGCAGACAGAATTTGGGGTAGTGCTTACCCTTCTTGGGCAGGCCATGTCGAGAGCGACTGTTCGAGTGCAGCCCAGATCGCCTCGCCATCTAGCTCCAACACAACCACGGGATCCTCAAACGGCAGAATCTCTAGAATATCGCCGAGTGTAACATTCCCTATAGATATCGTCGTTTAGATAGCGTGCATGCGAGCCGGATACGACATACCTGGTCCGTAAACAGAGTCGCCGCGAAGCGTTCCTGCACAAATGAAGACGCCATCTGAGCTCCCGCCCATCAGAGGTGCGTCATCATATGCGTGTCGCAGGACATCCGCAAACCAGTTTGCAGAGGCAGTCTGCGAGTTGGCATCAGCATCTGTCAGATTCACTACGGAAGAACGACCAGGCCATTCTCACTTCCTGCGTACGAATAAGCTCGGAACGAAGATCGAGCTCGACCTCAGTCTTGCATACCGGCGCCTTCAGCGCGTCTGACACTTTGGATAGGATCGTCTCAAGGAGCTTGCCGATCCGCTCGTGTTTCTTCGAGCCTGGTTTCGTGGAATGCCGCTTTCCTGTGCATTGCCATGTCACTACTCTGCGGACGGCGACTCGGCGAGCACGAACATGGACGGACCTTTGATCTCTTTGATAACCTTTCTGCGCACGCTTCCCGGAGGCGTGTCCACGAGCTCCAGGGTGAACTCGCTGAGATCGCGGAAATCGGTGCCGCTCTTGATGACGAGCACGTCGCCCTTGTCCGCCTCGGCGCCGAGCACAGGCTGGCCGACATCGTAGCCCTCCCATGAATTTACCCCATGTGAAACGTAGTACAGGTGATCGTGGCCGCCGAGTATGAGGTCCACGCCATGCTCAGAATGGATCGGTGTAGCTTCCTGGGCGGAGGACGAGAGTGCCTTCACAGCCTTTGCAAGCGCAATATCCTGTAGAGGTCATGAGCACTTGAAATACAAGCAGGAGGTGGATAATGCAGCTACGTTCGGTACACTGAAGGGCGCCGGAGTCAGTGCCCCTGCCAACGAAGTGATTGAAGGGCTTACCGGGCATGAGTGAGAGCAATTATAACGTCACATCTGTGTTCCCCTTCAGGATCGCGAAGACGTTTTGAAAGCTCTATGCCAGTCTTAGTCATATCCCTATATTCGAAATTCTCCGGCCACGATGAGACGGTACTGATCCACTCTCTACAAATCACAACGCAATTCAGAATGTTCACCCGAGCTCTCCGTGCACGCATTCAGATCGCATGACGTACTTTTCGACGAGACCGATGACGCCTATGCGAATACCTTCCCGCTCGAAAACTTGGTACTCGTGTACATGCTCAGGGATGCGCGAAGTGTGGTTGTCAATAATATTGCTCAGCAACCATGGCTTGGTTGATTGTCAGCTACTTTATGTGGGGATATGCGGTAGACGCATACAAATTTCGTGTCTTTTATGAGTTCGGTCAGATGCGGATATCCTAGAACGTCGCAATCGCCGTTAGATCACTCGATCATTGCGAGAATCGTCTTTTACACACCGAAGTCAAAGTCATGATTGCCTGTAAATGGCCGGCTCCCAGTCAGGTAAAAATGCAAACGGAAGAAACGGTAACAAACCTGTCACGGAGACATCTGGAGCAATTTCATTCATGACAGGCACCTACGAAATTGAAATCCATGATCTAGTATTCGCCAGTGGTCTAATGCTGACCATATGGCTTCCTCGTGTAACAGAGCTTTCAACAGAGGGTGAAAACACGTCTCCAGAGAAGAGGACGAGGCCTTCGCGTTTTCCGTCCGGTCTTTCTGACCATTGATCGCGTATATCATCAAGCATGGCTGCCCATTGAGTCACATCAATCGTCTCGGGGGATTTCGAAGAAAGCTTGAATGGCTGAACGCGGTACACATCGTTGAAATGAAGAATCGGAAGGACGGACATTGGACAAAGTGATCATTCAAGTTGCTCGCGGACGTGATACCGGCGGGCTGAGGAAGGGCAGCTTGAAACTCGGCTCAGTTTGACGCCCACAATACATAGTGTGATCCGGGTCGGCATGGGCGTGGGAAACATGCTGAGGGACTTGGGAGGGACGATTCAGATTTATCCGCGGAAGACAGCAACAGTACTATATTCTCCTCACTTGCTGGGGTGGCCCGCTTAAAGCGTGCAGTTCTCCCTGCCTGCGAGGCGACAGTCATGATGCGGCAGCTGGGCCAACTGTGAACAGCATGATCGCGAGGATCTCGATCTTGATATGGCCATCAATATATGTGGCCAAGAACCGGTTAACCGGGTTCAAAAACCGGCCCTCCCTCAGCCTCGGCAGTGTCTTTGGTCACCTTCTCAGGCTGACTGTCTGTGTCCTGCAGTACACTATCAATACACTGAGTACTTATCTCAGGCGCGTTGCTATGGCGTTATGTAACGCTCGGTCGGGTTTGTTTCATGGCCGCCACGACATAAAAGCTCGGTCGATCATCTCTGTGTCCTGACAGCTCCAAGGATCAAGTTGTGTTCATATCAGTCACAGAGCATGGAGATCGCTGATGAGGCCCTCGCTGGGGAGGCTATGGATTACGAGCAGGACACTAAAATCACCGATTCCGAATTTACTGACGACAAGAAATATCTTGGTAGCGGCACTGCAGAGGATCCTTACGTTGTCGATTGGAATGAAGCTGATCCCGAGAACCCGTTCAACTGGTCAAAGTCGCGTAAATGGGTCATTACCCTTCAGGTGCGTCGTTCACCAAATAGACGGTAGCGAAATTTGCTGAAGGATAGAGCGTACTCGTAGCTAGCATTCGCCGCTTTAGTCGCGTCATTCTGTAGTAGTGCTTACACGGGCGGCCTGTCTTACACTATGAGAGACCTACATATTTCCAAGGAAACAGCTTTACTGGGCATATCGCTATATGTGCTCGGCTTCGTTGTCGGGTGCGCATGTCATACTGTTTCGTATTCATTCTACCGATGAATAATCGTCATTCTAGTCCGTTACTCTGGGCACCGCTTAGTGAAGTAGGCTTACGCTGCGTCATTATTAAATAATTAACGACTGACCACTATATCATCTCAGATATACGGGCGAGTGAGTTTTCCTATATAATTACGATGTGCACCGCACATTCAACTCTGCGTGATTTAGCGAGTTGTATTCATCGGAACCTTCATCGCCTTCACTCTCCTCCATCTCGGAGGTAGCCTCTGCCACAATTCTGCAACTCTTCTGGCTACCCGTATGCTTGCAGGAATGTTTGGGGTCTCTCGTCAGTCCCGTGTCTGTCACTATTCTTAAGCGGAATTGTTCATAGCCTGCATCTAGCTTTCACGAATTCTGGCGCTGCACTGAGTGACATCTGGATACCCCGAGATCGAGGTGTGGCATCGTCTCTCTATGCTTGTGCGCCCTTTTTGGGACCAGGTAAGACGTTTAAAGACACTCATGTTTCCATGCTTTGCTGAATTCTTATCATTCCACCAGTTATCGGACCCATAGTTGGCGGATGGGTCTCAATGTCTCATTTGGGCTGGCGCTTCTCCTTTTGGATTATGTTTATTTTGGCAGCAATATCCCTGCTGGGATTCATCATCATTACTCCCGAGACTGTGTGTATTTATTGCGTTGTGCTTGCCTGTGTCCTTATAGATATCTTATCGGTGTTTTCCAGTATGCCCCCGTCCTACTGCGCTGGCGTGCACGGAAGCTGCGCAGGGCGACCGAAGGCAGGATAATATACATCTCGAAGTATGACATAGGACGATCAAAAGATCCTATAGAGATCATGAAGAAGAACATGTTCCGCCCCTTCCGTACGACACACTGCGTCAAACTTTAGTTGTGTGCTAACCTACGCTTCCTATACTCTCCAGTCTTCCTTTTCACAGAGCCGATCGTGTTGCTCCTCTCGATCTATATCTCAATTGCATATGCAATCCTGTACGGCTTCTTCGCTGCTTTCCCGATTGTATTCCAGGAGCAACGTAGCTGGTCACCCGGGTTAGGAGGACTTGCCTTTATCGGAGTTGGGGTAGGAACGACTGTCGGACTGGGTCTGTCTCCTGTGCAGAACAGGTTCTACTGGGCAGCGTTGCAGCGTAGCCCTAATGGCGCGCCGGTTCCCGAGGCGTGAGTTAGCATAAGTTCGCCATCCGATCTTTACTTAATTGCCGTAGGCGCCTGTACTCTCCTATGATTGGTGGCATATGCCTTCCAATTGGTTTATTCTGGTTTGCCTGGTGAGCCTTCCACGGTCTGTAGCAGCATTAACACTAAGCACAGTTCTTAGGACGTGTGAACCCGGTGTGTTCTGGCTTGTCCCCATCATCGCTGGCGCACCCTTTGGGATAGGCGTAGCCCTCGTGATGCAGGGTCTCACGCAGTACCTCATGGATACGTATCAGATATACGGCGCGAGTGCGCTGGCGTCTACGGTGGTGCTCCGCTCTATATGCGCAGCAGTTTTCCCTCTGATCATTCCTATCATGTACAAGAACCTGGGCGATGGATGGGCGATGAGCATATTCGCATTCCTCACAGTGGCATGCATGCCGTTGCCATTCTTTTTTTATGTGAGTACCCAGAGCTCGACTCACCACACGTGTTGGAAATCAATTGCGACTGCTGCAGAAATACGGGCCGTGGATTCGCAGTCATTCACAATGGGCTCTGAAAGATCAAGTCATTCCTAAGTAGACAAACAGCCCCCCCATCCACGACACGACGGTAAAGTTCCATGTAGAAGAGCCTATTTCAAGCCCTGACGACTATCGCAATGACTCGTCTGGTTCGTTTTCGAACATTACGACCTTAGATGTTTAGACACGTAGTTACACGATTTTATGCGCGATTTTATGCGAAATTGATGGAGTATCGTATCCAATGGCCTCTTGCTAGACGAGAGCTATTTTCATGTTGTTTGGCGTCGATTCCTTCGCGTACAAGCGAACTTGAACACTTGCCATATATGTCGCACACGCGATCACGCACATACGCGCCCACGGGCTGACCGTCAGGTGGTTGAACGCGTCGGTTCGAATACCACGCCCACTATCGCAGCTCGTTCTCGACGTCTCTTCATTCATTGTCTCTTGTCCCTCTTTTACGGCCTTGCCATGGCCTCCTCACTCTCATTGTCTACGACCATGTCCTCATCCCTCCCCAATCTCTATGCACCCCCGCCGTCCCATGACACTTCCATGCTAGAGGTCGTCATGCCGAATGTAGTTGTGGTTCCCCCAGAGGAAGAGCAGCATGAAACGCCGCCGTGGCTATATTTTGACGCGGCCGATGCTGCACAAATGTGTCCGTTCGACGACGCCCGACATCGACGCGCTCGACACGGCCCTAAGTTTCCATCAGCTGGTGGATAATCGGGCACCAGCCTTCCATCGTTCATTACAGAACGAATCGCAGGAGACGGTAGTGCTGCCTCGGAAAGGCTCTCTTGTGCAGCTCAAGGAGAATGCCTCCAGCCTCAGAGAGGGAGACCGCGGGACACGACACAGGATGTTGGACGAGGAGATCGTTGAAGTCTTTAAAGTGCGCAGGGATGAAGGCAGGGAGGATATCGATGAGGACAAGGGCCAGACGATGAAGAAGTCGAAAACATTCAGGGCTCGGGCAACAGAAGCGTTCAAGTCCATTAAGAACGTGGGGAAGGGCAGCCGGCGACCCACAGCTTCTGCGAGTGGAGGCTCCTTGGCGTCGGGGGAAAGTGCACGAGAGTCGCAAGATGGAAAAGAGCGGGAAACACTCCCGCGTCCAAGCACGCCAAACCTGACTCGCCGGCGATCCATGGCGCTCTCACAATTATTCACATTTTCCCAGAACAGCAGGCATGCGGCAGCAGAACTTGACGAGCCCATGGCGTCCAGATCGCCATCTGAGGCACACGCACCTCTACCGCCCCGACACAGTATGCAGACCATGCCGTCCATGATGTCACCCTCCAAGTCGCATGCTCGCCGACTGCATCCATCGCCTTCTCTGGAGGATTGTTTCGATGGTCCCAGCCGCAGCACGTCTCCCACTCCCACTATATCGAAGCGAAAATCATTCAGGCGACGAATATCTGTCCTTGAGCTTCAGAGACTATTTTCTCCTCATACCCCGGTCACACCTGCATCAGCCCAGGATACGAAGGCGCCTGAGGTTGTGGTCGACATGTTCGCCCCATCAGGGTCGGACCCGTACTCGCTCAATTCTGCGGAGTCTGAGATCATGTCTTCCTCTTCCTCCTCATCCTTTGCCTTCGTTTCCGACGGTTCATCCCCATCTGATTCTGACATGCAAATGTCCGACCGAGACAGTGTGGAGATGAGGCTTGACTCGCTACAATTTGACTCCTTACATTTCGATCCTGATGAGTTCTGAGCTGATTTTATGACTGGACGGACAGCCCATTTACTTGATTTCATGACACAAGTCACGTTGTACGATACACGCTTTGCGACACCCCTTCGCCCTCACTTATGCTCTTTGTTTCGCTGTCACGGCCAATTTACCGACTTTTTTTTGGTTACATTTTACTTGCTTTCCTCAGCACGATCAGTGGATATTCTCAAATTGGATATTTGGACCATCTGCGGCAATACCGTTCGCATCTCAAACAATCTTCGTGAGAGTGAAAAGGTTCTTATAAATTAGCGGAAAATAGAAAGCAACGACCATACACGCAGCACGAGGCCGATGCGATGCCGTTAATCACTGTATGCATGTGATCGCGGGCGAGAGAATTTGGGGCAGATCTCTTCAGTATTTCTCTGACAGAACTGGAGAAGATCATTAGCACCTGAAAAACATTAGAAGAGACAAGAGGCTTACTCAGTGTCACCAGCGACGTCCAGCCGGTGAAAGGGTGACTGTACAGTAAGAAACATCAGTATGACATATAGAAGTCCAATGTATGGAATCTAACCTCCGTCTGCCTTCGCCGGTCATAGCATCATACTGCTCCCACACATAACCTGTCCGCTGGTATTCCTATCATACGATTTCATTCAGTCAACACTTCCAAACCTACAGAATGGGACGTCAAACATACCTTGAAAACATTGTCCACGACGTTTCTTCTCAACTCTGCGTAAATCTCCTGCGATCGTTGTTGGTACGGTCCCTCCTGGGCACCATATGTCTGTCAAGTAGGGCACATTTAGCGCGTTGCACAATAATATACGGCCGGTCATGGGAGGTATACCTGGTAAAGCGCTTTCAACGCGAGGAAATTCATCTGGATCCAAATAGGACCCTTCCAATAATTCTCGCCCTTGCCAAACTCGGGATGGGAGGCGGAAAGACTACGCAGGCCGTACGGCGACCATAAGTGCTGTGGATCACGTACTAAGTCGAGAATAGCACCCAGATGCGGTGAATCAGCGGGTAGGAGGCCCAGCATGAAGGGGAACATGGAGAGGTATCCTTTGTGACAGACATGGTATGATTCATCTACAACCCCTCTTAAGATCAGCGTCTCAACCTCCAAACTAGCCCTGGCACTGAACTGACCTTCGTCGTTCACACCGACATCACAATACATCTGGTTCTCCTCGCTCCAATGCAAATCTACCGCGTGTCAGTCACTACAGTGCACCATGGCAGACTTGACTATGTGCTCACCGTCAATATTATCGATAGTCGCTTTCTCTATTTCTTCAAACGCGGCAGCATCGTCATACTCTCCCACGAATTCAGCAATTTCTCTCATCGTGCGCGAGAAGAATGCCATCCAGGAGATCAGATCCAGATGGAGCTCCCCAGCATGCGGCGGCCCGCGCGGGTAGTCATCCATCCCACTCGTCAGGACATGCTGCTGACTCCGCCCACGCCAGCGGTACGCCTCGGTGCGAGAACGCGCTTTCCGCGAATACTGCTTGATCTGTCCACGCTGTGTGCGTCGGAACCAGTCGTAATGACGCTTCAGAGGGTGGTATATCGACTTGAGATAGTCAAGCGCAAGCTCTGGTGACTCCAAATAACGGCTGCCAGGCGATGACACCGCGGAATCCGTCAGGACAGTCTGCGCTCCAGTTCCGTAGTCCATCCCTAATTCCTGATCCGATAATCCCGCCGAGGAAGACTTCAGCCGGTGTATGAAGGCGGTGACGGCCATCGCCAGAGTAGGAGGATTGGCATTGGTTGGGACCTGGGTCTGAAATTCCGCTGGAACCTATATTTCGGTCAGTACTGACCAGTGCAATACATGCGACGATCGCTGACTCTGCTGCGGGCTTCCTCGCCTAATATCTGTTCTCTGGCAACCCATCCATCTTCGTCAATGAGATTGATCCAGTCCTTGAGAATCTCCAGGCTGCAGGAAAACGTCAGGCCAAACTGGAACAGGGTTGATATTTTATTCAGCACACCTCAAATCATTGTCCCATTCCCCGATATGCAGCAGATGGAAACCTTCATCCCTATAAGAGCTTGAGTAATTAGCACGAATCAGTGTACGCCACGCACCAGTAGAATCCTCTTGGGAAGAAACTCCGGCTGGGTGTTGCCGTTAGGAGATCATTCGGCTCCGTTAGCTTAGCCCCATCATCAATGTCCGTGTCGCTGCCTAGGTCATCGTCTTCCTCCTTATCCCAATCATACGCGAACCCTTTATTCACAATGGATGTGCCATAAAAGTAGCCGATACCACCAATAAGATTTGACGTAATGGCCTTTGAGAACGCCTTCAGCGCCTCGAGGTCAGAGGCCGGGTATGAGGTAGGGACGGGGAAGACAGTATCAAAGCGCTCGTCATACTTCGTGACTAGTGCCGGAATGCCTTCGTCGAGAGTCGACGCTGTACAAGATCAAGAACGCATCGTTGAAACACTCTTGCATCATGAAGTGCGGGTGACCAACTGACCACTGAGTTTGTGCTTGGCGCTCGCGCTTTCAAAGTACACATCGAATTGGAACGGGCCATCGAAAAGCTTTTGGACCGCATATAGGTTGCTTGCGGTGTACACTTCGTCCGAAAACTGGAGGGCAAAGGATGGGTCGGGCATGCCGATGGGCGACTCTTTGTATGGCTCCAATGCATCCCTGGCATGATCGAGTATATTCTTCAGGAGCGCCTCTGCAAAGTGTCAATGAACCCTCGACTGCAGATCATTCAATAAAAGCGCTATACCTCTCGCTTGCCAGATGGTTCCTGGTTGCACACGGAGACCAATGAAATGCGTTTTCCCGATCCGTTGGGTGAAGTCATTAGCGTAAGGACCAGTAGTGACAGCCTCATTATCCGGGCCTGGAAGGTGAAACACATTAATTTGCGTAGAACTTGAAGCTATTTGACTGACCGTCTACAATGTGAATGGTAAAGTCATCCAAGTCTGGTGAGGACCCCGTAAATTTCATAGGTTCGTCGAGGCCCTAGGAAATTTACGATCAATGCCTGCTTTCTACTCACACTAGAGGCCAGACTCACATTCTCATCCTCCTCTGTCTCCATGTCCAGTCCACCAAGTCCTTCCATTCCTGCATAGAATATAGTAGAGATGCGACTGGGGAAGGCTTCATCTCCCTGTTTGTCCATGTCAACCGAGAGGAGTGCATAACTACGCACCTGGATTCATCGGTTCGCCCTTGATCCGAGCAGCCCAACTCCCACCGTGATCGCCGCCGGGTACTTTCAAAAATTCTGTCGTAATGATGACATTGTTCGGTCCATCTTTCATGACCTGTATACCACCCTCGCGCGCATCGTACTCCGTCCAGGTGTAGCCATTCAGACCGTCTCCTTGGTCACAGGCATGACGTGTGCCTAATTAGAAAGTAACCAGTTCAGCAGCCCGCATATACAGCATGTTTCGTCACTGACGAGCTAATGACTGATAATCTTGAGTACCAAACCACATGAGACCAGTCATCAATGACTGCGGTGCCCTAGGCCTCATGCCGAAGTAGAGATTCGGTCGGTAGACACCCCATTTTAGTGACTCTGAGTCGTTGGATGTTTTCGAGAGTACTATGGGAACAAAGACGAGGAATGCCCACAGCGATCGCATTTTCGCGGCCTGGCACTGCTGGCTTGGAAGCTTGAACGTGGCGAGCGCTTTCTGCAGCAGGCGCGTCGCGCGTTTAATCACGTGATATAGAGCTAGTGCTTAATCCAGAGATGGTAGATGTGCAAGAAGCGCGCGGCAAATGTGGGTGCATGCAGGGACGCTCGTTCCTGCACTGCAAACGCGTTGTACATGTATCATAATCTGCCCTACGCAAAACCCATACCCTCTTTTATTTATCTCTCATGAAAGGCCATGAACCGAACGTTGCCATCTTTTGGGATTTTGGTGAGCTCTTCTGATACTCTCCGGTCAACAAGGCGTATGTCCGAATGCATATTTTGTCTAGAGAATTGCAGACCACCTTCTACGGCTTCAGGATTTGACATCGTCAACAACATTTGCAAGATCGCGCACGAGTACGGTAGTGTGAAGCTGTTCAAGGCATATCTCGAAATATCCGAACAGTCTTCGCCCAGTTCAGATCGTCTGCGTTCAGACCTTCAGTCATGTGGCGTATCCCTCACTGACTGCCCCCATAATGGAAGGAAGGACGTCGCCGATAAGATGATGATAGGTGCGCCTATCTGTCTTCTAAAAGTGTATGGAGTAGTCTTTACCAAGCATGTATCAGTGGACATGCTCACGTTTGCTATCGACACACCCGCGCCTGCAACAATCGTAATGATTTCCGGAGATCGTGACTTTGTTTATGCTGTGTCAGTCTTACGGCTACGGAAGTACAGTGTGGTTCTGGTTGCGCCCAAGGCAGCACACTTCAGTCTTAAGTCTCAGGCCTCAGTTCTCCTTTATTGGGAAGTCGACATTCTCGGCAAGCCCGCTAAGGACAGTACTCAGCGTCCCCTCGAGGCTGAAATCACAGGCAATACCAATGCAGGCTTGCATCGACGAGCGCGAACTTCGTCATCATCGATTGCTGCGACTTCTTCGAATATCGAACGACCACAACGCCGTTTATCCTTCCGTGACATCGACTCTGGAGTAACCCCCAAGGTGGAACTCTTACAGCCTGCCGCGCCTATTGATAGCCCACGCATTCAGGCTGGCATGTCTGCTCAAACAACTCCTGCAGAAGGTGCAGAAGCTGGCACAGCCGACACCGGGCGTTCAATTCAGAGTCTGCCGCACTTCACGCCGCCTTTGTCTCCACTTCCGGCTACATCAAACCTCCCAACCTACATGGCTGTCGCGATGAACATAACAAAGCCCACCTTGACTATGGATGCCAAACGCGTCCCGGACATCCACATGCACTTGAAGAACTTTCAGGATCATTCAAGTTCATGTAGCTCCTCGGATTATGTGCGTATATCATCGTAATTGTGTTTTCTTCATCTAAATTAGTCTTTTTTTCCTAGCAGACTCCGACATCGATGCCTTTAGAGGTTCTTCGTGGTGAAAGCCCCACGATCATTGTGAGCTTTACTCTTCTCATGACATAAGCATCAAGCGTTATTTATACACACTGTTCTAGGCACCCCCAGGTGTTATGGAGTTCCCCTTGCCAGTTGAATCTACTGCAGATGCTGGTAGTCATACACCACCAATCAGACCTCAATCTGCACCCCCAACAACATCGTCGAGTAGTCCACCTCCCCAGATCCTGCATCAAGTGCATGAGCAGTCTAATGCACTAGAATTCGATATACTGGACAACAAGGCAGAAGAAGATAATATCACAAGCCGTCCACCGCCCATGTTGTCTATTGAGTACCGGCGTGGAAGCCTCACCGTTTGGTCGAACTCTTCCGAAGATCTCGACACACTCGATGCTTTATCCTTACTTCCAAAGCTGCAGCAGCCGTTTGAGGAACGCCCCACTACCAAGTGTAGCACACCTGTTCGGTCATCGTTCCATAGCCAACAATCCGGGAACCAAAGCTCCGCTGCGGACGCTACACTATCATGCCGCTCGCCTCCACCTGCCATCCCAGAGGCTCCGTCGCCAGTTGCCTGTATGGCGCAGCCAGAACCTCAGCCACCTTTACTTCCTTTGCCCCCGCAATTCATTATGCTAGTCCAGATACTGGAGAGAATGAGCTCAAATGGATTCGATAAGCCACTGCGCTCACTCGTAGCGATTGATCTCATGGCGCGCGACCCCAGAGCCTATCAATTGGCCGGAGTTGCGCGATGGGATGATTACGCCGCCTTGGCAGAGAAAGCAGGCATTGTCGTTCTTGGAGGGTTGTTAACAAAAGCATGGGTATCACTTACCCCCTTGTGGCGTGATAGAACATCGGCCCTTAATTCTGCCTCGTCTGTACGTATTGCCGGTACCGACACCACGTCGGCTTCTGCATCTGAAGAAGCAAGAGCTACGGTGGTATCGGCCACGGCCACGACGACATATGCGCTTGTGACAGCGAACACGTCGAATTCTGCTACATCTGGCGAAATACCTAAAGCCGTTGTTCCGCCAGCAACAGTTGATTTTCCAGATGACGTGCACGAAGATACCCGTTCTGTTCGCAGCGCGCCTGCAGCCCTCCCAACGGCGAAGGAATCAGGCAATCGTCCACATTATCTCGAACCTCCCAGTTCGTCAGGAGAGGTCACGACCCTTGGTGTAACCCCGACAACCCCAGAGGAGGCAGCCCCGATGGACAAGGCCTCCTCGACCGAAGCTTTGACGATCAATCTACAGACAAAGCCTTCTTCATCAGCACTACCTCCCATTCCTGTTCACTTTCTCAACCTCCTGCTTATACTGGAGGAATACAGAGCCGATGGGATTCACAAGCCCCCACGCGGAACAGTGGCTGCAACCTTGCTGCAGTGGAATCCGGAGACGTACTCGCTTGCTGGATTCGCACGCTGGCGGGACTACGCCGCGGCTGCAGTGAAACTAGGCATGGTGACGCTTGGTCAACAGGGCAAGATAACATGGATATCACTGAATCCTACCTGGTACGGTAGGGTGTCGGCTAATAAGCACGGACCGTTGTTGGGATAGAGATGATGTGTCTATATGCCCTTCTCACCTTGCTAAGCTTGCAATGTGCCTTCGACCGCCCGCTTTGTATCGTTGCTATTTCCTTGTAGAGTAGCTGATCGCTCGTTCCGGTATTCTCAAGTGATTTGCATCGTCAAATTTGCTATCGTTGTCATTTGTATTTCTAACGCACTCCGCTATCTCCTGCTTTCCAAGTTCCGATGACGCCTCAGAATGTATTACACCGTACACTCCATTGTGGTCGTAGTGTTTCGAGTTCAAGCTGACTGTATAACTCAGAACTCTGTGAAGCAGCACGGCTACAACATGAACTGTGAATGGTACAACAAATGTTAATCATCATTGAGAATTTGAACCTCGATCTTAGAAAATTTTGGAACTTTGACCCATCTGCTCTTATTTCGAGATGCGCACTACGAAAGTACTGAGATTGCGGTGACTTGGTCTCCGTTGCTGACCATGTGAATGGACCATGTACGACTCGGTCGATCGTTACAGTTATCTCTTGCGGCAGGCGCGTGATCAGACAGCCGGTTCTTCATCCAGAAAAGGCAGGTGTATAAGAAGCGCGCAACTGCTATTCACCATTATAAAGCCGAACGACTGTCTTCGTCTATATTGGTCAAGCCACGGAGACTAGCTATTCACCGCATTGAGTCGGTGCAACGGCGCCGACTGCAGGAGCGCCGGGGCGTTCATTGCAGCAACGCCTCGTACATATGTAACCAGTTGCTCCAGGCACAAAATATACCCTCCTTTGTTTCTCCATCATGAACGACCACGAACCCAACGTTGCCATCTTCTGGGACTATGGTGAGCTTTCGTTTTCGGTCTACGGGAAGTTGATCGGCCCGCATCCTATTCATGATATTGTATCTAGAGAACTGCACTCCATCTTATGCGGTTCCAGGATGTGACATTGTCAACAATATCCGCCAGATTGCCCACAACCACGGCAGTGTGAAGCTGTTCAAAGCATATCTCGAACTATCCAAACAGTTCATTTCAAATCGTCTCCGTTCAGAACTTCAGTCGTGTGGAGTATCGCTCACCGACTGTCCTCACAATGGAAGGAAGGACGTCGCCGATAAGATGATGATAGGTACTCTGCCAGTGATCTGTCTTTCGAAAGTGCGTAAGGTGGTCTTAATACCGAGAATCAGTGGACATGCTTACGTTCGCCATCGACACACCCGCCCCGGCGACGATCGTAATGATTTCAGGAAACCGCGATTTCACATACGCGGTGTCCATCTTGCGATTACGGAAGTATCAAGTGGTCCTGATTATGCCCAGTACAGCACAGTACAATTTCGAACCTCGGGCATCGGCTCTTCTTGACTGGGAAGTCGATGTTCTCCACAAGCCTGCCAGGTATGATACAGAACGACCTCTTGAAACAGAACCCCCAAGTAATACCAACTTTGGCTTGCATCGACGAGCGCGGTCCTCATCATCATCTACTATTGTACCTTCTCCAGATCTCGAACGACCACAGCGCCGGCTATCCTTCTGTGATGTCGATTCTGGACCAGCTATCAATACGGAGCCCCTTCAATCAGCCGCGCACATTAGTAGCCCACGATTTCGGACTGTGTCCTTTCAAACAACCCCGACGACAGATGTCACTAGCGACGCCGGGGCTGGGCGTTCCACTCTGAGTCTCTCAAGGCCTACTGCTGGCACATCATTCCCTACTACCACAAGTCTTCCAGCCTCTAGCGACACGACTGTCACTGTACAAGAACCAGAGCTTAAAACGATTGCGGATACTAGACGCATCCCTGGCCTTCACATGCAGCTGAAAGACCTTAAGGACCGCTCGCTTTCTGAGAGTTCCCTCGCTTGTGTACGCATTCTTGTCAACATGTCTTGCGTATCCTGAGCTCATCTTTTACTCTCTCCAGCGATCTCACCCGTCTCCAGCTTTCCAGGGAAATGGCAAAGAGAGCGCCACAACAGCCGTCGCTATGACTGTGAGACTTCCCATTCATTTGATTTGAGTATGCATTGTGATGCATACCTTCAGGCATCCTCGGGTGTTACAAATACACCTTTACGGGCAGGGATTGAGACTGACTCTAGCCAACATATTTCATCAGTTCGACCCTATTCCCCTGTAACTTCATCTGACAGCTCGCCGCCTCCGATTCTATCTCAAGTGCATGAAAGATCCAATAGACTGGAATCTATCATTCCGTGCGATAAGGCCGAAGACAATGATACACGCTCTATCACGTCAGCTGCAAATCGACCGTCAATCAGGCCGTCTGTTGTACATCAGCACGGGAGCCTCGCATTGGGGTCGGTCCCCGCTGAAGACGTCGGAATCGCGGCTAGATTGCCATCCCCCTCTACACCTCGGGTGCTGTTCGCGGAATACCCTGCGACCGATACAAGTGCACTCAACAATACCGCGTTTCTTCAGAAACCCCGGCTACAAACTGTAGAACGGCCGGCTCCCTCGATCAAGCTACAGGAGGGACTTTCGCAGCCATCCGAGCCTCCGATTTCTCCCCACTTCATTGTCCTCCTCGAGATCTTGGAGAAGCACCAATCAAGAGGTTGTGATGCCCCGTCGCCCAGCCAGGTGGCAGATGAGCTGATGCAACGGGACATGAACTTGTACGCATCAGTAGGTGTCACGCGCTGGGGCGAGTACTACATGGACACGTACGAAACAGCGGGTGTCACGTGCTGGAGTGAGTACGCTCTCCTGGCAAAGAATGCGGGGATTGTCACCCTCGGTGGTAAGGAAGCGAGTGCCTGGATTTCGCTCAGTCCTGCATGGAAAAACAGAATTTCGGTGCAAGCCCTTGCAGCCTTGTCAACATAGACGAGTAGCTCGAACAATTCGCTTTCCAGGCCAGCCGTTACTGCACAAACAACTACCGTGGTCACACCGCAGGAACAAGTGGATTCCTCGCCTACAATACACAAGAGCCATGGTCATACAAACGCTGATGCCGTAGCAATTCTGACAAAAGCCACGCCTGTAGAGCATGCGCAACGTAACGGACTCCCAAGGTTTGTCAGATGTGACAACTCTTGACGCAACGCCAACAGACTCACAAATGGAATCATCTTTCAGTATTCCAGGATCCAAGTTTCCGGATGTCACTCCGAATTCTGAGCATGATCCACCCGATTTGCTCCCAATCCCTGCTCAATTTATTAACCTCGTGTTTGTACTGGGAAAGTGCAGGAAATCTGGAATCTATCGGCCATTGTGTTCGGTTGTAGCTCTGGCACTGATGGAGCAGAACCCAAAGGTCTACCCGTTCGCCGGACTGACAAGCTGGCGGGGCTATGCTGCCGCTGCAGAGAAGGAGGGCATTGTAAAACTCGGTGGAACGGGTGGAGATGCATGGGTCTCGCTCGAGCCCGCCTGGTACGGTCGCGCCTCTGTCGCCACTCGGATATCGTCGCGCCCTGCACTATATACCCTCTCTTGATCAACATTAGGGCTACGTAGCCAGGTCCCCTCCTTACGCTGCTAGTAAGTTCCTAGTTCTCCCACAATTATGAGCGCTGGCTTCTACCACGCTCGACGACTTATATCAAACTCGCTATCGTCCTGCTCTCGTTGGTCGTTTGTACGTTGCCATCATTTATCTCGTAATATAGAGCAACCGGTGGCTCGTTCCGGTAGACTCAAGTGATTTGTATCATCAAATTTGCTATCGTTGTCACTCGTATTTCTAACGCAATGTGCTCCTCGGAATGTGTTACAAACTTCCATCCCCCTTCTGGGAAGGCCAGAGCTGAAGATGTTCCTGTTTGGAGATGCACGCTGTGCAAGTAGCATTTGCAAGTGGATTGTTCTGAAGTCACTTCAGTGTATACTCCGCGAAATTCAGCTGTGCCCGATTATCGGAAACAATGGTCCCGAATAGGCAACCGTCTAAGTAGCGCGCAACTATCAACGCAAGTAGGCCTCACCGTTGTCCATCTTCAAATTCGCTGTGTGCATTATCGCACTGGCACTATATGCATTACTTATAAGTTTCTGAGAGCACAAACACTGCCCTTATTTGCTTATTCTTATGGACGACCGCCAACAGAATGTCGCTATCTTTTGGGATTACGGTGGGTTCTAGCAAGAGCTTCTCTTCTTAACCACGAGTCGAACACGTAATTGACTTTGCATATAGAGAATTGTACCCCACCATCTTCTGTTCCAGGATATGACATTGTCAATAATATCCGCGAGATTGCGCAAGCGTACGGCAGCGTAAAGCTATTCAAGGCTTACCTTGAGCTGTCGGAACGACCATCGCCTAATTCCAGTCGTCTGCGTTCCGAGCTTGTGTCATGTGGAATATCCCTTACAGACTGTCCGCACAATGGAAGGAAGGATGTCGCTGACAAAATGATGATAGGTATGTTCGCCGGTCTCCTTTGAGTGCATTCGGAAGTCTAATTGAGACTTAGTCGATATGTTAGCATATGCTATCGATACGCCTGCTCCCGCCACAGTTGTCCTTATTTCTGGTGATCGCGACTTCGTTTATGCGGTCTCTGTTTTGCGATGGCGGCAATATCGCGTCGTTTTGGTTGCTCCAGACTCTGCACATTGCAGTCTTCGATCTCAGGCATCTACGACTCTTGACTGGGAATACGACATCCTCGGAAAGGCTAGGGCTGTCGGTCGACGAGGTTCCGATGCTGTGCCTGATATAGTGCCGGCGCGTACTCCAAAAGAAAGCTATCATCGACGTGTCGAATCATCCACTGGCCCTACGCCTATGCCTTCTACAGGCTCACACCAATATGATCGCCGCCAGTCGCTCCGTAGCCCCATAGATGATTTACCAGATGTAGATCGTCCGCAGGTGACGGTCACCGCTGGCGTAACTGGCCCTTCAACGAGACCACCAAGCGGGCGTGGAGTTCCAAATCCTGCTGGTTTCAATGCAATCAACAGCAAACATACCACCCAGAACATAGCGTCTTCTTTTCCCGCCACGCCCCTTCGTCCCGCTCCAATGATATCCGTGTCTGATCCGCCACCTGCCTCTGCGAAACACGTTTTTGAAGATGCTGCAGAGTTTGAGGACAGTGGACTTACGGCAGATCTGAACGCCTACTTGCCGCCTCTTGGAGGGTTCCCATACTCAGGTGGTCCAACTTCACATGTAGGTGACGTTTAATTTTTTGCCAAGTACCCTCAAAAATGTGACTTCCTCCTCTCAGCCAACTAACTCTACCTCTTCCGCGGATCACAATGCCCTGCGCAGAGCACCTCTCATGGTACCTAGGACTAATGTCACGAACGTGAGTGAAGTATTGCCCGTGAGCAGCCTTTGTCTCATACTATGGCAACGCAGATAACCACAAGAAATATGTACCCTCTTCCACAGGAACCCGAAGAAACAAAACCAACAAGAACTGACAGTCGCATCTTCGCCGATTTACACCGCTCGCCTCTCTCTTCGGATAGCTCCGGCCCCCCTACTCCTTCTGATATGATGCACGTAAACGGAGAGAATAGCCAGCAACGTGTTTTTAAACCGCTCTTCAGGACAGAAGATCATGTTCTATGCGGCAGCGGTATACACCCAAGATGCATAGCGCCGCCAACACACGTTCAATGTCGATTTGGTCTGGTGGAGCTACCGGCGAAAGCAGGCTCAACACCCACCAGTACAGTTTCGTCGTCCCCATTCCCGATCTCGTCGACCGAAAACCGATCCTTACCCATTCCCCGCATACCAGTTGAGCCGAGATCGGCCGGTCGGCCTCAGCCCTCGCCCTCTGAACTGGAGCTTCCCCAAGTCCCTCCAGAGTTTAAGACCCTGATTGGGTTACTGGAGAAACATCGAATGTCGGGTGTTCTTCAGCCACTACGTACCACTGTGGCCTGCGCATTAGTGGCAAGAGATCCGACTGCATACGAGTTGGCAGGAGTGCAGCGCTGGAACCAATATGCCTCATTAGCGGTCCAAGCCGGGGTCATCCAGCTCGGCGGGTGGCAAGGGGCAGCGTGGGTATACCTCGAACCGGCCTGGTATGGTCGCGTAACTCTGCCGAGTCAGTAGGCAATCGTCGAGAGCCACTCCAAGAAATTCAAACACATAAACTATAGGACAAACCAAGTCAAGGGGTTCGATCGTTCGATCCACAATTGTTTATTTTTTGGTATATAATCCAAAATGTTCCAAAGCTTAAGGCTACGTTGTGTCGCTGTATTAAACGTTTTGATGCGCGCCCAATGTGTTATACACCGTCACTGTTGTTATAGTATAGTGTAGCATGATTCCCGGCTCGTGCATCGAACACAGTATGCCGACATATGGCACATAGTCTAGCTAGTATGTGTGGTCCACACTCGGAGCACGATATCATCATGGTCGCCCGACTTCTCGATTAATTGCAACTCCTCCACACTCCGGGCGACTTCCTCATCCAAATCCTCGCCCTTTTGCGTATATACCAATTCGCTGCTGATTAACTCTTGACATAGCCACGGTTCCATGGCGGCTGCAGTCACTTTTGCAAGATCCTGAGGCTCGAGTCGCATCATCAGCCGAACGCATGCAGAGCTGCCAATCCCTGGTCAATTTCTCAACCTCTTGTTTGTACTGAAAAAGTGCCGGAAATCTGGAATCTATCGGCCATTGCAGTTAGTTGTAGGTCTGGCACTGGTAGAACAGAACGCAAGGGTCTAGTCGTACGCCGGGGTCAAAAGCTGGCGGGATTATGCTGCCGCTGCAGAGAAGGAGGGCATTGTGGAACTCGGTGGAATGTACAGGTGTCAGAGGTGAATGGGTCTCGCTCGTGGTATGATCGCGCCCTGCCAGCGTTATATACCCTCTCCTTGTCAACATTTGGGCTACGTAGCCAGGTGCCCTTACGCTGCCAGTAAGTTCCTATTTCTCCTACGATTAGTATGAGCACTGGTTTCAGTAACTGGTGTTGTCAAATTTACTATCGTTGCCATTTGTATTTCTACCGCAATGTGCTATCTCATGCTTTCAAGTTCCGATGATGTCTGAGAATGTATTATACTGTATCACATACTCTACTGTCGTCGTAGTGTTTGGAGTTCAACTTGATCCCCAACTCCGACAAGGAGGAGGGCTTTGTCCATGCACAAACGACCCACCATCCGCGACTTCAGTTGTGACGTGAGAGACATCTGTCAAATAGCGTTTCCGATTTTAATCCTATTGGTCGCTATGAAATTTTGAATGTATGTTACATGGAGTACTGTTGTCTCGAAGCCTGAGATGTACTGTAGCTTGTATTATCCATGCTAATTTCTAGTGGCATTCTCTGTTGCTATGTGTGTCCAGTTATGTAACGTTGCAATAAGCACACTTCAATGGAGTCGGGGACTGGCGCTTGCCGCCGCTACGATGGCATGATTCACCTGAGGTATGGCCGTGTAGAGCGCTCAGCGGCAGCACCCGCTACACTAGTATACGATGTTACTGGCCCCCTCTATCCAGTGCACATCCCTTGCTCACCGTTCATTTTATGTCGTAAGGATCTGCGTAAATGAGAATGTTTGGCCGTGACTTGTACCTGAAGTTACTTCGATTGCTCCTCGCGAAATTCACTGGCAGCGTGCCCCACCTCAACCTCACCGTAAATATAGCTAATTAGCTTGGCATACACGTGAGGTGTGGCAAGCTAATTAGCTTCGATTGGTATGTCCCCGCACACTGCCAGTACCACCGCCAGATAGCTACCACCTCCTGCCAATTCAAGTACTCAGAGTCGAGATCACTGTTTGATGGGCCATATTGGACAAATATGTCGTAACTCATAACTGACCAGTGTTATCCATCTAAATTCTCGTTTATACTCAATTATCCCCATAAATACCCAAGGATCCGCTCCAAAACTTGTATATTTCCTCAAATATCACAGTATTTCCAAGTATTCACACATGGTGAGCCACTGCTCTACGTTCGATTTTGCATGTGCTACTGTATACCCAAGGTTCGTGAGCGTGGATACTTGGGTATCAAGGTCACATGTTCAAGATCACACATCGCTCTCGATCAGATCGACATTTCCCCTGATCTATTATACTTGAGTATCATTCTCGGACACTCGGCTTTGCTCTGTCTTGTTTTATTATGTTCCTGTAGTCGTTAATGGCATCCATATGTATACCCCATATTACCACTCAGGCCACAGCTCGATGTCTCACGCCTCGATGGTGTCCCAGCTGACCGTGTGACCTCTCTGAGTCGGTACACTGCTCACTACATCATTCATCTCTATGTCCCAACCGTTGCAGAATATTCGTTCAGCTTATGTGGTTCTCAATGATCGAGTCCTTCGTGCGTTGAGGACTCAGTTAGGTGATGTTACCCGCCTAGGTGAAACGAAGGGACAGGCACTGTCACTTCTTCAAGCGGCCGAAACGGTACTGCAATCTTCCATTTCCACAAATCACTGACTGACCGTGACATTGATACAGAATCGAGCGCACTTCCCTCCTGCGGAGCTGGCTACTCTCCGTGACAGTATCACTGCTATGCTTGAGGCCCTTGATGACGCATGTCATCAGTCCTCTGATCTCCCTGACTCCGACACTCTCATAGTCTCTCAGCCCATTCGAACTGGTCGCAAAGGACGGCCTCGCATAGCCATCGATCCTCAATTTCTAGCGCATGCTCTTGATCTGCGCGGACCATCCCTTATTGCCCCGGTTCTTGGGTGTTCATCTCGCACCATCCGACGACGTGCTCTCGAATATAATCTTGCTGAACCTGCCCCGCCTGTTTACCTCGACACTCTTCAAGACGATGGCTCATTCATGCGCACTTATCAGTCCACTACACGTCCTGTATCGTCTCTCACTGATGACGAACTCGATATCTTTGTGTCTGCCATTCTCAACATATTCCCCTCATTCGGACGTCGTATGTTGAAGGGCCATCTGAAGGCTGCTGGTCATCATGTCCCGAGGGACAGGATCGCCGCTTCCTACATACGTGTGCATGGTGCCCCCGGTGCATTCGGTGACAGGACGATTCATCGGAGGGCTTACACCGTTGCAGGTGCTAATTCATTGTGGCATCATGACGGGCAGCATGGTGAGAACACTCGTGATTGTCCTCTCTTGACTTGTCCATTCATTCTGTGTTTGCAGGCCTCATCCGATTCAAAATTGTCATTCACTGCTTCATCGATGGAAAGTCTCGACTCGTCACTGGCATTCAAGTCAACAACAACAATCGTGCGCAGACTGTGCTTGATCTTTTCCTTCATGCTACTGCCCAGCATGGGGTACCCAGTCGTGTGCGTGGAGACCACGGCACTGAGAATATGCTTGTCGCTGAATGGATGGACGCTCACCGAGGATCAGGACGGGGGTCCTACATTTGGGGTCGGTCAGTGATAACAGTCCCCTAGTTGAGTCTCCACTGACGTCTATTCCTGTTGTATACAGCAGTGTGCACAATACACGTATCGAACGGCTCTGGTACGATGTGACTCACGGCTTTGGCCAGAAATGGAAGAATTTCTTTCTGGACCTCGAAGCCAACTGTCATCTCAATCCTCGCCTTCCTGGACACATTTGGCTCCTCCATCACCTTTTTCTCCCATCAATCAACCAAGATGCACAAGATTGGGCGACAACGTGGAACTCCCATCATCTCCAGATACGTGGCGAGCGTGAGCGCAGCCCCGTGATATGTTCATGTTCAGCATGATACAAGATGGTCCTCGTGGCCTTCGGACGATAGCACGTACTGCTGCTGATGAAGATCTAGCGGATCCTGGCTCATATGGCATCGATTGGGATGTTGCTGACGATGCCGTTCTCATGAGCCACCTCTTAGAGAATAACCCGCAGGACTGGGCGGATGAGAACCCTTTTACGGTAGGCCCAGCTACATTATCCGATGTGCCATGTGAGCCGCCCGATGCGCCTTTACAACCTCAGCAGGTAGAGTACTTGGATATTCAGCTCGCCTCAGTAGTCAATTTGTCTTCGAGGTCTATGGTGGTACGACGATTAGTCTGGGAACATGCTCTAGCTATATGTAACATTATGTATGCTCAGCCGGAGTCGATCCAACGTGCTTAACCACCCATATCAATTGAATCATGTTCTTCTCGATATTGGATTCTCTCGTGTGAAGTTCAGTGCAATTAAGATACCCTTGAGTGGTTAAATATGTTCAAGTTATCTGCACGTAAATTCCCAATTAATGACGGTCCACATAGCCACAAGATGCTAGGCCCTCTTCCAAGCGTGAACACCTACCCATTATCCTTGAGTATATAGTAGTAAGGCTACCGTGCTGATCTCTCGAGTCATAACACTTCAAACGATGAATAGCTTGAATCGGTTTCTACCTTGGTGAATGCATACTATATCGACTTAATTCCCTTGTGGCAATGAGCTCTCTGTCGATCCCAAATGTGAGTGCTCTCTTCTAGGATGTCTCAAGCACCATGTGCAATCGAATGGTCCTATTCATTGCTCAAAGATACTAGCCAGTAGTTCAGGGACAATGTCCGCGGTCGACCACTAGAAGGGCCACATAATTGATCTTCGATCAATGTCATCCGAAACCTAACCACGGTGAATAAAGTATCCAATTATTTATAATAACGTCCACTGGAGGCCCTTTTGGGCGACGCAGTGCTGCCCGGTCTGCTTGGAAATCCATGTCTGCTCCTACCGCACCCCGTCGTTCAACTAGACACCGTACACCTGCCCGACGTGCAGATGAATACATCTCTTTTTCTGCACGAGGTGAGTAACGCTTCAATGACAATTGCCCTCACCAAAATTCTCACTGCTCCGCAGGTCCCGAGGGTAATGGTGAGTTTGCTCGTGAATACCCCTATTTCCCAATGGGCCCGCGCCCCGAGCTCTTCATTGACATTTCTACCTCATCACTCAGAGGCTCAAAATCCATCTCCGGAGCATGTCATTACCACACAAACCGACGAGTCTTCTGGAATAGTCAGTGAAGCGCAAGTTGACTCCCCGGGGGCCAGCGATGCCACTCAGCGCGCATCTGGTAAGGGCCATTGGTTCGATTCACATACTCACAAACCAATGTTGCTCTCTCAGTTCTGGTAATTGAGCAAAACTCAATCATCAGCGATATCACCGACGGACAAGTCACAGTTGAACAGCATGGTCTTGACATTTCCACCGCCACTGCCGATGAATGCATCGAGGAGCTTATGCGTTTGCGCCATCTCAGCCCAGATGACCAAGAGTCCTTTTTGACAATGATCAATGAACATGAGCGGGACGCTAGGAAGGCAATGCACTCTCTTCAATCGGAGTCGCTTCCAGTGCAGGCTCCAACCGCTCAAAATCAACACATAACTCCGCTTCTACTTGACAGGCCTGATATAGAAACAAACAGCGCTCACTTATTATCCAACTGGGCAGGTATTCCGTCAACACCCTCAGCTAATACTCTTCTTCAAGAACATGTCGTGCGTGCTACGATGCTGTCAAGCTGATAGTTCGAACTTGAACTTATGTATAGATGACAACTGCTGGTTCCGAGACACAGAGTCCCATGACTGCCCAGGAGTCTTTAGAGATGAACTACATGCGTGGTTTCTCTCCCTTGCAGGACTCCCCCTGGTCACCCTTATCTCGTGTATTGTGGGAAGATGAAGGCCATGCTATTGTGTCAAGTAATCCCCTTATGCCAGGTCAGTCGCTACCTCCATCTTAGTAGCATGTGTACGACATCATTCAACTTCAAGCAGTTCTCTTTTATATTGGGATACACATGAAGAATACACGCCGTACCTTCACCAAAGATCATCTTCGTTTGCCTTCAGGCAACGATGCCCAACTTGGAGATGTCCTTCGCCTCTTGCTCACATCAGACACCCTGGTCGGCCGCTTCTTGGAACAGATTACCGGCACGTCAGAGGCGCAGGAGAGTCTCTATGTCGCTGAGTCCAATTGCGCTATCCCCGCCGAATTGAACTACCAGCCACACGATGCAGGCTTTCACGAGATAGGCAAATTTGCAAACGCAATGGAGCTCCCCCTCGCGACTTATGCTCTCACACCTGTGCCTCCTTCCGGTCGATCTCACGTCGCTACGCGCTTCAGTTCATCCAGCCCTCTCTATGTGCTATATATTTATGCCGCAGTGAGCACATGGACAGCCTCTACTTGCGCTCCACTCATCTGACTCTTCGTTCATGACAGGGATCAGACCCGACTTCTCTTACTCCAGGGTCGGGTATCATACGAGCAATATCCACCGAGTCTCTCGATATGACTCAGAGCCCAGAGGCAGCATATCTCACCGCCACTTTCCCTCATTTTATTCACGGCTTGAATCAGTTCATGGCTGAAGGAGCGTATGGCACTGCATACAAAAGACATATCATCGAGCGGGAGCTTCACCATATCTGCGGTCAGATTGGTATTGTGTTCACCGCACGCAAGACCCAATTTGCTCAAGTCATCTACAACAACCGGACTCTGACCATTGGGCCAGACACCGTCGCCACATGGGCACACATCCCCCAGACATTCAGAAATTATCGCACCTGGGTGAACCAAAATTTGAAGGTATACCAGTATGTCTTAGACCGACGTCATGATGGTATCAACCTGTCTGCCGATGAGACGACGGTTCTCGAAGTCATGCATCAGTTCAACCAAGCCCCGCTTCTGCCAGTGCCGACCCGCGAGCCAAGTATGCAGACAGATATGAAACAATGGAAAGCAGCTCGTATGGCTTTGACGAAGTGGAAGGACTTACGCAAGGCAGTCGAGGAGCAAATGGTGGAGCATGCATAATCACGGGCGAACGTCCCTCATGCTATGGTAAGTTTGCGTCCCAGTGAGGCCTGTTTTAACTAATAATCACCATTATTTCAAGATCTTCTGTCTCCTGTGCACGCACATTATTACCGTCGTAATCTTTAATTACACTACTGTTAGATGCCAAGCAGGCTATTATAGTACAGGTTACAATGTCATGCCGAGGCGTAGTATGCATTGTTCTCGGGCTCAGGCCTACATGGCTCGCCGAGGCGAGCTCGAGGCCACATGAGCCAGTTAGACGCTGTACCGTGCAGAATACCTGGCTCGCCCAATATGGGGTTTATGGCCCCAAATTCAATTTTGTAAGGGACTTAGCTTTCTTAACAATGCGCTGGAATGGCTATTTGGGGCCTTATTCATGCAATACTCACCCGAGAATCCGTTTTGCTTCAGCGCTTGGCCTGGGCGCTTGGATCGAATCTGGCGCCAAACGCTCTCGCACTCAACGGTGTCTCCTATTCCACCTCAGGGCTGGTCTGCACTCTTGTGTTCTACGTCTCATGCACTGCCCTCTGTGATCATCAGACGGACTGCACTCGCTTCATCTGTCAATCTCTATCTCGAAAGTTTAGAGGACCACTAGTCTATAGCAAAGCAATAACATGCCTGTCTCAACGAAGGTGAACGTTCCGTGCGCATATTAAAATTGGTTAGCTGGACCAAGCTTACCCCCCACGAAGGCTCCGGAATCATCTACGGTGGGATCACAAAAACAACCAAACCTTGAACACTCAAGCATATCACCGCCAGGAACTCAAACATAGGCGGAGACCTCGTACACTGGCGCTTCACCCGCGGATATTCCTTTCTCTAGCTCGAGAGCGCGTTCGCGTTCGGCAGAGGGGAGTCGTTCTCGTGCAGCGAGCACCGTCTCCACTCAGGCGGCTTCTGGGCATCTACGCTCGCCCGGGCAGTGCGCCCGTCAGCTGTCGTCTACTCCCCAGGGCCTCCGCGCATGATCGTACATTCCCGTTCCCGCCCCGGCGAGCCTCCGCTCATCTATTCGCGCGCCATCTATGGTCCTCTCGCAGCTGTGAACGTCTGCATGGCGAGTACGGTCAAGCGAACCAAGACCAGCCTGTTCAACGCCCACGCGCTGCGCATCCCAACAGCGGCGCAGTACCCTGTGCAATGGCGGTGCCATGTATTCGACTGCCGCCGTCTCAATTCTCGCCTTCAACCTCCGCAGCACCTCTGCGACCGAGGAGACTGTCGAGTCGCGCGTCCATTCCTGATTCGCGCAACACGCTATCCGCTCAACCTGGTGCGTCCGAAACATGAACTAAATATCTACAGCGTGGCACCCACTTTCATGGGGCGCCAGTCGTCGTTCGGATTGTATCCGAACGATTTAGACCCGCACATCTTGGCATGGAGCGACAAATCGGTTGGGAAGTGATTGTCCTGACGTGTACGAAGGTACGTGCGCTCTCGAATATTTGTTTCTGCACGCTCAGCGTGGAGTAATGAAGATCGACCTGTACTATATGTGGGCCGAATACGTCCACATGCGCATCGAACGGCGTCGGCACACGTTGCGTGGTACGGTACGTGTTTATTCAATGTTGCTGTTGTTATTGTACGCACAACATCGCTGATAGTAGCTCTCTGATCGCGAACGGGAGCCGTGTCGCGTCTTTGAAGTCTCCTTGCACAAAATATAGGCAGAGACCCAGAGTCGTCCCTGCTCCGTAGATGCGCGTGAACAGGGTGTTTGCAGCAGCGGACGATGCGGATGCATCGTCGCCCACGTTGTGATGGGCGAGAATGGACGAGAATGACGGACGAGCACAGGTGCCAAGAGCCTGTTGCCCATCCGGCAAGGGGCGATGGTTCACGCTTGGGCACGAGCGGCGCATGGTAAGCTCGGATCCTGCTTACAAGACCCATCGTCCACAGCTAATTCTGATGAATAGATTTATTCTTTGTTATGTATGTAGATTACATGATGGGTACATAACGTCGCAGCGGACGTCCGCGCCCACAATGTCTCTGCGCGCGAGACGTCCGAAACCTCAGCAATTAGAAATTGCCTTCGCCCCTATATGCTCCGACCGATCGTCGTCCGAGAGCGAGACAGTACATGCCGGACGTCCATCTGCCCGCCCGCCCAAGCGCCGTACTCCAAGCACTGTCTAGATCGCTCATGGACCCAAGGTGCTGGGCCATCCGCACGCCGTACACGCTGCACCTGGAACTCGCGGACAAGAGCCGACAGCCTACAGCTAGACTGGGCATGCGGGCCGTTTATGTAGCACCGTGTGATCGACGACGGGAGCCGTTCGATATGCGGAGCTAATGGGCGATGGGTGAAGGGACGCCGTCCGAACGACCCGTACGTCGAGTTGCAAGGAAGCGTGAGGACGCACAGCCTAGTGTTGGAACAGACAGCGAGGGCTGTCCTATGTTGTGCATGTACTACGTAGTAGCATGGCGACGGCACACATGGAGCTCGCCGGTAGCTTCGCCTAGTCGAGAAGGAGGCGCGGACGTCGAGCGTCGGTGCATCCGAATCTGCGCCGGGAGGACTTGCGCAGACTCGCGCGGATGAGCAGATCAGCATCCAAGCGTCTGTCCGTCCATCCGCTCGCGCCCGTGATCGACGGTGATGGGAATTCGCACACAGGGGGCACGAAGATGTAAGGACTGTGTATGATTGGACGGCGCAGGAATTGACGACGAGGGCGGGGAGGCGTAGCGGGAGCTCGGCGAAGTCTGAGAGTCCTCGCACGTTCCCTAAACAGACAGAGAGAGGGAATGTGTACGACTCACCCGTGATAGCGAGATCTCGCTACTCGAGACACGTCCTGCTCGAGATAGTCGCGTGCTCGCGTTGTGTTGTTCGCCGGACGGTGGGGAAAACCACACCAGTCGAGGTGACGCGCACGCGGAGAGCATACCGGTGCCGACGATGCTGGAGAGCGCGCGAGAGGTGGGGTAAGGATGGGAACGGGACGGGCACGTCTAGGGAACGCCGAATATGACGAGGAGCTGTAGACATGCTACCAAACGGCTTAATGTAATTAGCTCTGTTCGAGCTATAGCGGAATATATATGTTTAATGACTTACTTTGGACGGGCTCAGTGCTCGCGCATGTTATGTCTGGGCCAAAGGTCAGGTATGGCCTCTGTCTAAAGCCACTGTGCATGTATTGAACGAGCACGCTTCGCTCAGGAGGCGCTGAGTGCGGTGGGTGAAGCAGGAGCTAGGGGCCATCGTCCTCTGCAGGACTGTGAGTGGACGGACAGTAGGATGGTTCTGGTACGCATGCAGGAACTGGCACGAACAGGCGCCACGCATACTGGACCACGTGTCTCTGTCCAGTCTCAACGATTCCGTCCGCTGAAGAATGGCAATCAGAAACGGGCGGGCAGATGCGTGAGTGCGAGGGCCATCCGCGCGGAGGGCACTGAGCGTTGGCAGGGAGAGGTGGAGGCGGAGGACTGTGTAGGAAAGAAAGACATCGACGAAAACCTAGACGTGGACCATCGAGCGAAATGCAAAACGCGACGGGGCTGGCGATCGAGTGCCTGTCAAATGAAGGATGGATGGGGGATGTTCGAAGGAGTGACAATACGAGCAACAAGGGACGCACCATCCAGAGAAAGATTGGCCGAACGAGTATTGACTTAGGCGCCATGTGGATTGAGGTAGTTATTTAACTGGGAGACCTAATAGGGGGCCTATCGCTCTGGATTTGATTTTCTCAGGTCCGTAATGGCTGACAAAAGGAATTGCAAAGGCCATATTTGGGCTTGTCCATGCCAAACTCGCCCGAGAATCCAGTTTACCCCGGCGCTCGTCAAGCTCCTGTTCATGCTTGCCACCTCATCCTGGCAATCCTGGTCCTGTACCTTTCGCCATTCGAGCCCCCCGGCTCCCCGACTTCTCACACCTCGAGCCGTAGTCTCCCTGTGCTTACTTCTTGTGGCTATCTCAACTCCAACAGTAGTCTCATCTGCTGGGCTTGCCGATCTCCGTCTGGTGTGAAGGATTGTTAGTGTATGAACTCGGACTGTTACAGGACACACACATGCCTGAGGAGCAAATTACCGAAGCGTGGGTGTATGGCAGTGACCGCTTGAAGGTGGACTATGGAAAGACATGGAATGAGGAGATGACTGGTGAGTGAGGATCTCCATCGTTGAGCATACTCCTAGGAACCCGAGGGTGACCAACTTCCTGGCAGGAGCGGTGGTGATATTTCCCCGCACATTCGCTGTGGGGACCAAGAGGCGCGCATGGGTCAGTTGTACTGCTGAGTGCCGTGGTTATGTTGAAGCCCTGGAGCCAATCCCCGATGGGTGGGCCGCGAACATGCATGACACGCAGCGCGCCGCTGCCCGCGGTGTTACATACAAACACCTGCTCCGCCCTCACACTCCTGGTGCGGTGTTCTTTAAGGTGCGCGGCAAGGAGTTGTTTGTTGCTGCAGGCTATGTGAGTCCGTCCGCACCACATGCTAGCATAGACGAATACCCACTCTGTTTGCAGCATGGTGTGCGTATCAACGCGGGTTTGGAGGCATGTTTCATGTGCATTAACCGCATGGATTTCGACCGGATTACAGCCCAGGACTCCACGGGCAATAACCCGGAGCAGGGCAAGGCTGAGAAAATGCGGTTCTTTGTGATTCCTCCTGACCTAGTTGAAGTCGGTTCACGGGAGCCTGATCATGAGCGTGGGATGACCATTCTGTTTGCTGTGGTATGCAAGGATCGCGTCTTTGTGCTCACCGACCATTCCAGGATTGCCCGAATCCATGTGGTCAGTCTTGACCGCCACTGGACTGCCAATGATCTAGAACCTGGCTCAGAGGTATGTGTGCATGCTCTTCTCACTATCTAGCTCACATCAGCTATTTGTAGCCTTGGGGATACATTTGGGATCACCACCATGGGCCAGACTGGAACCATGAGACACAGACGGCACGCGCAGCTCTTGCAACGTGGCGCACGACTATCCTCCATGATCGTGGCAAAGCATTCCGCATGAGCCTCCTTGAGGAGATGTGTGCGAACCAGCTGGTCTTCAATGGGTTCGGTCGGCATACTGCCCATGACTGTCTACACCTCCTGCGCATCTTTCCAGGCGAGCCCCCAATTATTGTCTGCGATGATGACCACAAGTTTGCGCGTTTCGAGGCTGGCCTAATCTCATACATGAATCAATGGATCTCGACTGAATATCGCGAGCGAGTTGCTTCGTTCCATAACCACAATAACCCCATGGCCTTCTACTATCGATCTGATGACAATTTCATAAACCAGTATATGCACGTGTTCCGCAAGTGGAGAGTTCGAATTCCTACTGCTATGTACAATGAGTTTGTTGCCGAGGGTCTGTTCGATGAAGACCACATCATTGGTGAGTCACCTCGGCCGCATGCATGCATTGATATATTCCTTAGCCTGATGTTAGGTCAACCATACACATGTGATCCCACTCAATTAGTCGATACCTATGCTCCAAAGGCGCCGAGTTTCAAATGGGTCCCAGTCTTCGTGTATCAACAGGCAGGGTCCAAGGTCTATTCAGCAATTCGGGCACAGCGCCCTGAGGAGTGGAAATACACATACGACTATGGAGTGAGTGTAGCCATTGGCAGTAGACTGCTTCCGCTGATCATTATGGACATTCAGACACTCGCCGAGGATGTTCGGCATGCAGGCTACAGCACTACAGTAGGCCCAGCCGAGTTCAGGGAGCTCAAGCACAATATGATCAACGCTCAGGCCCCTCAAAAGCCCGGACGCCGCCCGAAGGTGAGTGTTCCCCAGATGAAATCTCTGTCAGCGCAGAGATTTAAGGATAGAGCAGATCCATACTGGCCTCCCAGGCCGCCCCAGCCAGCGGCCGAAGGCGGCAACCATTCGCAAAAGGGCTGCTATAGGGCGTGAAGCACGGGCCAGGTGTGCCGCTCAACTCGCGGCTGCGCGAGAAGACGTGGGGGGCATGGAACCCACTGAAGTTGCTGATGCGTCTCTGGTTCAAGATCACCACGTCTCAGACCAGCTGACGCATGGTGCAAAACGAGGTCCCCTAGTTGGCGAGCCAGTGGGCAGGATAACCCGCTCCCAGAAGCGCCAACGTGAGTCGGCACCCTCCCGCCTTGGCAGCCTAATTACACATGCTCATGCATGAATATTACAGGCTTGTAGGAGTGTCTCACCCCTTGCCCTCCACTTCCTGTCTAATCTGGCCAGACTTACCATACAGAGCATGCAAGGGCGGGTCTCTCGTCCAGTCGATCCGTCCCGCCCATCCACTCCCTCGCCTACTTACTCTGTATGTCACGCTCATGCACGCCGTGTGGTCAGCTCGAATATCGCTTACGCGTGTCACTAGCCACGGCTCATTTCGACTGATAGGTATCTTCGTAGTCTATTAGTGTAGAGTACATGATAATTACATTTCGATGCGGCGCACATCCCAAGCGTTCACCGTCCCGCTATGGCTGTCTCAAGGGACGGACGTCGCGCCTGTCTTGCCCCAGCGCCGGAGACTTCAGGCTGCAGCGCCTCTGCGTGGCTCGGTCGTGGTGTGCGCCACCTGCGCCTGCGCCATGTTAAGTAGCCGACGAAGCGAATGAATAAGCCGTTCAGAGACCGCACGCGTCCTGCCCGTCCGAATCATGAGGAGTGGGCCGAAATGGTAAAATAGATCCATAGTACATACCATCTTCACCAGGACAGCGCGGGCTGTGTGAATCGCGTGGGCAGTTATGCACGACACGCGGAAAGTGTAAGCGAAAAAGACGCAAGGCTCACTTGGTCAGCTGGGTGAGCACGCCGCGGATGGTGAGTCCCATTCCAGCAGCAGCGCGTGCACTGCGGCCGGATGGAACTTGTCCGTAGCCATGCGCGTCCGCAACGGCACCTAGTCGCGATGCTCGTCTGCGTGCTGCGGACGAAATGTACGCGTGTCTTGTTTGCACTTTGGGGACAGCTGATGACATAGAAGAGACAGATATATATTTGAGACTACTCTACACGCCATGTAGAGCAGTCGAGGGCATGCGCCCAGAGAATCCGGACGATGTGGCGTACTTACCTTTGATGCACTCGCGGGGATGACGGGGAAGCGGATGCTCATGCGGACGCGTACGTTCACATCTATTCTCCCATCACGGACACGTCAGCGATGGACGGGCGGGGCAACTCGCGCACGAGCCCAGACAGAGGTAGAATACGTACATATCTAACGTAGCATGTCTTGGCGGCCCCTCTGCGCATAGCTACAGTCTCGTAGCAGACGTCGTAGAGCGGTAGGCGACGGACGAGCGCGCTGGATAGGAGGTGGGTGGGTGCTACGCCGAAGGTGCGCAGGGATGTGTAGAGTATGGAGCGCGAAGGGGAGCGCCGCGAGCACGAAGGGCGCGCTCTGTGACGGCGGACAGCAGTCCATGCGTGAAGACTTGGGCATGAGCCCGCCGTAGGTGTGAACGGCCAGCACAAGCGTGCGCTGATGGTGGCTTGTAGTCATGACCCTCGCCGACTGCACGGGCCAGTTCAGAGCATGCGCGAAGACATGTTGAATACATACCGGACTCTACGCGCTGCCATGCCCTATACTTCCTCCATAATCTGGCCAGACTTCCGATGCAGAGCACGGCAGTGCGGGTCCTCGCTGTCCAGAACAACCAGTGCGAGGACGGCGTGTTCGGCTGGGTGAACGTTCTCGTCTGCATGCAGAGGTGAAGGGCATAGCAACGAGCTGCCGCAGTCAGTCGGCAGAGAGGCCTACGGGCACAGGACAAGCCTATGTATGATATCTGTTAGCTTCATGTGACAGTAGTATATCTAGCAATAGGAATTTACTTTGTGAGTCGTAGTGGGGCATGCACTATGTCCGAAACTCGGCGCGGAACCAATGACACATCAGCGTGGGTGCGAAAGAGATTGAAGAGGCCACTCGCGTTCAATGCTCTGAAAAGCCTTGAACGTGACCACGCCAGTCAGGGGAAAGTGTAAGCGAAAAGACGGAAGGCTCACTTGGTCAGCTGGGTGAGCACGCCGCGGATGGTAAATCCCATTCCAGCCCCAGCGCGTGCACCGCGGCGAAGGTCGCGAACATGATGGAGGGCGTTCGCTCGGGAGAGAATGAGCGCGCGAGGATGCGCAGCGTTTGGGAGCAATAGACGGTCAGTTGCGAGAAGGATGGGGCAGGGGAGAAGACGCACCGCAGTGGGACACACGCGGAAAGGGCAGGGTGGACGGTCGAGCTGTGTGCTCGACAAAGCGGGAGGGTGCAGGTTCTGCGGGACGGTGCGACTTGGGTTACATGCTCGTCGGCGCGAGCTGTTAAGCGCGCATGAGGTTTGGATTCTCGGGTGGTTTCTGCGGCGATAGGGCACAAAGTATGTATTAGAGACGTTACCTTTAGGACTTAACTAGCCCACAAAATTGAATTAGAGCCATCAAGCCCCATATTTGGGCTTACAGTGGCGATGGACATGATCCAGTAGGGCGACAGGCGCCAGGCGCCTGCATAAATCGCTCGCGGCCTGCAGCTGCTAGCCTGCCTCAAGGGCAGCCTGTATTGCTTCCTCACTCAATGGGGTTCAACCACCTCCCTCACGTCTCCCCACCTGCCTTAACAGGCTGACCGCTCTCGGCTCTAAGCGACTTGTGTACGTCTGTTCCTCTGTGCGCTCGTGTTCATACTGTTGTTGACTTACCTGCAGGGGCGGAGGGCAGCCAGGACCGACGAGTCCTGCAGCCTGAGATTGCACGCGAAGCCAGCTTGTGAATCACTGTGCAAATTCGCTGGCCTGCCTGGTTGCCCCTCTCATGCACACCACACTGTCGGGTCGTCTGTGCCCTGGTGCGTGTGGTGGTCCAGCTCAGGGGTGCCTTCCTCATCTCTGGATGGTCTGCAGTCTACAGACACGTCCACTTATAACACAGTATGTATTATAACACAGTATGTATTGTACTTTGGCCTTCTCTTTTCACTGACAACTGGGTATTTGGGCAGGACACCCGCGGGGCAGGAGCAGACTGCGCATCCGTGCACACTGTACCGGACGTGGTGGTTGCGCATGCACAGCCACACTGCTGGGGACTGGACGTCGGTGCTCGTGCACGGCGGCATCGTCTGTTTCCCTCGCGACTGCAAGCGGCGTGGTTTCCAGAGACGTGCCAGTACATACTCTGCACAGGAGGTCATTCCCAGCGCCAGCCGAACAGAGTGGACCGTCCGCGTTCACACATTCCCTCTTCCCTCTCGAAGCACCATGAGGTCTCCAGCCGTCTGCCTGAGATGACGGCTCCGCAGCATGCGCGTCCAGGACGTCCGCCTTTGCTCCCCTTCGTTCAGCACATAGCAGCTATGTAGCAGTACCACAACGCACCTGCAGCCCCAAACCACGCATCCAGCGTGATGTGCCCTGCAATTGGGCGCGCATGACGAACAGTGCACGGTCAGAACCAGACAACACGTCCAGTGTGGTTCGTACTATGATCCGGTACACTGCTGCTCAGGTATCAACCAGGTATGTACCTGCTACACCATGAGGGCTATTCAATACTAACATACCCGATGCACCCTCCGCGGAGGAAGAGACCCGGTCGTGAACGCGCCGTTCATGTTCACCCGTCCATCGTCCATTGCGCATGCGCCATGCGTGGTATGCTGGAGCTCAGTGTCCATTTATGTCCGTGCCGTCCGTGTCGATCAAAACTACATGCAGCATGGTGGAGATGTGGTCTGCCGAGGGTTCACTGGCAGCCCGAGCAGAGTCGTGCCGCGCGTGGTTCCGGGAGGGCGGGTCCATTTATCTTATAGTAACACTCTGTGTCCGTACCGCACTGTCCATCACTGACATTGAATATACAAGAACGGTTCAAAGCAATACGTACCCATGAAGACCCCGGCATCGCGAACACGAACGCAGGAAGCTGTCAGAAGAGCTCGTCGGCCGTGTGCACGATGTTCACGGCATGCTGTACAAGTCCAGCGGTGAGGCGCGCGGACTCGTGCATGATGTTATTCGGTACAGACACCACCGGCGGGAAAGAACAAATGTTGTTGTCTCCGTGTAGTCGTAGATAGAGCAGCAGCGAGCTCCGGGGCCGGTCTGCAGTGTAGTCGTTAGCTGTGCAATATCACCTCAATACATATACGTACCCTGTGAATTGTGATAGAGGGCGGTTTTGCGAGCGCATCGCTGAACGAATGACGTGTCAGGACATGCCCGAGTCTGCGCGGGAGTGGGGGGTCGATCGTCTCCGAACGGTGAGGCCCCGGCTGCGCGCACTATGAAGTGCCAGTGGCAGTCCATTCTACAAACATGTACAGTTAGAGCTGCTTCCAGACGAGTCAATGATGAGCAGCTTACTGATTCGTCTGCATTCGCGGCGGAGTGATAGCTAAACAACGCCGGGACGATCAGCAGAATCCATCTAGCCACGTCTGCCCGCTGACTTACCTCGACAGTGGAATGTCCTTGGGCGGGAGTGAGTAGCACCGCAGGGAGAATAGACAATGTGAGAGCGACGACAGGCTGTCGGTCGCTGAGAGGAGCCCGGCGAGTAGTAGAGGAAAGGACAGGACAGAGGCAATGCTGACCTTCGAACATCAGCAAGCCACTTTATATCCTCCATCTACCTGCTCATGCCAAACCCGCACCTTCCTTTCTGTCCGCTGGCCCTCGGATCCTCGGATCGTGACCCTCAGCCTAGCCCAAGGTAACTGGCAGGAGCTTGGCAGCGTGCCAAGCACTCGACCGACAAGTTGCGGACTGCTGTTCGCTACTCTGTGGAGGCTATATCAGGTCAGATAGATTACATAGCGTAGTATGTACGTACCTGGTCGAACCTGAGCGGCCGGGCATCCGATCGCGTGTGACAGCATGCCGGACGCGTTGTCTGGTGGTGCCGTGCGCCGTCTCTATTCGCAGGCCTGCTGCTGTGTTGGTGATGCAAATCGTGACGGCGACGGCTAGCCGTCGTCCCGTACCTCTGGGTCATGCTACATACCTACTCGGTGTTGGATGGAAGGGAGCACACGCTGGAGAGAGGGCATCTTCCATACCCGTGGTGGTGGATAGTTATAATCTGCGAGAGTGGAGTGGGGCACAGCGAAGGACGCCGGTTAGTGTGCTTCGCATATATAAGATTGTGTACACACGCGCTGAATAGCTGAATAGATGACGTACATGCCTGCACGGGCCTGTGTGAACGGGAGCCAACGAACTGCTGCAGCGAGTACACACCTGCATAATCCACCAAAGTGCGCTGCTTGGAGCTACAAGCGAGACGGACGACGCCGTGTTCATGAGCGCCGACATTCAGGCTATGGGGGCTCGTGCGTGAGCATCGGACGGTGAATGCGCATTCGAAGGGCCGGATAGCGAATTCGAACCGCGGCAGTATCTTGTCGTCAAGGACCGCAATAATGACGAGCAGCCCATGAGCTCGGGCGCAGTGAATTGAATAGAATCAGCTGAGAACGAGAGAAGGACTATAAGCATGGGGGATAGATGAGTATGCCTGGAACTGACCATAGCAGGAGCGTGTCTCGGCGAAAAGGAACCCATGGGTGTACCAGACAATCCATAAGGACGAGGAGGGGAGCATGATAACCAGCGCGCGCTTGAGGCGCCTACTACTGCACAATGGCTATCGACACTATTAGTCCTAATATGGTGGCTATCTGTCCCAATTCAATTTTGAGTGCTAGTTAAGTGCTGAAATAAACATGTCGAATACCCGCTTTGAGACCTAACCCTCCAGAAAGCACCCGAGAATCGAGTTTCCTTCGGCGCTTACCTGTGGCAGGCTGGTGCAGCTGAGTCTATACTTCCGAGTTTGCTATTCTTTTGGTCATGCGCGTGCACACGTTCGCAGCTCCTTTGTGAAGGACTCCGGTCTAGGGACCACATCTGCAGACAGGTTTTGACCCACCTTGCCACTGATTGGGTCATGCGTTGTTGTTGTCTCATTGGTGCGAGTGCATGCTCAACGCATCTGGATTTGTTGCTGACAGTTCACTGGCTAGCCATGAAATTGACGGTGTACCGACGTCAGCGGTGAAGCATTGACCTCCCCTTGGTGAGCCCTACATGCGGAGCGGCGAGTGAATACCATCTGCCAACATTCTGTAGTACCCAGCCGCACTGTTCAAACACACGTCTATCCGATCATTGCAGAGTACGTAGGTTATTGCATTAGATAGTACTGTACTCCCGTCTACGTGCAGCATCTAGAACTTGTACATGGACATAGCAATCGAAGCGCGTCGCTTCATGCGATGATGTAGGTGAATATAGCAGGAGCTCCTCAAGCTCCGGGGTGATCGTCACATCGATGGATGACATACAGGTTCGAATAATGAGTGCTTGCACCCCATTGGTATTCGGCGCTGCGAGTGTTTCTGGCTGGAATTCAAGCTAGACACACAAGTCGCATGAGCCCCCTTGCATCATTCATGTGAACGACACTCACGGCGATGGTCCACCATTTGTCCACAGGAACCAGATCACCATCGGTTAACGCCAAGAGAAAGAGCCTGGCCCGTAGCAGGGGATCATACTGATGAGCGTCGAAATCGGTTTTGGAAAGCAGATCCGGTGAGTGCTCGATCACTTCATCAATAAGAGGATGGTTAGGATGACCGACACCTTCCAGATATCTGACTAAACGGTGGTAAAAAGCCGTTGAAAGCATTGTTTCTCCGGCGTTGACGATGCATTCAAATCACAGTCAAGGGCCTTGGTAACCTCCGTGGAGGACTTGACGCGCCGATCGCACATTGTAGCGATCACAGCAGGAACCGTAGGGGCAGAAAAACAAGCACGAAACAACTGGAATGCCACCAGTAAGCAGTGAACATGGGTCATAGAAGAGCAGAAGCGTACTGAAATCATGCCGAGGCCTGGACTCAAGGGCAAGTCAAACCCATATCGGAACGCCATGAAGTCAAAATTGGTCCAAAGATCACGCAGACCAAAGACTGTGCCTGCAAGAAATGAGGACGTGAATATACGGTGCGTCTTGGCAGTTGTGCAGTCCTCGCGGATGTCAGCTAACTGGTGATGCAATGTGAACAGGCCCACACTCAAAATGTGACCCGACTCACTTGAAGATCAAATTTGTCCATTAGAAATTGGGCAACCTCATGTCGATGATCGGTGGGAAGTGGAGCCCCAGGCTCAAGCTGTAACCAAGGATGCATAACAATGGCTGCGGCACGATCCATGAACGCAAGAGTAGGCTCATCAAGGATGAATGAATCAACATCAGTGAGGACGGCGATGAGAAGCAACGGCGAGATTGGAGGTGGACCTGCGTGAACATGAAGCATATACAGGGCGGTCAAAGTCCCATACGCCCTCCAACGGGCAATGCGAGAATCCAACGCAGTTGAAAACGCTTGAAAGTTAGGAATTTTGGAGTCGCCACGATCAGACCAGTACTTGAAGTCTTCAGCCATGAATTGAACGGCACGATGAAGCACCGAAAGCTCAACGCCCGGGCCAGACCCTCGATGACTGCAGAGGGATATGTCAGCCTGAATGAGATAATCGCCTGGGAAAGACGTGAGTACGCACACTTTGAAGTGGCGATGTCCCATGTAAAAAGCTTCCAAGGATACTTGAGTGCACTTGTGGACCTCAGGTGATGTGTCGAAAGTATCGGAGGAATGGCGCATACTGCAAGTAGCAAATAGCTACTGTGTCGATGTCTTTGCCTTCAATCTCCAGGTCAGGTCCTTCAAATACGTGACCTGTGAGCGCTTGAGCAAGGGTCGCACGCCACTCGATGAGCTCGGCAAGAGGTGCTAAAACGGGGGGCTCGAGAGGATACGGATATGCATCTGCCCGGGCTACATCGTCACCACGGCTCTCCCTCTCACAGAGCGGCGTATCCGGCTTGAGAGAGTCCTGCGTTCCAATGGGAAGAGCTGCAGACTCAGATGTGGGTCGTGTCAATGGGAGTTCAGGAGTGGTGGATGGGGCATCCGGGGCCATTGAGAATGCCGGACCAAAAATCGATTGAGTCGGCGTGGGCTGACATCAGCATCAATGTGATTAACAGCAGACAATGCAAATGCGGACAGACCACCTACCGATACAGCTAAACGGGGTCTAGAGAGAGGACGGGGATTGAGGTCAATCTGGAGATGTAGCCCGGTGAGGTCATGGAGACAAGGCAGGGCTCACAAGGACCTACAGAATCACGAGGGGATCTGCATGCCGATCGAGACGGAGCTGAGGTGAAATTGGAAGCTCCTGGTGCAGCACCAGGAGCAATTGGACCCACATGCTCTTGCTGTGCCAGAATGGCCTCATGAACAAAGTCACGGCGGCCACAATCTTCACAGGGGGGACAGTCTTCATTGCAGCGGTAAGGGGAGCCATCGAAGTCTTCATCCTCCATCATGGACATTCGTGCCATAAAACGGAAGGAAAAGCATGGATGGTCGAACACTTGACATAAGCATGATTGCTCGTCGTCACCAATGAGATCGCGGATGGGAGCGCTGATGTTCCCATAACGGGGTGCTGATCAAACACAGTGAGTGTCAAGCATTTGGACGACAAAATACAACTCACCAATCCACAATAAACGCTGGTTCTGAGCGTAGGGATGGAGAAATGGAGCTGCGGTCTCATCTAGGAACTTAGGCGTAACGGTAGGCCCCGAAATTGCCTTTGACCAATGCCTCAACTGATACGTCTCATGGTCTTGCATGCTCGTGCGCTGACTGCGTTTCAGAAATGTGATCCGAAGCGTCGAAAATTCATCATCTGAGCGGCCACCCGGGGGAGGCGGCAGTCTGATCTGATGAGACTGCAAGTGTTCCGTAACCTTGGCAGCGAACGGATGCCACACTTCAGCGTTCTCTGAGAGGCCATCGAGCGGAATTGAAACATCGAAATAGAGATGATGAGACTGCGCGCTTTTGATGATGAATCCGACGTCGTCATTGCGAACCCCACATGAGGGTGGTTTGCGCTTGTCGGTGTGATACTTGCTGATGAGCTAGTAGGAGCAATTATGTGATGAATAATAAGCCAAATTGGACGTGGACATACCGTACAGGGCACCAGCATGACACTGACAGTTAAGTTGCGTGGTGTGGGAGCGGTAGGGATATGAGGGAGAGTGGATGGGAATGGGGTTCGAGATGTGATGCGCGACCGACCTGTAGTTTGCCGACGGGAGTCAGCCTGAGTCCGGGCACGAGCGGCACTAGTGCGACGTAAGGTGGCGACATTAGTGTTTGAAGAGACCGCAGGTAGACCTCCAAATGCAGCAATAGGAGGCGCAGAAGCCAGAGAGCCAAAAGGTGGAACAGGAGCAGGAGAGGCCGGAGAGACACCTTGGAGTAAGGATTGTTGAGAGGCGGTATCAGATTGAGGGACCACGGGCCCGAGCGAAGGGAGCAAAGAGAGCGAAGCGGCCGGCATGACCAGGGGATTGAGATTTGTGGAAGCACCTGTGAGGAAAGTCGACGTGACAGGCAGCGGTGAATGCACCGCTGGCTGAGTTGGTAAATGTGACAAGCTGTCAGATGACGGGTTGGCAGCGATTAATGAATAAAGTAGCCGACTGAAGACAAAAGATACATACATGGCACGGCGATGGGCTGCCCACGTGCCACCACAGACGCACGGTGCAGAAGGTGAACCATTTTCTGCAGACGGAGCCTGCACATCAATGAATTAGTAACTGATGAACACATGGTAAAAGCAGCAGCACAGACCGGATGAAAACCGCCGCAGTGTGTGACTTCCAGCCCGCCGCCTTTATTCCAACAGAGACGACTTAGGCGAGGGTCGTTTTGAATCGCTGACTGCGCTGAATGAGACCACCACGGATGATGGCATGCAGCACAAATCTCTGTGGGTGTCACCGGGAGCTAGATACGATTATGAGCACGTAGAGCGCATTGAGACGGGGAAAAACAAACATGCCTCAGATGTTTGCGGTAAGGATATGTCACTGAGCCCAAAGATAGACTTACACCATTCAGCGCACAGGCATTCCGGAACAAGACAGAGATCACGAATGTAAAGAACGACGGCTGTGGGGATAGTGGAATTCAGCGCAGACATGATAGCGGGCAGCGAAGACGAATGTACAGGTCAGCAACGAGACAGTGTTCGGATGGGGCAGTCAGACGGGGTTCCCAAATTTTCATACCTGGAAATACTCGAGAATATACAGGGATCATGCATGGTAGACAAGTGAAAGGAGGATCATGCCATCCACATAGATAATGCTGAATACTCAGGTATACACAAGGCGGTTGTAATACTCAGGAATAAACGAGTATAGGTGATTGGTCAACAAGTGACATTGACGAGAAGGAATGAGGCAAATACCCGGTATTAAGGGGGAGCCATGCTAGGATGAGTTCATGTGAGAGATCGATCACCCGGGATCCTCAGAGATAACGATGAATACTCGAGTATATCACTATATCACAGGGTATCCACCTAAATCCTCAAGTATCATGGTGACGGGGCCGTGTTTGGCTATTTTTGTCCAATAAGGGCCTTCATATCACTGATAAAAGCTTTGTCATCGCTGATAAGGCCGTCGGGGCTATCTGGCCGCCAGATAACGTCAGCCACCCGGCGCTCTTACCATCTGCTACGTAGTCCCCGACGCCCGACGCCCGCTACCCGTGCTCGCTACTCCCGCCGCCTGCTACTCCCTGCCGCCCACCGTGCACGCTCGCCACTCTCCGACGCCCGCCACCCGTGCGCGCTATTATAGTCTACTCCCCGATGCTTATTATGCCCGCTACTCCCCGATGCCCACCACGCACGCTCGTTCCTCCCGCCGCGCACCGTGCACGCTCGTTCCTCTCTGATGCCCACCACCCGTGCTTGCTACTCCCCGATGCCCGCCGCACGCGTGCCTCTCTCCACCACCTGTTCCTCCCCGCTGCCCCGCCGTGCCCGCTCGTTCCTCTCCGACGCCCGCCACGCGCATGTGCTACTCCCCGACGTCCGCCACCTGCACTCGCCACTCCCCCGATGTGTCGGTGTCATCTTCCATGTGAATCAGTAGTCAACATGACTCGTGTTACATGCAATAATATTCAATATACACATTCATTATAACACTATTAGACATGTAAGCATTACAAGAATAACTATAGAGCTCGAGCTCCAATAATGCAATAGTAGTCCTGGCATATAATATGAGAGCACAAAGAAGGTGGCACGGTTGGATTGGGCATACAGCCCGTTCTATAATAATGGCACAGCGATTGAGATATGTTATATTGACAGTCAAACGGCAAACACACGAGATATCAAGAAGATATCGAAGCGGGCAGAACAAATCTATCAGAATAGAAAGAGGAATACAGATGTACAGTGCAGAGACAAGTGATGCATTGGAGGCAACTAGGAGAGGCCACAGGCAGCTCGCAACAGAGTACGCGTTCACTGGCATAAAGCATTGTAGCGCTAAGATGCCCGACAGGCATAACATTGGTAGGACGGCTCTCCCTGCAGAACAGCTGATGCTGTCTATCTAGCTTTCGTCCAACTCACGGTCTATTTGTTCATTGCTAAGAAGTCCATAGTTTGTGTTAATGTTGTATATTGGAATGTATACAGAACTCAATATATTACATGTATTTTACTGCTAGAGCTGTACCTACATTCACACCACGGCTCGAGACCATCGCCTATTGACGATATGAACAGGCTGACGTACCCAGCTCTAATTTCACTGCCCACTCCTCCTCCTATGCACACCAACGAGACGTAGAAGGGGAGTGGTGCGCGCGTGGTGGGTGTCGGGGAGTAGCAAGCACAGGTGGCGGGCATCGTAGAGTAGCGAGTGTGCGCGGCGCGCGACAGGGAGTACTAAGCGGGCATGGTAGGCATTGAGGAGTAGACTATGATGGCGGGTGTCGGAAAGTAGCGAGCGTGCGCGGTGGATGTCGGGGAGTAGCACGTGTGCGTGGCGGGCATCGGGGAGTAGCAAGCACACGTGGTGGGCGTCGGAGAGTAACGCGCATGCGCGGTGCACGGCGGGGAGTAGCGATCGTGCGTGGCGGGCATCGGGGAGCAGCGGGCATAATAAGCATCGGGGAGTAGACTATAATAGCGCGCACGGGTGGCGGGCGTCGGAGAGTGGCGAGCGTGCACGGTGGGCGGCAGGGAGTAGCAGGCGGCGGGAGTAGCGAGCACGGGTAGCGGGCGTCGGGCGTCGGGGACTACGTAGCAGATGGTAAGAGCGCCGGGTGGCTGACGTTATCTGGCGGCCAGATAGCCCTGACGGCCTTATCAGCGATGACAAAGCTTTTATCAGTGATCTCGACTCTGAGTACTTGAATTGGCAGGAGGTGGTAGCTATCTGGCGGTGGTACTGGCAGTGTGCGGGGACATACCAATCGAAGCTAATTAGCTTGCCACACCTCACGTGTATGCCAAGCTAATTAGCTATATTTACGGTGAGGTTGAGGTGGAGTATATACTAGTATAGTGTTAATGGGATAGTAGAAGTACTACAGGATAGTGGGATGGCGGTCCGATAGTGGGATGGGTCTCAAGATTGATAGTGGGATGGCACGCCGGGTGCGGTCCTCCCCAGCAGTCAGCGGGCGGAGGCTTGCTAAATAAAAGGAGTCTGTGGACAAATTATCCCAAAACTCATCTATGTGCAGTGCTGTAACCGGCTGCTTCAATCACTAGGGTACAAACAACGAGTGCATGAACCGCATTTCAACTAACAGTAAAAACCTAGCCAAGTCGACCTTTAACTTCAAATCGGCTTGCCTTGAATTTTTATACTCGAAATCGAGAGGTCAAATGTGGAATTTGTTAATGAACTTAAAATTATCTTATCCGCCCGCGACGGCCGGGGAGTCGGTGGGCGGGACACTAACGAGGTCTTTAATCCCACTAACGAGTCCTCTATCCCACTAACGAAGTCGCAGAGACCCCGAATCGTGCAATCCCATTAACACTAAACTCGTCGCCCCTCGTTGAGGTGGCGTGCCCGATTATCGGAAACAATGCTCCCGAGGAGGCAACCGTCTAAGTAGCGCGCAAAGTGCCAAAGGCCTCATGTTCACCTTCATGTTCGCCATGCGCATTATCGCACTGGCGCTATATGCATTACTTATGAGTTTCTGAGAGCACACACTCTGCCCTCCTTTGCTTCTCTCTTATGGACGACCACGAACAGAATGTCGCTATCTTTTGGGACTATGGTGGGTTCTAGCAAAAACGACTCGTCCTCTTCATAACCACAACTTCAAGTTGAAGCCGAACACATGTAATTGACTTATCATACAGAGAATTGTACCCCACCATCTTCTGTTCCAGGATATGACATTGTCAATAATATCCGCGAGATTGCGCAAGCGTACGGCAGCGTAAAGCTGTTCAAGGCCTATCTCGAGCTGTCCGAGCAATTGGCATCGCCCAATTCCAGTCGTCTGCGTTCTGAGCTTCAGTCATGTGGCGTGTCCCTGACGGACTGTCCGCACAATGGAAGGAAGGATGTTGCAGACAAAATGATGATAGGTGTGTTAGCCGGTCTCCTCTTAGTGCGTCTGAAAGTCTAATTGAGACTTAGTCGATATGTTAGCATATGCTATCGATACGCCTGCTCCCGCCACAGTTGTCCTTATTTCTGGTGATCGCGACTTCGTTTATGCGGTCTCTGTTTTGCGATGGCGGCAATATCGCGTCGTTTTGGTTGCTCCAGACTCTGCACATTGCAGTCTTCGATCTCAGGCATCTACGACTCTTGACTGGGAATACGATATCCTCGGAAAGACTAGAGCTGTCGGTCGACGAGGTTCCAATACTGTGGCTGATATAGCGCCGGCGCATACATCAAACGAAAGTTATCATAGACGTGCCCGATCATCGACTGGCCCTACACCTACACCTTCTATAGACTCACACCAACACGATCGCCGCCAATCGCCCCGAGGTCTCGTAAATGATGTACCTGATGTGGATCGTCCGGAGGCGGCGGCGACCACCGGCGTGACTAGCCCTTCAACGAGACCGATAAGCGTCCTTGGAGTCTCAAATCTGAATAGTTTTCATGTAATCAGCAGTCAGTATGCCAAGCAGAACATAGCGTCTTCTGCCCCCGCCACGCCCCTTCGACCTGCTCCAATGATGTCCGTGTCTGACCCGCCACCTGCCCCTGCGAAACACACGATTCAAAATGCTGCAGATTTGGATTATAGTGGACCTACGGCACATCTGGAGACGCTTTTTGGAGGTTTGCCACACTCAAGTGGTCCAACGTCTCATGTACGTGATGTTTGATTCTGCCGCGCACTTTCAGAAATGTGAATTCTTTCTCTCAGCCAGCTACATCTCCCTCTTCTGAAGATCACAATGCCCTGCGCAGAGCACCCCTCATGATACTGCAACGTCGCAGCGCCCATGTCACAAACGTGAGTCAGCCAATGCCCGTAAGCCGCTTTTATCTCATATCATGGTAACGCAGATAACTACAGGAAATATTGGACTTCTTCCACAGGAACTCGAAGAAACAAGACCAACAAGAATTAACAATCGCATGTTGGCCGATTTGCACCGCTCGCCTTTCTCTTTCGACAGCTCCGGCCTCCCTAGTGTGACTACTCCTTCTAATACAATGCAGGTAAATGGAGAGAATAGCCAGCAACGCGCTTTGAAACCGCTCTTCAGGCCAGAAGATCATGTTCTATGCGGCAGCGGTACGCCCTCAAGATGCACGGCCCCGCCAACGCACGTTCAATGTCGATTCGGCCTCGCGGAACCGCCGAAGCCAAGCCCCACTCCCATCAGTATAGTTTGGCCATCCCCTCTATTTCCAATCTCGTCGCCTGAGAACCGATCCTTGCCCGTTTCGCGTAGACCACTCGAGCCGACATCGGCTGGTTGGCCTTCTCAGGCTCAGCCCTCCCCCTCTGAATCGGAGCTTTCTCCCGTCCCTCCTGCTTTCAAGACCTTGATTGGGTTATTAGAGAAACATCGCGCGTATGGTGTTCTTCAGCCACTGTCGGACACAGTGGCCTGCGCATTGGTGGAGAGAGATCGGGCCGCATATAAGTTGGCAGGAGCGCAGGACTGGAACCAATATGCCCGATTAGCGGTGAAAGCTGGCATCGTCAAGCTGGGTGGGGCGCAAGTGCCGTGGCTATCCCTCGAACCAGCCTGGTATGGTCGCGTAACTCTGCCGAGTCGGTAGGCAATCGTCGAAGGCCACTCCAAGAAAGTCAAACGCATAAACTGTAATTCAAGCCAAGTCAAGGGGGTTCGACCTACAACCCTTCATGTTTGTGCTATATTATTCAAAACATCTAAGTCTGCGGCTGGCTGCGTCGTGTTGTCATTGTATTAAATGTATTGGTGCGCGCCCAATGTATTATACACCGTCACTGTCATCCTATCTATAGTGTAGAATGGATCCAGGCTCGTGCATCGAACACAGTATGCCGACATATGGCACAAGGAAACATACCATTCTAGTCTAGCTAGTATGTGTGGTCCATACTCGGAGCACATCTTCATGGTCGCCCAACTTCTCGATCAACTCCTCCACACTCCGGGCGACTTCCTCATCCAAATCATCGCCCTTTTCCGTCGGCGTATATACCAATTCGCTGCTGATTAAATCTTGACACAGCCCCGATTCCAAAGCGGCTGCAGTCACTTTTGCGAGGTCCTGAGGCTCGCACCAGAACTGCAGGAGGCGCGTCGTCAGTCGGATGCATGCAGAGCAGTACGGACGGATGCCACATACCTCCATCTCTAGGTTAGCTACGTCGCCATCGCCTTCCCTTATGACTGTCTCCTCGAAATCCTCCGCACCAGCATCCATCATTTTTCCTATCAACTCGTCCTGGTCCATATTAACCTCGTTCTCCTTCTCCACTGGGCGGAGTGCTACTCTGACGGATCCTCTTCGCGCAAAGAGGAATTTCACTGGAGCATACCGTGCCCTGTGTTGCACTGTGAGGATGGCGAAGGATACGACCGAGAAGGGACTTACTCATAGTCCGTGAGGATATTGCGTACGGCATGCATTGTCCTGTTCACGTTATCGGATATGCACTCTCTTCACGAAGTCAGATTCCATCGACGGCGGTACCGGATGTAGACGTACATGATCAAGCCGACGGAGCCAGGTGCCATAGCCTCGTATGTCAGATGCTGGTCACCCCTCTCCTTCCCTCCAGCGGCCTACAACGGTTTGGATATCCGATAAAGATGACTAGAGAACGGACATACCTTCTTTAGGGCATTCTCGATGTTGTCCTTCGGTACTCCCATGGACTTCACTCTCTTAATGACCGTCGCAAGTGCAACATTTCTCTCAGGATCTATGCTTCCTCCGGCTGCCAAATAGTGAATGGAATAAAGATTCAACAACACCAACGAATCTCAAAGGCGTACATCGCACCGCTATGGCAATGTCCTGTTGTAGCCGGACTTCAGCAAAAATAAATAGGAGAACCTCGCGAAGCTTACCCTAGTGGCTCTGCTGAAAAGGGCACCCTTGTGTGCATCATTGGCACCCTTCTTCTCTTTAATTTTCGACCACTGTAGCAATAGCGACCCTTTGAATATCTGGACATGGTAGCAACAAACGCAAGCGTACTTTGTTGTGCCCTGATAAATTGACAGACGAGGTGGATATGGCACGTCGAATGGGCACTGTGTGTCGCAAGCTACTAGTGAAGCGTAGCAAACTCATGCGGTGGATCGAAACAGCAAACCCAGAAATTGGCGGCCGTCACTAATGATCGTATTAGACCGGGACTTGCCGTAGTCGAAGCGATCATCCTTCGTATTGGTAGCGTAATTGTCTGAGATTCATCTCCATGCATATTGTAGACCGACTGCGTCGTCGAATTTCATTAGTATCCACCCCGATGCGAGTACAATAGTCTGTATAGGCGTGTCTACAATATTACATTCTATCCAATACATCAGAGATCATGATACATCGAGGCATGAGGTCCAGTCCACGGTCATCACTCCATCACAGCCTTGTCGTCGTGCATAGCTTCAGATTTTGATATGCTGGACCGCGATGGTGGCAGTCGTTCTGAAAGACCACTCTCCGCAGCACGGACGGCACTGATGAGGTCAAAGTGGAAGAATGGCGTGTCTTGGAGGTCGAGGGGTGCCCTCTCATCGATATCATACCGCGGCTCTTCGTTCGCAGAGAGCGTCGACTCGAGGTCGCTGCGTTTCTCCTCGGCGGGCGAGGACTGCCCGTCCCGGTATGGAACGACCGCGGCGATCTCTGTGGGTACGCTCGATGCTGGGGCTCCCGTACCGAACCCTCCAGCAATGAGAGCTCGGCGTACCCATGGGGATAGAATAGAAGCAAAGTGGAACTAATGGGAGAAGACATCAGCACCTAGTCAGGGTTCGTTATGCGAACGAGAACTCCTACCTCGATTGGCCGGTCTGACCATCTCTCTACCTCTATTCGAGTGTCGATCAGTGCCTGTATGGCAGTGATGTCGATCTGGGATCTACGTCGCGTCCACTGTCAGCTTTCATATACCACAGCGACAGCTTGCATTGACATACATGGCAGAGAAATCGAAAACGATAGCATGCAGAGTCGGCTTCAACATATTCTCCGCATTCTCGTCTTGCCCAGGACGAGGTCCCGGATCGTTCCACGGGCGGTCGCTGAGCTTGATCGTACTCATGTCGATCCCGCGGCGCATGTTCTCCTTCACATAGTCGACGATGACGTTGTTGAGCAGCCACGAGTTGGGGTAGATGAAGCTCTCCTCGAAGCGGTACACGATGACTCCCGGTGCCGGCGGCAGCACTTTCACGGAGGAGTTCATGAGGGTTGCCTTCGGGTCGAGAGGGACGTATACGTCTCTGAACTCGGCTTCTGGCCGCTCGCTCGCGCGGACCTTGACCTTTCCGAGGAAGTAGCTGCGAGGACGGCAAAGGCGCACAAGGAGCAGCGCCATGGAAGTGGCGATGGCGGTGTAGATACCATCTTCGATGGTGGAGAAGACGGTGACGAGCACCGCCGCGAACCAGATGACGAACTCGACAGGTGATACGCGCCAGTAGGAGTACACCTGACGAGGCGCTGCGACGAGGTCCGCAACAGCGTGGATGATGACGGCCGACAGTCCAGCACTGGGGATCCAGTAGAACGCTGGTGTCAAGCCGTACAGGGCAACGAGGACGACGATAGAAGATATGATGCCGGCAGCTGGTGTTCGCACACCAGACTTGGACGACAGAGCCGAACGAGAGAAGGAACCAGTAGCGGGATATGCGCCGAAGAGAGTGCCAATTGTGTTCGTGACCCCAATTGCGATGAACTCTTGGTTAGGGTTGATCTTGTAGTTGTTCACACGACCGAACGCTATGAAGACCAGACATCAGATGTCAGCAACTCCACAGCAAGAAATCGATAGACGACGAACATCTTGAAATGGCAATGTGTTCGAGCACAAGAATAATGGTGGCGACCGGCAGTTGGCTAGCAAGCGCAGCGACGAGCTCCTTCTCGATTTTAGGGGGGCCGAGATGTTGGAATCCACGGGGAACGGTGCCCAAGATCTTGATCGGATACTTGCCCCCCTTCGTCTCTCGGTGCCGGCAGAACAGCCACGACGCAATCGTGAGGATAATGATGACGAAGGCATTTCGGAAGACGGATGCAAAGAAAAAGAATCGTTCTGTAGAAGTAATAGCCGGAGTCAGGTATCGAGTAGTATATACGAGGTAAAGGACTTACGTCTCCTGGGATATTTCCGGATGAGATAGTCGGCAGTTATACGGATAATGTAAAGCGACACCAATCCAGTCAGACCAAACGCTGCGTCGAGCTTGGTCTGTGGAAGATGCTTCAGTGAATTGATGATTACTTTATAAGTCGCTGCACGAGTACTATAGATATAGGTCAATGACGGATAAAAGCAAGGATAACTTGAGACAGCGTACTCAAAGCCGGACAAGCCCATCAGCCCTGGGACCTGACCTGAGACAATGTTGATAGCGGAGCCGGTCATGTATCCGCTCACGGCCGGGGCAGGAATGAGCTCCACAATCCATCCGAGCCGCAGAATACCAATTCCGAGGACAATGAATCCACAGATGAAAGCGAGGGTCGTGGCGATCTGCGTCCCCTCCCAGACACCAGGATGCGCCTTGTCGACGAAAGCGATGATTTGCGACACGGTCAACGACATGACGGCGACGGGGCCGATGTTGACATCTTTAGATGTCGCAAAAAGCTGAAATAATGATAATCAGACGGCGTGCATGTCATTTGACATCATGTAACATACCCAATAGATCAGAGTTCCCACAAAAGTGGAATATAAGCCATACTCGACGGGAAGTGTCGCAATCTGTAGATCATCAAGCAAATTCAGATCAAGTGCTGCAGCGGAAAAAGAAATCCGACTGACCTGTGCATAAGACATGCTTTGAGGGACAGCGACGATTCCAACCGTGAAACCGGCGACAAGATCACCATATGCCCATCCAAAGTCTGCGAACATCTCCATCAGTCCATAGCATCATGTGGCCCTTTCAATGACATACTGTAGCGGAGGATCCAGCCTGTGATAGGGAATATACCCTTCACGTAGTTGATCGCCTTGAAGATACGTAAGTATCAGTGACAAAACAAGACGCTAAAGACGACCTACGTCTCGCTTGGGATCTCTGGACACATGGCGAACCCAATTGCCGACGGAGACGACGGGGACAGGTTCTTCAGGATATCCGATGATGCGCTTCGCAGCACTTTTGGTTTGAGAGAGCATGGCGAAGGGCGGATAGAAGATGAAGTCCAAAGAGACGTTGCTCTGTTTGGAACTAGCTTATATGCAAGGGGAGCCCGTGGCGGAGCGCGCAATTTGGTGGGGGTAGCTCGTGTAAGGCACAGGGCCGAGAAAATCAAATCAATGACAGGCGTGGAAGATGGGTCGCGGTAATTATGATCTGCAGACACAAATCCTGTGTCGTGATTGTGAGGTTTATGAATGAAAAACCGGAATAGATCTGGAACTCTAAACCAAAGAATAGGTGCACGTAAAGGGGCCGCAGTTAGAGAGGGAAGCTCTGAGCAGTGAGTAGGGAAGAATGACAGACGAAGATTCGAGCGCACAGATATTTTTAAGCAGGCCATTGGAGGAGCCATGGCTGGCGACTGAGCACGCCATCCATCGCGACGCTTGACGCCACCGAACGACATCGCTAGATCACGTGAGTTTCGCGATCGGCGCTGGAGAAGGATGGCGCTCGATGGCGCTTTCGATCACAGAAGCGCCGACATTGCGCCCGAGTGCCGAGTGGAGTGGTCCGTCGCCAAATCAGCCTCTGACAAGAATATACTTACTCCCGGTGGAATGTGCGCACGCAAAGCAATGAAAATTTCGCTGGTATCTCCATCCAAACGTGACGGTCGAGCGTACGCATCCAAATTGCGACCTACCGCGCAAGATTCACAACGCCACCGGATACTGCACATACCCGGGCATTGCCAGGGCACTGAGACCGCATATATGCGCTCGCATACGCCAAAGAACTCATCCTGGCTGGCATGACTGGGCAGGCACCTAGTGGCTTTAGCCCGCCAACTCAATGACAGTCTGCTTGCTGTCGTTCTAACAAGAACGCTAGTACGGCATTCGCCAGTCGCTCCGCCAGTATGCCAACTCTCCATTTTCAATCCTACCATGTCAAGTAGAGTTCATGGGTAGGGCTGGTGGCGGTGGACCCGTTCCAAACACAGGGCAAGGCTAGCACATTGGACGCCTGCACAGCACCCGCCACATTCCAACCATATCTCGTCTCTGGCGCGCATCACGGTGGATAGCACTCACCCACAGCAAGCCACACTGCATGACATGCATACTCTCCAGATTGGATGACTTTCCGTAAGAGTCTGCGGCTCTACGGACGTCCGTAGATTCTAAACAGCTTAAGTCTCCGCTTTCTGAAAAGACTGCTAAGCCGAAATGGGAAGGGAAATCAAAACCCAGCGAACGTCATCACGAGACGCAGAGCAGCACGTGAGAGATTGGTTTCGCGGGAAATCGGGAAATTAGTGTCGAATTCTCTGATGAGCGCCCGTTTACAGCCTGGTTTTCGTCGAATTTAGGTTGGAAGGGGGGTCCGACCCCCCCTCCTAGATTTCCCATCAACGGAGTTGCAGTGGGCACTGATGGCTTCCTTTTCATCAGCGGTGCTCAAAACTGGCCCCCGGCTCCTCGGCCAAAAGCGCGAAATAGAACTACGGACGTCCGTAAAGCCGCAGACTCTTACGGAAAGTCACCCATTAGCCCCATATATGCGATAGCCGTGGGTCAAAAACCGCAGGTCAAGGTTTGGCTCTGATAGAATCGAAGATCATCAAGAGCACTTCTCCCGTGCTGCGTTGATTTGGTGCATACAAGCATGGTGGCGAGCACACGTCCAGATAAGAAGTACATGATAGTAGTTGTGAGATTACAGCGACGAGCTCGCAGACAAGAATATAGCAGTTGCACACGGTGCAGCTCGGTCGCAGTCCAAGTAAACTATACGTGGATGGAAGTTGAGAACGAGAGTGGCGCGGTAGCACGTGGCGCCATCATGTACTGCCTGCATTGCAGAAAGTAGCTGCCTCCGACGCTCGAGCCTTTCCTCTTCACCCAGCAGCGCGCAGTGCGCCTGTATCACGACAACCATCACGTTCACGTTCTACTTGTACGATCTCATTTAACCGGCGAATGGCACATCACCCCAGAGCAATCCCTCTCGTGGCCCCCGGTCATACGCGACCCGTCACCCATCTTTCTTTCTCTGCCCTTCAAGATGACGGGACGTTTGTGCTCATCTCCAGCTGCAAGGACGGGAACCCCATGTTGCGAGAGTGGACGGGCGACTGGATAGGAACATTCATCGGGCATAAAGGCGCGGTATGGAGCAGCAAACTTTCTCCGGACACCTCGCGTGCAGCCTCCGGCAGCGCAGACTTCACAGCGTGCGTTCCTTCCCCTTTCGCATCTCGTTTCTCGTTATGAGTATAACGTCCTGAGGCTGAATGACTCCCTCGCTCGAATAGCAAAATCTGGGATACGTATTCCGGCGAGCTTCTACACTCCTTCCCTCACAATCACATTGTTCGGAGTGTGGCGGTATCTCCCACCACGTCCCATCTACTCACGGGCGGGCAAGAGAAGATGGTCAGGATGTTTGATCTGAGTCGTCCAGATGCGGAACCGGATGTATTCAGTGATAACGGTAGCGCGATATCACACGATGGGACTGTCAAAAGCGTAGTATGGGTAGGCGACCACACCGGAGTGACAGCGGGTGAGGACGGGCTGATTAAGTGAGTAGACAATAACCAGTTTTGTGCCTTTGGGCGCGCGGCCTGGCACGCATCTGACGCGATCATCACGACTAGGTGGTGGGACTTGCGCACACGGAAGCTGACGACAAGCCTGACGTTCCCGGGCCCGATTACCTCCATGGAGCTTTCGCCACAAACCAACCGCCTGGTGGTCACGTCGGGGAAAACCGTCTCTTTCATCCCTGCTCTGTTGAATGGCGGTCAGACGCACAGCCTGACGCTTCCATACGCACCTTCCTCCGCGTCTATTCACCCCATATTGCAAGATAGATTCATAACGGGAAGTATGACTGATGAGTGGGTAAGGATCCATGACGTGACAGGGGAAGAGAGGGATGTGCTCAAGGGTCACCACGGTCCCGTACACTGTGTCGAATTCAGTCCGGATGGGGAGATGTTCGCGAGTGGCAGCGGTTCGTGCTTTCGCCTAAAATCACCCGCAACGCTTCTGACAGAACCATTCTTCATATTTATCATTTCTGCAGAGGACGGTAAGATGCCGCACATAGCGCTTGTTTCTTGTCCACTGACCAGAATCACAATTAGGCACCATCCGGCTGTGGCAGACGACGCCGGGGAAGAGCTATGGTCTGTGGCAGGGCACTCAGACGAACGGTGGTCTATAATCTATCAGCGGCTAATGTGGTATCCCGACTTCCATCGTCGTGGAAGTTTTCTGTGGCCTGCGCGTCCTGTGGCAGCATCTGTCGTTCTACAGCATCTCATCCTAGCATCAGTAATGGGTTTTTGTACTAAGATTCGCGTCGCGCACATCTCCGGTGTCATGAAACATATATATTCGCTCTCCTGCATGGCTATCAGCTTTCCTGCACGCCTTTGAAGCTCTCCGGAATTGAGCTTGTGATGCTCGAGATTGGGTCACGATATCTTCAAAAAGCAATACAGCAAATACAATTTGCGCGCGCATATGCGTACGTTACACTTGAGTTCGTGATTTAGACTTAGTTACATATATACATACGACATCGATCGTGCATAACCTGTTCCTACATTTCTTAGATAGAACTCCCCTTGTGAGCCATATAGACCCTGTGACGGAGAGATAGCGTTAACAGCTAAGTAGCTGTCATGTCATGATATACCATGTTTACCAATCGTTAAAGGAAGACTGAACTCTTGCCTGCGCAGGCTACAGCAAGCGCGGGTGTAGCGAGACCCATCGCTGTCCATCAATACCCCCAGAACCGTAAACGTTATCCTCGACGACCACGATCCTCGCCTCCTGCGCCAGCGTGGTGTACTCCTTCAGCTTCGTCACGCCTGCCCGCTCGTACACTGCCGCCGACTCCTGGCGGAGCAGCGACCCGAGGCCGGAGAAGTCGACCTTCAGCATGCCCATCGCTCGCGACATCTTCAAGACCTTCACGAGAGGCTTGAACTCCGGAGGTACGGCCCTGGAGTTTGGCTGCGGGGCGGGCTGTGCGGAGATGGTGCTTCCAGCAGGCGGTAGAGCGGACTCAAACGCGCTTTGGAAAGGAAGGGCCTCTGCGTTCAACCTGAGGTCTGAGAGATCCTGCAGATAACTTTCCCACGAAGGCTGAGGGGATGCTACTGCAGCAGGAGCGTCGCGTGATGGAGAAGGGCGAGCTATACTGGCCCAAGTCTTCCGTGGCGGTGTTTCCTGACACAGTTTTGAGGCGAGTGTGAGTACAGAGTTGGGATAGATTCTGTCTTTTGCATAAGACTTACAGGTAGAGCAGAGAAAGGATCAGTAAGAGGTGCGTCCGCATCGACAGCCGCACTAGTACTGGATGGCTGAATACAGAGCCGATTGCTGTCTTTAGTAGAGAATATCGGCAGCTCGGAGTCTGACGTACCGTGTTTACAGCGGTTTGCGAGTCTGGACCACTTGCAACGGCGAAAAGGGTGTCAGACGACATCCAAGATGGGGCAACGAATGGTGATCCGCGATTGGGAACTGCACTCTGTTCATCGATTGGCTTTCGCAGCGCCGCCGGTGATGGAGGAGGTGAGGCCGGGGTAGGGATTGAAGGAGCCGTCTGGGATACCAGTTGAGAGATTGCCTCGCCGGATGAACGGACAGAATCAGAGATGGTGTTGCTCGAAGTTGATGCACGACGATTTGTAGTGGACTTCGTGTCGGGCAGGAGATCTCCAGGCCAAGCGTAAACAGCTGTGGCCTGCGTCTTCAGGGTTGCATGCGCCGCACGAGGCGCAAGGACAACCAGGCGATACTGCCGAAGACACAATATGGACACGGCATACACGAAGTCTCGATCGCCCGAGATCAAAATGATCGTGGCGGGTGCTGGAGTGTCGATGGCAAAAGCCATCATGTCCACTGAAGTCGACGGGTGTGGCGTCAGCGCACCCGGCGGAGTCAAAGGTATAGACATACCGATCATCATCTTGTCTGCGACGTCTTTCCCGCCATTGTGCGGGCAGTCGATGACAGACACTCCACATAGTTGCAGGTCGGATCGCAGAGCTATGTTCTTCGGGGACGGCTGCTCGGGAAGCTCCGCATACGCCTTGAATGACTTCACGCTGCCAAACTTATGGGCGAGCTGGCGGATGTTGTTGACGACGACATTGCCAGTGATGTTCGATGGCAATGCACAGTTCTCTGACAAAAGAAATACACATTGAGCGATAGGTGTGGCGCGAACAATGGATCATCGCGGAGGCTGAAAGAGACATACCGTAGTCCCAAAAGACCGCCACACTCTCAGGTTCCGGCATATCCAGTACGACTGCGAGATATGCGCAGGAGACTGAATGAGTGGTGGTAGTCGAGTTCACGGAGTCTGGGCGACCTGCGTGCGGTCAGCATCTGTTATATACCTCTGGCACGCGCGAACCACGGGCGGAAGGGGCATGGCATGTGCATCGCACAATGCCAGGATACTGCCAGGCCGGACACACAGAATCAGACAAGAGCATACAAATACGGAACAGCCATGCATAGCCTGTCAGCGCAACCGTGAGCTGTCACCGAGCTCGGCTCACGAATACCAGTGCAGTGCATCTTCTGGAAACGAGTGACGGGAGAAACTCGTGCGCATTATTATACTACCCGCGTATACGAGAGCTCTTGCGCCGAGGAATGAACATATGGACTTGGTGTATTTGCAACAACATCACTCAACTTTTGCCGAAGGACGAATTGATACAACGAAATGGGCAGGTCGGTCATCGGGTGGGACAAAATTGGAGGACGCCCATCCAAGTATGGGAAGTCGGCAGTTGCCGAAATGGCACCCACAACCGGATTAGGCTACTGACGTGGTTCGAAACCTCGAGGGTCTCCTCTTCGACTGCGCACACAACGTCGAAAGATCATGTCAATTCTGTCTTATGCTCGCTACAATGGTTTATTTCTGCTGCTTGTCTTTGCGAATTTATATCTTGAATTTTTTCATCTGCCTAAAAAATTTCGACCACGCGCCCTTGTTTCGGAAAAGCCCGTGTCTACTGACCATCAGGAGTGAAGGAATTCTGCAACCTGTAGCGCCGTCTTCTTCTACGATTGTCTATCTGCGAGTCGGACCCAATTTGGCCTCACAAATGGCGGTGGGAGATGGCCGACAGACTTTGTCGCCGCGGAGTCCCAAAGCGAGTAAGGCGCGTACTTGTCTTGATAGCCATTTGCCCTCCTGGTCACTTCCCGCATCATATGACACTCATTACTGTAATACATATCGTACAAGCGGACGCGTTCTCTGCCAGGCTCTGGGCCTGGGCAGCTGCATATCTGGCGTAACTGTAGCCGGACTGGTGATGTCTGCTGTTGCGACCCTGTCGACGAGCGCAGACCAATCCCAGGGCTCCTCATGACCGTCACCTGAGCCTCGCTATTACCTCCTGATATCTTTTTCTCCCGCACGGACCTCCTGCGTCCCACTGCACCCTGTCGGACGGGCGCACAGTATAAGAATAGGGCTGATGGGAGTCCGCCTCCAGAGCCCAGGTAACCCGAGGGAGCAAACTTCGCCGTCGCACAGCTATTCCCCCCGCTCCACTCCACAGACCTCGAGCTCTAAAGTCTAAAATGTCGATCGGTACTCACAGTATACGTCTCGGACGGATGATCCTGCGAAGCGCACGCCCGGCGACGCTGGACATGGCCACAGGGCGCGCAGCGTTCTCCACCAGCTACGCCGCGCGCTCGGTGAGCGAGTCCCCGTTGAGCCTCGAGAAACAGAAGGAAAAGACCGGTATCCTGCCGCCTTACGCGCCTGTCGGTGTCGCCGCTGCTCTGGCGGCAGCTCAATCCTCTCGTCGTATGTTCCATTCATTATGTGCAGAGTGGAAAAATGTTTCTCACACCTTGTTCCTGCATTTCCTTGCGCGCGATTACAGAGGCCACTTCCACTCTTTTTGAACACGAGTTCTCCCTCGCAGACCGCGTTGCCATGGTCTCGGGTGCGAACCGCGGGCTCGGCCTCGAGATGGCCATGGCCCTGGTTGAAGCGGGCGCCAGGGCGGTCTACTGCGTGGACCTGCCGAAGCAGCCAGGCGAGGAATGGACCAAGGTCAAAGAATATGTCGGGAGAATGCAGGGCAAGGGCCGCTTGGAGTACATCAGCGCGGATGTTCGGGACCAGGTGAGGCGCATCGACGAGCGTCCCGACGCGTATGTACGATGCACTGCTAATGGGACCCGTGCGAATTTGTGTGGTATGATGTGTGGTCGCAGGAGGAGATGTGGAAGATCGGAGAGAAGATCGGCGATGGGGAGGGGCGAATGGACGCATGTGTCGCCGCGGCCGGCATCCTGAGAGCGCACACCGACTGCCTGGAGTATCCTGCGAGGCAGTTCCAAGACGTACGTCGAGATTGCCCAACTTCGTCGACATTCACTCATTCAGGGTCTTGACTCTTCAGGTGATGGACGTGAATGTCAACGGCGTCTTGTTCGCTGCGCAAGCTGCGGGTAGACAGATGGCGCGCTTTGGCAACGGCGGGAGCATCGTCCTCATCGCGAGCATGAGTGGGAGTATCACGAACAAGGTTCGTGGCTATCCTGCGGCGGCGCTTTCGCATAGTTACTGATCCTCGTTTTCAAAGGACCACGCCTGGATCTCGTACAACACGTCCAAGTCTGCCGTTATCCAGATGGCGCGTAGCATGGCTTGTGAATTGGGACCCAAGCGCATAAGAGTGAACTCGCTCAGCCCGGGATACATCTATACCAAGTGCGTAACTCATTCCCATCGATGTTGTTCTGTTTCTTCCCCGTGGGACGTCTGCAATCTCCGATCCGGCCAGTGTTTAGCGCTGTGAAATTCGAATTCGCTACGTTAGACACGGTCTCATGTTATCCCATGTTTCGGATTCGCGGTGCCGGGGACATATCGAAGCTGACATGTCTGCGCTTCTCACCTTCCCACCTTTACGATGAACACACGCTCGCTATCATGGGTGCGCGTGGTTCTTCTCCGCAGCATGACCGCAGCGTATCTCGACACGCAGCCGCAACTGGTAGAGGAATTGTCCAGCGCGAACCCGCTCGGGCGGTTTGGGCGGCCTGACGAGCTGAGAGGCGTCGTCACCTGGCTTGCAAGCGACGCGAGTACATTCTGTACAGGCAGCGAGTGAGTGGCCGTGTTTGGGACCGATGTGATGTTTTGACAGTCACTGATCATTCTACGCAGCATTCTTGTCAGCGGTGGACATCATGCATGGTAGTCGGTGCATGGTAGTCGATGTATTCGGTCTTGCACAGGGTTTTATGGGTTTTATGGGTTCTACTGGTGAAGAGATGTATAGATGACATACAGGGATATCAGTGCTGTACTTATACCTTCTAAGAATTCAGCGCACGGCCATGCGGTGCATGTTCGAGTTGGCGCTCGAGTGAAGTTAGTCCGCAAAAACTGCGCGAGACAAATGAATACGGATACGGACTATCCCGATCCAGATGTGTCATAGATGATCAATGGCGCTGAGCGTGACAGAGTAACAAAGGCAAAGGCAACTCGAAAGAGGAGCTCGGTGAGATACCGGCTCCGAGGGGCCATCGTAGATAGGATATTGACAAGCGGCGGAGCAAGGAGTTGGAAGGTACTATACGTGACCATTGACCAGGCAAGCGCGAGAACTGGATTGCGTGGATGACAGTCATGGGGAATGGGCCTGGCAGAATGCATCCGAAGAACGGGGGGATAGGCGAGCTGACTGATAGGTACCTAGGCAGGTGCAGACTGCGCAGGGCATGCGCGGCGAGGCTGCGGGCAAAGGCGTGACGCGTGAGACCATGGATGATAGGTTCGAAGAGGCTGCAAGACGTAAGAGATGTGTTCGGTGTCGAGGATGCACGAGGAGCGGTGGGGGACGGGTGCCACGATGTGCTCACGGTGGAGATGTGGGGGAGGTTGTGGAGGCTGAGACGGAGACGGGTAGGCGGACAGCTCTTGCAGGCAGAGACTGGTATAGAGTCTCGAACAGCGGGCATCCGCAGTCGGGTGTGACCAATATGCCACGCGCGGCGTGACGGTGGCCCGGTGGTCACAAGCAATCGATCTCGATCTGTGCGCAGCGGGTGCTTGGCTGCGCAGTTGTCCGCAGGCTCAGGACGGGCGATCTCCTCAGGCGCAGACTCGCAGCACTCGTTCCCTCCTTCTCTCTTCCGCTCACCCCCTCTGCATCCTGCCCGCTCGCAAGCATCAGGAAGACATCGGACGCTCAGTCTTCCAGCGAGCATGCAGGAATCGCCTAGCCCCAAACCTGCTCTCGCCTCTCGGAAAGCAAACCGGGAACGCGACCCTGCGCAGCCAACTGATCTCGCTGACAAGTTTGTTGCATTCCAGCGCAGGCAAGCCGCGTACGTCCCTCTCCTATTTTCTCGATCCCGTATGCGGTCGTTGATCCGCCACGACTGCGCCTTTAGTGCGTCAAAACCTCGCGAACGCGCAGAACGCCCCCTCCCAGTCTCTTCTTCAACCATCCGCCCCGCCCGCCCGTCTTCGCCACGAAGACTGCACGCCCCGCCGATTCCCAACCCCAACATCATCATCTCGCAAAGCTCCCCATCTGCGATGGAGGCTGACGCAGAAGACTTCTCGCGCAGGCTCAAGATATCCCCAACATCTCCCCGCTCGTCACATTCCAAATCACAAGCAGGGCCATCCTCTGGTAGCCCTGGCAAACTCTACAATCCTAATGCAGACCACTCTCGACGACCCGTCCTCACTGCCGAGCCCGATAGCATGTCCGACGCGGCGTCGAGCTCGTACGCTCCGCGCGGCCCGGTGCCTCATGGACCACGGGCTCACCAGTCCAGCTCGCAATCGCGGGCAGCTGCAGATTCGCATCGCCAGCTGTTTGACCATCGAAAGGACGACCCCGTCCGTTTTTCGGTCCTGGCACGCCCTCATGCGTCACCCAACGTCCCGCACGCCACGGGGTCAAGTTCAGGTCGGCCACCACCGACACCCAAGTCATCAGGCGAGTACGTTTCTGCCTCCTCGACGTCCTCTGCGTCCTACGCACAGTCCACACTCTCTTCAAATTTCACGCTCTCCTCCGCCACCACCGGCTCTTCAGCCCCTTCGTCCTTGTTCGACAATGCCAATGGTCACGCGCGCAGATCAGAAGATAGCGCGTCGGGCACGAACGCGTTTTCGATGCAGCTGAAGAAGCTTTATCGTGGCATCAGTGCGTTGGAAGCGAAGATCTTGGGTGAGGACCGAGATAAGGACCGAGAGGACGAGGGGGAGCGAGATGTACAGAGGGTCGGCGTCATCCTGAAGGGCCGGCCAGGTTCGGGAGGAGCAGAGGTGCGAGTCGGCGAGGACGAGTCAGAACGGTGGCGGAGGCTACTGGTCGATCACAAGGAGTGAGTGTTTTCTGCTGGTGTTTGATCGAGCACGTTGCTGATCAAAATGCATATCACATCGTCTACGCTATATTGTCACAGCCTAGCAGAAAAAATGCATCAGCTGCTAACGCTAACGCTCGCGCCTTCGGTACCCGCGTCGCTGCGAAACATCCCAACCAAGTACAACCTCATCATCCGCCTTTGGACACATGCGTTCTTCAGGCTACTCGAGTCGCTGCGGCGCGCGGCGCGACCACCACATAATTCGCCCATCGCTCTGGAATATCTGCAGGTAAAGCATTTCTGCATTTCAATTGAGACAGTGCACTAACCTCGCACGTGATCTGTTCTTATAGGATTTCATCTACTATGCGTACTCCTTCTATTCGGGTCTCCTCGAGGAGCGAAACCTTGCCGAGTTCCGAAGTACATGGGTCGAAGCGCTCGGCGACCTCGCCCGGTATCGCATGGCGGTGTGCGCCCTCCTCGACAACATGCAAGCTGCTTCGAGCAGCCTCGCCGGATCCGGAGCCTCGGCTTTGTCGAGAGCCCACCTCGGCGTCCCTCAGCTCGCAGATGGTGATGACGATGACAGCTCCGACAAGCCGGAGATCCCCTCGACCAAACCAGCATCGCCGACTCCTGCCGCGCGCATCGATGACTCGCCGCCGTCGTCGCATGCCCGTCGTCAACAGAACGACATCCCGAGCGTCGGCGTCGCCGCCGCGAGGCTGATGGAGCTCGAGCCGGAGAAGGAGCGGTGGCGCCAAATTGCGCGCGAGTGGTTTGCGCGGGGACTGGCGCTGACGCCGGGCACGGGCAAGCTGCATCACCACCTTGGGCTGCTGAGTCGGGAGAAGGACGCGAGCGATGAGGAGTTGAGGGCCACGTACCATTTCGTGAGGAGGTGCGTGATTACGAATCTCTATCCCAGATGACGGGAAGCGCTAATACTAAACTAGCATGATCGCGTTGCATCCCTTCACCACGGCGAGAGAGTCCATCCTTCAGCTGTGGTCACCCCCTGCCCAAGCACGTCGCCAGGCACCGGATGCGGGGCTCACGGAGCTCTTCGTCTTGCTGCATGGCATGCTGTTCACGAACATTCAGCTAGACGACTTCCGGCGCGTACTCGATCGCTTCGAAGAGAAACTCTACATCGAAGGTTCGTAGTATGTTCTATCTCTCAATATCGCCACGTGCGAAATTCTAGCATTCTCCCCAGCCGTGTACCTGGGATTAGCCTCGAGGGTTCTCAATTATGGTAGCCCTCGGTGCAAGTCCCACTGACCACGGGCTCGGGTTGTGTGTTATAGCTCCTCTTCCTCTTAAGAACACATGCTAATTCACGGCGCGTATCTAGAAGGCGCCGTTGTTCAAGAACGCGACTGGATCATGATGGCTGTCGTGAACCTGGGCGTCGTCTTGGAATACGGTCGGCCAAACGCTGTCCTCAGGCGCATCTCCGGTATCGGAGGTCGAGAAGCACACATCGGCAAGGCGAGCGTCAGCCCGATAGTGGCGAACGCCGCGGCTGGACGAGTGAAGCTGATGGCTAAGAAGGCGGAGGATGATGAGAAGAGGATGGACGTCGATGATGAAGATGCCACTCCGGAGGGGCTAGGCGTTCACCATAAGTCTTCCCCCATGCTCTCTGACGCCATCCCATCCCCGAGCGAGCCCGCGCTTCCCCCGGCGCTGTCGACGGGAATGCAACTCGCATTCTCAATGCTCGCGCACGTCCTGGAGAAGCCGATGCGAAAATCATCACCATTCGCGCACTCGACCCTCAACCCATATATCACAGTCTTCCTGACATTCCTCGCCACCACGCTGAAGGACAGCCACGCGCTTGCGGTATTGGAGCGCGCTATCCCGTGGAATGCTCTTGCGAAGTTCCTCGAGAGCGTACCCCGTCGGATCATGTACCGCGAGTTTCAGAAGGAGCGTGGCGATGGCCCGCCGTTGTTGACGAGCGGATCCAAGCCGCTGGCTGAGGACTGGTGCCTTCGGGGCATGGGCTGGAGTGGCAAGAAGGTCTATGCCATGGGCTTCTGGTCACAGGAGGCTGCATCCGAAGAGCACAACATCGAAATGGAGGTTCTCGACAAGGTCGAGTCCGGCGATCAGACGGATGGAATCATCGAGGATGGCGATGATGACGACTCGAAAGGGGACCCGATGCGCGGCGAGCTTTGCAAGCGGTGGGTGCGCGTCGCCCGTGCCGGACTTAAAATCGCGAAGTACGTCAATGGTTTCCACTACGTCCCGCCTCCAAGTGAGGATGGCCGAGGGCAGTGGAAGGTCGACGGCGTCCTGGCGGAGAAAGTCTCGAGGTGGCAGGAAGAGGACAGGCGCGAACGTGAAGAGGAAGAGCGCCGGCTACGCGGTCGCCGTTGGGACGATGACTCGATGGATGTCGACGAGGACGAGATCCTGGCCGCCGAGGCGTCTTCTGATGACAGCGAAGACGACGAAGACGACTCGGCCGAGATCAGGGCGCTCAAGGTAAGGTTTCACTAGATCTGCTGACGCGATTTAAGCTAAAGAATCCCTAGGCTCGACGCAGATATTTGCAAAGCTTGCTTCAATCATCTTCTCGGGGCGCACCCTCATCATCAGTTCCTCGGCGACGTCCACGTGAATCACCGCGCAAGAAACCAACTAAACCTCGAACGTCACTGCGGTTCGTTCCGGGGTACACGGTTCTTGTCATCGACACGAATATTTTACTCTCCTCGTTGCCCATGTTTGCATCTCTGGTCGAATCCCTCCAATGGACGGTCGTCGTACCCCTTCCGGTCATTATGGAACTCGATGGACTTGCACACAATCATGCAACACCTCTTGGAGAGGCTGCGACCTCGGCACTCCAGTATATCACCTCGCATATCCGCACCCACTCAATATCTCTGAAGGTGCAGACATCGAGAGGCAATTACCTGAGTACTCTCAATGTCCGCACCGAGCAGGTTGATTTCACCGGCGACGAGGCGTCGTGGGAGCGCAATATGGACGATCTGATCTTACGTGCTGCGATCTGGCAAGAGGAACATTGGGTTGACAGATCTGCGCTACTGAAGGCACCTGAAACCTCTTTCGATGGTGCAGTGAATGTCGTCTTGCTCAGCTTCGATCGCATGCGTGAGTAGACATCAATTTCTAATCCATGACGGAGTCACTGATCCTCGTCCTCTAACAGTTCGCCTAAAAGCCCGTTCACGGCATTTGAGCGCTGCAAACGAGCAAGACTTGGCATCAATACTCGCGCTTGGGAAATGAACCGTGCCGTCGTTGGGCAGCCTCATTACCAGGACAGCCGCCTGCATAAGCCTGTCTCGGTCCCAATCCAACCAGGCGCGTTGATGTTGGCGCATCCGTGTCGGAATCGATCGCGTCTGCCTAAGCGCTCAGCCCTAATCGTGTACCGCGTCAAGATACGAGCAGTCATTGGGTCTACCCATGGTTCGTACTGGCCAGAGCGTATAGGCGTCGTTACTTTAAGGCCTGACAGGAGTGGTGGGATTCGTGGTTGTCTGATGGACCTACTGGGTTGCAGGTACTCCTATATTTATTTGCATTAGTCTTGGGTCGGTGTCCGCTTCGTATTGTACGTGCATTTCGCATTGTCAGCCGCATTATCATTTGTCTTGTTATAATCTCTGTATCCACAATATCGCATCGTGTTATGTCCCACTGCATTCGTCCAAGCATTGGCATCCCGACATCATTCCGATTATACTCGGGGTAAGTGTCGATCCTGATGCAGTTCGAGATCAAATTGTGTGCCTTCAGTCTGCGGCGCTCGGTGCTAACCTTTCCGGTCATCGAGCGGTCAATGGAAGGCGGCCGTGCGGGGAGAGATAACACCGACTTCGAATTCCTAGGATGCTGGCAGTGAAAGACAACGTCGATGCCTTTGTAGACTCAACATCTTCCGTGTGGATCCATTCCATCTCGGACCGATGACTGCCCGACCATCTTCCCTGAACGATAACGCCGTGCAGACTGACTGTGTAACCACTGATCCCGTCTGTCAACCCATCTAGGACGCGCTAGCAGCGCCCAGTAAGTTTTAAGCGAATTGTTGGAACACGTTGAAGCTCCCGATCGCGGTTTTATGATGCACATATCCGTAGTAGCTACACTACTTGGGATTACATACAACACAGCCCATCATCTGCTACCGCAGATGTATCTCCGCCACGGTGACAGTCGCCGGACCCACGTACAGCAGCAATCCGCCGCCGCCATCATCACTAGGCATGTTTGATAGCAGGTGCAACTCCAAACACGCGATTAAGATCAATTCAGGGGGGTATCTAATCCAGAGCACACCTTCGAGTTCTGTGCTGGGTGGTTCAACTGCTCGAGGTGAGAATCCACTGGCAACATTCGTGCCGTGGTCCGCAGTCGAGGACCCGGATTTGGTCAGGGGTTGCACACAGCGCTGCAGGAATGTACACGCTAGAGAGCCTTCGCCGATGCTGTCCATGCACCTCCTGTATGCTTGTAATGGACAAGTTAGGATTCTCGAAAGCTGCAATCGCATTCGGCACGCATACAAGCCCGTTATGTGCTACGAGAGCATGATCCATTTGCTGCACGAACTTCCAGATACTGTCTCCTCTGCGCACCCAGCCCCGGAACCCATGCGCCACACCCGAGATGATATGCATTCCTCCCCTTTCCAGTCGTGATCGCGTGAGAAGACGAAAGACGACCTCCTTGTTCCGGATGTCGATTTCTTATTATTTGCTTTTATCGTCCCGCCCTGACGCAACCTCCGAGCGATACTTCCGATCCCGATCGCAGCGCTAAGTATTCATGTGCAATCGAGATAAGCCCGCAGAGTCTAGCGTCTGTTGAACAGCACTCCAGTCACTGCCGGCAAACATGCATGGCGCCGCCCCCCCAATCCCGTCAATGAAGCTTTCAATCAATAATGCATTCCTACCGGCTAACCGCCTGACACTCCACCTGTCGGAGTTGCATCTTGTTGGTTAATGGACATCAGCGGCAGTCGAAACGCTTTGTCCTGATATAAAAGAGAAACGAGCCGCACCTCCTAGTCAGCCCAACCGTCCACTTCATCCAGACCCCTGATAACCTCTCATCCCTCAGGTACTTTGGTCCTCTTTCCATGATGCGTCCTCAGATCAAGCTATACGAGCACCCCGACTTCAAGGCCGAGGAAAAAGACATAACCCTTCTGTCGACCATATGTTTGGTCCTTGGGCTCGCTATTACAGGCGCGGTGTTCGTCTTAACGATGTCGTGTCTCTTGTTCTGGGATGACTGTAAATCATGTAAGTGTCAATCTCATATCCCCCTCAAGAATTCCGCGACTCATACGGAGGATAGCATCTGGCCCCCTCAGCCATACAACAAGATATCTGCCCGTACGGCAGCTGCTGAAACAATGAAGATTTTTGGACTGTGCATCCCTTCTTGGACGGTATGTCACGCTGTCCCATTCGCAAGCCTTTGTGTCGACGTTTATCACGGCGCAGATAGTTCTGTAACGGGTCGTCGACGGTGAAGCATGCGCAGAGTTGTCTTCTTCACCGGCATCAGAGAGATGAGATAGTCTCCACGGTTATGCCTCTCAGCCCGCGACAATCGGAGCACCCATGGTCTGCGGTCTGGTGTACGAGATGCCCCAGATGGGGCATGACATCCTGATAGAAGAAAGAGAACGCCTGTGTACAATAGATAGAGTGTAGCTTACCACGCATGGCACATACTTATTCGAATGGATAGTCTACTTTGTTATCATGTCCGTTGCAGTGTGATAGCTCTGAGAACGCACCATCGGTCCCATCAAAAAGAGCGACAGTAGCCATCATGCTTACGGGCACAGTCTCGACCCGCGGAGTTCTGTTTCATGAGCAATTTCATTGTTCCGCATGAGAGAGAAGAGCCTAAAGGGCGCTGCACACCTCAAACTATCAAACAAGTCAATTATCGCACCGCGTTAGCGTCGTTTAGGCGTCTTGCGCAGATCGCGCTTTAGTTGGGCGTTTCGAGTCCTGCAATATACTTCGGCATCAACTAAGCTCGCCCTGGCAGCTTAAACGACATCTTCATTAAGAAGAGAAGGCGTACCTCTGAAAGGCTCGTCGACAGCAGATCAGTCGCCGACTCACGTCATTCCGAAGGTATCCAGCCACCATCATTGTCATCTCAAGCAGAGGCTGTCAGATAGTGGGCCGTATGGCGTGTGGGCGTCATCACCTCAAGTGAAGACAGTCTGGGAAGCATGAGCTTATGCGTACCAGTACTTCGGATGCTGCATATGGCGCGGTAGCAGTTCCACCCTGAGCATGGTGGACAGTGACTATAGACAGTCTAGTCAGCGGGATGTCTCGAGAGTCTGTCTGAAGTTTGTTTGATCACTGACGTAGGGCTATGTTACTGGGCCAGGGTCGCAATGACCCTTCTTTACCAGGGCTAGAGGCGTGTCATTCAGTAGGTATACCTTTAGGACATGGGGTATTCGGGACCTGAGTCTAATCAGCATTATCTTTACACCTCGGACCAAGGAGATGAGCACGCACCAGCAATGAACAGTATAGACCGAGAAACGGTCTATCAGATCCGTAGATAAAAGACGGTATCAGCCGCACAAGAATGTCTGCGAAGAAACTTATGAGCATCATTGAAGGCGGATCTAGTTCTCGACTAGCCGAAAAGCCGCAGACACATATACATACACGTCTTTACAAAAACGGTCCTCGTCTCACGTTGCATATAACACTAGAAGAGAGCGATGGAACATGTATGGGAAACAAATATGGACGCTACATGTAACTGACTGTACTTACGGAAGCCGATGAGAACGGCATTCAATATTGTCCTAGAACACATACTCATATAGCTGACTTATAACTGGCGCACTCACGAAAGACGATCTCCGGACGAATCGGAGCGCACCGTGACAATATGCAGAGAAAGATCCTGATTCTGTCGTAAAATACAGGTGTTTCTAGTTTTGTTTACACGCTTCATATGCCCCGCTATAACCCTGCTGATACATTTACTCGAAGATCCACTGAGCCAAGTCGTGGTTGTATTGGACAACACCGTCAGGGAACCACCTGGAAGTAAGATATTTCAGTTTACACCTGAGAATAACCTGCTCATAAGCACACTTACAAGCTGATTTCCTTCTCGGCGTTCTCCACGGAGTCAGATCCGTGGCAGATGTTGCGACCAACGGCGAGAGCAAAGTCACCACGGATGGTACCTGTTCCGGTGATCGATATTGATATTCAGCACTTCACGAGAAGGCAGAAGGACTTACCGGGCGAGGATGCAAGAGGGTTCGTCGCGCCGAGCATAGAGCGGCCGGTCTTGACAGCATCCAGACCCTCCCAGACCATGGCAACAACAGGGCCAGAGGCCATGTACTTGATCAAGCCAGGGAAGAAGGGCTTGCCCTTGAGGTCAGCGTAGTCTGAATGCGCAATTTTCCTCAGTAAAATGTGTTCATGAGTTGATGCATAAACACTGACGCTTCTCGAGGTGCTCAGGGGTAGCGTGCACAAGCTTGAGTGCAATCAGCTTGAAGCCACGCTGCTCGAAGCGACCGATGATGTTGCCGACGAGACCCCGCTGCACACCGTCGGGCTGGATCAAATACGGGTTAGCGTCTGCGCGCGCTGTGTGCGTTAATTGGACTCAGTGCACCGCTCACCTTGACCATGATGTAGGTGCGTTCCTTGACAGACATACTGGACGTGCTAACGGGGTGAAAAGTAAGAGGGAGAGATGGATAGATGGATAAACGAGAAGTGCAGCAGGACAAACGTGTTTTATACCGGCTCGTTGATCACTCTAAATCGGGCAATGCCCGTTGCAGCCACCGAGGCCATACAAAGCCAAACACAACTCGGGCAGTTTCGTCACGGCTGGCTACAGTGGCCAGAGTAACTTCGACTACGACCTCCGCCATGGTGCTCTCCGGCCCCCTTGGTCCCTCTCTTGCCCCCACTATCCGCAAATCTAGGACTCTCTACAGGTGGATTAAGCCTTTTGCGGACTGGTACGCCGACCTGTCTGGGTACAGAAAAGTTGGCTATAAATACGACGACCTCCGTGCGTGTCATTCTAATATTTTGAATTCGCGGCAGAAAGTTGAGAAACATCGTGTTGCATAGTCCTTGAGGAACGCCCGGATGTCCAGAGGGTAAGCCGCTATGCATGATCCATCGCATTACACATGCTCATGGACACGCCCCAGGCACTTACTCGTTTGACCCCTCGAGAGCTGTATGACCGTCAGTTCCGGATGAAGAGAGCGTCGCATTGCAGCGTTCTTCATGACGTCTTGCCCAAGGACCAGTGGACGAAGCAGTCCGAGGTTCGTCAATTGTACTGCTCAGGCATTGGGTTTATTGAAATATATGTCTCCTTGTCAGGACGTCCGTTACCTGAAGCCGCACGTAGAGAATGTAGAGAAGGAGGCATTGGAGAGACGTGCCTGGGACAACATGGTCATCGAAAAGAAATAGACTAGGTTGTATCTGACTGCAGCATAGAAGATCTCTTCGAACGCATAAACGGCTGCAGAGTGCGGGAGTTCTCCCCAAAGTACGCGACTAGCACAAGTAATTGTCGTTCCTGCCAGACAGGTGAAGCAACGAAGAGTACTGAATTAATGTGACACAATTGGCCTCTATTCATTATTACACCGAAAATACATGTTTGACCGCTGCATTGTGACATTGTCTTCCACGTTTCCTCCCAGATTCATTACCCTCTATCAAAAAGCATGGAGCAATGGCGTGATGACTTCGCCTCCCTTCTGCTTGTAGAAGTTGACAACCTTCTTGCCAATGGATGCAATGTCTATAACATAATGAGCACGGTCCAGCATCACAACAATAGAAGACAGCGACTTACTGGGACCAGTGAGGCCGAATTTCTCATAGACCTTCTTGTACGGACCCGACGCACCCCATCCGAATAGACCAAATTGCTGAAACAGATGGTGAGCCATTATCATGTCAAGAATCAAATGGTTTTCCCACCTCATGGCTGTATTTCTGCCATCCAAACGTCTAGAAGACGAAAGCAACCGCTGTCAACCGCTATCCTCTGTATGGTATAGCTCTGGTTTACTCACCGAAAGCGCCTCGACGGACAAAATAGGCGCGCCGCTCCTCAGGACGCTCAAGCGGTACTCCTCAGGCTGCAAATCAAAGATCGACCAGCACGGGAGGCTAACCACCCGCGTCTTAATTCCCTCCGATTGCAGCTGTACAGCTGCCTCTAGTGCAATGCTGACTTCGCTACCACTGCTCACGATGGTCAGGTCCTCGTTCTGAATTTCGTGCACGACGTATCCACCCTTGGACGCCTTCTCGATCGTAGACGCCTTCGAGGTTCGGCAGGTTCTGACGCGAGAGCGAAAGGATGGAGGGCGTCTGCGTTCGCGTCAACGCCATGTAATATGCGGCCGATGTCTCGTTTCCGTCAGCGGGACGCCAGAAATCGAGGTTCGGCATCGCGCGGAAGTGGGCGGCGGTCTCAATAGGCTGATGCGTTGGGCCATCTTCACCGAGTCCGATCGAATCGTGGGTAGCTGATGCAGCCTCGCATGAAAAAATGGAGCATAGATGATGTTTGCGGGCTGTACTTACCGACCCAGATAACCTGGTGCTTGCTCAGCGCCGACAACCTCACAGCGCCGGCGGCGTATGAAACAAAGTTCTGAGTGATGATCGTGAGTGAGTCAAGACAAATAAAAAATCCAGGAAACCTACCAGGAACGTAGCAACGAAGGGGATGATACCCCCATACGCGTGCATGCCGTTGGCGATGGCACCCATACCGTGCTCACGAACACCGAACCGGAGGTACGTGCCCTTGTAGTTTCCGAGACCAGTGCTTTCAGGCTGGAAGTCCACCATGGTCTTTGTCCTCGTCAGGTTACTGCCCGTCAGGTCGGCCGAGCCACCCATAAGCTCTGGCAACACAGGGACGATGGCAGTGAGGATAATCTCAGACAGCTTCCGAGACGCTTGGGCGGCATCTTTCTCGGTGTAAATGGGGAGGGACTTCTCCCAGCCATCGGGCAGCTTTCCGGCAATGCGCCGCGTCAGCTCGGCGTACTCCTTCGGGTATTTCTGACCATAGGAAGCGAGTTGCGACTCCCACTTTTTCTCCAGAGCTGCTCCACGCATGGCGATCTCAGCATAGATGCTGTACGTCTCCTGAGGAACGTAGAAAGACTTGTCAGCCGGAAGGCCGAATTTGGTCTTTAAAGCCTGAATATCGTCGGCCTTCAAAGCTATATAACCTACATCAGTGTCTAATTCCTTGAGTGAGGAACCCATGCGTACGAGAGCCATGGACTCCATGAGTGCCCTGCTGCTTGGAGCCGTAACCAATGGTTGTCCTCAGACGAATAAGGGTTGGCTTGTTCTTCTCCTTCTGCGCCTCAACAATGGCATTGTAGATGCCCTCGAGATCACTGCAGCTCTCTTCAGTACCCGATCACCAGTGGTTTAGAAAAAATCTCACGTGTCAGCATCACTAACGTGGAGGACTTGCCATCCATATGAGAGGAAACGCTGCTCGACATTCTCGGTGAAGGCAACGGCAGTGTCACCGTCAATGGAGATATCTGCCTCTAATGTGAGTAGGTTCACACATCAAGAATAGAAAGGGTCTCACGGTTGTCGTCGTAAAACTGGTCGAGGCGTTAGTTGTGGTCTGCGTGGAACGAGAACGGTAAAAATACTGACGTAGATCAAATTACCGAGCTGCAAGTGTCCAGCAAGGCTGGCGGCCTCGCTGGCAACACCCTCCATCAAACAACCGTCACCCGTGAACACTGTTCTCACCAGGTAAGCAATATGTCAATCGTCACGAGAGTCGAACACACCATATGTGTAGTTGTTGATGAGGTCGAAACCCTCCTTGTTGTAAACAGCAGCCATATGTGCCTGGGCAATTCCCAAGCCGACACCATTAGCAAAACCCTGTCCAAGAGGACCGGTGGTGACCTCGACACCGTCAGTATGACCGGCTTCGGGGTGACCCGGGGTGAGTGAGCCGATCTGACGGAACTCCTTCAGGTCGTCCATGGACAGCTTGTAGCCTAGGAGATGGAGCAAGATGTATAGCAGGGCACATCTGAGCAGGATTTGAGTGTTCCATATAGCCTGAGCATAGTGTAAGAAACTTACGCGTGACTGCAACAAACGTTCAATGAGCGATCTACATACAGCTAGCACAATCATCCAACATACCCGTTGGAAAGTACGAATCGATCACGGTTGTACCATTTCGAATTCTTCGGGTTCGCATTGAAGAACCTGTGATCATGATCTAAATTCTCCAATAATGCAATACATTGCACATTAAACTTACCTCGAGAAGAGAACATGAGCGACGGGCGCCATGCCCATAGGAGCACCTGGAAACAAATGTCGGCCGAATCGTTCAGCATCGTATCCCGCGCGCACATACCTGGATGACCCTGAGTTCGCCTTGCCGACGATATCCGCGGCCAAAGCGCGGATGGTCGCGATGCAGATGTCGTCCGTCGACTCCTTGGTAAATTTGGACATGGTGGATGACGGGAACGTGAGAGGGAAATTGGAATTGTGCAGGATGGTCTGCGCTCACGAGAGATATATAGCGCGACAAATCACGTGGGACCATCCGCGAGTAATCGGTAATCGGGTTACGGTTTCTCATCGAAAGCTATCAGTCCACTCATCTCGTCTCATTCTTCTCACTGCTAGCCCCGGCGTTCGGATCTGTCGTGCTGAACCATCCAACCATCGCTTACAAGTCACCGCTTGGTCGCAGTGTAGTCTGCCCTCCTTATTAGAGGGTGTTCGCGGCAAAATGCATCCCCAACTGTCCAAGTCTGACAAACGGATAGGTGAGCATGACACATGCTCCGTCCGGGGTGTTTCTGGTCGTCTACAACACCGTGATGTTCCCCGCGGTACCCACCTGCTTTCTCATAGCCTGCAGGGAGTTCATCCAAGCGCTCGAAGCATGTCACGCCAATAGCTGGGCAAAGTGGACAGGAGGCTGCAACCAAATCAAGGTAGACCTTAACATGTGCCTTAGGCAGGAGGTGAGCCCGGGGTGTGACTGTTATGCGTTTGTCGGCTTCATTCGATTCTTTTTGTTTAGCGCCTTGAGCGTACGGCCAAAAACCGCGAAGACGCTAAACTGCGCCGAGAGAAGACGGAGCAAGTCTGGAAGGAGCTTCGTGAAGAGTAACGACAATCGGGGAGAGCCCGTGTTCTATGTACTTGGGTCCAAGACATACGCGCTTATTGGCCTGCACAAGACGTCTACGCTGTCGGCGGAGATCTCGATGTCTATGACACTGCTGAATACGCACCCATTGTACCCGTTCGTGGCCGGTATACCTGCTGCCACCGGGTAGAGAGCATGAACAAGCATGCATTTGATGGAGCAGAGACCAGTTTTATTTCAGCTAGCCGATTTACTGTCCTGTCGTAGCCTATGCCTAATGTCGACAATGACATTCCGCACTTCTGCTAGTTGAATCATGGTTAGAGACTGCATGCCACGAGTCGTGCAAAAGGTGACCAGCACCAAAATATGGGATGAACACAAGTCATGTCGAATTTTCACCGCTCCTTGGGAATGTCAAGCGTCGGTTTAAGGTGCGTGCGATGATCGGGACAGAAAGTCAATCCGCACAAGATGAGTTGCATTGCACGACTGCACTCTGCATTTCGACGTCTTGTCGTATACGCGAACACTGAGCAGCGATCGTCATAACGTTAGAATTCTTCGGATAGTGCAAATATATCACTATCGATGATACTGGGAGTATGCCGTCACAATCTGACAGATACTTCTCTTTGGCCCTTCTCAATGTTGACCTTTACTTCCTGTCCACCGACAAACAAACTAGCAGTCGACATGTCCACACTGCCCGATACCACACTCACAATTACCTCGCCTCCTTTCCTTTCTGCTCTCACTGTTCCAGCAACGGCGGCGCCGGTTCCTACCGGTACATCACTTTGTACGACTTGTCCATCCGCTAGCTCATACACATGCAGCTCCACGCCCCGTGCATATTCGTAGTCTGGGCGACCCATTCCTTTCTGTCCGAGGCACAATATTGTACCCGGGCGCACCCACACCGGGATTTCGTCAAGCGGAACAGATTCCTGTACCCACGCGGGACCTTCAATAACGCGCTGTGGGTGAAAGAATGATGTCCACCGTCCCGCTGGAAGATAATATTCTGAATCCTCGCCCGCTGGGACGAACACGGGCGCAACCAGCAGCGAAGGACCAAGCATATATTGCCTGTCGAGATGGTGTGTTGTGCGGTCCGAGAGGAACTCAATGAACATTGCACGCTGGAGGGGATGTCCGTATGTGTGCGCTTCGAGTGCCTGTCGTCACGAAGTTATCTCCGGAGCAGAACGGATGATCGATGTCCCAGAGGCTTACCAGATTATACAGGTACGGCATGAGCCTGTGCTTCGCATCAAGGAAGCGAGCCATATACGCTGCAGCTTCTTCGCCGTAATGCCATGGGACACGGTATGACATAGACCCATGAAGCCGGGAATGAGACGAGAAAAGTCCGTAGGCTACCCATCGGTGGTATATCTCAGGTGGTGGATGTCCCTGTAAAGCAAGACGTTCAGCAATAAATTTAGGCATAGTAAGTCGGAACATTAGCACCTCGAACCCGCCGATGTCGTGCGAGGAAAATGCGAAACCGGAAGCCGTGAGACTTAGACCTCCGCGAAGTGTCTCGGCCATTGCTTCAAATGTTGACTCACAGTCACCTCCCCAATGCTGAATGTCGATACCGAGGTCAGTTCAGCATCCACTCTGGCAGGTCAGGAGAGCCACTCACAACTGGGTATCTGGACCATTGCACCGATCCTGTAATGTCAGATTACACAGGAGATACAGATGTTCGACAGACCTCTGTCCACCTGCCGACGCAGAACGCGCGAAAACGACGGCCTCGCCCTTTCCAAAGCGACGTTCCATTACAGCAAACACCATCTCGTTGTACAGAACCGAGTAGGCATTGTGCATGCGCATTGGGTCCGATCCATCGTGGAATACGACTGATGCATGAGGAATTCGTTCTCCGAAGTCTGTCTGTGAGGTGTGCGAATAATTTCTCAGGGGGTTGACATGAACTGAGATGCGTGAAGTCAATGGGATTTACCTTGAAGGTATCGACCCCGAGGTCGATGAGTGCTTCTAGTTTGTCCTCGTACCACTTACGCGCCGCAGGGTTCGTGATATCGACTACTCCTAGGCCCGGTTGCCACAAATCCCACCTTTACAGTCAATATCAACGTGGAAGAATTGCAGAGCTAGAAAGGAATGGATCTGTTATGAACTTACTGCCAGGGTGTACCATCAGTTCGTTTGATGAGATAACCTTCCTTCGTTGCCTCCTGGAAAATTGGAGACAATTGAGATATGTATGGGTTGACTGAATATAGCGGAATTAATCATAATATGTGACTTTTTACCCTGCGGAAAACGTACTCCATACACATATTTTCACGCCATATCTGCGTTTGATGTCGGTCAGATACGCCTCAGGGTTGGGGAAATTGTCCGGGTCGAATGTGAATGAACACCTGGCCGAAGCATGAGACCCTGAGGAAGATTCGAATGAATGTTGTCGAAACGCACCACTCATATTGCTTCATCCAGAAGCAATCTAGATGGAAAACGCGAACAGGGCAATTGCGGTCCTGCATGCCCTGAAGGAAGCTCGACACGGTCTTTTCATCATAGGAAGTCAGGAATGATGTCGAGAGCCAGAGACCGAATGTCCACGAGGGCAATAGCCTAAGAAACACACATTCTTTTTAATAAATAGCATATGGGAAGCCAGTGGTGGTGCTTACGCTGGTCGTCCGGTCATTCGAGTGTAACGTTCTAAGATCTGGTCCAAAAATAATTCAACGCAGGGAGTGCCACGAAGGCACGCTGCAGCTCACCTCCAAGGGCGTGGCACCGTAGATAATGAAGTATTCCAGGCTTTCGCCGGCGACGCTTACGCCGACTCGGCTGACCTTCTCGCTCCCGACCTCGACTTCAACCTCTCCCGGATGATTGATGAAGACACCATAGTTGCGGTTTGTGATGTAAAAGGGAACACATTTGTACGCTTGTTCACTAGAAGTTCCTCCGTCCTGATTCCAAATGCTGACTGTTTGACCTGTGGTTAAGAGGTCATCAAGCTGGTTCAGAACGCGAGTAAATATTCCAACATACCATTCTTGACGAACGCCCCGAATTGCTCTCCTAGCCCATACACAAGCTCTCCAGGAGATAGATTCAGCTCAGAGTGCACATATCGTACGGTTTCTGGCGCAGGCATGGGATGTGGATTCGAACTTGTGTCTGTGGCCAGGCACGAGGCATTTGCAGCGCTCCTAAGCGTCCACTTGTACGGCACATCGTAAATCGCTTGATGCTTATATCCTGCCGAGGTGAGTGTGCACGAGGGGGACCGGAAAGTGATCGCATAAGGGTTCTGCGTTATCTCCACACTCAAGTTTCCGGTCGCTAATGACCATGAGGTATCGCCTTTGGAAAACGTCACAGATGAAATAGGAGCATCGTCCGGGAATAAAGGAAAGTTGGGGATTGGATCGCTATGCTTGAAGTGATCTATCTTTACCCCAATCACTCCTTCGGTGGGAGAGTGTACCCGGATGCTCAAGACCGGTCCTGTGAGCGGCATTTAATCGCATTCCCGGCGAGGACGACATAAGCCCGTGCGCACCTGCAAGGGTGTCACCGCGATGACGAATGGGTTTCGTGGCGACCTGCAAACTATAGCCACTATCGTCTTGGGTCGTTTGTACGACCTGGAGACCATATGAAGCCTTCACGCCGCTCTTCAACAGCCAAAATCCGTCGTTGAAGCGCATGTTTGCTTTATAGCTATGGTGGGTAGTCTAGAGGATCTGCAATATATACCGTGGCTCGCTGCGGTCCGTCGCAGCCGGCCACAAATGACCACATGAGCTATGTGGGTAGGAAGTCAATAGATACAGGACCGATGACCCTCAGCATGGGGCGTTGCCCATCACATCGAAGCCGACTGCATATCTCACTACCAGGGGATGAAGACAGGTGAAATAGTCGACGCTCGCATTCAATGAAGCGCGTCGCAACTCACGAGGTACGATCGCGACGCGTGGATCACGTGCATGGTGGACGGAGATCCGATCGTCTTCGATCTCCCTGATTCTGACTCAGGTCGACCGCCGGCATTCGAATCCGTACCTACTCGTTCGAGTGGCAGGAAATCTTGCAAGAACACTGAGAGCCAGAGGATCACAGATACACTGCAAATACGGTTCCTAGATTCGCCCGTAGCGTTGATCAACATCACGAAATAACAAGAGGGTTGTTTGCCAATATGTCCAGTGCGGATGCAGTATCTGGAAAGCTCTGGTTGGAGACCCCGTCTGATCTACTCCACCCACATCTCGGCGTTGTTAGGGTGTAATGTTTACCTGAAGCTGGAGGTGAGTCAACAACATAGACATCAGCTGGCCCCATACGTACCTCCCAAACATGCTATTTAGAACCTCCAGCCTTCCCAGTCCTTCAAATACCGCGGCATTTCCTACTTTGCACAGCATGCACTGAAGAAGCACGGTCCGAGCGTCCATCTTGTCATAGCATCGGGCGGGAACGCAGGTCTCGCTGCCGCATGCGCTGCTAAAGCCCTCCATGTGCGATGTACAGTATATCTTCCTGAGGGCGCCAGTGCCTCGACGGTCAATTTCCTGGAAAGGGAGGGAGCGGAAGTCGTCACGGAAGGCAAGATCTATCTGCAGGCCTTGAGAGCAGCGGAGAGGGCTGTCCAGGTTGATACCAATGCGTGGGTAGCTCCACCAGTGTGTACAGTAATGATGCACTTACGATATTTTTAAATGACCTGCACATGTCGCAGTGTAATGGTTCCAGCTTATGACGACCCCATCCTCTGGGAAGGACACGGATCGATGATCCCGGAAATCGCCCGCCAGCTTCCTGAGGGAACCAGACCTGACGCTATATTCTGCAGCGTCGGCGGCGGCGGACTGTCGGGAGGCGTGATGCAAGGTTGCAAATCTATTGGGTGGGATGACGGTCAGCACGCCCAGACCTTCCAGGACCACGCACCGACAACTGACGCACCCCGCAGTTCCTCTCATCGCGCTCGAGACCACCGGTTCCAATTGTCTGTATCAGGCACTCGCGGTGAACGATGGGCCATTCACTCCGGGCACGCTCTCCTCGGACGACATCCAAGTAGAGCATGATGCAACACATGACGTTAAAATCGCACACCTATCTACGCTCACATCGCGCGCGTCATCTCTCGGAGCGTCTTTTGCAGCGGCGGGAGTCGTGAAAATGGGGCTGAGCCGGAAGGGCAGCATCAAGAGCGTCTGTGTGCCGGACGAGCTCGCAATGCAGGCGGCCCTCTTGTTTGCAGGTAAGCAAGCTCGGACATACGTCTCGCGCCGCAGTGGACTGAGCGTCAGGGACAGAGGACCATAAGATGCTGATTGAGCTTGCGTGTTCCACGACACTCTCGCCTGCATACGTTCCTGCCCTGTTCAATAAACTCGTACCACCGACTTCCTCTGGCGTACCAAGGACAGTAGTGTTTGTCGTATGCGGTGGTTTTAAGATATCTTTGCGCGAGATGGAGGAATACAGTTCAATTGTTGAAGCAGACAAAACGCAGCGGAGACAGTGGAACATCCTCTGCAACGGAGAGGAGTGGATGATTGATAAATGAGCAGAGATGATGATGATGGTACAGATGAGGCGGCTACGATAGATTATTGATGCATGGTAATAGACATACGCGAGCGAGTCTGAATAAGGAGTCGTCGCATGCTCAAATAGATGATAACTGAACTCTGCGCACCTGGGATACCTGAATATCCCTTCGGTCGACTGGTGGTGTGAAGTCAGACTAGGTGTTCGTCGGCGTTGACGGTAGCACTGTGTTCCCGCTCTTTCTCTGCTCTCCTCTCTGCCTTGCGTGCTCTGATTTTGGCTAGCTCATCCTTGAGCGCACTTTGATCGGTGGGCAAATTCTGTGTGCAGGATTCAGCATGGATAAATACATTCTCTACGCTGGAATATCCTCACCGTGACAAGTCGCTCGTCAGGGGGGAAGATCTTGTCCTTGTACTGGAGCACACAAACACCGCATTAGTACCATGAATAATTCAAAGCGATATAATGACCCTTCCTCTCTGCACCAGCGGCACAGGAGAACAGAGTAAGGTGACATACCGAGAGAACATTTCGGCGGTACCAGTCCGGATCACCGTAATGTAGCATCATGGCGACGGGGAAAAACACATAGACGGCGAACTTGAATACTTCGAGATTAGGACCGCCCATTGCTCAAAACGGCCTGTAATTCGATGTCGCAGAAATTCGAAAAGTAGAGTTATGCCGGTTAATATTGACGCCCGGGTAGAACCGAAGTAGCCGTCGTGCGTCTTGTAGAACCAGCTGCAGTAAGGAAGCTAAGACAGTACTGGCAATCAGTCGCTTTGAGGTAGTGCGAACGCTGCTGCGCAGCCGGTCTGCGTCGATTGGAGGTGAAGCGGACGAAGTGCAAACGAAATACGAAGGGGAGAGCGCGGGAAAACAGGACCCCCGCAAATCCCCTAAGAGGTCCGATCCCAGACCCCCAAAAAAGGCCCCCCCCAGGGGCGAAATGTTCGATCCAAATTTGCTCAAATCCCCAAAATTGGGCCTCAAAAACTGGAAATGTTGCGTGCCTAAGACCCCCAAAAACCTGGCATCTGGAGGGAGGTTCGGTCCAGGGACCCCCAAAAGTCGCGTCATTCGGCGGGTTGGTGCCTCGAACATGACTGGTGCGGAGTCTGGCCATCCATCCATGCTGCTACCAAAATTAACCAAATGTTCTTCTTTCGGTTATCTATTCTACGAATCCATTTGCGACAATATATATTTTCAGCCGCTTTTGCTTGATTTTAAATGGCAACAGCTGCTTCTCGAAAACGCGCCGCACCTTCGGACGAGAACAGGGGCGAGTTGGATACTCAAAATGGTGCGTTAGCCTGGGAGATGGGAGCGGTGTCGAAGAAACTCAAGGAGGCGTAAATGTAACGGATATCTATAAAGTGCTTCCTATAGTTCCTAGGCCTTTATTTAATGTACGTGAGGCTCGCAGTACACGGCGAAAATCCTACGCGAGTTGGTGGACTCTCTGAGTCTCTGGGCGCTTTTTTGTAGGTTTGATCCCATATACCCCCAAATTTAGCCTGTTTCACGGGACCTTCGGTGCCAAATCCCCAAATTTGGCCCTATAGCGACCCCCAAATTTGGGTACCAGCGGGATCGGACCTCTTAGGGGATTTGCGGGGGTCCTGGGAAAACGGACGATCGTCATCCCAAGCTCCAGCGCTAAATAAGTAGCTTGTACTCGGACTACATGTTTCCAAAGTAGTCCCGCTGGCGTTATTCCCGCCAAGCTGACTGCTGTCGCGCAATTTACACACGATATTCAAACCATAGAGACTTCGAACCTTACGATGTGAAGATCGAAATCAAGACGGGCGCATCTTGGACTCGACATTCAGGTTCCGTTTCTCATGTCAATCAACTGGTTGGTGCCTGTCAGATCTAGCACAGCGCTACAAGCCTCGGAATTACAAGGCTGCTACCTTGCGGAACCTGGTCACTCGCCGATCGTGCAGGTACGAACATATACTGGAATCCATGTTGCCTGAAATTCTGTGATTAGTTGTTCTTGGCGGGTACTTTCACTGTCTACGGTGTCGATGGCTATTAATCTATCCGGTCATGTTCGTGGCCCTGACACAAGTTTACGAGACAGTGGAAGTCTGGCTGCGGCCGCACCATCGCCATTGTATTTCATATGGTAGACCCTGCAGGCTCCAATAAGACGGGTAGCTCCTTGGGATATTCACTCGTCGTGTCATGGTTGAGAACATAAAATCCTGGATAGCATCCCTAAGCGGCTCCGCACGTAACCGACTCATAGCAGCTGTCTCGGGAACACTAGCGGGATTGGCTCGATCGACGGGCTCCATTTCCCTCCGTTGGAACGCTCCAGGCTCAATCTACATATCCGCCAGTGCCTGTGTCCTAAGCCTTTTTCATTACATGGGTTGCTCATTTTTGTCAGGAGTGCCTTGGCTGTCGTCGGGTACGAACGCTCCCCGCGCTGTCTCTCCACTCAATATGGTGTTTCTCGAATCTCCAACGCTAGAATCTGAAACGCTCTAGCAAGCTTTTTGTTCGGATCGCGTACGCGCTGTCTTCCATGCATACGGATTCGGAACAAGTTCTCCCATAGTAGGAGTTGTTTTCTTTGGACACCGTGATTTCGTACTGTCCATGTAGATCCATTGGCTGTGAGCGATCCATGATCGGGTACAATTAAGCGGGCCAATTTTACCGCCGACGCCTGGAGCTAGTGGTCCCTGTTGAGAAGGAAAGACCGGAGCCACCAAGTATTTGGAGCCATTTTTTGAATACAAAAGCCAGCACTATTCGCTCCTAGCACTCCATTGAGCCCCAGGACTCAACAAGCCTCTACTGGACTCGTACTAGCAATTGTCACTCTCTCTTATTTGTGAGTCTACTGTTCTCTATGCGTATTTCCGCATGCTTACCTCTTCTCACTGCCAGCTCCTTCCAGAACTCCTAATCTGAAAATGTGTGTCGGCGAAAACTGTGCTCCCCAGGCCGTGCATTACATGAACGCGCAGTTGGCTGCGCTTCATGACAATGCCATCGCATGTCTCAAGGATCACAATGTTGATCACAAGGAACCGGAGCAGACGAGTTCGTTTGCTGCTATTCCGCGCCCTGCCAGCTGTTCCCTGACGCGCTCTTCGCAGGATACTCTCATGCTCTGGCTGAGTACACGTTCCGTGATACTCACACCTATGGAAAGCAGACTATGTTCCATGCGAAATTCGACAAACCCAAGCTCGAGTTTATCTGCAACCACGATGTCATCCTTCATTTGAAAATCCACAACGGCCATTATCGTCTTGATTACAATAAAGCTTCTAATATGTCGTACTCTCAGAAGTAGGTTCGACCTTTCTGTCGAGTTTCCCTTTATCTCATCCATTTGTTTCAGGGACCTCGTGCAAGCACTCAAGGAAGTTGATGTGGCGTTCCGCATCCGCTTCGATATCCACGGTCTCACCGGCAGGGATTCTAAGATTGGTAACGGCCAGAATCTCATACAATTGCTTATCCTTGACTTGCCGAGTATGTCGAGCAATTCTTGCGTTGCATACAGTGCTAACAAAATGCTATCCTCAGAGGCCCATATTATCTCGTCGGACCCCGCCATTATCATCGGCAGGGATGCATTTGTGCACTATATGTCTCAGTACCTTGTGTTCCTCCATCAGGCCGGAAACCACGTTCTCTTCTCGCTGCCCGATTTCGACGATGACCAGTATCGCCTGACCATCGACTACTCCCTCATGGAGTCTCGCGTCCCCGAAGTTCACGAGATCCATGGTATTAATGTGGACAAGATCAACATCTACCTGTCGTCTGTATGGCTCAAGGCTGCCATGCTCTTGGATGCCGCTGATGGCGTGGTTTCCGACTGGAAGCACGCATGTCTCGCCGAATACCGCAGCACCTGGTCTCATCATGGGGATGTCGATCAGCACTTCCACGTCCGTCTTGGAGCTCCGCGTATCAAGCCTATTTGCTCTCGGGAGGTCATCCTCTACTTCACAATCGACGAGGTCTCCTTCTATGAGTCTGTTGATTTTGACCTGTAAGTCCTACTGGTCGAACTGGCAACAGCATTTTATTCATTGCTCTTCGCTCCAGTGATCCGTGCAACAGCTACTCTGGCTGGGAAATTGCCGTCCTTGTCAACGTGATCCACGAGAAGGACCACAGCGGCCATGTCACATACTGCAAGCTTGACTTATCTAGTGCGTCTTCTTGCCTTTTCAACAGCTTTAGAGGCCTTATATTTCTATTATCCAGCTGCGCGTCCCTACCATTTGCACTGCAAGTTCGGCGAGATCGACGCCACTGACGTGATTGCGGTGGCTTACTTCACTCGTATCTTGGAGTTCTTCACCGTGCACTATCTCCAGATTCTCGAGAGTATCGAGCTGCACATTATCTATCACTTCGACGCTCGGTGGGATACAGGTAGCCCTACTCGTGGAGGAGGCATCGAATGGGATCCGCATTCTGACGACGGCCACAGCGGCGAGTGGGATGTCGTCAAGGTCGAGGAATGGGAGGAAACTCTGACGCTCTGCAAGATGTATGGCCTTGACCAGATCACTGCGATCTCCCAGTCGTCTATAATCGCTCACTTCCGGGGGCTCTGGGAGACGGGTCATTCTGCTCGACTCAGCGAGGCAGCGTCACTGGTGAAATGGGAATACGAAAAGTACTTCTCCGCCACTTTCGATCCCATTACTATCCGTCTCCTCAGCAACAGCCGCGCCATCGTCTGGATCCATATCAAACGCGGCCACCTCAAGCCATTGAAGCATGGACACCCGTGTGCCGAGTAAGCATCCGCTTCTGATTCCTTCCCAAGCTTCTCTGACATTATCACTCCCCACTCAGGTACGAAGACTACCACTTCGATGATTGGCATCTTGCTTTCGAGGTGGATTTGACGAAATCCGCTCACGACGACCTGCATGTCTCCGATACTTGGCGACACAAGTACAAAGAGACTGCAGTTTACAAGGCACACGGGCATCATACCGACCGCTTCCTCGAGCATCTCTGCCTCAATATGCACAGTGGGTATTTCCGTTTTGCACCTTGATTTGCATGGTTAATAAGTTCGGCCACGACCAGATGCTGAATTCCTTCACGAGTTTTCGACATTCCATGGCCTCTTCCAACACCACCATCACCACCACCATCAACACCGTCCCATCGACCAGCTCCGTGCAGCAATCCATTACATGCAAAAGCACTACCTGCCGCACCTCGTCCACTCGGGCCTGAACATCATCCACACCCTCCCGATCTGGATATCCGGCGACGCCAAGGACCACCCTAGCTGTGCGCTCACCAGCGTCGCGTTCCACGTCTACTCCAAGACGGTCATCACGCGTCACACGTGGTCGCACGCCGTCATCGAGCCCGTTATTCTCGTCCTCGGTGTGCGCGGCTACCGCGCGCTGCCCTGCACGCACCTCGAGTTCTCCGCCAGTTGGGTCGTGCGCGTCACGAAGGCGCTCTCGTACGGCACCGTGTGTATCTCGCGCGCGTCCTTCGTGGAGAAGCGCCTCCTCCAGCTGCTGACCAAGATCAACACCCTGACGACGGTCGTCCCCAAGTTTTATGGCGTGCACGATGACGTCTGGTCGCTGGAGCTCTCGACGTGGGCCGAGCATGACTGGCGCAAGAACCACGCGTGCAACTGGGTCCCGGTCTCGGAAGGGGATGGCTTCATGAAGTACAAGTGGCAGCACCGCGACTGCTGGAATTACGAGCATGAGGGAAGCGGTGATGTGGCGAACGGCACATACTCTGTGCACTGTGAGTTTGCGGACCTGCTCCCATACTGCCTCGAGCTGTACTGATCTCTTATATATTCAGGCTTTACGCGCAACTTCGTTGAGATGCCTACTGCGACCCGGCACAAGTCCCTGGACATCAAGATCTCGGGTGAAGTCGAGTTGAAGATGTCTTATAACTCTGGCACTCAGAGTGGAAGGTATGTCGCTGCACCCTAGTCGTAAAGGGGAAGCGCTGACAATATGTTTTGTCTAGTGCGAGATCCACAGCATCATGGCATGCTCTGCTGTGTGTCCACACCGACATCGACGGCATCAAGGTCAGCGTCGTCGGCTCCCCGACGGTCAAGATCGAGAAGACCGAGTTCGAAGGCAACTTCCACTCGGCCAAGTTCCCGGATCTGCACGCCAGCCTGCAGAAACACCTCCCGAAGACGGTTGATTTCTCCGAGGTTCTGCAGGAGCTGAGGACGTTCGAGGGCGTCTGGCAGTACGGCTTCCACGGCACGCAGGCGTACTATCTCGCAAACCCCGTCTTCACCCACCATGGCGATCTCATGTTTGAGTTGCGCCCCCAGGGCCAACAGACTCTCCGTCCGAAGCCCTCCTCTGGCCATCTCCACATCAGCAAGACCGTGAGCCCGCGGGGCACCATCGCGCGCACTGACTCTTGTAAGTCTGCTCTGGAATATCTGCGTCTTTCAGCCCTTCTGACTGATAGTTTGGCAGTCTTGGGTAAAGTCAAGTCCGCGATCCAGTCTGCCCTGCACGAAAGCAGCACCAACGGACATGTCCATGAGACTGCAGTTATCAACGGGCACAACGGGCATGCGCACCTGGACGTCGTCGTGAACGGGTCGAGCCACAGTGGCGGAGCGTACGCCATGAAGGCCATGAGCTACGACGTGGAGGTGAAGGAGGAGATCGAGTACGAGGAAGAGTCGGCGGAAGAGTTGTCCTTTCTCGTGCCTGAGGTGGAAATCGTGGTATAGACTCTGTTGTATCTGGTCTTCTCTGGGTTGCTGTTGTTGTTCTTGTTGCTGCTAGTCTATCTGCCTGAGCATCGCCCTTGCTGTCCACGCTCTCTATTGTTGTTGGTTTATTTTAGTCTCATCTGTTAGTTCCGGGATTATGTACTCGTGTACTTAGTACTCCTTACTGCCGCAATCATACACTCTTTTCTACTCCGCCGCCGGTCGGTAGTGAGAACACCTGTGTTGAAATGTAGGATCCTTACTGATAATCAACACCGGAGCGTATTACTTTGTTCTCACCGCTCAGCTAGTAGTAATGACAGAATTGATTGTCGGAATTTCCAGTGTCTATGCTCATTACATACGCATCACAAGACTTTGATAGTATCTACTTCGATTGTTCTTCCTTGGTTCCTTACGTGTTTGCTGGCGTCGTCCACTACAAACACAATTTTTCATTTCTTCATTCTGGAGCTCCCAACGGAGATCTAACGAATATGACGTTTCAGCACGCATCGACCGAGACCGTCGTCTACACCGCGACCGTTCCGTTGACTTCTATCGGCTGGGAAGCTGCCATGGAAAACTTGGCTTTCCAGGATGTCGGGCAGTTTCCCTTGCGAATGCAGATAATTGAACTGTGTCCGATTTCCACCAGGGGCGGAGAGAGAACTCGCCGGATTGCAATGCAGCGTGTTTTCGATCTGATCATGATCAATATGAATTGCCACATGAGACAGTACTGACTCTCTGAGTAAGTGACGGTAGGGTTTCGGTCGATTTGCTCTTGCCATGCACGTTCGACGTTAAGCGATCCTATCATCGCCACCTTTTAATCGCCAGCCGAGCAGAATGAGGATTGCTTGTTTTGGTACGACAATATCATCGGACTTTTGAAGTTGTAAAGGTCAATTGATTTCGTCTCTGCGGATTGTCGAATTATACATACTCATGGCAGCAAACAGCATGGGCAGTACCGTGACCTGGGTCCGCAGCTCCCTCATCTTGACCATTCAAAGTCAAGTCAAGTGCCTCATTTTTTGAAATTGGAGGTTGAGTGGGAATTGCCAGTTCCGTGAACTACTAGTACCTGTCGTGCAGATGCACTGGCAGATCAACCTCGCGGGCTTCATACATTGGTGACCGCCTACCGTCAGGGGCGGCATGAACGGTCCTCACACAATTGTGGTCTGGGCATGTACTGTCGATTCCGTCCGTGAAGGCAATCATGATACAGCAGGCCACACACATACTCGGTACAGTAGACAATCTCATAATGCATAGGCCGAGCCGGGAACCAACCTGGGGTCAGCCACCTAGTTGTCAATATGCTCATGCATAAAATCTCATAATGCATACGCCAGGTGGGGGACCAACGTGATGCATTATGAGATTGTCTACTATAGTCAATCCGACTCAAATCGAGATTGCGGGCGCTAACGTCGTGACAGCTCTCCCACTGCACGTTTGGTTAGGACCCCGGCTAATCCCCCTAGAGCCTCGATCCCTGGAGACCCACTTTCGGACCTAGAGATGTTGCCTGATTCGGACAAAAAAGATCGAACCTCAAGCGTTTAGTTCGATTTTCGGACCCAGAAAGGATCGAACGTCGCCCGAATTTCCCGGCGCCTACGGCGCCGGCACTGCCCGGAAGTTCAGTCCATTTGCGGGCAATCCACGTGGGATACCGTCCGATGCCCCCCTAAACGGACGTTTCGGACCCCTTCCGGATCGGACCTCAGCCTGGAAGGGGTCTTTTCGGGCCAAAATAGCATCTAACATGCCGCCCCTTTGACCCCCTTTTCGGACATTTTGTATCGAACATTTTGGGTCCTCGACCCCCATTTTCGGACTTTTAGGCATCGAGGCTCCTGGGGGATTAGCCGGGGTCCTGTTTGGTTATGCTCTCACAGGTACTGTCATCTGCTCTCAGAGCCGACAATCCCTCTCCCTATTGTTCTTCTTCTATGGTACGTCGTACTCCAAGCCATCTCCACGGTGTACTCGTCCTTCTCTCCAGCGCAACTTTGATAATGCTTTAGACAACGTCTCCCATGGAACATAAGTAAGTAATATATCGTTCCATGAATATTTCAAGCTCACACGAAAACTACGAACTGCTAGTACCGAACGCGCTTCCGTCGCAAGCGATTGCGTTTTGACCGGGGCCTGATCCCGATACGGGGGAATTCCATTCCATCTACACTGTCAAAGAACAGAGTTCCACTTAGCATGAGATGGACTAAGCCTGAAGCACGACCCATGGGCCGACGTATCTGCTAGCGCATGGCTCGTATCTCCATCGTGCTTCTCCTTCGCTGCCGTCGGTCTCATCAAATCCCCGTCGTCTGCCCCCCACATGACGGACCTTGTTGGAAGGGAGTGCCACCCATTATCCATGAATTTCACGATGGGGCCTGCCTGGCGTCTGCTCTGACACGTATGATAATGATTCCTTGGCAGAGGATCTGATCATGTCGGACGGAGGTTTCTTAACTTCGGTTTCAACATTCAACGGTTGTCGTGCGTGGGCCAGATGACTCGCTCCCAGTCTAAGGTCAAGCGGAGAAAGTTGCCACCCAAACATTCCCTGCATGAACCCTGAATGAGACAATGACATTTTGCGAACGGCGAATAGGAGGCGCAAACTTTGTCAGGTCGCGATGCATATAAAGGCCTTGACAACTCCCCTTGTTGTCCCCACTGCACTCCCAAGAGCGAGCAGTTGTCTTCCAAAGCGTCTCTAGTCTGTTCCTGTTCCTGCTCCCTCCCTTTACCTCTTGTGGCATTTTATTTGCATCACTCTTCAAGATGTGTGTCGGCGAAAACTGCGCGCCCCAGGCCGTGCATTACATGAATGCGCAACTGACTGCACTCTACGAGAACGCGTTGTCATGCATCAAGCACCACGACGTTGCCCAGAAGGAACCGGCCCATACGAGTTCGTAGGCGCTGCCTTTCTATCTATTCCGTTGTCGATATCCCTGACATCGCGTGTAGGATACTCCCATGCGCTTGCCGACTACTCCTTCGTCGACCCGCACATGAAGGGGCATCACACGATGTTCCAGGCGACCTTTGCGAAGCCCGAGCTAGAGTTTATATGCAACCACGATGCCATCCTGCGGCTGAAGATACAGAAGGGCTACTACCGGCTTGATTACAACAAAGCCTCTAACATGTCTTACTCCGAGAAGTATGACGATATTTAATCTACTCCATCTACCGTTCTCATTATCGAATCCAGGGACCGCTTGCAGTCGCTCCACGAGGTGGAACTTGCCTTCCGCGTAAGATTCGACATTCATGGCTTGCGCGGCAAGGACGCGAAGATCGGCAACGGCCAGAATCTCGTACAGCTCGTCATCCTTGACTTGCCCAGTGCGTACGAACGTCACTCTGCTGCTCTAGGACGCTAACCCATCTTCACGTCCAGAGGCCGAGATGATCTCAGTCAAGCCCGCCATCATCATCGGCCGAGACGCATTCATCTACTATCTCTCTGAATACCTCGAGTTCCTCCACCAGGCGGGCAACCACGTCCTCTTCTCGCTGCCCGACTTTGACGACGATCGGTACCGCCTGACGATCGACTACTCGCTGATGGACTCGACTATTCCCGAGGTGCAGGAGCTTCACGGCATCAGTGTGGAGAAAATCAACACCTACCTGTCGTCGGTATGGCTCAAGGCCGCTATGCTCCTGGGTGGCCCGCAAGGTCCCGTCACGGACTGGAAGTACACCTGTCTTGCCGAGTATCGCAGCACCTGGTCGCAACACAAGGACTCCGAGGTGCACTACCACGTCCGGCTCGGGGCCCCGCGCATCAAGCCTATCTGCTCACGTGAAGTTGTCCTGTATCTCCCCGTGGACGAAGTCTTTTTCTACGATAGCACCGACTTTGACCTGTGAGTTGTGAATTCCATCTGCTTTATGAAGCATTTATGAACGATCCTGGCAGTGAGCCCATTCGGCAGTATTCGGGCTGGGAAATTGCCATTCTGGTCAATGTCATCCACGAGAAGGACTCGGAGCATGTCACCCGTTGTACTCTCGATTTGACCAGTGAGTTCCAAAGCTTCCTGTGATCGCTTGCAAACAGCCTGACACATGGTCCTGCTCGTTCACAGCGGCTCGCCCCTACCATCAGCACTGCCAGTTCGTTGGCATTGACGAGACGGATGAGCTTGCGCTTTCATTCTGCACCAGCCTGTCGGATTTCTTCACGTCCGGCTACCTCGATATTCTGGAGAGCGTCGAGTTCCACGTGATCTACCACTTCGATTCCCGCTGGCACGACTGGCACGGGCCCCTTGCTATTACTGGAGGTGAAATCGATGAAACAGAGGAAACAGAGATCACCGAAGAGGAGTGGACGGTGACCCATGAGTCGAACAACACCACGGTGAAGGAATGGGTCGAGACTATGACACGCTGTAGCTCTTCTAGCTTCGATCAGATCACCGCGATCTCGCAGTCATCTATGAATGCTCAATTCACGGCGCTATACGAGATGGGCCTCGTCGCTCGGACCACGGAATACACATCGGTGCTGGCGAAGTGGTCCTACGAAGAGTATTTCTGCTACGTTCAAGCCGATGACTCTTCGCTTGCTCAGCAATGGCCGTGCGATTGTCTGGATCCATATGGAACATGGTCACCTCAAGACCTTGAAGAACTGGCAGCTGCATGACAGGTCGGTGCTCAATTTATTACAATACAGTATTCCCTATTGATCGTTTGAAAATCCTGCTCAGGAATGAGAAGTACGATTTCGATGGCTGGCACCTTGCCTTCGAAGTCGACTTGAAAAAATGCTCCCATGCCGAGTTGCATGTCTCTGAGAGCTGGAGGTCCCAGTATCAAGATAGCGCCGTCTTCAAAGCTCACGGGGATCGCCAAGACCGTCGTTTGGAACATCTTTATCTGGACCTTCATCGTGCGTCCCCTTTTTACTGTTTGATATGGTAGAATAGCCCCCATGTCTTACTGTGTCTCTGCACAGACGCGGAGTTCCTGCACGAGTTCTCGAGCCTCGAGGGTCTGTTCCAGAGGCAGGATCACCGTCCGATCGACAAGGTCCAAGCCGCCGTACATTACATAAAGAGCTACTACTTGCCGCAACTGATGCACTGGGGTTTGCACATCCTCTACACCGTCCCGATCTGGACGTCTGGCACTGCCGAGTCGCTCCCCTCATGTGCATTAACGAGCATCGCCTTCCATGTGTACTCAAAGACGAAGATCACTCGCCACACCTGGGCGCAGACTTCCGTCGAGCCTGCCATCGTCGTCCTCGGCATGACGGGCTTCCGATCGCTGGTCAGCACACATCTCGAGTACTCCGGCAACTGGGTCATCCGCGCTTCCAAAGGTGTTTCCTACGGCACCGTTTGCATTTCCCGATCCACCTTCGTGGAGAAGCGCATTCTTCACCTGCTGACTCGCATCAATGCCCTCACAACGGTTGTTCCCAAGTTCTATGGCGTGCACAACGGCGTATGGAAACTCGATCTCACCACCTGGGCCGAGCATGACTGGCGGAAAGGCCAGGACTGCAACTGGGTCCTCGATTCAGACAAAGAGGGCATCATGAGATACAAGTGGCAACATCGCGACGTCTGGCACTATGAGCACGAGGGTAGCGGTGAGGTCGCGAACGGAACGTACTCAGTGTCTTGTGAGTCGTTTGGTGGCTCTTTCCCGACACTTTCTGATCAGCTTGCTGCAGGCCTCACACGCAACTTTGTTGAGCTCCCCGTTGCGACGAAGAAGAGATCTCTGGACATCAAGGTCTGGGGTGAAGTCGATCTCGAGATGTCCTACAAGGCTCACACACAAAGCGGAAGGTACGCACCCATTCTCCACTCGACGACTCGTAACGCCGTACTGACAAGCCTGGCATCTTAGCGCAAAATCATCGGCACGCTGGGAAGCCCTCATCGTCGTGCAAACTGACCTAGACGGCCTGCGCGTAAACGTGCTCGGCACGCCGACCGTGCACGTCTCCGAGACGCACTTCGCCGGCGACGCCGCGTCCGCCAAGTTCACGGACCTGCACACGAGCCTGCAGGCGCACCTCCCGCCGGCGATCGACCTCGCGGGCGTCCTGCGCGAGCTCAAGACGTTCGAGGGCGTGTGGCAGTACGGCTTCCCCGGCATGCAGGCGTACTGCCTCGCGAACCCCGTGCTCAACAGGCAGGGCGACATGCTGTTTGAGCTGAGGCTGCACGGGCAGTCGTCGTCGTCGTCGACAAGGTCTTCGGGCTTCCGCAGCGTGAGCGCGACGGTCAGTCCTCGGGGCACCATAAGCCGGACGGGTTCGTCGTGTGAGTTCCCCGTCTTGCCGACTCGTCACTGTCCTTTCTTGACTAACGTGAACAAATAAATGTTGTAGTCCTCGGGCGAGTGCGGACCGCCCTCTCATCTGCCATCCACGAGAACGGCGGCGCGAATGGCCATGCAGTGACGACCCACCAGAACGGCGCTAACGGCCACACAAACGGGTCCTACACGCTCAAGACCATGACGATCTCGAACGAATCCAAGACGGAGACAGAGGTGTACGAGGACGCCGGGGAGGAGTTCAGCCAGTTGTCCTTTCGGGTGTCTGAGGCTGCGACGGTTTGAATGGCTTAGCTGCGTGTGGTCTTGTTGGTATTCTGACTGTCGTTGTTGTTGCTGCCCGTGCTGCTGTTGAGTTGACCTGTAGGTTCATCTTGCAGGGGATATTGTGCGTTTCTTGGAGTTGTGGATGTGGTTGTCTCTGGAATACCATTCTGCGCGAAATATTGTAGTCTGTATCATCAAATGCTCTCGTTTATCCTGTTCGTTTAGCGCAAGTAAAAAGTTAATAGCATGTGCATATTCTGTCACCTCCTTCCCCCGTCCAGTCTGCCATTGTCATGAGTGTTGATCGCACGCCAGAAATGCTCGCACCGAGCATCAGATTCGACAGACAGATTGCATCATGATCATACATTGTCCAGAATGCTTCCTATCGTACATCAATTGTACCCTCCGAGACCGCAGCCTCGCCATCGAATTTTTGGTGACTAATCATACAGCAATGCATCCTCGCGCCTTCAAACCCATGCAAACCGTCAAAAGCCCGTTCAGCACTGCTTGGCGTACGTGCCGCTCGACTGACTGCCTGAGCCCTCTTCAAGCTTGCCATGGTGGCCCTCGACCGTCTTGCGCCCCTCGAGGGCGTTCAGCGCATGCGCCGGCGAGTCTGCCTTTGCGAGGCTTTCCGTGACCTCGATCTGCAGCGTAGAAAGTTCATATCAGTCCCGTTACGTGTAAAACGCTCATTTAGAAGTTCGCGGCCACTCACAATGTCTGCCACCAATCGGTCCAGCATCACCGCGGTCGTATTCTCGCGCACGACGACGCGCAGGATCTGCACGTTCTCCAGGTTCGGCGCGAGCTCGTAGTTGGGGACGATCCAGCCCTTCGCGCGGAGCAGCGTCTGCACCCAGTGCTGCTGCACGTCTGGGTTCTCTTGACGGAACGCGTCCGAGAAGCGGAAGGATACGACGGGCAAGCCGGGAACATAGTTCTGTAGGCGCAACATGGTATCAGAACGAGATCACAGCAAGGGGAAAGGGAGAGAAGCATGAACGCACTTCAACATTCCCCTCGTCGAATCCCACCACCTGCTTCGCACCGCTCAAGACGCCGTCCACCGGCCGATGAATGTCGCTCAAGACCGTATAAAGCCCGCTCTTTTCCAGAGCACGGCTCAACATCCGCGCATTCTTCATATCCGCCAGCGCCACCGCGCGGTAGCCCTCGAAACCGAGATGCACAAAGTTGAAATACTGCGCGATGATGGGGTGTGCGGGCCGCGAGAAGTTGAGCGAGAACGAGTACTCGACCGAGCCGAGGTAGTGCAGCTCGAAGATGAGGTCCTTCGGGAGGTACTCCTTCGAGCGCCACACGACCCACCCGACGCCAACGTACGACAGCCCGAACTTGTGGCCGGAGGTATTAATCGAGACGACACGCGGGATACGGAAGTCCCAGGCAAGCTTGGGCGTCGCGAAGGGCGCGATGAACCCGCCGGACGCGCCATCGACATGAATGGGGACGTCATGCCCGGTGCGCGCCTGAAATTCGTCCAGTAGCTTCGCCATCTCCTGCACGGGCTCGTAGTGACCCGTGTATGTGCCTGTGGGGAGCGTAACCGTCAGCACTCGCATATACCAGTTCCAAGCAGGCGCGTGACGCACTTCCGAGAATGACATACACGCCGATCGTGTTCTCATCCACGTATTCCATCGCCTTCTTCGGGTCGAGCCTGTATTTGCTCTCCTCGGAGATGGGCACCAGGCGCGCCTCGACATCAAAGTACCGGGCAAACTTCTCGAGGGCGACCTGCGCATTCGCGCCCATGACGATGTTGGGACCAGGCTCGTGGATGGACTTGCCCTCGGCCTTGCGCTTCTCCTGCCAGCGGCGCTTCATGGCGAGCCCGCCAAGCTGGATAGCCTCAGAAGAGCCAGTGGTGGCAGTACCGATGGCCTGCTGGGCATGGGGGGCGTGCCAGAGGTCGGCGAGGATGGAGACGCAGCGGGTGTGGAGAATCTCTGCGGTGAGAAGGGGGATGGTCAGCGTATACAGGCGAGACGACAGAGTGGGACGGACGGGTCATGGGATACTCGTCCTGATCGATGAGGTTCTTGGAGATGTTCTCCATCATGAGCTGGTCAGCCTGCTTGGGCATCCAGGTATGTACAAAGGAGGCAAGGTTGAGGGCAGGGGTACCGTCGAGAGTGAGCTCGTCATGGATGAGTTGGTAGGTGGCCTCAGCGTCGGTGCCCTGGTACGGGGGATGTAAATATGGAGGGACCATATAGTTGGGAATGGTGACAAACCTTGGAGGGCATGCTGTACTTGGGGATGGGCTGTACGCCGTAGCGGGCGCCATAGGGAAGAACGGCGTCATGGCCGGTCGAGCTATGGACGACCTTTTTGTGGCTATGGTGGTCCTATTGGGTTGGGAGGAATACGCGTTGAGCGATGGCCAAGAATGTAAAACGAAGGACATACCTGCGCCTGCTTGATAAGGGCGTCGGCGTTCAAGTGCTGAGAGAGGACGCTGTAAGGGCGACGGGAAGTCAAAGGAGTGAGGAGGGGACGGACCTTGGAAAGGGCCATTGTTGTTGAGAAAGGGAGATGAGTGGTGGGGAACGAGAGGGGGATTGGGAGAATGGACGCGAGACATGGACGGACTTTATAGACCCTAGGACGGCGATGGATTCACACCAGAGGCAAGGTTTGTGACGGACCCAAAGGGGACAGGAGTGCTTCGGCGAGAGATGGGATGATGTCATCCGTCACTGGCCGGTCATGGCAGACTTCAAATTCGAGCACGCCGAGTGTCTCCTTTTCGCATGGCGCGTTTCCTTTCCTCTCTTGTCCCACCTTCTCCATTCATGATCTGCGCATGGCCCGCTTCTCGCCCCAGCAGGCCGCAGCCCGCTCAGCAACACGGCGCGACGATTGGGACCGGACGCGCTGATGGAGCAAGACGCGTCTCGTCACATCACGTGCACGTGTCTCGCCGTGCCTGCCTCGCCTGCTCATTTGTCCACCCTCCCACTCCCTCCCGTGCGCAGTCTCCCTCGACTAATCTCATCTCGCACAATCCACTCCCCTTTCGTCACCCCCGGCTGCACTAATCCCCATCCATTTCGGCCCCGAGCTCCACCACACTGCATCCTGCACAGCCTGCCCCTCCCATCTCACCCTCATCTCCGCCATCGATTCTTCTCCTCTCCCTAGCAGCCCTCACGTTCGTACTCAGTGCCAAAATAGCCCGCGTCATGGGATTCCCCACTGCAACGTGCTTGCGCGTGGTGTGACCGCGAGCCACCCACAAACGACGGACAATACAGGCACCCCCATCGCTGTGCTGCCTCGCGACATCCGTGCAGCGCCTTGAGACCCTAGTTCGCGGTCTAGACAAGCCCAGCTCCTGGCGCGGGTACTTCCACCGACAACTTCATCTCTTGATCTTGTGCGAGACGGCAGCATCTCTTGACAGATGCCGCGATTGATGAAAGTCATGGCACCTACAGAAGCAGCCCAAAACATATGGGTGCATCGTCGGAACACTAGGTGTCGAACATAGAATGATATGACGAGAGCAGACCGCACGCCGTGAGTGACCGCCCTTGTTACCAGCGTAGCGCGCGACAACGGTCCAATTTTATCATGCACTTTGCCAATTGCGTGTGATTTCTGGTGCACAACGGCTTCGCGCAGCAATCATATCCTTGGAACATTGGTCAATCTGCACACAGATCAATCATGAGCACATATAATTTCATGCGCAACGCTGTGCCTGCAAGTCCAATACACACAGGCCTGTTAACGCACGTCTCAACATAGAGGTGTCGCAAATTTGACCCACCTCAGGCAACATGAGTCAGTGTTTCGAGCGGACCCCCGTATACAACTGTCGCATATTGATCAGCCTACCGAGTGCCTACCGTCATGCTAAATAGCTGGGTATGGCCCGCACATATCGGACACGTCTCATCAATGAGTGATGCCTGGTTATTCACTCGTTTCTTTTCACCGAGCAAGGACCCGCCAGGCGTTGAGCTTTCGCAGACAGCGGATTTCACGTCCAGAATGCCAGTGGTACATCTTGCAGGCGCGTATGCGCATACACACCATGATTGGATAGGGAGGCTTAACCATGAACGTTCGAACGTTTGGGCTCCGGCAAGACCTCCTGTACTCCTCGTACGAGGGCGCTATCGTTCTCGACACGGCTTGTCGCACCGTGCCCGCGTTGATACGACTGTACTCCTTTGCGCATCTCACGTTTGAGATATAGCGTGGGTTTCAACTGTCCGAAGCCGCAGGCGCGACCGGACGGCGTAAAGTCCGTACGCGCGTGTGAATAGCAGTCTCCTGGATCATTAACTGTCCCCCATTTATCAATTCTGAATGCATAGAAGAAGAGTATATCTGCTATCGCACCTTGGCCTTGTTATGCGCGAGTGCATTCTGAATCTGGTTAATATCGTAATTTCACGCACTTGTCATGGAGTTGCATAGACCTCTGCTTCCGCTTGAGAGTTGTGTTCGCGAATTGGTTTAAGTTGGCACGGTGCGCGTTATACTCGTTCGCAGGCGAAAACAAGTGGTCACTGAGAATACATGACGCTGACTTGACTTTGCAAAGCACTTCGGCACGCAGTAGTGAACGTGAACACTGAACTGAGGACGCCCACATAGAAGGCACATAACACAGCATAACCGTGTGACACTCTATAACACTGTGGACCGTGACAAACAGGCGCCCAGCCAAACTCAAACAAATATTCGCGACGCGAGTTTGACGCGTCTCTTCTGCGCCCGACGCGTTCCTCGTATACCGGACTCTGGCTCGTCGTAAACGTCTCACAGGTTCATTTACTTCCTAGTCTCGTCTCCGGCTTATTCACGCTAGTCACAAAAATGTCGGTCAACGACCCCATGTAAGCCCGCTCCTCTTCATTTTTACTTCCACACAGTCCAACCCGCTACACAGACCGGTCCCTTCCATCCCGCTCACGCGTCCCCCGACGACCGTCCTTGCCCCCTCCCCGCGCACGCCTTCCTTCGTTCTCGGCTCGGCCAACCGCTCATACAAGCATCAGTATGCGACTATATACTTTGCGCGGCTGCAGCTGATGCGGAGGCCCGTACTTGCACGAGCCCGGAGGAGGTGGAAGGGCGTCGCGGGTACGTACTTCTGACGCGTTACTGTGCCCTTGGTTTGTGGGCTCACGTATCGCCTCTACTTTCTGGGGTTTGTGGCTGGTGTAGATGGGCGCGACCCGCCGTTTGTGTTGCGCATGCTGGACATGGAGAAGGGCCAGCTGTGTTTTATTATTGGGACGGTGTACATGGACATGCCGCTCAAACCAAACGTCCTCGAGGACATCGCGCGCGACGTACGTCCCTACCTCTCTCCCCGTCCCCTGACTCCACTTCATGTCCGCATACAAATCCCACTTCATGCTAACGCGCGCACAGCACTCGCTCCCTGCCCCACCCCCACGGCCGAAATATCACTCCCCCTCGGACCAAGTCACCCTTGAGGACGAGTCCGGGCGCATCATCCTTGTCGGCGATCGCGTGCGCGCGGCGCGCCTCGTCACGGGAGTCGTCCTGGCTGCGCTGGGGGTCGAGACGAGTGGGGGCGAGTTTGAGGTGGTGGATGTGTGCTCGGCGGGGATGGCCCCGCAGCCGGGGGCGGATCTCAGCTGGGGGACACAGAGTAGCCAGGAGAGCGCAGGGGATAAGATGGATGTGGACGGTGCGTAGCCCTTTCTGTGGTACTATGCTAGCAGCAGGGTATTTACAGGGTACATGCAGAGACACCTGGGAGTAGGTCGGTACCGGGACAGGAGGAGGACGAATGGATAGCACTCGTCTCCGGGCTGGAGGTTGGCGCACACTCTCCTGCGGACGCGCAGATCCAGATGCTTGTGGAATACCTCACGGGCGAGGCAGGTGGGCCGGACGAACAGACCATAGCTGCGCGCATAACGCGGCTGATCGTCGCGGGAAACTCGCTCGCGCCGATGCTGAATATAAACGGGAAAACAGATGAAGAAGAGAAAGTCGAGAGGAAAGCGGTGTGTCGCCTCGCTCTGTGCCACTCCAATTTCATATTGACTGACGAAACTTACCGTCCGGCTGGCTACAGCGTCGTTATGGCCACGACCCCGCGCACTTTTCACCGCACCCCACGCTCACGCTGTCGGGGTATCTCACGGACATTGCGCGCGCTATGCCTGTTCACATATTGCCGGGCGCGACCGACCCTGCTGGGACGCTCCTCCCACAGCAGCCTTTCCCCCGTTCGATGTTCGGAGGCGCCGCGGCCTTTGCGAGCTTCGCGTGCGAGACGAACCCGGCATACATACGCGTGGGATCCTCCCACTCTGACGCCTCGCCCTCGTCAGACTCGGCCAAGGGCAAACAAAAAGCCTCGGCATCGACCCCGAAGCCGGAGGACACTACCGCGCCTTCCGGCTCGACACCCGCACGCACTCTGCTCGTCTCCTCCGGACAGCCGGTGGATGACATGTACAAATACCTCCCCACGCCGCCGTCCACGCGCCTCTCCATCGCCGCGTCCTCGCTCAAGTGGCGTCACCTTGCGCCGACGGCCCCGGACACACTGTGGTGTCACCCATATAGCGCCACAGACCCATTTATCATCACAGAGACGCCCGACGTGTATGTTGTCGGGTGCCAGCCGGCATTTGGGACGCGGGTGGTACATGAGAGCGGGTGGGGCCCGCGGAGGAAGCAGGAGGCGGACAGTGGGGAGGGGATAATTGAAGATGAGGTGATGGAATGGGATGGGGAGGAGGGAGAGGAAGACGTAGGAATGGAGGACGAGGGAGGGGAGAGGAAGTGTCGGGTTATACTGGTGCCTGGTTTCAGGGAGACTGGAATCCTGGTGCTGCTTAATATGCGGACGTTGACGGTAAGGACGGTGCAATTCGTGGTGGAGGGGATGAGTGCGGGCGGAGGGGAGACATGATGCAACTTGATTCTTGGGTATAAGAGGAGTTGGTATGTTTATTTTCTCACTGTGTATCGATACGATCTAGGTTAAGATTGTGCATGGCTCTGATATCGCTCGGGCTGTGAGGAATATGGATATCTGGGCTGTACGTATGTAGGGGGAGTTCCACCATGGACAGTGGTCGGACGCCTTCCACATATGTGCAGCCTATGGCTTGGCTGCTGGATTATGATTACGATCAATTCCCCCTGTGCTCGCGACTCGTAATAGGTGGGTGAATCGCCTTTCTCGTCGACACTCACTCCTCAATCTTCCACGTCTGCAATCAGGAAGTGACTCAAAAGTTCGTTCGGAAATGTTTATATGATTGGTATGATTTTTATATTGGATTATATAACACAAGATATCATCCGTACAACGGATCAGAAGCGAAACGATTAATGCTCTCTAGACGCGGTGCTCCAGGGGGTGTCATTTCCCTGTCGAATGGGTCCTCCGTTGCTCCCGAAGCAGGCAGGGCTGGCGTGGGTAAGACGATGTCGATGGTAATGTCCGCCTCGTCCAGTGGCGGTGTGATTAGACCAGACTCATTGATGATGATTGATTCGTCCCCGAAAGGAATCGGGCTCGACAGACCCGGGGGGAGGATCGAATATGTGAGGAGTGATCGGTCGGAGCCACTGCGCTGCATGTCGACGTTGTCGAAATCTCCCGCTACTACCGTGGTAGTTTGGAATAGAGTGGGCGGGTGCTGCTGAATAGGCAGATGGAAGCTGGTGGGTAGCCCAAGGCCGAGACCGGTGACCGGTGGCAGATGAGACTCTGAATATATGACGGTGGTAGGTGCACTTGGGGACCGGTGCGAGTATGATGGTCTGCCTTGGCGATAGGTGGAGCGAGCACTGCGTGTGGATGCCCTTGCGAGAGTGAAGTCGACGTGAATTGCCATGTCGTCGGCAGCAGAGGCCGACCAAGCCAGATCTCGAAGTGATGGGGGCAACGATCGTGTTGATGGTGAACGGATATGCTGTATGTCCTCGAGCTCAAAGTCTGCTTCGTACGCTGTCTGATCTGCGTATTCATGATCAGCGCGAATGGAGAGCTCGGGTAGAGAAAGACTGCGCGCCCCTAGACCAGCTAGAGGATGCCTTTGAGAAGTAGCAGATTGCATGATAAGTGGTGTAAGTTTAGATGAAATAAAGTTGGGTACTCAACACGGTCTATCATTGCTTTTATGCTCAGCAGACCTCGATGGACCTGTTCGGGAAGAGTGGCGTCGCATCCTCCATGCAATGTCCCGTCGGACCGACATGCATCGTCTAGAGCCGGCGGATGTTACGGCTTGCATCCGCTCGGAGGCGGCGTCGGAAATGTATGTCGGGCACGCGATCACGTGATACGCGTTGGACGCGTCATGAATCCTCCGACTGTCTTCCTCCATTGTAATTCAGACCAGTAATCCGTCATATACCTTGAAGTTCATCTCAAAATATCGGTGATTATCTAACTACTGACTCGATTGTATGACCGCCGAGTCGCGTCTGTAGGCCGCTCCTTTCACAAAACATCCGGATGCGCTTTTGATTCCGTGTCCGGCGTCGGGACACGTCCCTAACATACCGATAGATTGCCTTCAATATCCAGCCATATTTAACAACGGATACCGCAATACTCGTGATGGGACGGAGGACTGGTCTTCTGAGCAACATCGCTGCTAGGACTGGATGCAGCTGCATTGCATTGTAGTATCGCACGACAGGTATGGTGACGATATCAGTATGCTCAAATCATATGACTGGACGGTGAAATCCTGCGTGGCCTGCTTTTGCCATGATTTGTCGCACCTTGTTTTCTAAGAGACAAGACTCCTGCGCACCTTGGGACCTAACCCCAGGCTGGGTTTTAAAGGCTGTCTCAGTTGAGCAGGCCAAAAGACATTGTTGGTAAGATAGATACATTTCCTCCTGTGTTTATCGTAAGTTGAGGACAATTGACGGGTTATTCTACTAGCTTATGCTGAAGAGGAGAGCAAGAGAGTCACTCAACTCAGAACTGAGCGAACATGAATGGATGACGCCGGCCACGTGTCATCGGTGTTCAGGCGAACACGATCAGTTACTAGGCGCTTACAAACTACAGATTGCCGACTTGCGCACACAGCCTGAGGGGCGACCAGAGTAGTAACAGTAACAGTCGTTCACTGTTACTATTCAGCGGTCTTATTCGGCAGATGTGGACCATGCGCACAGGGACCTTACTATATGAGGCAATCAGTCCGGCCACAGCGAAAGCATCCCAGAAAGTCACGGCAGTCACGTGGAAAGCCTGGTATGAAGCCGGCCTGTTCCAATTATACGCCCTATCTCGTTAAATGCGCGAACGAGGCTTTAGCGTGCCCACCTGAGCGCGCCCGGTTCGGGGGACCCCCCCGAGCGCAGCGAGGGAGGGGAGGGCGCGCGAATGGTGGGCCCTCTTTGCGCGCCCGGCAAAATTCCTGCCCACCGCGGACCCTTACCATTTATAGAAAACACCGCGATCGGCAGTAACACTGAGGTGAGAGTTACTATTACTACTCTGGTATATACTCACACAGCCTGTGCTGAAGCTCACAGTCGACACGGCTTGCCTCTTCTTTCTATGATACTGAGTACTGGACTACTAGTATAGTAACTAAGATGCTCGCCAGTCTGCCACAGAAGATTTCTGTTCCTTTCAATCTTCTCGGTGACGAAGCTAAGCTCGCTTTCCGCAGCCAACCTACCGGTATTGCTAAGTTAGCATCAACACGGGTATGTCTCCGAGTCTAAGCTCTATAGTATGGCTTCGGTGATTAAGACTCAAATGACTGTCTAGCAGATTGCAGATACTGATGCGTACTGGGACCAAGTGAGTCGTTGCATAGTTCAGAAACTCCTTGTCTCACGCTTCCGCTCTCTCAGTATGTGACGCTGTTCGACTCGGCATCCGATGTGTTCACGCTTATTTCGCACAACGATGGTACGCTTCTGTGTCCTCAAGCTTGCCAAACTGACCCACTTCGATGTAGTCCGACGTGCGTTGTTTGATGCGCCTGAGAACGTAGCAACATTGATCCGCGTTATCACATCCCGACTATTCAACCTCGTGTCCGACCACACATTCCCCAGCGCGGCAAATGCGTCTGTGGCCTCCTTTGCCTCATCGTTCATGAAGACATTGTCCCCGCGGAACACCACGAAAGAGGCCCTCAACTGCATCCGCGTGCTCCAGCGTGTTCTCCCGGCTGTGTTTGAGCTCGAGAGCGAGACCAGTCGGTTCGAGATGGAGGTGCTATGGAAGAGAGATGTAGTAGAAGACGACGGCGCGGCCGAAGAAGACCCCTCCTCACAGTTTGTCATTGACGACGAAGAGGACGACGAAGATGGCCCTCAAGCAGAAGCTTCCAAGCCATCATCGGCGCCGGATACTAAGACCAAGCTGATGTTACCATCTTTGTCTGAGAAGCTGTTCAGTTGCTTGATTGATTTGCTATTCTGCTGCGGCTTCACACTTCCGACCAAGCTGCAGGCGGATCACTACAAAATTAAACTATGTTATCTGGTGCGCGCTTTTGTGCAGCGCTCTTGAATGCTCTAGATTCATAAGTTAATCGTGCAGGGAAAAGGGCGTTGGCTCAACCACCGATCCCGGTCCCAGCCATGCATATGACAGCAACAAAACAGAAGTCCTACGACTACTCCAGGTACTCCTATCGAAGCAGATCTACGTTCCCCCTCTGGACTCTTCTCTATGCCGTCGCTGTACTCGCTTCACTTTGTTCAACGCACGTCCAGACGGCACGTCCTCACGGTCCTCTGTTCCTTGCTGAACACGACCATGAACTCGTCACATGCTCAGAATGCCAACATTATGGGCACGGTGGCTGGCAAGCTCCCCTACAACCACTTGGTGTTCAAAGGGAGAGGATCCTCGAACGACTCTTGTGGCAACTTGTCTACAGGTCCTTTGTGTGCTCCTGGATTTCCAGAGCGGAAACGCCAGAGATGTTGTGTCGAATAGCGACGCAGGGACGTCGTCCGGCCCGACTGCGCGAACGAATGCATTCCGCTACTTCATCGCTAAACTAGTGAGCACTGCCAGCTGGTCCTGGAATAACCTGTTGACACATAGAGTAGCATCGTCCCAATGATTTCGCCTTCATTCTGGACGGGGTCATTGGTATTCTACAAGAACAAATGGCATCTATCAATAATCTGCTTCCTGGATCCAAGAGATCTGTTCCGTACATTGTGGAGACCAGTAAGCTTCTGGTGAACTCACGTGGTTGGCGTATACTTATACACATCGCATATAGTCATCTTCTTCTGGAAGATGCTCGACCTGAACAAGGTATATTTATACATATCAGGGTAGATTAGGTCTCTGACGAGTTGCCTGCAGAAATTCCGTGCATATGCTCTCGACTCAGACAAGGCGACAGACATTCTTGCGTACCTACTCTGCTATGGGAATTGAGATCAAGGATAAACCTCGTAATGGCTTCTTTCTCACATTATTAATCCTGGACTAACCATCGGCTAGAACAGCATGGTCTCTGCAGGGCTATATCTTACATTGTCCAGAGCATTTCAGCCGAGCGTGCTTTCGGAATGAAGCTGAATTCTCCGATCAAAGCACAAATGCCCCAGAAATGGAGCAATTTAGGCACGGCTGCGGACTTCATGATACATGTAAGAGGAGAATGACCTAATTCATATAGTAGCCTTTTCCATTTACCTGTCCCTACAGGCAATTTACGCCATGGTCGCGACGACCTCAGGTGCTCTTACCTCGCTGTATCCTGCTTTGATTATTGCTCTGTCCAACTCCGCTCCTTACTTCAAAAATTTGGGCGTCACTTCATCAACGCGTCTCTTATTCAACTCTTTACAGCGTTCTCGAACCCCTTCCTTCCTCCTATCGGACGAAGGTCATCCTAGGTTACTGTTCTTCATGTACGTCTGCTTTCATCTTGGCGGCAACACCTGTCTGAATCGCTTTCCAGGCTGGAGACATTCAATTCCATGCTTTTACGGAACCTTGCGGACAACCCAAACTTGGTGTACGGGATCCTTCATGCTCACAAAGCATTTGAAGACCTAGGCACGTTCACGCTGGCCCGCGGTCTGCGTGAAATCCGACGAATTCAACAAGCGAAGGAAGAGCGTGCGAGGGCTGCTGGCCCAGTTGACAAGGGGAAGAACCGCGCTGTCGATGACCTTGAAGAACAGCCGCAAGATGAAAAGGCCAGGCTGCTGCGCAGTGAGAGTAATAGTTCGGCAGACTTTCCCAGTCGGTCGGAATCGACTGAAGATATACCGGAGAGACCCTCCGAAGACGAGCCTCCGATGATCAGGCCACTGATGTCACCCACAGCAACGGAGACTCCTAACCTTCCGCGACGTTTCACAGGGACATCTGAGAAAGCCAGGGGAAAGATGAGGGCCGGGAGATCAATGTCCATCGACATGACTGGGAGCTTGGAGAGTCTTGCTGCGACTGCTGTTGGCCGAAATGGCTTCATTCCCACGCAAGAATGGGTACGCAATTTCATGAGTATATATGAATGCCCTGTCGACTCAATGTTGAAAATTTATTGCAGGTTACATCTTGGCAACAAGGGTAAGATGCATTCGAATTTCGAAAAGGCTGTGACTTTACATTCGATTTATTCAGGTTGCCCCTTGATATTATCATGCTGGTAATTTCAGAGTTGCTACCGAAAGTGCAGGAGTTGCAAGCTTCGCTAAACCCGACGAATGTCAACGCCGCTGTGGTTGATCTAATCCGAAGCGCGAATCTGGACCATGTTCTTCCGAAACCTCCATCGATTGTACCTCGGCAATTTATGGTGAGCTAGAATGTCAATTCCGGACTTCACGGTCTGATATCAATTTGTAGTGGTCGGATGCCTCGATTATTTGGCTTACATCGTTGCTCTGGGGTGAGATCTACATCCGCGCAATGACACCTCTGGGGATTTGGAACTCGACGTCTGTAAGACTGTTCTATGTAAAGCATACACAGACACAGCAGCGTCAATTTACCGAGACGGTAACTAACGTTGTCGGAGGTTTCTTAGGAAGGTCTGCTTCCTCGCAATCGATTGCGCAACGCCCTTCATGAAATGTATACATATGTAATCGGAGTATCACTAGTTTGGACATTTTGTATCTGCTTTCTACTTGTCAATGTTGAATCGTTGTAAAATATCCGGTGGATAGCGTGTTCCTTCAAGTTTGTGAAAGACGTGTCTTGCGCCTCCACTCTCAACTACTGAAGTTGCTGTCACAGGGTGCATAATTATAATAGCCTGTTTTATACCCGAGCAAATGATGGATAATTTCCTGAGCAAAATTATTCTTTACTACATCTTTTTCTCGTAGAAAAATGTGAAATCTTTCTTAGTTTACTCATGAATTCATCATATTTCCATGTTTTGCTCATTTTGTATCCCATATCAGCATAAGAAAAAACAAGATAAAAGAATGATTCTTTCTAAGCAAAGTTTCTTGATTTTGCAAGCAATAAAACGGGCTATGCACCCAGTGTGTGGCTAATCTGTAGCACTCGGCTCGAGCGCTTGTGGTAACTGCTTCGAAACTTTGACTTCAACAGAAATGGGGCCGCACTGATGAGCGCCTTACGAGCGTACAGGATGATACTTACTCAAGGTTTGGGTCCTTGACCATGAGATACTGAACATTAAAAACTGATGACCCCAGTTCTGACAAGCCCGCAATGGAGTTCCAGACAGTTGTAGGATTGTCCGCTGCTCATCAGGCGGTGCTGAAGCGAGGTATGTGCGAGTACAGAACGTAATAGCTTGCCGAGACAAATCATGGCCCATTGAAAAGGTGGCATATCAACAGTCGCAGATCTTCTGCTTCCAACTCCAGGCGATGTCGCTAAAAGATGCAAGATTAAACTCGCTGATGCTGAGCGGATTCTGGATGTAGCATGCGCGGCACTAGGGAAACAGCCTCGCCTACTCGCTGATCTGAAGGACGAAGGCGAGATGTTCACGACTGGTGATTCCGGACTTGATGAAGCTCTTGGTGGTGGAATTAGGACAGGTATGGTATGGGAAGTTGTAGGTGAGAGGTGAGCTATATCTCTCGACGCCTTCGCGCCGTAAGCTTACACGATCCGAAGTGCGGCTGGTAAAACCCAGCTCGCTCTGCAGCTGTCCCTTCTCGTCCAGATTCCTCCTGAAGAGGGCGGCATGTCAGGGTCCGCATGCTACTTGACGACCGGCTCGAATCTCCCAACGACACGCCTCGTAGAGATCATTGAACACCATTCTCGCCTTTCCCCTACTCTCTGTAGCCTCTCTGATATCCATACCATCAAAACGCCTGAGATACCCATTCTGGTTCAAGTACTTGCCAGGAAACTACCTACTCTTATCGAAGAGCTTGCTGCCAGACATGGCAAGCCCATCAAGCTGCTCGTCATCGACGCCTTGAACGAACTCTTCCATTCACATGACAAGATGACCGGCGACACATTATATCAGCGATCGAAGAGCCTCACAGAGATATCCACGCTGCTCCATTCCATCGCTAGCACATACCGCGTCGCTGTGCTCGTGCTGAACGAAGTGGTGGCAGCTATCGAGAGATATTCTGACACGGACACGAGTGATGCAAGCGATCTTGTTTATCGCGATCAGGTTCGATGGTTCAGTCGAGCAGAAAGCATTCCAGGGGAAGGCCACAAACAAGCCAGCTTGGGGCTGGTGTGGGCAAATCAAGTCAATACCAGGATTATGTTGAGTCGCACGGAGAGGAGACGCCATCTTGACGAAAGTGATGGTCGGAAAACCAAGCGACGACGTCTGGACGACTCGCGTGGTCATATTGGTCTGGAAGATCAGCTCGTTCGCATCCGACGATTGAGCGTCATATTCAGTTCCGTCGGTACTCCGACGTCCATGGATTACGTTGTTACCAATGCAGGTGTGAGTACATTACCTGATTGCGTTGATGTCGATCCTGTGCCATCACTTCCGCCGGTTGCCCCAAGGCCACTGGGGATTTCCAGTGAGAAGACTATAGATGGTGCATCTCCGTTTGACGGGATTATTGCAGGCGATCCCGACTCTACTGGCGACTCCTGGTACACAGTGGATAGAGGTGCAGACCTGCCGTCAGCGATAATCGAAGCTGAGAACGGCCCCGATGTTGGCGATGACGACAGCGAGTATTGGAGAGATTTGGACTTGCAGGGAGATCTGTATGGTACTGTAGATCTTTCGTCATCTGCTCCTTCTTCGAGTTTGTGACACATACACATCTTGCCGAATATTGTGTGGATATACTGTCGGGGTGGTACCTCCTGTATCTTACTAGCGCCAAGACAAAAGATATAATGGAATTTGACACGTCAAGTATCCATACAAGCACAAAGTGAGGAGACATGAACAACGGCAAGACTATAGCAAAATACGACAACTCCCAATTAGACGAATTTCCTCAGGCCAGTGATTGTAGGTGGTCTTCATCGGTTCCGGATACTGTCCAGCTCCGCGAGAACGGGTGGGTTTCGGGACCTGAAGGTAGCGACCCGTCTCAGAAAGAGGGATACCTGGGTCGGAGTCATGGGCAATTTCGATTATCTTCAAAGGCTTCAGGTTCTTATGAAAGACCACTCTGTGTCGTGCAGGAGGAAGAGTGTATGGCGTGACCTCAACCGCACCTGGCAGTTTGTCCAAATACACTACAACGAGGAGCACCGATGCTATACATTTTATGTCAACAATTCGCCAGGAAAAAAATGGAAGACAGCGCTCGCCTAGAAAGAAAGCCAGCCACGAGAGTGCGATGACAGATACTGCTGTAGTATACGCATCCACCAGAGCAGAGAAATCTGCGTCGAGTCCAGGTTGATGTGCGGCCCGAGCAGTGATGATTATACACCCGACTGAAAGGAGTTAAGTGAAATTTGTCTATGAGAGCGGCACGAGAGGGTTTACTCAAAGCAAGCAGCCACATGGAGGCAGCGAAGTAAAGATTGATCTTGTTGTCCGGCTCGGCGTGGCGGCGGCAGAACCAGTAGGACATTCTAATTGGACAATGTCAGATAAAACGACAAAAGCCATACAAACGTACTGAGCAACTAGCAGCACGACTGCGAGGACATGTATCACGGCACAGAAGCCTTCCAACGCTACAAAGGAGATGTTAGAGACGAGAAAGGGTTCGATAATGAGATACTCACGTCCACCGGTGTGAAGTGCTAATGAAAGAACGTATAGAGCCACGAGCAGCAGATGCATCGTCAGAAGGAGGACTTCACAGAGGAATGTCAGGTACAAAATGGCAGAACTTGCGACACGAACATACCGTAAGCAGAAAAGCGAGACACAGAATAAATGAGAGACATGGGGATGGCCATTTTTCCGTCGCAGACAGAGCTAGGCAGAAGACAGAAGACAAGAGGAAGTTGAGAGACAGGGCGTCAAGTATCCCCACCTTCGAGAAGTGGAATAAAAGAAGAGACAATGGGACACCGGGTAGCAGGCGTCTTAAAAGGTAGTGGCCAACGAGCCACCACGGAAGGACAAAGCATGGTGGCCCTTGAGACCCCTATAATATGCAAGAATGGGGCCGCTTGTGCCATCAACGCAGCCTGAACCTACCCATTGACATGTATCAAAGCTATCATCAGCCTCTGCGTGAGTGTCCAGCAGTAACAGTTCACCTAAGCCATTCTAGATGAGTATGGCGTATCATGGTTCCACATACCGACATGGCAGGATCCAACCGACTGCTTCCAATTCGTGGAGGATTTGGACGGCGCTGCCAACCTCGATCTAAGACAAACCGTCGATATAGCTCCGAATCTGTATCAATAGAGATATGTATCCCTGCCCGCTTTGCAATGACAAGAAGATATTCCAGTTGGCTTGGGCCCGGGGCAGACATAGCCGAACAAAGGATGTATATGCACGCCTACGGCACTGACTTGGACTATCCGAGTCGCGGTTATATACTTTGAACACGCTTACACTCACTTGCGACCAGGCTGAATGGCAGCGCATTAACTAGCATTGACTCTGAATCGAGACACTGGGGCCAGTGAACATCAAAGCACTCAAGGAGTAGATGAATATATAGCAGTCAAAATGCGGGAGGACCACACAAACGTCGGAGAGTCACTCACCTATTCTAGACGGGTACCAAACGGGTACTGCTATTGGCTAGGATAGTACGATACCAATGTTTCTGGTGGCCTGATAGGATATCTTTATTCACGAGGACAATATGGGAACGTTGGACTCGAATTGAGTATATTCGAAGCATGCTGACTTGCAAAAGGAACCGGCCTACTCGCTATTAATACTACGAAACTAGAAGCCTCGTATCCAAAAGACTGCGCTATTCATTACCATGTACAGCGTATGGTTCGACTCAAAAAATAGACAGAGCAGCCTGAGGATCGATCCAGATAAGTAGTTCGTAGATGCAGATCAAAATGCATTGACGTCGACGTCCTCGGTGTAGTCGTTGACACGCGCGTTCTACCAGAACAACTACATGCCAATACCGAGATCATTATCAACGGAAGGTGCGTACTTGCACATAGACTGCGTGGCGTCGTCGCGTTCAAATGCCTAGTCATTACATACAACTTAGAAGGCGACCTTCGCCGTCATCACACCAACCAGCCATCATTGGCAAGGTAGCCAAATATTAGGCATGCCATGATACATTCATACTTGCATTCTGCGACGAGGAAGGAGATGACAGGAACAATGATATAAATACAAAACGCCTGTCCTGCAAGAGCAAACAGGACAGGCACGGAGGTGTAGTAGACCACAATATGGTGAGGATATATGTTCGGGAAGTCAGAAGTCGAAGACAACGAGGACGACGAGGTTCACTATGAAGGCGATCGTATTTCGGACATGCCCCCACTGATCCTGAATCCTATCACAAGAGAAGTAAACAGAGACATAGCAACACAATGGCGGCGGGAGGCTGATATGGCGTCAACCGGTAGCACTTTCATTGCGAGCCGAATGTGTTCTCCCCGGAGTAGCTGACATACAGGAAACCATCCTCGTCCCTGTTAGGAACGTGTCAGTGAATTGATGAGCGAGCCGATAAGTGTAAAACATGAAGACGTACTTGTGCTCTTCATAAATCGCGCTCATCAGTGCAGCTGTCGGCGGTAGCACTTCATCAACGAAGATAAAGATCGCCTTCTCTGGCGCGAGCTTGATACGCTTCCGGATAACGTACACGAACTGGCCGACGGTGAGATCCTGTATGACAAACCTATTAGTAGCAGCCCGATGTGCGGCCATGAGTAGTCGACGCACTGAAGGCACCAAGTACTTCTTCTTGTCTATTGTCGGGATGTCAGTCTTGTCAGCCTTCTCGCAGATGACCTGGTAGTGAGGCAGATACCGTCAACCGAGCGAGCCATGATGTACGTGACAGAGTAGACTTACAGGTATCCTGTCAGGATACTTCTGTCGGATCCTCTCTGCCTCAGCCTTGCGCTTCTCTGCAGAAAGACAAGCCCGCAGTCGATTAGCTTAGATCAACGTCTGAACCAGGGATGCGCCACCAACCGAAGGGGTGCTCATCCTTGAACTTGGACCTCATGATGGTATGTGGGGGATGTAGAAAGTGTCTACTGAGAGAGGCGGCTGGCGGACGATGGTGATAGTTCAGTAGCAAGCAGGGGTGGGCGACTTCACAATGAAGTAGTCGTCAGGAAGCCGTGCGCCGCAGGCCAGGCGCGACTCGCCGCAGCGTGACTCGGAAACAAACCACAACAGCGACGCACAACCTCGCCCTATATGGCAACCTCGGCGCTGGCTATCACAGTACAACGCTTCAGAAATACAGTTCCAAGCAATACTGCCTTAGTAAAAGAGACAAGGCTATGTTCTGAATTACGAATAAACTGCGAGAGAGACAAGCACCGGCCGAGCGTGAATGACAAAGGAATAACACCCCGCAACACTGCCGAATGACAGTACTCAATACTTCGGGAGCGTAGGTCGTAAGAGTGCTGAAAATTAATCATATTATCGGTACATGATGGAAGAATGCGGAGACTACTCTTCATATGGCGCGATGGGATTGGGGTCACTGGTCCATAGTGCTACCATATTCGTAATCGGCTCTAGAGCTGATGCGCGGCGTAAGAGGGTTTCTTGGCTCTACTGATGCAGCTCGAAGCACACTGCAGACCTTCAACAAATAGACCACCATCTATCAAAGGAATATTCACCACCGTGGGTTTCTCCCGGCCGGAACGCAGGATTGATCGATTATGAATGGAATAGAGTCTACTTGAGGATTTTGCCGAGTCTCATGAGATGGTAGTTTATACTCGACCCCTGCTGTTTCCCACCCATAGGCTGTGAACCAATTGTCATTGAGAATCCGCACATGTACCAAAGACTGTGTACGCACCGCTGTCCTCATGCACTCATACAATGCCTTCGCCGACTCTTGACATGGCCCCACTGACTGTATGTCGGTGGTGGCTGCCCAACACCCCAACATGCTTGCTAGCTGAACTCCGCATACAGCCTTTGCGCGTTCTGACATGCGTACGAGGTAAGTTGTTCGACAAAAAATCCAGAAGCAAAAACGTAACTTCACCTTTACGAGGCCTTACTTTCAGCTTCTTAATATTCATGAGGGGCAACCACCTCCTTCCACAGAGTTCTGCACGCTCGAGGCGATATGCAAACCAAAGCAGACGATAATGAGGGTCTGACGGATGGACAGAAGTTGAACAGCAGCGAGTCCGTTGGCGTTAACGCGGTAAAGCAGTGAGTCCGAAAGAGGCAAGTCGTGGGTGACAATCACATGATTGACTTCCACGTCGGCGGCCATGATCGGCTGTGTCCTACTTTAGCGCCCGGTGCACTGTTTCCAGTCGCAGTCGTCGTCCTCAACACTGTAGACTTCCACCGCAATGGCTACACGCGCTGGTCTGAACAAGAACAACTCAGGTATGCAATTGCTTTCTGTCGCTAGAGAGCTCTCATTCATAGCCGCGGATGGCTACTAGCTGTCAAGCGTATCATGCAGGAGGCCAGGGAACTGGCAAACGACCCATCCACGGACTACACTGCAGCACCGCTGGAGGTGAGCAAGATGTGCTATTTTTCGACACGCTTCTGATGATTATGTTCATGCGGAACACAGGACGATATCTTTGTGAGTTGTCAGGGCAAGGAAGATAAGTGACTGTACCTCATTGTCTATCAGGAGTGGCATTGCACTCTCCGTGGTCCGTCTGGTACCGAGTTTGAGGGTGGTCTCTACCACTTTCGTATTCTCCTGCCGACCGAATACCCCTTCCGTCCGCCGTCGATCATGATGCTCACCCCCAACGGTCGTTTTGAGTTGAACACCAAGGTAAGCGCGTTCTCTACACATACTTAGCCTCTAATGGATCTCACCCCCTCCTGTCAAGATTTGCATCAGCTTCACGAACTGTACGTGCCTCCCTATATATCCCTGCATGTCCTGCTTGCTGAGTGTGACCGTCACAGATCACGAAGAGCTCTGGCAGCCCGCGTGGGGTATTCGAACAGGTATGAGATTCAGAAGGCTCAATCGGGATTGATCACTAAGTGTGCATATTATTATGCTTAGCTATCATCGGACTGCAGGGTTTCTTTCCGCTCAAAGGAACAGCAGCCGTAGGTGTTGGAGCGATCGAATACCCTACCGTAGAAAGGAAGCGTCTTGCAGCGCTGTAGGTCTTATTCGTCATGTGTGGTAGACCTGAAAGAGATGCTGAACTCTTCCTAGCTCGAGAGATTGGGTCTGCCCAAGATGCAACCGTTCTAATATTGAGTGTCTCCCCGACCCACCTGCTGCGGACGCTCGCCCGTCTGCCTCAGATACCCCTAGTCCTCAACTTATCGGTCCCATGCCAACGCCAGCGCCGACACCCTTCCACAATGATACCTCGTCATCACAACACTCAACTTCTAAGCAGTCATCAACGGACGCTGTTCAGCCGCCGACGTCATCAGCCTTGCATCCGCAGTCGTCCCTCTCTTCACCAGTTCCTCTTGTTGCGCCTAAACCCACACGTCCGAGTCCCCCAGCATCCATTCTCACCCAACGTATACCTTCACCGGTTCAGAACATAAAGCCTGCGCCCTCTGATGGTGGCGACCAGTTACTACAGCAGCCTCACTCTGATGTCCCCATGTTGGAAGCTGCACTCACTCAGAGCCAGCGTCGCCCGCCTGTTCTTTTAGACACAGCGATTTGCGTCGTACTAGTGCTGGTGCTCTCTCTGATCGCGAAGAGGGTGTTCTGATTCTTATTGGCTGTTGGTTATTGGTTCATGTTCTCAGACTTGCCGTAGTTTGTACAAGTACTGTATATTAGCATCATCTGGATTCTCGCATCTATGCATTGCCTTGTCTGTATTTCCTTCGTTGTGTCAGATGGAAAAGTTCAAGAAGCTCGAGATCGACAAATGGGTTGGTAAGAATGGAAATAGTATAACTACAACAGCAGAGGGGGCAGGCATGCACAGATGAATAGATTGCGACTACTTTTTCTTTTGATCCCTAACGCTGAGAACGATCAGATCTTCATCTTCGATATTGTAGCTCGCGATCGTGTTTGCGTTCGTCAACATCCTCCCAGCGTATGACAACCGGATACGAGATACCGGTACACTGCCGGTGTGCTGCACAATACGGTCACGCAGTGTAGAAACAAGAAGAGTGACCGGGAGGTCAGGAATAGTCAACACTCTACCGTCCAGCTGCCACTCAGGCTTCGAGGGATCGTTAGGTAGTTGTACCACCAACGAGATTGGATGCTAGAATGGAGCAGTATCAGTCTCACCATCATTAGAATATACCTTGTCAGAACTCCTTACTGGGTGCATGTTGATCCAATCTTCCTCTGTGTATATCTGGGCCCCAGGGAGTTTCGCAATCTTCTGTCGCTTGGCCGGAGGTATCTGCTCGGCTCCACCTTCCATCTCATCCGCACTGCGCACCATACCCGTTTGCGGGGGTGTGCCCATTGCCATGGGCGAGCCTGCCAACGCGGCGGCACGAGCTGGATGCATAACAGGCGGGGCTGCCGGGGGAGGCTGGTATCCGAACGGTTGCGGTGCATCTAGACCCTGGTAGTGTAGGGGAGGCAACATGACAGGCGCTGGCTGATTAGGGTAAAGCGATGCCGGCTGAGGGCCTGAAGCAATTGTTGCGGCAGAGTAGGCAGGATCGCCGGACATACCTCCTTGGAGAGGAGGGGCCGGGAGGGAAGAAGGCGGTGGGGGGAGGGTTGTCATTGCGGCTGGAATTGCGGCTGGACCAATCCCCGGACCAATTGCGCCTACTTCTTGCCTGTGGAGAAAGACGTTCAGCGATTGAAATCAGGGTGCCATGCAATGACTTACGGGCCGAGACCCTTCGCACGGTGGATCGCAGCAATTTGCTCGTCGAAGTTGACGTTGGTCGAGAACTTGTCCAGAGTGTTCGCTTTCGAAGCGGTGTGACCGTCCCAAACGACCTTTTCCCTCTCCCTCCGGCGCAGTCGCTCTTCCTCCTCCTCTTTCTTGCGTTTTTCTTCATCTGCCTCTGCACCGAAAATGTCCACACGCGTCCGGGCGAGATTCTTGAGCGACGACACGACGTTCGCACCGCGCTGCAGCTCGGAGGCCTGTGCCTTACGAGCCTCCAGAACGTCACGCTGTGACTTCCATTTGGGATCGAGTAATTCGATCCGCATGTGCTCCTGGAGCTCGTCCACAGGGATTTGTTGACCACAAATGGTGCAGGTTGTCATCTTCTCGGCAGACTTCTTGCCCACTGCAAATGCGTCGTGAGAAGGGTTCCGGTTAAAAGAAACTTTCTGAGTAACTCACCCTTCGGGACGTAGTCGGTTCTGATCTTCATCGGAGCGCCTGCATCCTAGGGAGCTGGCCTGGATGGCTCGGGCCCTTTCGACTTCCCTCTGCCGCTCTTCCTCGTCTCGTCTCCTGCGTTCCCTCTCCTCCTTCTCCTCGTCATCGCTCTCATCCATTGCTGCATCTTCCTCGGCAGTCGCACCCATACCAGCACCACCAACTGCGGCCGCTGCTTCCGCTTCCGCAGCAGCTTGACGCGCACGGTGAGCTTCCGACGTCCTCAGCCGTGGTTTCCATGATCATGGCCGCCATCCTCTTCTGGGCCAACGTCATGTTCTCCACCTCTTGCACGCTCATCGGTGGAGGCAGCTCGGAGGTAGCATCAGCGGCAGTGAATTCGATGGTCTGTACGATGGCGTAATCATGCCAGTCAATCTCCGCAAAGGCGACTAGAGTGACAGAGGTCAGAGAATGTAGACAGGAATGGATAAGCATACACGCACTTCTCTCAGCCTCCTTGTCGTCTTCGCGTTTCTTCTCCTGCTCTCGCTTGATCTGCTGCCACCGAGCCCGTTTCTTAGCAATTTCGAGCTCCTTCCAGCGAGCTCCTTCTTGTGTACGTTCCTTCAACTGTTCTAGCATGTCCTTACTCGAGTAAAGAACCTTCGAGTACTGGTCAACTAACCGGTTGAAGTATCCGAAGAGGGAATGAGTGGGTCTTAGGAAGTCAAACTGGTAGTTGCGTCCTTCTTTCGCGGACAACGATGCCAGGAAAGCACGTCCTCGGCGGGCGGTGAACAAAGCCGTGAGCTTCATGATATCACTGAATGGCACGGTTAGACCCCATAAGAGTGGATTAAGTATAATAAGTACGCACAGATCAATCGCAGTAATGTTTGGAATATTCAGGATGAACTCCGGCACTGGAGGCTCGACACCTCTGTCGACCTCCCGCTCCTCCACTACGGCTTCCTCCTTCACCTCCTCCTTTCCAGGAGCAGGCTCATCGTCCAGCTCGCCACGATTGACTTTGTCCATGCGATGTCTATAGTAAGCATGATAAGGGTCGGCCGGGTTGAGAAACGAGAACTTTGGGTCCTGACGCTGGTTCTCGCGGATTTTGTCCTCAAACTGAGGAGGGTTCGCAGACCGTGCGACAAATAGCGCCGTCCGGTCAATCACGGCTGGATGATTAGGTTAAAGCTCCAGATTAGCATGCTGTTCAAAATAACGAGTAGAAGGCACTTACACTTGATCTCCGGCGGTGGCAGAATGAGTCCACTGGCAAATTTCGGCTCTTTTGGGAGGCCGTTGAAGTCGCCATGGCCATTGAGGATATGACCATTACCGTTCATCACCGGCGGGGGCATCATTTGCACGTCGACACTCATCGCGGAGGCAGATAAGAGTGAGGAAGGTTGCAGACAGGAAAGTCGACCGACAGTGCTCGCTGCAGTGCTGAGAGACTCGGTCGCTACACTAAGCGCCCATCATTTCCAGACGATTACGGCTTAGTCAGCATCTTTTCTCGTCTTCGAGACTTCGACGGACTCGGTACTTGCACCGTGACTGCGACGGCAGCATGTTTGGAGCTTTCCGACCAACTCAAGTCAGTCTGGGTGGTCTTCTATGGTGAGCTAAAGCACAGAAGTAGTTGCCCATGGCTCTCAAGTATCCCCGCCCTTTGCTAGGAAAACTCCATGGAAGTTGTCTCCGACTCGTAAAGCAAATGCGCGGACACGTCTGAAGAGGGTGGATGCAGTGATAGAGGCTGTCCGAGCAAGCGGCGTTGAATGCGCCTCTCTCGTGAGTACATGATTATTGTATTTACTTGTGCCCGTATTCACGAATTTGCACAGGACGAAGGCCCTCGAGCTCCCCAAAGAGCATGAGATGCCTCCCAGAGACAAATACACGGTGTTTACTCGCCACGCACGAGGATATCGGAAAGGCATTCACAAAGTGCCGAAGTGGACCCGTGTATGTTCTCCCATAGCCTGTCCCACAAACTCACTGATCGATCATGTCTACTGTAGCTAACCCTTAGAACGAATCCGACTGGTTTCTAGTTGTCTCGTGCTCTAGTTCCCGTGTTATAATATACCGCTCTCTAGCTCGTCTACGGACAATGCTATGCTAATGTCATCATCATAGCAATACTAGTTGTATCTTGCCTTGTTGCAGCCCCTGCAGAATCTTCGATGCACCCAAGACTGTCTTGAAGACCTCGTCGCGCGTCTCAGGGATGTCAAGCAGGCTGCGTTTCTTTGTGTCTCGGTAGGACACATCGAGGATGATATGGGTAAGTGCTGATGTGGACAGTGCGTCTAAAAACGGTTCAGTGTTCGCACATTCATGTCAGACAAAGGGCCCCGCGAATATTCATGACACGCACCAGTGTCGCACAGGAGCTTGCCAAGCCTTCCTGGCGTGCCCACCGCGGCCGCTATTTTGGTACGCTTAAGATATGTGACGTGTTCCTCCAGCTTGAAATGCCTCGCGAATAATTTCGCGATCTCTCCGCCTTTCTCACCACGGAGCCTATTGTCTCTAAGGGCTCGAGTCACATCCGCGACCCGCAGGGCTGCCCCGGCCACAAAAATCAAAGTTGGTGCTCCGTTCGACTTGGACTTTTGCGAGAGACGAGTCCGAAGGGTAGGTAACACTGCGGTAGATGTACTCGGCGTGAAGAGGCAAGCACGTCTGCGGAGAAGACGAGAGCGTACTTTTGGTAACGAAGTCCACTAACTGGTCCAGATTCCTGGATCCAGTCCACGCCGTGGTGTCAACTATGGAACTCTCTGCCTATGTGTTAATTATCAGAAAACCCCCTGTGATTGTGGCCGGAATAGTTTACCGGGAATCTGAATGTCAGCTAGTTCAATGCTAGACATCTTTGAGAACGTCTTCGCCTGCGTGGATGATATGTAATCCACGAGTAGGGCTGGGGGCTGTGATGCGACGGAAGGCCCTTGTAGAGGCTCAACAGTTTCCGCCAATTTGCGTTTCTGAACCATACGATAAGAGGCCTCGTGTGGGGCGGTATGGGAGAATGAACACATACCTTCGCCCTCCGCTCCTTCTCCTTCGCTCGTCGTTTCCGCTTTTTCTCACTCGCAGTTGGAGGGGCATTATGATCTAGCTGCGCAGCTTCTGTATTCTCATCTCCACTGAGTAAAGTGGTGATGTCGTCCTCCTCGGGGGAATGGGCAATATCTTCATCCTCCGACAGGGCGACTAGGTCATCCGGGACAAAGTCGTCTTCAAGATCGTCACCTCCTTGGTTGTTCATGCTGCCAATGACGGTCTACGACACAAGGATCGATTTATGGGAGACACCACAGGGGAGGAAGTTGGTGTTAGCAAGACAAGACCGGCATGGCAGGGCTGTCAGGGTCGTCCGAGACTGGGAAGGTGTTAGGCGCGCAAGAAATTGTACATCACGTGGTTATATAGCCTCGATCGAGATCCGGATTGGGAAGTCTCTCCGATCCTGATTGGTGTGAACTGTGACTGTCTCCTCCGTCCTCCCTTGGCATTGGCAGCAAATAGGGCTCACTACACACGCTCGAGCTCGGCTGTGAACGTCTGTGCAAACATACTGCTGTCTATTAGTGTGGAAGAAATGTTCTCGGGCAGACCTCTCCCGGTTTGGCTATCGCCATGGCTCATCCTTGCGTCGATCTGTCTGCTCATTATCTGCGTGCAGTATGTCGTACACCGAGGATCTGCGTGCGAACAGGATAATGTTACAAGTGCCACAACGTCTGTGAGCAATCAGCTAAGCCATTCTCGTACTGTAACGTCTCGCACGACATCTGCACATCCATCGGAGATGTCTGTGGCAGTGGAACAAGAAGCAAAACGCCAAGGCATCAAGCAACCATACGACGCTTTTCTTGTATTAGATGTCGAGGCTACTTGCGTCGACGGACCTAATACTTTCGGATATCCGAACGAGATTATCGTAAGCACCGAAGTTTCGTCATGTTCTATCTCCATTTGAGCTACATGGTCTTGATAACAGGAGTGGCCTGTATGTTTACTCCGGTGGAGGGATAAGCAGAGCGATGGAACAGCTAGAAAACTTGGAGTAGTAGACGAATTTCGAAGCTTTGTTAAGCCCATTTGGAGACCTGAATTGTCGCAATTTTGCAAAGATCTGACTGGGATTACTCAAGTCTGTCTTTTTGTCGTCACCTTCTACTCGCGCAATTGAGACATTGTGCTGTCTTGGGGCGCGTACAGGGCCAGGTGGACGGTGCACCAACATTTACGGCAATGTTGGACAGCTTCACGATGTTCATGGAGAAGCATGGCCTTATCGAGCCCATAACAGGTCGCCGTCTTATCCGCTATTGTTGGTGTAGCGACGGCCCGTTTGACATTCGTGATTTCGTGGTGAAACAGTGCTTCATCTCAAAGGTATGTAGCGATCGTCCGGAGCAGTAGGGATCCGATAAAATGAGGATACTCGCTTGGCAGGTCCGGATGCCGGCATGGATCACAGGCGATGTATTGGACGTACGGAGTGTGGTCCGCACACTTCATGTACCCGATGAAAGGAACCACTCTAAGCGCAGGAAATCGGCAGAAACTCAGGTGCGGGCGACTCATTCTTCGGATTTCATACAGACCTCTGACACCAGTGAAGACTGCATTTCCTCTCCCGCTACGCCTGTCGCTGTCTCTTGAACGGCAATTACACATACTTGGTATCGCCTCCTTTCCAGGGTCGCCAGCATTGCGGAATTGACGTCAGTGCTATATTTCTGTCGCCGTAATTGTACAGATGTCGATGAACACTGAGTTTCAATATCCAGGACACCCGAAACATCGCGAGAATTGTCGTCGAGCTTGCTCGAAAAGGTGTGCGACTCGAGCCTAATACGGCAATTAACCCCAACAAAAGATGGCCCTGGATGGGCAAGCGTGGCAGGATATTGGATGGCTATCATTAGCGTGTCAGCATTTGACATCCATTCGTTCGAGTGGAATGGTTGACCACCGCCGCTATTGACTGACGCCAGCCAATCAGTTCCCATGCTCCCTCCGTGTGCTTGATTCTCATGGGTCCTCATTGGCCTCCAGATATTGGATCCGGCGTTGGATATTTCGCAGCATGAGAACAGGCTGTCGGGTTGGCCGGCTATGCGTTCCCATTGTCGTACCTCGAGAGACCTGTAGATTGCATCATCTGTTATCGCGTTCTAAGGAGGTGGGCGTCTTCCTGCTATGTACATCGTGTGCAGTGTACAGTGTACTAGAATAACAAACCGGTCTACACAGTGACGATTGGATGGTGTAATTTGACCTCAATCTCAACCCCAGTTCACTGCCGTTGGCGTATCTAGGTCACTATGACTCTATCAGCTGAAATGAGATTGCGCTTGTCAAACGCTCTCCAAGACCATATGCATACAGTGTGAGACGTTGTAGTATACAGGGAATGCCGTTGAGTGAAGCAGAATGAGGGTGGTGATGCGAGGACAGCTACAAATGCCCCCGCAAGTCTATGGATGAGGTCTAAATGTGAAGGATGTGCATGTGCAACGATCACTGCAGAATGAACGTGGTCAGTGCTCTGGACTAGGCTCAACATATTATACTCACGAAGTCCCAGAGAGTTCCGAAGTGTGGGATTCCCTCCTCTTTGCAGGCCTGTAAACCCATCAATATGTCTCCAGATAATCATGGAATCATTTGTGCACTCACCGCCATCATCTCCGTGTTGCCGACGTAGTTGGACGTGATGAAGACAACTAACAAGAGCAGCCTTCAGTACAATTCAGATTCATTGCGCCACGCTGCCTACCTTCAGCCTTCCAGGAATGGTAGATCTCTTTGAGTATCTTCTTGGTGTCAGGTCTACCTCCGCGCACTTTGCTGTCCCAAAGGAGATATCGCTCTGGTTCGATGTTACGATTAATCAGCCCACTGATAGTAGGCCCAAACGTCTTCTCCTGGTCAGAACCTAACAAGCGAAGAATGTCGCTAAGTCAGGTATGATATACCGTATCGGGCAGTGTACGGCATACCTATCCAAATCAGATACCTGAACGGCGATCAGTTGCTGCTATAAAAGACGTGCGAAAATTATGGCACGAACCAATAAGGAGACTGAATGCAGGTTGCGAGCGCAGCGCCGATACCAGTACCCGTGCAGATACGGATACCTCGCTTGTAGAGCACGGAAGTGTTGGACACTCCGGCAAGCTACGGAACTGTCAGCGTATTCGGGAGATTCGAGCGCTGCTATCGACTTGCCTTGAGCTCGCGGGTCCAGATCGTCTTAGGCGGATCATTGACGAGACTTTTTGGTAAAGTCACCTATTCTGGCGTCAGTACGCGTGGTGATTATCGCGATATGGATTCTCACGGACCTTGCACACCACAGACCATGTAGTGATACTTCGCGTGGGGCCCTTCTCTGTATCGGAAAGAATAAGGGGCTTGTTGCGCGAAGGTTTACGAGCACATACGAGATAATACCAAAGGCATGGTACTCTTTGACGGCACTTCGGCTGACCCGACCGAGTAGACCCTGCTGCATTCCACGTTCGAAGCGAAGCACGGCGACCTTGTTGGAGGGCTGCACATGAAAGTCGAAGTGAGACAGTGCTGCGGAGGACTGTAGACAAATACTGACAAGTTCTATGTCGATGCGGACTTTCCTCGTGCATATCCAAGGAAGGACAATCCAGGCGGTCATACCCATGACATACCAGAAATCTTGCTGCCGTACGATATGTGGGCCGGTGATGTTCCACTTCCTGGTTGTCGTATCATAAAGATCCGCCATGAGTACGAAGATCCCTGTGGGTGGCCCGCACAGGTCAGGACTCGTTCGTTTAGAGCGCAAAGAGACCTACATGTCATGAACAGTCCAGTCCATCCCATGAACCGATGCCATCTCTCGAAAACACTACACCGTCGTCAGTAACGATGCAATGCTTGGAACTGCATATACTTACTTGTGGTGTGAGTTACGAACCCAGGGTAGTCCAGCAATGGCAGTGACGACTAGTGTCACATTGCACAGAATGCCGAACACCAAGACGGCATTGTTGTATTCGAAATGGATGCGGTAAACGTCCACGACTCGGAGAGTCAACCAAATCAGACCTGAGATTGCGCAACCGGAGTGTATACCACCGAGATGCTACGCGAAATTGTAAATTACCCTTCAACAATAACGTATCATGATTGGATGCGAACCTGCAAGATAGATGTGCAGCCTAGCCGCCACCATAACGGCGTCCACTGGGGAACTGTCAGCGATCACGCTAAGATATATCCCCCATCTGTGACGTACCTTGGCAAACATCGTATTGACGAATAGATACAGAAGACGCCCGAAAATTTCGTTTCTCATCAAGATGGAGAAATTAAAGTTTCCCACTGCCATAGCACCACCGTACTTTTTGGCGTAAGGCCAATGTCCAGAAACGGCGAAACCAAACATGATCATGTTGACAGTAAAGGTGATAGTGAATAATTTCCTGTCAAAATGGGATATTAGAAGAGAGAATGTGGTCCATCACTGCTATACTCCATACCTGTACATGTCATACCATAACTGCCAAAGAATCCATCTGGAAATCTTTCGCTTGGCTGGCTTGCCAGGCGCTTTCGCTGGTGGCGGCTGAGCCTCCTTGACGGGAGGAGAGACTGGTAGAACCTGGGTGACCGTGAGGTCCTTCTTCTCGTCGTTGAACGCTACTTCCACAGGGCGAATATGGACGTCCAAGGCACCTTTCTCGGCCTCATCGTACGCGGGAGCAGCCCCTTTGGGAGGAAGTTCTGACGACATGAGAGCAATGGATACTTCAGCAGCCTGAGACGGATGTAAGAGGTCGGTACTGCGCGCAAGGGCACTGCTCTGGGGGAGAGGGAGGTGGGTTCCGAGTGCTAGAAGTGGACTTGGCTGACCTTTTATACGCCCAAAGTCTACACACGAACCAATTTTAGGACACAAAGTGGTTGTCCACGCCAATGGCGCTATCCACGAGGGAATACGACCCAGAGAACCATCGTTGGAAAATTGATAAGCCAATTACCTGCCGTCTGGGGATACCTACCAGACCTGTCAACATCCCAAAAGGCGGCGTCCGAGCGCGTATCATTCACAAGCATCTACATGCGACCGGGGTCTTGCGGAGTAATGCCTTCGAGCTCTCCAACAGGAATTCCGATCTTCCCCCGAGGCACAGCTACGTTCGTAAAGCAGTTGTAGGCTTGTAGTATCCGGAAATGAATCAAAGTTTGCATCTACGACGTGTCATTGGGACACTGTTCCCCGCATGGCACATCGGTCTACACGCAGTCCCTACTGAAACGCTTCCCACTCTAAGCGCTTCATTGTGCGGGAGTCTAGAGAGATGGCTGACATACCGTGTGCCTGTCGTTCAGAAGGGAGGAGAACGCGGGATTATCAGGTGCTTCGGAAGCTAGTTGCTCCGATCTGAATCTGGCTTCCCACAACAACATTTCTCGATCCTTCTGAAGACATTATTATGCCTTGTCTGAACAGAGATTGCAACTGCGCCGTGGCTTTCTCAACTACCTGAGCTGGGCTGGCCCAGAGTCAATAGGGTATCTGACATGCTCGAAACGAGAATTCTCACACGCGCCGACTTGAACTCTGATCCACTCAGATCAATATCATCGCTGGCAGGTCAAGGTCAAAATTTTCGGCAGGGTCCTCGCATATACATGGAGGACTCACGGTATGAGCCATCTGCCTACCGGCGAGACTCTTGGCGCTTCCGAAAAGCTAGCTAATCTCATCGTTCTCGTGTGAACATGGTCATGACATGGAGCTGGGAGATTCCGACTCGCAGCGCGAAGGATCAATGGGAGCTGAGTAGAGCCAAATTAGCGAGACGCTCGGATCTGGGAGTGGTAGTAACTCCGGACTCACCGGTGCTCAACGCGAGTCTGATGTGTGAATCCGATCATCCGGATGGTAATTGCTAGCAGATATTCTTACTCTTATTGACGCCGGGTCCGCTTGTCAATGAGGGTTTGCGAGGCGTGAGAGGCCGCCGGCACCGAGAATCAAGGGCTGCCGCCAGCGGTTCTAAGTTCACAATGAGAACAGTCTTGCTATACAGATCCAGACTCGGTACAGTAATTTCCGAGTGGTGGGAATTAATTACAGTGGTCTCTTGAGTGCCAGTACAAGCCACAAGTCGGACTTACCCCACTCCGATGTAAAGGGGCGCTTCAGGTGGACCTATCCGAGTCTGACATCGTCTGGGATGGCAACGAATTTGAGGGATGCAGTAATTAAAGTGGGATTCAATTGTCCAATCCCGGCGCGCTACGCAGATGCCATGCAGCCGATGGCAAGCCTCCCTTCAAGTCTGAACATCCAGCGTTTAACTTGTCATCGCGGAGTGGCAGGCTGCGTGAGGGACCGTAACCACGACGTGAAACAATTCCACTGCGTGTGAAAGCACCCCGCTCAAATAGGATTCCAGAGCCTTGCTGAGGGAACGCTATTGGACAGGAGACTGACCAGGGTCCGTTCTAGCTCAGGTTAATCATCGCCGAGGAGCCCAGTCTGTTCGAGCAGTGCCTGGATTGACGAGAGCCACAAAGAAGGGCAATGGAGTCGCTTCGAATGCACTCCGAGTACCCAGCATGCTCGGAGAGTCCTCGGCATCGAATCACAGTGCAGCAACAACTTCGGGTCGCCTCCCGCACGCGAATAGGTAAGTCCTCTCATCGCTTACTGCGTCCTCAAACAATAGCCGCGAACGAGAATATTGACATAGTAGGAACAAGATAAATAGTATAGATATGCGAAAGTACGAAACTTGACTGACTAAAAAAGGATGCTTGCCGGATGTTTCGGTCGATGCCCGACACAAGCCGGTCTCCTCCCATGAGACAACATCGAGGGAAAGTCAATTGGCCTCCGCGAAATCTCGCAAATGCTTGAGTTGTTTAGATACCTCTTCCTTGAACAAGACAATATCGCTACTGTTCTTGATTATGGCCCTCATGGTTTCGTCTTTGAGCCTATTGACCTTGTCGATCTGCTCTCGATACCTGTACGAGAACCAGGTTACCCCATATAGAAAGCAGATGGACACAAGTTTTGACGCACGCTATCTGCAGGGCTTGAAGACGCGATTTTACACCAACGCCGTTAGCCATAGCAGCTGTCCTTGCTTGGGCGAGATCCCGTTCCAGCCGAGAAGCCTCAGCATGGCTGACAAGAGCTTCTTGTTGTGCTGCCTTTGAACACGGAAAGAGATGAACGTCAGCGTATTCTCCGTTCAATTGACCACCACTCGAGTGGGTGATAACTTCACACACCTCGCGTAATTCATCGGCTTGATCGCTAAGCCCATTTACTTTGTTACTGATCTCCATAACTTCTTCGTCCATATTCTCGCATTCTAGCGTCAGCTGGTCCAACTCATTATCCACTTTAATCCGCTCGCTCTCCACGTCGGCACGTTCCGTTCTTTTCAGCTCTGCTACGCGGCTCAGTGTAGGTTTGATCACTGTCCGGACATCTGCACCCGCAAGTAATTGTTGAGGATTTGAGGTTGCCGGATTGAGGTCCAGCGTCAAGTCGATTTCTTCCAACGGTGGTAGGAGAGGGGGGAATAAACCGAGGTTCGATAATAGATTGGTGTACAGATCCAACGCCTCTTCCGCGTCCGAAACTTTCCTCGTTAAGGAGACTTCAAGCCTCACCACTGTCTGATTGGTCTCGGCCATCTTGTGTTTGAGCGTCTCGATGTCACGAGAAAGCGTCTCATGTTCAGCATTCATGCGAACGACCTCTTCCGGGGATAGATTCTGTTCCTTAACGACCCCTGCGAGCCTCAATTCTTCCGCTTGCAATTTTTCCAAATTGGAGACTGCGGGCAAATGATTGAGTGGCACTCGCCCAGGATGGGAAGATTGTGCTAACCGCAATAGGCGAGTTCAGCTTTTTCTCGCGCCAATGTATCAATCAGCTTCTTCTTTTTCGATTCGCACCGCCGTAAAATTTCTTCGAACTTCGCTTTGTCCCGTCTAATAAACCCATTATCCTTCTTCAACTCTTCGATTGGGGCCTGATGGTATGTCCGTCAAATAGGCATAACAGGTAGCGCAAGGAAAATATTTACTGGTGCTTTCTCCAAAGTCTCCAGCTCAGTTCGAATTTGCATCAATTCTTCTTTCTGTTTGTCCAGCTGCGCGACGACTCGCTCATCCTTCTTTGCTGGTGGGGTCGGGGGTAAGCATATACATAGAAAGACCTCAATCTGACATACCATAACGCTCCTCAAGGATTCGTTCCTGTTCCGGAAATGCGTCCCTTCCTTCCAGAAAGACTTCGTAGGCAAGAGTGTAGTGATCGAGTGCAAGGGCTTGATGATAATTGATATCATCAAACTCGTCGGGAATCAAAGACGAATCCTGCAAAGTCACATCTCTACTTTCCAGGTAGTGTAACCGCGTCTAGTATCTCGATATGTCAATAGTATATCCTAAGACCATGAGCAGTTAAGAATAAGACCGACCTTGCCCAATTCTGCTAACCAATGCAAGACGCCGAGAAGAAACGGCCATGCATGCATGGCTCCAGGTGTTGCAAGAATTTTCCGGTCCAACTGTCCGATAAAAGGATAGCGAAATGCTTTGAGAGAGTTCACGAACTGGTCATCGAACGCCTGGTCCGCGGCAAAGGGCCACTCCGGGTCGAGTAGTCTGACAAGATCCTGGAAGACCACACGGAAGTCCTTTCCAGTAATGTTCTGGAGCACTTGCGGCGAGATGCTTATGCCGTTGCTGTCTAGCCAAGCAACGATATCCTGGCGCATCTTGGCTTGATATGGTCGCTCTCGAAGGGGCCGACTGTCTTTAACGGTCCCTTGACTTCCACTTGGTGCAGATGCTTGAGATCCGCCTGCCCACATGGAACCGCGCCGTGTACTGCTGTAAATATCACAAACGAACGAGGTTTAATGTCTCTCTGATAGATACAATGAGAACGAACAAGATCATAAGGGAGTAGTAAATTACAGCATATGTGTAGTACTTGCTAGCATAACCATCTCCGACCGCGGCTTGAACGAAAGCAGGAACTCACTTATGCAACGGTGTGCGACCAAAGTTGGACTTGCTAGCGCTCTGCAGCAGGGGATTCAGGTTCTGCGAGCGCATCATCGACTGTCGAGGATTCGTTCCCGGAACCTGACCCATCATAGGATAGGGGCCTCTGAGTGCTGGTCCCGCTATTGACATGCGCCCGTTGTGCGTAGGCTTCTTGATAGTAGACGGTACGGGGATATTGGAGGTGGCACCATGTCGTGCATTGCCGTATGGGTCCATCGCTGGCTGCATAGTTGAACGACGCGCAAATTCAGCCATGGAGTAATGCCGCTGGCCGCGCAAAGCTGCCCAATGAATCGCGCACCGCTGAGGCAGGAGGAAGAGCAGGTTCAAACGACGCGTTGCGCGATCAAACGCGTCTGACCACGTTCACGTGACCTGTTTTTGTCTCTGTGAGGAAGGCTGTTCTTACGGTAGACCTAGCACACTAGACCGATCCATCGAGGTGCAACTTGCCGAATTCTCTGGCTCAGCATGCCTGTCCAAGCGACGAGAGAGCTATTTGGCGGAGCAATTACAACTGTCCTGCCGTCTGACCTGATTGATGCAGCGTGAGTGGGTTCACCTAGTAAGCAAACGCAATCGATTGAGGATTACAAGAGATCTACGCCAGGTACCTGATACTCAGGAAGTCTTACTGTACCCCAACTCCGGAGTCAGTATAGTTGCTGAAGTGCTGCAGAGTGTTGATGCGAATGAATTTGCGGACATCGCGAGGTACGTCCTGTACATGTTTCGATGAGCTATCGGCGAGTCTCATTTAACGTTAGGTTTCACTTTGATTCCTTGGCACACGACAACGATGCTGAGGAACAGAGTGTGCAGGCCATAGCACAGTTGTCAGGAGACGACAGCTCTCAAACACCACCTCCTACTGTTCTAGCAGGAACGCAACTCGTGCGCAAATTCAATAGCACGCATGCTGATGAAGTCCGCGTTCTTATGGCCATATATCGCGTAAAGGATCACAATATAGATCTGGTCATGACTATGAATGTGCCGATGAAGACTTCGGAAAATGATGCCGTCAGTGAAGACGAATGGCTGACCGCCAAAGAGACATTCGAGATTGCTGCACGATCGTTGCGTATCGTGGATTACGGATTATTTGCATGATGAAACATGAACCGGAGAAGTATCCGCTGTTACGCCATATTCTACGTCAATACAGGTGGGCTAGACAATCTTGTAATATAGTTATGTTTAATCCTCGATCGAGGGGCACTGTTACTTATTTGATATTGGTGTCTCGCAATGCCTTAGATGTTGCTGAACATCTTATGGTTGGCTGGTGTTCCGCGAAGCTCAGGAGGTGGAACACTTCCTGAGTGTACGGCAATGGGCACGCTTGGCGGGACAAAGCAAGAACTATTGATACAGCATGACGAATACATAGGTTACCACACAAAGATTTCCGGAGCTGAACGTCTATGGCGACCCTAGATCTGAAGCTTCCAATAAAAGGTCAATGGATTACTGCATGTCATCTCTTTCTGCTTCTGCTTCGGCCTCCGGTTCCTCGTCTATACGGTCCCCAACGATATTTGTGGCTTCAGCAGCAGCTTTCGCTTCCTTCTTCCGCTTCGCAGATTCTTTAAGCTTTTCCCATCGCTCGCGGAATCGCACAATCATAACTTTCTACTCTCGTTGCGTCAGCCACAGAACACAAGGACAAATTGAATCATGCTAACCTGTTTCTCGTTTTCTACCCTGACGACGCGTACCTCCTCTTCGAGCTCTCGAACTCTCCGCACGAGCTGTGCCTCTCGGTCACGATTCGGATGAGTAGGATTGAGAGTATTCACAGCAGGGGGTATCGCCGGCACATTGATATTGAGTGAGGCAAGGTCAACTGGTGGTTGCCCAGGCCTAGCGATCATAGTTGATGATATCATGGCTCGGTGCGCCTAACATTATATCAGTGCACGAACTGTTTGGACATTCGGCTCGTCGCAATATACCTCTTTCCTTGCAAGCAAAATGCTATCTCGCAATTGCTGGTCCTGCTCTTGACGCATTTTGAGCATGCCCTCAGCTGATGCTAGCCGTTTTTGAGTCGCCTCCAGGTCTGCCTTTAACACTTCGTTTTCTTTCTTGAGGATGTTGGCAGCTGAGTCTGACGTCGAAGGTATCAAGCAGAACGAGTCTGCCATGTCGTCATCTGAAGAAATGGGAGTGCGCATCAAAATGGATTTGACCAATAAATGAGTGAGCGCACCATCATCCCTACCAAGTTCATCATCCCAATCATCCCCCATCCCGGTTGCAGCAAGATCTTGTGGCCTCGGAGGAAACGTGTTCGATCCAGTCTCTGATGTACTCGCCGCGGAATCGTTGCGGGTAAGCATCCTGGACCGCGCCGCCTTCACGAGTCCAATTCCACGGGACAGCCTTCTGGATATAGGATCTTCAATATCGGTGTCACTGCTTGAGCTTGCATCACGGCGACGGGAAGACCCGGAGGGTGCCAAAGGCGCGGTGGCAAAGGCAACCGGCTGCGACAGGTAGTCCAACATCCCTTCAGTAATTTTCCAAAACTGATTGAACGGATCTCCAGAGTCGCTCTGAGACATATGTCAGCGTTACAAGGTCAAAAAAGGTACGAGAATGTTGAAGGCACAGCGTATACACGCGAAGCCGGGGCCGAGGCTCGGTGTCTGGCTACACCATATACCACATGTAAGAGGATCCTCTATCAACATGCCAAACTCAACCAAAAGCTCAGGAACTCTGCCAGAGCAACTTCGAAAGGCACCGTTCTTTGGCCACACATGAAGAGCCTGGATCATATCAATCTACCTCACCCTCATCAAATGCTCCAGACCAGCAAATAGGATAGAGAAGTCCGTACCTGTGCCTAGCCACAAGTTTATGCAGCAGAAGGCAGGAGGCGCAGAAAACCCCGTGGGGTTGTGTCAGATTGGCGGGCGTGGACAAGTCAAAAAATAAGAAGCATTAGGCTGTCCCTTTAATTTGAGCTCGCGTATGCCGTTTCTGCTCGGCAGCGAGACTGTCTAGAGCCGCCACTGCATAGCTTGACTGCACGCGTTCCAGAGTGAGATTGGAATGGCCAGCATGGGAACGCTATCTGAGCTTGTCTGACAAGAGGCCACAGGCACACTCGTGGATTCGGCATGAACCACCTCGCACAAGAGAACGAGCAGAGAAAATCTTAGACTGACCCGCTGTCCCAAAAGCATGAATGACTCTTCAATAGGTTGTTGCGACTCGGACATCCGATTGCGTGCGTGGGGAGGAGGTGATGGTGCCGGAGGTGGGACTAGAGGAGAGGCCACTTTGGCAGGACTTGGTGCAGTGCTCGCCACCTTCTGAGGAAGGCTGGGATCCTTGTTCTCTTCCCGTAATTTAGCGATTCTTCTCTGGAGCTCCTTCCCAGCCTTGGAGTGGTCGTTGTGAAGCATTCTTAGCGTACGCTTCGTCTATAAGTAATGCAGATGAATACATGCTCAAAACCGGCCAAACTAGTGAGTGCGACACACGTTTTCATCGGTTGCGGATTCTACACAGACAAGGAAAGCTTCGGCAGCCTTGTAGTGCTCCTCAGCTGCAGGGATCAACAGGCCTTGAGCCACAAAATCGTCGGCGTTCGCAGCATGTTGATGTGCCTGAGAGCAATTTTAGCTCGTAAATCGTGGTTTACTGTCGTCAATGGCATACCGTATTCAACGGTGAGTTGTTAGAGGCCATCTCGTGAAAGAGCGAACAAGTTGATTAGAGGCCGCGTTGCAGCAGAAGGCAAGCTGTCCACTTCCAGTGTTCGAAGTCGCGTGACGTCGCGCACCCGACTTTGCCGCAAAAGGCAATTTGGTGTTAGCGATCGGCGCCGTGGCGCATCACCTAAGCTTGCTTTTCTCCTCGAATCCGTCTGGTCAGAACTCGAACGTAGTCCGTCTCTTGTCGTTACATCGTTGCATACGCAGCTAACTATCCATGTCTCACTCAAGGCTGCTGCTGGTTGGGTTTGACGATGCCGTAGCCTCACACGTAAAACCAACACCAAATGATCCATGTTCCGGATGGCCAGATCAGGTGGTCGGGTCACGCTCATCCGACGACGAACCCGGATATGGACCTTTTGGCAGGTCCGACGCCGGATAGCGGAATGGATGATTCTAAACCTGACCGCTTTGCCATCTTGTATATATTCAGCCGCCAGCGATGAAGAGCAGTACATCCATTCTCAAGACAACACCATCACTTTGTCACTCCCAAGACTTGCCGCTGCAAGTCACTTTAAATCATGTTTGAATTTATGCGTAAGAAGAAAGAAATGGCAGCGCCCAACAAGGAATCACGAACAGAGGTACGAGCACTTCTAGCTGTCTGCAAATTAGCCTCTCATTCTTCGTATTCAGGGCGACGGAGAGAAAAGTAGAAGTAAAAGTCTACTGCGCCGCAGTTCGTTAGTTCCAACTAGTAAGGGGGAGGGAAGCTCCACAGTACGTAGCCGGCCTGCTCTATTATGGAGCTCCCTCTGATATCACAACAGAAGCGAGCACGATATTTCAGTGGCCCACCAAACCCTAGAAAAGTACGTTACACCCATAAATTTGACGGATGATACTGATTGAGTCTTTCAGGACGAACTCTCGGATCATCTTACCGACAGACCATCAAACCCGAGGGCGCGCAGCTCATCATGCTCAGCGGTCTCCTCGCTCGACATTCGCAACCCCTTCCAGCAGTATTCGGGCGATTCAGCGATGACTGCGAGTCAGATAGCATTGACAGAGTCGATGTCCTGTCTAGGCCCAGGGGAGAACATGCGCTACGTCGTCAGCCATGCCCCGCTCCTTGTCAACCCGCAGGCGGAACGGGCAGAAGTCTTGTTCCCTGACGAGTTCGGGGAGTTGCAGAGCAGGAGCTCCCTGGGACTGAACCCCTTTGCCGATGAGACATACCCAATATCGCGTCTGGAAGGTGACTCTGATCACGGTCCAATACTCGACGAGGTCGTCGTAGAGGTAAGATGCCCGATTTCATAATGGCTTCTGCGGTGACTAATGATACTCTTCTCAGGCAGACCCAGCTCAGGATGCCTCTCAGAAAGCTTCTTTCGGCTCCCTGCGACGACCCATGGATTATCTGCAGGTCAAGATCCCGGCCGGCATAATGAGCCCACCATTGGCGGAGCCTCACCGAACTGTGTGGGCGAGGATCTAAACCTATTTCTTGGTTGACAATGGACTCTATTCAGAGCATGTCTGCTACGTATTCGGATGTACACGTATGAACTTTACGATATATAACCTTACCCACATTGGCATGAATACACACGAGTGACGAACAAAAGCTCTGATCGGTGATCGTCCACACAACATACAATATCTGACCGTCCCGGAAGAACCTGAGTAGATGACCTGATCTGCTTGAGGACTCTTGTACAATTAATGGTGCACTATGTCATTGATTCTGAGAGGGGCGAACTCCTATTCTTTCTAAAATGTTTAGTTTGATATGTCGATATACTGTACTTATTTAAGTAATGATCGAGAAAATATTTTTGTTTTGATGAGATAAGCTGCGTATTTGGACAAACGTATTTGCAGGCTGTCTATCCCGTACTTCATCGTCGGCCCCATCGTCCTCGACATGTTTCAACGCGATCCTCGTGCCGGTGCATTCCTCGGTGGTGACAGGATATCTGGACAAGATGTCCGTGATCAAAATGGTACGTGTATTGTAGTGTCTTATGAGATTTGCTATGTTTGCTCAAATGTGGTTTGGCAGTATTGGCCGCGCAAACCATCGCGAACATTGTGAAGAGCTCTTTGGGACCAATGGGTCTCGATAAAATGCTGGTAGACAACATAGGGGTGGGCTTTGACCTTACGATCTATCTGTCGTGGACTCTGCTAACTCGATGTGCACTTTGCCCATTGTCAGGAAGTCACGATCTCCAACGACGGGGCCACTATTCTTGCACTGCTGGCGGTAGAGCATCCTGCTGGCAGAGTATTTGTTGATCTCGCACAAAAGCAAGACAAAGAAGTTGGCGATGGCACAACGTCTGTTGTGTTGATCGCCGCGGAACTTCTCCGACGAGCGAACGAATTAGTAAAGCAAAAGATCCACCCAACGACCATTATTACAGGCTACAGACTCGCGTGCAGAGAAGCATGTAAGTTTATGCAGGATCAGTTGAGCGTGAAAGTGGACGTGTTGGGTAGGGCGGCCCTCATAAATGCGGCGAAGACAAGTATGTCGAGTAAGATTATTGGAGGGTGCGTACATCGATTTTCGCCCATGAAGGGAGCTGTTCGCTAATTGTGATTCTCAGAGATGACGATCTCTTCGCTCCTATGGCTGTCGATGCCATGTTGGCCGTGAAGACCATCAACAGTAGAGGGGATATCAAGTACCCGGTAAAGGCGGTGAATGTACTCAAAGCTCACGGACGTAGTGCCCGGGAGTCTTTGTTTGTGAGCGGCTATGCGTTGAATTGCACTGTGGCCAGCCAAGGTACGCAAAGTCGTTCATGTTTCCACAACGCTACGATGTTGACCGACCGTCGTGGTCCAATTAGCCATGAAAACTCGCATTACGAATGCCAAAATCGCATGCCTGGATATCAATCTCCAAAAGGCACGGATGCAACTAGGCGTTCAAATTTTGGTAGATGATCCTAACCAACTGGAAGATATCCGCAAACGGTATTGTTTCACATTATTTACTCCTGGTTGCATTTCCCCTCTGACTGACATTATAGGGAGGCTGAGATCACATTAGAACGCATCCGCAAGATCCTAGCTGCGGGAGCAAATGTCGTTCTGACCACGAAGGGCATCGATGACCTCTGCCTGAAGGAATTCGTTGAGGCAGGTGCGATGGCTGTTCGGCGGTGTAGGAAGGAGGATCTGCGCCGCATTGCCAAGGCTACAGGAGGTACTCTCGTCTCCAGCCTGGCAAACCTTGAAGGTGAAGAGTCCTTCGAGGCAAGCTATCTCGGCACTGCAGACGAGGTCATCCAGGAGCGAATCTCGGACGACGAGTTGATCTTGATCAAGGGGACCAAAGTGGTCAGTTCAGCATCCATCGTGTTGCGTGGCGCGAACGACTACATGCTGGATGAAATGGAGCGGGCTCTCCACGATACGTTATCGATCATCAAGCGTACACTAGAGAGCGGCGCTGTCGTTCCAGGAGGTGGTGCTGTGGAGACGGCACTGTCTATCTATCTGGAGAATTTTGCGACCACACTGGTGAGTTGGAGTGAAAGGTTAGCGCGTTTTGCGTCTATATCTGACTCCACCTTCTCCAGGGCTCGAGAGAGCAACTAGCTATCGCTGAGTTCGCGAGTGCACTCCTCATCATTCCCAAGACGCTCGCCGTCAATGCGGCCAAAGATTCGACGGATCTGGTCGCAAAGCTTCGTTCGTATCATAACGCTGCACAAAATGCTCCGGCAGGAGACCCTAAGAAGGCGCTTATGCGCTATGGGCTCGACCTACTGAATGGCGAAGTGCGAGACAATGTGACGGCAGGTATTCTTGAGCCGACGGTCAGCAAAGTCCGCAGTTTGAAGTCAGCCTTCGAGGCAGCGGTGTCGTTATTGCGCATAGACGACGCGATCCAGTGTGTTGCTGGTTAGTGATATTCTGTATTGTCTTTCATTGTTCGTTTGCTGATTGTTGTGCTTTGTGTTCAGAATCGAAGGGCGAACCTGATCCTCATGGCCACTGATTACGCCGTTCGATAGAGTGGGGAGCCAGGAATCATAGTAACAATAGCATATACTGTATAACACTCTCCTGCTTTGTAATGGCAGTTACATTAGTTGCTCAACGCGAAGTGAATCCTATAAGTGCTAGACTGCTAGTTACGTTGGAGATCATAATTTGGCCACAAATCTATACGATCAGCGATCAACAGGTCACATGTAACGCGTGGGTGACGCGCTCGGATCACATGACAGACGCCGCGGTTCGTTTAGAGACGCATCCCGCCTTGAACAAACCAGCCCGCCACCGTCCTCCTCATCCTCTTTCGTGCTGTGCTCAGCCAGCTCTGCTGACCACTCCTTTGCTCTCCATCTGTAGGCTCTAACCCTCTATGCGCTAGGACTCTCATGCAGCACGAACCCACCTCATCCCTCGCTTTGCACCTAAGTCAACGCTTCACTTCTCTCGTATGGTCATGCCTTGACGCCGATCTATATAAGTCTGCGCTATTCTATGCTGAACGATATTTCGTCTCGGACACAAACAACCATGACGCTCGCCATCTATATGCTATGGCGCTACTGCGATCTGGCCAGCCTCACTCTGCCTACCACTTGGTGAATCTAGCAGTAGATTCTCGATGTTGTGGCTGTCTCGAGATCAAAGCTAGGTGTTGTACTGCATTGGGTCGCCACAGACTAGCTCGTCAGGCTCTAGAAGAAAGTCTTCAAGATCCATCGTACACCCCAACCGGTAGGTCGCATTGCCTTGCATCCATATAACAAGTCCTCACGCGTCGTTCGATGCGTCTGGGTAATACAGCCTCAATGACCTCGCGGTCCGCAAAATGTTTCCCGGATGAATCTGTTTTACATTGCCGTGCCGGGACTATGGCTGTCAAAGGGAATCTTCCCGAAAACGCAACCCTTAGTTTTCGACAAGCATTAGCACTCAATCCTCTGCTATGGGAAGCTTTTGAGGGCCTGTGCTCTACTAGTACGTTGAGTGAACCGCGTGGCCGTATTGTGGTTTCTCTGATAGCTGCCTCAGGCAATATCCCAGACATAGATGATCTCTTTCCTCCTCGACCGCCACCAATCAAGCAGGCATCACCCGAAGAATCAAGGCCTGCACCGGTTGCAACAGGTGCCGGATTTTTCACGCCTGACGCTGGCAACGGCGGTAACCTCTTTCGCGGCTGGAAGCCCGATGCAGGCCCACAGTATCCATTTCGCATGGATCCAGCTGCTGGTCCACGCGATTCAATGTGAGCGTGTCAACCGTTTCGCCATCTGCTACTCTCCTCATAGAGCTTCGTATACTACTAGAGGAACAGCGGATTCTTCGTTTTATCCTGAAGCTTCTTTCATGCAAGGCCACTTGCGTGCTAGTCGATCGCAACCGATGGCTTCGTTGGCTGTCCAACCACCAGCTGTGCGTCCCCTTTCTTCCGCAGATGAGGCGGGCCCGGTGACCAAGAAGCTCCGCTCTACTGTGCGGCAGCGTACGGCTCCGCCTTCTACCAACGCCTCGGAGTCGAACGTAAATATAAAGCCATCCAAGTCAGCCGGGGCGCTGCTTCAGGGGGCGGACGATCGTTCGAAAAGCTCAAAGGCACGCGCACGCCCGGCCCTGACAATTGCTAACATCTTCTCATCTTCCGGTCGTGCCCAGACTGCGGCGCCGTCCTCTAGATCACATACCGCTGGGGCCGGCGTTGGGAAAAGCTCGCGCGAGCAGCAGCCCATTGCCGGCAGTGGGACTAGACGGAGTACGCGCCTCCTGAGTGGATCGACCAACAAACCCCTGGCCACCAAGGTCTGTGTTATCAACGATTTTGGGAAGGACATTCAGCTAACTCATGCTCTATTTATTCGCAGCACACAACCATACGAGATCGGCGACGAGCTCAGGTGCGGGCACGCTCAACTACCATGGAGTCTGACATGGAAGAGGAGCCTGTACAAGCAGGTGGGGAAGTCGTTTTTCCCCCATCACCTCCACCCATAGTACAGCCTCCACGTGCAGATACCTCTCCAGGGCCAAGCACCTGGACAGCTGCTCAAGAGCAGGCAGCCCAAGACGCCTATGATGCAGAGCTTGCAGATTACCAAATATATGAGCTAATGCGGATGTTTGCTCGTGCGACGAAAGCGATAGCACTCTATGACTGTAGGACGTGCTTGGAAGAGCTCGAAAAACTTCCTTCTGCACATCAAAGGTCCGCGTGGGTCATGGCGATGGTCGGCAAAGCCCACTACGAACTTGGCGAGTATGCTGCAGTATGTGTCCAATGAAACTCCACGGTTGATGAGACCCCAACTCATGTTCTTGATTCGGGGAACAGGCAGAACGCGCGTTTGAAGCTGTCCGGAATCTCGACCCTTATCGTTTATGGGACATGGAAGTATTCTCGACTCTTCTATGGCATCTACAGCGGAATGTCAAGCTGTCGTTCCTTGCACAAGAACTGGTTTCGACAGACCCGCGATCACCGCAGGCTTGGATAGCGGTCGGAAACTGCTTCTCTCTGCAGAAGGAACGGTCACAGGCGTTAACCTGTTTTCGGCGTGCGGCACAACTTGATCCCAATTGTGCGTACGCGTACACGCTCAGCGGACACGAGTCGATCGACGAAGACCTGGATAGAGCCATCACCTTCTTCCAATCTGCTTTACGTGCTGATCCACGACACTACAACGCTTGGTACGTTGGCTAATTTAATGATTGAGTTGCTGTGATGTCTGTGTGCCACGATGTGCTTATCTTTACGCGTTTGCGGGATTCTCTAGGTATGGTTTGGGCACATGCTATATGCGGATGAGCAAGTTTCGTCTGGCAGACTACCACTACAGGAAAGCAGCCCAAATACATCCTCAAAACGCCGTCCTGCTCGGTTGCGTGGGTATGGTAAGTGGCGTGTCACAAGGTCCCTGAGGCCTCGCGCTTAACGTTATTTGTGTTCAACGTGTGGTTAGGTTACCGAGCGGCTGGGCGATCGGGAGAATGCATTGCGACTATTCGACGAGGCAGTCCGACTATCACCAGACAACGCGCTTGTGCGTTATCGTCGCGCAAAAATTCTTATCTTGCTGAGGAGATACGCGGTGAGTGTTATTGGTCTTTTCTGCAGCTGTGCGGGGAAATGGACGCTGATCCACGTTGGTGTGACATGACCTGTTGTGACTTATAGGCGGCAGTGGTGGATCTGGAGTACCTGCGGGACACGTCGCCGGACGAATCGAATGTGATCTTCCAGCTGGCGAAGGTGTATCGACTGCTTGGCGACGAGCTGAAGTCGGCGCAACTGTTAGCGGTGGCGCGGGACGTGTCACCCAAGAGTGTCAACAAGATTCGGAAGCTGTTGGAAACTGTCAAGGATACGGAAGCGGCGGACGTGATGGACGAAGGATGAGGAGAGGGGGGCTGTATATGGGCTCATTGTACATAGGACATGGTCATTTCTACGCTTTCTCTTGCGAATGTTGCGGATGGCGTGAGCTGGCGCGGGGGTGGCGGCAGGGAGTCGTCAGAGGGACTGAGCCCGGTCGTGTGCTGGTGCGTGTTGGTGCCACTCGGGGCAGGGATGGACCAATCAGCTGGCGGGTCCAGCGGGCGTTGCTTATCGGAAGAGGCCGAGATTACCCGAGGGAGTGGAAACGCCAGGGAGGCGCGCGTGTCCAGATTGGGAAGATTGAGTCACTGCCGTACTCGTCACACAGGTCTTATAGAGAGGCCCGTCCCGCCTCTGACTCCTCACTGGCCTCTCGCCTTCTCCATCAACCACCATGTCCGCGTAAACTCGATCCCTCCTGCCTCGCCTCTTGTCCCCCGTAACCCTCTTATTTCTTGACACGCCCCGACTATTCTGCTCCTAGTCTGGCGAGCCTTAGAAACAAGTATGGTCAACACATCCGTCCATAAATCAAAGAACGGCACCATCCTGTTCGAGCCTTTCATCGTCTACCGTATACACCGGTAACACCACACACTCGCCTCGTACGTCCCCTTCCTCCCTCTCGTCTGGGACACGCGCTTATAGCCATTAGCAGAACGCAACGGTGCCCCTTTCGTGTCGCTCGCTCAACCGACTCACCGACACAATCGCGTTTTCGTGTCTCTTCGCGCGTCAATCACCCTGGAGTCAACGACTCAATCCCCGTCTCTCTTCAGTATGGCCCGCTCCAAGCTGCAGTCTGCCGTTGGCACCAGTGTCAAGGATAGCTGCAGTTTGCATCGCTGGGTACTCCTCAAAAACTCTATTATTCGATCTCATCCTTCGGACGTTACCACAGCCCCACCCGACAAGGCTGATGTACCATATGTGTATAGACGCGGTGAAGACGAGGGCCGCGAAGAAGCGCAAGAGGTCGCTTTCTTGTTCCCTGACCCTGGCCAACTGCCTGAATGCCGCAAGTCGGATGTCGGTGCCTCTGAGAACCAGTGGCTTGACTCGCTTCTTGAATCTCTCGGTGATGAAGACGAAGATCTGCCGTCGGAGGAGGGTGGTGTCTCGTGCTCGCCCCCAGATGAAGACGATGAGCCGCTGAGTCCCCTATATTCTCCCATGTCATCCTCGGACGACCTCGTCGGCCAATCTTCCTATTATTGTGACCCTCATGCCATCCCCCTCCCCTATCCTATTCCCTATCCGCCTGTTGACGACTCAACCATCTCGACATGGTTCGACTTCGACTCACCTGCCGATTCGCTTGTGGAAGTCCGTCCCCAGCTGTACCATGATCCACTTCCTTATTACGCCGTCGACGACGACGACACAGAAGACCTTCCGGTGCCCGATGCTATAGAGGACCTTTCTGATGACGAGTCGGACGTGCCTTCCACACCTTTTGATCATTCGACGTCGTCGTTGTTGACAACTGACCCGGCTTTCATTCCCCTCCCTCCCGAGCGGCGGCGGCGCTCTCATCCCCTTCATCCTCAGGTATATATTGACACGGACGATTCTCACTTCTATCGCTACGAAGTTGACCCTCTACCTTTCCATGACGATGATTCTGTTGATACCGCTCGTGTCTTCCGCCCGTCTCTTTATCAAGAGTGCTAGTACCGTCTGCTCCCCCTCCCCCACTCCCCCCTGTCTTCGTTTGTCGCCTACCTGTCGTATCGTACTCGCTCGCGTGCTAGCTGTCTACATCATGTTTATAATTTCTCTTTGTTTGGAATCTAGGGTCTTGATAACGGTCATCATATCATACGTAAGTCGGCGTCGGTAGTCTAATCTACGTTTTGAATCTCGGTTAGAGAATGCACGTCGCAATGACCCTTACACTTCAGGATGTTTCAGGCCGCTCTAGGCCCGCTGCGTGTTAATGCCACAGTCCATGGAACGTTCATGGACAGCTCTAGTGCAGAATACAATGCAATGATGCATAGCATAAACGTGCGCAGTTTCGCTGACTTGTACAATAGAAGTAATAGGATTACAGGTATACAGAAGGATCGAGTATAGTACACTTCGGATCGGTGCGATATCTAAGTATGCAGAGACCTGAGACGCGGAGACCATAGGCTTGCCTTAGGCGTACATCATTCGCACAACACAACCATGAGGGCCCTCGGCGAAGCGGATCAGACGTAACGTTTGATCAGAGACCAATGTTATCGTTCGGTTGCACCCCAGGGTCGCCAGCGCTGCTGCAGGCAGGCGCGCTAGGAGAGCTCGGCAACTCCCACCAGTCATCGCCCACGTCCTTGAAATCTTCCAAACGGACGAACTGAATGGAGGTGTTGTTGAACGCCGTTGGATAGGCCGGACAGATCGGAAGAGGTCGGGAAGTGAGATAAGGACCTGCAGGCGTCAGGGAGATCTCTGGTGAGAAAGGAGGATGACTGAATGAATGAATCGGGGATGAGCTCACTCAGGCGCCATACGCAAGGATGCTCCGCGGAGAACTTCCGTGACGGGGCGCTGTGGTCCAAGCACGTCAGTCAAGCTCGCCGCGACGGAAGGTTCCACCAGGAGCACGGGCCTGACTGAGACCTCACTTTTCGGCATACTCGCTTAGGCGGTTCGCGATAAGGACGATGTTGGGCAGGTGCTCGCTCGCCCAATTTTCACGTAAGAGGTTCTCGTAGAGCACCAGGTCGCAATGCGGCATGAAGACGACGGTGGGGGCATCAAGCCTGTAGCTGGCACGCTGCACGGGTTGGAGGTCAGCGAGAGCCAGCCACGAAGAGCGATCAAGGGACGTGCCCTGTTCTCGGCGAGCCGTCTGATCCTCAGGGTGTCTAGCAGCTGCGTGTCCGCGTCCGTGAAGACGGGATCATATATGGATACGTTTTGGCGGTCCTGGGACGTGTGAACACGCATTGATATCGGGGTCGGAGATACACATACATGGGAAGACACACTAAGCATAGGTCATCGCATGCTGCTAACAGGAAAGCGAGCTGGGCACGCGCATCGCGCGACGCTGCGGGGCTCCCCAGGCCGAGGCAGAGAATTTCGGGGGCGTGAAAGCTGAGGGTCTGCAGCGCATCGCGGAGGAGCACTGTTCAGGGCGGGGAGGAGTTGAGACATATCATTCCGTACGGAGAAGCGGACAGCACGGACGTTTACAATCGCGCAACCAATCGCCTGCCGTAAGCTCTTCCGTCGTCCGATCCAGCAGGACGGCAGGTGATGGGGCTTCTCTGCCAGGCCGGCTCTTGCGCTTTTTCCTGGTGCGCGAGGGTGTAAACGCCGCATCAGCATAGCCGAATAACGGTGGCTCGTGTGCCATGGTCGAGAATTGAATGCGCCCTTATCAAGAAGCAGCGAGGGATGTCGTCGGACAAGAGAAGCAAGGGCCGGCGAGTACAGTCAAAACTTTGTCGGCGTTAGCCAGGACCTGCCTCGCGTGAGATGCAGCGTGAGATGGAGGCTATCCAAGAAAAGCCGCTCTGTTCACCGCGCGCCAAATACGATTGGGAGACGCTGAAGCGACAATTGGTGGTCCAGCTGGACTCCTACAGACTACTCTATCAACAGAAGGCCTCACGAATATAGCATAAACGTGGCCAGCACAATAATATAGCTGCGGTATTACGCAACGGATGATACGAACGAGCAAATGAAAGGCTCCGGGAAATGAAAGAACACTTCTTAGTGCGTCGAGCGCAGCAGGAGCACGAGTTCCGGTGTGCTTTCATTAGAGATGATCCCTGTATTAGGATGACTGTGGTACACTGGCCACTGGCATCATACCACATGAGGCAGATGATACTAAGCTTCTCGATGGGTGCATCGACTGATGCTGTGCGGGTGAGTCTCGACTCGAAGCTTCTCCCAGTCAGATCATTGTGACCTGTGGTCGTGGTCAAATACTGATTCCGAGACGTGACTCACAAGATAGTGTCTCAACCTTGGTAGCGCTGCATGGCATAGATGCTGCGTACTTCCAGCGGTTGTGGGGCACGCGGCACAATACAGTTCCAGCACCACGGTCAAGCATCGTATCACGACAAGATGGCAGCAGGGCTGGAAGTTGCATTGCGGATTTTGAGGCTGATAAGGACTCTCTAGCTTTTGCACGGAATAGTCATTCCACGCCAGACGGGACCGATATTTACCGTGCGGAATAGTCTGTCCAAGGAGGTGACTCGCTAGCGCCATTTGTGCGCTGATACTGCCTCCGACAGAAGAGCCCAGGACGTAATCCAGCACGACTAAGGCACTGAAAAGGCAATAGAATGGCCAATCAAACCTGATTTACAAATGTGAGTACAACTGCTATCGGAACTTCTTACAACGTCTGCAAAGCCCATAGGTCATCCCCGATATATGTGACGGTCTCGACCCCGACTCCCTTGTTCACCTTCTTCATTTCTTCCGTATCGAGCTTGGTGATACCGATTCCAACGGCATGTTCCTTGCCTTCTGCGTGTATCGCAACGGGCGTGCCTGTGGGCAGGGCGGAATCTGCGGGTGGGAGATAGCCCCCCACAGACGTCATACCCGGGCACATCATATGCGCACCCGCTAGGAGGAAGCGGATTGCCCCGCGGTCTACCCTAACCATTGGCAGGAGGAACGGATCTAACAGGTTGTTCAAGAATCGTGAGTTATTCTTCCCACACGATAGCGTTCGTTACTCGTACATTTGTGTAGCAGGCGGAGGGTGGGGTAGAACGGCTCGTCGAAATGCTGGAAGAAGAGTGGCTCGCCATGTAATGTATAGATGGAGATATGTTCTCTGCTATCGTGTGAACGGAGTATACACGATGGAGCCGACAAGATCAGGAGGATCGCTCATAAAGTACGAAGAGACAGACCATTTGACAAGAGTCAAGGGCTCTTTCTTAGGCCATATTTGCTCCAATGTCTCTGGGTCAATCTTCCACTGAGACGACAGGCCTGCTCGAATTGATCGCTGCACAGACGACTTCAGACTGGTCTGTCCTGCGACATCACTGGATGGACTGAATCTACGAGGCTGATCAGGTCAATCGTCATGAGAGAAATATGTGACGAACACATACTTTTTAAACATGTTGGTATCCTCACTGCGTCGATGCAAATAAATGAAGATCAAAGACCTAGTGCAGAATCTACAGACAACCGTCTGGAGTGAAGCTGGAAGGATGAATTATGCAATTTCTGAGATTTGTATCTCGGCAGCACGTGGGAGAGACGCCAAAGATGATGAGTTTGTCCCGGCCGTCGCCGAGCGAGATTGGATCTGTGCCACTCAGGTGGCGGGTAGCGGGTGGCGGTCACCTTACTTCTCATTTGCACCTCACTCGCTACTTTCTAGTACCGCATACAAGCAGAGCAGAGCAGACATTCATTGCACTAATATCTTTTATAATCATACTTCAAATTTTACCTCGCAGTAATGGGGCAGAAAAAGGTCAAAGTCGAAGCCGCTCTGCACAAGGACGATGGCGCTACTAGTACTGCAGTGGTGGCCTCTTCTGCAAAAACACGACAAGTTCGAGGAAAGCGTGGTGGCCTCAAAAATATGCCCACAATGCCCCTTGATATACTACTGGAGGTAAGTAGTCGCAAAAAACTGAAACGAGTCGCATCCTCAGGACATATATTCCTGTAGATATTCAATCACCTGCATCCCCGGGATCTTTTGAACCTTGCAAGAACAAGCAAATCATTTCGGGTCTTTCTTATGAGTCGCACATCTGCTTATCTTTGGAAAGCTTCTCGGCAGCATATAGAAGGGTTTCCAGACTGCCCCTCTCATCTTAGCGAGCCGGCATACGCTAACTTGGCTTTCTTCCCTTACTGCCATGTAGGACTCTGGTTTTTTATTCGGTTTCGTGGAGCTTACAAATATTGGATAGAAATGCTATAAGAGTAACATACAGCCTATCATTTGGGAATGGGGTGTTCGGTATTGCAACACTTGCAAGAAAGCAATGTGAGTGAAATATCGTCGCTCTTATCAGATTTAGCTAAAATAGGTGTCAGGTCTGTTCCATTGTTCAATTTCCGTCTATCTTCTGGGGTTTTAGCATACGCAAAATTGTCTAATTTGTCGACACTCAACAGTGTATGTATTTCTATACCCCAAGTCATTCATCTGTCTAATGCACCTGGTTCAGATTGTCAGCACAGAACGACCTCATCGTGACATGGATGTTTATCATTCGCGTGACATCCAAGAAATCAATGAGACATTTGAAAGACTCGGCGAAGTTCCCGCCTGGAAGGAATTCGTGGAAGCCAAGGTGGCGCGTGCGAAGGAGATCAGACAGGTAAGCTCTGTCATTTGTGTTTCTCTTCTCTACTCATTCGCTCTCAGCATAGCCTATTGTGTGAAAGATGGCAAGCATGCAAGGCAGCATCTCGTGCAACGGAATTAGAGAATGTTAGAAACCTCAGATTAGAAGCGTGAGTATGATGATTTATCCACATGTTCCGGACTTACTCGCTGCCCAGGATTGTAAATAAACTACGCGAAATTGGCTGGGGCGAAGAACTTGATAAATTACCAGGATCCTTTGAGCCATTGTCGCACAATGCTCATGTCCGCAAATCCAAAGAGCTCACTGATCGTGGTTTGTCACGTAATTTTACTACTGCGGTCTCACTCACTGACGCACCATGTAGCGTGGCTTAAAATACGTGATGACCTCGTGGTTGTGATGGAAGAAATCAAAGCTCAGCGTCTGATCAACGAAAGGCAGGCCGTCCTTTTGGGACGTCTTACTGCCTTTGCCTCCGTCGTTTCAGATTTCCATTCTGAAACACGCAGGACAGCAGACTCAGAATTTGACCCCGCATTTGCAGACCTTGTCCTCATGCCTGACGTTCGACGCGTTCTCGATGTCCCAAACACGGCCGACCTTGAATCGGAGACTCTGGATGAACTGCGTTCCCAGCTCCCCACTCTGATCGAGCAGTGGAAAGTGGACGTCAGAACGCAGCTGAGACAGTTATTACGAGACCATATCCCCGAAACGAAGGGCGTAGATCCATTGGATCTCGCGATGTCATATTTCGAGTGTAGATCCTGCCGAAAAGTCTTCCGCTATCCCGACGTCATTGCTCATCAGTGTCTGCGCCGCAACTCAAAATTCTTCGACGAAGCTCTCTCGCTCGAAACGATCTACGAGTTCGTTGCATACACGTCTGGCACTATCCACAACTGGACCATCAATAATTTATGCATTCCCGAAATCCTGGAGACAAGCCGCAAGGTCATAGAAGCGTGTGGCAAGGATCCATACCGAACAACTCGCCGGGAGATGGACGAATGGAACATCAGGGTTACCGGAATTGTGCCGTTGCACCCTGAAAGGAAGCTAATACTTCCTTGGCACGATGTGGTAAGGATATATATGATACTTGACATACATGACACATTGAACATCGTCAATAGGTGCAATACGAATGGTCAAAAATTATTCAGAACGATAAATCGGAGAAGCGTGTTTGGAAAGTTTCTACCGATGTAGATGCGGGTAAAGCGAGGGAGATCGAGGCGAGATTGATGGACGAATCGATCGTCTTGCCTGGCCACAACTTGAAAGGGGCTTGGTGTTGTTCATTGTGCTGTGGAGGATGGTCTAGTCGCTTCCAGCTTGCGAATACAATCAAACTGCACTTGAAAGTCAAGTGAGTACTCTGCTCATGTTCTTCCAGTAACATATCTAACGATTTCTTTACGCATTTGTAGACACTCTATTGAGAACGCCAGCGTAGATAACGGCGATCTCTACCTTCATCCTGACGGTCTAAACTTCCCACCAAGACCTATTTGGTTGTTACCGGATGGAACTCCTTTCGAGGACCTGTCTTCAGAGCAGAAAATAGCCGATGGGAAGGGAAATGTGTTTTATTACAAGCTGTAGTCAGAGAAAAGCGAGGATAAAGTAATACTTATCGAGGACTGCTCCGCACAATTGCGGTCGCCGATTTCATTCTAATTAGCTCTCAAAACATACTCTGATCGCATAAATAGTACGTTACCGTAACCCACAGGACCATCGTGTCAACTGTTTATTTGAAGCAATGGAGAATATCCAACCATTCACTCCTCTATAAGGCGGAGCCTGAATCAACGCTCAAGCGCTGCTCGGGCTTGACAGCTAAGTCCAGAACGGAAGGCCCCTCGCCGAGCAAGTGTGCACAGGTGGTGTTTGTCGGAGACTGGAAATTGTATTACATAATGAAGATTTTCCTATATCACAAGGCAATTTTGACCTCTGATATGCTGCCCTTTTTGCCTATTCTGGATTTAGGGAATTACTTGAAAATGATAAATATGACGTTTATTCAACTCCGACAAACAGCGCCTGTGCACATATTTTCTGGGAGGGGCCCTGCGTTCTGGACTTAGCTGGAACACCAAGGTTATAACCAGTTGATACACTATGCTTTGTTCATGATCCTGCAGTAAGCTAATAGTACATGATATATATATGCGGCTAATAGCGAGATGACGATAGCGGAGTTATACATTGCTTCGAAGGACGTCGAGGAGAAAAAACCGGGACTGGGACCATGGTGGTGGGGGACGGAAGGAAGAATGGAGATGGCAAGATACATAGCGAAGCATTCAGTTGAAACCAAAGATGACGGGAGACAGCAATATCAATCGTACAGCGGCGAGGAATGCATGCAGTCTGAACGGCTCAAATGTCCTCGTCCTTGTCTTCCAACTGTGAAGGCTTCAACATGCCAGGAATCCGCATGGCAGCTTCGCGTTCTTCTTGCGCTTTACGTTGGGCCTCTGCCTCCTTTTCTTCAAGGTATAACTCTGCGTTATCTCCCGAAAACTCCTTGAGCTGTACAAGGAAGTCGCGCAGAGCGAGCTTGAAACGATTGATATCGCTGTGGTATTCGCCGAGACACATCACAAAGTTTTGTATCTGCGCACTGAAGATAGACAAGAACATCGTCAGTTATACTTCTGTTATTCGAGGTGATTTCAACAAACTTTTGTACGTGTGGGAATGCCGACTTCAGCAAGGTCGCTGTATATTCCCGTAAGAACAAGGCATTGCTGATAGAAGGATCCGACGCGGTGGCAGGATCGAAAAGGGGAACGGTTATTTGGTTTGCCTCCACCAGTTGGAACATGCGTGCCAATAGCAATGACTGCAACTTGAAGCCACTCTTGTGATCGGTGTCGGTGAGCACAAAGAATATGTCCTGCATAATGCTCAAGAAATATCGCTGGAAGAAAGCATTTGACACCGAAGGATCAGCTCCGGCGAAGTTGTTCACGACCTCAAGACACACTAAAATAACGACAATTAGCGAAGTCTATCAATGCTGCAATGTTCATAGCCACCGTACAGTTTAAACCAGTTTCCGCAATATCTCGCATGGTATGCTTGATAGCCCAAATAATGCTGTCCATGAATAATTTAAATTGCGTTGGTGGCACCGTAAGTAAAGCTGAGGGGAATCTGTGAGCACTCCTTGACAAACATACGCAGCTTAGTAACTCACCTGGGAAGCAGTTCAAGTTAATGGCCCGCAAGAGCTTAAAGAATCCAACACGATGTTCTGGGAACTCTGAGAAATCCTGATTAATCATGTTAAGCGTTGGCTCAAAAACGGCCTCTAGGATCGCCGGTACTTGAGGGGTGAGCAATGGCTATAGTGTGTTCGATTAGAGGAGGCGTCTTTGCGGATCGAGATGACGAAACATACCCCTAGTCGCGAGATGATAGTTGCCATCACGTTCAGCACCTCGGCATCTCTGGCCGCGGGCACGTTCCGGTTGTAGTCACCCAGTATTGCGTCCAAGAGTGGTGGCATGAAATTGCCATTGACCGTCTCGAGGTCTTCGGCCCTCTTGATAAACGTCTCCATCAGTTTGAGGATCTCTTTCTTGATGGTCCGGAGATGCCGAACTTTCGGTGTTTTTGTTGCGATCAATCCTAGAAGACAGCGACAAAATGAGGGCCATATAATTGAGCAGCACGTCCAGAACTGACCTTCGCGGGCAACAGTCTCACTGATAATACCACTGACGGCTTTGTACAAGCCCAGCATGTCCAGGAATACTCTACCAATCTGAGGGAGATAGAAGCTTCCAATCGATGTACAGGCGGCAACATTGGTCTTCAAGACATTAGAAAGAATCTTGATGTTGTCTACGCTATCCAAAACATCTATACTCTGCGCGGCTTGAGCCATCAAAGAATCCCACTGAGAAGTTGACGTGAATCAGGCGGTTTGCGATCAAAGAATACCTAAAACGACATACAGCATTGTTTGGTAATTCCATTAGTTTCGCGATAAGCTTCTCTTGCTGAGGTTTGTTTGGTTGAGCAGAAATCATGTATCCGACCGCTTCATAGAAAGTGTGAACCTAGACAGTATGTCGCCTCAGTAAAAGACAAAATTCTCAAGCTCACGCTACCGACCTGAAGCGGGGAAAGATCCACCGTGATTCGATGCAACAGTCGAAGAATCTCATCGACGAAGGGTTCCTGTTCTCCCGATTGCTGCATGACGAAGTGCCTTCGGCATTTCTGTGCAATCTTGATGAAGGTATCACACGCCATGTCCTGGACACCTAGAACACAGCAAAATCAGTCCAACACCCAGACAGCAGTATAACACGAGGAAAGAGGCGAATTGACGGAACAACACTCACCCTTCGTGAGTTTCGTGCATGAATTCGAAAAGCTTGTTCACGACAGTCTTCAAGAACTTCCAGTGAGCCTTGAGGAACCGAGGATATTGGCCGACGATGTACATGATATCAGACGCAACAACAGCCTTGTTGTCTTTTCCGCGTTTGATCTCACAAAGACCGAGCAAATCCTTGATGACAGTGACAAGGAATCGCTTCTCCGTCTCCTCGTCTGGTTTAATTGCTTTCAGTAAGCCAGCACATGTAGACCGTTGCGAGGTGCACTTACTCATTGCACCGGAGATGGAACCGATAGCCCAACAGAGAGTGTTCAGATTCTGCCACGACCACTCAGATCCATCAACTTGTTTTGCCAGCTTTTCCGTGAGAATATTCTCGGTGTCGTTGACGTCAAGATGGGTCAGATACACGAGCAGTTCCCGCATCGACTTGTAGAGAACGATGGTATCGCTCTCCTTCATGAATTCTCGCACGATTTCACCTTCTTCGTTTTCGACAATGAGCACCTGATGGGACACAATTGAGGCATTTTTGAGCTCAAGAACACCGGGAGTGGCTATCAAACATACCTCTTCTGGTTTCACCATCTTCTCAATCATGACCAAACGCAAATTCGACAGAACATCGCTATAAATGTTCTTCCTCAACGCCATCCCGTTCAACATATTCTGACTGCTGCCACCAAGGCTGAGGCCCATCAGAAGTCCGCTTTCGCCGATAGGTAGACTTTGGATCTCCTCGTAAAGCTCCGCGACGAGCTTGAGCCAATATTCCAAGCAAATCTTGAAAATCTCGCGCTCATCCACTTGAGATATCTTGACCATGTACAGATGTGCGTTAAGGAGGACGTCACGATTTGGCTCTGTCTCTACGGCGCGCAGATGATTCGAGAGGAAATTGGACAAGAAGAGTGCAAGGTTAAGCACCAGTTCCTGACCGGCATCGCACCAGCACTTGCGTATGCCTGCGCGATATTCGTACTCGGTGGGATCATCCGATTGACAGAAGTCATCACCATGGCAAAGAGAATAACGAATTTGGGGTCGTATTCGGGTCCGACATTGAGGGCTGCTATCTCTGCGAGGCATTTCAGAGTCACGTTACGGAATTCCGGTGCTTCTAGGAACTAGAAACGCGAGGAACACGCGTCAGATATGGTCTTGACGCGTTTTCTGCGACACAAAACTTACCCGATTGAGTAACAAGTCAATGATTGTCGTCTCGAATATGTATCCAAGTGGGATCCAGTTCAAGAACCTCAACAACGTTTCTAACGTCGCTTTGATAAGCGAAGTCTTTTGTGCCTCTTCCAGAATCTCCGAACACAACTTGAAGATCTCGGAGAACTCCCCGCACATCTGATTCTTGAGGTTCTTGACCTTCGCTTGAGTCATCTGTTCAGCAGAGTAGTCGAAGATTTCTTCCGACAACAACTTGAGGATCACCATGTTGTTCTCGCAGAGCGACAGGTTGGTTTTGGAGGACTCGACGAGTTCAGTGATAAAGTTCGGCCAATTATGTGGCCACTCTTGCTTCAATATCTAAATATTCATGAGATAACGATCCAAGAATCACAAGGCGTCATCAATACCTGGACAAGAGCGAGATTAAGCTTATTCAGATACGTCTTCTCTCTCCGCATAGTGACCTCATCTGACGCGACTTTGACCGTGATTCCGACGACGAAATTCCGGATACCTGACGACAGACACGTCAAGCAATGAAAGGGAGAACAACCTCAGGCTGCTTACCCTGCCGCTGCCCTTCCGGTAACGACTTCCATCTGGTCGTGATCAATTTCTCAAGAATTTGCAGTCCAATGTACTAGGGAGGCCATCGGATCGGTCAAAATTGAAAGTGATGTCATGGCGCTAATAAACATACCTTAGTCTGCGGGAAAGATGAACGTTCCAAGACATCCGGCACCCTCGTCCATGCATCCGGGTTCTCCTGGAACTGCGTCAGGACTTGTTGCGCCATTTGTTGCTGTCGGCAAAAAAGCCCAAGCGACAAGCAGGTGAGATCTTCAGGATAGTCTAGAATAGACGAATAAGGGCATACCTCCTGCCCCACGCCAGAATAGAAGGCGATGACCACCTTGTCCATGAGCGAGACATCGAACTCTCGGGAGAAGTCCAAAATGCCCTGCGAGATCGTGAGCCCCTGCCCGAAAATCAAAAGAACAAACGTTTGGACTCACCTCCATGGCGGCAATACTATCGATGAACGCGTACAATCGTTGTCGCTGTGGTGGTCGATGGCGAAGCTGCTTACTTAGAGCGGGAGCTGTGGCTGGGCAAAGGGCAGACGCGTGAACCAGATCTGCTGACCCATCTCCGAAAACGCGCTTTCGATCTCCGACAGGGCAGCCGATCCCAGTCCCTTACTCCGACTGTGTCGGGCCAGTGCGCACCAGACTCAGTGAGACAATGTTACAATGTACTGTAACTTATGATGTGAACGAGCGCGACACAGCCCGCATGTACTTATGATGTGAACGAGCGCGACACAGCCTGCAAAGAATGGATAAGTACGCGTAAGTGTGTGTGTTTTTCCCCCATCTTTCACTCTGACCACCATGTCCGCCATCCCACAGACACAGAAAGCATGGCGTGTTACCGCCCGGGGCAGCCCGTCGAAGGTGCTGCGTTTTGACAACGATGTTCCCGTGCCATCCAAGCTTTCCTCAGGGGAGGTTCTCGTCAAAATACAGGCAGCGGCCTTGAATCCAGTGTACGCAGCTCTTTCGCTATAGCAGACGTAGCATCACTGACACATTATTAGAGGGTACAAATTGATGCAACTTCCCAGCTTCATTCTCAAGCGGCCATACGTTCCAGAGCATGACTTGGCAGGCGTGATCGTCGATGCCAACGGCACCGAGTTTCAAAACGGAGATGAAGTATTTGGCTTCTTGCCTGTCCGTAAGTCTCTGCCTTATTTTTCATTGAAGCTGTCTCATTATGTTTGCTGTGGACGTTCAGCACTGACTATGAAGGATCGCCGGGGTACCCTCGCCGAATACGCATGCTTGTCAGCCTCCCATCTCGTACCTCGCCCGTCGAACGTCACTCCTGTCCAGGCTGCCGGTATACCGCTCGCTGCCTTGACTGCGTATCAGGGTCTTTTCGACGTTGCACATCTCGAACACGGACAGAGCGTTTTTGTTAATGGAGGTAGCTCGGCTGTCGGTGCCTCTGCTATTCAGTTGGCAAAGGCAATTGGTTGTAAGGTCACGGCTAGTGCTTCTGGAAAAAACGAAGAATTTGTCCGCTCTCTCGGTGCTGACGAGGTAGCTGCGCGCACTCTTCCATGAGGACGTGGATACTCATATTATTTATGTAGTTTGTGGACTACACAAAAGGTCCCCTGCATGCAACTATCGCCTCAAATCCCCCTGCCACTAAGTATGACGTCTTATTCGACGCAATCGGCTTGATGGACACTTCGTTGTACACGCACAGCGAGGCATACCTCGCACCCAGCGGCATATTTGTATCTGTTGGCCCACAGCCCAAGGGTTTTGACGTCGTTGGCGTCTCCAAACTTCTCTGGAAGGTACTCTTGCAGCCTCGATGGCTTGGTGGGAACCAAACGGACCTGGAAGTGAGTTCGCGTCCTGCATTACGCCAGGCTGCAATGCGCTCCTGCTGATGACCTTCTGTGAAGGTATTTTTCAGTGCAAATTATTCAGAAGAGTACTCTCGAAAAGGTGGCTCAATATGTTCAAGAGGGTATGACCTGCCGTTGGACGTACAGTAATGGTTTCTTATATCGTCTACTGTTGATTTGCAGGAAAGGTCAAGCCCCTTGTAGACTCAGTCTACGGCTTCGAAGATACATTGAAGGCATACGAACGCATCTTGACGAGCCGTGCGACAGGCAAAGTAATTGTTAAGATAGATCCAAGTGTGGAGTGAGTCGGTAACCTCAACCCACTGTTGATGATGCCGGCTGTGTCAAGACTTTGTTATACTGGTGAGGGAGTTTGAGATGCGGTGGTCTGATTAATATTTTGGCGTGATGTCGACTCATTATTGGGGCTCTTGAATCTCTTTGTCATAGTTTCTCTCATGTTCTATCTCTAGTGTACCAGTGTTTTGTATAAAACTAGCTGCTTACCTTGAGCAGGAGCTGTGGCTGGGCCAGACGCGTGAATCAAGGTGAACCAGATCTGCTGACCCATCTCCGAAAACGATCGCCGACAGGGCAGTCTGGCCCAGTTCCTTACTCCGACATTGTCGGTCCAGTGTACACCAGACTCACTGAACCAATATATGACGCCAATGAGCGTGCTCCCCGACTCGGGCACTATTGGCAACGGATGCGTCACGTCGTCGGGTAGGTGGATGCGCGTATGTGTGTGTTCCTCCATCTCTGACCACAATGTCCTCCATCCCACAGACACAGAAAGCATGGCGCGTTACCGCCCGGGGCAGCCCGTCGAAGGTGCTGCGCTTTGACGACGATGTTCCCGTGCCATCCAAGCTTTCCTCAGGGGAGGTTCTCGTCAAAGTACAGGCAGCGGCCTTGAACCCAGTGTACGCCAACAGTTCGCAATCTTGCTATAGCAGGACATAGCATCACTCACGCGTCCTCAGAGGGTACAAGTTGATGCAGCTACTTCCCAGCTTCATTCTTAAGAGGCCTTACGTTCCGGAGCATGACTTGGCAGGCGTGGTCGTCGATGCCAATGGGACCGAGTTCCAGAACGGAGATGAAGTATTTGGCTTTTTGCCTGTCCGTACGTCTGCCTTGTTTGTCATTTCATTGAAACTGTCTCAGTATGTTTGCTATGGGCGTTCAGCACTAACCATGAAGAACCACCCGGGTACGCTCGCCCAATACGCATCCTTATCAGCCTCCCATCTCGTCCGTCGCCCGTCGAACATCACTCCTGTTCAGGCTTCCGGCATAGCGCTCGCTGCCTTGACTGCGTATCAGGGTCTTTTCGACGTCGCACATCTCGAACCCGAACAGAACGTTTTCATTAACGGAGGTAGCTCCGCTGTCGGCGCCTTCGCCATTCAGTTTGCAAAGGCGATTGGTTGCAAGGTCACGACTAGTGCCTCCGGAAAGAACGAAGAATTTGTCCGCTCTCTCGGTGCTGACGAGGTAACTGCGCGTGGCTTCCGTGACGAGACGATGTGGATATTCATATCATTTATATAGTTTGTGGACTACACAAAAGGTCCCTTGCATGCAACTATCGCCTCAAATCCCCCTTCTCCGAAGTATCACGTCTTATTTGAGACAGTCGGCTTGATAGACACCTCGTTGTACACGCACAGCGAGGCATACCTCGCGCCCAGCGGCATATTTTTGTCCACTGGCCCACAGCCCAAGGGATTTGACGTTGTGGGCGTCTCCAAGCTTCTCTGGGAGGTATTCTTGCAGCCTCGATGGCTTGGTGGGACCAAACGGACTTGGAAGTAAGTTGGCATCCTGCACTACTGCACGCTCCAATACGCTCCTGCTGATTGTTTTTCTTGAAGGGGGTTTTCAGTGAAAAACGAGAAGAGTGATCTCGAAAAGGTGGCTCAATATGTTCAAGAAGGTATGTCCTGCTGTTGGACGTCCACCAATCATTTCTTATATTGTCTATTTATATTGGTTTGCAGGAAAAGTCAAACCTCTTGTGGATTCAGTCTATGCCTTCGAAGACACAGTGAAGGCATACGAACGCATCATGACGGGCCGTGCGACAGGCAAGGTAGTCATCAAGATAGATCCAAGTGTGGAATGAGTCTGTAACCTCCACCCACTATTGATCACGCCGGCTTTGTCAGCCCTTTTCTATACTGACTTACGACTTGTTCATTGATTGTAAATTGTAAATTTGCGATGAGGGAGTTTGCAGATGCCGTGGACTGATTAATATTTGGTATGAATTTTGATCCGTTACTCGACGGATGGCCTCTTCAATCTCGTAACTCGTTGTATTAGTATCCTCCGAACTCCACCTCTAGTTTCCCGGTATTTCATTCTTGTTGTACTTGATAAAATTTTTGAGGGTGATATAAGAAGTCATGACTATCCCTGAAACGAAAAGATTATCGGTGAACTACAGTACCTGCCCGATTTGGGAAATGCACCGGGTTCGATCATTGACTGACCGAGTCTGTTTCTCCGACTCTCTGAATACAACATACCAATCACCGAACCTATACGAAAAACAAAAGCAGCCATTCGTATCTGACACAGAACGAGAGGCGGTGAGGAGTGATATGGATACTACAGCATTCCTGGACTGATGGGCAGTGGATCCCTGGCTAGGATTCATACCTGACTCGACGAAATACCGCATCTGTAAAGTCACCAAGATGGCTAGCAATCTTGCCTCGCCCTCTCTGCAGCTTCTTGCATCAGCAAGCCTCGTCTCTCAGGGTGCCGAAGCAGCAAGTCCGATCGCGTCTCTCCCCTACGTCGCTCTAATAGCTTTCCTCGATCTGAATGGATCCCGCAGAAAGTCTACAAAGGCTATCTTCATACTTCTCCCCTCTCTGAAGCTCCAGAAGAAGTAAGACCAGATCCTGTGCTACTGAAGTACCGGTTCCACAAGCAATATCGCCATCCATCTCTTGATGTGTCATTGACGAAGTCCAGAGTGGCTGGTGAGGCGCGTGCAATAATAAAATGCCTGCGGTGCGCAGATTTTGGCAGAGCTTGTTTCCGCGTTTGTCTGACGTTATTCCACAGTCACGGCGTGAATGTTCCTGGCATCCGCATGGTGGACGCAGTAGAAGGCGTGCTCGCTCTAGAATGGATTGACGGTAAAAGCGTCAGGTTCCTGCTGGGTGGTGGTGCGGAAGGAGAGGATGAAGCAGTAGAAGACGCCTCCGAAAGCGACGGAGGAGCTTCCGACGAAGTTGAAGAAGATGCTTTGTTGGAGTACGGCATTACTCAAGGTTTGCTGCTTCCCGTATTTCAAAATTGTGATGGTTGATCGTGTGTTCAAGCCGCCGTGATGGAAATGATTGGGACCGAAATTGCCAAAATGCATCAAGCAGACATCATCCATGGAGACTTGACTACCTCGAATATGATGTTGCGACATCCTTCTTCGGTCAAGGGAATCCAGCTCGTATGTTTACCTTTACCGCGTCCTTCAGTTTTTGGGTCTCGGCTGTTAGTGACGAATCATTCGCATCTAGGTGTTGATTGATTTTGGATTAGCCTACACATCAACACTGGTCGAAGACAAAGCTGTAGATCTTTATGTTCTTGAGCGGGCCTTCTCCTCAACACATCCTGCCTCCGAAGTCCTCTTTGCCTCGGTACTAAAGGCATATCAGGCGAAGATGGGACGCGAGTGGGGAGCGGTATCGAAGCGGCTTGATGATGGTATATTTCTTGCTTGCTATCACCACTCAGAGTACTCATCCCTTGGCCAAACCCTATCCAGTACGTCTCAGAGGCCGTAAGCGGAGTATGGTGGGCTGAAGATTTTCGAAGCTCCATGTAAGAATAGCTGTATGGATTCGGTCGAACATAATACCACAAATGTATATGATCGTAGCGTCGTCGCGAAATATCCTTATTAGAGAAGGTCGGCGATGGCGAGTAAAATCACTATCTCGATATCAAACGAGATCGGTTCGATCGCAGCCGCGCAGGCAGCGGCCACTCGCGCCTCAGGCCTCACGCCTTGAACGACCTGAACATGACGGCGACCGCACCAGCAGCCTCGATGCCCTTGCATGCTGTTTTCTCCTCTATTCTTAGTACTGGCGCCTTCTATCTATCATCTGAATGAGTGTGTGGTCCGGGCGGCAATCTCATTAATCGAGCTTCTCGTCTTTACAGCATGGCCTCATTGACACCGCACGTCGAAACACCGCTTTTGACCACCTGTGGTGACTTTTGGGCAGTGGGCAGTGGGCAGTAGTACTCTCTTACTCCAGCTCTTGTGTTGGGACCGAAGCAACCATGGAACAGGTCATCGCCGCCACTCTTGGTGCTGCTCATCTGGCTTCAGATCTCAGCGGTGTTCCTTGGCTCGGGACTGCAGCTTCAGCCGTCGCTGCAATCCAGGCTAACTGCCAGAAAGTCGCTATGCATAAGGTCAGCATTCTCACAGACACTCAATCGTCGGAGTACATACCGAGCCGATATGTAGAAGAAATGCCTCCTTATATCGGACAAATCCGCCTCCCTCCTGAACCTGCTCTATGAGCGGACCTCGACCATTGAGGGTCCAGAGATGCGACAAGCTGCAGACCAGGTCACCGCGTAAGAACTGTTGAGTGTCCCAGATTTTGTCTGTCCTGATGCATGATCAGTGTACTCGAGAGGGTGCGTGCGCGTGTATACAGTTGGGCGCAGTACAGTCGTATTCAAGCGTTCCGTGAGTAATGTGCATATTTACTGATCGGTTCTAATAGCTTTTGTAGTGAAAGATAGTAAGATTGAGGATGGAATCCGGCAGTGTGAGACGGAGCTTGACACTGCTATCACCAGCTTTCAAGTATGTATGTTGCGAAGTATTTCAAGCTATATTCTGAAATCTCTCGTGTAGATGGCCGCACACATAGTCTTGAATCACAACCAACTCGTAATGATGCAGATGGTGGAGAGGAACCACGACGAATGGCTCACCATCAATGCGGCAACAAGCCACGAGATACGCAGCATGGTGTCACAAGTTCTCCAAAATGTAACTGATCTACAATTTGCTGCGGAGTTGCATCGGAAAGGAAAGCCGGCAGCTCAAAGAATTATGGAAGTCGGACAGCAGGTAAGTCTTTAGAATTCTCACGTCAAATATATTTGGCTATGTACTCATGTCTTCAAACAGCTCATCGCCGAACACTCCCGCGGTTCACAACCGAGAGAACGCGAGCAGTGGAAAAAGGGTCTTGTTGAATTGCAACGTCTTACTGGGATCCCGCCCACCATCAAGAGGCTCGATGGCGAAGTAACTAAAATCGGAGACATGCCAGTCGAAAAGGGAGGGCATAGTCAAGTGTGGCAGGGATTATGGCTCAACGAGAAGAAGGTTCGTGTGGCCTGCTATTGCTCGACGATATGATGCGAACCTTGGGCAATCAGGTTGCTTTGAAGGTCCTGCAAGGCGTCGCGGCTACAGAACGAGCTGAGGCTGTGAGTCTATTTGATACAGTATGAAGCTGTATTGACGTTCGTATTAGAGGTTCGTTAATGAGATACGGATCTGGGCAAGGTTGGACAATCCGCACATTCAACCGCTGTATGGCATTGTGATGGACATGGGCCCCTTTATTCACACTGTATGTGTTGATATACAATTCTCCTCCAGCGGTATCTTGTGCTGATAAACACTCTTAGGTATCTCCATGGCAAGAAAACGGGAACCTCCTAGAGTATGTACTTGCATGTATCTTGATATCTATCTTGTTGACGGCTCTTCAGTTTTGTTAGGAAAACTCCAGATGCAGATAAAGTGAAGCTTGTGAGTACAAACGCTCGCAAAATTGAACCGATGGACTGAGACGAGGGTTTGAAGTTGCTTGGTGCTGCCAAAGGCCTCGCCTATCTTCACGAAGAACAAATTGTGCATGGAAACGGTGAGAGAATATAATCGTCAGGGTTGCCGTGATGTTGATACATTTTGTCTCAGTGAGATGTGTGAGTCAATGCATCTTAGCTTCATGACAGAACAGAGCCTAACTTGTCGACCTCAGGCGAATATCCTGGTTACATCGGAAGTATGTCCTAATATCTCTATTCCGCAATAATCGTCCACATCTGTATTGCAGGGAGAAGCATGTATCTGCGACTTCGGAATGTCAAAGGTCATTGGAGAGATCACCGATACGCCTGCTTCAGCCACTCTGACGACCGCAGGCTCGACACGGTGGCTGGCTCCGGAACTTATCTTCGATGACAAAATGGTCGTGCCTACCTTCGCTTGCGACACCTGGTCGTTTGCTATGTCCATGCTTGAATGCTTCACCGAGCGACCTCCGTGGGAGGATGTTAGGCGGGATGCTCATATCATCCAAGCGATGGAGAAGCAGTCGAGGTGGCCAACCAGGCCGCAGGATATCAGTTCGCCCACGGATGACGTTTGGGAGTTGATGTTGGAGTGTTGGCGCTGGGTCCCCGCTCGACGTCCCCCGATGAAGGATGTGTCGCTTCGCCTACAGATGCATGCCCACGACACCCCTGACTCAATGCAGACAGACAGTCTTTTGTAATGAGTCGATGACTGACAAGGACAAGATACGTACACACACCAGCTATTGTCCTCATGTACTCGTATTCCTGTAATATTGTATTTGGATAGTTCTGGCAAGTAGAATATAGTAGCAGCTTGATGGACCTCTCTGTGGTAGACTCCGTGTTTGGAGAAGTTCTCGTGATGTTTACTGCATGTTGTCGGTACTTGGAGTGCAATAATTTTCCAAGTGCACACGAAGAGCTGGCACCCAAGAGGATGTATCGGTCTTGATTCTGCATGAAATATCTGTAGTATAGCGAAACTCCACCAAGGGCGCCACTCACTGATCGCACAGGCAGCACTTGAACTCTCTTCATGTTGGGATCATTGTGCAGGTTGGGAGTCTGAAATGATTCAGTGGAACACGTGTCAGAACAATTCAATTATATTTCGGAACACACGTACGGACGGTCTTAAAATGTGACAGACATTATCGAATATGTTGCAATTCTATGAATGGGTGGTTAGGATGGTCTGACAATTAAAGCCGTATGAATGATGGTGCGAGGGAACTTGGCTAACTAAAGCCCACACAAATCGGGCGACATAGGATTGTGATGACTCGTCATCAGTCGTTTGTGGCGCGTAGGCAGGAAGCAAAGCGGTCGATGAGAGGTAAATTCCACAGGCACGTACATCAGCAGGTAACTCAGATTGCATCCACAAATATCCGCTAAGTTCACAATTTTCGGTATCGCATATGATGTGAAGAGATCGTCTGACTTGAAGGGGTGGTAGCGGCAGAACAGAGTTTGACAGTGGCATCATGTAACCGGGCCACCTCATATCTTGGTAGACGTATTGTCGCGGCGTAACCATAGGGTTGGAGAGTTGCTGGAGGGTTAGGCCAGTGGAAGTTTATCGGCGAGGTGGTTGAGAGCCTGCGTCAGTCGATACGAGCTACGAGCGAGCCCATTTGATATAAACCCCGCCCGCTGCGTTAGGTTTGTATAGCCACCAATGACTTTTGGCTGAGAGCGTCTGCAAGTTTGAATATGAGGGGAAGGGGGTTCGTGAGGGGAACGAAGGGGGTTGTATTCAGAGTCCAGCTTCGGCATTCCAAACAATTATGTGGAGATAATATTTACGGAATAACCCGTCAACCTCTTCCTGATGCGATTGGCCTGTAATCGACGAGGACAAGGTCGTCGTGAAGAGCCTTTGTTTCCTGTTGTAAAACTGCGCGCCGTGGAAAAATTAAACCAGCTTGTTCAGCATCATATCCAGCGGCGCAAAAATAATTACACAAGTAACTGACTAGTTTTCCGACCGATTTCGATATTTCGATATTTAAAGGGGCAGAGGCTCACACATGGCGGAGCGGCTAAATCACGAGGGCCAATTTCAAGCCACCGAGGCCCAGACATGATTGCCTCAAGGCTCACAGCCGAGGTGTTGGAGTGAGTACTCCGTCAGCTCAACAGAGCAAAGGCAAGGCAAGGGAAACATATACCTCGATATCGATTGTTTATGTCGTTAAAGACTGAGTACTCGCTAGGAATGTCCTGGAAATGTATGTGGTGACTAGTGTGTCGATCAATAGCAAACACCGTCCGATAAGTTCTTCACAGTATGTCCTAACGGCCATGCGTATCGATCATTTCGCGGGAATTCATAATCGACACATTTTGTTTCTGCCCAGTGATTCTATTTCAGACTCGACCGCTGGCAGCGTGAGCTCAATGACTCCTTGTAACAAACGGACGTAGAGCATCATTTGGGTTTGGACTGGCGGCCAAAGCACCAGCCTTGCGCCACTAGGCCACAAATCGGCCTGTCAACGTCTCAGTCACCAGTCATCTCGACCACTACAGAAACACCCTTCAGCTCACCGCTTCTCTTGCTGCATTGCAGTCTTTACCGATGGGCCAGAATTCGCCGACGTTGCACAAAGGCATCCGATTGGAGCTCGAGGCGGATTGATGGATTGATGGGATGAGAGGAATGAAGTGGGAGGCTTATAAACGGGATGGCAAGGTCCGTGACTTACCGCTCTCATAGATTGTATATCCCAGGATGATCAGTGCTCAGCGTAGATGTCCGGATAGGCAAATCGCAACAAGCCATCCACCTTCCCGACACAGTATTACTTCATCGCGCACTAGAGGGCATAGAGCACACATCCAAGGCCGGCGGTTACGTGCCAGTGGATAGGAGAATGTGAACAACCAAGCTGCGCAGCAATCCTACACCAGAAGGCAGTATCTATTCATGTGGCCTGTCCACTGTGCGATGCTACCACCGACTGGTCATTCTGCTAGGAAGACGGCTAGATCCCCAACATTCGCGAAGAGGCGACACTTATAAAGTGCAAGATGAGAGCAAGATACTTCAGAGCCCTCAGCGCGACAGGGATAGGTGGTCTCCGTGGTATTCTTCACCTCGGTGGTGGCCGGGTTTTCCACTGGACGGTCAGATGCTCTCTGGCTTCCGCTGCATCCTGACAATTAAGAAGACGGGGATGCATGAAATCGTGATCGGATACTTGATCTCCACCCCAGGCTATTCCGGCATATGTGCGGTCATTTGTCCCGTCCTCCAGATGTTTTCGGCGCGAGGATGTCCGTTGTCACATCATTACGATTGCAAACTATGCTCGCCGTCCATTGAGGATCTCTATCGCCGAGCAGAAGGATCGGTTATGCGCCTGGACCGTCAGAACTGGCGGAATCATAATAGAGGGGAGAGCTTCGAAATGCCACTGTACATCCCGACGACATCACATCCGGACATTTCCATGGCCCCGGCTGTATCAGGTCATCCTTTGCTCAAGGCATTATGGGAGGTTCGAGCCAGAAGAGTGGCTATCTGCTAGGCCACACTGTCTATTGCTGCCAACATTGCCACTCGTCAGCCATACGCCTCGACATCTCTCTCCGGCTGATGCTCTACAATCGCTTGCATCGAAACTGGTACCTGGAGTATGCGTGGCTCTCCCGATTCTGCTGCGTCTAGCACAGACGTCATACTCGTCTCTGGGTCTGACGCACCAAGGATTTTGTCGGGATGTATCAGTAGGCGTGGACACAACTGGAGGGGAACTAAGCACATTGTAAGTGTATACTCCCGATGCATGATAGCTTACCAGTTAATCTTCTATTCCGACTTTCCACTTTGCTCGTACCCTCCCACCGATATGCGCGATCGACCTCCCTTTGCATCTCCTGAGGGACGTCCACGAGAAGATCCCCCCAGAAGGTTGTGTCCCAGGTCGTCAAGCCTATCTACCCAAGGCGGCCGGATCTCGAACCTCCCGGTGCTGGATTCTTTTCCGAAGACAAGGATCGTACCTGTATGGTAGCACCAGTTTGATGAGGATTGGCCAATGCAGATAGTGGCTACATTCCGTATGGCCGGCACGGATATCTCAAAAGCACGGAGCATGTCTCCCAGCGAGCAATGTCGAGGCGCTGCGCCGAACGCTCACGAGACTCCGATCATACTTTCCTCCAGCGAATTCTGGGTGCATCCATGTGTGTCCTTTGAGAAGATTAGCAGCGGTGCGCGGATCTGAGGCGTGTGTAATCGCATCGCGGAGACTCGGACTTCGGTGAATCGACAGCGTAGATTGAAATGATTTGCTCGAAAATCCGCCTCATGATTACCGATAATTTTTCTCCCCCGCGAACTCGTCTGCATCTTGCCATCATTTCAGACCTCCGGCTTCACTGCGACTAGGAGGATTCCGCCCATTGGGACACGACGTCGCTGATAAGCTTCCGTAATATGCCAGACATGTTCCTCGTACGCCAATTACCGATGCTCTGCTGAAAACTGGTTCCTCCTTCGAGTTGGTCATGCGCATTGGTCAATACACCTGTGGGGAAACCGATGTACCTGGCTGCCGGTGTCCTATGGCCATATTACCGCTGCATAGCCCAGTGCGAATACGATCAAAACGGGGCAAGACGCCACCCAGGTAGCCTAATGAATAGACGATGGGATCGGAAAGGGAAGCTTGAGATGTCGGTGAATATTCTCGCTGACAGGACACGCCGGTTTGGGGACGGCGAAATATCGTCGATGGTGCGTTTCCATCAACATGTTCCTGCGCTGGCGGCAAAGCCAAACGTCGGGTACAGCGAGTTCAAGTTCATGCTTGAAGTTGAAGGCCAGAGGTTCTTTCCGGGCCTACTTCCCCCCCTCGGAAGCTTGCATGGAGAGGCCAACTATCTACATGCCGATCTGTGTCAACATAATCGCGAATCGACTGCCTCGACGGTATAGGAAGACGCACCCCGACGCTACGTTCGAGCAAAGTCACTTTCAATCACACACAAGACCCCTCCATCTGCGTAACCCCTCACCGAGCCTTGTTCATTCATCATCTCCCCGCCGCGACGGTCGCCGCCTATCCTTTCCCGTCGGATCCGGTATCTCCTTCCGCTCAGGTTCGCCAGCGCAGGTCTATCATGGCTTGCGCTACAGGCCCACCGCTGACAATACACCCTGGTCCCCTAGCGCGGTAACGGTTTGTTGAAACCACCGGGCATATCCATGTTATCGTACATCGCTAGGACTGATGCCCGCAAGAAGAGCTACGGCAGCCGGCTGCCTAGAGATGTCTCATCGCAGGAGTACGATGTGCGAGCATAGCGAAGATCAGGTATGGAGCACAGCGAGAGACATAACGGCGATGTTTTGTCGGGAGTGCATGGGTCCACGTAAAGGTCCTATCGCGGTCGATAGGGCGCCAAGAATGTCGGCGTCAGTCACAACGGTGGATCAGGACCTTGGGATCCAACTCGGTGGCAGTCATACTAGATCAAGCCAGCGGAAGCAGGTATCTTCACAAGGCGGAACTAGGCTGTAAACGAGGGCCTTGCAGCCCACTGGCACTGGATCTGTAGCGGACTAGAGGGAACATCATCGCGATCATCTCTCCGTCCAGCACATCGGGGCGATCGGCTCGCTGAGCTAGCTGAGCCCGTCCGGCACCTTCACAAACGGCGATACGTGGATCTTGGCCTCAGGCGTCGCGGGACTTGCGGCGACGCGGACCTAGAATGTCCTGGCTCAGAGCGCAGATTCAATTCGGCGTGTGCTCGCTGTTCCTGTGCTTCGGGCGACGGCGTCATAACCTCGGGCTCCCGTCTCCCTACCCACACCTCTGGGCACAGACATGAAAATGCATCGCATCCATTCCACACGGTGACGCGCCTGCCGGACGGTCGCTATGTATCCTGCTTTGGCTCTGGATACTGTTCCCTCCGCCGTGTATCGAGCTTGTAAGAAGGATCGACGCGCAGTGCTCGTACCGTACACGCGTAAACGGCTTCAGGGTCCGATACCTATCGGGTTGCACGGTGGACGAGGTGACCCTTCGTCTCAGCAAACAAACGCGATGTGGTCAGACGGGGCGGCTGCGCACCAATGCATCCCAGTGATGACCGCAGAAAACGGTTATAGGTCACATTACGATGGCCATCGCACAGTATTGCATGGCACGCTTCTTCCAAGGGGATGGGATGACTCTTTCCTAGGATGACTGTGCGTACGCCGCCCACCACCGTTCCAGAAACGAAGGTGATGCACTGGCTGCAAGGGCTATATTACCTCGCCAAACTGGAAGAGTAATACCGACGAACAGCGGGTGCTGCTCTTCCGGTGCAGGATCCATTGGGAAGAGGTCAAGCGTCAGGCGGAAGAGACACAGCGAACAAATCGCGTACCTTGCATTGCCCGCAAAGAGTCTCCACCATATATCACCCCTTCCTCATTATGGACGCGTCCTTTATGTCCAAATTCTCCGGCCTTCACATTGGGCGCAGACTCCATGTGATACGTCCGTGGTACCATCCTGCAGCTGTGGTTGGCCAAATTCTGTGACGACTGTCGTGTCATCCAAGGCCTGCTGCTCTCTCATCAAGTTTGGTCTCGGTGTTCAGGTGTCGTCCGAGCAGGCATCGTCCGAGCAGCTGAACAATCTATCCGTGACCTAGCCGCCATTCATATCCTCTGCGTTGTGCGACTGCTCTATGCCTTGCACTTCCTTGACCAGAAATATATTGTGGCCTTCTTGCCTGGTGCATCGACGGTCGCGTGTCCGTCGCATCCGCTTATGGCGTTGGCAATCGTGCACAGAGAGAAGACGAAGACTGTGGGTCAGACGAGAAGCAGCGCAAGGACGATAGCAAGGTTGACACAAGTAGACCGTGCAATTAACGGGCATATCACAAGGCTTCCGAGGCTGCCTGCAAGTGCAGAGTCCATCCCAGTCCTCAGCATAGTCGCCGACGGCTCCGGCGCCATGGCGAGCTGCTCTTCCCGGTAATTTCGCATACCAGCGTCAATAAGGCAGCCCGACAATGTGGATATGAACTGTCGCTGAGTGGAAGCGGTCCTTCTGCGCGGAGATGCAAGTCGCATTTCAACCCGCATTCTCAAGCCAGCGAAGTCCCCGGTAGCCTATCAACACCGGCGTATTTCACGGCGACTTCTCACCATTTGGCAATATAAAATCTGCGACACAAACGGACCGTTCAATCAGACGGACAGCCCGATCGGTGGGTCGCTCCGTCGATCTCGACCCTCCGTTGGTGCTCTGAATCGCGATTTATTCCAGCGAATTTCGTCCCCAGATCTCGTACACACACTCGCAAGCAATTCGCCGTGCATCACAATCACAGTTGACTCGTCAAGCCAAAGGTGTACACCCTGCCAGACGTGTATTACTAGTGCGCCGTACTCAAGCCTCACTTCCGATTGCAATGACCACTTCACGTCCCAGAGGTATCCGATACGATCACATATATTGTACAACGACAACGACAGAATCTACGTTACATCCTCGACCTAGCAGACAGAGAACGACATGCGAAAGCGACAGATATACGAGCAAAGATGAACTAAAGCATAGATGAGAGTAGATAACAAAACCAAGAAATGTACACAGTAGATCACTGAATAAATGAATCAATTCACCGCCAATGCTAGATGAGTCAATCTAACTTACAGAAACACCCACAATCACCCAGATTTGCCATGGTGACCGTGAACTCCATCATTCATCCTGCCATCGATACGGCCATCCCGTCGTCCGTCCATCATCTGGCCACCAACATCTGGACCCCTCGATGGTGGCTTGGGGTACATCTGTGGATAGGGTGCGTAGTGATGAGGATGGTGTGGTGGCGGCACCATCGCCATCTGACCATCGGGACGCGGAGCATGCATCATGTATGGCGCTGCGTAGCCCTGTGGCGCGTACGGGGCAGGGAAGACCGGATAGAATCCCGGCGGCGCATACGTCTGCTCTCCCTCCTGCCCGGGTCCATGACCCGGCATCGGCTGCGGCGGTGGCATGGGCGCGTAGAACAACTGCGGTACGTAGACAGGCCCTTCGCCCGCTTTAGGCATGTGAGCGGCGGGGTATTGGCCATAGAAGGGCGGATATGAGGCGACGTAGGGGATGGGTGGTGTCGCGCTCGTCGCTGCAACGGCAGGCGGCATGACCATGGCCGACTGCGCGTTGACGTCGAGTTGTGAGTCGGCGTTGCTCACTGCGCGATCCGTTTAGTTCAAGATGCAAAGCAAAGATCACCGTCATTATACGCGCCACCCCAACGATCGAGGCGTGCATAAAGGAAACAATGCTTACTTTTTCCATCGCGCTTCTTGTAAGGCCCACGCTTGATCCCCTTCTGGCGCTCCTTTCGCTGCGAGTCGACGCACTCCTCCGCGATGCCGTACTTTACGCAGCGGAGGCAGGGCCGGGCGTCGTCGCACTTCTTGCACGCCTTCTGACAGTTGGTGCAGGCGTTCTTGACCTGCCTGCGTTTCGTGCGTGGAGGTTGGGAGGGTACGATACCGGCAGCGAACGGATACATGTGCATGGGCATACTCGAGTATGCGACCGGATGGACGGTCATCTGAGGCTGTACGGAATCGGTGGAAGAGTTGGGACTGTGGTGGTCATCACCTTCCGGATTATTGTCGCCCATTGTTGAGAGAGGAGGGTTGCAAGACAGAGAGGGAGGAGGACAAGAATGATTGCTGAGAAGCACGGCAGCAAGCAGGGAACGATGCGCCCCAAATGAGGCCTTTAGGAATGATGCCTCGCCTGAGCGCCCACGTGCCGAGAAGTCTTATGTCCTGAGAGGCACGTACCCCTGAGTGCTGTCGTGGATGGCGATGTGCCTGCGTCTACCTGTCCAAGAGAAAGCGCCATGGTTAGTGAGGCAGAGAACGAGCAGAACGAGGCTCACGATGGCTGGGCCGCTGTGTTCGCTGAGCTGCCGATGTGGAGGGCGTCTCCGACTCAAAGCGGAGGCGAAGGCGGGAAGAGAAATGCGGCGACGGAATGGCGCCACGGGCTGTTCTTATCGCATCGGAGCAGCCGGCCCACAGGCTGTTCTTGCCGTCAATCTCTCACGCCCTCCCATAACCTTATTTTCGTGGACCCATTTCAATTTACGTACTCATCACGCTCTCTCGTAAAACTCCGCGACGTCGTCCCTCGGCCGCGACCGATTACTTAACCGCGGCGCTCCTGTCGTGTTCCGTAACACCGTCGCCGTCGAGCACCCACTCATAGTCATATACGCCTCCTCGCAAGTCCAACCTTCCCGCGTGAACTTACTGTGCTCCGGGTTCGCGGTCGCAGAAGTACATAACCTCAAGAACCGAGCGGGAGAACTCGGTAGAAGTCTGAGGGCATCTCATACTTCTTATTCGCGAGCTTTCTCACAACTGCTCGAAGCGATTGTTTTGACGCGACAGACCACTTCGATTTGCATGAGGCCGGCCTGAGCCGTGCAAGTCCCGCTAGGCCAATCACTGCCAGACAGTTCTTCAGCCTGGCGCTAGACAGTGTTCGCGCAAGCTGTTTCCCCGACACGGTCTATACATGCACTTTGTTAATCGATCTGTGCGCCCGCAACAATATCCGTATGTGCGCTCGTTTATTCGGCTATGTCGTCGTCTCCCGTCGCGCGTCTCGCTGCTGAGGTATGTAACAAGTGATGTAAACATTCTCTGACTCACCTGAGATGTCGACAAGCGCATTGCGAGCGCCGTCCGCGGAGCGCTGCGCCTGAGCCGCGACCAATCCATTCGCACGGAGGCCATACCGACGCAGTGAATGTTGCGTAAAGTTATGTACCTCGTGGATCAACGGGACTCATCCTAGACCGACCCAGGTATTCTACCCCACCATTTCAATTGTTGCCGGCATATTGGCGATTTCCGTACACCCAATACGAGTCTGGCGGAGGCTCTGCTGTGAGTATGGTCATAGCATTATGCACATCGTCTGACGGATCTCACACACATGAACTCGGCGATGACTTGATAAAGCAAACAGCTGTGTCGCTGTGTGGGTGTCGCTGTTCTGCCGACGCGCTTGCAGTGGTATCGCTGCGTCATGCGTTTGTGTTTGAATCATGATTTCATGTCTTCTGGCCGCTTCATGACCGTTCTCCATTGCAGCTGTTCGTACACAAGCGCCATCTTGGTCGCTTGTTGCTGTGAGGCGGCGATTAGTGCATCCTGACTGCCGCGTGGTTTCCTTCTGTATATAGGCATAACATTAAGGCATCTCTTAACCCCGTTGTATGAGTTTGTGGCAGCACTTTCCTGTCAATGCCGTAGAATGTATATATTTACGCCAAACATGTGCGATCATCCACGATGAATTGATAATTAGACGCCTTGTATCTCGTACTACCGCAAGTTTGATCAAAGGCCAAATCAGAGACGTTGGTCACGCACGATCCGCTGCGTTCACTTGTCATGGGCTTGCAATCGAAGTCTCTATCGTCTCTTACCTTCTTGCCCAATTCTAAGCATTCCGATCCGGAACCATTTGGCCCGAGACTTGGGCAAGTCGTCGTTCATCGCCAGTCGGATGTACCTACATGTCTCGAGATCGAAACTCCCTCCTTGATTACTGCCACATCGCGTGGTGTGATCCCTCACCTATCCAGAGATCATGTGAGAATTACGGAGGCAATTCGCTGGATCAATGTCCCCTTTTGAGTCATTGTAAGGATCGTTTCATATTTTTTCTCATGCCGAGGCCAAGTTTTGGGTATCAGCGTAGACAATATGTTTACGGTCATTATCTTACAAAATGTCTATTTTCTAGCTTGGAACACGTCCCGCCTGTACCGACGATACAGCTCGGATCACAAGCTCTGCACAAATTTCTAGGATATATACCGTCACAGCACGTTCTGTCGATGTCTCCCAGAGACCCGTTTGACGGTAGGGCTATGCCCCCAAACAGCAAAGATCACATCACGGTGTACTGCACTAGGGGTGTACGAAAGGCGAGTATTGACGGGATCCTTTTTTTTTCAGATTTGATTTGACGTCGATGCAGATGACCTCTCATTTATGGGAAATATACGCCGCTGCCTGCAATCCAGATGCAGTGGTTGCTCTGTCCGACATTCCCTTCACTCAGCCGCCTCATTCTCAGAAACGAATAACGAAAAGCCTTGATAGATCGGGTGCATGGCTCCTTGATATGCTCAAGTCGCAGGCGCAGGAACATAGATCATCGCAGAATGAGGGCGGGACATTCGAAGTCAGCACGAACGTGCTCGTCCATATGGCCGGGGATGCGAATGTACAGGCACGGAGAGCGTTCTCTGATCATTTGATGGAGGTTCTCGAGAGCAAGGAGTCGGAACAATTGAAGCCGCTCCGCAAACTTGACGATGGCATCGCCGGATATGTCTTCGATCTTGTTCCTCTTCGCCGAGCCCTCTCAGCGAAGACGACCGACCACGCCCGTCCCGAAATCGACACGATATTTCTTGAGCCTCCCAGTCATACCTATGAGGGTCACGAAATTATAGAACTGCTCAAGGCGTCTCTCGATAATCTGCCGTCAAATAAACCTCGCATCGTCAATTCCGCAAGATCTCCTCACGAAATATTACGTCTAATACGTGATGTTGGGATAGATTTGTTCGACGCCCATTGGGCTCAACGCGCTGCAGATATCGGTGTGGCGCTGGACTTTCGATTTCCAGTGCGAATTGACATACCAGGATCCGCCGAGAGCGAAGAGCTTCGCGAGGCCGTCTGCTTCTCGCCTAGAAAGCGATCAAATGGCACAATCGACTTGGGACATAATCTGTACAGTGCGCCATATGCGCATGATCACTCTAGGCTTGCCTCAAGCTTCCTTGATGGCGACACATTTCGACGTCAAGTAGGCGACGACACCACAACTTCTTCGAATTCGCTTCTTCGTGTTTGTCCTTGTGCAGCATGCTCCCCTCGTGTGCCGTCAAATCAATTGACGCATAGTCGTGTAGACGAATTCCCCTTCCCTGCGTCCGACATCCGGCCGCCCTTCATGCGCTCGTATCTGCATCACCTCCTTCATACCCACGAAATGTCTGCGCATTCTCTGTTGGTGATGCACAACCTCTCCGTCTTGGATCTCTTCTTTTCTGGCGTGCGCGAGCTCCTCGCGCGACCGTCCGCTAGAGAAGACTTTGCGAAAAAGGTGGACGTGTTTTTGGATACGTACGACGAAACGATGGTCGTGTTCGATGAGGCCAAATTGGATTGGAAGCAGGTCGAGCTGGCGAGAGGGAAAGGTCGGTTGACGCGAGAGAACGTGAAACAAGCACAATCTAGCCTTGGCACGGCTGTAGAATTATAGAGGTTGCTTGAGCTCATCAGTGGGCTGTTCTCGTCTTTGGGTTCATTTCGTGTACATGGACCGCACCGCGCATACATTTTTCCAACTGGCTTCGTAGTACGCACCATCATACGTGTTACCGCCGACTTACTAGTAGCACGGGTTCAGGCTTGTCAAAGCATCGGCCATACTATTACCCTTAATGCGAACCATCACGTATATGTATGACGGAAAAGGCACTGTTAGACAGTTAGAGTACAGTTTATGCGTGATGCATTGATGTCATAGTTATTCGCTTTGTACCCCATATTTAACTACAAGCTGCCGCTTGAATGACAGTGCACGCACCTGCCAGTGGACCAATTCTGAGATTATGTGAGTAAACACGCTCAATCCGCGCTAGCGGCACAATATCGGTCTTGTATCTAAGCGATTCTTGAGTCGCAATATAGGCGTATTGAACAGTTGCTGCGTCCAATTAGATGGAGATGTCGCTCGATGCTCGAAATTCGAAACCAAGGCATGCCATTGATGTGGTGTCGCCGGAAGCGCCCATTAGAATAGCAACCCTTTATGGGCGCCAAATGGACAGCTACAGATAGCTGCGGCCCGTGCTGCGCGACGTCCTTCCGAACCCAGAGAGTCCTGAGCCTCCGACGCATTTGAAGCCTAAGATACATAGACTTTGGCATTTTCACTCTGCGTAGTCGCTACCAGGTTCTTTGCGAAGGAGCTGCGATCCAATCAGCGCAATGGCGCTTGCCAGGAGTGAATTGGTGCGTACGACCGGCCTGAGATGTGTTAACATTATTCCTGATCATCTATGCGCGGAACAGTGGGAGACTGGTCACGATGAATCGGTCGAAGTCAATCAGCGTGCACTCATCGACAAAGTGCTTGCACGCTACTCCGGCGAATTCACCGGTCGGTACTCTTCCATGTGTCCCTACGGAAGTGGCCAGTGAGCTCATAAACAATTGTAGTCTTTCGAGAGCTCCTTCAGAACTCGGATGACGCGGGTGCCAAGGCTGTTGAAATTCGGTTCGAGACCAAGGGGTTCTTGGAGGCGAGAGGTGGGAAAGAAAGTCTTGGCCTCGACATCAACACGGACCCGAAGAGGACTTTGGATAATAAAGCAGCGCTTGTGTGTATTGAAAGAACCATCTTTAGTAGCTTCAATGGTAACGTTTGTTTTAGGTGCACCAGTGGACATTCAAGAATAATGGGATGGCCTTTCGAGATGAAGACTGGAATCGCTTGAAGAAGATTGGTGCGGTCTCATGTCCTATAACCATACCTACACCTCTTGAACCGATGATCCTGCAGCGGAAGGAAATCCAGATGAGGATAAAATAGGTGCATTTGGAGTAGGTGTGTGCTGCATTGCTAACAGTGGTTTGGTTCAGTTTGCTCACGCATTCGTTTCAGGCTTCTATAGCTTGTTCTCTGTCACGGAAGAGCCATTTGTTACCTCTGGAGGTAGGGTTTTCAACAAGTTCTCTGACAGATCGTCTATTCAGCCAGCATGCTACAGGACAATGGATGGGCTTTTATTGGAAAGACAAGAAGGATCAGGTGATGGTCTCCCCACTTTTACCTAACAAATGATATTCATGATGTCTGAAATGCAGCTATTTGTACGCCAGAGGTAACCTGCCATCTGTCGAGACCGACCCCTGGACGACTTTTGAAATGTCTCTCAGAGAGCCTGCACCTATTCCTCGGCCATTTGATTTGACACGCTTCCTCGCGTCGTCCATCACCTTCATGGCAAATTTATCGGAAGTCAACGTTTACCTTGACGATCGACGGATTTCCAAGCTGACCAAAGAACATGGCTCGCCGAGGGCCATCGAGATTCCGAGAGGACTAAGACGCTCAAGTCCCAAAGGCATTGTGCAAATCAAGGACATGCAAACCACTCGTATGTTTCGTCTAGTATGTCTCCCTTGACAGCTGAGGCTAAGACGACCGTTCAGCACTTTCCATCAAAGCCGAGCTCATCAGATGGGTTTACATGAGCGGAAGTGAGAAGAGTGCACCCAAAGCTGTCTCCAAGACGGCAACGACCGGAGGAACGGGCGGTTTCTTCTCGTCGCTCTTCTCATCCCTGTCTGGCGTAAGCACTCCTCAACGCTCTGTTACTCCTGTTCCAGTGAATTCCGCAACCGAAGTGATTGACCCGACCAAACTCATCGAATCCACTGTGGTATTGTCAATATTTACGGCAGGCGTCACCGTCAAACTCGACCAGAAATTGAGAACGGAGCTTCATCGCGCAACTAAGAAGAATCCTCCAACAAGTACACGGTTGGATCTGATATACGTTCGTTTAGCTTTGCGTATCCTATGTGTCAGAGTAATCATTAGTTGTCCTCCAGACGGGCAAAGATGAATATGATGCGAGCAAGAAAGAAGATGATCAACAACCCGAAATGACTGGTAGTGTGTTTCAAGGTCTACGGGCTGACCTAGAAGGGTATGTCATTAAGAAGTGAATCACTTCCGAGCTGATGCTCATACGATCCGGCGTAGTGTGGGGGCAGCGAGAATATTCATTGTAAATATCAGAACTCATGACTGCTTCTCGTACGAGCTGACAGTCATGTATCGTAGGGGCATGCGACTGGTCAAACGACTGGGCTTGCAGGGCATCTTGCCGCTCGCTTCATCCCGACTGTCGAACGAGAATCCATCGACCTAATGTGAGTTGGATCACATGTAGTATGTGCCGACGTTTTTCATTCCTGATTCTCTAGGGACCGTACCGTCGCAAGTGAGGTTACTGACCCTTTTCTGTGTACACTTATTAATAGTGTTATACAGTCTGGAATGAAGAGCTGCTTTACGTGGGAGGTTTCGTCGCTCGAGCTGGTTACGAGCTAGAAATGGACACCATCCGGAAGCTGTGGTCCGCTGCTGCGGAATCTCAAACGGGAACTAGCCGAGTATCATTGGCGCAACCTGATGAAGAATTGCAGACATGGCTGCGGGCTCGTGCACTACACGCCCTGAAGTTCTTCACTTTCCGGTCCTCAACACCATCATCTCTTGTTTCCGCAAAGTTAGAAGCTGCTTTCTTTTCGTGTGCGGCAAATCACCCATTTCCGATCATTTCTACTTGTGGAGTTCGGAATGCTACAGATGTTCGTCTGCCCAATGAGCAGTTCAAAGACTTCCTCAAGGAACTTCCCATATTGCCCGAAGACCTTCTGAATGGAGCTGGGCCCATGGTCAAATCATTGGGAGATCGGGGGATGATTCGCGAAATCGAATTCATGGATGTTCTTCAAGAGTTGCGCTCGAGGCCGCTGTCAGAGACAGAACTTGTAGCTTGCTTCAAATGGTGGATCGGAGTTCAAAGCCAGGGCGAGCCTCGCAAGTTTGCGCAGATTCGGACAGAGTTGTTGAATGCCGCGGTCCTGATCCTAGGACGGAAAGACGGTCAGGACGAGAAAATCATCCCAATGTCTTCCATACAAACCTTCCTCAATGCTCGTGGAATGCCTGGGGCGATTATCCCAATCGATGGTCCGTTGCCGGATCACCTGCTTCCTGTCACTATCAGCAAGCAGATCGATTCAACACAACTCAGTTCGGCTTTTCCTTGGAGAGAGTTGACCCTTCTTGACTGGCTCCAACCGATCACCGATCCTGCAGGTTCAGCCCTTGACGTCGATCATGATTTTACCAAGTCAGCGCAGTGGGCGGAACGTGTTCTCCAGGTCGTCGCTCGTGCATGGCCACATTTATCAAAGGAGATGCAGGAACAAGTCGCGACACTGTTCCGAGAGAAGGAGTGTATTCCTACATCAGCTGGTATGAAAATGCCCCAAGAGTCATATTTCCAAAGTGCACATGTATTCCGCGACCTTCCCATTGTCCACTTGCCCTCCGACCTGCCTATTAAGGGACAGCTGGAAAAGGTGCTACAAACAGTGGGCGTCCGAAAGCACGTCGATCTTCAAATTGTTTTCAATAGGCAGGTGTTGCTATATGCTTTGACGTTTCCTTTTGATTGATCTATACTTGCAGAATGATCAAAACAGGCGATTGGACCATCGCCGAGCTGATCAAATATTTGGTTGCAGTGCAGTCAACCTTGTCACCCGTGGAGATGGATCGTCTTCGAATGACATCCGCATTTCCGAGAGAAACGGTTGTCAGTAACGGTAGCGACAAGAAAGTTACTCGTCACAAGGCTGGAGAGTTATATGAGCCCCTCGATACCTTCAGAAGACTAGATCTACCTGTAATCGATTGGGGAGACCAGCCCAAATGGCGGGGTAACTCAGAAGAAGGTTTGTTCATTGGACGGCAGAGCGATGGCCCTGACTGATTGCTTCTCAGCCAAATTTCTGTTCAATCTGGGATTGCGCCGCTTCCCTCCACTCCCGGTGATACTAGATTTAGCTGCAAGCCAAGATCAAAACATTCAATCTACGGCACTACAGTACTTTCTGAACAACTTCGCCACGAAATATTCGGATTATGACCCTGCTAATTTTGCTCAGTTGGCATTTGTTCCAGCTATTCGGCAAGGCACTCGCTGTATGGCTAAACCGTCAGAGGTTGGTGTCAAATCGTCGCTCGTCTGCTTTCGCTCATCGTCCTTGCAATAGGTATTTGCCTCTCCCAGCTGGGCACGTCTTGGTTTCCCTGTCGTAGATCCTAGTCTAGGAGTGGATGCAGTGACAAAATTGAAAATCCCCGAGCATCCACCAACGTCTAGATTAGTCAACTTGCTGGAGAAGTCCCCACCTTCCGCGGAGGATGTTGCCAGGGAGTGGTTTGGGATTTTAGCCAGTCGAATAGCAGGTAGGTCGACCAACTATATTTATGGAACATTTAGTCATGCAATTAATGTCTTATACTAGATTTCAACCAACAACAAGTCAGGGTCTTGTCACAAATGCCTTTCGTCCCCATCAAAAAGGCCGAAGATGGAACTGTACGAATGCTCCCACCCACTCAGTGCTATTTCAGTGGCAGCTCCGATGCTCAGTTTCATTCCAAACTCTTCATTTTTGTGGACTTCGGGACGCAGGCGAATCAGTTCCTCAGCGCGTGTGGAACTAAGGATGAACCGTCGGTCGAAGAGATTGCAAGAATATTGTTGGAGAATCCGCGGAAGTTCTATGAGCTCGCGGACGGACGCGATAAGTATGTTGTTATAGGTTGACTGTTGATAATTGATTAACATCTCTTCGTCAGTTATTTGATAGAACTTCGCAACATTGCTGTCAACAGTCGCCTGATATCATCTGGCACTATGTCTCGGCTAAAGAGGGCACCTGTCCTCCTAGGTTCAAAACGTGTGTATAAAGATAAATCCACCGACAAACCGGGCCAGGCAGACGCTCAGGCAGATTTGGATGAGGATGCTTGGGATTTTCAGTATGACTTGCTTACTCCTGAACAAGTTGTAGTCGCCGATGACACAAACTCTTACCAAATATTTGGGGGTTCTATCTTCACAGCACCGCAGGAGGATCTCCTCGAAGGTATGTCCGCTCCTTCGCTCTGGGACAGTTCTCGGTCTTATGCTTATCATCTCTTCCAGGTTTCTACCTACAGTTGGGTTCTAGACTCCTGAGCTCTCTTGTGCGCGAGGAATACAAGACAAATAGCGAGATCAGGGGCTCACGGAAAGCCACGGAAATCCGCTCGCTTATTCTGGAGCGACTGCCTCTTTTTCTGCATGAACATACACATACGCGCCCGAAAGTCTCTTTCAGCTGGCTGAACGACGAGAAACATTTCATTGTCAGAACATGGGGTAAACTGACCGTTGTCAAAACGCTACAATTCGGAAACATTCGTACGGCAAGGAGTCAAGATTCCTCTGCCGTTGCTAAGCGCGATGGTCGCGGCCCTGTCGAATTGTGGTTAGCAGGAAATGACCAAGTGGACATGTATGAGTGAGTTAAATGTATGATTTTGTACACGCATTCGAGTTGACCTACGGTCGTGTTCATTCCAGAGTCGCGACGTCAATGTGCCGGTTAATTTTTGAATCTGCCAAGGTCAATGATGCGCTCTTATTCATGACAATTTTATCGACGGACTTAAGGGCTCTGAGAAGAAGGGGCTACAACGGTAGGTTTGGGATTAGATAATGTCTCACTGCGAGTCATTCTCATGTATCTCAAGTCGATAGAATTCTTCGCCAACAAAAGGCACGTGAAGCAGAGGCAAACAGAGCTCAAGAGAAATCCACAGCCCTTGTTCCTGCAGTTCCTCAGACTCCTTTGGTAGGATCTACTAGTCCCTCACAACCTACTGTACCGCCAGCAGCGCAGCCGACACCAGCACAAGGTGACGGAGAATCAACGCCAAACGCAGCGGTCCTCGATACTCTCAAGCGGATGTCAGCATCTTCCTCTATGCTGCGCTCATTCGGGAAGAAGTGGAAGTTCAATGGGAGACCAGATACCATCAAGAATTCTGAAGATGAACCAGAACCAGAATTACCTCCTGTGATTGGGACGCAGCCCGGCCCACACCAACATGGAAATGTTCTGTCAACCAACCGCTCTCCATCACCGGCTTTGCCTCATGAAAGGACGCTGTCACCTGGACATTCAAACGCTTCTCCGCATCGTACCTCTCAGACAGGCGTCACACCTCGAAGCAATATCAGTATGTGAAACCTCTGTACGTTATACACCGTTGACATGTTACTCACGACCTTTTATAGATGCCAATATCGAGATGGCGATCAATGCTTGTAAACAAGAGAAAAGTGAGCAAGTGCGGTCCAGAGAAAACATGCAGATGGTGAAGGAGACCTTGAACGAGGGATATTGTGATGGTTCTGGGGAGGCCATTGATATCTCGCTGATCGGTGCGCAACGCATGTTTTCGATCTGACGGTGGACTCATGAAAATTGACCTGCAGGAGAAATGGGAAATTTGAAGATCTATGCTTCACGAGGTCCGCGCTTCGCATTCATAACTGTTATCACAACTTACACTCTCATAGACGTGACTAATGCGGCATCAATTATGACTACTAAAGCTGATAATATTGCGCGGTTCATCTACGTCATTCGCCCTCTTTGTGAAATATACAAGCTACCTACAACCAGCGTGCACATTTATTACGACTTAGAAGGCCCACGTATCGCGTTCAATCGGAATGCTAGTTTGTTCCTTAACCTGAGATATTTTGAAGCATGGCGTACGTTCGCATCATATCCATGGACGCTGCTTGATGTTGACCTATCACCTGCTTAGACGATCAAGCTGTGCAGAAGGGAGAGATGACGGATGCCTTCGTATCCTGGTATGTCACTCACTGTAATCGTGGATATTGCGTTGACCGGTATGTTACAGGTACTTTACTCTGGCACACGAAATCGCTCATAACTTGGTTCATCCCCACAACTCCGAGCACGAGTTCTATTTTTCTGCGATCTCGGAGGCACACCTCCCCCTCTTTGCCAGAATGCTCACGACTAGATAAGACGGTTTTGGGGCTATTCGTTTGATGTACATAATTTCAATTACTCTGGATCGTATCGTGCTATTACAAGAGTAAGACCTGAGGTTTTTCGGCTGTCTGCTACAGCGCTAGGACATCGATGTGAAGTAGGCCGACTGCTGTGTCTGTGCTCTGGAGGGAGCTACAACACCTTCTAAATAAGGTTGTCCGTGTATCCCGTACACGCAAATGAGCGCTAAGTGTAGTACTAGTAGACCTTTCACCGAGTTCGTGGCTGCGTCACCCCACTGCTGTCTCGATGAACACTTACGGGGATGTAGAGAGCGGGCAGGAGTACAAGCAGTACCATCCCACGGAGTCGGAGAGTCAAGCACTACTACCTACTGTCTCCGAGCAGCAAGATGTATCGAAGCCTAAGGCGCCGTCAAGCTTCACTTGTCCAGCATCCTTCCGTCGAGGCTCTCATCCTACCTGGCAATTACCTCTTGCATTCTTAGGTGGCATTTTGGCATGTGTGCTATTGCAACTTATCTTTGGACCCGGCCATTGGATGGTTGCTGGCGATGACCTTACACCGTCTTCGCATGCTAATGTCCTGGCTCCCCCTTACGTCGGCTCTACCGAAGTTCATCGCTTTCCACCAGCGTCGCCGACGAATGTCTTCCCTTCTATGTTTCCGACAGGCGTGGGTCATGCCGGGCCTACCCCCACTGGTGCTGAGCCGGCTTTGATAGCCACGGCCCCGTCGTACCCCATACACAGCGGCGCTGCACACCTTGTTTCACCTGCGTTTGAGAAACCTAGTGCGAACAAGAGTGACTTCGATCTCTTCAAGCACTGGGGTAACCTTTCACCATGGTTCAGCGTCGGCAAGGATGCGTTTGGGCTCGACTCCAGCCCTGAGGCCCCGGAGACCTGCCGTGTTACAGGCTTGCACCTCCTCCATCGTCACGGAGCTCGGTATCCTACAGGATGGGGTGAGTGCTCTCTATAATGTACATGAAGACAGCTGTGGCTAGCTGTTGTGTGGGGTAATTTTACTTGGACGCCTCATTCATATATCGATCTTTTGCCCGAACGTGAAGTGGTATTTCACGAACGGCACTTCTCACCTACTAGTGGATGATATGATTTTTGGATGTTTGTCTTTCATGATGTTAAGCTAATCAACCCGTTGACAGCATCTTACGGTGGTCCCGCCAACTTTGCTACGAGGCTGCACAAAGTGGCACCAGAATGGACTGCTAGTGGTAGTTTGGACTTCCTGAACGACTGGTGAGCAGGAGCATTCTTCTCTCGTTCTGGATCTCATATTTAGCTTTGTATCGCAGGACGTATAAACTGGGCGAAGAAGGTATGTCACTGCGTTTTCACTACATCTCACTCTTGCTGAATGTTTGCTAGTCTTAACTCCTTTTGGTCGGCAGCAATTGTGTAAGTGAGGCATTGAAAACCCTTCACACAGCTCTGAAACGATGACCCCCAGTTGACCTTGGCGTCTCAATGCGTATGAAGTACGGGTTTTTGCTCAAGGCGAGTCCTCCACCTGTTTTATACTTCCTTGACGTGCTCACGGATGTTTAGAATTTCACGGAATCGAATGTGCTCCCCGTGTTCCGAACGGAGTCTCAGTAAGGAGTTAATTTTCTTGGATTTATCTCCCCTCACTGTGACTGCTCAGAGATCGCATGTTGGCCTCGGCGCTCAATTTCGCAATTGGATTCTTTGGCTATCCTTTCGAAGGCCAATATCAGCAAAGTATTACCATCGAAGACGACGGTGTATGTACATTCTCAATCCCTTCAGAAATGCAGCTGACTGATATGATCATTACCAGTTCAATAATACTCTCGCTCCATACAAAACGTGAGTGAGATTCGTGCTCGAGACGAATAACGTTGATGGTGTTCCCTTCAGGTGCCCAAATGCAGCTTATCCGTCGAAGGCTGATCGCGCGTTTCCCTACGTACAACAATGGGCTTCAATATACCTCAAGGATGCGCTAGCTCGGCTGTCACCTCAGTTGCAGGGTTATAACATGACTATTGAAGATGTATACACATTCCAACAATTATGTGCATATGAAGTAAGCGGTCTCGCTCGGCCGGTTTTTCCTTGCCCATGCTCAGCCCACTGTACTTTTTTAGACAGTCGCAATTGGATATTCAAAGTTTTGTGAGCTATTTACCGAGGAGGAATGGGAGGGCTTTGATTATGCGTAAGCATGTGAGCACTGTATTCCCTGAAGTGCGGATGATAAATAGTTTCCATCAGGATGGACCTGTACTTTTGGTACGACTCCGCTTTCGGTGCGCCCCTGGGGAAAGTACTCGGCATAGGTTATGTTCAAGAACTTGTGTCACGCCTAACACACACGCCAATCCAAACTCACAATTCATCAACCAATGCGACCCTGGACGACAGTCAAGTCACATTCCCATTAGGCCAGAGTCTTTATGTGGATGCCACGCATGAAGTAGTCGTTCTGCATGGTATGAAATATAGATTCTGTGATGCGATATTATCACTCACATTTTTACCATTCATGTAGTCATTACAGCATTGAACTTGACTACCCTTGCAGCCAATGGTCCCCTACCAGCCGATCATATACCTGCCAATCGTTCCTTCAAGGCATCTCACCTCGCTCCGTTCGCAACGAATATTCAGTTCCAACGTACGTTCGATACAATTTCCGCTGTCTGTTAGTCATTCCGGTCGTTGATATTTACTCAATGCTGCCACAGTTTTATCATGTACTTCCGTTCCCGATCCTCAAATTCGCATCATCATCAACGATGGTGTGGTCCCATTAACGGGTATCAAGGGATGTCCGGAGCAGAAAGACGGAATGTGTCCTCTGACCCAATTCATAGAAGCGCAAAAGGAGATCATTGGGGAGACCGACTGGGAGTATGGATGCCATGGGGGTTGGGATATTCCCGCTGGTCCTGCGTGGAACACCACGACTGGCTCACCTCCACCGCAATAGATCACACTAGATTTGAACCGCTATCTGTGTCGCTGTCTTTTGTTACAATCGTATTACCACACGTTTAATAAGAGTATGTGCCTGCTGGGGTGCAGATCTCCCGTAGGAGGAACGCTTGCGTACCGTTCTGCCGTCGGGGTGGTATGGGAACAATGAGCCACCTCGAGTAAACAAAGACAACCAAACAGCACGAGGTTGTTCTGCGACGCGGCTAGAGCGATCCCTGAAATGTTAAGCCCACTGGCAAGGGCGTCCTCCATCTGAGCTCAACGGCCAGCTGGTATCGTGTTCCGCACTGCAGGCCCTTTCGTACTGTTCCTGCGTTCCCTTAACCATTAATTCTGGCAGTCTTGATTTCTCTATTCTCATCTACGCTGTCTTTCCTTTCCTTCGCTCACTCGTTAATCTCTTTCTCACATGTCTGCCCCTCCTTCGCCTCATAGTGGTCAAGTGGCTCATGACAAACGACGGACGAAGAGGCGAGATAGGCCACCCATGCTCGCCTTTGGTGACCCGAAGGCAGCGTCGGACGGGGATGTACAGTATGAACGCGATGTCAATGAAGACGCGCAGCGGGTATGACTGCATATTCAGAGATAGCGTTACATTCATTCTAATGCCTCGATCGACAGCCTGTCCCTCGCGTCCATAACGTGGAAGAACACAACACGCTGACTGAGCCGGACCAACCGCGGTCTGCCTCTGCCACATCTTCCCTTGATCCGTACTACTTCAGCGTGGCAAGCCCATCGGGGTCGCCAGTTCCTGCCCTTCCGAATACACGTCACATACTTAAGACGCCAGAAATGCGTACGGTGCACGAACCGGTCACGCCAGGCAAGGATCCTGCTGCGATTGATAGGCGAGGACTGGTAGGGGTAGGAGAACTTGCGACTCCACGCTGGGTGCGGGGTCCGCGTCATGACGAGATTGAGATCGACGAACGCGTGGATGAGGTTGATGAGGAAGACTCAGGTGAAGGGTTTGTCGCAGTTACTGCGGAAGATATCGAGAGGGACCTGCCTGACAGTCCGTGGACGATCGAGGCTGTTGACGGGGAGCCAGATGACAAGGATGAGGTTCGTGCATGCCTGGCGCATGTCACTCACTTGGACTGCTAAGAACTAACCCTTCTCTACGCTCTTTTAGTTTCTCGAAGTCCAGCCTGTATCGCGCCCATTGCGTGCTCGACGGTCCGCTGCGGACGAGAGCGGGGGTGAGGAGATTCTATATCCTCGCCATCCTCATCTTCTAGATGCTGGCAAGCAACCCAAGGTGCCTGAGTTGCCTCGTACTGCAAGGACCCATGATGTCCCTCATACTGAGTCCAACGCCGCCACTGCATCTCCTGTGCAGACCGGTCATGATTCACCTCCCCCAAGTGCTTTTGCTGCGTCAACCCATCGTGCGAAGAAACGGACTTCAGACGAATTCGAGATGGACGATACGGGAGTTTTGCTATCTAAACATGCTTCGATTACCTCGCCTGGAAACGTCAAGGAGAAGGATAAAAGTTCCGTTCGGAGGCACAAAAGTCTGGGGGTTGCGTCACCATCAACTGCTTCACCGAGAGAGAAGGTGAAGGAGCGCCGGAGGGACACGCTATCTGTGAACGTCAAGCACTCGAGGCAGACTTCGGCCAGTTCCTCTTCATCTAGTCATGGCGAGAGTCATCACTCTCGACGTGTGTATGGCTCTGATTTTTCTCATCTACCGCCGTCTCCATCCTCATCGTCTATTCAACAATTCCTCAAACAGAGTGGTTCCGGTAGCACAGCGGCATCTCCCTTACACGGTACTTCCAGGGATAGGGACTCAGCCCAACTTCCTGCCAACGTTGTTGCCCATTCGCTTTTGCGTGGCACACAGGAGGGTTGGTCTGATCTCGATGATCAAGCGACTGCGGAAGCACTGAGGAAATTAGACGGTCTCTCTGGGCGAAACACCCGTGTGCGGTCTAGCATCGGTGCCCATGGCAGAATGGGCAGCTCAAGCCGCCCCAGTACTCCCGCGACAACTACTTCGCAATGGGAAGGCATTGAAGGTGGAAGAAGTAGCAAGCGAGCTAGTATGCATGCATCTCTCGTTCCTAAGGACAAGGAGAAGACAAAGGACCAGGTAGCAGCGCATCGCCAGGTGGTCGGATTGGGAATTGATGGAACGGATGGATTGACGAATACGGAACGTCGTGGTACTCCGATCACTTCTGGCGACGACGTACATGGAGGCTCACCGTCACCTGAGAAGCCTCTGAAGAAGTCCAACTCGCTTAGTACCCGCACTCCCAAACGAGGCTCTGCTTCGTCAGGTACATACACCAGCACTCCGACTACTAGCTCCCGTGATTCTGCTACGCTATCTATCAGCACGAATGCTACGTCGGTCTCTGCTACATCAGGCCGGCAGTCGTTGAGCAAAGCTAGAAGGAACAGCGCTAGCAGCGATATATCTAATGGGCATTCTGGCGATAGCGCTTCTGTTCGGGATCGTGCTGCAGCGCTTATTTCTGCGTCTGACGCTCCGGAAGAGAACCAGGTTCCTCCTGTCCCACCGCTGCCCAAGGATATATCACATTATAAGGCGCCGTCGCAGTCGACGGGCGGTGTTGGATCCCCCGGGATTGATAACATTAGTGTTGCGAAGGCCAAACGCGAGACTGTCAGTGACCTGTCTTTCCAGGGATCGCTCGAGGTCCCTTCGTTCCCCAATACCCCTTCGAAACACAGCTCATTACAGGTGCAGAAGTCGGCAACCCCGACTAACGTTCATAAAACACCGTCGAAGAAGTGGAGTTTCTCGAATGCCCTTGGCAAAAAGCTCTCGAGTTCCCCATCCGTTTCGTCCATGAAAGATTCTGCTTCTGCGAAATCACCTGGGTTTCCCATCAGTCCTCGCTCCCTTACCTTTGGCGGACAGCTCAGGAAGTCTATGTCAAAGGAAAATCCTCGGTCACCTGTCTCGAAGACATCTGGGGAAGACTGGTCGCCGATCAATTCAGTCGCAATGGCGTCGGCGACGTCCCTGGCTTCAGTGTCATCGGTCGGTTCTGTACGTGGCTCTCTACGCGGGCCATTGTCGCCTACTGCGTCTGGCACCTCGCTGCAGCCACCTATTGTGACTGCAGGGACTCCGGAGCGGCCAAACAGTCGCTCTGGGACCACTTCAAGTGCCAGTACGAATGTACCGATGCCCCCTCAAGCACCTCTCAGCCCGTCATCGTCCATTCGTCGGGGACCGTCTTCGAAGCGACTGACGCCTTCGTCAATTCCTTTTTTCCGTCGCTCGTCATCGCAGTCTATGCAACTTCCGCCTTCACACACTATGCCTCCACCTCCCTCTCCTACGGGACTGTCAGGCTCATCCAGTCATCTCCGTGCGCCCACTAGTCACTCTCCATCGAAGGACACCAGTCTTTCGTCTCCTTCGGTAACTAGTTCCTCCCAGAAGAAGTCGTCCGTATTAAGCCTTGGTCTTCCATCTTTACTGAAGGGGTCTAGTTCAAGACGTAGTCTACACTCAGACAAGGAGAAGAGTGATGCCAAGAGTGGCAAGGAAACTCACTCCGGGAAAGGAGTCCGAGAAGGACAAGCATAAAAAGGAGGACAAGGAGCGAAGCGAAAGCAGGATCTCTGTTCTAATGGGTAGGAAACGGGGAAAGGTTGTTTCACTTTCTCGTGTACTCTCACTGGCAAGACTGACCGTGACCCTTCAGACACTCTCTTCTGCCCACCCAAAGAAGACTGAACCTGTGCCTTTACCGCCTATGCAAATTTCGGCACTGCCAGCTGCGACCGCTCAACGAGTGGCCAGTCTGAAGTCAACCTCATCGTCCTCGTTATCTTCCAATGCTCCAGCTCCTGCCTCGACTAGATTGACGATGTCGAGGGCTACATCACAGACTGTCAGCTCAATGCAGAAGCAGTCTGACACGTCACTTCGTAACCGGAATCAATTACCTACTATCGCAGGTTCACCGTCCGTCGGCAGTATTAATAACACTCATGTCATGAGAGAAGCCAAAGAGCCACCGCCTTCATCTTCGTTAAACCCAACGTCGAGTTTGTCTAAGGAGACACCGACTAAGATTCCACGAATCTCAAGCCGGTCGTCCACTGCCAATTCACCTACGCTGAAAGCAAACGGGGCTGGTCGGAGGGCAAGCCTTTTGGTAGGGAGTTCCGTTTTCGCACCGTCGCGTGGTACCTCACCTACTGCGGGAAACGAGTCGATGAACGAATTTGGTGTACTGGAGAATGGCCAGACGCCAGCGGCCAAGGTTGCTGCGTCCAGTCAACGTCATTCCGTCCGAGCGTCTCCATCAACATTGTCGCGTGTCCCTCGTCAGGTTTCGGCCCCATCCTCCACTGCCAACGGTACCGCTCCGCGCAAGAATCGTGAATCCATGTCGTTTGGTGGTCTGCGCAAGACTTCAACAGGCTCTGTCGCATCTATCTCCTCGGTAGCTCAACAGAATGATACTCAGCCTTCCCACCGATTCTCTGCGCTGTCTCCGTCGAAGGGTCTTAAATTACTCAGTCCAAAGATGTCTCTTCCCGCATCGAGATCGTCGAACTCTTCCTCTACTCATAGCATTCAACAAGCAATGGCCTCTCCGTCGACTAGTCGCCAGTCGCTGTCAACACCATCACCTGTACCTAGTACAATCGATGAAGAGGAACTCTTGGGTGATGAGGAGATGCTGCAATACATCAAGAGGCAGCAAGCAAAGAAATTGGCGACAGGTGCTACTCAGGAGGAATTAGATGGGCTATTGCGATTCCCGGAACCTATTCGACCGGCTGCTTCAATGTCTCCGGCAGGTTGGTGATCATTTTGTCATCGTTTACCTCAGATACTAACCTCTAGTTCAGCTATTCTCAAGAGCACGCAAGCACAGCACCTGTCGGAATACGAACGGAAAGAGGTCTTAGATTATTCATCAGTTTATTACATCGGTGCGCACAGCGACAAGAAGCCGGCTACTTGCGATAACTCTACCAACAATCACGGCTACGATGATGAACGGGGCGACTACCTTGTCGTGAACCGCGATCACCTGGCTTATCGTTACGAGGTCATCGATACGTTGGGCAAGGGCTCCTTTGGGCAAGTATTGCACTGTCGGGATCATTGCACTGGCGAATCTGTAGCAATCAAGATTATTCGCAACAAGAAACGCTTCCACCATCAAGCCCTGGTGGAAATCAAGATCCTCGACAACTTGCGGAAATGGGTAAGTCGTCTCAGACATTAGGTCATGGTTTGCTTGTAGCTCATTCAAGTGCCCAAACAGGACGAAGATGAAAAGCATCATGTCATCAAAATGACCGAACACTTTTACTTCCGGAACCACTTATGCATTGCGATGGAGCTTTTGAGCATCAATCTATACGAATTGATTAAAGCGAATGGTTTTGTGGGCTTCACTACCGCGTTGATTCGCCGTTTCACAAGCCAGATGCTGCAATCGCTGTCTCTTATGCGTCATCATCGTATCGTTCACTGTGATTTAAAACCGGAGGTATGTGACACACCCTCCTGTGATTTCAACTGCTTAAATGAAACCGGTACAGAATGTTCTTCTCAGGCATCCTGCCAAGAGTGCGATTAAAGTCATCGATTTTGGCAGCAGCTGTTTCGAACATGAAAAGAGTGAGTTGCGACAGACAACGTTTAGATGTCGATTCTCACATGGCGTTAGTCTACACATATATCCAGAGTCGGTTTTATCGATCTCCTGAAGTCATTCTTGGTATGAACTACCATATGGCCATTGATATGTGGAGCCTGGGCTGCATTCTCGCAGAGCTGTACACCGGATTTCCCATTTTCCCGGCGAAAACGAGCAGGAGCAGCTCTCCTGTATCATGGAAGTTTTGGGAGTTCCAGATAAGGATTTCGTCAACCGCAGTTCTCGGAAGCGTCTTTTCTTTGGTGAGTCTTATCATATAATATTTCAAGGCTGTACTAATCTCGCCTTAGATACTACTGGTGCTCCTCGGCCGGTTGTCAATTCAAAGGGTCGGCGGCGAAGACCTGGAACGAAGAGCCTCGCTCAAGTTCTTCGTTGTGATGACGAACTTTTCGTTGACTTCATTGCGAAGTGTTTGGTGTGGGACCCTGAGCGGCGAATGAAACCTCAGGCTGCGTTGCGACACCCCTTTGTGACCGCCGGTCGACGGGCGAAGATAACTAGCCCGAGTCCTGGTACCGCCAAGGCGCTTCTGTCGTCATCGAGTTTCGCTACTAGTCGCAGCAGCAAGCAGCTCACTGAGACTCCGAAGAAGTCGATGATCAGCGCACCGACGCCACTTACAGCGCGGTCTGCGCGTACGAACGGCAATGTTCCTAGCACGCCAAGTGGACCAAGCTCTGTGCATTCTACTCTGGGATCTTCAAGAACGTATCGGACATCACAAGCGCAGTCAATGTCGTCCTACCATACGAGTCGGACAATGGTGAGCATGGCAACAAGGTCATTCTAAGTGGACATGATTTAACTGGGCAAATTGTGACCGTAGACCGCAAAATAATCATGCCGCCATGTTCCCTTGGCCCTTACGAACTCGTTATTCCTTTCATAGAGCCTGCCCCCAGTCTGCATTTACATTACATATCACGCTGACGACTCTCAAGCTGGTCTGGTCTTCTCACTGCTGCATACCCAGGTTCGCTGTATTTTATTACCCATCGCTCTGACTTGCTCGCCCGTGACAATATTCCTGCCATTGTTGTTCTTTGGTCTCCACGTATACGTACTCGCATTACCACCATTTCGTATTCCAATACATCTGGATTGACTTCCACCAATTCATGTCTTTCAGCCTCGCGGGCACCTCATTTATCCTTGGTGTAGCCTTCAGCAGGGATACAGCAGGGACACATAAGTGTCAATTTTCAACGATGTGCACAGAACATATTCTCTAGATTTCAATGTCGCCTGCGTCGTCAAGGCATCTCAGCTTGAGGAATACATCGCTTCCTACAATATTACCATGAGAACCGATAGTGAATGACAAACTATGACTTACCCCATCCGTCCAAAGACATGAAGTCGAGTGAACCACCGAAGTATCTGAGTCACAGTCATGACGCCGAACCAGGGGGAGCGGCTATTTCACATACCTCGCATATAGCCTGCTCATGGGCAGACCGTACCCCAGACCGGCGATGGTGCCCATACCTATTTGCACACCGCGTCCTGTCATCTCCGCAAATAGACCACCCGCACCGGCCATCGACCCCGAGCCATCAACGGCCGCGCTTCCTCCAACATGCTGCGCGGCGTACGGACCACCGCCAGAATCCCCGTCGTCCCACCCACTTCCGCCGCTCGAGGAAGCGGCGCGTCCCGCCGTGGTGAAGGAGTAGGAGAATATCTGCGCGAGATGGGCAGGCGGTACGCCGCCGCCCTGGTCGCGGATGCGCATAGAGAGGAAGCGGCGGCGCGGGAAGGAGGACGGCGGGGGTGGCGAAATGGTGATGAGGACGGGAGGGATGGCTGGTGGGCGGGATGAGGGTTGGTTGGCGTGTCGCTCGACCGTGGCGCGGAAGGCGTTCTTGAGGATCTCGGTGAGGATATACTCGAGATGGACGGGGATGTAGCTGGACGGTGATCACGGCACACAATAGCACCGATGAACAAGAGTAAACGGGTGAATGCGATGCAGTTGTACTCACGCGAACGTTGCGTCTACTTCGCCGTCAATGACGATTTCGGGTGACGCCCCGAGCGTCGCCTCGCATAGATCGCTCACCCAAGATCCGCACATACGGATCATGTTGCGCGGCGAACACGACATGTGGATGATCCCAAGGTGGTCGTTGTCGCTATCATTTTGTTCGAGGGCACGGGACAGTGCGATATGCTGCTCCGCGATGAGGCGAACGGCGATGCGGTTACGGATGGCTTCATCGAGGAAGGTGCTGATCTGGTCTGGAGTCAGGTAGCGGGCACATTCCTGGAAGCTGTAAGATGAAAGGAGTAAGTCATAGTCACGGTTGCTCTCGTTGTACACGGACGGATAGACGGTATGGGGTGCATGAAGAAAGACTTGCCCTTTGGCCATAGTCGGGATGTCATTCGCGTGACCCTGTACAAGTGCCTCGAGCTGGGCAGTGAATTGCCTGTTTTCCTCAAGGCTTTTGACAGGAGGGTGTGTTCTTAGGAATCGAAAACTCTTGCGGTATGCCTGAAGGGTGCGGGCGATGAATGGGTTCATGCCGACAATGAAAGGGAGTGCTTCGAGCGAATGGGCTCGCATCGCGAGTCGACGGGGGATCTCAGCGAATACATACCCGACGGATGCAAGAACCGACTCTGGGGTGACAGGATTGGAGAGCGAGAGGAGTGTAGAAAGGGTGAGCGGGCGCGGTGGCTGCTTGGCGAGCTCCTCGATGAGCCGCGACAGCTCTGCTGCAGATATTCCTGTGTCTGCACCATCACCTCTGGGTTGTGTATGCAGTGATCGCCACCTCCCAGTACTCAACAGGGGAATACGATGAGGAGTCGTACATGGTCGAACACGATAGAGACAGGTCAAGCGTAGTGAACTCATGCCCGTCATGGCGGACGCAAGTGATCGGATGCTATCACACGCGGGGAACACGATCAAAGCAGCATCTCTCCAGTCTCAAAGACCCCCATCACAGGTCAAATATTGCACAAGGAAAAGTCCACATCCGTACACAAAGAGTCATCGACGTAGTAAGATATAGAGCTAAGTATCTAGTTGTAAACCTGGTACAAAGGTCTGTGAACAATGGCAGGTGAGCATCCTATACACCCAGCTATGAATGTCAAACACGTACGTGCTAGAGAACTTCGTCCCTTGTCGCACCACCTTCTCCACCGCATCCAGGAAGTCACGCTCTGTCGCGACTTTCCGCCGTGCGCGGATGGCGAACATGCCCGCTTCTGTCGCAACTGACCGCAACTCAGCACCCGTGGTGTTGGGACATAGCCGAGCGATCAGGTCAAATCGGATATCCCGCTCGCAGCTCATACTGATGAAGATGTTGAAATTAAGGTATCGAGAGGCAACAAGGCAGACTTACCTCCGTGCATGGATGCGCAGGATACTGGCACGGCCCTCAACATCAGGTAGAGAGAATTCTACTCTCCTGTCCAGCCTACCAGGACGAAGGAGAGCGGGGTCGAGCGTATCTGGTCTGAATTTATACGGTCAATATCATCGATGACGACTATAATCGAGTCACTCACCGATTGGTAGCCATGAGCACCTTGATGTTGCCTCGCGGATCGAAACCGTCCAACTGGTTGATCAGCTCCAACATCGTCCGCTGCACCTCGTTGTCCCCACCCGCGCCATCGTCAAATCGAGCACCACCGATGGCATCCACTTCGTCAAAGAAGATAATGCACGCCTTCTTACTCCGAGCCATCTCGAACAGCTCTCGCACCATACGCGCACCCTCGCCAACGTACTTTTGCACGAGCTCGGAACCAATAACACGAATAAATGTTGCATCTGTCCGGTTGGCGACGGCACGGGCGCACAACGTCTTTCCTGTTCCTGGCGGACCGAAGAGCAGAACACCTTTCGGTGGGTCAATACCGAGGTTCACGAAACGTTCCGGCTGGGTGGTCGTTAGCTTCGAACGAAGCAGAACAGAGCTTCATTAAACTCACGGAAAGAAGCGGCGTCTCCACGACCTCACGGAGCTTTTCAATTTGCTCCTTACAACCACCAACGTCGGAGTATGTCACGTCTGGCTTCTCCTCAACCTGCATCATTGTTACTGACGCGTCAATCTTCGGGGGCAGCGGAATCTGTATCTGGTACTTGTTGCGGTCGACTCTGCAGTTGGAGTGAGCCACAATTCACAGCGAGGAGGGATACATATCCTCACCCGACTCGCATGCCCTCCTCAATATCTGTCGTTGCTACCCTGTCTCCGAGACCAACGACGAACTTCGCAATCTGCTTGATATTGATGACATACTTGTCCTGCTCGTCTGCGCCCTTCTGTCCCTGCAGCGCACCCTGTGGGTTCAGTGCCCGAGCGGCTGCTGCTGCTTCGGCGTTCACGGGGATGATCTTGGTGCACCGGGCGACCTGCAGTGGGTGTTCTTCGCCCATGCGCTGCCTGTCAACAGCAAGATCCCATAAATTTGGTGAGGCGAGACCGGTGTCAGACTCCTTGATACCTGGGGGACAGTGAGAAGAGTTAAGGGTAATGGTGTGAATGAAGTACGCACCGAGTTTCTCGTTCACCCGCTTCTGAGCATCCCTAATATCCTGGTCTATCTTCTTCAGTCGAGATGCGTATGGACCTTGCCCCTAGAAAGTCGTCAGAACATACGTTAATGGACATATACACCAAGACGGACATATGTCTTGAGAATTTGGATGTCACTGTCGTCGAGAGCTGCAATAGAGTGAGTAGAAGAGCAAAGTGACAAGAGAATGGAACACGCCTTTGATCTCCTTCTCCTCCTTGTTGTCTTCCTTCTTCTCCCCTGCAAACCGGTAGTCAGAATCGTGCACTGAATGCACTCCGGGAAGGACATACACTTCTCCCAATCACTGTAAACGGTATGTCAGCTCAAGATGCTATGACGGGTGCTAGAAGAGAACGTACGCTTTCGGTGCCATGATGGATGGTAGTACGAGAGAGAGAATAGAGCGACCAAGGCGATCAGAGTGTTTGTCAGGCGAGTGCCCGGGACGCGTCAGTCTCTTGCTCAGGACGCGCCTCGGTCATACCGTACTTTATTCCCGTTTCCTTCCTCATTAGGCAATATTGGCACGTGAACAGACTCCTACTTTCCTCGCAGTCGTCGAGTGCTGTCTGACGCACTGCGGCAGCTCATCTCATCGAGTTCGGTGCTCTTCAGGAGTTGCACATAACCATGGCTGGTGCACTCGCGAACGCAAAGAAGGAACTCCCCAAGATCAGCGATGAAGACCGTGAATCGCGCTTTGGACAGGTCTATGGCGTCTCCGGTCCCGTCGTCATCGCGGAGAACATGACGGGCTCCGCGATGTACGAGCTGGTTCGCGTCGGGCACGATGAGTTAGTGGGAGGTACGTACCGGATATGTGTCAATCATATTGGATTCCTAGTGACAATAATTTGCAGAGGTCATTCGCATCGATGCGGACAAGGCGACGATCCAGGTCTACGAGGAGACGTCTGGCGTGACAGTGGGCGATCCTGTCTTGCGCACAGGAAAGCCATTGAGTGTCGAGCTTGGCCCCGGTATGTCCTATCGTCTCCTCTACTTGTACCGCCATTAAGACATCCTTCAGGTCTCATGTCGAATATTGTTGACGGAATTCAGCGACCGCTTCGTGTTCGTCCTATTTCTAGCACTGTCGTCTGCTCTAACTAAACCTGCTCCCAGTCCATCCAGGAGCTTTCGAAGTCAATATACATCCCTCGAGGCATTAACACTGATGCGCTCGACCGGTCGCTTCAATGGGACTTCGATCCTATAAATTATAAGGTGCATATCGATCTGAATTGAAGTCGGCATTTAATCTGAAAGGCGCATACTGTAGGTTGGAGATCATATTTCGGGAGGCGACATATTTGGACGCGTCTACGAGAACTCTCTTGTCGACCAACATAAGATCATGCTCTCCCCGCGTGCACTGGGTACCATAACTCGAGTTGCGGAGAAGGGTAGCTATGCGGTCGATGTGCGTCTCGCCATTTCACGTATGAAATATACTAGACCTCATATATGCGTTAGGACATTGTACTGGAGACAGAGTTCGACGGCAAGGTCACGAAACATACTATGATGCAAGTCTGGCCTGTCCGTGCCCCTCGCCCCGTAGCAGAGAAGCACACTGCCAACTATCCTCTGCTGACTGGACAACGTATCTTGGACGCCCTCTTCCCGTATGTTGTGCAATGACGCATCTCTTGGCTTCATCGACTTAATATATATTCAGATGTGTACAAGGTGGAACGACCGCCATTCCTGGCGCATTCGGCTGCGGAAAGACTGTCATTTCGCAAGCGCTCTCAAAATACTCTAATAGTGACATTATCATTTATGTTGGATGTGGAGAGCGAGGAAACGAGGTGAGGCTATTGTTCTGTCTATCCAGCATGCCACTGATCAAAATGGCAGATGGCGGAAGTGTTGATGGATGTGAGTAATAAACTAGGATGCAGCGTATCATATACTTATTGGACCGGTTAGTTCCCTGAGCTTACCATGGAAGTTGGTGACCGTCAAGAGCCCATCATGAAACGTACCACGCTAGTCGCAAACACCTCCAACATGCCCGTGGCAGCGCGAGAAGCTTCCATCTACACCGGGATTACTCTCGCAGAATACTTCCGTGACCAGGGCAGTAACGTCTCCATGATGGCTGACTCGACATCGCGGTGGGCTGAGGCGTTGCGTGAAATCTCCGGTCGATTGGCAGAGATGCCCGCTGACTCGGGTTATCCGGCGTATCTGGGTACTAAGCTGGCAAGCTTCTACGAGCGCGCGGGTAAGGTGACCTGTCTTGGAAACCCTGTCCGTGAAGGAACGGTCTCGATCGTGGGGGCGTAAGTATTCACTGCAGTCCGAAGTATACCTAAACTGAGCGTGTTTCAGTGTGTCTCCTCCAGGTGGTGATTTCTCAGATCCGGTCACGTCGGCAACGCTCGGTATCGTGCAGGTTTTCTGGGGCCTCGACAAAAAGCTTGCCCAGCGGAAGCACTTCCCGTCCGTAAACTGGAACATCTCATACTCGAAGTACACCAAAGTTCTCGAGCCACATTACGAGACGACGGAGCCCGGCTTCGTCGAGCTGCGCACGAAGACAAAAGAGATTCTCCAAAAAGAGGATGACCTCGCTGAGATCGTGCAGCTTGTCGGGAAGAGCGCTCTCGGCGAGGCAGACAAGATCACGCTGGAGGTCGCGCGGATGCTGAAGGAAGACTTCCTGCAGCAGAATGGTATGAGCGAGTACGATCGCTTCTGTCCATTCTACAAGACAAGCGCCATGCTGCGCAACTTTGTCGCATTCCACGATGCAGCACTCAAGGCAGTGTCGCAGGGTGACATCACGTTTGCGCGGATCAGGGACTCGGCGGGTGATATCATGTACAAACTGTCGCAAATGAAGTTCGAGGTTCGTGTTTTCTTTGTGATTTTCAATAGCATCCGGGATTGATATCGCTGTTTGTAGTCACCATCACAAGGAAAGGAGCCTATCAAGCAGAGAATGGACGCGCTATATCAAGAGATTCAGGAGAAATTCCGACAGCTGGTAGAGTAAGATACCCTAAAGAAGCCTTCTTCCTGTAATCGAGCTGGTATTTTATCTCCTCAAACTTCGGCTGAGTCCGCAGTTGCTTTCGACCGCTGTGCTAGAGCACTAGACAAATGACCATGCCCTTCTGCAACTACCATCGGGACGAGGTGTTCGAGTTTTAACACCTAATCCATCATCCATTGCCGTTATTTCCGGTACCGCTTCTGAAAACGTGCCTTCTGTGGACTGCGACTGCTCGACTAGACTGTCGTCTACAGTGGGCACGATCTACTTGAGGTCCACGTACGATATGAGACTGGCACCGAACGGGAGTTCATGTGGAGAATAAGGTAGTCGTATCAAGGGAATCGCTTTGTGTCCCATCACTTTCTTCGTCTTTCTTCTCCCTCCGAGTGGAGCCGTCATGTACATTGCGTTTATGCGCCTTCTTGAGCAGTCTTCGATGAGTCCGCGTCCGGACATGCACGTCCCACTCCTTGCCTTCCGCTATCATCACAGGACGGTCATTATTGACCGTACACGTCTGGCATATCGTTTTTCGTGGCACATTCAATGATGTGGAGGAGCTGTAAAGCAATTTATCATGTCAGTCTTGATATTTTGTGCCGCACAAGGTCCAGGCACCCACTCATTGCGCCTGCCCGCATTACTCAGCACGTCACGGGCAGTATCAGAAAGGGTGAGCGGGTCTGGAAGTTCTCTTCCCTCCAAGAAGTCTGTAGCAATGATGAGCAGAGATCACATGGACCGGGAGAGGCTCAAAACCTTCGACGATGCGCTCTGCAGTCTGCCGTACATTCGAATCCCATGACGAGCTAAGTTCTGAGACGTAATTTGATCAGTGACATAGCTGAGCTCTGCGGTCACCCCCGGCATACCTGTTGCATCCAACAAATATGTAGGGATCACGTCGGATGAGCTTTCTGACCGACTGATGCTGTTCGCTGCGTCTACCGCAGGGAGTAGCTTGTTGCGAATCCACATGATCTGCCTCTTGGCATACTTCCGAGTGGCTGATTTCATGCTTTCGAGAGCTCGCTGAAACTCTACCTCAGAGTGTATTGGGCTACCCAGATAGTCATGGAACTCCTTGTAGCCTGAAGGCAGCTGTGAGTCACCTGTAGAATGAGCCGGGAGACCACACCAACCTATGGATTGGTAAATTCCCAATGTATAATCAGTACTTGGGTCGTCTGACTCCATGTCCGATCCTTCTCCGTCACTCTCCGCTGAAGAGTGCGTTGTTTCCGCAGACGCAGACACAATCTCGCGTAACGCTCGAATCTCGTTCAGCAAGCCTTGCTACTGTGACAAAACATTGAACTGTGCGCATATACCAGATTGCATGTCTTACCTCGACCATCTGATCCACACGAGCATCAAGCCGTGGTTTCAACATGTCCGGTTTGGCGTACAGCCAAAAGCAGAGTGTGCGACATCTGGGCGATAGACTTTGTGAGCTGCTGGACATATGGCGTCATTAGTGCATACCTCGGCAGAGGAGTAATTTGTGCTTGTTCAGCCAATATTTCGCTGGACCGACGACCTGTATCGCGTATAATTGTGAGGTTGCGCAGTACCTTTCGGGTGTCTCTCCAGTGCCAGCGTTGTGCTACCTGAGGATCCAGCACAGATAGAAGCGCGTGCAGAGAGAGAGAAAGTTCCGGCTCTGTTGTTGCTGAGGGGCCCTGCTCCGGAAGGGCATTGAACAAGTCGAGTAGTTCTGGCGGTAGGGAAGCCAGAGACTTGGCTAATTCGTCAGAGACGGGGGCCACGCTGGAACTTTGTCTCGTCGCTGTGGAATGCTGATCGAGGGATACTAGTCGGTTGGAGAAAATTAGGTGCTGAATCCAGTATGACGTTCCGCCGACAACGATAGGTATTTGGTTTCTCTCGTGTGTGTCTTCGATCTGTTTATTCGGTAAATAAATTTACTGATCACAGGCGACAATGTCATGGTTCTGAGGACTCACGGCTCTAAGCGCATCTCGGACCCACTGTGTAACGATATACTGCTCTCCCGGTTGCTTGAAACTCATCAGGAGGTGCTCAACACCGCATTGCTCTGCGACAGGCACTTTATTCGTAATAACATCCATGCCAGCATATACCTGCATGGCGTCGGCGTTGATAATTCTGGCACCTTGATATCCATGTCCCCGAACCTCGTTACCCTGCGACAGTGCGAGGGCTAGTTCTATGGCGAGTTTGGACTTCCCAACTCCCGTGGTCCCACAAATCGTGATGAGAGGGCGCAGTCCCATCATACCCACACCGCAGGTAAAACTTCAGGTGAGTTTCCGAAGGCAGTCTCGTGAACAAGAAAGATGAAGTCAACTAGGTGCAGTCGGTGATCGAGATCTTCGCCTGGGTCTCACGCCTCGGGACTCGCCTGTTCGGGCAAGAGGCGCGACTGCTGCAAGTCGGTAACAGCCACCACACCATCTCCGACGTGGTCGTCTACATCTGCAGACATGTCGCTATCTCCATTTCGTGCGACAGTCGGCCGCGTCCATCTATTCAACCTGTCTCCTGCCGTCAACTCCCAGCATGCTGTATGTCCAACTTTCGTACAGTTTGAAGACATATTTTTTGACATTCTACATTGTAGCAAAAACGTGTAGGTCGCGGACAAGGATCTGGCCGCGGTGGGACGTCAGGTCGTGGCCACAAAGGACAGAAGGCCCGAGCGGGAAACGGCAAACCTAGGGTCGGTTTCGAAGGTGGACAGACACCTCTGTACAAGCTGCTCCCGAAGCGAGGCTTCGTCAATGCGTGCGTGACTCTATCCCAGCCTTCCGTTCGCCTTTGATTGTCTTTGAAGGAGTGGGAAGACATATGCTCCAGTAAATTTGGACCGAATACAACATTGGATAGACCAGGGTCGGCTGCAGTCATCACCCGAAAACCCCATCACGGCCCGAGAACTGCTCTTGAGCGGTTGCATTCATAATGTCCACGACGGTATCAAGCTTCTAGGCGATGTAGGGAGGAGCTGTACATATTCATTGCGGTCTACTAATAGCTTGCCTTCCAGGGCGCAGAACACTTGAAGACCCCGATTCACATCACACCTTCACGCGCGTCTCAGAGCGCCATTCGTGCAGTGGAGAAGCTTGGGGGCACTGTCTTCTGCAAGTTCTATAACCCTCTGGCGCTTCGTGACTGCGTGAAAGGGCGTACGGACAGAGTAGAGGCGGCCCCGACACACCGAAGAGACATCCGTAAGTATTCTTACGCCCCTTCTGTCTCTTTTCTTAAGGTTCTCTTGCAGTTTGGTACACTCAATGGAGAAACCGGGGATACCTTTCGTCCACCGCGGTCAAGACCATGCCTCTGGTTGAAGAACGCTGGAAAGTGCTGGCAGAACAGTTGAGTCATCACAAGGAGGTAGGATTCGCCAGGCCGAAGACGAAGTAGTTTTATGCACTTTATACCGTACATTTTAGCCTGCAGCCCATCCCTAACTTGAGATGCACCACGGCACTAAATTCATGATTCCATCCGATCTGGTGAGATACTGCGACTGCGAGACCTGTACGGCGGGGCTGCACCGTTGAGTCTATCTGGAGAGATGCTACGACTGCGAGAACGGAAGGGGGACCCGGAACGAGATCTCGACGGAGAACGAGAGACATAGCCAGATCCGGCTGGCGATGCAGATTTGCTTCCTCGACTGCGACTCCTCCCTCTACTTGGGGACCGCCTCGGGCTCCGGCTTCCCAACCTGCTGGGACTTCTGCTGCCGCTCCTGCTTCTACTCCTGCTCCTGTCGCTGCCCTTTTCGCTCTTGCCTTCCATGGCGTCGAGCAAGCGGCTTTGTCTTGGCCCAATGTCCCCGTTGTCCTCCAGTACATCTCGCCTCGTAAGACGGGGTAAGATGATATCACAGACTCGTTCCTCCACTAGAAGGTTGTCCACAAATTCGTCCATGTATGTCAGCGTGTAGCCACCTGAAATGCTGTCAGAAAATGTAGCCAATGAACAGGAAATCACATACTCATGCTCCGATACCGCAGCTTCCTGTAATCTTTTAATATTGGTTCCAGTATCTCGAACACTTCAGCTGATTGGAAAGTCATGCGGATGTACATGACAGCGAGGGCTCTCAGATACCTGTCACGAGTCAGAACGTACGGCGACGGCAATAGTATATCCACGCACTTGAACTCATCTGCTTGCAGATATTCTAGTAGAATTTCCTTCTCCGGCTGGATCTGCAGTAGCTTCAAAAGCAAGCATAAGAATTCTGTCGGCTTCTGGTTTCCATACACGCCGCCAATGTATTTCAGCTCGATGGCCTTGTCAATAAGGCTCTCCGCTTTGGCAGGGAAATCAGCACGTTCCTCCATCTCAAGCGCAAGTCAGAATCGCACCAGTCAACGCGAAGCAATGCTCCTTCCAATACGGAGACTCGTATATACGATTCCGAATGACGGTCTCGACTAAAAACTGGAGGGTCAGTTATCAGGAGTATGTCTATCTTGTCGAGCGTTGAGGCTCACCTGAGGATTCTGGCCGTGAATAGCCTGCGCGCCGCGGACGGTAGTGTTGGCCATGGTATGCGTATGGTATGCAGAGAAGAAAAGACTGTGGTTTGAAGCTGTGGCTTCTCAGACTTGATCGCGTCTAGACGCCCATGGTTTAGCTTTCCATTGACTTTCTCCGCATCCCCTGCTGTTCATGAGAATCGGACAGCTTTCGTGGCTGACTCTGACTCTGACTCTTCAAAACCGCTTGATACCATGCCTTTCTCTTGGCTTCGCAACTTGGCATCCACAAGCCTCATTTTGTGCATGGGTTTCGCAGGGATGGACACTAGACTTCCGACGGCGACTGGGCAATCACTTTGAGCAGTACAGTAGGCTGTAATCTCCGGCATGAGACGAAGGCCGAAGCCTGAACCCTGAGCTACCTCCTCATGAGCCTGGACTCTTGGCTCACCGCTGTGGACGAGGAACAGTTGGACTTGAGTCTACTGGCATGAATATACATCTCGATGGACTTCTGGTCTACTGGATTCTCAGATTCATATGCTGTTCCTCAACAGAGATAGCAATGCTTCATTAAATTGCAGCTCTCTTCATCTGCTACGCAAGCCCGTCTGCACCCAAGCACGCGTCTCTTCGCGAAGAATATTTAGGAGATGCACGATTGGAGGATGTTGCCATCACGGGCGTGGTGATGGGCAAACGAAGAAGGTATATTGCCGTGAACAAAAAACAACGCATACCGGAAACGGTCACCAGCCAGATGGTGCGGTCCATTGTACTTTTCATCTTGATAGTCGGAGGGAGAAAGCATGCTAAACCTCTGATCGCGGTGGGTGAGAAATACATCTTCGTGCTTCATTATCTTATGGATGGTGCTGAAACCTCGTAGCGACTTGCAGGGACAATATGGATAAGTATGATAATTGCTATCGATGTGTAACGCATCCCCAAGAGGTGGGCTCTGTGCAAGAAGCAGAACTGCGTCCACCTCCGTAGCAACCGCCGTAAATGCTTGCTGATGTTTTGTGTAATGGTAGAATCTTCCCAACGCCGCATGGCGCTTGGAGACCAGCAACTGGGGGTGTAGCAGCCCGCAGGCAGTCTACCCCGACCAGGTTTTCAGCAGGCTCTATCGTGAACCTCTGAGATCCTTATCATACTACAAGAGGTTGCTGTGATAATTGTGAGTTTTTCCTGATGTTCCGTTGATATCATGAAGTCGTCTAACAGTATATCAGGATATTTTCAACATCGATATTGGGTTGGGGGATGGATACAGGGCTAGGAGGGCATCAGAGGGGTTTCTCGCTGGCTTTCTGCGTGAAGGTTTTAAGGGGGCGAGGGAAATATCGTTATGTGGAGAGGGGTAGTAGTCGGACACCTGTATATAGTTGACGGACCTTGCGCCGAACGTTGTCGCTTACCACCATCATCGCGTTGAGTGCCCGCCCGCTCGCGCATTTTTCTGTCTGGACGCAGCACCTCTTGCGTATCTATTGCGGACAGCCGTAAAGAGCCTTCCCCTTGACGGCCATGGCGTCTGTGGAACGCGTTCCAGCGTACATGTTGCCAACGGTGCCTGTGGTGCAGCCATCGCACCTGGAGGGTGATCCCACTTTGGCGACTGAAGTCCTTCCTGGACCTCCCTCGTTGCTATCCGTCCAACAGGCTGGTATGCCGAGGAAGGATCACAGGAAAACGGTCACCATATTTTCTTACTTACCCACCTCTGATCCTGGTACTACTTACTCAGGACATATGGTGGCTCCGATGACCTCAACCACTGAGGTCGACGGCCCTCGGAGGAAAAGGGCGAGATTGGACAAGGGGTACGTTCTTATTCTTCTTCTGAAAATAGATGCAAAATTGAGCGCAGTACTGTGTCTATTCCCTGTGCTGTAAAAAATGGCCCTCGTACTATGCGCGTTACGCACGCTTGGGCCTGTCACCAAAACTAGGTCGGCAACCACCAGAGCACAACGTGCATCTGCTCGCAACCTCGGTGCCAACGCTCCTGCATCCGATCCTCTAGCACCTCTGGAAACGACGGCGTCGTCCTCCCAGATGGTCTCTGACTCTGACCCACTACCGATGGCCCTCGATTCGGATGAGAACGCAATGTCTAGGTCAAACTCGCTTCCGAATGGAGATGATCCTGCTGTGGCCAGCAGCCACATGAGGACGAGCCAAACCTCTCGGAAAGATAAAGGAAAGGGCAGAGAAAAGGATGCTGCTGTCAGGGTCAAGGAGGAGCCATCTGCAGTAACATTGGCGATGAACGATACTGTACCAGCCTTGGTGAGCTCCCTCCGCTCTTGACCACTTGAAAAAAAGTCAACTGAGGACGACGTAGACAAATGAAGATCATTGCTCTGCTTGCCGTTCATTGGGCGCTCTCGTCTATTGTGATGGTTGTACAAGAGCTTTTCATCTGTGGTGTCTTGATCCACCGATGGAGCAAACTGATGTCCCACAAGGCGACGAGAGATGGTTTTGTCCAGCATGTACCATACATCGGGTGCGTCCAATGCTCGCTGACCAATTGCCACAATTGACTTAGTGGTAAATAGACACCACCGTCCAAACCTGCTGCTTCTCTCAAATTCATGATTCCTCTTATTGAACACTTGCAGATGAGTCTCCCCGTCGAATACCAATTACCAAACGACATTAGGACGTATTTCAAGGACGGTAAGCAGGACTCTATTACATCCTGTCGCAGTCAGTAATTCATGGGACACTATCAGTCGGAACTGGACCCAGTGGAACTTTCGTAGATACATCTGAACTCAGACCTCCGCGTCTCAAGTAAGTATATCTTGGTCTATCACCCTGCTTCTAGCTGAATAAAATCATATTATATAGTCGACATGGTCAGCTTGAAGACCGGGAGCCATATCGGCTGAAGGATAGGAATGGGGAACCGGTTCTGTGCTTCCGCTGCGGGACATCAGCCCTTCCTGCGGGTCTCGCAGCTTCTGCGCCTGTGGCGAAACGTGCAAGGAGAGAAACGAGCAGCAGCAGTAGCTGGTCAGAGAGTGGTCGAGCCATCATCTCATGCGATTATTGTCACCTCCACTGGCATCTCGATTGCGTGGATCCTCCACTGTCGTTCATGCCGCCTTGGGGCAAGAAGTGGATGTGCCCTAATCATGCCGATCGAGTTCTCGTACGTGTTGCAACCCTACATGAAAAAACCGAGGCTTATACAATGTGTTGCAGCAACCAAAGCGTCGCATACCGAAGGCCAACGCGGCATCAATAGAGATAACCAGACCTCATCAGCCTAATAACGGGAACGTTGAAATCATACAACCGGAAATCCCTGTCGCCGCGCCTAGTAAGATTGCGGTGGATGAAGTCCTTATCAATGGACGGCGCTACAGAGTCCCAGAAAAAATCGTCACATTAGACTTTTGGGACAAAATAAGCAGGAATCGAGGTCTGACTGAGGAGTAAGTGAGCAATCCTTCTGTGCATTCCCGTGTCTGATGTATTTTTTGTAGCCATGCCGATGATGGGACTACGATGTCGTCACCTTTGACATCGTTGAGCTCACTAGCTGGAGATGATGAAACACCCTCGTTCGATCCTTCCGCTCCGCTGTTCTCTATGGAGGATATTGAAGTAGCATTGGTTGAGTCAAATTTCTAATGCACTGTCAACATTGTACTAATTGGACTGGCCCATTTGCTTCAGCTCTTGTCTGGTCTTCAGTTGCGACAGGGACCATCCTCCCCGCCTGGAGGCTCAGTACGTTTTGCTGCGAGCGCTTCAGGCAACCGAATGTCGGAAGAGGAAGAACGCCTTAACGCCGATGCTAATAGCAAGGCATCTTCTGAGACTCAGTTGAGCGGTTCCGTTAAGGTGAGTGAGGGACAGGAATCAATTTGATATCAGTTTGGTTGACTGCAGAACGTCCTGCCCTCAGTCCCATGCAAAGGGCCCAGTGCCAGCCCAAGAACTGATACCTGCCACTGTTGTCTCGGGAGCGGGTTCATCGAAGACACGACGAACGGCTGAATCTCGCCAGCAGAATGGAACTCGGTCACGGTCCTCCAAGAGACACGCACATCGCGATGACGAGGACTACGTTCCGGCAGCTCGCATTGAGCCTGTACCAGCCATCTCTCCCAGGCCTTCTCGTTCAGATGATTCGAAGGCGAAGATCAGCAGAGATACGTCTGAGCAAGGGGCGATGTTTTCCGAAAGCCTCCTGCTCAATAAAGAGCCCTCTGCAGATATTACTCAAGGCGCTATGTCTCAGAGTATGCCGGAAGCGGTGGATCCGGTTCTTCCTTCAAGCTCTACTTCTGCGAGACCCAGAAGAGTGCGGCAGCCTACCCGGCGGAAACTTTCGCCTATTCCGCTCATAGATGACAATGCGGATGCTCCGAATGGCGGAGATAACGCCTTGGAGACTGGCAAGGATGAATCTGAAGAGCCAGAGATCCCTTTGTCTAACTCCAAGCTCAAATCAGCTGGGCCCAGAGGTCGGAGAAGATCGAACGTTCATAAGGATCCTGATTTGCATCTGGGTCAAATAAAATCCACCTCTCCACCTCCTTCGGCCTCTAAGGCGACGGCAGCCTCCACAACTACCCCCGGACCATCCACTAGCAAACCGACCGAATCCACTCCCACCTTGAAAATACGCTTACCACGGTTAGGCAGTATCAACCTTCCATCCATATCTGCACCACCCACTACGACTACGAACTCACATAGCGTGTCCGCTGCCCGGGGCCGTCCTCAGAGGGCTGCTAGGTCTGCCGGTCGCCGCTCCAGTCGGGGGCAGACGTCAACCTCCGCCTCTCTTAAGGAGGCATCTGTCTCAAGCGAAGCATAGCATAATCGCAGGGCGGATTGGCGTAGGCAGAAAGCCAGTCCCCTGCTTGGTGATTATTGTGGGGCTTCGTCGCTTTATAGACTGTCTCCGTTATACTTATAACCGCATACCACGTACATATAATGTATTACTCTGTAATACTACACGCAGTCCAGGTAACGAGCACACATCTTGATCATGCTGTTGCCCGATACCTTGTGCGCCTCTTGGTGGCCCTGCGGTAGGTTAAATCGTGTGGCTGGTCTTGGAAGAATAAAAAATAATGTAACCGTCTGTGAGCATTGAAATTCCCCGCGATATGGATGAATCCAAGGACTTCATATGTCTCTCAAGTACCTCTACTGTGCCTGCAACATATAGATGTTCGATTCCGCTACGGCTGGCTTCATTCTGGCGATGGATCCCGTGTCAGCGCCGTCGTGGATAATGTTTGCAATGCAGTTGTCACTTTATAAAGGGGTAGCCATTCTTTGACGAGAGTTTCTAGCGACGCCATAATCCTACGCTTGCGGCCCGAGTGACAATTAAATATAACAGCCCCAAGATTCTTCTGAATCCGATCTCGAAATGATACCCAGCTTCAAGTGGCAAGCCTTGCTCCGCACAACGCCAGCACGTGCTACCACTGTGAAGGTACTCACACTCAAGTACTCAGACTGAGGCATAATACATTTCAGTCATGTCCTTACCAAATAGCATTGCCATTCGAGCGTCCATCTCCATTGACATGAGAGCATTAGCATTGTCAAGTCACGAAATAGCCCTTGAACTGGCTATCCAAGAAATACACACTAGTACACAAACCAATTATTCACATTCCGTTCTCAATTAGATTTCCACCCCATGCTCACTGCCCGCGCGCCGCTACCGCCAGCGCCTTCGCCCCCATCGCTGCCGCATCATCCACGACCTGCACATGCTGAAACACATGCCCCTTCTCCCGCAGCGCCTCCAGCATCAATCCGCGGTACGTCTGCAACGCCGCGAGCGAGCCCCCCAGACACAAAATGCTCTCCGAGGCGAGAATCGTGCGCTCCGCGCCAGTGGCGCCCTCCGCCCGGAGGAGAATGCAGATCTGGTCGACCAGCGCGCTGCTTGTCGCCTGGAGCACGCGCAGCGCGAGCGGGTCGCGGTCCTCGAACGCGGCGGCGAATACGAGCGGCGAGAGGGAGGCGAGCCGCTTTTCGCGCGGGGGGACGTACGACTTTGGGCTTGGTACGGTTGCGGGCGTGGCCACTGAGCTGGGGACGACAGTGGCGGCAGTGGGAGTGGTGGTCGCTGTGGGAGAGGCGGTCGCTGTGGAGGTGGAGGTAGAGGTGGCGGTGGAACCGAAGACAGACCTGGCAATAGACGTGGACGTGGAGATGCCGTTGACGGGAGAGGTAGGGGGTACAGGAGGATCGGCTGCGGTGTTGGGTGTGAGGGGTGTGGTGGGCATGCTGACGGTGCCAGTGGCAGACCCGGGTGCGGAGGGGACCGGGTCGGGTAGGTGCACGATTGAGAGGAGCTCATACACGTCGTCGACCCCGAACTGTTGCAGGATGCGGTTCTTGAGCCCCCACGTCTTTTCCCTTTTGTGTTCTCCTTTGGTCTGAGAAGAGAGCACGACAATACGAATCAGTATGATCAGAAGCCATCGTGCACACGGGGTATATCTACCTTGTGATATTTTGGCTGCACACCCGCGCGGTCCGCCTCTTCAAGCACCTGGCGGATCGCCTCCCGACCAACATGAAATCCTCCTCCCTCGTCCCCTAGGATCCAACCCCACCCGCCCACACGGCCCAGTTCCTCCAGACCCACCGCATCTCCGCCATCCGTACCTCGCTCGCGGAAACTGACGACGATGCCGCCTGTCCCCGCGACGACAGCAACAGCCCCGCTGACGTCTGGATACAGCATCATCGGCGCCGCAAGCAGGTGTGTGTCATTGGCGACGCGCGGTCGCACACCGAGCAGATTTTCGAGAGCAGGAGCAAGCGTTGCGATCGCCCCGGCGGAGTCACAGCCTGAAACACCAAGCCAGGCCGCAGCGAAGTATGGACGGCCAGCCGATGGGGGAAGCGTAAGAGCGCCCTTGGAAAGATCTGAAAGAAGGCAAATTGTTTGGTCAAGGGCCATGGCCACGAAGGAGAGGTGGAGAAGAGACGTACCACGGCGGGACAGCTCAGCGCTCAGGACGTCAGGGTCGCATGCGCGCAGAGCCTTCTCAACAGTCTCTTTCACGACGGCAATGAAGGGTGCGAGGCCCAGGTAGGCGAAGTTGGAAGATCCGCCAAGGGCACGACCGACGGGGTCGCCGGTGGAATTGGCAAGAACGGCGGATGTCTTTGAGCCACCACAGTCGACGCAGAGGTAGAGAGGCATTGTACGCGTTGGCGTATGCTATGGAAGCAGCACTGGTCGAGTCGAGTGAGCAGAGATATCAGAAAAGATCACGGCTAGATTTAGTCAGCGCGAGCGATGGGGATGAGGCAGAGGAAGATGAGGCCGGCTGGGGGGTGGGGTTTGGATGGGAATTTGGCATGACCAGCTACATATAGAATGTAGATGGCAGCCTGCAGGGAAGCTTAACATATGGATAAGCTCAAGACACAGGAGCACACGGCGTGGAAGGGAAGAGTCGAGATGCGAGGGCATGTGCCCTGAGTGCTCGGTGTTCGAATTCTTCCGATTTCATTATGCTCTGGGGAAGCGGGGAAGCGGGGAAGGGGGGAAAGGTGCGCACGGCTTTGAGATAGATGAGCATATGGTTGGTGGTAGAATGGTCGTTGGTGTACTTACTATAGGTGATGGTCATCGCTGCGAGTAGCAAGCCTGAGCCACTGAGCCAGTACGACAACCACGTGCTGTACTAGTATTGATCGATCGTACTTATACGGCGACCATGTTCCTCGGCTCAGCGGAGAACCTCGTCGACAACCGCCTCGAAAGCCCTATTCTGAACACTTCTAATCCCGAAGACGTCATATATTCCAGAGTGGCCGCCGAAACATTGACGGTGTCTTTTCTCGTGTCGACCTCGCTTGCTAACAGAATTTATCAAAGACCCAAGCAAACAGTGCAGTCCACTTGGGACCGAACTTGTTGTGTGCTGGTACGTAACATACAAGATGCGAGTTCATCTGTGTCGTATCATTGACTTATCACAGCTTGTAACAGTGTTCCTCTACGCACAAGTTGCTTGTCATTGATACGGTACACTGCGCAATGAAAAATGTCTAGCATTCGTCATATCACCGTTGAACCCAACTGTGCCTCGGCCTTGGCTGGAGATCTACCTTCTGTCATAAAGTTACCAGGCTATGAGCTGTGGTTCACCTTCGTACGTCGTGCTGAATGGTCCGATACAGCTTCTGCTATCCGTTACGTTTACTGCTTTGTAGCTTGTATTTCTTGCGCTGTAATATGACAATTCCTGTTCACGCCCCATACAAACTGTGCTAAGCCTATAGCTGATTCATCATGTTATGCATGCGATGACAGATTAAGAATGTACATACCGTACCAATCTCTCTAGACGTCGATTCTTTCGTGGAGGCTCTAGCCGTCACCCTCAACGAATATCCCCATGTGGCCGGCCGTCTACAGAGAATAGGTGACTCCTGGAATGTGAGCGCAGCCGACGTTGCAATGCACCTACCCCTTGAACTGCTGACACTATATTCTAATCTTAGATACTGCTGACGAACTCTGGAGTATCGCTGGCTATTGAATCTTTCTCAACTAGATATGTAGGAATACAAGATGCCTGGGTTATTCAAGATGATCTGAACCCTTTCCTCAACTTACCTTACGCTGGCGGGAATCCGATCCACGGAGATGCACCTCTACTACGACTCAAACTTTCAATAGCGATGCACGAAACCGCGATTGGAGTATGCTGGCACCACACACTTGGTATATCTATCTACTTCACTATGTGTGAAGAAGAAAAGGTACTGATGAATTCCACCACAGGAGATGCAACAGTAATGCTCCGTTTCATGCGTAGTCTGTCCCAATCATACCAGGGGGTACAGAACTCATATACTCCAACCTTCATCAAGCACGAGTTTCCGACCCCTTCTAGAGAGACAGTCGAACACCACTTGCCATTAATGCCCCATCTGGCACGTACATATCCCGTTTGCATGCTTTCCGCTCTATATGGCGAAATGAATAAGAACGTCGTACCGATACGATGTCGTGTCGCAGACGAGAAGCTCCAGCAGCTTCGCGAAATGGTTATGCTTGATGTACAAGAGACGAATATCACACTATCTATTCAAGACTGCCTGACAGCCTATGTTGTGACTGTCCTCCACCGATGCGCAGGAACGCCCATTCGTGTCGTAACAAACGCCGCCAGTGTGCGTATCGAGCAGGCGCTTTGGGATGTTATTGTGACTCTGATCTTGCCAGTATCGTCACGTAACCGCACCATTCATCGACAGCAATGTAGCGGGGAATGCGATCTACATCGTAAGCTTGTCCCCAGATGCACCAGAGACAGCTGAGTGTTCTGACGGGTCCCAAGGTACCAACATTTTTGGACGACCAAGACCAGGATCAAACCTTAGCCAGTATAGCCGTGGCCATACGGCGTAGTATCCAACGATGTAGAGAGCCTAACTTCATCGAAGGTTGGATGGCGGTCGCAAGCCATCAGATGCTCCGAGCCGCCAACGCCGGTGAATCCCTGTTCTTCGCCGGTGCGTCGGATTGCGTGTCCGTTAATTCAAATCTGTCGTAAGCACATTGATCACTCAAGCCCTCGAGCTTAATAACCTCTGTGTCTCAAATTATGTTCTCTAGGCTGGATTGGCGATCAGCGCATTTCGGAAGTCCTGAGGGAACGCGATTCTTTACAAGCGGGGTGAATAATCAGTACCTGCGCGTATTCAGGTCCAACCCCACAGGGCACGACGTCGGTGCATCTATCGCATCCGCGAAGGCTGTAGACATATGCTTCGGGGTGCCCGATGCGCTGAAGTCACGGGTGATGAACTTGCTTGATACCGAGCTGGGCTCACCCGACTTCCCTCGTAACTTGAATGCTACTTAGGATGCAACAGGATAGAAGGAAATTCGTCATATATTATGCGATCGGCAACTCTACCAACTTACAGTAGCTACTCGACATCCGAGTCACAATCAGAGCAGACAGGCCTCAGCTTGAATACGTTGAGTGTCATAGTCTTCCGGAGCTGCCTCGTGAACACCCTGCTCAAGATCCCCGGGTCCGCTCGCAGGACGAACGTGCGGAACTCCACGAGCAGTACATAAGACGCATACTCAACCGTCGACGGCGGGACCTCCGCAAGTAGGTCGTCGAGTTCCTGCCAGTCTGCCTGCCGCCACCTCTTGACGATTTCCCACGTCAACTTAACGCTGAACTCTCTAGTCGCGATGGGGGACACGAGCTGACACAGGAGCCGGGTTTGGAACAGGGCCAGGGCAGGCTGCGTGAGCCGAGCGTGCACCGTTTTGACGCCATATACTGCGGTATCGAGTATGGGGTCCTGTTCCAAGACGTCCACTAACGTGTTCGTATACTGCGCATCGAGGCGGAGTTCACTGATCGTGCTGTCGTATTGGGATCGTTTTTTGAGGCCGTCGTCGGGATGTTTCGGCGTACGAGACGGCGACCAGTAGTAGGGGGGCGTTACCTCGTCTTCATCACTGCCTTCGTCTTCTACATCGCCTTCGACGCCCGGATCGCTCGTACTTTCATACCCACTGACGAAAGGGCTGTCCGCAGCATCGTCCAGCCTAATGCGATCCAACCTACCGTCCAGTTCATCCAATTCTGTTCCCCGGAGAGGGTCCTGACCTGTGTGATTATCCGTCGAGTCTTGGTCCGCTTCGCGCCATCCATCGACAAGAAGCACAAATGCTGCAGATAAATACACCTAATCAGAGGGGACAAACACGACTCGGGAAGGAAGACCCACAAGGCGAGTACACGAGCCGGCCCTCTCCAAGGCCGGCCTCAGGGTAGCTACCCAAGTACAGAGACTGCAGCGAAGGGGCGATCCTCCGTAACAGGTCAACGACCGTTTCCGACTCCAGCTCGTCCCAATCCATCGAAGCGTTCAGCACGCTCAAGCACTCCCGCCGCCCCATCAGCCAGTCGAGCAGTACGTCGAGACTCGCGGACGCGCGAACCCTGATCCACAGCCAGTACAACGACAGCGGCGCCTCGCGCGCCAGCACCTCCTCGGGATGGTCCACCGCGCCCCACGTCACGCGGTCGACCCACAGGTCGGACAGGCGCGGGAACGCCTCCAGGACAGCGAGGAAGTGGCGCGTGCTGTGGAAGTCGACGCCGATCAGGCTGAGCCTCGCCACGGGGAGCGCGAGGAGGAGCGCCCGCGTGTCCTCGCGGACGTGCGCCCAGCTGAGGTCCTCGAGCACGAGCGCCTGCAGGTTGGGCAGCCGGCGCAGGAGCGGCACCATGGCGTCCATCCAGGCGTGGTCTGGCACGCCGTCCTTGCCGAGCCCCGAGAAGGCGTGGGGGTCGCACCCGTCGGGCGAGGAGAGGCACCCGTGTATGTGCACGGTGTGCGCTGAGGCGAGCCGGCGCTCATCGCGGTATTTGTCGAACAGTCGCTCCACGTCGGTGCGAGGTATGAGACGAATGAAGGACAGGCCGATCCCCCTCCGTGCGGTGTGGTTGGTCCATGTATAGGTCATGGGCTGGTAGAAACGCATATCCAGCCAGGTCTGCTGGCGGGAGACGACGTCGGATATCGCGTCCTGTACATGAGCGGGGAAAACGGGTCGTTTGAAGGGGATAGGGGAAAATCTGACGATGTGTTGCAATTAAGAGGCGTTACACATAAAGGCACAGGAGCACACCTTGGGAGTTCGTCATCTGATGACATGGCCATTATTCGAGTTACGTATCAGGAGAGCGACCGGAGGGGTGTCGTGAATGGTTGAAAGAAGGATACTATGCATTGATGTCTGTCTTGTATAAGTAAATGCAGCCTGAAACGCTGTGCCACGGTCACAATGCAACAGGGTCAATGAGCGACCATTGGAAGGAACAATGAAGTGATCAAGGTCGCTGGATGCCAAATGAACAGGGCGCGGAGTAGAAAAATGGTAGATTAGGCCTCTAGACTGGATACAAAGTAAACGAGATGAGTATACACGCGTTCGCTACAAAATATCAATGCTTTCAGATATCTCCGTCAATCAACCCATTGGACGCTGCTCACCACCAGACGTGGGCGAAGCGAGTTGGCAAGGTCCAGTCGCTTCGAGACCGATGACGAGGACTGTGGAAGAGCTAGACCGACGAATAGCCATCTCGGTGAGGACAGCAATGCTGGAAGAGTGAGAGCCTTGCACTGGAGAGTTGCCAACACGGGTGACGACGGAGGATGGGGACGACGTCGTACACGATCGATCGATACTGGCACGATACAGCACGTGGAACAGCGTTGCCGCCGCGCCCTGGCTCAGCTGCTCGCTGCTCGCTGCGACGACCATCAGCTACAGCTACACCAACGGCCATCTTACCACCAACGGCCATCTTACCACCAACCATACGGCCATCTATCTCAGAGTAGTCCGTACCATTCCTCGCCCCCGAGCATAATGAAATCGGAAGCCTTCGAACATCAACCACGAGGGGCGACGAGTTTAGTGTTAATGGGATTGCACGATTCGGGGTCTCTGCGACCTCGTTAGTGGGATTAAAGACCTCGTTAGTGGGATTGAGGGTGTCCCCCCCCCACCGACTCCCCGGCCGTCGCGGGCGGATAAGATAATTTTAAGCTCATTAACAAATTCCACATTTGACCTCGCGATTTCGAGTATAAAAATTCAAGGCAAGCCAATTTGAAGTTAAAGGTCGACTTGGCTAGGTTTTTACCATCAGTTGAAATGCGGTTCATGCACTCGTTGTTTGTACCCTAGTGATTGAAGCAGCCGGTTACAGTACTGCACATAGATGAATTTTGGGATAATTTGTCCACAGACTCCTTATTTAGCAAGCCTCCGCCCGCTGACTGCCGGGGAGGACCGCGCCCGGCGTGCCATCCCACTATCAATCTTGAGACCCATCCCACTATCGGACCGCCATCCCACTATCCTGTAGTACTTCTACTATCCCATTAACACTATACTAGTATATACTCATCAACCACTCACGGCACATGCCCTCCAGCTCGCATCTCGATAGCCTATCTCTTCCCCTGTACACCGTGTGGCGCGCCGTGTGCTCCTGCGTCTTGTCCATAAGCTTCCCTGGAGGCTGCCGTCTGGATTCTATATGTAGCTGACCGTGCCAGACCCTCCCCCATCCAAACTCCACCCCTCGGCCGACCTCATCCCTCATCTTCCTCTGTCTTCCTCTGCCTCATCCCCATCGCTCGCGCTGACTAGATCCAGCCGCGATCTTTTCTGATCTCTCTGCTCACTCGACTCGAACGGTGCTGCTTCCACAGCATACGCCAACGCGTACAATGCCTCTCTACCTCTGCGTCGACTGTGGTGGCTCAAAGACATCCGCCGTTCTTGCCAATTCCACCGGCGACCCCGTCGGTCGTGCCCTTGGCGGATCTTCCAACTTCGCTTACCTGGGCCTCGCACCCTTCATTGCAGTCGTGAAAGAGACTGTTGAGAAGGCTCTACGCGCATGCGACCCGGACGTCCTGAGCGCTGAGCTGCCCCACCGTGGTACGTCTGTTCTACACGTCTCCTTTGTGACTATAGTCCTTGACCGTGCATTTTGCCTTCCTTCAGATGTTTCCAAGGGCGCTCTTACTCTGCCCCCATCGGCTGGCCGTCCATACTTTGCTGCCGCCTGGCTTGGTGTTTCAGGGTGTGACTCCGCCGGCGCGATCGCAACACTTACCCCTGCTCTCGAGAACCTGCTCGGTGTGCGACCGCGCGTCGCAAATGATACTCATCTACTTGCGGCGCCGATGACGCTCTATCCAGACGTCAGCGGGGCCGTTGCGGTCGTCGCGGGGACAGGCGGCATCGTCGTGAGTTTCCGCGAGCGAGGTACGGATGGCGGAGATGCGGTGGGTCTGGAGGAACTGGGCCGTGTGGGCGGGTGGGGTTGGATCCTAGGGGACGAGGGCGGAGGATTCCATGTCGGTCGGGAGGCGATCCGCCAGGTGCTTGAAGAGGCGGACCGCGCGAGCGTGCAGCCGAAATCTCCAAAGGTAAATACGCCCATGTGCACGATGCCTTCTGACCATGCTGATTTGTTTTGTCGTGCTCTCTTCTCAGACCAACGGACAACCAAAATGGGAAAAGACGTGGGGCCTCAAGAACCGCATCCTGCAACACTTCGGCGTCGACGACGTGTACGAGCTCCTCACAATCATACACCTGCCCGACCCGGTCCCCTCCGCACCCGAGTCTGCTACTGGAACTGTCACCATACCCACCACACCCATCACACCCACTACCGCAGCCGATCCTGCACCCCCTCCCGCCAACGGCATCTCCACGTCCACGTCTATTGCCGAGTCTGTCTTCGGTTCTACTGCCACTTCTACCTCCACCTCCACTGCGACTGCCTCCCCCACTGCCAGCTCTGGCACCGGCACCGGCATCCAGGCCACACCCTCAACCGCGCCGAGTCCAAAGTCGACCCTCCTCCCACGCGAAAAGCGGCTCTCGTCCCTCTCGCCGCTCGTCTTCGCCGCGGCGTTCGAGGACCGCGACCCGCTTGCGCTGCGCGTGCTCCAGGCGACGAGCAGCGCGCTGGTCGACCAGATCTGCATTCTCCTCCGGGCGGAGGGCGCCACTGGCGCAGAGCGCACGATTCTCGCCTCGGAGAGCATTTTGTGTCTGGGGGGCTCGTTGGCGGGCTTGCAGACGTACCGCGGGCTGATGCTGGAGGCGCTGCGGGAGAAGGGGCACGTGTTTCAGCATGTGCAGGTCGTGGATGATGCGGCAGCGGTGGGCGCGAAGGCGTTGGCGGTAGCGGCGCGCGGGCAGTGAGCATGGGGTGGAAATCTAATTGAGAACGGAATGTGAATAATTGGTTTGTGTACTAGTGTGTATTTCTTGGAAAGCCAGTTCAAGGGCTAATTCGTGACTTGACAATGCTAATGCTCTCATGTCAATGAAGATGGACGCTCGAATGGCAATGTTATCTGGTCAGGATATGACGCATGGTATTATGCTTCAGTCTTTAAGTACTGGATTGGGAGTACCTTCACAGTGGTAGCACGTGTTGGCGTTGTGCGGAGCGCGGCTTGCCACCTGAAGCTGGGTATATTTATCATCTCGAGATCAGATTCAGAATCATCTTGGGACTGCTATCTTCAATTCTCACTCGGGCTGCATAGCGTATGATTATGGCGTCGCTAGAAGCTCTCGTCGAGGAATGGCTACGCCTTGATAAAGTGACAATTTCACTGCAAATATCATCGGGACATACCATGACACGCTGCTGGAGCTTCTCGTCTGCGCCGACACGATATCGTATCGGTACGACGTTCTTGTTCATTTCGCCATATAGAGCGGAAATCATCCAAACGGGATATGTGTGGGCCAGATGGGGCATTAGAGGCAAGTGGTGCTCGATTGTCTCTCTAGAAGGGATCGGAAACTCGTGCTTGATGAAGGTTGGAGTATACGCGTTCTGCACCCCCTGGTATGAATGGGATAGACTACGCATGAAACGGAGCATGACTGTTGCATCTCCTGTGGTGAAATTCATCAGTACCTTTTCTTCTTCACACATAGTGAAATAGATAGATATACCAAGATGTGTGGTGCCAGGATACTCCAATCGCGGTTTCGTGCATCGCTATTGAAAGTTTGAGTCGTAGTAGAGGTGCATCTCCGTGGATCAGATTCCCGCTATCGTAAGGTAAGTTGAGGAAAGGGTTCAGATCATCTTGAATAACCCATGCATCTTCTATTCCTACATATCTGTCTGAGGAAGATTCAACAGCCAGCGATACTCCAGAGTTCGCCAGCAATATCTAGGATTAGAACATAATGGTAAGCAGTTCAAGGAGTAAGTGCATTGAAAGGTAACAGCGGTTTCATGATATTTGGCGCCAAGCTTGGAAGATGCGCCCGTTGTGCGCCCGCGAAGTCCGGACACTGTACATGTAATCAACGTCACGAAACAATTTTCATTCCAAACAATAAATGTGTATTGGACGGATTTGCGTTTCCTTCGTGTACAATACAGTGGCATGCGATGAGGTTCAGTGCACGTCAGTTAGCGACAATGGTCGACAACGGGATGTTTGGTACGGTTGCCGTGCGATTGAAACCATTCCGTTGCACTGACCGTTTCTGGCGGTTGAAGTCAGCGCAGTCAAAGTAGTGAATGGACATATCTCACCTGCAACACCTTGATTTTCTCGCGCATTTCATCGAGGACACCGGAGGGCTCCCCTCCGTAATTTTCTTTCCCTTGTGAGGTCGGTCTCGTTTCCCCGTTATTCTTACGCTGCGTCATTGCATCAGACAACCGCTCGATAACAGCCTGTAGTTGCTGGACAATCACGGCAGTTGACCCCTTAGCGAAGGCATGCATAATTTGTCGCAGTTCAGCGTTCTCCTTTTCCAGAGCTTCGCACCGATGATACGTTGCCATGACCATCTCTTGAATATCTTGCGTAGCACGCACTTTTTCATGCCACGCCTCAACGTCCGCAAGCACGAGAGAAAGTTTCCTGTCCACGGCGGCTTTCGCTTGAGTTAAGTGGACATTCTCGCTCAGGAGCGCATTCACCCTGTCTTCCGCTCGCCGCGCCTTGGCCTCCACTTCACGTCGCAGTTCCCTCTCCGTGTCCATCGCAACGGTCGACGCATCTACACAGTCGTTTAGCCGTTTCGAAGATGTACGCAGGATTTCTCGAAGAGACGCCACTTGAAGTTGAAGACCGTCTTTCTGCTGGCACAGAGCACGAGTCTCGCGCCTCAAGATATCTTCGGCGTCAGCCCGTGTATCTTTTTCTTGTTCCATTTTGACGAACAATTTGGCAGGGTGTTCCATCCGTTGGGCGGGCCCGATGACAGCGGTATCATCAGCTCTAACCGTGAGTGTTGCATCATGAACGTGAGCAGCGGCTGGCACAGAGAGTGTGTCGCTCTGTTCGATGAGAATAGTAGATGTGTCTTCAGTGATGACGATGGTAGGCGTCAGGAGCCTGCGAGAGGATAAAGAACCAGCGCAAGTGGATGGAGAGTACCAGCCAAACTCTTGAGACTCTGAATCTTGATGGACTATGCAAGGAGGCCGTGACCCTGTAGATGATGTAGTAGTTGTAGCTGAGGAGGGTTTCTGCCCGCGTGTGACATCGGCGCGAGTCTTCGCCTGCATCATTGTGACAGGTACTGGAAGGATGGACATACGTGAGCTAGATAGCAAGGCAATACAATAACAGCACAGCAATTAACAACAGTCGCGACAAAGGTTTCGAGATCGACTTGGCTGATCTTCATGTAGACTTACTGATTCTTGGCTAACATGAGGGTACGGTCAGCCTCCCTTCCTGGCCGGGACAGACATGGGCTATCGGACAAAGAGCTTCCTACGGCAGTTTTATGGAGCTATATCAGACGTCAACGCTGACAAAGTCCGTGGCTTTGCAGCGGAATGTTATAGGCGAGTCGACGACACTTACCTAGAATCTCCCTTGCACCGTGGTGACTGTGTCAATCCCCTCCCTTGCCACATTGTAACAAGCTGCCGCGCAATAATTAGATTGAAATGTCGTCGTCAGTATCAGCGAGGAATATTACCACTTGTCAGAAGTGACAATGCCATTCATGTTGAGGGGTTTGTCGCGCAAGATGAGTACATTGTAAATGACGATCGCAGTACAGTTTGATCGAGAGCGCTCGAACAGTGAAGCGCCCAAACTAGCTTTCACGCTTCGGACCCCACGCTCACTGTCTGTACCCATACCCATGTTCCTTGTCGTGGAATACGATTGAAATTATAGCAAGCAGATGGACTATTTCTCCAAATTCTTGCGGTCAGGAACTCAGCCCAGCCCAAAGGTCGAGGTGTGAACCTTCCCGTTTAGAGCTTCTATCCCTCGTTGATGGATACGGGAATGTGACATAGGTCGATCACGCTCAGGAATTCCACAAATCATGGGTATTGATCAGGGTACGCTACATGCCCTGTATACTCGAGAAGTTTCAAGTTTATACTGCCACAGAATACCTTGATGCACCCCGACGAACGGCAGTTGACACGAGGAATCAAGTCAACTGATGTACCTGCGCATCTACAGTCTATGGTCGATGCGCTTGTGTGGGAATCGAATAGGACAGAAGAAGGGTGGGTGGACTAGCAGGGCTCTCTAAGGTCTTACTGGACCTCATCCCATAACTTCTAGAGGCACGGGTGTATGTCTAGAGTATCTCCTCAAAAATGGTACGTCTATTTGCTCCAACATGTTTGCCTCGTACTCAAAATCACAATGAAGACGTTTTGGGCACTCTTGTGAAGCTGAGCGAGGCTGATCGACCATCTGGTGCTCAAGCCGAGGTGTTACGAGCCGTCCAGAACATGGTAGTTCTTCTTGACGAGCAATTTCTCGTCCACTCCGCAGTCCACAAGGCTGTACTCCGCCTACTGAGAAGTTGCGTCGGCGATGATATTCAAGAGCAACTTGATGGTCGAAATAAAGTGATGGGGGCAGCTGGTACTGCGGTCAGAAGCCAGCCTTCTGAATACGAAGAAGATTGTATGTTTCGCATCAACTCTTGTGGTGCACAACTTTGACCACGCATGCTCTCCAGTGGTCAACTTACTCTGCATATTGTGCAGCCGGATACGTACCTATCGGGAGTTGCTCATGATTTTCTTTCATGACAAGCAGTGGTACAGGCCAGAGCCACTTTTCTCTGTAGAAGAGGAAGAAGAGGAAGAAGAGGAAGAGGAAGATGACGAAGCAACTGAAGAGGAGGTTCCTGAACCTCAAGAGGGCCAGAGTTCTGAATCTAGAACTGAACGTCCTTCCTCCCCGAGTCCTTCCCAAGAGACTACTGTTTCTGCTCCCGCCTCCTCGATTACGAAGAAACCCGAGTATGAATTTCTCCTCTTCAACTATCTCCTTCGGTTCGTCCATCGAGAGGGGCGAATCGGCGATTTTGCACGTGCTGGGCTTCTATTTCTTATGGACGTTGCAATGTCGCCTGGGGAATCAGGGCATCGATCTACGACCGATGGCTTCCCTCCTTCATCATCAAACTCCTCGATCTCGGAATCTGCACATTCCGATCCAACCACCGATGCAGCCCTGGCTCTGGCTGAATACATTATTGACGGGGACTTCTCCGAAGTTCTTGCGGCCGGTGTCTCCGCTGTATATTCGTTGCTGCCCTCGAAGCTAGAAGTACAGCCGCCAGCTCCGACGGAGACTGCACAAAGCAGCGGGATGGTCCTCGGTAATTCTTTGGCCGAACTCTCAGGGGAAGAGAAAGAGAAACTCGAGGACGTGCGGGAGAAGAGTCGTGCCATGGGCGTGGAGGAATCTTCGAACCCAGATTTCAAAGCGCGTTTGGATCATTTCCTCAAGCTTTTGGAGTTCTTGCAGGACGTTCTTCGGCGTAATGTCGTCCGCGAAACATCAGACGATAGCCTTGATCCATCAGCTCTTGTTGGCTCTGCGATCGTGCAGTCGATACTTGATGCCATTCGGAGAGTCTTCTTGGAGAACGTCCTCTATCCATCGATCCTCGAGTGCTCGGATTCCGACGGAAGTGCTGTCGCGGTTATGTCCTATATCGAAATCATGATTCGCACTCTGGACAACGGTCAACTCGCAGATATGCTGATAGATTTCCTCATGAGTGAGGACAACAGCGATGACCTTTCACGGAGTCGTTACCGCCATCAGTCGACCCTGAACCTCAGTGGTAATGTACTTCCAAGCGCAAGGTCCTCTGCTGCAGTGGACAAGGAGACAAAGCGAAACCGGCGGAAGAGCACGGCAATGGTGCTCTTGGAAATGGAGGCACCAGGATCAAGGCGTCAATCCGAGTACTTTACCTCTATGGGCCGATTTACGCTGAAGGATCTGCTTCTCAGCAGTCTTCGATCCAAGTCTCAGGCCGCCACTACCGCTGCCTTGCAGTTATTGCAGTCTTTACTATTACACTATTGCTCTTTATGTGTGGACAGGTTACTGGTTACTGTCCACGACCCTCAGGCCACCAGTTTTCCTCAACCTGCAACAATAGAACTACTGGTTGAAGACAAATCATCCTCTACTGTTGTGGAAGAGGATGAAGAAGAAGCGTTCGTCTATCCTGGGAGTGACGACCTCGAGACGTCTCCTCTCGGCATGAGTCCCACGGCGGCGGCGCCAGTCGTCTTCGCACAACCAGACACAACCTATTGGACTCACGAGCGCGAAATGGGCCTCTATCTTACCTTGGTCTCTCGAGTTGATCCCAACCATAATGAAGACGCCTTCAGCACTGGTTATGATCATTATCTACGAGATGCGCTGTTGTCCATTCAGAATCATACGTGCTTCTTGCAAGACATTGATATTCAAGCAAGGGCGAAGTTGAAGCATCGTCTAAATCCCAACGACCCGATTCTGTCGCGAGTCCTCGATGCGTTGCGCAAATTTTTCTCCAATACTCCCGAGATGAATATGGCGCTGACCGGAGTGCTGGCTACTCTGGCAATATGTCCAGATCGATCGCTCGCCGGATGGTTGACATTTGCGCCCAAGGAAGCGACTTCTACACCCAATGGGCAAAACCAGGAGGGCGGTCCATTCACTTACGGGGATGACGGAGACGATCGCTCCGTAGACTTTGGCATCGAAGAGAAGCTCGCTTCAGAGTCTCACTTCCTTCCCGCATCCAAGCTCGACGAGCAATCTCGGCCTGTGGTTCATTCAGTGTTCCATGGTCTTGTCTCCCAACTAGAACGGTATCGACAAATGGTCGATAATTTCGATCAGTATCTACTCGAGCGGCGGCAAGGCCTACTGTTCTCTGAAAATCTTACGGATGCCCTGACACTCGCGCTGGACTTCGATCCAAGTGCCACACCCAAGTCGGCAGCTCCACTTAGTGCCGGAGTCGCATCGGAGGCCAGCACTCCTCGTCCAAAGTCGAAGCCGAAGTCTGCGTCCTCATCCCTGGTCTCATTCCTCACGCCGAAGAAAAACAAGCCTACGAAGACGCCGGTGCCAGAGCCTTCCACTCCACCACGGGGCGGGGACAAGACTGTCGATGCAAGCCCCTTTGGCCCTCACTATCAAAAGACCGGGGCAATAGTCGTCGAGCCATTCGTCGCTCCGCCTCCCTCAGCGGGACCGTGGACTCCCAAGAAGCCTCGAAAATGGAATCGCGATGAAGAAGATGTATTCACTGCTTCTGGGCAATGGGCCGACGGCCGATTCGACGCGGCAGGCATTAGCACCGACGACGATGACGACGACGATGACGATAGCAACGACAAGCCAGCGAATTTAGGGAGTGTAACTCTGTCTCGATTACTGGACAATGTAGTGATTTTGGAGGAGTCTATCAAGGAATTAGTTGCCATTATTCATGCTCGACGCAGCCTCGGCATTGATTCCATCCGCTATCTGTAAATTATATCATTAGGACACATTACATTTCTAGATACCACAATACAACTACACTGGACCACAGAGGGACAAAGTCACATAATGTTGACTGTACTGGACCAACACCACTGACAGGACACGGTAAAGAAAGAAAACTTAAGAAAGTACAGTTTCATTTGGACCGCTTCCCTGCACGGCCCTTCTTCGCCTTCGTAGAAGCACCAGCCGACTTGGGACGATCTGCAAAGAGCGTCTGCTGCAGTCTTTCGAATTCTTCATCGTCAATTTCAGGAGGCTCTACTACACCTCGCTTCGCTTTCTTCTTCGGCGGTTCCGCATCCGCATCATCCTCATCCACGCCCGATGCTTTGTTCCGTTTCTTGCCCTTCTTGCCCTTCATCTGCGGCTCGGCGTACTTTGCGGCGAGACTGTCGAAGAATCCGTCCATGTTCTTCTTTTTCTTCAAGATAAGAGCCTGCAATGCAGAATGGTCCTCCTCTTCATCCTCCTCCTCGTCTTGCTGCTTCCCCTTCCCCTTGCCCCTCCCCTTGCCTTTGCCCTTCCTGACACTTGGTTTCCCACTCCCATAAAACTCATCCCAGACACCGAGCTCCTTGGCCATCTCCTCGGCTTCTTTTGCTTCCTTCTGACTCTGTTTCTTCCGCACAAGTTTTGCCTTCTCATCTTCAACGCTCGATTCCCACGTCGGGAGGGACGGCAATTCACCTTTTCGAATGAGGTCGGAGATGAGAACAATAAATCGCGCTTCGTCGTCATGTTCGGAATGTGGTATGTGGTTCATGATCTCTCCTATGGATCCGTGGGTATCGATGTACGCTTTCTTGATGTCCTCGACCTCCTCCTCGGAGCCTGTAATGTGTGAACGGCAGTTCAATAGAGAAAGTAGACATCCCTCACCTTGATACTCCTTCTTCAACTCATCGAGTCTGTCCTTCGTGACGCGATCGAACAGGTCGTCGAAGTAAGCCTCCCAACCATCTTCGCCAGGCGATAATTCACCACCCTCATCTGTCTTTCCAGTCCGATCATATCGCCGTCTCTTCTTCTCGTCCGAGAGGACAGTGTACGCAAATCCAATCTGTTGGAACTTCAGAGACGCGTCCGCTCGCGCCGAATCATTGGCGGTGGCGTGCTTGTCCGGATGGTGGACGAGTGCGAGACGGCGATAGGCCTTCTTTATCTCCTCCGGCTTAGCATCGCGCGGAATGGAGAGTACCTCATAAAGGTCAACAGATTCGACATCGGGAAAGAACTGTGAGATAGGGTCTTCGCGGTCATCCATGGTGGAGGTTGTAGTAGACGCGTTTACACAGACGCGTGACACGCGAGAACGCGACGCGTGTGTGACACCATAACACCATCTCAACCCCGATCATTATAAGTAGCGAACTCGCGGCCACTACATAGGTAAATTGAACAAAGTTACTACGAACTTAAAATCAAGAGCCATGATTAGAAAAGTACAGACCAATCCAGCTATTTCGTACAATGGACATATTTAACGTCGCGGGCATTAACAAGCACATAATATCGACGTGAGAGGTAAGAGATCCGCGCAAGCGTCCATTCCCGAGCCCAACTAAAAGAACTAGCAACATCCACATCCCCAATGGTAAGATCATTTGAAGGCTTCACTCTATTGACATCTGTGGTGCTATGGGAGCACCAGCATTGTATGACGCCTTGCGATCGGACATTTCGCCTGACGGATTGAGGAAGGAGGATAAGTACTGGGCCCTCCACGTGATACCTTCAGAAGCAAAATATTAATTACCGAAGAGGTGCTCTCGCAATTGCGTTGCAACAGGCTTGTAGTACTGACCATGCATCTTTGAGCTCTGGAGGCCCTTATCGAAGTCAGCGAAGCAGCGAACGCCGACCCCGAATGTCGCAAACAGCAGTAGCGACGCTGCAATTGCTATGGGGAAAGCGTTAGCTAAATAGTAGTAAGTAAGTGGTGCCTGGCTTACTGAAGACGGTGAGGGTAGCTCGCGTTGAAACGTATTGCCCTTCTGAACTTGGATCATAGAAGCGCACCAGCTTGTAGACTAAATTGGCCAAGATAAGCACAACATTAATGATGTTCTGCGAACCAATGACTCACTAACTGAATTTTAGAAAACAGGTATCAATATATAGATCTTATTGATATAATGGCGACTCACAGTAGACTTGAGCAGCCAACATCAGAATTAGTGAACTGGTCATAAGCCTGTGCAACAGTCGTCATTGAAGATGTTGTAATATATGAGCGCAACACTTGCCACTTGATTTCACGCTGCACCGCGACACCTGCAATAATGAGCAGTACAAGTGTCACTGGGATGGCTGCGACAGTAAGTCCGAATTCAGCTGTGTTTTCCGCCAGTACCACAATGAGAAGCTGTAGATTTCATCAGGAATGAACGTCGACAATGTTGCGCTTAGCTGACCTGCATTGTGACGCCAACGAAGGCAAAAAAGTCGAACTTGAGAAGACAGATCATGATTTGATAGTACTGATACATTGCTGTAATCCGTCAATTGCAATAGCTGTTTCGAAAGGAGTAGAGGAGAACATACTCTTCATCGCAGGATTTGCGCCAACAACGTGGAAGATGGCCCAACTGAGATGGAGATGAGGATATACTCTGACGATAGAGTAGCTGGGCTCACCCAAATTCGTGATACAGTTCTCGGAAGAAGAAGACTAATGCAGTCCATGACAGGCCGATCATAATTGGCGTGACGATCAAGAATGGCTCGATTTTACGCCATAGTGTCCCAGGACCGTCGCTGTTCTGAGCATTGCGAGATGTGAGTCGTACGATTTGCATCAAGTCGAAGTAGACTGACAACGTAGTAATTGTAATTGCTATTACCCTCTGGCGATTCAATCAGTGCAGTATGTGTTTCGTGCACTTGTAAAGCCGCCATAATCATCAGAGCCCCTTGGAAGCCTGCAAAGAAAATCAATAGGTGGTCTACGACGGTGCTGTCACTCAGCGCACAAAGAAGGCCTATTAACTGAATAACGTTGCGCAGCCTAAGCGCGTCCAGTGCCATTAGGAGCTCAAATATTCTAAGCAAGTATGAGCATCACCGGTCAATAACAAAGTAACTGAACTCACTCGGCGAGAATGAATAGTGCTAGATAACATGGCAATGTCTATGCACCGGACATAATGAGAGGCATATGGCAATTCCGACGGCAACACAAACCTTGTATCTATTATTCGTCAAATCGACATGTTCTTCCACCTAAGCCATGATGAAAGCCGTATGAGATATAAATAAATGCAGCAGGTGACGATTTGCGTACAAATCTGAATGTGATGGAGACCATGACGAGCACTACGATCGCCTCTGTGTGTCCCATTTCCCATCAGACGCCACAACAGTAACCCAGAGAGGTCATACTCACGAACGCCAACTAGGAATCAATTAGTAAGTATGGACAGTATTTCTGCGTCATCCATCGGGCGTACGCACTTGTGCCAATGAAGGCTCTTTGAGCCCTCGTGCTGAGAAGCGGTTCAGGAGCCATTGTGGAATTAGTAGCCGCTGCAGTGGGTGGTCGTAAGAGAAGAGCTTATTGGTCGTGAGCGGTGAGGGCGAAAAGCAAACGTCCTCTGGAATGGAATGGGACCAGTCGAAGGTACAGGGGGGACCAAAAATACGACTGGTTTTGTAGCGCTCCGGAGGAGGAGTGTTTCCAACCGCGAAGCGATGCAGCTGAGGCTGCAGCGAATATAGCGGGCGCTTGATGAGCGCTGAAATCTTGCATCGGATTACATAAGCAGATACCACATAAAGTATTGCGCAGTCTCAACAGAGTCGCCGGCTTCCTTATACGGTCTCACGTCGCAGACCTACAGGTAAGTATACATACAAGTATGTACATACCTGTGCAATCTACCTGATGCAATGCAGTCCCAGCCGACCCTCACCGTACTGGTCTGACCAGGCTTGGATGGCTGGTGGTCGTACCACTCTTCCCCACATGCATGTGGTCAGCTTCCCTGTGAGAATCAAACATGCGAACACCCTGAGGCTGTCATGCTGCGGTATGCAGGCAAGCTTCTAGGTTCGCTCTGGTGTCATGGGTGCATACATCTCGAATGTTTCACACTATCTTCTACGGCATAGAGTACTCATGGTCAGACTGGAACTGCGCCCAACTCGATCGCAAGTCTTTGGATTTCGCGTCTATCCACAACATGGCCCATTTGTACGTCCTAAATCAAAAGCAATTGCGCCGCGGCGAGCGGATCTTTGAGTAACTTGTAGTTGCTCAATTGGTGAATGACTAGAAAAGGTCGGTGCACGCGTCTTTCGAAGGTGAAATCGCTGCGGATCGCAGTCAAGGATCAGAACTCTTCTCCTGCATCTATACTACACATAACAGCTGTCGCAATATCCAGCTCCTCTCGCCAGAGAGTCAGAATATTTCCCTTCATCCATTCAAACCCACTCCGGGCCCTCCCTGTGGGAAAGCGCGCTTGCTGTGTCCCGCATGCCCACCTCAGCCCTCTGCCTCACGCTCTCACATAGATTGAGCAGAGATGCCCTCCACCGGTTTTCGTTCTCCGCAGAAATTATGTCGCGTTGACCTTGCAGAACGTCTTTCCACGGCCGAATGATACCGTCTGGTACTGGGCGACTTTTGTCTGGTGATACTTCGGCAAGATAGTACAAACGCAGCGCTGTAATTAAGCGGTATGAGGGGTGGGCCGGCGAAGGAGCTGAGTCGAGCGTCCAGTCGCTGTGATTCGCAATGTAATTGGACATCAGCGGGTCAATATGTATACGTTCGATGTGGTTGTACCCCCAATATCCCTCATGCTCTAATTCAGTTCTCAGCCAAACTCCGGCGACGCTTGCAGAGAACATTTTCTCAATGAGATCTTGCACATCAACTTCGCCGTGAAACGCGCCTGTTGTGATATCATCCGGCGAAAATGCATTCACGAAACCGTATTCGACGAAGAGCGTGCGATTTGAGTGACCACCATACCTCAAGAACAACTGTTGGTCCTTGTCGATGCTGCCGTTGGCAGACGATATGAAGGTGTAATCGTTTGCGTTGCATCGCTCGCCCGGTTTTCGAAGTTGATTCCTGTTGACGACTGGAAATATATGCGAATTATTATCCGCATGGTTTGCGAAATCGAGGATTGGGCACATGGTCAAATTGTTTGGGTCCGACTGCGATTCCCGCACAGGATAGTATATGCAACGCGTATTCACTAGAAACAAACGAATCAGGCCTAGGTGACAGGGAGAAACTTACGCGACAGCAACCATTGAGCCAAGCCCATACGTAGTCCATAAGCAATGCGTTGTCCATGGATGAACTTGAAGTGGTACTGCTATTGGCGTCCTTCGATAGTTCCAATGAGGGTTATGAAGGTTCTAAACAAATCGCACGTCTGAGATACTTACAAGATGTCTGCAAACGGCTGCCCAATCCCGGCAAAATCGACTGGCCAGTTTGTTCAATGCCGCAGATACGCTCGGAGGCAAGGATTTGAGTAAGAGCTCCTCCGGGCTACCTTTCATGTCATTCTGCGCATTTTGCAGTTTAACCAGCCATGCCAGAGGATGGCTATCGAACTCGGGAGGCATGGTGGATATATATGGGCCAAAAGCGCGGTCTGAAGAGTCCTCATCGCCTCGAGGCTTCCAAAGCAAGAGATGCAAGGAAATTTGTTGGACAGCAGTTAGCTTCCTCAGACGATTGGGGGGATACAAGGCAGCCAGCGTGGTGGTATTGATGAGGGCCTTCGCTGGCACGGTGAACAAGGTGGTAGAAGCCTTCATCACAATACGTTAGATTTCCACACGTATATTCATTTTCATTGACAAGTAAGAAACGATAAGGATGTACGTACCGGACACTGTTTAGAAGCGAAGAGGCCTCTGCCAGCTCCTGACCCGGTACTGCGGTCAGTCTGTGAATCCTGCTGCAGCGAAATGGAGATTACCTGCGACTTCCCTGGCCTCAACCAAGAGCCCATCCTCAATATCCATCCCGTGCTCGTTCTTCAGCCAGTGCAGTAGGCGATTCCAGCGCCCAAGGTCGCTAGCTCCCTCCCGTGTGGTCATCACACAAGGAATCAAAGCGAATTGTAACCTCGCAGTGCCTTCAAGTTGAGCCACCAAACCTCGGGCTGCCGCCTCGGATATGCGCTGCTTGATAGCGTTAGCGTGCCGGGATAGCCGGGACCCTCCCACTCCCGCGATATATTCTTGAAGCACCTAGTAGGTTTATCCTGACTCTATCCTGACCGTTCCAGCAGCGTAAAGGACCCAGTGTTGACCCAGTGAGTAATACACGGTGTACCAAGAGAAAGGCACATGAGTATCCCGGATGATCAGATACTAAGATAGCAGTCCCTCAGTGACCCCACGGCTCTCCTTCCTTCCGCAGACCTTGAAGATACATAGACGCGTCGTCGAGGCAGCCCTTTCTCGCCGCAGAATGTCTGTATTCAACGCCTCCCGTTTGGTCGGTAAGACCGTGCTCATCACCGGCGCCAGTGCTGGTATCGGAGCGGTGAGTCCGGATTGAGCGCATATACAGTCCAAAGGAGCTCAAGTTATTACAAGGCGACTGCTGTGTTGTTCGCAAAGGTTGGCATGCCATATGCGAATGTTGGCCTTTCAGGGACTCGACTCATGATATCGCCTTATAGGGCGGATCGAACCTCATCCTATGCGCCCGTCGCGCGGATGCCTTGAAGAAGGTAGCAGAGGCATGCACAGCGGCGCACAAAGAGTCCGGCTTACAGCAAGGAGGGAAAGTTGCCACCGTGCAGCTCGATGTGTCGGACAAGGCGCAAATTGCTTCCCTCTTCGACAAGATACCTCCGGAGCTCCATCAAGTTGATGTCCTTGGTCAGTGCATGCCACTGCGCTACGTCGGCTGGAAGATGACATCGAATCTCCTTGTACAGTGAACAATGCCGGCTATGTCCTTGGTGTAGAACGTGTAGGGGATATCTCTGCAACTGATATCGAAGGCATGTTCGCAACGAATGTCCTTGGGCTTATCGCTATCACCCAATTGCTGGTCAAAGGTAAGATCGAACGAGTTATATATTGACCTAGATGAACATCTCTCAACATGGTCTATTCCGCATTCAGGGTTCAAAGCTCGCAAGTCTGGTCACATCATCAACCTAGGCTCTGTTGCAGGTTCGTCTCACATTTATTTGCCTAAGCACAAAGTATGAAATGATCGGCGATGTAGGTCGGGAACCATATGTCGGAGGCAGTATCTACTGTGCCACGAAACATGCTGTGAGGGCGTTCACTGGTGCTCTCATGAGGGAGGTCGTGGATACGCCGATCAGAGTAACAGAAATACAACCTGGTTAGTCGTAGACTCGGGTTCCACCAGTCACAAGCCATTCACTCACATTCTCAATCAGGGATGGTTGAGACCGAATTCTCCGTGGTGCGTTTCCGTGGCGACAAATCCGCCGCCGACAAGGTTTACGAAGGTATTCAGCCATGTATGTATCTATCCACCGTTAGCGTGTTGCAACCGCTGACGATGTTGAACAGTGACCGCCGATGATATCGCTGAAGAGATCGTTTGGGCGGCGTCACGACCGCCACACGTCAACCTCGCAGAGGTCTTCGTGCTGCCTGTAAACCAGGCCTCACCCACGATCAGTTACAGGGGTGGAAAGTGAGTAGCCCGTACTAGAGAGAAGCATACTCATGCAATGGACGTGAAGACTATGACCTTACACCAACTTGTAGCAATATATCAAACATATCATATGTTTTATTCGACGTAAGGGTGCAACAGCAATAGCTGGGTATGTGCGACAGATCGGCAAGATCGGATATATACATATCGAATCGAAGAAGCAACGCAAGACAAGGAATATATATATGGAGTGCATAAGTATATGGGCATCGGGTCTGCAGCACACATAACAAAAACCGAGACCTAAGTCTTAGCCTTCTTGCTTCTTGTCTTCGTGGATTTGACTGGTGCTGGAGATGGATCGGGGGCTACGGCGTCCACAGTTTCGGGTGCAGGGATCGTCATCATAAACGAATTTCTTGACGATCACATTCTCACGAACGAGGTTGGTCAGAGGTACTTCTGCATTGAGGACATTGCCCAAAGTGTCGAGACGGATGCTCTACGATTCAAATCGTTACATGAGATCAGTATATATGGCCGAGGGGGACCGTACCTTTGCTACTGGAGTCAAGCAACCCCTCTGAATAAGGTCGGTCTTCGACGGTCTTTTAGGCTTCGGAGGGCTGCCGTCAAGATAGACAACTGTCGAAAGACCGCGATCCCATTTCACCCGCTTCTCATCCCTAACGTCCACACCATCCTCTAACCGTTCTCTCTTAAACGGTCGATCCGGTCGGGGTGGTGTTTCGTAGTCTTCCTCATCTCCTGGACCTCGACGATGCCTTTGAGGGATCCCATTCCCATCTAGAATGATGGTACTGGTTTCATCAGTGCTGAGGTAGTCTTCAAGCTCAGCATCCCCTCCCTCCGAAGACCGCTTGGCCCTTCTCGCTGCACGTTCTTCCCTTTCTTGGGCTTTCAACTCCCGCTGCCGCTCGAGCACAGTCCGCACCTTCGTTGTTGGACTATCAGGCCTCTTACCCTCTTTACGTACCACCTCCGTCTTGATAGCCACAACTTGATGTTGGTTCTTCGCCGTATTCGATGATGTGAGCGCTTTCAGGGCTACAGCAGTCATACCGGAGAAGGTACTAGAATCTAAAGGCGGACGCTTGCGGCGAATGTTCAACGGCCGCACAGTCGCAGCTACTACGGTTCCGAAAACATCAGAAGTAGCCTCAGGAACGGGTCGGCGAGAGCGAGTTGAACGGCGGGTATTGGACGGTTGCGAATCGAGTTCGGTCAGCGGCGTAGGTGAGCTTGGTCTCGTGGTGTGCTCTGTAGGCGAACGTGGTCTCGTAGCATGTTCCGCAGACGACTGCACGGGCACGCCTGACGCTGAGGCCTGAGATGTCGCATTCCTTTCCGTCGCTGTGCATCCTTCTGCATCCGATGACGGATCTTGTGTCTGCTGTCTAGTCTCTGCAGAGTGGACATTACCATTCTCTCGCGCAGGCCTTTTCCAGTCTACTACACGTCGCATCTTGACAGGTCCCTGCGATTTTTGCGGACTAGGGTTTCTTCGAGTATTCTCTTTCTTGGGTGGAGATGCAAGGGGACTAGACCCGACCTTGGGAGCCTGGTTGAACATACCGGGTACAACCCGTCTGACGAGCACAATAGGCTGAGCACCTGGCGGGGAGGCTCGGGACTGCTCGCCATCTCGCTTTCGTTTCAAGACTTTTACGGAAGGGTTTTCCACATTTGCGGAAGTCGCAGCGGGGTGATCTCCTGTGTCTAATGCCGACCCTGGTGTAATCAGTTTGGAGCTACTGGCTTCTGAGTTGTGTCCACTGCCAGTTCGCAACATTCTGAGAGGTCGTGCCTGAAGAACCAATGTTAATCGTACCACCGAAGATGTGATCTTAAGGAATGCTTACCGAGCCCGTATCCACGGAGAAATGGGTGGTGCCGGGTACTCCTGTCGCACGTCTCGCCACCATCGGCGGTTTCTGTTCCTTTGCAGGAGTATGCTCTGCAATTTTCGGCCTGGCATAGGGCTTGGCGCCTATCCTAGGGATCCTGCTTGCTGCACCCGCAGAAGGTTGACGCAAAATCGAAACTCCTCTCGCAGGACTAGCAACGGGCGAACTTGACGGTAGCTGAGGTTCTTCTGGTGGCGATTTAGGCATATGGTCGTTCTCTTCAACTTCAGGGATCGTTGACGGGAGACGACTAGAGCTGGCGACAATGGGGAACGGTAACGTCGTGCGTGTCTTTTCAACCTGTGCATTATTACCCGATGTGCTACCCAAATTAGACTTTACGCCTGACGGAAGAGGTCTCGCAAAGAGACCATCCCTTCCGATAGTTACAACTGGAACTTGAGTCTCAGCTGACTTGCTCCGCGCCCGTTTGACCAATTGCGGTTTAGGTTCCACCGAATTACTACGTCTAGGCTCCTGTGAGCTGGCCCGCATAGGTGAACTCGTCCACATGGGCGCTTTCCCCTTGTCCGGAGAACTCGCTGGAGCAAACTGCGCCGCAGAGATGGGGACTCGTTTTGCAGGACTCCTATTCGGATCGTTCAGGACAGGTCGTTTGAATACAGGCGATCCAAACAGGCCTACGCCAGCACCACTAGGCTTTGAGGCTTTCGAAAGGACCGACGGTGTGTATTTACGAGCGGAGAAAGTGCCCTCAACCATCGCTTGGGAAATGGGAATACGACGTGCAGGCGTACGGTTTGGGTCAGCTAACTTCGATGGAGATGACGGCTCAATATCTGTAACGACAGGTGGACTTAGGATGTTGAAAGCTGGGAGGGTTGTGGGGTTATCCTGCGGAGGAAGGGGCGACTTAAACTCCTGAGTCGTTGCGCCGGACGGGAGGTCGTTCAATGAGCCAGGAGCTTGTGTAGGCGTAGATTGCGTCGTAGAATTTTCTGCTGAACCCGATGCGTTCGGCAACAACTGCATGAGGAGGCTAGCTGAGGTAGGCGACAACGAGCCTAGCTCTCGATGCGTCCTATCAACCCGCAATTTCTCACCTTCTGCTCCTGCCGCAGGTTCATCGTCCACGAATGCCTGCTTTATAGGCTGTGTGCTATCCTCCGCGATCTTGCCGGCTGAGCTGTCGTTGGGTGTCACATCTCTACTCCGGCTTTTCCTCCTGACACGCAATCCAGCAGGTGACTGTAGCGGGTGTTGTGTTCGAGTAGCCTCAGACTGGAGTATGAGAGGACCCCCACTGGTCCCTGGCAGCTCATGGGCGGCAGCCGCTAGTTCAGACACAAGCCTAGGTCCAGAGGGAGTGACACTTCGTCTAGAGCGGCTTGATCGCCTGACAGGGCTCTGTGGCTCGACATCTAGTCTCTGTATCTCAGCAACCGGCTTTGGCACTGGTAGTACCATCGGACCCCTTGGAGAAGCTTCCTTGTGCTTCAGAGCCGCCGAAACCTGTGCTTCTTCATCCGAAGATGTAGTCACCTCGCCTAAAGCATGACTAGGGCTATCAGGAGGCGCAGATGAATGGGGCTGAGGGGACAATGAAAGCAGGACATCGATCGTAGAAGTGGGATTCCGACTGGTTGGTGATGGACTGGCTGTACGAGTGATCGGTTCCAAATGCCGAGGCATAGAGGGTGCGGAAGGTGTAGAAAACGAATCAAACGTGATTAGGTCGGGCTGTGACCTGTTAGCTTCGGAGCCAGGTACAGGTCGCGGAGAGCGCGGATAAGGTGAAGGGCTATATGAGGGCAAAGGAGATCCGGGATCTCGAGCAGGAGACTCCGATATGTCGACTTGGAAGTCAAAACCCGTCGGCGAGGCGCGCTGGTGAGGATTAGGGCTCGGCGGGGGTGAGGGGTTGTCATGAGCTTGGAGAACTTTGCTAGCGAGCACAAATGACGGCTCTGATTCTCATCTAAACCTAGATATATGGTGTCTAAAGCCAAGGATGCTCACCGTCTTGGAAAAGGTCTTGCACGGGAGTTGCCTCCCGCGATCCTGACCCGTCCTCAGAACCCGGGTGGTTCTCCTCCTCAGTGCCCCGTATCTCTAGACCTATCTCTACCGCAGGAGATAATCGAGAAGATCTCCGCAACGGTGTGTGCAATATAGTTGAAGTAAACTTCTTCTCTGGAGATTGCAGTGGTCCGAAATAGACTCGTGCCGAATCGGTGTTGACAGCGTCGTTGTCGTCGCTGGTCGTTGAAGGCGGAGATGAGACATCGGTACCAAAGTCAAGCAGCACGTCGCTGGACATTGAAGCGAGGTTACGATTGAAAGAATGCCGGGATGAAAGGATGAAACTACTGCTACTGCATGTAAGCGCGAGGCTGGGATGTGGGGGCGGAACGTTGATGTCGCGTTGAATGCACGTGATCGAGGGCAGCGGGTCGCGTTGACTCTACGATCGACGCTCCGATTGAAGCTCCGTGATGATCTTAGTAGGCGAAGGTTGTGCACGAAACCTCTGTGATTGACCCCGAAGTACTAGGATCTACATGAGCAAGACCTGTGCAGCGTGCAGGCGCGTCCTTTGTGCACCGATATACTCACGAGAACTGATATTTTTGTGAAATTTCCTTGCCATTAGAAGTCGGAAAGTGGTAGGTCTCACATCAGCCTTTGGTTCTGACAGTTCTAATGTACCTCTCGGTGCCAATGATCAGCGATGCGACGGAGCTGCTCCAGTCTGTGGTCCCTGTTCCAAAGCTCGTCGACCACTCGAATGCGAATACGCCAGTAGCAATGTAGCTCAGGCCCCGAAAGGTCCTCTTTTGCAGAAGGGGAACGCATGTTACGCTTGCAGGTATGTGTATCACGACAGGTCATGAGTCGGGCAATAAATTTGTGTCCCCACATTTCTCCAGGAAAAAGAAGAAGGCAATTTCCATCCATTTGTATAACTCCTTTTTGCTGAGTACGGCATGAGACAGAAGTGCGATGCTAAGCGACCATTCTGCTCGACTTGCGAGGCTGCCGGGAAAGAACAGGAATGTCAGTATGAAGAAGACGTCCAACGCAGTTTAACGAAAGCACTTATGTCGCGGACGCGTGAGCTTGAACAACGTCTAGCAATCTACGAAGGCCAGCAACAAGCAGGCCAGCAACAAGTATCCACTTCATCTGTCATGCTGGAGCGATCTGGTAATTGCTAGCCTTATTTCAGTGACAGTATGAGCTAATCGACTCCCTCAGTCAGAGAAAGCACACCATTTCTTACCGCTGAACTGAGCAGCTTCTTGTCGACTGTAGGATCTTTACAAGCGTCGTCTTTAGGACCGTTTGTACCAAGCGATAGCAATCTCACGGGCCTACCGACTCTGGGCCCCTCTTACTTACATGATCCGTCGGAGACGCAAATAGGAGCTGAAATCATATCACCCGCAACTTCTGTTCCGTATTTTCCCATGTCGACATCATTGCACCAGCTGAATGACTTGTGAGTCACTAAGTACTTGTGTTGCTAACATCCATCTCATGACCTTCAGCCGGACAACATTCCTGTCTCACCATGGACAACTGGGCATCAGCTTTCCTGAGACAAAACTCCATGCCATTATGACAGGAGATATTTCTGGGACTTACGCTCACCCAGTACTTATCTACATGGCCCAGTTGATGGGTTGCCGCCTCTGGCAACAGCAACATCACACAACCCTCAGCAGCACCGTAGAGCTTCTGCAGCTGCAGTTCGTCAATCAAGCACTGTCAGACACACCAGATCCTGTCACACGACTGCAGGTCCACAGTGTGCTGGCGATCTACTTCCTTATCAAGCGCCATATGCACGAAGGTCGGGATCAGCTCCTGCAGGGTGCCCGAGTTGCCTTGCAGTACGACTTGCGCTTTGACAGCCACACCGCGGAGACTCTCCAGCCTCTGCACGAAAATAGCAGCAGCGACGAGGCACAGGAACACATCTGTGCTCTAAGTCAGTTGCTATATCTTGATAAAGCAGCAGGGATCGTGCTCAACGACCCGTCATTGCTGAATGCCGACTATGACGAGCAGTTTCGAAGCCTACCGGTAAGCTCTAGTCGGGCGTCCTCTACATGTTCAGCATCTCAAGACTCGTCTGCAGTACATGTTCCCCACTATATCAAAGAATAACCTTGTCGTCTTGCGAGCACGGAGTGTAGCACTTCTCCAGCACTGTCGTCGGCTATCTGCTCGGTGGACAGAGATCATCCTCAATATAGGTGCTTCGCACAACCCCTCGGCGCCGGATGCCCAGATGCAGTGGTATAACGAGTACTGGGACCTTTTGGAAGAGGTCTCGGAGCATATCTCGACGCTGAATCCGTCCATGCTCAAGTCGAGCTTCTTCCGCCAGAGAGAACAAACGCTGACCTTGAAGATGTGTTTGATCATCTCCCTGACGGCCTCAGCGGAGCTTCATCGACTGCTGGCGAGTCACCATACGGAATCGCGGCTGCGGTGCATCGATACTGTGTTCGAGATTGTCGGGGTCAGTTCTTGTCGCTCGCGGGATGACACGAGATGATTGTTGATGTTCTCGATAGATCACTAAGAGCTTGAAGGATGATGATTATATCTTCTTAGATCCGATCCTTGGTGTATGTAACTCCCTCACGCCGTTATTGCTCAGGAGTGTTTTGCTGATTTCTTTCCTCCTACCAGACATGTTGGTCGATGGTGGCCACTGTGTTGAACCAAGAGCGAATATCCCCATCGGAAGAGTCTTCCAGCTTGCAGTGGAAGTCATCATTCACCGTGATCATGCACTCGGCGTCCAGGTTGGGGCATACGCTACCGTTCATGGGTGAGGTTGCTTCTATTAGGCTGCCCGCGACTGTTTTTAACTATTATCGCAGAGGACTCTGTCGAGACTATCAACGGTGTTGCTACGTTCGTCGATGAATGACATAACGGCGCCGCACCTGCTCTGTAAAGGGGCCTTGTGCGCGTCTGCACTTTTAGTTGCTTTTCTTGATTTATGGTCTTTCTTGGGTGGTCCGTATCTCTTGTTCTATTATTGAGTTGACTTAAGTCCGTTGTGAGAATATGTTAAATGGCCTTTACTTCATTCTAGTTCGACAATTTTTACTGAGTTGTTCGCGCATGTATTGCCCTGGTCACCATAATTTGAACGCGTATTTTGCTGTACTAAGGCATAGGGTCAGCTGAATTTACGACGACCTACTTTGGTGGTCGTTCGATCACACTTAGTCATATCGCATCATCGTTACAAAATCGTCATGATTGTGGGAATGTTTCATGTTGGTTTCATGATAGTCAAGATAATAGTAACATAATGAACAGCATTGTAGCTAATTGCGAACACACAACAATACATTAAGAGAACATGAAGTACAGTACTTGCGGTACGAGGCGGAGCAATCATGTATAATACAGTCATCAATATCGTATGGAGATTAGTGTCTCCACATAACCAGCACTCGTTCTACAACGTCATCGCGTGCTTCATACTCGATTCGAGGCATCGCCCACAGGACCTACAGTAGCACCGCCCGGAGCGGCACCAACACCGTTCGTGGCGGTAGGAGCAGCGCCAGTCGTAGCTGCAGGCCCAGCACCTGCCCCGGTCGTCATCCCATTGCCTGCCCCGGTCGTCATTCCATTAGCTGCCCCGGTCGTCACCCCATTGCCTGTGGCCGTCGTCATTCCCGCGCCCGCCGCGCCTGCATTACCGTAACCGGGGCCATAACCCGTGTCGGTATACTTGCCCGACATCAGGCCAAAGGCCGCCATGTCGACCTCGCGCAGGCCGAACAGGAAGAAGAACAGGAAGATCGGGCCGGCGAAAAGGTCGAGGATGCCGTACCAGATCATCTCGCCCGTCGGGGAGATGACGTTCCCACCCTCCGAGCATGCCCAGCAAATGGGGTAGAGCAGGAGGATGAAGGAGAAATAGCCTGCGCAGCGGAGGTATCCTGAACGGACTGCACCACCCGCTGCGAAAGTCGTGCGGGGACCGTGGCCGAGGAGCACCCACCTGAGAAACGTGGTAGATGAGTGACTGAACACGAAGAGTGTAGAGCATGGGACGGGACTTGCCAGATATAGAACAGCCCAAACAGGCCGATGACGTAGAATCCCCATTTGTAACTGGTGATCACGAAGGCGCCGACTAGTCCACACACGACGAGCACCCAGCTCATGAAAATGGCGGTGAAGATGTCGGATAGCGTCAAACCCGTGGCAAGCAGCAGCTCAAGCAAGAGCAAGGGTAAGGTGAAGAACCACTGGATGTAGCGGACGTACTACGACAGCGGGTCAGAGGAGGAGATTCGGGCGATGGCGAAGACACTCACGAAGACTTGACGCGTAACGCCTGGGGTACCTCGGCCAAACTCAACTTCGACAGGAGCCGCTCCGAGATCGGATGCCATCGCAAAGTAGGCGATTGTGCTCATAGTAAGGACAATTATACCGATTTGATGGAAGAGTCGTGTTCCTCGTGCTCTCTGGTGGGATATGCGCACGTCAGGAGCCTGACCAAAGCCATGCGAAAGCGCATAGTACGAACCCTGAATGCCCAAAAGAGCATCGCCAAATCTGAAGCGGCCATCAAAGCGCACACAGCCCATAGCCACTTGGAGCCGCCGGAGGTAATATGGCGGGTAGCGTCGGGCGGGTTGTGTTCGAGTGAGTTGCCCATATCGTAGTCGTGGAAGTCGTGAGAGGGAGGGTGCGAGGGCAGTTACAGGCTGTAACGCTGAGGTGCGATTGACGCTGTTGACGGTAGAATCACACGTAGACTCGCTTTATATCGTCAATCAAGACGCTCCACCCTTCTATACGAGGATAGACGTCGGCCACCGTTCTGCTCGTCAGACGGTCATAAATGTCGTCAGCGCGCAAACTGAGCTGTCCACGGACCGGGTGAACGTCGCACGCTTGCTGTTTCACAGTGATAGGAATCTCCGCCATGCCAGGCTCGCCGCCTAGTCTCTGGTCGGGGAATAGAATGATCAGACTGAAAGCCACCCCACACGCGTGCAGTCACGGATGAAGCGTCGAGAATGCATGTGGAGCAATATAGTCTGCCTAGACGTCAATACAATGCTCATTATAACCCACCTATATCCGAGAGTAGCAGCAAAATAGTCTGTACGAGTGGTGCTGCTCCGAAAGCGCACCAGCGATTTCCATCCTAACACGATCCTGGGACACCGTGGAATTTACGATCATCAAATTCGATCGCACAGATCGAGCGCCCGCCTCGTGCCTCTGAAAGTCTCTGCACCCGAACCTGGCAGCGACACTCAATCTCGCTCTATGACTCCCAGATGTTCCTTTTGTGTTCACACGCAATGCAGCATTTCACAACCTGAATATCTGGACTCGCGACTGTTTTCTGCATGTAATCAATGCGGTATTCTGACCGGTGATCAGCTGGGAGACGACTTGAACACCCGCTTCAATTGACAGTAAAGCTCCAACGACCCCACGAAGCGGCGGAACCACCCTGTTATCCACTTCGGAGCCATATACTTATCTGATATGAGCCGAGCCGAGCCTCGGCTTATATCAGATAGAGTGTCTGTCCATAACGCCGCTAACACCCAACTAGGCCTGGAACGACTCGGCTGACCAACTGTAGGAATCATCAATTCAATACACAAATACTGACGTTACAGGCTTCTTCGCTATCCAGAAATACAGCATATATGGAAGTCCAAAGTCTCTCCTCGCACACCATCACTTACACACCGCGCACGACTTTCAACGCCAGTACGTCGGAGCCTCCGTCCCTACGATCAAGCGCGCTTCGTCGAGAGCCTTCACCACCTCATCCGGCAACGGACCCTTCTCCGAGTCTTGGCAATTCTGCTCCAACTGCGCCGCACTGCTCGCGCCCAAGATAACACCATCCTCCGGGGTCAGCGCCGAATGGTGTTGGCACCAGCGCAAGGCAATCTCCGTGAGACGCAGCTGATGCTTCTCCTGTACAAACATATCCCTTCGTGTCAGCGGGCCTGAACGAGACACGAAAAAGGGCAACAGGTGTGGACCGTGGATGATACGATACGCACAGCAATAGGTTTGAGGTAGTTGAGTGCCTCGAAATATCCGCCCTTCAAGTATCGCGCACGGTACATCGCACCCATCTTGCTGTCCGGGTCAAACCGCCCGCCCTTTGGCGCCTCTGCGTCAGGCGCCGCGACCTTTCCTGCAAATAAGCCGCCACTGATCGGAGGTCAATGCGCCCGTGACGTCAGCGGGGAAATGCAGATATGGCTGACTTACGCAAGAGGGTTGTAGACAACGATCCGCAGGCCGAACTTGCGGCAGCACGGCACGAGTTCGACTTCCATCTCACGTGTGACGGCATTGTACATCCTGTGGATCCAGGCAGACGGGTCAAAGGTGTTCGGGTGAATGCCATATATTGTGCCATCTAACTCACGCTTGGTATATTTTGGGCTGAACCCAGCCTTTCGTCTTACAGATACCAACAATTTCGGCAACCTACGGCATGCATACATCATGGTTTTAGTACCTGTGATACCTCACAGTGAAAAAACAACGGCATGCTTACCTCCCATGAGGCGTAATTACTCAGCCCAAAAGTTTGGCTACGGAGTAAACGGTCATCTCGGTGTCAGTATGCGATGGTCCTCGCGAAGCTGCTAGCCGATCTAGGGATGGAGCCGGCACATACAAGAGCCCTTCCTTGTATAGTTCATTCACCTCCCGCAGGGTTTCTTCGAAGGGAACGCTTCGGTCTGGTGCGTGCAGATAGAGAACGCGGACCTTGAGAGGTGCGAGGAACTTGAGGGATGTCTGGAATGTTGCGCGGAGCGCTGCTGGTGCGTGGTCTCCAGGTTTGACCGGGTATACCCTGTCGACATAAACGAGAGCGGTCAATGGCGTCAGTCGGGACTAAAGGGCGTATACAGAAAGTGACATCAAGAGGAACTCGGTATTCACTTTGTGTCAATGGTAACATCCTTGGGGAGCTTCAATTTTGCCAAGAGCTACATAATGTCATGATGAATAAATGATAACTCCGAAGGGCATTACGTCGACATACAGGCTCTGTGGTCCCCTCAGCATACATGCGAGCAGTGTCGAGCTCCCTGTGTCCGTACTTGAAGAAGACATCGACGATGTCCTGGGTTTCATTGAGGTCTGATACGCGCACGCCGTTCTTTCCGGCCTCTCCCAGCGTCATGGTGCCCTAGATGCAGGGTCATTGCGGAGTGGCATGGATGCATTGATAAGCGGTCTCGTCTTGGAGCGAAAGTAAACGATCGTGAATGTATACGCACGAAGATCAGCGGAACATTGGTAGGCATTTTGGACGTCTTTGAGAGGCTAGTATACGATCTAGCGCAAAGATGTTGGAGTGGCCGAGGGGGAAGTCGGCGTGCTGCGATAAAGAGAGTGGATGAGAGTGAGAAGGCGCGGTCGAGCACTGGCATTCTCTGCGGCCATCCGTCGGGCCGAGGACTAATAAGTCGCGTCTGTCACGTGTCCGTAGAGCGCGACCGGCGCTCGTTTCCCGATCAGGGCTAGTAAAGCGTCATTCATCTTTCTGCTCCATCGCACTAGCACAATGGCTGGCTCGAAGCGCAACAGACTCAGGAAAGCCCTCTCTCCAACCCACCACCACACTCACACCCCGCCCGTCATGGAAGACGGCGACGAACAGCTCATGGATGATCTCATGGCCCAGCTCGATTCCAAAGATCAGAATGTGCAGGAAGGGTCCGCGGCGGTGCTGAACGACATGACACTGAGCAAGGCAGCAGAGACTCCACCGGGCACGCCCCAGAAACAGGATAGCAAGTCCCGGCATAAGGCGCGGCAGGTGCGTTGCACTACTGTGTTCTCATACATGACGGCGCATTCTAACATACCTCAGGCCAGAAAAGCAGCAGCGCTCGTGGAGCAATCCACGCCTAGTGATCCAGAAGCCGACGCCCGTCTGAAGAGAGAAGCGGATGAGGAAGAGCGGATAATCAAGCAAGTCTGTGACGAGCTGGGATTGGAGATGTATGAGGTATCTAGTCCGATCCACCCTCGCCCTCCGACCCTCACGCAATTCATCACAGATCAACCCCGACGGCCACTGTCTGTTCTCAGCCATCGCTGACCAACTCGCCCTCCTCAAGATCCTCTCTCCGGCGCAGGCAACTTATGCAGTTTGCAGACATGCTGCCGCGGATTATATTCACAGCCATATGGACGATTTCCTTCCCTTCCTGCCCTCAGTTGGGGGCGAAGACACAATCGGCGCTACGTCGAACACTGGGCTAATGAGCCAAGCCGAATTTGACAGTTATTGCGCTACCATACGCGACACCGGCGCATGGGGCGGGGAGCCGGAGATCCTGGCACTGAGCAGCGCGTACAACGTGCCGATTCATGTAGTCCAGGGCGGGAAACCGCCCGTGGTTATACACCAGCCGATAGGAACATCACATCAGAGTAAAGTCCACGACCAGCACGTAGTGCACATCAGCTATCATCGTAGGATGTATGGCCTCGGCGAAGTAAGTTCAATCCGCCATGCCTGTTCCATTCAATGCCTCATTACTTTCTGCAGCATTATAATTCCCTACGGCCCAAACATACGTTGTCAGGAGCCATTAAATCCGTCATCACCGGTCAGCCGTGAATCTCTTCAAGTCCGCATCGAACAATAATTCTTTCATGCTAGCATAGGCACATTGGGGACTGATCAGGGATTGCTGTATCTCTTTAGCAAGCATTTGTCAGCTCTGTATCGGTAGTAAAGTAGCAGAACATCGATAGTCCGAAATCATTCATCAACTAATCAAACAAGTACACATATCATATAGCATGCCCGATGAGAAAACTCAGAACAGAACACCGTTCTGCTGCGGCCGTGGTTCGTCAGCGAGGTAGCCACCAAAGGCATTGTCCAGATTCGCGTATGGGTCAGACTCGACCGTGGGTGCAGGTGCATAATCCTCATCCCCGTCCCCATCCGCGTCGTCAACCCCTTCCTGGGATGCGCTGGTGTCTAACAATAGATCCGGCGACCCCTCGCTTGCCGGAGGTGGCGACGAGATGCTAGCGCCCATCGTACCATTTGTGGGTGGCAATGGTGGTGGTGGGATCGCCTTGCGGGGGTCGAGCGGGCCCGCCCCGGGGATCCGAATGGCGGTGGGCGGCAGGTTATTGCGCGCAACAGGTACCAGTACTTGTCGTGAGAGGGGATTCAGCGCTGGACTGTCCGTCAGAGCCTTGCCCGTAGCTCCTCGGATGAATGTCTGAAATACGACATCAAAACGCCGAGTCACAAGCTCAGAGTAACTTTAGACTGACCTCTGGGTTCTTGTGGTATATACTCCCAAGCGTCCCGGTGTGCAGGAGGAGCTGGTCCAGAGCTCCCCTGTCCATCCTATCCGCATCAGTGGTGATGGCAGGTTTATCTGCAAGGACAATTTCTCCAGCTACTGCAGGATTGATGGCCAATAACCTCCAGTACATGAACCCACGATCTCTCAAGTCGGGGTTGTCCACCTCTTCTGTAGCCCATTTCAGCACCTTGTGGACAAGAGCCTTGCTTGTGTCCGATTGCGCCTTGTAGATGAAGAGTTTCACTGCCGCTGTTAGTAATGCCTGTTGAACCTACAAACACCGTCGGTTAACGTCATCAGGAGGTACTTCAAGAAAAATTATCGCTGACTTCAGTCGGTTCATCCAAGAACGTGTATGTCAGGTCATCCATAAGCTCATCTGCATTGTCGATCCTATTCGCATACTGGCCGACAATCCAGACCATCGCCGCCTTGGCCTCAGGCTCGTCTAGCGCATCGAGATTCTCGCAGAGCGTGGGAATGATGCCTTCGTACTTGCCCGGATATCGTCGGAAGACGTCCTTGATAACGATCACAGCCTCCTGCACCACATACGTGACCTTGGTCTCGATGAGATCCAACAACGCCTTTATGCAGTCATCGGCGGCCGTCGAAACCTTGATCGCGAGGCGACCGATCGAGCGCACCGCTTTCCGCACGAAGTCGACGTCAACTTCTGAAGCGTATCTGTGTTGTGAGAGTCGGGAACGGCCCTCTGGCTAGAGAAACGCTGCACATACTCTTGTAGCTCCGCAAGCACTTCTCTCGCGTTCTCATCGCGCGCGAGCCGGTACATGATCTCCAGCTTGGCTAGTTTCACATAGATGGGATCGTTGTATTTGCAGAAGAACACTTTGACATCGTTCTTCAGTACTTGAGGCCGCCGCTGAATGATGAGAAGGATGTTTCGCAATGCTACGTACTGCACCTCGGGACCGGATGAAAGCAGGGTCACTGAAAAACCGCATTATATTAAGTGCGCAGTGCATTCTCAACGACATGCACTGACCTAATGGAGGACCCATCTTTTTGCAGATATAGTCCATGAGTCGCCGGTTATCCATGTAATTCATGAAGTAAAGCAGGACTTTGATCGCAGTGAGCACTACTGCCGAGTTAGCATGTTGCAGCTGAACTATCACCCGCTCCGCGATGAGCTCGGCGTCTTCATGCCGCTCAGGGACGTAGCGTAACAGAGAATCTAGGATATAGATTTGGCCCCATCTAAGCGGCCTCGATCAGTCTCAAAGCAAGAGAGCAGGAAGAGAGAATGCATACTCTGAACTCTCACCGAGTGCAGCTAGTAGTTTGTTCGCGACAGTCAAGTTCAATTTGAAGATGACACCGTCTTGCCGATCTCCAATTTCTGACAGCGCTGCGACTGCATTCGCTACCACAGTTGCATTGGTGTCGAGTAAGAGATCTCGTAGCATCTCTACGAATCCACTTCTCTCCGCTTTTCTGGGATCGGCAGTGTACAACTTCGCGACGCAGATAGCTGCCGTCTTCCGAACGTAAGGGTCTTTGTCTTTCAGAGAATGCCGCAGTGGGTCTGTGATTTCCTCTACAACTAGAGGTGTCGGGATATAGGACATGGTACGTATTGCCAACGCTCGAATAAGCGGATTACGGTCTTCACAGTCCTAGATTGCTTTAGCTTAGATATTGTGCGGAAGTTTAGAGGTAGATTCACCTGCAGGAAACTAGGGATGACAAGGCGAATTTGGTCTGCCTTTGATCGACCGTAACAGACCAAAAAGAGATAAACCACTGTGCATATTGTCAATAATGATCCCCAGTGAGAGGACGACAACCACTGACTTTTCTTGATTTCAAGTGATGGGATACCGAGACATTGGATGACGTCGTTGAATAGTGGTGACACTGGCGAAAGGGTATTGAGCGGAATACAGGGAAATCAACCAGAACCAACACACTGTCATTGCCCATGGTAATGTTGGCCACGATCTTCTTCAGGACAGTCTTACGTTTGGTGAACTTCTTGTCCTTGCTTTCCGCTGCCTGCAGCTCGGCACGAAACTCCTATTGTGAAAGATGAGCTCTCCGGCACGATACATCAAGACGTTCAACACACCTGAATCTTCCCTCGTTGGAAGAACTTAGCATCTTGTGCGCCCTGTCCACTCATCTAGCATGCACCGCCTGCTTTGGTGCTCGGAGCCTAGTCAGAGATCAACAGTGGGTGTATTAATTTAGCACTCCTCGGATTGCAGTGACTGCAGTCGTTCAGCAGACTGGTCGTGTGGTGGAAATTGTACGAGAGGATGACCGAGTCGTTGTCCAGGAAGCTTAGGGTAGAGGTCGCGGCACCTTGACCTCGACCGTCACTTGATCGCCCAGTGATCGAATGGCCGCTCGACGCTATGCTGCTCCTCCGCCGTTGTCCTACTCGCCGAGGTCCTCATTGAACCCCACTATAAACCCTGAGATCGATGTAGTGCTCAAACTGCTCAAGACATGTACCCGGCAGCTACAAACAGCTCTCGCATCTCACAGGTTGGAGCTACAAATCCTGGAGCGCCTATACTACAAGGGCAAAAATCAGCATCGGACAGCACTTTTTTGGCAGCGGGTGAGTGAACTGAGGAGGTATGGAGATCGATTGGAAGGCGTGAGGATGTTTGATCTGGTGGAGAGACTACGGCTATCGTTTTGGGGTGATCCTACGCTGCTCAGGTGAGTCTGAGGTGCCTGTACTCCATATGTATGGTATTCAGGTTGTGGACAGTTCAAAAGTTCTCAAAGGGCCATGGATATGTTGTCCAGATGTGCGATCCGTGCAGTTCGTTCTGCGGCGATCCTTCGATTGCTGCAAGCTCATCGACAAGGTAGTTTGACCCTCTGAACGCCCTTGTCTTACATTAACCTGGTCCTAGACTCAAGAACGCCTATCTGCGGCATACCAGTAATAAAGCCTATTCTCATATTGTGATCGGTGCTCATATGCCTCTGCAGCGCTCTAACGCTACAAATGCAAACCGCTGCATTCCTGCAACTCATACTCACTTTGGTTGCCATCACATCTCGGCTGAGCTCTCTGTTGATTGCTATCCGCTCGGCTGTAGAGGCCTCCCACAAAGCGTGTCATCGTCTCCTGCAGATCCTAGATGCAAGTGTGCTGTATTATACTGACTCTTTTTCGCCGAGCTGACCGTTCAATTAGCCCCAGCAAGCGCAGAAAGCCGCACGTTTTCTCAGCACTGTTTCCAATGACGTCAAAGACATACCGCTCGAGAGCAAGCCTATACCTCGACAGAATCCAAGTGCCGCAAATAGTCTTGGAGAAGACCTGGGTAGCATCTTGCAACGTCCTCGAACACCCAAGGCCGAAGAGGGTGAAGACACCCTGATCCAGATATCACAAAATGAGTTAACTTCATGTCTAAATCTTGAGCCCACTTCCAGTGATGCATCCGTAGCTGTCGCCTCGTCTCTCAGTGGTACAGTCTCCCATTTCGTCTGTCGACCTTCATTTACATTTATGTATATGTACAGTGACCACCGTACAGACAGCGGTAGTACGCAAACCCGCTAAACCCACCGCTGCGGAACAAGTAGCACCCACTGCCAAGCGAAAAATCCTCGACTCGCAGGAGAGAAGTACACCAATCAAGAAAAAGAAAAAGAAATCAAACGAAATTGACGACATCTTTGGATTTTAGTCCGCCTTTTTACAACGGTACAGTTAGATGTTTATTTTACAGATAGGGAGGCCTGTTTGGGCTACATTCACACCGTAATAAGGCGATCCCACCTAATTCGAACATATCCATTAGATATGAGGTACAACACCCGAAGCATTATAGAGATCTAAGCAGCATACAGGCCGGCATTTCAAGCAACTAAACGCCCTTCAGTACCTATACTCGCATCATGCTCTTCTATACCGTCTTAACTCAGTCAACGTCGCACTTCACACGGGAGTGCTTGGTGGGAACTTGGGTCGGAAGAACCCATGAGAGCCGTACCAGTTGCCCTTGATCTGAGATGATAATGAGTGAGTTGTCGCAAGGGGCAGTGCGCCAGTGCTCACCATGTGGTTCCAGTACGCCCACGGGAAGAGGTCCTTCTTAAGGTGGTAGAAGAGTCTATGATGACAACGTCAGAGATGGAATAAAATGAATCTCAGATTTAACTATGTACCTCCGAGGTGTTCCCTGGTCACCGAGGTAGTCGGAGAATGACTCTTTTGGCTCGAGACCATACTTGAACTCGGCGAGCATCAACTGGCCATATCCAGTCAAGAGCTATCATGGTCGCAATAAGTATACGACATAAGCACAAGCCAATAGGAAACTTACCGGGCAGCTCGTATAGCCGTCGTACTGAGCGTTTGCGACCTTGCCCGTTGTAATCACCGAGTACAGATTTTCCGTCAAGATAGGCGCCTGAGCGGTAATGGCAGCAGCTGTCTTGCTCGTCGGCAAGCTCGAACAATCTCCAATAGCCCAGATGTTCTTGAATTCAGGGTTCGTGTGCTGCAACGTCGCCTTGTCCACCGCAACCCAGCCTGCCTCATCCGCGATCGGTGAGTTCTTGACCACGTCAAGCGGGCCCATGGGCGGCGAAACGTGCAGGAGCGTGTAGTCCACGTCCACAGTCGAGCCGTCCGCCTTCTTGAAGGTGGCCTTGTGATTTCCGGGGTCGACGCTAACGAGGTTGTGTTGGAAATACCCACCGACGCCACGTGCGACGCGCAGCTTGTCCAGCTCGTCCGAGTACTTCTTGACGCTGAACATGGTCGGCATGCCCGTGTAAAATTCGGTCTGAATTTGGTCGCCGCGTCCTGTCTTCTGATATCTGTCCCAGGCCATCCACATGATCTTCTGGGGCGCTGAACACGGAAGATCAGTCACAAATCAGGAGTAAAGGAAACAGGCACGCACCTCCGGCACACTTAATAACACCTGCTGGTTGCGTGAAGATGGCCTTGCCGGACCTGAGCGCATCCACGTCATGCCAGACCTTGTCACAGGTGTCGTAGGAGTAGATCGACGACACGCCCGACGTCGGGTCCGCAAGAGCCTTGGGCAGTCCGGCGACGCTCCCCCAGTTTGTCTTGAGACCGGTGGCAACGACCAGCGACTCGTAAGAGATGGTGCGGCCGGACTCCGTAGTAATGGACGAGGAAGAGGGCGAGAACGACTTGACATTCTCAGAGACGTGTGCAAGGTGAGGAGGTATCAGGGATGCCAAGGGCTTGCGGGTTTCGCTTTTTGCCTTGAGACCTGAGCCAACGAGGGTCCTGGTCGACGGTGTAAAAAGAGATTGGACTATATTGTGATCAAGACAATATTCTCACCATCCAGGCTGTATAAGGATGAACATTTGAGCATGTATGTGTATTTTCCTGAAGTAATGCTCACCTGGTAGTAATGATACTCGGCCGCATCTACAATAGCGATATCATCCTGGTTCAAGGGTGTCCCAGCTGCTCGGAACCGGTTGTATATCTGGTTTGCCACAGTCAATCCCCCGGAGCCTGCTCGATAGCATCAGTATTAGGGATGGTCGTGTGAGATCAGCTTTGCGAATGCACCTGCCCCGACTACTACAATTTTGTATTTGTCTTTGCTGTCGGTGCTGGCCCAGCGAGAACATGAGAGAGGGCTAGACTTGGTCAACGCTCGTCTTTGGATAGCGAGCAGAGCAGACATTTTGACAGTCAATGCGAGAAGTAAGGACTGTAGGAGGAGGACAGGGGTGCTATGCTACACCGGCTGGGCTGGGAATGTCATAGATCGGGCAGGAGATCTCTCTCATCATGTCGCCATTTGTGTGTCACGCTCACGCATGTGTCGGCGCTTAATTCCGCGGAATTCCTGTTAGCAACTTAGCATACTGCTCAATACTGCTGTCTCTCAGAGTACTCAGACAGAGGGGGGGGGGTGATTGTAACATAGCATATGTTCCGTTTCAAGCTCTGGTTCATCAAGCATTCCAATATATGATCAGGTGAAAAAAGGCTTTCAGTCGTATCAAATCCAGATCCTGACCTATTCGATCCAGAACTCGATCAACTGTAACCGAGACGAGCACGGAAGATTCATTGAGTGTGTAACACGACTTACAAACTACCGGGAAATTGCGCTGATCCGTACGGGATCGTATGATAAGTACTTGTGTCGAGGGTCCTCTAGTGACTTCGGACATAATTAAACGGGGGTCAGAGAATAGGTATGATGTAACTTCGATATAGGAGAATCCCACCTTAGGTTTTACTTCCAAACATGATGCGTGTCGCGATACAAAGATTGGCTTGCGAAGCAGCGTCCAAAGTTGAACGAGAGAATGTGCGACATCGGAGATCCATCAGGACTCAAGAGTGAAGTCGTAGTGAAGCGCGAGAGCAAAGAATTGGCTGGAGCAAGTCGAGTTCCACCACAGTTTCTGATCAAGTGTTGGTAAGATGGCAATAATGCGACATAGCCATCCTTATCAGCATGACATGGTCACTGTGTCGGTCCCGAACTAGTTCCACTGAGCAGACCGAACGACAGAGACAAATTTGCTGACCTTGACATAGCGTGGATATACTGAATAGTGAATGCGAATAGCAACTGTCGACTATGGGGAAGTTCCATTGAATCTGACTCGTCAGGCGAGCATCAGCACGAACATCACCGCGCTTTGAACTAGGTGATAATATCGTGTGAACGGGTGGTGCAGACCTGATGAGCGGCAGGATGTGCTAAGCGCACTGCTGGCACGAAGCTAGCGGAACCTCGGGAACAATATGGGCGAACGGGCATAGAAGTCATCGATGTTGCCTGTATAGGGAGGGGGGTCGCAGGAAGGCACGAACAAGACCGGTTGCATACTGCGTAGTCGGCACATGATTGGCATGGTACGAAGAGGCATTTCGAGTGCTGGCATAGACCACAAGTCAAGCAGATGCCTAGACGAGGAGGGCGCATGTCGTGTGTTGGTAGCCATAGCAAAAAAATCATGGAGCGTCATGTTTTTCAAGACATGTGTGGTCCGTTCCGAGAATCCAATAGTTCCTCGAGGAGAATGCAAGACCGTTAACGGCCCCAGTACGTACGCTCTCCAGAGATGCGCTTGGAGGTCTGCAAGTTCTCTAGAGGGGTGCAGGACGCATGAGCAAGTGGAGGCACTGCAAATTGAAAGACGCCGAACTGTCACAAACTCGAGACCAAATTATTACAATTATTGCAGAGCTGACGCGTGCATGAAATTGGGCATGAGAGACTGATGCAGTCTTGTAGAGCTTCTGATACCGCCGTGAACAAGGACACAGGGGACTGTCGAGACGAATGTTCCGTAGAATGCTGTGCGCGAGTATTGCCCCAAGGGTCTCGGGCTTCTCTAATCGGATATCTACCATATTGGTCTTGAAAATAGCGCTAGGCGACAAAGGTCATGCCCACTATCTTCTGAGGATAATATTCTTTCCGGGGAAACCGCGCAGAGATGGAATAAAACACCCAATTGAAAGAAAAGAACCTCGGTACTTTCCATCGTACTGAGGGTCTGAGTTCTCTGACAAACCGGCTCTGGTTATATTGAGGGATGGAACAAGGAAAAAGAAGAATCAACTTACAGCGCCAGTTTACCAATATCCGATCCCGAGCGCCGATGGGTCGCCCGTGATCGTCGGCGTAAATGTAGGCTTCAGCGAATACATGAAACGAGGAGAGAACGGGTACATTTCGACATCTTGGAATTAAGCAGGGCTAAGTGACATGTTGAGCGGTGAGTGCGCGGCGACCTCGAGGAGAGGTGTCTTGGCTTGCGGGCTGTACCTCGAGTGGATATCCAGTCCTGTAGGTAGCAGCATGTCGAGCCGGCACAAATAAGCCTGTGCAAAGCATTGCTCCCAAGCTCCTTCTATTCCAAATAGATCGTATTCCAGGGTCCTACGGGCACGCGCCTTGATGGAGGTTAGTTTGTGGTCACCGTTTTGTCCACAGTGGTTCGAGACCACGGGGTCGATCACGCAAGTTTGCTGTCTGTCATCCAGTATCTGTTCTATGAGTCTGGATAGAGCTATAGAAACACGCGGTAATTGGCGCATTCCAGATAAATTAGAATCTGAAATCCATGAACCAAAAAAAGACGCCTTGGATTTCGGTGATCACCTATATGGGGGGAAGAGCGTCAGGAGATATCATTCGTTACTGTGGACTGTTATGAATCAATAAGTAAAGGAAGTGTTGAAGAGGTTTTAAGCTATGAGTCTACCATCAGAAAAGCGGATTAGAAAGTTCGAGAATAATATACCACTTAAGGCTGTGCCGGTCACTGCCGCTTTCACTTCCCAGCACTGCATATGCCAGAACAGCCTCAAATCGATGCCGAGGCAGTCCACATATGTGTATCTTCAAACTGAAGATCCGAAAATATAGAGTACTCAAGTGTAGGAGAAAGGAACACACCATTCCATCCAACATTCACGACGGCAGTCAAGGATGGAAAGTAGCGAGAAAAGGGACACCTACACATGTGTTCCGACGCCATATTGCTGTAACCACATAGATCATTGTGGTCCAAGATATATCAATTGCCGCGCCAATACCACTGCCTTTACCATTAGGTGTGTGCAACAGCGCTTACCTGTAGTTTCAGTGCACATGGGTGTTACAACACATAAATTAAACAATGTCATTTCATGAAATTCTCCAACAACTGGGTATCAGTGTCATAAAGAGACATGAGGCAGCCTACAACAGCCTGTGTGCGGAACAACATCAGACACGGGGGTATGGCGCGTGAAGGGCAAGCACAGACCGTTCGCCCCCAGCCTGCAAACCTCCTGGCTACAGGCATGGGTTGCGAGGAAAGTATATAGCCAGAGCTCGGAGCTTCCTAAAAGTACAGCACCGCTGGTTCTTTCGCACCTGCATCAGAGCCTACAATGACGGCCACCGAAAAGGAGAAAACTATTGTGTAAGTGTCATACATCTTGGGTTGTAACTCACTGACAAAATTCTCTTCAGAGTGATAGGACCTCCAGGGACTGGAAAAACGAAGGTAGGTAATTGAGCCTACATTCATTGGCTGAAAGAGCTCATTATGTTTCGAGTAGCTTATCAACCTGGCTTGCAAAACTGCCCTTCCTGAAGGCGGAGTGTCCGTAGAAGAGTGCACAATAAATGTGCATATCACTACATTCGTTTTAGACGATCAGCCGGTCCGCCTGATCGATACTCCAGGATTCGAAGGTGACGCGTCGATCCGAAAAATCAAAGCCTTTCTCAGGAAGTCGTAAGTGCTCGCTCTATGATATCTGCAGGAGCCTGATGATGGTGACACGGCGGATGCAGAGAGAACAAAAGGCTCACCGGCATCATATATATGCACCGAATAACGGACAACCGCATGTCCGGCGGCGCCGTTAAGAGCTTCGCAGCCTTCTGCGGCATTTGCGGCGACGACGCCATGAACAACGTCAGCATCGTGACGACCATGTGGGACCTCACTCACGAGGGTGTCGGTGCAGAGAAGGAAATGGAGCTCCGTACCAAAGACTATGGTTATAAGGCTACCGTTGAGAAGGGCGCAAAACTCCTCCGACACAATGGTACCGCGGAATCGGCGACGGCTATATTGCGACAGATGCTCGACAATGATCCGGTCACGCTCCAATTCCAGACTTCAAGTAACGGACAGGAGGATCCTCATTCCACGTCCATGTGGTATCGTTTCAAGGAGACGTGTAGAAGGTCCTTCTGGAGGCTCTACAAGTGGTGCATGGTGCCCCTCCGGCCTTTAATGATGCTGCAAGGTATCCAACGAGGCGAGAGGTTGACCCTTGATTCATGAAGCCTGCATGTGACTTGCATATTCGCTTGATCAGTACCTGCGCGTCCGCCCAGAGAACATTTTCATTTTCCTCCATGCCATGACCACACGGCAGCTTAGTTATGGACATACCTTCACCTACATATTTACATGGGGTATTCTTCGTACATACCTCGGACGATGCGATGATGTAGTGCCTGCTGATATTGTATGCGAATCCTGTGTCATTTCGTGTTTGATTATTTATATCGCATTATACCTCCGTTTGAACGTTTCCGGAATCCAACTTTGTATTCACTGGAGCCCATGAACGCAACGGACCAGAAAGGCTGCGGCGTCTGTGCACTGCGGACCTCGCGTTTCATCTGCCCGATGAGCATTGCCACGGCCGCGTACATCAACCGGCTGTCTGTAAATCCAGATCCGTCAACACCATCAACGTCCTGACTTTGTGAAGCTGTGCAGACTTACCTTCGCTGCCTTCTGCGGAAAGCTGTGATTGCGAACGATGATCGAGGTATTGTCAAAGGACAATACAAAATATGAAAGTTATCTGAAGAGGGCTTCAGCTTTCACCACCCTTCGAAGTTTGTAGACGCTTGTATGATCACCTACCGCATCCGTATCAGGCTCCATCCCAACCATGACAGAGAGATTGTGATGCTCCTGTCTACCGCCGCCGTCGATGTCGTTGTCGATGATGAACATGGGGACGTAATGCTACCATTTGCTGTCCTTTCTGAACAACAAGGGCAGTCACTGCTTCGGAGGGGAACTTGAAGAAGTACCAGGGAACTTCGAACGGTCCTGAGTCCCGTCACTTATCAGACCCAAGTCGGCCATTCTACAGTACTTACTTAAATATGTTCTAGTCTTCGGAGCCGCTCTCATTCTGTTGCTTGCACTGCCTACGTTGGCGTCTGCTCCATATAAAACTATTGTGATGCGCCCGCAGTTGTCTCGAGCTATAGAGCTTGTTAGAAAGCTGACATGATAAGCGTGGATCAGTAAGAAAAGCGCCGCCCAACGACGGTTGCTCTGAGCCCTTGTCCTCGTCCCTCCTCTTTGTCCTCTCGCCCCGGTCGGCTGAGCTTTCGACTTCGTCTTTTGTTCAGAACACCAGCTGGGCGGTGTTCATATTCTTTTGCCAGCTGAGCTGTGCAACCCCATCGACTTCAAGTCTGCTGCGCTCCTTGACAACTACTCTACACCCACTGAACATATGGCGCTCCCTAGTCGTCCCAACGCCCGAGTCGGGCTGCCTACGAACCCAGCACCCCGCTCACGCTCACTGGTCAGACGGCCGCCGCGAGAAGATCTACCGCGTCCGGAGAGCAGTGCGACCGAGTTCATTCCATGGCGTCCAGCTCCCTCCCCACCAGCCGCCTCTCCTCCAGTGACCCCGCTCCGTCTCCATCGCTCAACGACAGACATACGTAGTGGTCAAAGTCGATCGCGGTCGGTCGACAGCAGACGGTCAAATCGGCCCTCTTCTCCGCCGCCGCCATTGCCTCTAGCGCCCATTCCGCGCAGAGCAGAGTGGGATCCGGCAGTAAGGAATCTCGAACAATCTACGCAGGAATATGTCGCGCCCCGAAAGAGGTCAGATGGCTCAGTCTCGTCATGGGGTTCTTCATCGTCAGGATCTTCCCTGTCGCAGGACTCGCTACGGTCCTACGGGTCTTTTGCATCCTCCCGTACGAGCGTCGCAGACGACGTGCCGCCTGTGCCTAAGATTGGTGGAGACGATCGAGAAGCAGTGGGTGCTGGAGCTCTGTCCAGCCCTGACTCAGCCGGGAGCCAGAGTCCTGATAGGTCGCGTCCTGCACTGTGGGCCCGGGTTGCCAATGCTGCAGGCAATTTGAAGGTCAACGTCAGCAAGGCACTAGGTGCTAGCCTGACTTCTGATGCCGCTGAAGGTACGGTATTCCTGACAGGCTTCCTCCCGAGCATCGAAACTCATTCATCGCTACAGCTAGTACGCCTGTCGGACAGGAATCTCGCCTGACGCGTGCTATGAAGGCCTACCACGTGGAAAAGGCCCGCGATGCCAACGACCTACCTGACTGGCTCTTCGAGGGCCGCGATCGCGACGTGATACTCCGATTACGGGGCAACCCCGTCGTCACCGCCGAGCAGCAGGCGGAGGCGATCGCAGCGCGCCAGGCGAGCCCGTCTCCTGCCCCCAATCGCCGTCGCGAGCCGTCGCTTCCGCGCAGCAACACGAGCTCCCCGTCATCATGGAGACCACAGCATTCCCGCGCGTCCTCTGCGTCTTCTGTCTACGTGCAGTCCGTGCATGCGACCACCCCGTCGCGAGACGCGATGAACCGGCTGAAGGAACTGCGCCTTGCGAAGCGTAATGCCAGGGTTCGCTTCGCCGATGATGATGATGACGACGACGACGACGGCAAGGCAACGCGTGGCATTCAGCGCCCTCCCACTCCCGGGGCGGTCGAACCCGCGCGCACTTCGACTGTCGACACGTCTCCCGTGCCAGTCGCCCCGAGTGTCCCGCGAAGAATGCCCACGATGCGTCGCCAACCCAGTCGGGATGAACGCGCCCCGTCCCGCGTCGGCTTGCCGACCAGCGTGCGCCCTCAAAGGCTCTGATGATCTTGTGTCTTTTGCAACGTTTTCTGCTCGTTATATCCTTACTTATTACCTGCGTAGTGTTTCGCTGTAGTCATCTGAGGCTGCTGAGCATGCCTGTGGATATTGGTTGTCATTCAAGCTGGGCCATATTTTATGGACACATTATTAAGCTGCTCTCAGACTATTTCTTGTTACAGGAGCTAGAATGCACCGGGAGGTGCGGGGCCTGACAGTTGTCGCTCATTGTCTATGCCTTTTTCTCCCTTACGACGCGTGATGATGGATACTACATGTTCCACGTCCGCACTACAGATGTATATTGAATATCTCATCTTGGTGCGTGCTTAGCTCTGAGATGTCGGCGAACCCGAATCTTAACACAGATAAGGTACCCCTTACCCCATGCGTGAAGATTGCTGTGCACGAAGCTCATGTCGACTAAAATTAATTTGCTGCTCCATAGACCTATGGGTGTTCGCAGGCGCTATGGAACTCGATTCCAAGCGGTCCCGCGCTTACTGCTCCCTGGCAACTAAATGCACTGAAGCTGTGCCTCCCTCTATGGATGCATCAATGAAGCAGCTCCATCACGCTCACCTATGGGAAGCTGTTATACCGTTGCCCGCGAAGATGGATTGTTTGAGCTGATGCTAAATATAAGTTGGCACTTGGCAGCCATTGAGTTGCTCAATGCAGACCACAGGGTGGGTTCGTAACAAGCGATGCTCATCACCGTCTCGGGAAGATATCGATGGTTGGAGGGGAACAGTCGTGAGCTGTACGTGTTGTCTAATCAGGAACCGTTCATCTTGCCTGTCCATGGGTGTGAACTTATGATGATGCAGATGCTGCTCGCGCGGCTGTCAGGTAACTGTGCCTGCTGTTGGTCCCTATATATTGCAGGGTTGGGTTGCATTATTGGGTAGCTAGGTTGTACCGTAATGAGGATGGCGTCTTGTACGTAGGAAGGAAGCTGGTGTAACCGTGTAGCGTTGCAAGCGTGCGACTGCAGCGCGTCGTGATAGGACGGTTTGTTCCTTCTGATCGGTGTGTTCTATGATAGGATCGGTTGCGCTGGAGGCCATCCTAAAGACAGATCTCGCAGTGTTTGTCTCCTGGAGACGTGCTCGGATGCGAGGCGGGGTAGACGAACTGGGATTGGCTGCATCAACATCCTCTTGCACAGATTGGCTCGTGTCGCCCACACGGTCCTGTCGTCTACCGATATTCCAATTCGCCCCTTCTCGATCGTCGCCATGACGGGCGGAAGCCAGTCGGTCACCACAGGAAATGGCTTTTTCTAAATATAAGGCGACACGGCCGCCTTCCTCCCTTTCCTCACCCCTTCGTCCCTCCCTTCCTTTTGTTTTCTCTCGTCTTAGTCGAGTTGATCCCGACTCTTCGTTCGTTCGAGGTCAGTCAATGTCGCACCTATCTATCTCTTCATCTCTAATGTTAACGTTCCCCCCATCCTACAGATCACCCTCTTTGATAGAGATCTAAACTCTTTTTTCCTCTGGGAGGTTTCACAGTGTTCTTTCGCCTCTCGACGACGCACACCTCGACGGTATCTCAGTCTTTAGCTTCATTTCATCGCCTTTTCTACGATGGTTGCCTACACTTCTCTCATCGGCACTGCCGCTTTGTTGGTCCGTTCTGCATCTGCTCTCCCTCGTCCCTGGGCTGCTTCTAGTGCCGCCGCCATGCCGTAAGCATAGTCTGCTGTTCAGTGACAGTTCTTGCATTGACCCCTCCGTCTCAGATATGCCGCATCTGCTGCCGTTGCTTCCTCTGCTGATTCATGGGATACCATGGCTGCTGCTCCAACCATGGCATCCATGGGTATGGGTTCCGACAGTATGGGTTCCGGCAGCATGGGCTCCGACAGCATGGGTTCAGGTAGCATGGGTTCCGACAGCAAAAACTCATGGGACGCATCATCCATGGCTGATACCTGGGGTGCCTCTTCCGCATACGATTCGATGGCCACTGCTGCATCGTCATGGTCAGATTCCATGTCTTCCGACGTTATGGTGACTGCTACTGCAATGGCTACTTCGGATGATTCTTGGTGGTCATCGACCGAGACCGCCATGGCGTCGGAAGTGTCCTCTGATGCGATGTGGTCTGCGACTGCAACCGCGGCTGCGACGTCAACCTACGAGACATCATACGCAGCAATGTCCACCGCTGCAGCCACCTCATCTATCATGTACGGATCTGGCAGCTCAAACTGGGGCGGTTCCGGATATGAGAGCTGTGTGCAACGTCAGTCGTCATTCTATTTTCCCATTAAGGTTTGATTTTGACATTCTTTTGCAGAATGTATGATGGACTTTGGCGCCCCTGCTGCGACCGTGACTGCTTCAGCCACTTCCAGCTCAAGCTACTCCGGATCCGACTCTAGCTCTGGCAGCGGCACCACTCACACCGTCATTGTTGCCCCGACGCAAGGTGTCCTCCGCTTCGTGCCGTTCACCGTAAACGCGAGTGCCGGCGACACCATCCTCTACATGTGGAATGCCAACAACCACACCGTCACCAAGAGCTCAGAGCTCGAGATCTGTAACGAGACTTCGCAGGCACCGTTCGCGACTGGCGAGCACGACAAGGGCTTTACGTTCACCGAAGTCGTCAACGACACGTCGCCCGTGTTCTTCTACTGCTCTACCCCCACTCACTGGTACGTGTTCCTCACTGTCTTCTTTACTTCTATGTGTACTGACGTGCATCGTGCAGTGAGAAGGGCATGTTCGGTATCATCAACCCGCCCAGTGTCGAGAACAACGCGAACACCTCCGTCGCGAGCATGATGCCCGCCATGATGTCCAACAGCTCCACGCTCTCGGCCATGTACGCCGCTAGCAACATCAGCAGCAACCCCATGGCGGCATCATGGGGAGAGAACATGGACATGGGCTCCATGCCGACATGGTCCCAGTCCTTCTTCGCCGAGAACGTCCTGTGAGTACTCCCTGCCCCCAACCCGCCCGTGCGACGCTGACCGTATCCCATGCAGCTACACGCGTGCCTTCTTGGCTGCCAACCCCTCCGTGATGAAGCCTGACGGCACCATCGACATGAGCGCGGCGAACGGCACCTGGACCGTCCCCGCGGACGTCACCCAGGCGCTCAGCAGCAGCACTAACAGCACCGGCGCGTCGTCCGCGAGCACGTCGGCGACGAGCTCTGCCGCGTCCGGTGCGCCCTCGTCGACGGGCGCGGCGAAGAGCGGCGCGAGGTCGACGGCCGTCTCCGGTGGGGTCTTCAGCGTCGTCGCCATCGCCGCGGTGTTCCTTGCCCTCTGATGCGCGTGACACCGTCACTGTCTCGTTTACACCTTCGAGCGCGCGGCGGGAATAGTCCCGCCGAGGAGGGAGGAGCGCAGGATGATTAATGTTGCTTTCGGACTATTGCTACGTATACAGCGTTGATACCGTCTCTGGATTGTTGTGCATGGACACTGCTCGTCGATACTTTCCCTCTGCGATCGGACTCTGTGGTTCTCTTTTTCGTTCGAATTCGTTCATACTTTACTAGTCTCGCATGCGAGGAATAGGCTTCTCCTTCCCACATTGCTTGTAAGGTAGTCGCCGATGAAACTAGTATTTGGCTGACGCCTCCCAGATCTGTTCAGTGCGTGTGAAAGGGCGATCGCAAGGAAGCTTCGTCGATGGAAGTTGTCCTTCGGTTAATTCAGCTGGTCACAGTCTCGTGGGCTCCCAACATTGATTGCAAGAGACGTTCACACAACCGGAGTTATTCAATATTGGACTATTCAGCCCAGACAGGTTCCATCTTTATGGAGTAGTAATACATCTTTACGCTAATTCTCGTGTATCAATACAGCATTCAGGGCTCAGAGACGCAGGATGTATGTGAAGCCATCCCAGCCCTTCTCGCCGACGGTCCCCAGAGTGGTAGCCTCAAGCTCGGCATCGGTCTTCAGGTGCGCAAGCATATTACGCGTACCCTGGGTATGCTCGTCCTTGTGGGAGGGATCGCTGACACGTCCATCGCGGACGACGTTGTCTACGATCTTATTTTAAGATAGCATTCAATCAATACGGCTGGCGGCATAGACACAAAATGGAACGTACGATGACGCCACCCTTCCTGACGAGGCGCTTTGCCTCGAGGAGGTAGGTGAGGTTGCCAGCCTTGTCAGCGTCGATGAACGCGAAGTCGAAGGCCGGCTCGGGCTGCAGCGCCTTGATAGACTCTCCAGCGGGCCCTACGATCACCTTCACCTTGGACGCCAGGCCGGCATGGGCGATGTTGGCGCTGGCTACCTATTCCGGCGGTCAGCGGGCAACCCGACGGGCGGCGGGGGGTGGAAAAGACATACCTCCGCATGCTTCGGGCTGAGTTCCAGGGTGACGAGCTCTCCGTCGGTGGGGAGGGCACGGGCAAGCCAGATGGCAGAGTAGCTGCCGCGCAGATTGTGAGTCTCCGAGTGCAACTGAGCATGACATATTTTCGAAGGATGCTTACCCGCCGAGCGTGCCAACTTCCAGGATTCGCTTCGCGCCGATGGACCGCGCGAGCAGGTGCATGAATTTACCCTGCGCGGCGCTGACTGCGATGGCGGGCAGACCATTCTCACTGCTGGACTTGAGTGCGTGCTCGAGGGCCTCATCGGGACGGATGAGGAACGAGTTGTGGTACGCATCCGAGCGCTCCCAGTCTTCCTTGGTGGACATGGCGATGGTGTGTGTTGGATGGAGTAGAAACCTTGAGGGAAGGTGAACTTTCGATACCGTTCTTCATGTTGTTCGTGCCTTTTATGCAGCGCAGGGTCTGCCGTTCAGCCGACGACAGGGGTGCAACGTGACCTATAACATAGAGCCCAGGTCTTTTCTGACTGTTTTGATTGCGTGCAAAAAAGGTGTGTTCGCGTGTGCGGACATAGAGACCACGCTGTTCAAGAGTCCGCTGCGCAGGGAAGACGATCGTTTGACGTCGACGCAGCACTGGGCCTATCTGATAAGATCCCCGAGCGACGGCCCCCGTCGCGGTTCCCCCGTCGACCAATCGGAACATCCCGCTGGTCGCTGAAAGTGGGAATTCGTGATGCCAGATGAAACTGTCAACTCTAATTAAGTCCTCTGACTCCCGTTTACTGCGGGGAGAGATCTACATAGAGGGTCGGCCGAGCCGACGCGCGTATGATGTACAGGAATAGCTTGAGAAACGGAATGCAGTGACTGGGCAAGTGAATCAGTATCCGTGACAGGCTTCCCCTGAGTATCTGATAAGATTTGAGTCAGGGCGACTGCGAAGCAAGGCTTTTTTGACTCCTTTTTACCGCGGCCGACGGTAACAAACACGGTGAACATGAGGGATGGGAACACCGTTACACAATGAACGGAGCCGGAACTGAATCAGTAACTGTGGTTCTTATCTGATAAGATTCACATGATCAGGCCCACTATTGGTCAGGTGCAAGGAGCGCGACGCAAATCTCAGCGTGATCGTTGACGGAGTGAGTGTGTTTACGGAAATGGAGAAACATCATATTACTGTAATATTACCATGGTTCAATTCGGTCATGTTCTGTAAACATGAATGAATTGTCATGTGTGTGGCGATCCCAAGCAATGCTGCAGTGTACTTGCTGTGTCTGACGGCGACACCGGATACGTCCGATGTTCACTGGCTCGTGGTGAGATTAACTGGAAGTGCCGGGGGACCCACGTCATGTACTGTGCCGAACGCAAAATCAGGTTCGAGGTCAGTACAACAAAAGCTGACTCCACCGCGGACCCGGATGAGGGGACTTCTGGAAGCTGCATTTTCTGACTGCGGGCATTCGGTTTTGTCGGAATTGAAACACGCAACAGAGCAGCCTCTGATCGACCAGTGAACCTATAGTCGGACTATATAGAATCAATGATGTCCTTCTTTGTTATCAGTGACGAAAAATGTCTTGAAGGAGTTCAGGCGCTCAGATTTTGAACAACAGATCCTGGCCTTGCACGTCAGCCCATAAACTTGCTTTCAGTTTGCTCTCCAGCGGCACTAAGACGGAAATTCTACTCGAACTCCGCCTCTATTGATGCCAACTCACGAGCATAAAACTTTTCATGTAACGGAACAGAAGTATGTCGTCGACTGAAGTCACAAATTCTACAGCTCGTTCCCTTACAAAGAGTGAGAATGGGAGTAAGTTTAAGTTTAGACTGGCATGACTAACCCTTTGATCCTGCTCGCCAGCCTCAACGAGGGAGAGAAAATGGCACCAGAAGAATCGGACGACATTCCGGCATAGATCGCACATACATATACAGCCTACGTTGCCTTTTGGGTGCCTAATGGCAATGTCTCATTGTCCCACGTATACGCCGCGTCGTTCAGCTAACACAACGCACATTGTATGTTATACGCACCGGAGGTTTTCATATCCTTGGCCAGGACTCGAGTGGAGGGACCGGACGGAGGTGCGACTGCTGGTAGCATTGCAAGCTCAAAGGATGTCTCGACTCTTGGTCTAGATCAGCCTGCTATGAGGTTGTATGATTCATACCGAAATAATCCACCGCCTAGATACCTCAAAACTTAACACGTCGACATGTTCTCACTCCCATACAAATGCAAATGAGCAGAAACTGGCATGAGCCTGGTAAGAACGGACGTGTTATAGGTGCACAAGATTTGAGCATGATGCGACAGAACTGCGACGCTACTAATGCCAGATTTAAGAATCATACACACACTGCCCCCTTTGGGCGCGGCGTTGCTCTTGAACCGTACTGTTCCAGGAAAAACCTCTGATGTCCAACAAAGGGATTATTAACATATTAGCAACATTGTTATTGACCGTGTAAATGACTCCGGGAAAATTTAGGGGTGTTAATAACTCAAAGTCCCTACCTTGATACTAGTGCACTAAAGGCCCTTGTCTGGTTCGTATTATCGGAGACTAACGACGTAACGTCTCGCATAAAGGCAAATATAAGAATGGGCACGTCGCGTGAGCGGGGCGATGAATCTGATGGCTTTCCGGAGGCCTGTCACTGCGTCAGGCCTTGAGATCGACCATGAAATGTTTTGCACCGACCTCTGAGTAAATATCTTCCACGACCGCACATGGTGCAGGGAGTCCCGTAGATGAGGCGATTTGAGCTACATAGGGTCGACGACGGCCTTGTTTCCAAGATGTTAATGACCTGTTGACTACTGACCCTCGAGCCGGAAAGGCAAATTAATAACATGTTAATAACTCCCAGGGAGTTTTCCCGGGAACAGAATAGACTTCACTGAATCTAGATTGACCTGACTGTCGATCACCTCGGCATCTTGGCCATTGCCAGACGACGACGCTCACCCGCCGGATTTAGCGCATTCTGTTACACCAGCCTCTGCACGCGAAGACCTTCGACCGCTCTCTGGTCTCGTCGCAAGCTCAATTCGACACATTTGCGGAGCTTGACATTGGAAGTCTCGTCGGCAGATGCACCGGTGGACTAAGCGGGTCGTCAACAGATCGACGGCGGCCGTACTTGCTGTCGCAATGACGCACCTTAAGAATTCGCCGATGAATTTGACGCTTGTCACGTTTGTAGGTATTCTCCCGCATCGAGGAGCTGCAGGTAGCACAAAAGATCATATGATGCTTCATGCAGGCCAACTGAAGTAGCACGGAACCTCGAACCGAGGCTGTTTATCACCTTCGGAATCCTCTTGCAAGAGAAGTCTGCGGATGTCTAGGTCCGGTACCGGTAAGTACTTATTGTGGCATTGTCAGTGTCAATGTTCTTTGTCATACTAGATCTCATGCATCTGGCGTCTCTGGATCTTCTCGGTCTCTAGCGACGTCTTGAGGAGGGGGCGAGATTTCATATGAAGACTGTTCAGATCATTTGAGAACCTACTTCCCAAACCAGAGAATAGTACGAAATGGTATAAGGCCAAGGAGTTCACATGTGTCGGCTACGGTTGCCGAGCGGTATCAGGTCTGATTTTGCATTTTGCATTTTCGCATTGTGCTGTCCCACGGCGCCTCCCCGGATCAAATGTCTGATCCGGGAAATTAGACGCCCTCCCGCCCATCGGCACTACCACTCCATCGCTGTAGACAGTGTCCTCACGCCGTTTATTAGCTTGTAGTACTGCTTAAAAATAAAGGCTATAAGTAAAAATACATTATACACTTCGTACATAGGACAGTTCCTTTTCTTACCGAAGTATGGGAAAAATTAGTCTTTTTAGGGTGGCCGACATTCGGACGATGAGTTTCCAAATCTGGTAATATCTGCGAGGCATAAAAATCTCCGTGCTTTTGCACATATAATCCTGTTATATGTTTTTGTTAATTGAGAATTAATTGATACCATGTTCAGTATAGCCATTTTCTCATTTCCTCTACATAAGTTGATGCTTGATAGACTTCATAGGTGTTGTATATACCTATTCTGAAGCCAATAGGCGTGAGCGAATGATTATCAGTGTAAGTTACCAAAATAAGTAATTCATCTCGGAGTCCGAATGTGGCGCCACCAAAGAATGATTTTTTGCGACACTGCACTAAAGAAAAGAGACTGTCCTATGTACGAAGTGTATAATGTATTTTTACTTATAGCCTTTATTTTTAAGCAGTACTACAAGCTAATAAACGGCGTGAGGACACTGTCTACAGCGATGGAGTGGTAGTGCCGATGGGCGGGAGGGCGTCTAATTTCCCGGATCAGACATTTGATCCGGGGAGGCGCCGTGGGACAGCACAATGCGAAAATGCAAAATGCAAAATCAGACCTGATACCGCTCGGCAACCGTAGTCGGCAGATGTCTCTGGATTATCCTCTCCGAGATGTATTGGCGCAAATTCTGCCGCCTCAGGCTCAGGGTGCCCGGTGTTGAACTTGGAGGTGAGAGAAACAGGCATCATGGTACGTGACACATGGCGGAGAAAGGCCGAAAACGGGCAGGTGTGTCATGATCGCTGACATATCGGCGCGCTGAGCGTTATGGAAATCATGTGAAATCAGAACAAAAAACATCGCATCGTCTACGTAACACGCGAAGAAACCTCACACATCCCGCTAGAGTCGGAGTCGTTCACACAGCGGCTCAAAATCGATTGCATCCATGAGGATCACATCCGCTATATACACCAGAGCGCCGTCCTCTCGCCTGCCTTGTTCAACGTTGTTCTCCGCGCCTTACATCGTTGCGCCACACCGACAATCCTTCCCATTGTTCCGTTCGACTGCACATGAATGTCCTCGACTGGGCGGCGTCGGAGTCCAAGTCGAACATTTTTTTGTTGCGACTGGTGGACCACCCTCTCCTCGCGTGGCTTCGCTGGAACACTGGATTTAGCATGGACATCATCCGCGTCGGCTTCAAGTACTCTGTCGTAGGGTCGATAGGTATCCTGCTCGCGCTCGTCGGCCTTAGCCTGGTCAGTCACACGAGCTGCTCCTTGACTGTGATTTCTGATGCGCTCCAGAGCATCCTTTCGGCTGCATTGAATCGTGCAATTCCAGCAGCCTTAGTACAGCCGCCGGTCAATCCGCGGGAAGGTGTACGACGGCCTAGACACTCCCGGGTCTCTGACGTCTCAGCGACATCTCAATCCTCTCAGTCCGAGTTGCGTTCGCGTCTCCCAGTCGCGACACCGCACACACCGCGAATAGTGATAGAACCTGCGGATGCGTCCACCGCCGTTTCGGACGTTACTTCAATCCCTACATCGTCCGCGAGCTCCTCTGCGCTTCATCAGCCGCTGGCTCATGACTCGCTAGAAGAACGCGACATTCCTAACGCATCAACTCTTGAAAAGACTCATGCCCGTCATGATGAAGAGCGCCACAGGGAATCCCGTCGGCCTTTGTCCGTCAAACGTTTGGCAATAGCGTTGGAGCAGCGTAAGAAGCTCCTGCGGACGCAGAGCCTCGCCGTTACCGGCACTGCGTCGCAGGCTCTCTCCCTCGGCACCTCTAGTGGATCGGCCGGCGCGTCGTCGTCACGACAGCCACTTGCCGGCATAACAGAGAGTAAAGATGTGGGCAGAACAGCAAGTGCGCCACACGACCTTGGTAAGTTCTTTCCGCGATTATTTCATTGTCTATGCCGATGTGTATTGCCCTCACAGTCAAGGCCAAGTTCCTGCCACGGAAACAGCATAGCGCGCCGCCAGATAAGCGGATAGCTTCCGTACAGCGGACTGATCCGTACGGAGCACCGTACTATTTCCCCACTCCAGGATCCCCTCAAGCTGCGGACTACGTTCGCCAAGTACGGTCTGGTCGTTCCCCGAGTAACGCACCAGCAGGTCATGTAACATTCGAGCAGCGCCTCGAGCCATCAAACAAAGGCAAGTCACCCATGACATCGGCAGGGTCACCCCAGTTGGATCCCCCGAGGCCCGCACACTCTCGCACGCGTTCCGAGGATCGCATCGAGCGTCGTGCATCGCTCGACTCGCCCCTGCCGACGACAAAATCCACGCGCCGCAAGTCGTGGCACGTCATGTCTAGACTGTCTGCGACGGAGGAGACGGCAGAGGCGGAAGACAACGTGCCCGCGCGGACAGGGGGCGCACCGCTGAGCTCGCAGCGGTTGAAACTGGGGAAATCACGGAGGTACGCTTTTGCCTTTTTGCGGTGGGTAGCGAAGTCGGGTCTGATGTAGGTATTGGTCAGTTCCCCTGCGCGTTCGCGGCAGCCCTCAGTCCCTTCTTCTCCCGTGCTCTCATCCTCAGAGGAAGTGTCTTCGCCTGTGCAAGCTTCGCCTAAAGAGCCCAAGCCGAGCGCGCCCGGACCTCCAGATCAGCCAGCCCACAAACGACTATGGCGCTCTCTTCAACATCGACGGTAGTCGCTCGCATCACCTCGTCGAGCCTCCATCATCTAGGTACAGTCTTTATCATTATAGCTCGCCTTCACCGTTGCACTCCCACCCCGCTCATTCATTAAGCTGTGTATTGTACGTTACGAGTCCTGTAGATAGTAAGTATCCTACCGCATCCGTAAAAGGCACCCCCCTTCGCAGCTGCGTTGTGTATAGCAGTTGTACTTCATCTGAAATGTTCAATGAATGTGAATTTGATGCTACATCATGTATGTCTTCCGCTCGTCGACTCTTCTCGAGGTAGTGTTGCCGCAAGGTAAGGTCAAGGTCACCTCACGGTAGCGGAGTTTGTACCTTGACCTACCTCACGGTATTCAAGGTGGTGTTCAAGGTGACCTCACGGTGGGCGTCTATCCCAGCTGGGTGCTCTGCCGACACCGGTCCCTGCTTTCAGGTGGCAACGGGCGTTCTGATTGGCCAGATTTGTCAGGAGTACTCGATTAGGAAACTAACATGTAAACAATACTATCGCTGTGTTGGCATATTTTATTCGAACTTTGAAAGCCGCAAGCACTAAGTGAATAAGACAATGGCATCTGACCATAGTGATACATAAGATTCACTCTGCCTAAGTATATGACACGACGCGCTCTCACAAGTCCCGTCGTGAACGGTGAACGTGATCACTCCAAGGCAGCCCTTGCCTGACGCCACTACCGTGAACCTTGATGTGACCGTGAGGTACCGCACGGTCGTCTTGCCGAGTTGCCGTCAAGGTAAGGTGCACCTTACCTTCAAGGTACCTTACCTTGCGGCAACACTAGTCTCGAGGTGCGGCACTCGCGTCGCGCCTCGATCATGTGATCTACGCGTTGTGGTTCGGTTTCCGCCACCGTTTCGATTCTGACCATAACGACGCCCGCACTCACTCACATCTGGCCGACCCTCCTGGACGAACACCGTGAACGTTATTTCCCGCCATGTTAGCGGTGACTACAAGTGAGGCGATCCTGGTAGTCGACCATTCCACCCTTAAGCGGGCACCATCCACGGTGTCTCCGTCGTGTTCCCTGGATTCATGCCCAACCTGTATTACTTGGTCTCCGGATAATGGTTCTCTCTTTCTCTCCACTACAGCAGAGATATTCAGGTATGACTCAGGCGGTAATATTCTCCAGACCGTGTACTCTGGCCCGGGTCCCATAGCATCTCTGGTCAGTAAGGACCGCGGCAGCACCGTTATTTTCAGTATCGGGCAGCAGGTCCATGTGCTCGAAGGGCATACCAGCAAGACTACGCAGACATTTGACTCGCACAAAGCCCCGGTCACGTCGCTCGCGTTGTCGAACGACAGCAGCCTCCTCGCAACGACGTCCGCGAGTGCTGTACACGTGCATAACCTCACTCATGGGTCGCACATCGTTCTTCGGGGAATCCCCACGAGCGCGAGTGCGATCACTACATGCTCGTTCCATACGCACTCGCGGACTCGTCTCCTCGTAGCTGCCGGGACGCAGCTTTTGGTGTACGACACGACTCGTCCTTCTGGCCCTATCAAGACGATTCCTCTGAGCAAAGAGAAGTCAAACGTGGGAGACGTTGTTTCGGTAGTTAGCAGTCCGTTCAGCAAGACGCTCGTGGCCGCCGCGACCAGCGGCGGCTTCGTCAGCCTGATCGATTTGGACAAGGACAAAGGGTGAGCAATACAAGGCGACTGGAGTTCAGTGGCTAATTGATGCTCTAAGGCTTTGCCGTACTGTATCTTTGCATGTTCCACTGACGTCGCTGGTGTTCTCGGCGGAGGGAGCGACGCTGTATGCTGGTACCGAGAATGGGAAGGTGCTCGTGCAGGACCTCCGCACTCTTGACAAGCCGCCTAAATCTATCAATGTTAGTGAAAAGGGAGACCGGGTTGTCTCAATGGCCATGCAGGTACATTTTATCCCTGGCTTTGATCTATCGTGGCCTGAATATCTCATTCGTTCTTAAAGAAGAAGTTGAAGCCTGACGAAGTATCCACTAAAGCCAATGCCAACCTTGCTGGTAAGCCGCTCGTACAGCAAGACGTCAACAAGAATCCAACAAGGCGCACATCTGGGTCGACCGGACCAGAGCTCAAGGTCGCGGTAACTAAAACTAAGACCACATCACCAGCTGTAGCTCGAGTCTTTTCTGGCAAGGGGACACCTGTGAAGAACCGTGTATCGTCTCATGGGTCTCCGCGTCCGACTCGGGCACGAGGGGCGGCTCCGATCTCACCTGGCGTCAGAAAAGTTAGCGCTGGAGGCGTGATGAAGAAAGTCTTCTCACCTCCCAAGGCGCCAGTAGATCGAGGCGGACATGCAACGCGTGATGTGCCAGATCTCAATATGTCTGGTCAGTGTTATCAAACATCATGATGTTCATCACCTGACAGGCCATTGCAAATGATAGTACGCATAGAGAATCTACTCGATCTTCCGACGGCAAACGCCAAGGAGAATGTCGCGCCCATAGGAGGTGCATCGGAGCCCTTTTCAGTAGCTGGAGGATCTGCCGCATCCTTGGGAGTGTCGCGTACGTCGTCGCGCGCGTCTCTGTGCACAGATGCCAGCAAGACGAGGACCCGCACAGCATCGTCGAGTCGCCCCTCTGCCTCAGCGTTGTCTGTTACATCAAGACTACGCTCTGCATCGGGAAGCAGTGCAAGCGCGTCGCATTCTGCAAATACGGCAGGGAGAATAACTAAATCGTCCATAGAAGCTGGGGTCACGTCGCGGACCACATCCCCAGCTCCGCCAGTCCCTGTCATTCCTACCGCGTATAGGCCCAGCGAAGGACGACGACAATCGCTCACACCGAGTCCGGATTTACCTGATGTGGACTTGGATGCACCGGTCACTCCTGTACCTGTGAGAAAAGGTAAAGGCAAGGAAAAAATGGATGGCATGGGAGTGCTGGGCCTCGGAACACCGGAGGTAGAAAGATGGGTACAGGCAGGACACTTGAAAGAACCTGAGGAAAGAGGTGCAGGCACGTATGAAGGCAAGAGGGTTGGCTTTGCGACCCAAGAGGGTGATCACAACGAGGATCGCCAAATGCACTCAGATGCTGAAGATGATGTTGAAGAGGTCGAGGTTCGCCGTGGTTTGGCAGGTGCCAAAGACATGGCGATGCAAATATCTCCGCGACGACCCCTGCCCGGTGGTTCATCTAACTGGGCACCGGTCCCTTCTCCGTTACGGAACCTTGCGAACCCACATCCTAGTTCTCCTCGAACTCATGCCGCGGCCGACCTCCTGCAGACGCTACTGCGCGATGCTATGTACGACTTCCGGCAAGAGACCCACACAGAGCTTGTAGGGTTGCACTTGGATATGCTCAGGATGGGCCGCGGGCTGCGAAGTGAGTTGCGCTCGGTGGTAGATGAATTTCGGGGAGAAATCTCAACACTCCAGGAGGAAAATAGGCGGCTGCGGGAGGAGAACGAGCGGTTGAGGAGAGGATACTGATAGAGGCTGTATCATATTGTATGAATAACCAACTATGAATCCTAAGATTGTTTAAACTGCTCCTCGATTCGTGCGCGCGATGCGAGCTCGTGACCTAACGCGACTGTAGGGCGTCACGGTCACGCACGCGTTCATGGAGGTTCATGGGCTTGGCCAAGCCCCTGTCTGCCCTGACCAGTTACCGCGTACACTGGTGTTTGTCTGGACGATCTTCATACCCTTTCTCTGTGGAATTTTGGCTCCCTATTCTTGTATTCCTAGACCTCCTTGCTTTACGACATGGTTCTAGGCTCGCCAGCGGGGAATGCAACTGACAAACTCGTCTTCTGGAGTGGACCGGAGACGACCATTACAGCAGATAATCATGCGCCTTCGCACGACAGTATAGGTGATGACGAAGAGGACATTTCCATGCCAGAATCAGAGAAGGGAGAGTCGATGTATGTCACTCTCTTCGAAGGTTCGTCTCCCCTCGCCTGAACTGCTAGGTGCGCTCACAAAATGCTTAACAGACATGCTGAGAACAGTCCTACTCTACGAGAGTCACCTGTTCCCACCAGAAGAAATAGCATGTATGATGACATACTCGAGATTTTCCTGTGTGACCCTTTCATGCTTCACTTAAAAAGTCCGTTCTGAGTTGTATGCTAGATCGAGGGCGCTATCTCTTCATCCGTTTATGCTTGCGCAAATCTGACAGTTGGTTCCGACTCAACAAGCTCAAGTATCAGACAGAACTTGGTAACCATCTTGTCAACACCATTGCGGAGCTCTGCGGCTCTTCTACAACTATGTCCAGGAGTAGTCCACCACATGTGGAAGTCAAGATCGAGGAAAGAGATGTGATTGATCTTACTGGTGACAGTGAAGATGAACGAACAGTACCTGAGCCTTGTAAACCTTCTGAGGAGGAGCCTGGACTGCATCAGGTCGCCCCAAGCTTGGCTGAAGACGAAACTCATGCAGACCTGCGCTCCTTGCTTGAATGTCTTGGTTTGGATGAGCTCAAGGCTATTGCGAAGCAAATGAACCTGAAGACAAGCGGTCCCGGTGCTCGGGTGAGGATTTCAGGATCATTCACTACCAAGCAATGTTTATATGTTCCCTCAGCGAGACGACTTGATCAATGCGCTTCTCTCCTCGTCGTCGACACAATCCACCTTACCATTTACTTCCAAGACATCGCTCTCTACCAAGGGAAAAGGGACTGGAAAGCTGCATTCGTTTACTCAGACAACGCTGACCTTTGGTAGTCGCAAAACCCAGGCCGACAGGCTGCGTGAGATTGTCACGAAACACTTAGGTAGGTTCAAATTTTTGAAATAATATTTTCCCGCGCGTTTCACGGCAATATTCTCAGGGAAATGCATCAAGATCAAGGGAGATGTGATTAAAATCTTTCGTCGTGTTAACCTCATCTATTTTCGCAAGTTCGTCTGCTAGGCTATGATTTCCGCTCTTGTCACTGATGTGTATCGCAACAGCACACAGTTTACAACGTCGCTCCTCACCCCATCCATTCTCTCGCGAGCTAATAAGCGTTCTTACGCTTCGTACAAATACACTCGGACTAAAATGATTTGGCCGGAACGTAACACCCTCTTAGCATACGAGGAAGCCCTCGAGCTCGAAGCTGAGGTGGACGCCCTCCTCGAAGGTCCAGGGACTGGCACTGTGGTCTCTCGTGGACGTTCAGCGACGAGTAAGACTCCGGGTCCCTCTACACATGGATTGAAGACCCCGGTTAGACCTAAGGCTGGGGACGGCAGTGACGGCGACGTTTGCAGGGGGACTAGGAGTAGTACAAAGGCACGAACGAAAGAGAACAGTGACATGCATCCGGATACACTAGATGAGGACTTAGGTGACTCATCTTCGGATAGTCGCCGTAAGCAGAATGCCCGGCTTGTGAAGGATATTTTCGATCTCGTCTATCCACGATGGCAAGACATGATGAAGGTCAAAGGCGAAGAAGGAGGCAGAACCCAAGGGCTGGAGCGTTTCGAATGTGGTATGCTGAACCTCTTATGCTTTGTTCATGTACTCGTTTTCTCATGCCGTGGGTATTTAGGGCATATTCTTACACGAGTCGTATGCAAGGGCACGTATGCGTTGGGGGTATTGAAGGACTATACGAAGGAGTTGGAGGTCCTCGAGGAACTACTGTCACAACGAAGATGGCGGAGGGGTCGTCGTGGAAGATGGCACGAACGCCGAGCGCTAATACTCATGACACACCTAGGGAAGGGCGAGAAGATTTATCGTCGAGCTTTAGAAGCTGTAACAGAAGCTCTCATAGACGACGATACGCATGTTGGTCAGTCAAAATACCATGGTTTCACCGTTCTTAAACTTACAGGCGTGAAATCAGTTTTTCGCCCGAAACTCGAGCGCAGGTTAACGACTCTCGAGAAACGTCTCAAAATACCGGAGACCGAGCGGCATGTCTGTGAAGGCAAACTTGATAAGGCAGAGCAGATATATATATCCGGTGTGCGGGTGTACCACCGGGCGACCAGCCTATTACTTGATCGATCGTGTCGCGTCAATAAACTGATGGGAGACAAGTCGGGTCTCACTCAGACATCGCTTCCTTGGAGCCTGGAACTAGAAGAATCTCCACAAAAACCATCAACAGATGTACGTCTGTGCACTATTCTTTTGCACTCAGTTTGATATTAACGTTTGTAGATCAAGGACAACACTGTCCAGAAGTCTACAGGGAAATCGATTTGGATAGGCCGTGGTGATGAGGAAGTCAATGTCGAAACTCTGGCTTTGCAGTATTATGAGGATCAAAACTATAAAGGGTGCGCCAATAATTAGTTATCTTGTGGTGTAGGATTTTACTGAAACATAGGTGTAGCTTTCACTGCGAAGGGCGTATTGTCACCACACTTTTCGGTCTGCTCTTCTGGGACGTCATCTTTGCAGATATTCCCGGAGCCTTTGAGACACCATACCAATCTGCACCGCTTGACATCGCAGAGGACACATTTTATTTCTCGCGCAAGGACCTTGCCGACAATCTCCTTGATAAAATAAATTCAGGATTCGCCGAGCGGATCTTGGAGCGCGTTTATGACGAACATGCTGAAAAGAAAACATGGTGTGTCGGTGTGCGCTGGGACATATTCCAGAAGGATGACTTGAAGGAGATCGTTAGGGTGAGTTGTCGCCGAACCCACAATTGTCCTCGATCCAAATGCTGATCAATCATCGTTCTGGTGTAGTGCCTCGGCGGCCCGGCGTTGGCAGTAATATGTCGGCTGTTATGTGAAGACTATGCTTCTCGCGTCGGAGGTGTACCAGATTTGATTATCTGGCAAGCTGAAACAGGAAAATGCAAGTTCGTTGAGGTCAAAGGTCCAGGCGACAAACTCCAGGAAAATCAGAAGGTAATTGGCAATCCCGCCCATAGTATCAAACTTTCCTTGACCTTGCGGATAGGTATGGATAGATGTACTACTTCCAAGCTGGCATTGAAGTAGAAATCTGCCATGTCTTCGAGAAAGGGTCCAACCCTCCCAAGAGCCAGAAGGGCAAGAACAATAAAGGCAAACGAAAGCGTCCATCGTCCGATACTGACTCCGAAGGACCAATGGTTGAGTCTGAGGATGAATCAGAAATCGATTATTCGCAGCTCGATAAAGGTGCCGACGTCGGGGAAGAGGGCATGCTGCCCGTCACCCCGAAGAAATGTCCTGACCGGAAGGCCAATCGTATGGAAGTTGTCATCACGTCGTCTCCAACGGATATGTCTAGATCCCCAAGGAAGAAAAGAAGAGTTCTCTCACCTGAAGTGTAGAATTATCGGAGCCTCTGTTGCTTATTCTTATTGCTATTATATGCTGTATTATGTCCAGTGCTGAATCATGTAAGACTAGTGAACCCCGAGAAGTTGTGACATGTTATTGCGGAACTTAGTTGCACTTGACGCATAAATCGTAGACAAGCTGCAGCCTTCCCTATGCGACGGTGTCTTCCCAGTCGTGCTCTCAGAGGCCAATTAGACGTTGAATGACAATATGTAGCCTGTCCAAGAAAGCCATCGCCAGTCAGGTGTTGCGTCCAGACCATTTGAAGCTGCCAACCGTCGATTGCAAATCACCTGTATCGCCCACTGATTAAATACATAGGGAAAACGAAATCTTCATCGCTGCTGTGCTTGTGGATCAACGATAGCGTTTGCTACGAACAACTTCACCTCTAATTTCGACCACTCCTCTGTTCCTCTTCCAGAGTCTTATGTTTGCACCATCTCACCTGCGACATGCGTTCACCGGTTTACTGCTAGATGTGGCTTTGGACGAGCATAGCTCAAATACGCGTACGAGAGACGGACAAGGACCGACCGGCGACTATGCAATATATCGCCGGAAGTCAATATGGCCTCACAACTAAGCTGATCAGAACATTCAACGTTCAACGTTCACATGCTCAGGATATCCGGATCATCGTAAACATCGAGTATCAGTCGTTCATCGTCGTCTGGTTTGGCCTATTCAACGCAACTTTGAGATGCCTTTGGATCCGAAAGCCTTTACTCATGCCATATTCAAATGCCAATAACGTTAACGGTGTTCGGTTCACGCAGGATCAGCACCCGGCGTCGGCGGGTGGCATTCCCGGGGTACAACTAGGTATGGCATTAACAGGTTCACAGTTCTTGTCTCACGAAGTACCGGAGCCGCTCTCTCTCCGGCTCTCTTACACGAATATGACGCAAGTTGTACTATTCTTTGCAAATGCGACCTCAGGCGAGCCAACGTGATACTACATGTACAAGGGGCTGATGGCGAATTTACTTCCATATCATTCCCATTGTCAGTAGTTCAATTGACTGTTGGACGTATGATATCAGCGCGCATGCACATGCGAGGTTCTGCGGGGTCATTGTGCGCGTTTGGCATGGCTTATAAGGGTGCTGTCCCTCCCCTCGCCTCGAGAGGATTTTCTGGCAGTGCAGTCTCAGATCCCTCAAAGACAACGCTAGAGATGTCGGAGTCGGCAGGCGTCGACCAAATCTTGGAGAACAAGTAGGTCGTCCAGTCTTTTAGGGTGCTGACGTGCTGGTATGGCTGACCACGGGACATATCAGCTTGACAGGCAATTATTTTCAGATCGGGGCTGCCAGTGCGTGCTTCCCTTCTGCAAACGTAAACCAAATTCATGGCTCATGAGATTATCAGTTCTCATATTTTATGAACAAGTTCTGACTATCGGAGAAGAGATCCAATTGATACAGCGTGGAAAATGGACTACCACCGTCCTCCTCGTTCTCAATCGACTGAACTTGATCGGACTAATGGTCACCGTATGCCTATCAGTTCTCCCTTGGGATACAGTATTGGTGTGTTATTCTTTTCGCTCGTTCTGTCATCCAGTTGCCAACCATCTGTTGTAGAGGTTTGTTAGGTCAGAGATACATTGCTGCGACCCGCGTCTCATCCATGATCGTACAGTTGTCAAGTCGTACAGTACATTTTCTCGTCCTCTTTTGTCATTTCTACTATGATAGCCGCTGGTGAGGTCCTCTTCAAGAGGATAATTCTTGTCCACTCATGAGTTAGCAGTGGTTGCTACGCTTCGTGTATATGTCGTAAGTTGGTGCAGCTGGCAACTCTCACTGCCCGTCCTGGCGTTAGCCTTGGTGCCAATAGGCACAAATATAGTCAGTCTTGTTCCTCGTCAGAAAGTCCGGGTGCCAAATTGTGACTTGACAGTTCCTTGATGCTCGAGTGGTATTCAGTATGATGATGCTACCGCAACTTCCACTCTGCACAGAAGAACCGTCTATTTCTCAGGGTAAATATAACACGTGCGTGCCTGTTCCTTGTGTCTTTTTCATGCATCCGCTGATAAACACTAATCTCTCGTCCCAGACGTAATTCATTCCTTTAAGCTCTATGCAGATGTTCTTTTCAGAGCTAATAGCTCAACATTTAGTCACGATAGCGACTCGTACATGTGTCATTGCATCTGATATTATAGTCTTTGCTGTAACCTGGCATCGTTCATTCAAAACGGTACGACCATTGTCACGTAAAAGCTGGTTCAACAAATCAATCACAACAGTTTTGCTTCGAGACGGTGCGTGCAACAACCACAGAAGCGTCCTGTTTGAGATTATTGATGCTCGGATCGCATGTTTACAGGGATTTTGTATTTCGTGTATGGGTGACATACATTCTCGTTGACAACAGCTAAACTGCACACATATCTAGGGCACTCTCGCTGGTGAATGGTGCAGATATACTCGCTGTTCTGACAGACACTGTATGTCCTCTTCGAAACTTATGCCACCTTGATCAGTCAATCGGAGATGCCATTCGCAGATAATCGGGAATATGGTAGTGTTCATATCGCCGTTCGTACGCCCTAAGTCGCTCTCTTTCATAGACTCACTGGACGTGCAGAATATCATCAATCCTCATTACTCGGTTTTTATTGAACATCCGTGAAGCTACCGGACATGTAGATGTCTCGCCTCTATCTTCATCCGGACATTCGGGCATCGCTACGCCTTCTTCTTCCCAGGTCCCTACCGTGGAGTTTGCCGTCCGCATGACTGATACCCAAATTCTTGGTCAGTATAGCCCAACCGCTAGCGGTGCACACCATGACACCTTTGAGACGGAACCATGGATCGAACAGGAGTTGATGGAGAAGGATTTGGCGGAGAAAATTGAGTAGGTGATTGATCAATGTTCACGGTGCGTATCCTATAAGGCGTCGGGTGAAGCTCTTGGCAATAACATATGTGATCAGGAGGCCTTCCTTCTTGGAGGCACACTGGCCTATCCGTTCTCTGGATGCGTGGGCATCTTCCTCCACATTGCACACCCTTTGGAGTCCGCTTTTCTTGGTCGATCTGAAATCTCTATTTAGGCTGAGATGCATGAAGCTCGGACTTTCGTACGACGCTATCTTCTCTTCCTCGCTATTAAGCGCTGTACTTGCTTGTTCGAGCGGACCATAATCTCTCCCGGTTTCCAAAATCCCACCGAGACTTACACATTATGCAGATAACTTAAATATTGGCGTCTGAGATGACCACTGTCAATGACGCTGCCACACACATTTTGCGAGTATTGAGGAAGTTGGACGGATCTTCTGCTCGACGTCGCTACTACCGTTGCTGCCAATCCACCGCAGTGCCAAATTGGAGAGTTAGAATTTATGACGGTTGAATATACATGCAATGAATATTTCGTATCCGGAGAATTTTCTTGCATTAGACAAAATCCTTTATGGCAGTTCTCGTGCGAGGCTGCGAAAATTATAAAGGTGCAATCGAACCGTGATTGAACCCATCTCACATCATACATGTACCTCTTATACGGGTATCCTGACGCAGGTTTCACCGGTTGGCACTGCAGCTAAAAGTCTCTCTAGCAGAGCGGACAGCACAGTGAACCCCTCGGGTAGGACTGAACACACTGCACGACAAAAGGACCAACACCCGTACTTTAATATAATTCGATCATGGCTTACATACAGTACGTCTATTCTGGTGAACCCTGCGCTCATTCAAGTCGCTTGTAATCAACCTCTCGAGGTTCGAACAGTACGCCTTTGCCCGTCTTCTCCCATTCGTCTGCTCCTTCATTTTTCTTGTACTCAGGAAGATACTCAGCGCGCAGCTTCCTGGTTCGCGCGGTGTCCGTGCCGCCTCGCTCGTCGCGCCGCTTGATGAAATCTTCCGGAGGACCTTGCCCATCGCCCGTGTAGCCCATCATAAGGTTGGGCGGGCCCAGTGGAAGGTCCGGGGAGACATCGACGGCCCAGGTATGAACGGTCTTGCCGTACGTCGAGTAGAACTCGATGATCGCCGGTTGCTCTGCAGCGTCTTTGATAGCATCTGCAGGACCTAATGAGCTCGGGCTAGAGGAGTTGGTGTAGGGCTTACTAGGAACAATATCCTTTGCCTGCATCTGAAGCAGGCCGCTTTCGATCTGTGGTGAGGCGATTTTGATGAGACAAAGTGACTGCATCAATACGGTGACGACAATACCTCATAGGTGTGCGAGTGCCAGTACTTCTTTTCCTCGGCAGGAAGAGACGCAAATACCTACAATTACGTCGACACAATTAGCGTCCGAATGCAGACATGGCTGCTGAGCGGCACCTTATCCGAGACAATATACTCGATGCCGATCAGCTTGGCGTTGGGTTCATCCGAGTCGTAGATAATGCACTGCGAGAAATCTGGGCTTAGGTGGTTGCAGTAGTGGTGAGCTTCGACGTTGCGAGTACGGTCTTGCCTTTATCTCTGGCGGTTAGCGAACATTCTGGTTATCAGTCTGGGGCGTTACATACGAATAGACATGGAATGCGCAGATATGCTGGTGGAGGGCGTTGATGGGCCCGAAGGACATCATCGCCGTCCCAACGGCTTGATAGGGCGCAGAGTGATACAACGATTTCTTCGTTTCAGTGTCCATGTTGTCGATGCGAAAAATAGGTTAATGTCTGGGATTCTGCGAGAACATAGAGGACGACATGCGAGCTTTTATACCCGAGAGACAAACGACATGACAGTGAAAATGCGTCATATTTCCGCCTGAGCTCAAGGACGTCGGAGTCGTCATGTCTCTTGGATGGAGTCCTCAGCCAATGGGTATGCGGAGACAAGAGGGCTAGATGGGTTTACGCCGCCAAGAGCTTTACCGAGGGGGAGTCGGAGAGGACTCGGGCTACTTTGTCAGGACCGTCGGGCTGTGGTAATCAAGTGCCCAAGCACCAGTCCCCTCTTCAGTGAGCAATGCCTTTTGGCCAGCTCCAAGAACCAGGAGCTGATTGAATGAACCAGTACAAAATATATGCGACGTCATGGAAAGACTTGGTTCAGCGATGAGATGGTAGTTGAAGGTTTTGAGTATGCTCACCTGCCAGAACAGGCAAATTTACAGACTACGGAAATACCATTCATACAGCTTATTGCGGCGAGCGAGTATTCACCTGTATTCACTGGCTTCAGCCGATAGATCTAGATATCCCGTCATGTCGCGCTGTCAGCAGCAGTGGACTGGACTTGAACACATGAATTGCGCCGAGCTCAGGATCAGCAGAGAAAGAAACGAATTGCTAGCCCATCACTATGTACGCGCGATTACTATGTACATGTAAGGAGAGGCGTTGATCAGCTCGCTGGAGTTATGTAAAGTCGCTGAGACACAACACCTCCCAAGTGAAATTAAGCGCTCATTACATCAATCATGGGTTAGGGTTAGACGTGTTCTGCTCTTCTTCGCGGTCGTCTTCGACATTGAGCTCGGTCATTAACCTTTCCTTCATCGTCAGAAGTCACCGTAAGTTGTCTATTTCATATCATATATGATTGAGTCTGGTTGTTTTGCATGGAAAACCATCCATAGAGATGGATGCCTGACAGTCTTCGCGGATGCACTTGGCTAACGTCGTCCATTCACCAGATGTCCGCCAGTATCGAGGAGATCCATTCTGACCACTCAGACCATGACCACGACCACTCAGACCACGACGAGGACCCTACTTCCCAGGCTGCCCTCGACAAAATCCAGTCGCGCTCTGAGCGCAAGGCCAGGAAAGCCCTCCTTGGCTTGGGTCTGAAGAAGGTGTCGGGTATCACGCGTGTTACGCTCCGGAGGCCAAAGAATGTGCGCCTCGCGACCTCTGATCGCGTCGTAAACTGACAGTTAGATGTGCGCGCGCCACAGGTGTTGTTCGTGATCGCGACGCCCGACGTGTACAAGTCGCCCAACAGCGACTGCTACATCGTTTTCGGCGAAGCGAAGGTATGTACGACCTCCCAAATCTCACACATCACTGCTCACAGAACCCGCAGATCGAGGACATGAACTCTCAGGCACAGCTCTCCGCCGCGCAGCAGCTTGCTGGCGGTGCCGGCGCGGGTATGCCGAGTCTCGAGAACTCAGGTGCGGGTGGCGACGACGACAATGACGACGACATCCCGGAGCTCGAAGCGGTTGAGGAGGATGGTCCTGTGGATGAGACAGGTGTTGATCCGAAGGATATCGAGCTTGTCGTCCAGCAGGTCGGCTGCTCAAGAGCAAAGGCAGTACGCGTCCTGAAGGAGAGTGGGGGCGATTTGATCAATGCCAGTACGTGTCCAATCTGGTTGAGATTGCCTATGCATATTGATCTAACTTGTTTCGCATCCAGTCATGGCTGCGAGCGAGTAAGCCTGCGTTCTGGATATGCTGTATATTACTTCCACGTTGCTATTGCTTGATATCCAAAACCCCACCAAAGGGGATTTCAGGTACATCAAAACCTGACGCTGAGTGTGCGTTTCTCAACTTCTAGTAACAGCCGGTGTGAGCTTAGAAACAATGACCCGATTCATGTTCAACTCTATTATTATCGCTTCCATCGGCGGAGTTCGACATAGTAATTCGACCTTTCCCAGCCATCCTGTATAATCTCAATACCTCCAGCACCCCCAGCCATATCATCCTCAGTTGTTACGTCAGGTATATTATCTCCAACTGGTGAGCAACCCACGACCAACCCTAGCTGCGTCGCGGCTTCGTGTACCAACTGCTGGAGCTCACCGTGCGCGAACATATGATAATAACGGTTGAATACTTGTGACTGTCCACCTCGCGTCACCTTGAGTCCCACTTTCTCTGGTGATACTGACATCGATTTATCGGAGGTGGTCGCCGTGTCTTGGCTTGCTCTTGCTTTGTTCTGTTTTGTGGAAAGTTGCGATGACAGCACCCATGGAACGAAGACATCTTCTCCCTGCATCGACGCCCCATTCTGCTCGTCGGGGGATTCCGCCTGCCGGGTGGACGGAATATTTCGTTTTGAGAGCTCGTCTTGCTCGATTGCCCACACGTAAATCAGTGCCCGTCCATGCAAGGCAGATATAGATTCTATCAGGCGCTGTTTAAGAACGGTCAGACGCAGCACATTCAAAGGATCCAATTTGCCACCGACAAGGCTCACCTGTACGGCTTCTCTTCGTCTCTCATGAGTCGATAAATGGTGTATCGTCGCGATAGATATAGCGTAGTCCTGCAAACATTGCGGACACGTTTGGCCACGAATCAGCACCCATAAGATGGCAGATGGGACAAGGACACATCGCACGAACGAATGCACCGGCCCTCCATGGCCTGCCCAGCACGTCTCCCAACGCCACCTCCCTGCGCACGTCTCCTGCTTTCTGTGCTATCTCAAGTAAATTTCGACTTCTGTCGAGCCCAACAGTCCAAACGCTTCCCGGACGGTCCAGGGGCAAGGGAAGGTACTTTCCGTTCCCTGTGCCGGAGTCCAGACCAACCCACCCAGTAGGCAGAGAGGAGAGGAACTGCGCAATAATGGGCCATGGCTATAGATGTCGATTAGGATATTATCACCCTGGAGTAGCTGACTGGGAAGGTCTCTTACTTTGTATCGGGTGGATGAGAAATGGGGCGCTATTTCGTCGTAGACGGAGTGCACATGCTCATCCTCGTACTTTTGAGGGTCGTCTGACACGATCACAGCAGTAACAGCAGCAGGCATAGCTGATTATTCCAATCGATGAATAAATTATAGTTTTCCCTTTTCAATGCTACAGTAGGCCCAGATACCATAGACAGAGAGATGGTGGTGAGAGGTAAAGCCGCGTCTAGCGTTCCCTCAGTGGCCCGAGTCGGTGTACCCCATCTCCTCATCCAGCAATTCACGAAACCGACTGCCATTGAATGGAGGAAACGGCACCAGCTTAGAGTCGTCCAGCGTCTCAATAGCTTTCGGTAGGTCGCTAAATGCGTGGCATGTGGGTCAGAAGCTCTTGGCGGGAGAAGACGGTGGTACTCACGCGATAGTGGTTGTATTCAAATGCCCCAGCGAGCCCAGTGCCGTTGCCAATTCTTCCTGGTGGTTGTCTAGCAATGTTGGGTTGGGAATGACAATGAGGGGTTTCGCGAGGCGGAGGACATCGAGGATGGTTCCCGATCCTAGACGAGTAGATGCTGAGCAGGCGGGATCAACTCGGTCAACGTCAATCATACCCGCATGGCTGATGACCAGATCCGCTTTTTCGTATTCTTCTTGTAAGGAAGGCTTGAACTTCCACACCTCGATGTCTATTCCGCTCTCTGTCCGCACCAACTCCTCATCCTCCTGCTCAAACCCACTGGCATCAAATTCGGAATTGCCGCATTGTACGACTAGTTTTGAGTAGCCCCGTGATTGCAGGGCGTCGAGCACAGAATCTGAGAGGACAGCCTGAACGAGGGAGTCGAATCTAGTCGAGCCAACCGTCACAAAGACGTGTGAGCGCGTGCGTGGGGATGACTCGGTCACTGATTCAAGGGCTTTGGGTGGGCTGAGAGACATGGCATCCTCAACCTTGCTCCTTACGCTCTCAGCTGTATAAGAGCCTCCGTTCCGCTTGCACCGCATCTGATTTACTTCGTTCCCCTCGCCGGCGCTACTCAACATGGGCTACACGCTGTGTGTTCTAGGTCATTCCCCCATGTACCTTACGCCTTGCGCCCGCAGCTGACAGGCAGCTGACTAGGATGCGGGACGATGGGCGTGGCCGTGCTATCGGGCGTACTGGCCAGCTTGGACGCTAAAACTGCAGCCGTTCCCATTGCGCATGCAAAATGGGAGTCTCACACGCCCGGTACGACAACTCCCCGTGAGCTGGAGGACGAGTCGCTGCCATCGCGTTTCCTCGCATGCGTTACCCGAGAGGAGAGCGCCAGAAAACTCCGAGACGTCTTCTCCTCTCCCAATTCTCTCGGATATAGAGTGGAGGTGCTGAAAGCGCAGAATGTCGAGGCCGCCCGGGAATCGCATGTCGTGCTCTTATGGTCAGTATCGTTTGACGTGAAGTCCGTTCACCGGGAGTAAGCCTCACCGTTGCTGCCGTAGTTGCAAACCCCAGCAGGCCGAGGTGATCCTCAATGAGCCCGGGATGAAGGAGGCGTTGGATGGCAAGCTCTTGATCAGCATTCTTGCGGGAGTTACCATTTCTCAAATCACGGCCTGGGTACTCCCTTCCACAAAAGTGATCCGGGCGATGCCTAACACTCCGTGCAAGGTCGGTGCGGGCTCAGGTCGTGTGAGCGGTCTAACTTTGAACCTTGCCTATCTGGTGCATAGATCCGGGAAGGCATGACCGTAGTCAGTATGCTACCGCCCTCTCCGACACTCGAGTTGGACCGCTCGATTATCCTGAACATCTTCTCGTCGATCGGGCGCTGTCGCTTCCTAGAGGAGAAGCATTTCGATGCGTGTACGGCGCTCTCAGGCTCGGGTCCTGCGTTTGCTTGCATTTTCCTCGAGGCAATGGCAGATGGTGGCGTCATGATGGGTTTGCCTCGCGCCGAGGCGCTCGAATTGGCCGCACAAAGTAGGACAATCGAGTCTGGAATTGATGCGTTTGCAGCTGACCGCATTAATCTTGATATGTAGCGCTGCAGGGTGCTGCTCGTATGACTCTGCAAACAGGCATTCATCCCGCACAGCTCAAGGATTCAGTTACAAGTAGGTGCTTCCTTTCCACCGTGATGATACCCCACACTGAAGTTTGCACCTGTGGTAAGCTCCGGGTGGCTGCACAATTGCTGGTCTTCTGGCCATGGAGGATGGGCGGGTGCGGTCGACCATTGCTCGTGCCATTCAAATTGCGACAGAAAAGGCCACTCAACTGGGTCAACCAGCGAAGCACTGAAGAGCTCTTGCACAAAATCATTTCACAGCCAATTTCTGAGCACATATATATGATTGCATATCAGCGAGACCACTGGGCAATAAAATACACCTGTATTGTAGCATATAAACATGCGAAAATCTAACTAGACTGCTTTTCACATTGGAATGGATGAATGTCACCGTTAACTTTATTCGATCATCCTCACAAAAGGAGATCGCCAAGGTAGCGGGTAATACATCCTGCGAAAGATGCACATATCCTTCTTGCTCCCATAAAATGAGGATGTACGTTTGAGAACATGAACGTCACCCAGAGTGTTGGGGAGCGAGTCCAATACTATGGTCCAGAAAGACCCATATGATGTCCTAACCGGCGAATCACGACAAAGAAGAGATATATTGCGAACTAGAGAATAGATCGTAAGCAACTGGCAGAAATAAGTAGGCAGGCACTCACCGGATCGTACTTGCTACAATAGCTGTAGAACCTCAAACTTTGGACAACGTTTCATTGCCGATATAGCATATATCCCGCGTGTGAACCACTCCCTGCATGTACGAGTAGTCGAGGACTGGCTCGCGAAACCATAGGGTTAGTGAAGGGAGAGGCAAAAATAAGCACGGGAAAGACGAAGACGTCGTCGATATCGCTCAGAAGAATGAGCGCCACTCCGTGGGAGACATCGGTGAGACGCTAAAGTGAGAGAGCTTTCCAGAACAACAGCAAAGACAAGAATCGATGACTATCGGGAAGGAGACATGCATGCAAAAATAGATTGTCCAGTAGAATACAAAAGGGCCTGTGAATTTCAGTCAGCGCGTTATTCGCATGCGGACAGAGACGACTGACCAAAAACCACGACATAACTCTCCAGATCACCGGTCTATGACACAGGAAGGTTAATGAGAAAGCAGTCTTGGTAAAGAAAGACAACGTACAGAAATCTAATGTCTCGTCTGCTCGCTTGACGTTTTGCTGGCAGTAAGGGGGAGGGAAGATGAGAATTTATTGCCAACGCGTGAGGTACAAACAAAGCCAAACAACTTACTTTCCACGCCTCTTCGAAGTCGACAGGGAGAACAATATAACGATTCTTGCGTACAGCTACACAATGGGATGAGCCTCACACCATTTACGAACGGCGCAAATAAAATGCGAGTCGTTAAACTTCAGACAAACCTTGTAGTCCAGCAGATTGTACGATTGACGCAATCTCTGCAGACGACAATCGCTCAGGTCTCGAGACGTCTACGAGGAATCCAGTATCAAAACCAGTTGTGCGAATCGATGAAGAATACATACAATCTTCCAGATCTACGTCCGGACCAAGATTCATCTTGTTCGTGGCGGTTTGGAAGATGAGACGCTTCTCACGCCTCGAGGGAAGCGGGAACTCGATCTTACGGTCGAGACGTCCAGGACGAAGAAGTGCGGGATCCAGAGTATCGGCACGGTTGGTGGCCATGATGACCTGCAGGATGCGGTCATAAATACCTCGAAGTGTCATCACATCAAAGGCTCAGACCACAAACCTTGACGTTGCTTCCCTGGTCAAACCCATCCATCTGGTTAAGCAATTCTAGCAGAATTCGCTGCACTTCTCGGTCAGCACCAGTTTGGGCATCGAAACGCTTTGTTGCAATGGCGTCGATCTCGTCAATAAAGATAATGGCCGGTGCATTTTCTCGTGCGAGTCGGAAGACGTCGCGGACCATCCGCGGACCTTCACCAAGATATTTCTGCACGAACTCGCTTCCCACCACACGGATGAATGCCGCGGTGGTATGATGCGCGACTGCTTTTACAAGCATGGTTTTTCCCGTACCTGAGGGGCGCTGTGAGCACCACCACCAGAGATAGCGCGTGATAACTCACCCGGCGGGCCATACAGCAAGACACCTCTTGGAGGGTCAATGCCAATCTTCTTGTATAGATCAAAATGCGTCAATGGTAACTCCACTGCCTCCCGGATCTCCTGCTTCTGCGTGTCCATTCCACCAATATCTTGATATGTCACGTCAGGTTTCTCCTTGTCTCCGACAATCGAAATAGAGGAGTCTGCTTCTGGCGGGAGGATATCGACGAGGGCATTCGAATGTCGGTGCAGTGCAACGGATGAGGATGGCTTCAGGAGCTCGCGGTCGAGCGTAGACAAAATGCGAACAACATAGTTTGAGCCTGTCGTAGAGCCCACGATGCCGGTTTGTTGGTCTATCGGCTCGAGGAACTGGCCGATGACAAGTGGGACGGACTGAATGCGCTTCACCTCCTCCTGCGCACGGATGAGTTCGCGCTTGAGGTTGGCTTGCTCGTCCTTGATATAGCTCTCCTGGATCTCGAGCATCTCCAGATGCCGTGCAAGCTTCTTGTACTTGATGTACAGGTCCTCTTCCTGCAGTTCTTGGAAGAGCGCCGCCTTCTCCGTTACGACATGCTCAAAGGTTGGCTCCTGCGAAATATCAGCATCACTATCGCGCCGACATTTTGTCCACGCACCTGCTTCTGAATTTCAATGCCAATTTCATCCATGACTGCTGCGAATGTCGGAGAAAAATCAAAGTGCAGTGGTTCCAGTCGCGGTACAAGCTGACGCGGCTCGACGCGTTGCAGCACCTATGCTAGGGTTCGTCACATGACTATAGTCCTAAGTGTTTCCAGCGCTTCCCTCGTTTCCTCGGTCGACGGACGCGGACTTGGATTGGAAAGAGCACTGCAACGAGCCATGGCCCACGTTGTGACCCCTCTGGACCAACCGTCAAACTACAAGGATTCCCAAGCACGTCTTGATCGTCAAAAGCAAAACGAGCTCCTTGCGAGGTCGTCAACTCTTTATGTACATGTTCCTGCCTTCGTGCTCCGCCGCGCCCACTGACCTCAGGCCTCTCGTGGCTGTCATAGATTGGTAACTTAAGCTTCTACACGACAGAAGAACAGATCTATGAGATCTTCTCAAAATGCACCAGCCCGGAGGAGGGTGGCGGCATAAAACGTATCATCATGGGACTTGACAGGAATACGAGGTGTGTATATCCAGCCCCTGTATTTTGCAGCGGAAGAGGAGCTTTCAACGACTGCTCTGTGTGTATACAGAACACCATGCGGGTTTTGCTTCGTCGAGTACTACAGCCACGCAGAGGCGCTAGCATGTCTGCGGTACGTCAGTGGGACGAAACTCGACGAGCGTATCATTCGGTGCGACCTCGACCTCGGGTACCGAGAAGGCAGGCAATTCGGCCGGGGCAAAAGCGGCGGACAGGTACGTCGATCCAGCGTACTCCTCGCCTCTTTCACCTGCATGATGTACGCTTTCACCAGGTGCGTGATGAGCACAGACAGGACTACGACCCCGGGCGGGGCGGGTGGGGCGCCCAAGCACAGCGGCTGGAAATCGAGCGGCGCAGAGAGGTGGAGGAGCGGTACGCCGACGCGCAAGACGGTCCTGGGGCCGTCGCCGGCGGTGGTGGAGACTGGAAGGAGGCCGGTACGGCAGATAACCCCCTCAAGCGCGCTCGGTCGCCAGATGACGAGGGGGACAGCGGGCGGACGGTGAGTTATGGTGTCCAACGAGCGCTTATGTGTGAGCTGATGGTCCGATATTTTCCAGGGAGCTCGTGCACGCATGGACGACCCCGACCTCGATTCGCGCATGTGAGGGGCGTTTTTTGCAGTGCTTGTACTATACACGAGATGTATTTCGAGAAGTTGAGCAATACATCAGATACGACTGTCCAGTTTGGCGGTGCGGTTCTGACACGATGCGCACGGCTGCTGTTCAGCATCCATTTTACGTTTATTCTCTGATGAAAAGACACCTCTGCGCTACACTTGCAGAAGATTACAGGTCAGGGTCCCTCACGCATAGGTTGAGACCTCCGTCTTCTTTGGCTCGGATGGGGTATTTTCAGTCCATGTCTAACCCCTCGGATGAGCTAAGGATCCGGGTGGTACTCAGGGTCCACGGTCAAACGTATAATGAGAAGTCGAGAGGCCTTGGTGTGTCCTAGGGTCTAGATCCGTCGATGCACACGTAGACGGACACTCACTCACTTGTCCCAGAGTAGCGGTAAGTTACTCTTACACACATATGTGTTTCGTCATTCCCATTGCACACTTCCATACCCATGGCATGGACTCGGATCTAGAGGGCCCCAAATGACCAACTCAGCAACGGTTCCATCATGCATGGTGATCCCATGCATAGTCTATATCCCTTCGGGGAAGTTCAGGGGGCCCGTCATATGATGAATTACATAGACTTGTATTACGATACGGCGTCCATCCATCCATGAATGATGTATCGGCGCTCTGTCAGCAAGCGGCTTAACCCATACCACTATGTGGTCGAGTCGTGACTCGAGGGGTCCTTCCGTAGGAGGCATAACAGTGAATAAGTGTACTGATTATGGCGCTCAGTAAATGACATGCGCGTGTATCTGGTATCGGGTGCCGTATAGGTCGGGGTTGTAAAATGTCATATGCAGATTGCGCACGAGCCGGTGCGCCTCCGACACCGACGCGAGCCGCACGAAGTGGCGGGACGTCAGGGCGAACCTCTCCGCGCCCCGTCTAGACGCATCATCAGCCTCCGCTCCCCACGAACGACGAAGAAAACACGAAAGCGCACGCACACGTCGATCTTCACCGCCTCCCGCTGGCCGCCCTCCGACCCCGCGAGCTTGTAGCTTTTCAAGAACTCCTGCAGCCCCTCCGGCGTCATCTTCCCCGGCATCCCGCACATCATCACGCAGCGCCCCTGGTGCGCGACGCTGCCGTCGGGGCCCGTCCCGTTGACGATCCCCCGCTCCGCCGCTTCCATGCGGCCCTTGAGCCCGCGCGTGCGCCCCGGGCGGTCAAGGGGCGGGTCGGCGACGTGCGCGGCGATCATGGACCCGCCCACGACGCATTTGTCGAGCGCCTTAACCGCCACGGAGCCGTACGGCGGGTCTGTCACTGTGACCCAGGCGCGGCCCGTGGGCGAGAAGCGGTAGTAGTCGAGGGCAACTGGGCAGAGGTCAGTCGGGTGGGAGGGGTGCGTCATGGTGGGTACGCACTATTGGAGACGCAGTCGAGCTGCCCTCTTGCGCATAGCTTACGGACGTCTGAGGGGAGGGCTGTCCGTGGAAGATTTAAGAGGAGGACGCGTTTGCCCGAGGCATCGTGCGATCGTCCTGCTGTACGGTGCAGAAAGTTCAGTACATGCCGTGCGTCAGACTATGCGCATATGCACGCACCAGCCTGCTGAGCAAGGTTCTGCAGAATGGCTGCGGTGGACTTTTCTGTCCGCCTGGCGACGACACTCGCCATTCCTAGTTGCGACTTTCTTCACCGGCGTCGGCGGTGGCAAATGAGAATCAATGCGTGGGAAAGCGCGGCCCAACGGCGGGGACACTTTCCATGGGCGCCTTGCAGCGGCTTCTTTCGCAACGACGGCGACATACTCACCACACTTGTCTCTGGCAACACAGTCCATTCATGTTTTGGTTCTATCGTTTCCACTGAGGACAGTAATGTACCACACGTATGCGGAAGGACACTGTTTACAGGTGGACCGAATGTGAGAAGTACTCTTAACCTATGGCGACCTCTTCCAGCTTTCCCGTTCCCACTAAAGGGTGCAAACATATTCCATGCATGACTGGTTGGAGGGTCCTTGTCTCATCGGGCGCCTGAAGTGACCTGTTCCTCGGGAGTGCTTCGTGTTCATCGCATACCTGGCAACTCTTCCTGTCTATGCCGTTCCCACTAAGGATGCGAACATATCGCACGTGTGGTGCTTGTTCCCGGAAAGTGTCGCAGTCTCGCTGCGCCGAAGCAGCGTGTAGGGCTTCTGGTCTTGGCTGCTCCAAATAAGACTCGGGATGTTGCTCACGTCGAAGATGCTCCTCCCATGACAAAAAGTCCCGGTGGAAGGTCATCGAAAAAGAGAGTTGGCGTGTCGACCATGAGTTTCATGAGCGCTAGCTGGCCATGGGTGTGCGTAGGCGATCGGCCGAGTGCTTAGGGTGCTCTGGGCTGGACTCGGGACGGAGGAGGACGGAGGGGGCAGCGACGGTCGCCGATCGGTCTGGCCGCGGAGGGTCGAGATGGCGTCGGCGAGTTCGATGAGTTGCCATTTTGGGCGAGTGACGCAATGGGCCGGGGTCGGATGAGCTCCTGTCGCTGAGTGAGGCGGCGTCCACGGGCGAGGTCCGAGTGCTAGAACATTCACAGAACTCACGTCCGCCTTCCACCCATGACTAACCTCTTCCCCCATCCTCCGGTTCCCATCATCCACTGTACCCGGGTTCCCCGTATAAATACCATGTCAGCTTCTCCAAATAGCTCTCAAGCTCCTCAAGTCTCAGTTCCAGACCAGCTACTTCCCCTTCATCTCGGCTGCATAGCCTTTACGATCCTCTAACGTCTACACCCCACTCCAGCATCACCATCAGCTTGCCATGGCCAACCACGCATTGAACCTCAACCCCCCAAACGCTACCTTCCACCTCACCACCCATGGCTCAGATTGGTTGTGGGCCGCCTTCTCCGTCTTTGCCCTCTCTCTTCTCGTTATGATCGTCCTCGACTTCATGGTGAGCTAGCAACCCAAATGTATCCCATTCACCTAGCTAACCACCCTGTCCTCTGCTCCAGCGTCCGCGGGGTACACGTCTCTTCCATCAGATTGCCACCATCGTCCTTGCCACTTTCACCATCGGCTACTTCTCTATGGCATCTGACTTGGGCGCGACCCCCATCCTTGTCGAGTTCCGCGGCCACGGTGCAGCATACCCCACTCGCCAGATCTGGGTATGTTCCGTTTCCACCTGAGAATCCTTCCCTAGTAACTGACCCTCTCCCTAGTATGTGCGCTACATCCAGTGGTTCATCACATTCCCTCTGCTCCTCCTTGAGGTGCTTCTTGCCACCGGCCTGAGCCTCTCGGACATCCTCACCACCCTCTTCATGTCTATCGTCGTCGTCGTCTGCGGCCTCGTGGGTGCGCTTGTCCACAGCGACTACAAGTGGGGTTACTACGTCTTCGGAGTCGCCGCCCTCTTCTACGTCTGGTACGCTCCCTTCGTGTTGACTCTCCTTCCGCGCATCTGACGTCCACCCGTCCAGGAATGTGCTCCTCTGGCACGGCGCGAATGCTGCCTTCCCTGGCGGCGGCGCTCTCCGTCCGGGCTACCTGCGCTCAGCCGGATGGCTCTCCTTCATCCTCATCACGTACCCCATCTGCTGGGCGTGCTCTGAAGGTGGCAACGTCATCTCGCCCGACTCCGAGATGATCTGGTACGGCATTCTCGACCTCCTCGCGGGCCCTGTCTTCCTGTTCCTGTTCCTGTTCCACCTCCGCAGCGTTGACTACGCCGCATTCGGGTTGAGCTCGGGCAAGTACACCGACACGATGGCGCAGCGGGCATGAGTGGGGTAGCATTGGAGACGTCCTCGTTCACCGCCAGCCCCTCTGCCTCGGTCGCTGCAACTGCAGGGAAAGAAAAATCACACACCGTTTTATGCCCGATCTGACGCGCTGCTACGATATCATATGCTGCTTCTTTTGGTCTTTCTAGTTAGAGCATTATAATTCCTTTGCACTTCGATACCGCCCTTTTTGCATTTCATCCTTCGCTGTACGGCACCTTGTCTGGCTTGTATTGCTAGATCCATCCTTACGATTAATCACTCTCCCGCGCTCGCATTGTACAGTAGCACAGCAACATGTAATACACAATTCACTCGCTTCTCATGATGCATAGTGTGTGATTCAGACGCCTTGGACGGAACTGCTAGCTATCGGTAGCGGCGTGTGGTGTATGTGTACAAGTGTTCCATGTTCTATTGTTAACAGCGGCAGAGGTCAATCGATGACGAAGGCCGTGACGATATACATGATTAATCTGAGCAACGTGATACGTTAAGACTAAGTGGTTGAGAAAGTGCATTATGCGTTGTACCCTTGTAAACGCTCGGAATTAGTTGCAAGCGTATTAGCGCGATGTGGTCTATTTTGGTCTGAGATACGCTCGAGAGCGACGATAGCATTGTGCAGGGCGGTCGTTGGGGCCTCTGGTCCGCCAGCTCCATGTGGATCCGCCGATGATAGTCCACTGTCCACCGTTTCAAACGGCACGCCGGAGATGCGCCGCACCACCGGACGAATTGACCCCTAACGCTGCATAGCGTGTCACCGCAAACCAGGCAGCCGGCACGCATATCTGACGCGGTCTACCGCTCACTCACCGCGTCATCTATCCTCTCCAGCGCAGCGCGCAGCCGCTGCTGGAAATGTCGGACCATCGACTGGAGGATATCGAGCGGGAGCCACGGCGGCAGCGTGCAGGGGTACACCCTGTCATGGTACCCGTCGAGCGTGTGGATCGCCCTCGACATGAGGTGTTGCTCGGACAGCTCCCGGAGGAGCTCGTGGCACACGGCGCAGCACGGCTGGGACACGCCGAGCGCGTCGTCCTTCGCGTCGTCCTGCGCCGTTAGGTTTCAGCGGGTATACAGGGAGGCGAGGAGACGAGAGCGCTCACGGTGGGTTCGAGTCGGTCCTTAACCGAGGCGGGCGGCGCGCGCATCAGACTCGCGAGGCAGACCTCTCCGTGCAGAGCCCCCTGGAAGCGGCCGGGGATGTCGAGCCGTCCGACCTGCAGCTTCTCGCGCACGGCGCTCTGCTCCTTCTGCAGCTCCCGCAGCAGCTCGACGGCCCCCTCGCGGGCCAGCGCGATCCATAATGACTTTGAGGAGGGGAAAATGTCCGTGATCAGGTCCTCCCAGGGGTGCATCTCCGTGTCCTCGTGCTGCACGCTCGCGACGGTGATGTGGACGGGGAGGGGGAATCGCTCGACGCGGCGGACGACGGTGTTGACGGCATCTTCGTAGAGGCATTGGAGGTTCAGCCATTGCATGTATCTGTCGAACGTAGAACGGGCAGGGCGACATGCATCCGCTTGGATGGCAATGAGGTGTGTGTCTTCCTCTTGCACACTCTCCGCATGTTCGGTGTCCATATCATCCGCGGATGTGCGGTGTGCGTCATCATCGTGATCCCGCCAGTCTTCGCGGATGAGGAGTGGCTCGATAATAGAAAGGTGATGTGCCATGACGGGGGACTTCACGATATTGTGTACGGCATATCCGTACACCAGAAACTTCCTGATGTCCGCTTCAAATCTTTTAGCGCAGCCATGCTCTGATTCAGAAGCCATGATCCGTTCTATAATTTTTAGACGACCTTTGAGCACTGCACAAAGGAGTTGATGGAATTCAAGGTAGGTGTGCTGCGTATAAATGGGAGTTTCGGGGTCGCCATGCTCTGCTATCTGCTTCATATTGGGGATGTCGAAATCGGCGGACGCAAGAACTGTTTTAATTACCCAGGATGAGCATAGTGATATGAGTTGTGGTGAGGGAGCCAGAGACATGGGCTCGAACGTAATATCATCCAGGCGGATCGACGTCAGCTTGTCGAGGAAAGGTCTTGACAGGCTCGGATGCGTGATGAGACGGTGCACTCTCCGGAGGCTACTTGCAATAACATAAGAGCGTAGCCGATACACGGCGTTGAGCCGCGAGTCTAAGTCATACACACCGCACTCGGTGATGAGGCTGGCCAATGTGCTTGCATGTGCTTGGAAACTATGCGAGCTAATTACAGCGGAGGGGTCATAAGATCGCGCTTCATGAATCACTGTGGCACTCACTTTCGTGCGACGAGATCTCTCAGATCGACGTCAGTCGGTACAATATCGTCTCTTTGTGTGAGAACAAGGCCGTATCCCCGGGCTTGCTTAGATGAAGAGATGATACAAGGTTTGTTGACTTGAGGTTTCGTCTCGCCCAAAGGCTCCGACGAGCTGCTTGGAACCATGTTTCTCGTGTTCGGGTCATTTTCTCCCGCAATAAATTGTCCGGCGGCTGCGACGGCTTGCAGGCCAGTTGGATTGTAAGATGCGGTGACCGCTACCACCTCTCGGTCCGTAGCGAGGAGAGTAGCAAGTGCATTGGTTTCTCTGAGCTGGTGGTGGTAGTTTTCCGGAGCACGTCCCTTGTAGATCATGTCCTCCGCCACATCGTCGTAGCATTCTGAAGAGATCGCGGAGCATATGGGTTGAAGCGAATGGAGTAATGTCGTGGTAGTGCGGAACTTGAGGATGAGTTTTCGGCAGAGTTCCGAGTATTCTTCCGAGGCGGGATTCATGATAGCACACCCACAATGGCATTCAAGATCAGGGGGGCATCGTCGAATGCACCGATGACTCGGGCGTGGTGAAATTCTCCTCCAGGAACCAGTCCGAAATGAGTCATAACTGACGGTTCGAGCAATGCGATTTGGGTGTTTTGGAGTAACACAGAAAATAATTTTCCCTCGCCGGCTGAGGATAATTTTCCTCCTCCATAACTATAGATGAGGTGTAATAAAACAAATAATGAGTGGAAGCGGCAGCAAGGACTCGAAAGTCGGCTCAGCTCGTTTCCGCGATCTCTACAATTGCCAAATATGGACGACCCGTTCGCCACGTGGTCAGAGAAGCCGTGGCAGAAGTAGCAGCGGGCTGTGGCACGCAGTCTTGAGACTCGCACCTAATTCGCAACACACACTGACATGTCGTCTCGACACGACTATCGACGACGGGACCGCGGCGAAGGTCGTGACCGAGACCGCGACCGCGAAAGAGACCGTCACGGAAGGGGGGGCGCCCCAGCGCGGCGAAGCCGGTCAAGGAGTCCACCGCCTCGAGCATCAGGTCTGTAATGTCACCTATATGTCTATACCTTGGTAATCACTTAGCATGCATTTTCAGACCGTAGAGATTATGGGCGAGGAAGGGGTGATGACCGAAGGGAGCGAGATAGACGAGATGACCGAAGAAGAGACGATCGAGACCGACGTGATCACGACCGCGACCGAGATGGACGGAGGGAACCACCTCCGAGAGACAGAGAGAGGGAACGAGATGTTGACCGCGATAGAGAGAGAGGTCCAAGATCAGGGGACCGGCCCCATGAACGAGACGGACGCTCAGAAGACAAGGCCGCGACTCCTCAGGTAGATAGCCAACCCGGTGGTTCACGTTCAGGTATGTCCACGCGAATTTCTGTTGGACTGAGGTAAACTCCTTTTGCACACAGCACCGACGAAGTCTGAGGAACCGCCGGATACACGGTCTCGCCAAGAATCTGAGGTGCCGACAGAGGGTGGCGAAGAGGGCGAGGCAATGGACGCCACAAATGAAGACGATGCGGCCATGATGGCTATCATGGGCATGACTGGATTTGGAACTACGAAAGTGTGTTGCAGTGCTTTGCGGCCTCCTTTCGTCAGCACAAGACATGTTATCTGACGGTGTACAAAGGGAAAGCAGGTCGAAGGCAACCAGGAAGGCAGCGTGCAGATCAAGAAGATGCGTACGTGGCGTCAGTACATGAACCGGTGCGCATTCATTACATAGTATTCTTACAATTTCACTCACTTCAAACTGTCTGATTACTCTGAACAGGCGTGGAGGATTCAACAGGCACGTTCTGTTGCAGTTCCTTTACATACTACGTCTGATTACTTTCATTCTCCAGACCTCTGGACAAGATCAAGTGACAGGCTGTGTCCCTTACGCGAAATTCACGCGATCTTCGGCCAACGCTCGTCACACCCTACCGAGTCGTACCGACCACTGGCGAGACAAACGTGCTGCAGTTGAGTGGTGTACCACTGCCTAGAATTGTCATGATCTACTACCACCCGATGAGCAGAGCTGGATACTTCCGATGATAACATCATGGCCTCGTAATCTATGACGAAACTTCACACTGACCCAGTGAGTCTCTAAAATCGTCCGATCTGCACTTGTATGCGGTTTTGCACTGCTCCCCATTGGCTATTCGGAATATATGCATACGTACTACAAGCTGTTGGATGATCGTCTCAGTCTGAGCAAATGTTTGTGGCTGTAAACGATACACGCCATGATAGTCCGATAAGTATTCGATACTTAGTAGTACAGACGAGAAACACGCAGAAGACAATAACCATGAAACGGTGTGTACAGACGTGACATGACGTTGAAGCGAAGGGAAAAGAGGGACAATAAGCGGAACGGTGCTAGAGGAGAAAATGAGACACATTATGCCAATGCACTAGTTCACTATTCCAACACAAGACTGATTAGAACCCGTGAATCTTGATGGTGTTCCTCCCCACGCCTTCTTCAACTAGGAAGTTCGAGATCTTGAGACGCTGATCACCCTGGAGCTGGATGACTTGTCCGGCCTCCTCATCCTCAACGAGGGTGCCGTTGCAAGCAAATTCCTGCACGCGATACAGATTGTCAGCCACCGCGGTCCCAGCTTGGGTAGATGAGGAGACGTACCTTCTTGAATGCCTTCAGGAGCTTCTTGGCATCGTATTCTGCGAGTGGCACGATATGTCAGCACATCAGCGGCTTTAAAGTGGTGAGTGGAGGCGCACCCTTGGGCAAGCCCTGCAAGGTAGTAAGGGTCTTGCGACCGTTCCTCTGCTGGATACGAATGTGGATATAGTTCTGCTGCGTGCCAACGTCTGCGTTGGCTCCAAGCGGGTCTCCCTCGTCTGCGAAGGGGTCTAAAAAGATCGCAGGTGGTCAGCCGCAGTACTAATCGATAAGCGCGTAGTCGCGAGGGCTCACCGAAGGTGTTGAGGTTCTGCACGCTCATGCGACGGTCGTGAAATATGTAGGAGAAGGGTGTAAGGAAAAAAGGCTGAGTGGGGGTGGTTTCTTGTCAAAAGGAGAGAGAAAGAGAGAGACAGATGAAGGTGACTGACTGGAGACGCAGCGAACGATCGGAGCCGTCTTATACTAGCCACAGTTATGTAATCGTGAGATCTTGCACGGGCCTGAGTGCGCCCAACTGGCAGCACCTCGGCACTTGAATTCTGACTGATTATTCCGTCTCGTGCTTTCGATATACCGACTCTTTTGCTATTGGTCGTAATATCTTACTATTCCAGTAACCACCACGATGACAGCTTCTGCGGACGGAACAAAAAAGAGGAAACCACCTACCTTTCGGCACCTACCCGTTGACCGTGGTATGTATCATGTCTGCCCTGAGTTTATTGTGCAGAACTAATTTGCAAACCCCTTCGATAATTGTCTCTCTAGCGAAGAAGTTGAAACGCTCTTGGGTTGAGGTTCAGAAAATAAAGAGCCAATGGAAGGCACAAAAGCGCAAGGAAGGGCTTCTTACAAAAGAAAAACAATTGGAGGAGCTGGTGGCGGACGCGAAAGACGTGAAGGCTCGTCCGAGCAATCAGGAAAGTGGTGTTCAGACACAAGACGAGGAAGACGATGCTTCTGTCTCGGAGAAAGCTGATACCTCCAGCGAGGGCGAGGAAGAGGACAGCGGAAGTGAAGAAACCCGGGGCGGACCTTCATCTCCGCGGGCGAGACCACCGCCGGCCAAGAGACAGAAAAAGACACGTCGCGAGGTCCCTACAGAAGAAGACAAGCCGACGCTACGGGAATTGCAGAAGCAGGCGTATTCGCGGTCTTCTCTACACACCCATAAATCCGACCCTTTGCATCGCCGCCGGGATTCACAGTCGAATCGTGGAGTTAGCTCTTCTGGCCCTGGTAGAGGACAAGAGCGCGGTCGAGGGCGAGGAAAGGGTGCACCTCAAAGAGGTCGGGGGAGAGGGCAGCCTGACATGCGTCTACGAATGAACGCTATGCTCGAGAAGATCAAGCGCGATTTTGTTTAATATGCATTGGGCAGGCGCGCCGCCTTCTGCCTGCCGTGAGTGCTGAGTTTTGGAAAAAGCCCTGCAGGGGACAAGTTCTTTCACCTTGTACGATGCGGGTTGAATGAAAGCACTGCTACAAGATCCTACTATATGACAGACAAGTACTGGCTACACCTTCTTCTCTTCCTCTCCTGCTACGCTGCTGCTGGAACTCTCTGTCACACCTTGTCCCGCTCCCTGATGGTCCGTCTTTGCCCTCACAAATCGCTCCTGTAAACTCCCATGCAGCGGTTTAGTGGTAGCTGCTGTCGGTGTCGTAGTCGTAGTCGCCGACAACGCCTGTGGATGGTCGCTCAAATGACCCGGGCTCGGGTCGTCCATCTCGTCCACGAGACCAAGCGCTTTCTGCTCGACTCCCTCCGCCCCCGCATGCGGCATCGCCGGCCCACCTGCCTGCATTGGGGGTAGAACGAGGGGACTGGGCGGCGGGCTGCGCGAGCTCGAGCGTCGGGCATCCTCGTGTAGGAAGGGGATGGGAGAGAATATCGGTGTAGTGGGCGCGGAGAGGGTACCAGTGCTGATAGGGAAGTGGCTGATGGCATGTCGGTCGCTAGTGCCTTCAGGTGCGAGAGGGAATGTGTCCCAGGTAGAGGTAACGAGGAGAGATTTTTCGATTGCGCGGAGGTACTTCCCTAACTGCTTGTAGTGCTCTGTAGGGCGAAGGCACAGTTCGCACACGCGCTGGATGGTGAATGGGGGACTGCTGATCGAGAACGTAAATGTGATGAGCTTCTGCGCGGTTTCCGAAGAAAAATGAATGCTCGCTTTTCGAATTCGTCGAGCTGAGAATATATAGCTTGCTTGAAATCATTTGCTTCCTTCTCGTTCAGAACGACTTGGGGTGCCTCGTTTGGATTGGACTCGTCTCGTTCCCGTGCAGGGAACGGCGGTAATTTCAATCCACCCGGACCAGGAGGGGCCGCCACGGTCGACCTTGAATACTCTTTCTTGACCTCCCCCGACAAGAACATGGAGATATTCTGCATTCTTCTTCCAGTCAGTGTGCATCTCGAAGGTTGAATAGTCTTACCTGCTCGATCTTGTATCTGATTATGCTCCGCAAGAGGGTCCACTTCGACACGCTAGAAATAACATCAAGAGGGTGAAGTGCTAGACGTTGTCCAAGAACGCACTCGACATTGTCCGTTGTCGCTACCTCGTCGAGCAGGGCCTCATACTCTGCCAACTCGAAGCACGGATTCAGCAATGGCAGGTAGATGGAAAGTAATGTGCGTACCTGGCTTCCATTCAAAACCCCCTTGCGCTTTCTCGCCGACCATGCTCAAGCTCTGGAATGTATTTTCGATGCAGGGATGCTGTTGAATGTCTGATAATGCAGCCGAGAAGATGGACGCGGCTGAGAATGCTCACGCGTCGAATTGAAACGCGTCTGTCGATCGCATCACGTGCACTGGCTCCAGTGTACTGTGAGATGGTGGGTGAGATCTGCCTGCAGGTAACGGCGTGTACATCAAGTCCAGCCAGTGTAGAGCATGATTAGGCAACTCTTCAAGTTCATTTATGATACTCCAAATCTACCAACGCCATGCTTGTCACCTCGGATATACAGCAGGGACTTGAATATGGGCACGCCTGGGAATTGATTCCGGCGTGAGGAAGAGTGAATTAGCTGATGTCACCTGCCGCCTGCCTGATCTGCGTCTCTTCGAGTTCTGCCGCTCACCCTTTCGGTCGGGCAGTTTCCACTCTCCACAATATAACGCTCCTTTCTCCCAGAGCCCCCTCCCAACTACGATGTCCATGTCCAGCAGCATGAACGCGAGAAGGCGCCAGCTCATCCTCGCATATGCGCCCGACTGGTGAGTAGCGAGATGTGCAATTGTTCAGATCACAGACGAGCACGAGCGTTGATGTACATCCAGGATTGTTACCATCGTCCTCGGGTACGTCATTTCAGGTGGGTAGGTTCGTGTGATGAGCTTACGCCGTGTAGATGTTTCTTCTGGGCCTTGAACGACGTGCATGGCTTTAAACGGCAATTCTCTCTCGACGATAAGACGTGAGGCACTCACCCCTTCTGTTGCTTTGCTATTCTGACGATCCGATCAGCCTTTACCATCCGTGAGATCCATATGCTGTCATTCGTCCAGCCTATACCTCACAATTCGTCCAGCTATACCGTACACGAACGCGTTCCGGTGTGTAACCTCTAATTTGAACAACGGCAAGTTCTCACACGAGCTGTAGGATTTTGCTCTCTACATGATCTGTGGAGCCGCTCCCTTCATATTCCAATGTGTGATAAATTACCTCACGGTACGCTCCTGGTGGGATCTTCACAACAGTACCCTTGGCCGTACGTCCAGCTCTCCTCTGCTGAAGCGTTGTCGACGCTGAGGCTGTTCTCAGTCCTCCTGAGCAATGCTCTCGCGGGCTCCGTTACGCAGTTTGTAAAGATCACTGTAGGGCGCCCTCGACCTGGTATGGATTACTTATCTTTGCCTTTTCTGCGTCCAAAGAGTTGAAGGGACACTTTGTAGACCTAATCGCACGATGTATTCCAAAGCCAGGATCTGTCGACCCGCCCTATGGACTGTCTACGGCAGCGATCTGCACTCAGACAGACAGATATATGATGATCGACGGATGGAGGAGCTTCCCCAGCGGTCATTCCAGCTGTATGCCTCTTCATTTCTTGCGCACAGACGCGTCCCTGACGGACCTACGCAGTGTCATTCGCTGGCTTAGGCTTCCTGGCGCTCTACCTCGCTGGGAAGCTCCATCTCTTCGACCACAGAGGCTGCGCGGTTCGTATTTTTGATTACCGTGCTTCCCACCAAGATACTGATGTCTTCCTCAGCCGAAAGCTTGGGCCGCTCTCACCCCACTGTCGGGCGCAGCGCTCGTAGCTATCTCTCGCACCATGGACTACCGCCGTACGTCCCTCCCATCGGCCTTCCATCATCTACGATTCTGACTTCCTACCCGGGCCGTTCGCAGATCACGCGACAGACGTCCTCGCGGGCTCACTCCTCGGCCTCGTCTCCGCGTATTTCTGCTACCGCCAGTACTACCCCTCCCTCGCGGCCGAGTATTGCCAGCGCCCGTACTCGCCGCGCCTTCCGCGCGAGCAGCTCCTTCCGCTGCACCGCCGCCTCGATTCGCAGAGCCGCGAGCACGAGTATGCGTACACGGACCGCGAGCTCGTGCAGGAGACGGTGCCGCGGGACGAGGAGGGGCACGAGCTGTGGAAGGATAACGGGATATCGGAAGCCTCGAGTTCGCGGTCGTCAAGCTGAACGCGGAACATTTATTCGGGTAGAAACGTAGTGACTTATTTCGTTATATATCGTGGTTGGTGGATTGCTAGTAGGATTGGATAACCGTTTCTCACCATATCGCCGCCGACACCATGATGCATACGTCGTATCGGCGGCAAATGATGAGCGGCGACGATATTCTAGCTATTTATTGAGGATTTGTGTTCTTCAAACACCAGCATGAGTGCAAACAAGTCAATTCAATTCGCGATGCCAGTCATGACAACAAGATGATACAACCGAGGATTCTCCCAACTCCCAAACCGTACCCGACCCATGACTTATTTTCGATCGCCCGTCCCAACGTCCCATCCGCTGTGAAATCTTTGACACCTCACGAGCTTGCAGCAGCTTTGCACTGCGTGTCCTGGGTATCGCAGTCGCCTACAGTGAAAGAAGAGCTGCTGCCACCGGAATTGGCCGCGTCCGCACATTGATTGTGCTGGACATCGCAAGAACGACCCAATGCAGCAGCTAAATTGACAAAGGAGTCGGAGCTCTCTGTCGTGACTTCGAAGCCCCGACCAGCTGCGACTACTGATGGTGCACTGATACCACCGACTGCGAAAGTCAATATATCAACTTAGTACCGCCTACGATCAGTAAAGCACACTTACGAGCGCCAGTGAAGGTCTGGAGGTTCGTTCCTGATGCTGCAGAACTCGTGGCAGTCGCACTGGTAAATGTGTTAGATACATCATACGGTATATGCAACTGAAACGTACGCAGAGCTTGCTACAGCGGTCGACGCGGCAGCTGTCGCAGCATCAGCAGTTGTCGCAGCATTAGCAGCAGCTGCAGTGGTGGCTGCAGCACTCGCCGCTGCAGCAGTGGCAGCAGCAGCAGCAGATACTTCCGACGACGCGACTTCAGTCGCGGACGATACAACTGCGGTTGCAGAGACAACAGAGGACGCAACTGCAGTCGCAGAGACACCAGCAACAGCGGCACTAATTTCCTCTGCAGTGGCATCATCCACTAATAAGTTCTCAGAGAAAATGCAGCCCGGCTCGTCATCGGCGACATCGCAAGTGTTGCCCGCTGCAGTCGGGTCGCCGATGGTGCCGGGAGCGAACGTGCCCGACATGAGTGCCAACGAGGGGTCGCCACCAATGGAGGAGATCTGCTCCGCGAGGTCGAGGACGATATTCTTATTTGTGGTCGCCGCATTCGTTGACGCGGGATCCTAAGATGCGGATGAGTCAAGGTCTGGAAACGATATCTATGAAAGTGATACATGCCTGATGTTGCGAAATAGCTTGAACTTCAGGGTTGACAGCAGTCTCATTGCAAATGACGGAAGCTTGGCCCACGGCAGCAGTGTTGCGTTCGAGAGCACGGTAGATCAAGGCGAAGGTCATGCCCGTGACATTGCCTGCCGCCTTGGCATTGGTGAAGGCCTGATCAGCGGTGGCCTGCTGAAGACAATCAAGGTCCTACAACACAGTCAGCCCACCGAACTCTAGTCGCCAATATAGATGGAGACCTACAGAGATGTTCCCAGCACCAGCGGCAGCTGCAGCATTACCGAGGAGGCCAAATACAGGATCCTCGATATTATTGGGGTTGCTGAGAGCCAGCATTGGGCGTACAGATGCTAGTACAATATTGTGCGAGTGTTCTATAGAAAAGAGAATAATAAACGTCAAAATTTGGAGCCGTGGGCGATTATCCTCACCTTGAGGCACCTCGCGTATGATTGGGAGAGCCAAGACAGAACAAGCCAGAGCAAGGCCGAGGACGTTGGAAAAAAACATGACAGAGATCAGCTCTCGGAAAGGCTTGGTTGTTTCAAGAAAGATTGTAGTCAAAATGAATGGACCGGCCGGCGATCTGTAAACGTCACGACAATCGTGTGGTTTGTGAACAGCGGCGCTGAACGAAAAGGCCAAAACTTACTGAGTGACTTGATGCACTACAAAACCAGACTAGCTGGGTACGAAGGAGACGAACACACAACACTACGGAAGAGTCTGTCGCTGGCCTTTTTATCCATAACCCAGAGTGTCGACTGTTCCATGAAGATCTTCTACAGTTGCACATTTGTTTGTCACTAAGGCCAGATGTTGGTTACGGCCTCAAGGCGCATATGTGAAACCGGACCCGATTATCGGACGCGCCAGTCTACTTGATGTTTAATTCTACATAGTTGCCTAGCGACGTACCAGAACCTGGGACTTGGATCATGGATGCTTGGAAGAATGGAAGATTATAGTACCACTCCCTGCTATCCCACATCCCATCAGTTATAGTTGGCAAGAGGTGTGATACGATCGATGTATCGAGATTTGGGATGCGCAAATACCGTAACATCTGGGCATACTCACGCAATCCAATATTTACTTACGATTGAGTCGGATTGACACCCCCGTCCCCGTCAGCAAGATCACCGTTTCCAAGGAAGGCCAGAAGTCGGTACCAGGCCCAGTCGACGCGATCGACACATGGGAAACCTCATATTATTTCTCCTATGTAAGTCTGCTCATCCCGTCTGCGGCGAGCAACACCCGACAGACGTGAGAAGATTGGCAGGCACCAGGTTTGATAGTAACCACAATGCATCATGGGTACCAGGTAGCCGTGCAACAGGCGTTAGGCCAGATCGTCGCATTCAAGAATAGCACTCAAGGGCAGGAATGAAGAATATTGACGGTTGAACTTACCAAGGGAACACGATTGTGGACTGACGAAGTACACTCACCTATAGACTACGTAGCGATAACGAATGAAGGTTATGAAGGAAAACGGAGTTGAAGAATTGAGATGAGTCGGGGACAACTGTGCTAGACGACGGAATCATGGAGGTCGGTATATGATGCCCCACTTTCTTTGGTGCATTTGTTCCCGGGAGGTGTACACACAGGCATGACGCAGCCTAAGTTTTGACGGGAGATGTCTATGTAATCCCAATAGTGGCTGAGTTTACGGTACGAGCGGTGCCTACCACTGCTCTATACCAGGCCGGAAGCTTAAGAAATACCGTGAGGGTGCGCCCTTCGACTGGATAACAGCCAGAGTGAGCTCCGCATGTCCAAGGCTAAGTAATCCGAGATATTCTGAAGCACTTGTCGAAGGAAGTAAGGTGGGGTGCGTCAGACGAAGACCTCATGTGTGAAACTAGATTGGACATCATTTTACATGACCCCCTGGTAAAGTCAGTCTGTGGTGATGAATGCTACTATGATACAAGATATGAGGTCAGATCTCCGGTAAACGTACGCATATGGGTGCAACTCGAATGCTACAATGTTTGCAATGCAATTGTCTCATCGCCCTGCTACTAATAGCCTGCGGAGATCTTCGCTCAGCAATGGCCGCTTCGTAAGTGGCCGTTGCTCAGTAATTTGTGGTGAAGAATCGCTCGCGTTGACCCGCCGTCGGAGATTTCCTGGTGCTGACGAGCTCTCAGCCTGACGTCGGTCCATATCGGCCACGAGTTGAGCGAAGGATAGGAAGAGGACTTCAGCCTGCGCCAGAGTTGTGTCGAGTTCGATGGTCATGCTGAGCTCATTGCAATACTGCGTGAATTGTCAAACCATGCTTGAGGCATACATGTTAGTCTTGGATACTCACCTTCAGAATTTCATCGAACTGCAGGGATGGGTCAGCGATCCCGAAAGACGTAAAGCACGCAAAGACGTAAAGCAAGCCACAAACCTCAACCAGATATCGAAGAATTGAATCTCTATGGGATTCCAAGACTGCGAGAGCAACAAAAAGGACAAAATCGTTGCTATAGTAGTCGGTCCATAGTACTTCCCAAAGGCGCAGAACATCCTCGAAAGGAAACTCGCGTTTGAAATGTATGAGGATCCACCTATTGTATAAGAAGTGTTAGTCGAAAGTAATGATTGGATACACACCGTTGCGAACAACATACCGGAAGCAGAAGAACAGATTCAACGAGTCAGTTTTCTCTGAAAGAAGGTAGCGAGGTGAACAGATCGCGATTTCCCTGACTGAAGAAGACCATACCCAGATGCCGATACAGTTCGGGATCCATCACAGAGATCAGCTGCTGTAGAGTCGATAACTGTTTACGCATGCCGCTTTGATCTCGGAGGAAATTATCCTTCTATAGGTCAAAAGGTAATTCAGCCAGCTCTAATATGTAGAAGTATTGCACCAACCATGCGATTCATAATCTCAACGAAACACCAAAATGACAATTCCTCGTCAGCCTCCATAACAACATATACTGGCGCGCAGAGATCTGACATGCCCTGGACATAGCCTGCAAGTACAGTAAAATCAGCATCAGTGCCATGGATGGCAGTGATCAGCGCACCGAGTTCCTTCTCGTAAAGATTGTATGTGAGAAGAATGGAGGCCAGTCGCTCAATATGTTCGTTGGTGGGCGCCTGGGCACCAATATCGCATGTCTGCGGCGATATGGTAGAATAGCGTATATGCATTCGCTTTTCATCTTCCACCCCCTCGCTTTGGGGCGTGGAATTTGGAGATGAAGTAGCGAAGAGCGGTTGCGAACGATCTGTTCGACGACAGTCAACATCTATTCGATGTCGTTCCTGAAGTGAAAGATATTAAATCTTGCTATACCAGAGGACCAGAAAGCCTGACCTCTAGAATATCCGGCCGATCAAAGACTTCTGGGACGCCACACCATTCATCCTTGAGCGAATGATACTGTGCCCTGAGAGAGCAGGCCATCAGTGAATGCACATGAATCCTTTGCATAATTGAACAGACCGCTTCTCCTCCCAGCGTTGCGTGCGCTCAGCATCAGTCGCATCCCATTCATATACTCCAAGCAGAAAAGACCAGATCTGCTTCCTCAGTTTTCCAGCTGAGCTGATACCTCGTCTAAAGACCTCGTGTTTCATCTCCTCACGTCTTATATTTGGCTTGCCATCAGCATCAAACCAGCTCTTCCACATCCTCTCGTCCACCGGATGGCTCGGGTCCCTAGATGATTTTGGAGTGGGCAGATTTGAGGTTGACTGTAGAAGCTCGAAGATCCCCAATGAGGACGTTTCTTCTGCGACGTCTGAGGACGAAGGTAGTGCCTGTGCCTCGCTCCGTCGGGCTCGTTCCCCTTCTTCCGCAACAATACGCGCCCACCGCGCCAGATAGACCCGGGCACTCTCAAACTCGCCGACACCGCCCTTCTCCACCCAGCTTCCCCACTCCCACTCGCCGTTCGCATTGACGAGGCTTCTCACTGGATCTGGAAGACGTGGGATGATAGGCTTCGCTAGCGGATGCGATAGAATCTGCTGTGCTGCATGCGCCGCATGGCGAGTGATCTGCGAGAAAGATTGCAGGAGCGCCATACGAGCCTGAGATGATGAGGCATTCGACGAAGATGCCTGAGGTAATGATCGGTGTAGGACCGACGAACGTGCCGAATAGGGGTTAGGTGACGAAGAGATGGGGCGTGGACGGCGGTGAGCGGGAATAGGGGAATGAGAGTCAGCATAGGACGACTGCGCAAGGATGTCATCCACCGCAGTGTCAGAGAAAAATTGTGTTGAATGTTTCTCGATATCTTCTCTCGACGGGTCCACGAGAAATAGTGTGGGTTGCAGAGTAGAGCGAAGTATGTGAGCATAGTAGCGTAGACGAGCAAGCAGATCCTCCCCGCCCCACGAGGTGCCTCCTTTCGGCGCGGGGGTGGCATCGGAAGGGGGAGGAGGATAGGTTGAAGTACTAGGCTTACTGTCGACTGGAGACTTCGGCGACACAGTGAACGAACGAGATTCATCATCATGAAAATACAGCGTGGGGAGAGTAGACCCGCTAATAAGGTTGATCGCGATTGAACCATCTAGGCAATCAGAACGCACGGTAAGGAGCCATATCGTAGAACATGTGGATTACTTACACCAAGATGATAACGAAGGGGGTTGCACTATCAATGAATAAATTGAGGTTAGCGGGACGGAGAACGCATAGGATTCTGGGCGTTGAATCGGAAGATCGATCAGTACGGCGTCTGTGAACTACTTCTTTAATCAACACAATCGAAGAGCACCGGTATGTACGAACCTTCATCTTCATCATCTGCGGTCGTGCTCTCCTCCACCTTCATAAATTTGTCCCATTCACTTTGCCCCTTCTCATTGAGTAGAGTCTCAGGAATCCATGCAAACAAATAGGTGGGATTTATTCCCTCCTATGTACAATCAGTTGAAGCCAAGCCATTTATATAAATTGGACCGACCCGCTTGACGAGTGCCACGAAACCAGGGATGTTTTCTCGAGCATACGCAGTCGGGTTGACATACACCTTCGACTTGCTGTATATTAACCTATATTTGCTTTCTTCATGATTTGCTGATGAATCTGGGAATTCTAGATCCTCGCGTTTGATTTCAACCATGGAGTCAACCTAACACTGACTTGAGTAGCCTTTCCATGATGATCTCAGGGAGGACTCACCGATATCGTGGAAAGTGTACCGTCAAATGGTGGTGGATGCGGGGATCCGCCCATTAATGCAACTGGCTTCGATTATGTGGTCTGGAAAGTCGACTGTGCAATCGCTGCGTACGCAGCTCAAGCGCACGCGCAGCTACAACTGCGTAAGCACATGGAGTATGGCATTAACAAATCATCCTACCTTAGTAGGGCGAGAGAAACTCAGAGACCCTACAATATTTCAAAACCTACTCGCAAGGCAGTTTGAGAACTTGGATTGCTTGTCGACAGCGGTGGTGAAGCTCAATTTGGTAGAGTACAAAGCCGCTTGAGACCGTGCAGCCTTTGTAATATTTCCTGCTCAGTATAGTATTCCGATATTGCAGCACTGGTATGCAAGCCTGAGAGACAGATACGGAGCCGAGGTAACAGAATTGGACGCTCTCGAGGAAGTACTGCCGGTTGACAAGCGCCTCAGCGGCCACCACGCGCGCTTGCCACTGCTGGCGCGTCATATCACGTGCAATATCACGTGTCCCCTACTCGTCTGAATCGGGTTGTTGTACAAACAGAGACAAAGCGAAAAGTCACAACTGTACAGTTTCTAACTTTACGCCAATCCTCAGTGCCATACTCTCCAGGACGTCAGCGGACATACTATAATTCACCATGGAAAACGATCAGGTATGGCGGATTCTCATCGTTATGTATACGCTCAGTACTCAGCGGAATTGCAACAATTTAGGGTGTCCTCGTTGATCTCTACGTCCCCCGCAAATGTTCGGCGACCAGTGCGTTCCTTATAACTAGGTGTTCAATAGCAATGTAACAGGATCACGTTCGTGCAGACCGACTTATCACGGCCAAGGACCATGCTTCAGTGCAGATCAGCGTTGCTGACGTCGACGCTGACGGCCGAGCACTGTCTACCTCTACGACATTTGCGCTGTGCGGCCAGGTCCGCGCTATGGGCGAGAGCGACGATTCCATTAACCGATTGGCGACTAAGGCGGGGTGTCAGTCATTCTTCGTTTGTATCCCTATCATGAGAAGCATGCTAATGTGATCCGTTTTCTGTCAGTGCTCCGGAATGTATGGTCGTACCAAAAGTAATTGTGGTCTTGATTGGGGAGTGTCGCTTTGTTTTTGTACCTCTTTATCCATCTCCATCTACCTGTCTTGACGTTCACCTGCTGTGTCGCCTCAAGAGCTTTGAGTTTTGCAACAATCTGGAACCGCCAATTATCGCATGCGTGGATGGTTCTAATCTAACGATGCTTCTTTTCATTACACGGGGCCTTGGAACCTGGTGCTTAAAATGCTCTCGAGTCTAGTGAGAAGTCAAACCACAGTGCATCTGACATTTCTCTGTCGATGCATCGCCCACTCAGTTGAGGATGTGCCTTTTGTCCTCTATCGTTTTATCGTATCACACGGTAAGCGCACCAGTGTGTTCCCCATGCACCATTTCATTATGCAAGGTCATAACTTCGTTGGATGAAGGGTCCTTTCTCGTCGTCAGTCCCACAATGTCCCCATGGAAGTTTTTGCCGTGACGTTTTTGGTGAAGAGATCCAGACCTGTAAGTAGTGTTTGTTACCTGTACGTGCATTGCATATATCATTGTGTTTCATCCCGTTGGAAGGCTGTGCACGTCTCCCATGCTCCATACGCTGATATCCCACCGCGCGGCTGAAAACTGAAGCAGTGAAGGCCCTTAATGGACGAAATTGTCCCAGTGATACTAACGATCGCAAGATTGGCACACGACTTTACTGTTCGTCACTCCACTGTGATATGTAAGAAAGCCGTTCATCCAGTCACTTATCAGCATAGAGGCAGGAGTTTCGAATGTGTAGCCAACTGTCTAGATTGCTCTACTAGCTACAGCTTCAATCATCACAAAATAGAATCAGATATATCAGGATAATTATAAGAATATCCAAAGCAATGCAAAATGTACGTCTGGAACAAGGCAGGTATCAATACGCCAGATTTATTCTATGGATACTCACGAAGGAGACTGCAAGTTATGTGAGGTCAATAACATCATCCTTGTTGTAGTCAATTTTCCTCCGTTTTCGAAGAGGCTCAGTCGTAGACGTCGCGAGCGCAGCTGCAGGGGCTGAATAGGAGTTTGACGGGACATGACGTGCTCCCGCCGCAGGGCCTGAGCCCGAGCCACTGGCGACTGCAATCGACGGGTTCGACGAGGCGACCTTCCCGTTGAGTACATTGACGATCCGGCTGTATTCCGCTCCCAAAATCGTCTTGAGCTCCACGGAATCATTGCTTATACTTTTCAGAATGGCGCGGCCCTTCTGCTGGTTCGCCAGCCACCGAATGGGATGATATATCGAGTCCGCCTTTATGACCTGACGTGATTTACAATTATGGTCAGCACTTGATTCCGTACATACGCTAATTCAGACCGGAAAACTTACCATAATACCTTGTGGCGTGCTGCGGACGGTCTCCGACCTCGCAGTCCTTGACCCGACACATGTTTGCAGAAACTTTTCGACGTGTTTCCTGGCAGGAGCACCGATCCGCGCCAACGTCCGGGTTTGCTCGGGCTTGACGAGCAGGAACTGGCGGATGTCGGAGCAATGTGAACAAGTGCAAGTCCATTTCTTCTGAATGGCCACAAGCGTGGCCGAAGTGTCTGCGGGTCGGGATCCTAAAACCTTGTCTACCCATCCAACCATGATACGTCGGAATGTAGGCGCGAAGATGTCAGAGGAAGGCAATTGGCCATGTTTGACGATCAGTTTGCGCAACTCAGGAACTAACGGCACCAGCGTGTTGTTAAAATAGGTCTCGGCCAGCAGCGCTGGACCAGTGAAGATACGGTCCAAAACTATGGAACAGGCCTGTGGTACCCCCATGCGAAGACAGCAGTCGAGAATGTCAACTGTGTGACCGGCTCCCGCTACACCTGTGTAATAGCTGTGACTTGGGTGAGCTTGTAGGTGACATATCTTCGCATATTTCTTGACTAATCGGTCGAGAGCGGACTGAACATCCGATCCAGAAAGTACCCTCTTCTTCGCGTGTAGTTCTTCAAACAATGCGCGCAGACCGTTTTCATTGAGCGGTAATGCTTCCACCTTCGGAACGACCCTGAGGAAATATAGGTCACATAAATACTGTACACTTGTCAAATGAAACAACGACTTACACAGAGACGACGAGCTCAGATTGCCCACCTAGTATCATGGCTTGCATCATCGCGGCGATATCAGATTTTGCGACAGACGTCGGATTGGCACTGAGCGACTTCAAGTAGAGATCTACTGCAGTGTCGCATAATGTTCGCAACTGTGGCAAAGGGTGATCAGGCGAACGAGAACGTAACACATCGGCCAGAGATGCTAGCAGAGGGAGCAGGACTTCCTTGGCCCGGTTTTGCGCGATTTGGGGAGTTTGGCCAGTCATATTGGTCAATTTGTCGATCACAGCAGCCATAAGGTCGTCCTGTCCCGTCGTCAGACACGCCTTTAGATAGCGTTGGCCTTGGGCTAGGTGTGCTGGTGATTCGAGGGACACTGGATTATAGCCCCAAGCGGGTCGATTTTGCACATGGGGTGCATAGAAATCGACCTTAGTTATGGCGTCCGAAATAAGCTCTTTGACAATGCGATCACGGATTTCATATTCCGTAACATTAGTACTTTCATGCAGATAAATGGCGAAATCCAACAAAAAGGAAGGTTCAGCGAGCGACCTGATCTGTGGCAAAACCCTGGAAAACCGCCGAGTATTCGTCAACACAGCCCAGCGGGCGGTAGAAAGTACGAATTACCTGTTTTCCAGGGAATGCAGCCCCTCGTATCTCGACATGGTGGAGATCAAGACTTTGTACTCATCACCTTGAGGTTTCTTGAGCGAATTTACAACCCGCAGCCGATGTTGCGCAGCCCATTCCTTGATTTGAGTACCGAAGCGCTGCCAATAATTATCATCGCCACTAGTCCAACTTTCGAGAGTATCTAAGAAACCCAGTCGGGCCGAATTGCTTGGATCTCTTGTCAAGGCATCTTCCACGCTAGTAGAATCGAGGTCAAACATGCATCTGCAGTCAAGAGTACCACACACTTACACCGCTTTGATGTCCTCGAATCCGAAGGTTGACACAGTCTTGCGAATGTTTTCTTCCCCTAGAGTGGACAGACTGCGGTCCGCGTCGCAGGCTTTGACTGCGCGTATCCAGATAGATAGATGCCTCCATTTCCTCGCCGCATGGCAGATGCTCCGCACGATCAGTGCAGCGTCGTCGGCACTCGCACGTCTAAGGGCGTAGTCTATCAACTCGTGTTCATCTTCGGTTGGGCTGGCAGTGACCGTGCATCGTATCTGATCACATGCATAAGAAAGACCTTGAGCCCCATGCATGACATCGACGTTGCTTGACTGGGGCCAGACCACGAGAACAGTCCGACGATACCCTGCCAAAGTATCAGCTGAAGTCAAAGACAGGCCCATCAAATAGACTGACACCGTTCGAGCGATCCAGCGTACTGTCAGCATAGTCAGTCATTAGACGTCATCATTGGTGAAAGAACATACATTGCCCATATAACCTTCATACTCTTGCTTATCATAGTCCCCGTCCTGCAGGACCTCGTCAAAGCCTGCTGGTATCGCTTCATCCTCCGCTTCAAAGGCGAGCCTATCGTTGATAACGCGTCCGTCGAGATCAACCAAGTGTTCGATATTTAATTCCGTATGGGTAACTTCAGCCATGCTAACATATCCGTCGTTGTCTTCATCATCATAATGGCAATACCCTCTTCTGTAGCCATAATCATCGTCAGCCTCCCCAGTGACATAGCAAACGACATGAGCCAGGCCGAGGCGAAAGCCGTGTTGTTTCGCGAGGAGGTCAAGTAACGCGACTATCTGGGCATCACCGCCTTTCAACGCACTCCCGCGCAGGTTCGCGAGAGAGTACTTGTGACCGAGCAGATATACGACCTTCTGAGGAGCGTTGCCCCAGTCGTCCTGTTTCCAAGACAATAGGACATGCCTCAATTTGTCAACAACATCGGTTTGGCCAGACAACGCAGGACGGAGAGAAGTTGTGGTGTGGATGAGGTTGAACGATAGGGCAAGTCGGTGGCCGCCAGTGATGGGCTTGACTTCGTGCATCACATCTGTGTACCAAGCTAGGACAGTGGTCTCTAGCAGGCTCTTTGGGCTACAGTCGTAGACAGTAGAAAGGCTGCCATGCGATAGATGGAGAGCGCCTCCGCTAAAGTGGGACGGAAGTACAACTACGATCGTAGCGAACATTCCATCCACCTTTTCTGTGCTATGAATGAACGTTAGCCGAGACTTCTGGTCAATAGTAACACGTATGACTCACTCAACATGGGGTAAGAAGCTGAAATACATATCGATTCAATAATAAAGGAAAGCGGCATATATAGAGCACATACTGGGACCCTGTCTCATACAACAGCAGCTTGTACAAGTCGCAACGTGGCTTGCTTTCTGCAAAATCGACGCCCAATGCTGCACAGACCTCTTTAACGACCCCCTTCAGGAAAGTGTCCCATGCTGGATTATCAAAACGGACCTGTCGAGTTTTACGGGTAGATCGGTAAGCATTACCATTTCCGAAATGAGGATTAGGTACCTGTGTTGCATCCATTTCCCATGTGTCTCGTACGGATTTGTCAATCACCGTACGCTCACCCATGCCAAACGGAGCCTGTTTGGCTTTCGACTTGATGGCGCTTGCATCGCGCGTACTGAGGGGTAGTCCGACATGGCCAAGCCCTTCGAGGTATAGGGTCGGATTGGGGGCTTCAGGGTACGTGCGATTGAAAGCAAAGGCGCCTTTGAATGTAAGATCCGTTGACAAAACTTCCTCGAGTTCATCCTGCAAGCAACGACTCAGTAAGAGCAGTGGTCGATGGATGAGACACTTACTCTGATATCTTCGCATGGGTCCTTGACAAACTCCGCTTCATCCTCATCCTCATCATCTTCATCTTCGTCTTCTTCGTCTTCATCTTCGTCTTCATCTTCGTCTTTATCTTCGTCTTCGTCTTCATCTTTATTCGACTGCTCTTTCTTCTCGTCTTTCTCACCTCCATCATCACTTATAGGTACAGATAGCAAGTTCAAATGAGACTCACCCGATGCAATCCCACTCATCCCTGCCAGTTATAACATCCCCATGAAAAAATCAACTATGATGGATTATCAGGGAACTGCCGCACCTTCAGCACGTATCACCTCTCCATGTTCATCCTCGTCAGACATTTCTTGAGGTAGAGGGGGGCGAGGTAGGATGGTTTTACCACCAAATTGTCCAGCTGTTGGGGCGACTTCATCACCGGAATCCTCGCCAGGAATCTCTTTGTTCTCCTCCTCGTCGGAAGCTTCTGGAGCTACGTAGTAGTACGGAATGGTCTTTCCACCACGTTGACCAGCGGAGGGTGCGGCCTGGTAACTCGGTCCCGCTTCGGGAAGTTCTTCCTCGTCGTCAGGCAGCTCGGGAGCCGCAGCGCAATAAGGTATGACAGTCTTCCCACCAAGCTGACCGGCAGGAGGTACCGCCACTGCATTATCGTCATACGGTGGTGGTTTGATGTCAGGTGTAATAACAGGATCAGTTGTCATTAAGATGTCAGCGGGAGGCGGATGTGCTGAGACGGGAGAGGTTGTCGAGCTGCTAGGACCCGCATGAGTATTTGTGATATCTTCGAGCATGGACTCAAGCAGCAGCTCTGTTGCTTTTGCGGCAGCCAATAGGGAATCCGTGTTCTTATCCTCCACTCGCATTGCAGCCTCCTGAATATTGTCGTTAGCGAGGGAGGATACTACTCAATGTCGACTTCACGCACCTCACACCCCATTTCACCTGAGGCAGGGTCCATATATGCCTCTGTATTGGCTTTTCAATAGTTTATGACAGTCAAAGGCCTCTTCGCGGTGGTTTAGGAGCGGTACAAAGGGCGACAGACAAGCACTGTGGACTCACAGACGCGTCGCGCGTGTGACATACGCGATACGTCACGCGTAAACGCCCGATCACGCGCACTCTATAACTCTCTGTCGATAAACGACCACTCGGTGGTGATAGCACTGAGCGTTGACTCTAAACTTTCGATATTTGCTTTACACCGGAATGAATCCACGGCCTTTTACAACAGCCATCCAGCTTGCTCACCTTGTTCGCCCCCTTGATGAAACCTGTTTTCCATAACGATGTCGATGCAAGGAATCTGACTGTCCTTTGGCTACATCAACGTAATCGTCCTCCCCAAACGCAGGAGACTACTGTATTGCGATGACATCACCTCGACGCTTCAGTTTCTTCTGGTAATTGGCAATGTACCGTGCGAACGACGGGACTCCATGGACTGGTTTCAGGCATAGCCTTGCCCAATCTTATGCCAAGGAGGGATTCGGGCATTACCCCTTCAAGCTTCAAGCTTCAAGTTTTGACAAGGAGACTTCATTCAAAAATGTCTGCTAGTGCCTCTTTGCTTACTGCTTATCTGTTTTGAGGTAAGTCGCAGGATGCATATCCCGTGCGTCTATTTTATGTCACATTTTCACTCAGGACGTGTACAGACCAGCCGAGTACGTGATATGTGACCTGTGAGAAGTGTAAGAGACTGACCGACTTGATGTTTTGCTAATACAGTCCTAGTCTTCCGTTGAAGAACATCTTTCGCACTACTTCATTAGGTGGGTTCTTGTTATGCTATTAGGCTCTGCATTCGCGATGGCTGAGTCATTAATTCAGCACAGGCTTGGCATGACGACGCCGGCGTTTCAGATTCAAGGCAGAGGATGTACTTATATCGGAGCCGCTCTTGTGTGGACTGATTACCTGGTGAGAGACGCGTACGGGTCCAGGGACTGAAGAGCGCAACGGATAGTATGAGCTTCGTGCAAACATAGATAGTCGGGAAGTGTAGAGACACGGTAGCGGGTACATGTTCGTGATCAGAATCGTGACGTCGGTTTCTGCCGCGGCCGGCGGTGTATACTATCAAATCAGTCTAGCGATGATCAGTGCTGGGGTGTCTGCCAATGACTGGCATTACATGTAATACGAATCCTCACGACCGCTACAACCAACATACACCACCGTCCACCTTTCATCCATGACCTCCACGCCTGCTCACTACGAACAGCCTCACGACTCTATACCCGGGTTAGCTCATTCAATTCAATTGCCATTCACGCGTGACCTGACGAGTGTTGCAGGGAGCCTTCTTTGCGACCAGATGGCGAACGGCCCAAGAAGTCGGGAACATCCCCTCAACTCCCGGACCTTGACCTGCCCCAGTCCGACCTAGACCTCACAATGACATTCGAGTCTATCCTGGCAGAGCCTGAGCCCCGCAGCGATGTTTCTGAGTACGTCGTGTCCCTCTACGCGGTCAACTCGGCTCGCTCGCGTCACTCATGATTGATGTTGCCGAACACAGAGTGCAAATAGTGCAGAAACGCGCAAGTAATGTTCTGAAGTTGACTCAGGAGAATGAGAAGCTGCAGGCGGAACTGAGAGCCATGACGGAGAGATTGGCGGCTGCGGAGCGCAAGCAGAAGGAATTGAGCGAGAGAGCGTCTCGGTCGCGAGAGCGAAACGTGCCCCCATCCTGACAACGCTTTCCGGTGCCCAGTTTCTATCATCCTGATTATTGTCCGGTATTCTACCATTCTGTCATACCCCTTTCGCGTCGCTGTCCATCCATCTTGAATGACCCTGGAACCCGTTCAATATACCGTATGAAGCAGGCGCTTCGTTGAATGAATTATGTACCATAGACTATATGAGAAGCGTAGGAGTCGCGCATGCTGTAGCTAGGGACAGGAGTGAAGTTGACGAGATAGACGAGGGTGGTGGCCAGCTAGCGCGTCTGCTGCTCCGCTCGCTACGTACACGCCGCCTCATGCCATCACCCCCGCATCTTATCTCAATCAGTCCACCTAGCATATTTAACGCGAATTTCATCGGACCCAGCTTAGCACCTGCTCTCATCCAGGTCTACTATCTTTCCCCTTACATCGCCCCCCTCTGAGCAAGAACAAGAATGGCTAGCAGGCGACCCTCCGTCCTCGACTCGCCCGTGTCGGGCTCAGGTCGACGGCCCTCAGTACTGGACTCACCCTCTTCGAGGAGGCAGTCGGGCTTCTCCTCTCGTCGCCCCTCGATCGACCCCTCGAGGTTGATGCCAATGGACAAGTTCAGTGATTTGCCTGATCGACTTATGCGTCTGTTTCGTGTTTCTCTACATGAACGATCCGCGCGAGGCTTCGAGATCGTCGATCCGTATGCAGCTGCCATGGGCAACACGGCATACTTCGAGGACTAGTGTGTCGTATGGGGAAATGATCTCAAGAGCTTTCTCGTATAGTAGACCTAGGGGACAGTCCACTTAGTGCGCTGCCTGCACCGGCGTCACTTCGTTACGACTCTGGTGTGTGTCCCGGCAGCCTTAGAGGATGTCCTCGATGGAAAGACGGCATCAGAATGCTCATTCCTGATGATATTTGACCGTCGTCGCCATTACATGCGCTGACTTGAACACTGCTTCAATTTCCTACAGGACGTCTCCTGTCGTCGGAGTGGAAGACTTCAACGTAGTGTTTGTCGGCGCTGGTAACATCATGTTCGGTGAGTCACTCTTGATTTGGTACTGTGAACCGTTGATTAACGCGCATATACCCACCCAGGATCCGATGAGGGCCCCTGGAACCACTCCTTCCGATTCGAACAGTCAGTCTCCCTTCCCCCATCTATGCTCATTCACTCACGCGTATGCACCCATCAGCAAGCTTGGACCCCGCCTCAAAGTCGTCGCTCTGATCGATCCCGCCATCGAGCGTGCCACCGCCGTGCTGCAGAAGAAATGCGAGACGTTCGTGCGCTCCGCATACGAGAACACGCGTGTCTTCCGCACGCTCGAGGATTTCGTGAAGAACATGTCGCGCAAGGACATTCCTCGTGCCGTCATCGTCGGCAGCCCGCCCATGTTCCGGGGTACCGTGCAGTCCGGACGTGATATTGAGCTGCAGATTTTGCGCTTCTTCCCGGGGGTGGCAATGTTCATTGAGAAGCCTGCAGCGACCGGCCCATCGAGCGAGATCGAGGAGGCATTCAAGGTCGCGAAGTTTATCGATGACAGCAACACACTCTGCTCGGTCGGGTATGGCGTTTATGCTACAATGATCGGTGTGCATCTTGCTGAGATCTGCGTGAACTTGTAGGTATATGCTACGTTATTTGAAGGCCGTACAGATGATGAAGCAAATCATCAACGACAACAACCTTACAGTCATGGCTACCATCGCGCGGTACGCTTGCGCGTACGAAGCCATCGCCAAGCCCGACTGGTGGGACAAGTCCAAGAGGTTTGCACATTCCACGCTTGACTATATCAGTTCCTCATCATACTGAACCTGTAGCGCGGGTCCGATCATCGAACAGGGCACGCACTTCTGCGACCTCTCGCGCTACTTTGGTGGCGAGGTCGATATATCTACCGTCTCTGCACACTCACTCGAATGGGATGAAAACGCAGGACACCTCTCGAAGATGCAGATCGATGAAACGGCTATTCCGCAAGAGAACAGAATCCCGCGTGTCACCTCTGCTACGTGGTAGGTAAAACTCGCGCATCTGTCATTATTATAACCTCACATTGTGTGCGTCGGTAGGAAATACGACAGCGGTGCTGTAGGCAGCTTCACCCATTTGGTCGCTTTGCAAGGCCATGATTACAGCTGCGAGTTGGAGGTTTACGCCGACGGCTACCAGCTCAAGTACGATGCCATTCTTGGCATCTTGTTTTTTAAAAGTCTGACATGAATCACCATGAACAGACTAGTCAATCCCTACGTCCAGCCGGTGTTGTACATCCGCAGGCCGGGCAACGACCATGAGGAGTCGCACAGGTTCCCTGACGACGACCCTTTCTTCTCCGAGGTATTATAAGACCTTATGATGACCATACAAAATTGCAAAGGTACTGATGTCTCTTGGAATAGATTTCCGTATTGATCGACAACATCGAGGACATCGAAGAGGACCCGGAGACTTCTCAGATTTTGAGCACCTTCGAGGGTAAATCAAAGTCTTGCTGTTAGACGCACAACATTCCGACTGACGACCTGTGTTACAGATGCATGCAAGACGTATCAACTCACCTGGGCCATCCGTGAGGCAACGGAGCGCAACCGTAAGTTCAAGAAGGAGGCGGAGGCAGCTATAGAATGAAAGACGTGAGATGCGAAGTAGTATTTTCTGGACAATTTCTGTAGAAGGCTTCACGCCACGACCCCCGTGTACGCTGTATTTTGTAGTGCAATATCGATGAATATCTTTCCGTGCAATCGTTCCGACTATTTTACATACACCCCGTGGCTAGCCCCGTACGTAGTACTGTCTACACAGGGCGCTGCCCTCGCGGACAATTAATGGATACAGTAAAATCTTTCCGTGACTATTTCGTACTGAGCGAGACGGGATGAATGATAAGTGGCGTTGTGATATGGGAAAGTAAGACTTCGCTCTACAGCGGAGATTCTGTTTGACGTTTCTTGGCTTTCGTATGCTCACCGGAGTCTACGCCTTCAGGTTCTGAAGGGTCGGGACCAGCGCGTTTTCTCTTCCTCTCCAGCCTCGCTTTCTCTCGTTTGGCCTCTGCATCCCATTCTTCTTGTAAATGCGCCTTCAGCGTGGGCATATTTTTGAACTCCCTATTGCAGCGCCAGCATGCAAGAGGATCTTTCAGGAGCGGCTCATATTGGCTGGTCTTGAGCTGGGAAATCTGTAACATAGTCAGGACGTCTTTATCTGCTCTTCAACAGGATCACCCATGCACTGCCATTTCGCCCGGACCCAATTTTGTCCACTCAGACAGAAGGCAAACACTTACCGAAGAAAAAAACGAAGGTTCTGCATCAAACCAAGGCAACACTTCCTCGAGAGGGATGAAGAAACCAAGGTCTGGATGAAATGAATTATAGTGCTTTTTGTTCTTCAATGCCGGCGAACATAGATCTGAAGATATGACATGAAGATGGACATGCCTGATCTCAAAGTTAGCCGTAGTTCTCGGCCAAGTATGTCCCAAACTTACTCCATCGAGGGAACAGCGTGGAAGCCGGTCCAAATTGTCCACTTGAATCCGTACCTGTTCATCATCTCTTCCTCGATCATGGTACGGACGCTCTTCGCGTCCTCACTCAGCCTTTCCAGCACTTTCTTGGCCTCCTCCTTGTCGCATTTGAGAAGATTTCGCAAATTAGACAGGTCAGAAGCGGTTAGAGGCGGTATAACTCGTGGGAGGACCAGAAAGTGGAAAATGGACTTAGGATACGCGTCAAAGATAGTTAGAGTATGCGCAGTGTGGGTTAAAAGCACTGAAGATGGAAGAGTGCCTGGATCCGACCGCTGAGCATAGCTACGCAAGATTTTCAGGTAAGACATTGCATCTGTCGTGAAGTCGCGACGTCTCACTCCTTTCAACGCCGTTCGCTTAAATTCCAAGTGGCATCGGGCGCTCTCATACGTTTCCTTTGTCTGCTAGACGCGGTCACGTGTGGTATTTACGCGTTCGCGTTATGCAGGTGTCAATCTCACGGTCATCACCTTACTGTCAACGGCATACGATTAGCTGTTATGTATGACGAGGATGAGCACATGTGCAAAGTTTGATGATATTGATATGCTGAATAATGGTGGTTGTCAGTATGGACAAGAGCTGGACTTGCGACCGGACGAATCGTGCGCGGGGAATTCCCGAATTCAGCACAGATGCATGGGTGACCTCGTATTGCATGCGAAGTGTGACGAGCGTATCGGCATGTGCCTATGTAGCGGAATGTCGTAATTATGCTTCGTGTCCATAGTAACATCTTTTATCCTAGGACAGTACCCCACTGGACTAAACGGACTGTGTACACGTAAAGCATTCCTGCTCGCGGTTGGCCAATGTCCAGAGACGGAGCGACGATCGGTCATACGCGAAATGTCATTCATTGCGCACGTAAATCCAGAGAGTATGTACGTACTGACAGCCCTCAAATGTACACTAATCCCAAGCAGGGGATACGACGATCCCACAAGCAGCTCTAGGAAGCTCTGACTATATACGAGAAAGGAAACGGGAAAATTGGCTACATGGTCATGATCACCACTACTACGATAGCAAAGACAGCGGGAAAGCTTCCGTCAGTGAGTTCGAAACTATAACGTATTCCAGAGCGCACGACCACAACGACGCACCGCGCAGGCACGAGCACGAGTTACAGACTATGTAATGATAAGACTACAAAATGACACGACAACAAAGCCGGATGAGACGATAACGGAATCAAAAGGAAAATCAAAAAGGAATAACTCATGACCAAGTAATGCGAGTAGAGTGGACTTGAAACGCAGGTAGAAGCGGCTGGAGGGTGGTCACGTCTACGTCACCTCCAACACCGAGGTTTCCAGGACCCGGAACTGCGTTGCATCCTTGGAGAGCTCGGACCAGTTAACAACCTCGCGCCAATTCATTTGGTTCGCCTCCTTTTCGCCCGCACCTGCGAATAGGCCTAGATCGTCGTCGGAGACACCGCGGAACATAAGGAAGAGACGAGTAAAGACGCAGTTCTCTGCCGTCACGGAAATGTCGATCGCCGCGGCGATCTTGCTGGGGGACATAAAGCGGTATGCAATGTTGTGATGTGCCGCAAAAGCCGACATGTTGTGGCTAGTAAGCGGATAGCGAGACACGTCAGGTACGGCCACCCCACAGATAGGTATCACCTACTTGACAAAATTTGTACGGGCCTGAATGGACATTCCGAGCTGGTCCAAGACACGCATTAGGTGGGGTATGAAATCTCGGAACGACATCGCGAAGCCATTTCGAGGCGCAATGAACTCGTGTGGATCCATCATTCCAGGCTCGGGTCTGCACAAGTGCTGATCAGAGAGAGCTAAAGGAGGAAGTGGTGCGGACTCACATCGCTTCATAATACAAGGAAGTGGCAATCACTTCGGTTTCGAAGTGTTCAACGGCACCTCCAGGGTGCACGCGAAGGAAGTATTTAACCTTGTTATCTTCGATCGGCTCAGCCGGTGGCCAAGTAATCCCAAGCTTCCAAAATGGTGAGAATGACAAGGTGACGTCGCAGTATTGTTGGGTCGGCGCTAGGATATGCAAATGACACTTGGCCGTCGAAGGCTTGGCCGCCACAGCTAGCTTGGTGAGGACTCGCGAATCCACCATAAGATCCTGCGTGACTTCCGGACTGTTGGCGATTCGTGTGCCACTGAATTCCATCTTATGGTTATCCCCATCGTGCACAATGTCGAGCTTGCCCCAGAAGGAACCATCCACAGTCGTACCATCTTCCATTCTCGCCATATCCAGTTCGTCCGACGTCACTGTGGTATCCAGCGCTACGTGCTGACCCGGCGTGAGTTCTAGACTGAACGTGGCTGGCATTTCCAACACTGGCGGCGGGCTGTGGACGAGTTAATGCTACGGGATATGTTGGATAAGTTATGGACATACGGTGGCGGTCTGTTGACACAATAATATAAGATCGAGCGCATATTGCTATCAAAATCACTGTTACTCACGGAGGCTCATCATCAGGTGGCGGCGGACCATCGCTCACGATTTCTACCCTGAGCCCTTGTACACCCATAGTAGCTATTTGGAATGAATCTTCTGAGGTTAACTATAAATCACGCTGCGTCAGCAATCGAGGCGTGGCGTCAGTATCAAAACTCCTACATAGATATATGGCCCTGCGACCAATCGCTACGACCAATGTCAGCCTGAGGACCCAGTCAGACGGGCTGAGGGTGCTTACCGCTGCATGAAGGGAAGCATACTCGACCGGAACGCGTAAACTAAACATGACATCTGGGGGTGGCTTGATCCAGTCCCTCGCCACAGCGTCCAGTTCCTAGAAGGCTCGTTAGACTGCTGCGCCGCGAGCCCGCAGCATGCAACAAAAAGCGCACAGCGAAGGAATTTGGAAGCTATGAATGGCCTCAGCATCAGTGAGTGAAGCTAGGGGATGCTTCGTAGGCGAGACTAACCATCCTAATTGTCTCCATGTCGTCGAAGGCGAGGGTGAGGAGACGCTGCCTTGTCAAAGCCATCGCTGGTTGCTTGTTGGGAAGATCCACATCCTTATTGCTCTTGGGGGTCTTGAACCTTCCCCAGAAGCCCTGAGAGGAAGGGAGACTCGCGTTTGAAGCCCTGCAAACGCGTGAGGCCACTCATGTTAGAAACGAGTCGACGGAAGACAGCGGCAGCACGTACGCTGGTGAAAGAAGCATGATCGTAATCTGGATGAACCTGGATGAGGAGAGGAGAAAGGAGAAGATATGAGTGGAAGATTAGAAGAGTATGAGAGGGATAAAAGAGATTGGAGAGTCATGTACCCTCTAAAAGGATTGGTGGTGAGATCCACGAGGCTGAGGAACACGAGGCAGATACAGCAGCTGCTGCCAAAGTACTCACGGTGGCTCGAGTGATGACACGCCTCGATACTTATCGGCGATCGTGCGCTGATAATACGGAGGCTATGCGGACCTGCAATGAGCCCTGGGCCCTGCTCGTCGTTGACGTCGACGACGAGGACAATGAACAGGCATCCGGCTCGTCGGAGGCGGATAGAGCGCGCACCAGATGGATCTCGCTTAGCGGGCGGCTGGTTGGCATGAGTCACGTGTACCCCGTACTCGCGTTTTGCGCATTGACATCACACTCCCGGCCTTCTCTTTCTCTTCCTTACTCAAAATGTTGCGGTCTGCTCTTCGCACTCAACTTCGGACGGCAAGGCTACGCTCTCGCAGCTTTGTCTCGACTGTATTGCTGACGAAAGCATGGGAAAGCGAGTCTATTAACGACTTGAGAAGAGAGGCGAAGAGACGAGGCCTGTCCGGGTATGTCCAGTGTGACTTGTCGCCGAGAATACGGATTGACAGAGTTCACAGGCAGGGAAACAAGGCCACACTAATCTCGCGCTTGCAGAGTGACGACGAGGAGAAGTCTCTTGCTACTGCCCCCTCGGTTTCCCCGCAAGTCTCCCAAGTGCGTCATGCGTCCACGACAGAGGTGCCTGGCATACCCTCCTCCGAGGCTCCCGCCCCGCTACCGAAGACGTATCCGAAGAACTTCCTCGATGTAAGGTTGCCGAATTTGTCGGAACCGGAGCCTGAACTCCCAATTCAAATTGTACGTGCGATCTCTACTAGTCGCTCGACCACTCAGAAACATTGTACTGAACCCTACTAGCCGTTTACGCCGGACCTGTGGGACTCGTCTCGTATCAAGGCTGAGTCCGCTGCCAAGTCAGCTGAGGTCGATGATTCCTTCCCAAAGATGGTGGCTGTTGCAGGCTCTGCCACACATCACGGAGGTGGACCCACCCACAGCCTTTCAAATTCGGAGATTGAGACCCTGGCCGGGCCGTCAGCACCTGAAGCCGGTCCCTCTGGCTTCTGGAGAGGCCTAGCAGAAGACCTCAATCTGCCCACATCTCTGAAGCTGCCGAATGTCGCGAAGCAGACAGAGGTGCTGTTCAATGTTGCGGAGAAGACGGAGACCTCGGGTGGGCAGGGAAAGACCTACTCACGGACCCTAGACAGGGATGAGAAGAGAGGCTTGTGGTTGTTGGCTGGTCTTCTGGGTGGCTCGTGGATGGCTGCAGGTGTTTTCAAGGCACCCTCTGCGTTTGCGGAGAAGACTGAGGAGGCAGCAGAGAAAGCAGTGGAAAAGACGGCGTCACACTGAACATGATCGGTCTCGCTTCAGATAGGATCCCTGCGACTCAAACATATAGCATAGGATACTTATTTGCCCCATTGACTGTTTGATGCAAAGTGTCCTACATACCTCACGTACGGCACCAGAGCGATGTTAAATATCTATTCTGCCCTGCATCACATGACCATCTCTCTTCGTATGCGACTGCCATGGTCGTCCGGACAGCTCTCCCTTGTGTCCGACATTTTCACGCCTCTGCCTGTCGTGCACATCTGGTAGGACCCTCGGATCCAATTTCGAACCTACGCCCCGTCATCTACGATGACGATGTGCCACGGCCGAAGTCTAACGTCAGGCATCCGTACTCGTTAAGAGAATTCAGGGGTGATACACGGGAGTATCAGTGGAAGATGCAGAGACAGCAGCTGGACGCATATAACCATGCTTTCTGGACGGATGTAAGTTAACTAAGATGCATATAAGTAATTATGTAACTCAACTTTCACCATCTAGAGTAACGTTCGGTTTGCAGCCAACAAAAGCGCTGTGCTCGAGAGCTTGCCAGAAACGTGTTCCGCGGAAGACCGCGAGTTCGCGCTCTCTGATTTCTACTGCCGTTGGGTCAATCAGGAAAACGCACACCAACGAGAGTACGATGCGGAGTGGAGGAAGCGAAATTGGTCCAATATTCTGCTCAGTGCGCGCTTGTCTTACGAAAAGTTTATGGCTCGTATCTCGCGACCGTTCACATCGAATGACGAGAGCAAGGACCAATGAAAAGTACATTTTCTTTGACATATTATGCACCACGTTCAGCAAGTAATTGCTGTATACTCTCGAATGTGTTGTCCATGTCCAAGTAGGCCAGCTCCCTGCTCTCCCGCGCGTAGTCCCGCTCGATAGCGTCCACCTCATCCGGCGAGATACCCGGCCAGCGGAGTGCAATTTCTGGATGGTCTGGGATCTCCAACGCCTCGGAGGGTCTGGAGATGTAGCCATCAGGTCGGTGCCGAGTTTTCAATGTTGCTTGGAGCGCGATGTACAAGGCCGAATTCCTGAATCTCATATTCAATTCGGCGTCTGGTATATTTGCGGTATGTCGCATTGCGTCCCAGCTATAGGGCAGAGAGTGAGCTATGAGAATTCGTGTTTGGAACAGTATACTTACTCATCATGTAAATATATTCGCCTCCACACGCTCCTGAAAGCCGACAGCTTGCGAACTGCAGGAATATCCTATAGACACACTGGTTAGCGGAGTGACTAAAGCGATGATGAACAGTGGCTCACTTCTGCTCTGCTTAGTATTTGTAGCGCCGTAGCGTAATCTTCGGGAGTAGTAGTATTGTCTTTCAAGCTCAGGATTTCGGCGAGGTCCTCATGGGACAAAGCTTTGCCTTGTAACAACTGGCGGACAAGTTGTCTGAACACCTGATGGAGGATGAACACTTGCTAAAACAAATCGCCGCTTTTGAGAACCTACTTGCTGTAGTGCCGTTCGCTCGAAGAGCCTAGCTGCTTTTGCCTTCGTGATGGTCTCGACTTGCGTTTCCAACGATTGTTTGCCGCGAGTGGATGTGAGGACAGACTTCAGCTCATCAAGCAATGTGTCGTGCACGCTCACGAAATCCAGTCCGTCGTGGAATGCTAGAGGTATTGTTCACTTCAAATGTCACGCCTAGGATGAGGGAATCACACACCGTCTAACACATCCTGGTTGATCGAAGCATTTGTTTCATGTAGCTGTGCGAGATGCGAGAGCTTTCCGATACTAAGTATTAGCTACAGCGAGCATGATGCAATTTGAGTATCTTCAACTCAGCCACTACTAATGGAGAAAGATATGCGTACGTGCTTGGACAAGAGATCTGTAGCGTGCTTTGCTTCCGAAAGGAGAGCCTTGGATGCAAGGCCATAGCGACGTTTACCAAGGTCATGGATCCATGAGACAGAGGAGTTGGGATTCTCAGAGAAATATGCATCCAGATACTCATCATGCTCCAAGGCGAACAGCGTCCTCAATTCACCTGAAGCAATGCCGTATAAGCCTCTGAATATCATGTAAATACCCATGCACTGACCATGTTCAATGTACCATTGGTATAATTCCATCGTAAATTCTTCTTTGAATTTTTCAATATAGGACTGTATCCGTGCAGCATTCGGATTATCTTGTGGAGGATAAACTTTATCTCTGTGGCAGAGAGAAGTCAAACTACGGAAGTCACGATACTCTTCCGCAAGCTTGAAAGCTTGGTCTGCGAAACCATTCTTTCCTGGATCATGTGCATACATATTAGTTAGAACATGAGCATAGAAACTTGCGCTAACTCACTTATTGTCTCCAATACTTCAGGTCGCAATTGCCGAAATCTATCTTCGAGATCGAGGCGCTCGCGCTCTGAAGTGGCATCTTCGGCAGCGATAGAGCTTATTTCACCATGAATAAGGAAGTTCCAAGTCATACATAATCACCAACCTGTCTAGCCACTCCAACCGTTCCTGGATGCAAGCAAATAGGACAGAGGCCAGTTCCGGAAGCTGCGCTTTTGGCCTGCTGTTCAATTTTGCTGTTTCTGGATCCGAAGTCGGGGCTTCAACCAACTTTGTAGTAGTTCTGAAAAGCTCCCATACAACCTCGATAACCGCCGACCGACTTGACCAAGGGTTAATTAATGGAAGGCCAATGCCATATACATCCTTATTGAACACCCGATAGTTGATAGCTGATTGCAGTATCACCTAACACCGGTTCAGCATAAGTCCATTAAAATAAGCATGTCAGTTGGACTAAGAAAATTACCAAGATAATCTGATTCGCTTGTGATGTATCGTCGGACAAAGACCGGCTATGTTCGTAGGAAGACTGCCGGACGATCTCCAGGACAAAGGGAAGCAGGCTTCCAAGGTCCTGAACCTTCAGTCTGAAGAATGCTCTTACGCAATCTTCGTGGAACCCTTCTCCTACTGCTTCCATGTATGCGTACACGGCATCATAGAGCACGCTGCGTGAGTGACTGGCACTATATTGATATCAGATATAACAGTGATTGGAGATGTTTCATGAACTTCATACCCAAAGAAATCATTGTGTCGCAGCCAGAGCTGATGCGCTGCGTAGAGTTTCTCGGCGTCCGTCGCTAACTGTTGTCGACTACGTTGTGACATCTGCACGAATACACGTAAAGCTCAGAACACCTGTGTCGGAAAATTGAAATGGATCAACCTTTGTCAAGGCCGCATTATCATTGATGAATTTGATGAGGAAGCTCAGGCGGTCCTTGCGGCTAGCCATTTGCGACTGAAGGTCGTGGTTTGGCCGTATTACTTCAGTATCTGTGAGCGAATGTGTCAGCATTGATAATGTGCAAATATAGAGATACCCAAACCTGATTCCATGATAGCTAGACTGAGTTGTTCGGCCCCAGACATGAGAGCCTCCTCATCGATTTCTGGGGGGAAACTGAAATGTAGAGGGTTCTAGCGCTTTCATCAACAAGTGACAGCAATAAGAGATTGTGTACAATACTCACCTCCGGATATGAACTATACAGAATTGCCTGAGTCATGATAGATTGAATGATGTTCGCGCGGCCAGTCCTAAGGACAAGATATCAGAACCATATAGTTGGATGTGTGCAAGAGATATAACTACACACTCGGGATCAAACTTCTCTACTCGGTCAATGTCGATGTAAGCTTTCATCATAATAGCTGCGGTCAACAGAAGAAGCTCAGTTTCGCCATCGATGATACCAACCCCCAAAGTACGGTCAGTTGCGGATTTTAGTTCGAATCGATCCATGTACTCTGAATCTGCAATACAAATGAATTGCCGTCTTCGCTGGGACATATGTCGGGTGCTCACCTCGAGCGCATAGGGTGATAGCGTCTCCAAATTGAACAGCAATAAGCTGCCCGCCCTTTATCAGCTGCAGTCGCGGATGCATAGGGGCACCGGAACTGGAAGTCTACAATGTCTGCTTTAGTATAGCTATACCCTGGGCGACAAGATACCAACCTACACTCTGGTATGGTACGCTCTTCACTCCGACTACTTGAAATGCATCTGGGGAGTGCAGCAGACGAACGACTGCATAAATCCGACGAGGATGAGTGCCCAAGTCCATTGCTGCTTCGTCTTCTTGGCCAGCAATAGACACCAGAACGACCAGGTTTTTTGACCTTGCCAAATCCAAGGATAGCTTAATACACCATGAAACGAATATGCTAAGTGATGACGACCGACCTTTCAATCTTCAGATCGAGTAATTCAAGATCAAGTTCTGCATCATCAGGGGAGGCGTAAGGGTATGTTTCGCGAATAGCCTGACGGGTGATGTCTGCTATGTCGTCCTCCGATATCAGTTCCTCCCAACCCTCGACCGATACGTTCCATCTTTGCAGCCGCATGTCTACGATTGCCCACAAGTCCCTACCTAATGCATCTTCTACCCGATCTCCCAATGCTACTGAATTGATGTTGCCCACCTGCGGCTGCAGGTCTGGAACGGACCACAGTGATGGGAGGAGATTTGAGAGCGAGAGTGTCGATCTAGGGCGGCTGAATGTGTGGAACACGAGATGATGGCTACCCCCAGTTGCAGAGAGAAGCAAACGGAATAGGCGGCCAAAGGATGTTGAGACTATGTACGTTTGGGGCTACATCCGCCATAAGTCCATATCAGATATTAGACCCAATATAGCTACCGATAACTTACATCTGCCCGGCTGAGAGTCGTCACACTCTCACCCTGGACCAGGTCTAACGACGAGAACGAGAAGCTCTCGCCTCCGGCGAGCCCCATCCCAAGGCCATCCCAGAAGCGAATTTGGCCACTGGGAGAGCTCAAGATTAGCCCAGGTTCTCTTGAAGATCCATATGGGATCAGCGCGTGAAAAGGGGTGGACATGGGATCTTCGATGTCACTCTCGGGGCAAGTAAATATATAACATGTTGGTACGCCGGCTAGAGCCTGCAAAACAGCGTTCAGAAACGAGCTCCAAGCAAGTGACATATGAGATGCGTTTCTACCTGAGCATATTTCCATACAAAACACGTCTCACGAGATGCGACGACAGCGTACCCAGTCGAAGTATCGACATCTCCAGTGTAGGCCTCCTGGTAAAAGTCTAATATACAGAGGCAAGCTTAGCACGTCGAATTTAGATGGATGATGTAATTATTTGCAGACCTGCATTCTTCAGAGCCTGCTTCACCTCGACTGGTAGGTGAGCATAGAAGGTGGCCGTGAGCTCTGCCGACTTTGCGAAGATGGTCTCGGGTTTGAATCCTCTCTCAAGTAAAGACTCTCCATCTACGTCCATTCCAGATAGCTGGGACTCATTGTCCTTGACAGAGGACAACCTCTCCTGATGCCGAGTAGGTGTGGCGAAGCGAGAGTTAGGCTTGCTTCCACTAGGTTTTGGCCGTCTTCTGACGGGTGGTGACTGCGTATGTGGTGTATGTCTCTGAATAGTCTTTCGCGGAGCAGGTGAAGGTGAAAAGGTCGCCATTTTAAAAAGCTTTCGAGATCGTGTTGCACAAGAACAAACGCGTCTTGGACCTTTGGACGCGTCCTGCTAAACCGCGCTGGTGTAAACACGTGTCAACACCCGCCCTTTGCGTTCACTGCCATGCTCGGCGTCGAAGACTATGGCAGCGACAATGACAGCGACACCGAGACCAAGCCCACGCCTTCGACGTCGAAACTGAAACCTTCAGTAGCAAGTCTACCGGCTCCATCTAAGAAGTCTACGTTCTCGCACCCGCCTCCCTCTAATTCAGCAGGATCCGCCAACCCCAAACCTTCTGGTGGCTTGTCCCTACCTCCTCCTAAGACCAAACGTCCAAAGAAGATTACAATTGGCCTTCCTGACCTCCCTCCAGAAGATGACGAAATCAACCACTCCGGCGAACCTCCTGCCAAGAAACAGCGTATTGAGTCGGGTGCTCGCTCATCAGCACTGCTGTCCATGTTGCCTGCACCCCAAAACAAAGCGCCAAACCCTGCCGCGCGCGAACGAGTGCTGGGTGCTGGCCGCGGGCCTGGTCTGGTCTTCAAGACCATGTCGAATCGGACTTCTCGAACGGCGACGGTGGAAGACGTGGAGGATGTTGGAGAAGGGGACAAAGATGACGATCGAAACGGGCGAACGGAGCCCACACACATTATTGAAGAAGCACAGGGCGAGGTGAAAGCTTCTCTGCCATTCCTTCCTCCGTCATTGGCCAAGGGCAGAGCAAACGTGTCTGTCGAAGAGAAGCACGAGCTACCGAAAGCTAGCATCTCTTCCACTCCTGCAGTGGACTTCTTCTCACTGAGTAAGTTTACCTTTATAATTCTCAATGTTGCGTAGTTGACGATAAGACAGGCTCAACGAGCTCGACACCATCAGCTGCAACACCTGCCAAACCCAAGCCACCCTCGCTATCATTCGTGCCTTCTGCCGGGCCCACCTCCATGCCTGCGCTCCCTCTCGTTCCAGGGGTGTCTTCCGCTCCCAAAGTAGATGACTTCGTACCACCCGAACCTACTCCACAAGACCCTTATCCAGGCTACTACCTGCTACCGTCTGGCGCGTGGGCCGCGTACGATCCTGCGTACTATCAATCCTTCTATAGCAAGTGGAAGAAGGAATATGATGCACATGTCCGTGCATTAGAGAAGGGCATCAAAGGCTTCGAAGACGTGGAGACAGAAGGAGCGCAAGAATTCAACGCGCAACAGGAGATGGAGAAGGCGAAGAAGGAGATCCAGGAAAGAGAAGAGCGCAAAGCGTTGACTACTGGCGACGTGGAGGCAGCGGCACCAAAGATGAATATCAAGGTGGGTGGTCGACTGAATGTTGCGGTATGTGCATGGGACTGACTTGTTTGGCCGCAGGGTGCTGCATTGGGTGGAAGAGCTCGCACGAGGCATCAGCTTTCGACCCTGCTCACTGAAGCTTATCAGAACAGAGAGGCATTGGAAGAGCAGATTGCAATGGGTAGAAGGAACAGGAAAGAGGCTGGTAATAAATATGGTCAGTCCCGTATTGTCTTGCCTTGCTTCAAGTATCACTCATGATTTCACAGGATTCTGAGCTTCACAATCTATCTCATCTGACTGACGACTATGATACGAGGTATCATATGATATTAGATCGCTGTGTAATACTACAAAGATCCGGACTACATGTACACATAATGCATAGTCTACTTCTGTGATGACGAGAACTCTGTGCGGCTAAGTCAGAATACATTTCCAAGTATTGACTGTATATTGTACTCACTGGTGACAGACTTGGTACCCTCCGAGATAGCGTGCTTCGCCAGCTCACCAGGTAGGATCAGGCGAACACTGGTCTGGATCTCTCGCGACGAGATAGTCGACTTCTTTGAGTAAGACGCGAGCTCTGATACGACCCATCAACATATGTTGAGCACCAAAGCCTAGTGTACTCACTCGACGCTTCCGTAGCAATGCGCTCGAAGATATCGTTAACAAAGGAATTGAGAATAGCCATGGCTTTGTTCGAGATACCCGTATCGGGGTGAACTTGTTTCAGCACTGGGACGCGTAGTCCACACATCAGCCACATGCGCCACACTCTAAAACTTGACACACATACCCTTGTAGATGTAGGTGCTGTAGGTCTCCTTGCGGGCCTTTCGGCGCTTCTTCTTCTCTCCGTCAGCAGGTTGCGACTTCGCTGCGGTCTTCTTCGCTGCCTTCGCACCCTCAGACTTCGCTGGAGCCTTCGAAGCTGTAGAGGCAGGGGCCTTAGAGGCAGTGGAAACAGGCTAAAATACACGTTAATTTCGATTCAACTTGACACGATGATTCGGCTGTGGCTCACCTTAGGTGCCATTGCAGTGATCTATGAGGCGCGTTGAGAAAGTAAATGACAATCCAAGGTGGGTATGGGCACACCTAGTGTTGACAGTAGGGGAGGTAACGCTTGATGATGGTGGGGGGTTGGAAGAAGAGGTGAGTGGTGGCCGTGTCGCGTTGAACCTTTTAAACAAGATACACGGGATCACGTGCTAACGCGTTCAACAGCCACTAACGCGCCGCGGCGCGTGACCGCGACGCGCCACACCCCGCGAACACGATCAGCACGCGCGCCGATCGTAGAGTGAAAGCCCGCTGAATCTGATCGACGATCCAGTTCGTTCAGACAAAGCACAACAAAGTACATTCAACTGACGGACACAGTGGCAGTAGAGAGTTACAAAGCGATTCTCCCAACCATCCCCACAACCTTTGTCTCCGCGTCTTCAGCCCACATTCGAATCACCTTCCTATCCTCATCCTCTGCACCGAAGATCGAGACAGGTCGGTTGACTACTAACGGGTTCACCGCGCGGTATGCGAACGACTTGAATACTGCAGAGGATGACTGCGCCGCATACGCTTCTAGCAGCATCAAGGCGGTCAATGGTCCATGCACGAGCCTGTCTACATGCGCCACAGTTCTCTCAACCGTTAGTACAGTAAAATATCACGCACAAAGGTACGCACCTGGATAGCCTTCAGACTTCTGCGCGTAATCTCTATCTAGGTGGACATAATGTCCGTTAAAGGTCAATGCAGAAAATCGGAACAACGTGGTAGCGCTCGGGAGGTATTGCAGGCAGAAATCCGGAGTGGCGGGCAAGTCTTTCACTGAGATTCCAAGAATAAGCATCAGAAGTCTTTGAGTGAAATGGATCTATGAGCACCTGTCTTTACCTCCCTTCTATTACCGGGAGCGGCAAGATAGACGTGCGACCGCTCCTCCTCAATCGCGACCTCATTATTCTCCTCTCGCCGATACTCAATCGTCTGCTTGACAAATACCATCGGTGAGCCCTTCTCAAACCCCTTCTTCTCCACCGAGCCGATCGCCACTGTCGCAACTGCCTTCTCACCAATCAGCAACGGCCTCTTCCACTCGATCCTGCCCCCTGCCCACATGCGTCGCGTCCACGGTTCAGGAGGACAGAAATCCTTGTCCGTCCCATCTGGACGCAAATCTCGCTCAGGGTTCCGAGGGTGGAAAAAGACAAGATGATGCCCGTAGCCAAGGGGCGCGCCTTCCTTCGGTGTCGCACATGGTCTGGCAGAGCCGTCGCGTGTGGGTAAGGTGATATAGAGATCAGACAAATGCTCTGCGCGCAGCGTGTCGCACAGCGTGAGTGTCTTTTCGGAGCTGATCCAGGCGTCTAGGGCGCCGATATTTACGCCTGATACGGACGAATTGCGTCGGCGAACAGTCAACGGGACGATGCGGCGCCGCTGTCCTGCGATGACCAGACGTAGGTGGCAGATCGTCGGCTGAAGAGGCATACTGCGCCGTGATGCGTCCCATACAAATTCTCGCCGCGTCAGATGTCCGCGAAGTGTACGGGAATGTCACTGTGGTGGATTGACCGCCGTGTGTGCGTCTGCATGGAGATGTACTCACGGCTGTTGTCGAACGTATGATCCCAAAAATCAAGCACAGGCCTTGCCAGCAGTTCGGGTCGGCGAGGCTAAAAGAGCTATCATGACCAATAGTGAGCACAGAGCAGAGTGCGCAGGCCAGCAAGATCGGACTGCAGGCTTCCCACTGGCAACTGTCGAGCGTCCAGATGTGCAATTCAAATTCATCAGCCTCCGCTGTCGGCCGAGATGACGGTGGGTTTTTCCCATCCATTCTAGCGTCTACGTGTCACCTGCGCCAGACACTGTGGCTAATGACTCCTACTGAGGCCACCTCTGGAATGTCAAATGCTTCCGCGATTTTCCAAACATTCTCGATTCTACTCCACGTTGGTTCCACACTGCATCCAGGCCCTAGCTGGCACTCTGGGTCACTAAGTCCATGCTGGGCGTTTCACCAGCCGAGAAGAAGATGGATGACGACCATGCCTCCACAGAGTCCACTCAGATAAAATTATCGACGGGGCTGTGGCGGTCAAACAATAATCTTTTGCCGCCGAAAATAAAATTCCCTCGGTGAGTCAGTCGCGACCAATTTTGTGCGGACACGGGTACGAAAGGGGAGGACAATGGCTGTGATTTGACAGTTGCGCGCGATGGTGACGACGGCGGAGACGAGCATCGCTGACCCGAACAGGCATCACCGGCGGGATGATTCAGATTCAGAAGCTGAGACGTGTGACATGGGTGTGACGCTACCTGTGTGTACATGTATGCGATCGATGGACCCCGGGGCATGCGGTGCGTCTTTCCGCAAAATTCCATTTTATTTCTATTTTCCTCGTCGCGACCGCCAACAACAAATCGCTCTTATTCCTCGCCTCCGCAACGCCAGAGCCGCGACAATCGCTCACAATCGCTCTTATTTTCCTCGCAGCCGCTCAGCAACCTCACAATAAATTCTTGTCGCCGTTCATTGTCTCGCGAACCGACGCTTGTCAAGCCTATTCTTGCGGAAAGTTGCGGTCGCCGCCACAATCCCAGAAAGGCTGATCAGGACCGCGTCTGTGGACCACGCCATCTCGGCACCTCTTTAGGGTCGCTCACTCGCCCTGCCTCGCCCACATTTCTAACCGCTTCCCCATTGTCCATTTCCCGGCCTCCAGCATCCCAGCTGGACAATGACCCATCATTTGCTTTGATTCTTCTCCATAAAGTCTTTACACCATCTCTCTGTTTGTGTATCATTATTGCCCCAACAACGCGCCTCCACAGCTGTAGCAAACACCGCCAACGCGCTCCCAGCCCCCAGCAACTGCCCCCCATGGCTGCCATTGTATCTCCCCAACCCCGCGCCGCCCTCTCCCCGCGTACACTCCCATCGTCTCGACCGCTGCTTTCGCCCCCTATCTATATGCAGGAGAAGAGCTTGGTAAGTTATCACATCGCGTGTTTTTCAACGCGACCAGGAGCTCATCTGCCCTCATTAGCGTGTCCCGTCGCAGAAGCGAGCGCGCTTCAGCCCGCCACGACTAATGTCCCCTATCGATCTCTTCGATCCTCGTGCAAACAATTCTAATGTATGTTTTTATAACTGTTGGTGGTCGATTTATACTCATCAATTATCAGATCTCCAAGCCGTCAACCCCCTGTAGCTCTACCAAGAGGCGTAGAGGTGTCGCATTCAATCCCGTCCGCTCACCGCGTCGACGCCACTGCTCCCGCGCAGAATGCCCTGTATCACCTCTTGGCGGACCCGCGCGATTCGACCGCCTTCCTTGGATTTCTCAGCTTGAGGCTGAACCGGAGCATATGTCTGTTTTCGACATAGCCGACTTGTCTATGCTGACAGACGAGATTTCGCGCGCACAATCGCCGTGCGTTGGCCCCGTACGCAGGCGGAAGACTTCAATGCGCTCCAACCCGCTCTCGTATTCGCCCATCGAGTCCGAATTCGAATGTTCACAATCTCCGGCCATTCACGAGTTGCCTGCGTACGCCCTCTTCGCTTCGGATCGCTTCCCCTCCAGTCCAAGGACTCCACAGCCGCGAGAATCGTTCGACCCGTCCAACGTGCAATTCCACGGCCTTCGGCCTGCATTCCCACCCGGCTTTGACGAGGCGTGGCGGCCGTCAGACATCGACTCGCCTTAATTATACGCCACGTCGTCCCTCATCTCTACGCATCTGCTTCAATTGACCTGGTCGTTCGCCATTGCAACTCTCATGAAGACTTCAATAAATATATATAATCCACATTGACACGGCTTCATCTGTTTATTCGAACAAGTTCTCTACACGCCGTCACGTTCTCACCAACGAATCTATCACAATCGACAATCGCTCGACATCGAACTGCTGTTTCCCTTCCATCTGTCTCGTATCTGCGAATCGCTATACGCTCGTATATTGCCACAAAGAACTGTGTACTCCGCCTTGATTTAATCCTTGGCTTTTCTCCCTTCCTGTTCCCAAGCCGCCTTCCTGTTGATATCTATGTGCTGCCTCTCCGTTGTTTCGCAGCACTTGACTTATATCTTTTGATTTTTCTTCATTTTCCCCTTCTGCCTTAGTCAGCTGCTGATGCCTACGCGTCGCAGTTGCAGTCGGTGACCGTGCATTCGGCATTGCTCAGCTGATTTTTGGCTTCCCGTCTTGCTTCGAAAATTTTCAAACCCATACATCTCCACTTCCTCCTACCACCTGTTCTCCTCATGCTCTGCCATTTGCCTCAACTGCTTGTGCTTGTTATCGTTACGCCTCTGCATTCATACTGTAAATGTTTGCTCAATGTCCCACTGTGATGCTGTTCCCGCGCCGTTTCTTTATCTGATGTTGTCACTACGATGGACGCATTTGCTGTGACTTGTTTCCGTATTCCGTACCTTATTCGCGTCCAGGCCTGTTTTACAGTGACCGATAGTGTTACCATTGTACTCTCCTATCACCGTTCTCTACTGTGTATACGTACCGTTAGACTGTACAAAATGACGAACTGGGTTCTGATTGAATACGACGAATGGCCTCGCAGTCGTGTATGCCTCGTGCTTTACAAGCCTAGTGCCCACGTTCTGAACTCAATGTATGCACGTAAAATAGTTCGCGGTATACTCGCGTCGAGTGCACATGTTCGCGTCATCATGGTGCAGCCAGGCTCTCGTGCGAGGCCCGGCTCCCTCAATTCGAGTCACAAACAGACCTTCACGTTCGTCCTACGCCAGGTGTTATTTTTGACTAGGCAGGACGAGGCCTCGGAGGATCTATTGCTCAGGGCACGAACAGCGCTCAGTGGTTGTCATCTATAGGAAAGTCCTGAGTTGTGGTGCGTAGCACAGCTCGTCTCCAATTCTTTCTAACATCCTCCACCTCCAGAAGCAATGGCCACAAATTACGGCCGCGTTATCAACTTCGGTGCAGGCCCGTCCGCCCTGCCCGTATCCGTCCTCGAGGAGGCAACCAAAGGTCTCCTTAATTTCCAGCAAACAGGCATCGGCATTGCCGAAATATCCCACCGCTCAAAGGAATTCCAAGCGTTCCTCGCGAACCTCGAGTCGCTCATCCGCACGCAGCTCGACGTGCCGTCGACGCACCATATCCTCTTCACCCAGGGCGGCGGCTCCGCACAGTTCTCTGCCGTCGTGCTGAACCTCCTCGCGCGCTACCGCCTGCTTCACCCCGAGCGCAGCGCGGAAGAGACGGTCATGGACTATGTGGTCACCGGCTCGTGGAGTAAGAAGGCCGCAGAGGAGGCGCGGCGGATGGGCGGGGGACAGGTGAACGTCGTCGTTGACTCTCGGCGATTTTCAGAAAACGGGAAGGCGTTCGACAGCATCCCGACGCACGACGCGTACAAGTTCTCCGACGACCCTGCGCTGGTGTACTACTGCGAGAACGAGACAGTGGACGGTGTCGAGTTTTCTCATGAGGATGATTCGCCCGCGTCATTTCCCTTTCACCTCCTCCAGAAGGACGGCGCGCTAGTCCCGCTCGTAGCGGACTATTCCTCTTCATTCATGTGCCGACCGATTCCCCATCTTGCGGACCACGCTGTGATCTACGCAGGTGCTCAGAAAAACATCGGCCCAGCCGGTCTCACAATTCTCATCGTCCGGCAAGACTGTATCGTCGATGTCGATGCAGCTGCGAAACTCGGCGCCGCCCCTGTGCCCCTGACAATCTCGTACAAGACTCTTGCAGATTCTGGGAGTCTGTACAACACGCCGTCTGTGCTGTCAATATATATTGCTGGCTTGGTGCTGGACCGCATGCAGAAGCAAGGGGGTCTTAAGCACTACGAAGAGACAAATAGGCGGAAGGCGGAGAAGGTTTATTCTGCTCTTAGAGAGGGTGAGGCAAAGGATGTCTTACGGAGGAAAGTCAAGGAAGGGTCTGGCAGCTGGATGAACGTTGTCTTCGAAGTTGTTGGTGCCGACGCAGAGAGCAGATTTTTAGAAGGAGCTGAAAAACGAGGCATGAAGGGCCTAAAGGGGCACAGGTCAGCCGTATGATCCAGCTCCGAGTATACAGGCTGACCGTTCTATGTGCTCCACGCAGATCTGTCGGTGGTACGTCTGGTGTGTCTTCTTCCTAGATATTAACCAACCAGGCTACAGGAATCCGAGTGTCCCTCTACAATGCCATCTCAGAGGCCGAAGTTGAACAGCTTGTTAAACTATGTCAGGGAGTTTATTAGTCAATAGATCGGAATGATGAAGAAGAGATGAGTGTGCGACCTCTCTCAAAGGCGGGCGACACCGTGTATTTTTACGCATATGAGAGCAGTTAGAATTCATGCCTTAGTGACATTTCTCTTGACTGTGAATGAAAGCATGAGAAGACATACCAGGAGTCACTTTGCCGGAGTGGTTAACGGGATCGCCTGCTATGTCAGCTTCCAGCGGTTGGGCTTTGCCCGCGAGTGTTCGAATCGCTCAGGTGACGCTTTTTTCGTCCTACTGGTGGAGTCCATCACCGCGTGAAGCGCGAAATTGCGGGCGCTCGGGATTTTGCTCGGATTTACAAATCCCAGCAAAATTTTGTATATGCTGCCGCTTCATTACAAACACTATGGAGGCAAAATCGGGTGAAATCAACCCTCAGACATGGCTCACTTCCACCCGTCTGCATGGTTATTTTAGCTAATATTGGGTTATGCTAACCCGGTGCATACATGGTGAAAGTAACACGAAAAATGTCCGCTTTCACCATGCGAAATCTTCGTCGATAGTGAAAACAGCCCCAAGACTGGGTTAAATTTGGTCGAATGAAGAGGGTGAAAACCACCCTTAATTAACCCTCCCAGGTTTAACCCGGTCACAGGGTGGAAGTGTGATTCAACCCGCCGACTAAGTGACTCTAACCAGCACTGGTGTTCACTGTGAAACTCTCCAGGATTGCTCAGGGATCAAGCTGTTGCAAGGCCATTCCGTGCATGTTTCTCTTGCACCGCGTGAAGCGCGAAATTGCGGGCGCTCGGGATTTTGCTCGGATTTACAAATCCCAGCAAAATCCTGTATATGCTGCCGCTTCATTACAAACTCTCCAGGATTGCTCAGGGATCAAGCTGTTGCAAGGCCATTCCGTGCATGTTTCTCTTGCTCCCACATCTTATAAACTCAGCCGACGACAAGATAAATAGAACAAATACTTCAGATGTCTAGGATAAGTCAAAACGCGTACATAGCGTACACAAGACCACACACTGCGGTCTTTCCCGCACCATCATCACTGTCGTGCCTTCGTGCGCGTCTGGCATTCCTACTCTAGGCAGTTCTTTACCCTCTTCCAGCTTTCGACACGCATATACCTAGCAAAACGGGGAGGATACAAGTTAGTGCGTCGTTTGAGGTGAGCCCGATATGGGATACCGAATGGAAATGGGAAATGACGTCTTCTATAACGGTCAGGCCTCTTGTTGCGGTGACTGGGCTCTACGAAATGTGTGAACACGTGAGTCCGTTCATAGATACAGCTGTCCTGTATCTAATCATCTTTTAGTCTAGGGGCATGCCGTTGTATCTACTTTCGTAAGTCTCATTGATTATTGACATCGGAAATATGGAATTTCTGATAAGTATTATTAGGTTTACCAATGTACCACTAAAGCTGATACATTCTATTTGGCATGAAGGTCTGGAGGGATTGAAGAGTTCAGACTAAAGTGTATCTATATATTGTGTAGTACAGTGCTGGAAGAGCAAGCTGTATGTAGCTGAAATAAGCCACAAAATATAATATAATATAATATAATATGATTAAACAGGATCATCTAATTATCGAGGAAATAAAACCCTTAAATCCACGCGATTGCATACACCTGGGATAATCCTAGGATCTGCTTGAAACTGACGTGGAACAACACAGAAACTTAGTTAAACCGTCAATATCCTGAAGTGGCTAGGATTCGCAAGGAATTAGCCCCGGACAACGACGGGATTTGGAAATCCCAAGGAGATCCCGTGCTCCTGTAATTTGACGCTTCACGCGGTGCATGCACGCGTTGTTGCAAAATTATTGACTCATGAAATAGCGCATTTTATTCTGCTTCGTTCTCCATTTACCCTTTGCCTTACATTTTAGTACTTTTTTGCGTGAACGGCCAGGCTTCAGCCACCTTAGACTAGCTAAGCAAAGGCGTCCCACTTGGGGCAGCATCTCTACGATATCTAACTGGTCGACAACCAAGGAGCATTCGCACTGCTGAGTTGTAAACACCGATAGTTTGTGCAAACAGTTGCAGTAGGTGAAGAGATGCTCAGATGAAGACAATGCGTTTTATAGGCTTTTGACACAAGTGTCTTCACCATTGCCCCATGGCTGAGTTGGTTACAGCGTCCGACTGTTACTGATGCTTTCATAAGCGTGGGTTGCGTAATCGGAAGGTCGAGAGTTCGAGCCTCTCTGGGGCAGGTTTGTTTTTCGAACTTCCTCAATCATTGTTTGGCCATATGATTTGAGAGGTTATCAAAGTACACGAAGACTGGAGTGCTATTTTAGCGTTCGTGTCGCCTCCGCTGCGCCCCTTTCACGGGGAACCAAAGCAAATGTTTTCAATCATAAATGTCGTAAGTATCAAGGAATGAGTTAGCGGTTCCGAAGTCTGACTAGTAGCACCCATTGTTGTGCACCTTTTGTGGTTTATGAGTTCATATCATTGCAGTTAACTCGCATAGAGTGAAAGCCAACCTCGGTGTATATATTGATTCGTACAAATGGCACACCTCGATGTCCTTGTAGACTACAAATACATCTCGTCCCAGCCTTCCTCATTTGTTGGTCTATCAGTGGAGACAGTGCTGCTACTTTCTCCAGGTGCGCTGTCAGACGGGACAATTTTGATATGATTGCTAGAGTCCGCAGCTTCCATCTCTCTGACAACATCCCACATATCTTCGTCTTCATCCGCGTCCGAACGAGAAGTACTCGGCGGAGGAATCGACGGTATATTCTTCAAGGGCTCTGGAGGCGGGAGAGCGGCATCAGGAAGCCCGCCCATTAGCTCGTCCCACATGGCCTCGTCATCATCGGTTGCAATATCATTGGTTTCCGGGATCGCCTTTGAGCGATAGTTGGTAGTGGTATCTGGTGGGGACAAAGAACGTGCGGCAGTGGCTGTTCGTTGCTGTTCTTCTTCCTCGCGAATGATGGCATCTATGTCAAACTCATCATATGCGTCGGAAGAAGGAGCCACTGAGGGAGATGAAGGAGGTTGGGATGGTGCGCGCGAGGATGATGCAGTCTCTGCGTCTGTCGCGCCTTGGACACCTGCAGGGAGCTTGGCATTCTCGCGGTCGTTGTTCTCGTCATCACTGCCATTGTCCGACTCTGATGAAGCGTCTATCTTCCGGCCATTAACGAAGCCTTTGGACTCATCTCGCCAGACGCTCAAAGCCACCTGGTAGGAGAATATGATTAGAATATGGGTCGTCCTGAAGCGGCAAGATACGTACATGCATCCGTTTCGAGTGGCAGAGTTTCTCCACTCGTTGAACCGTGTCACGGAACTGAGTCTTTGGGTACATCTTATGTGTCCAAAACTGGTACACTTGCAGTAGACTATTCAAATCTGACGCCTTAAGCAGCATCAGCCATCGCATCTACATTCAATGAACGAGGCATACCTCATGTCCTTTGCCTCTTGGCTTGAAGGTTTTTGCTTGTTTTACGAGTGCCGGAAAACCATCAGGACCGAGTAGCCTGGCCTCGTCCAACTTCGGCAACGGTTTCCGCTTCTCTTTCTCCGTTGTATCCTTGCTCCCCTTAGAGTCAGCACCACCCTCACCTGCCTTCTGTGATGTATACAAATCCAGCGGAGATGCTTTAGCAAGCGCTTTCGCGTTCTTTGCATCCTCCTGCCGCCGCAACGCCTCTATATCCAAGGATGGAGGAAGGTCCTGGAAGATATCATCGGGCTCCTCGTCGAGAGCATCAAACATGGCATCGATTTCAGAACGATTTGCCGAAGACGGCACGGATTTGCGCGTCGCCTGTCTCGGGGCTTCATCCTCGTCATCGGACTCGAGAAATAGAGACGATTTAGGGCGTTTCGAGGGTCGATTTGTGATGTCGTCGTCAACATGTATTGGAGGGGGGGAGGAGCGTCTCGGGGATTGTATGACGGGTGCGTCCCAGATGTCTGCCAATGCAGCGGAGGCCATGACTGTCGCGAACACGACGCGTCAATGGCGCAGAGACGCGTCGAGTAACGCGTTTGTCACGCCGTCACAACTGATCGAAACTTGAGTGCGGATCACTGTCTGCATTTCCATCCGAATACCTACATCTGAGAACACCTCTGTCTGTACCAGTCATGGCACCTAAAGATACGCCTGAGCCAGATGTGCAGGCCGGGATTGAATACTGGGCGAGCCAGCCTGCTAGCTACGACGGTGTCCTCGGTAAGCATCGCGTTCTAGCATCGATGGCGTTGCGCTATGACACTCAATTTAGGTGGCTTCGGCAATGGGGTAGGCCATTACTATGCCCTGCGGCTCTCCGGGTCTGACATATCCTCCAGTCACTACCGAGAATTGATGCTCTCGGATCACGACAATTCGTCCTCTACCTCATGCCCCAACTCAGCACCATCCCATCCGTTACCCATTCTCGCCGCGATGATCCTGGCCAAGTCGTCTGGAGACCACGAGCTCTTGACGTCGGCGCAGGGATTGGACGAGTCACGGCAGACGTCCTTCTGCACCTCGTATCCGACGTAGTCCTCGTGGAGCCCGTGGAGAGCCTCGTCCGAGAAGCCTTGGCGCGCGGTAAATCACTGGAGGCACAGGTCTCGAAGAGTGGCGAAGTCCGTGTTCCGTGGAAAGGCATCCCGAATAAAACGAAAAGCGTCACCATCATCCAGAATACCCTACAAGACTTCGACCCCTGTTGTCCCTCGAAGTCACCCAAGCTACTCGGTCGGGTTGGGTTCGATCCTAATGTCGAGGATCTCGACGACCCATTCGATGTCATCTGGTGCCAATGGTGTTTGGGCTCGTTGAGCGACGATGGCCTTGTCTCCTTTCTTAGACTGTGTCGCAGCGCCTTGCGAGATCCACAGAAAAGCTTGATCTTCGTCAAGGAGAATTGCTGCACCGATACTGAAGATGGACATCCAAGGACCGTGCTCGACGAGAACGATTCCAGTCTGACAAGGTATTCGCCTTGCGCAGCTAGTTGTCGAACAGGACTTGACTCGTACATCTGATTCTCGGTAGATCTGACCTTGCATGGAAAAAGATTTTCAACGACGCTGGGTTACGATTGATACAGGAACGCGTCCAGCGCGGGTTCCCGGAGGAGTTATATGCAGTCAAAATGCAAGTAATTAACTACTCCACGAGGTAGATTACTCACAGTCACTCTAGGTATGCCCTCAGATGATAGTACGTAAGATGGTCGGTAATTTCGTGATCCAGTAGAAGCTCCTATTCAATGTATTCATCTATTGAAGTACAAACAATGCAGTTCATCTCGCGAGAGGTGATTGATCGGAAGCATAGAGTACGTGTAGCCGGCGATGACGAGCACGGTAGAAATACAGACAGTGGAAGTAGCAGAAGGAGAAAGCACTATAGATGGCGAAGAGCACAAAAACGAAAGCAACGGGCTAGATACCATCCGAAAAGTAAAATAGGTGGAGTGCATACGCATAGGCGGGAATCTAAGTGGCTCATTGATCTCGAATAGGTACTTCAGGGATTCGGTTGGACTCCCGGTCACTGCTGGCGAGCACCGCATCACTGAGCGTCGTTCGTCTCTTCTGCTCCCTGCTGTCCATGCGCTCCTTCACAGCAGGGAAATAGTTGCGGACGACGTTTTCGAGCTGCGGCCAAATCTCGTCAGACGTCGCTCCAGCCAGGTTGACCAATTTGACACTCGGAGTCTGGGTTCTGTAGTAACTCAACAGAGGCGAAGTGGATGCGTAGAACTTTTCCAAGCGGCGGGCGAAAGTTTCCTGCAAAGATGCGTACGGTCAGATAACGTATTCCTGAACGAGGCACTCGGACGAACCGGATTGTCGTCAGGTCGTTTCGTCAGTGGTTCACCGGTCTCATCGTCATGGCCTGCTACCTTTGGCGGGTTGTAGGACAGGTTGTACACCCGACCCGACGGTAGATGCACCCAGCGGTCGGAAATCCGGCTTAGGATCACTTCATCGGCGACATCGAGATTGACGATGAGACTGAGAGGTGTGCCTTGACGCCTGGATCGCGGAATAAGTTAGAAGATGAGATCTTGGCCCGAGTGGGTATATGCACCTCAAATGGTCATCTAGCAGCTTCCCTTGACCTAACGTCCGTGGGAAGCCGTCAAGTATCCAGTGCTGTGCCGTGGTACAACCTCTCAGTAGAGTGTCTATATTGGCAGACAGATATGTCAAGCAGACCTTGTCGTGAAGCATATCCAGTTTGCTCGCTACAACTTTGAGCATGATGTCATCGGGTAACAATCCACCGGTGGCGACAATTTCCTCCGCCATGCGTCCGACCTCCGTTCTGCATTAATATACCGATATGAAATTCATGTCGCCGACGTAATAAATTGCACACACCGTTCCGCAATATGTTGCCGCAACAGGTCCCCGGTTGACAGTGATAAAACATCGTATTTTTTCACCAGCCTGGCTGACAGCGTTCCCTTGCCCGACCCCGGCTTGCCAAACATGAGCATGCGCAAGACCTTGCCGTCTCCATGGTCAGACAGTTCACCGGTGGCCGACCCCGGGCGAATGTTGCGTAAGAAGGAAAAGGGCAGAGCCTTATGAGCTATAGCGGCTGATTGGAATGCCCGGGAGCATGTCCACACATGTTTCGGCCGAAGGGTACTGAGTTGGACCGACAAAGATCTACAAGACATGCACGCCGCGGCTGATATAAAAGGGTTCCGGAGCGACTTGGAAGTGCACAAACGTCGATGCTCGACGTGGACTTTTCTTCTGCGACGACGGACCTATCGACCCACTTCGGGCAGCATATAGTCTGCCTCAAATTCCATGGGCCCGACCGTAAGACGCGATTTCGGAGTTATGTAAGCAAATCGATCTCCGAAACGCGTCTGTATATCTGTCTGGACGCGACTCGTCGTGTCGTGTCGAGTCGCTGGCCTACACACAGTTGTCTTTCCCTCGTAGATAGTTTATCTCAATGCATGCCTTGTCTATTGTGTTTCCCTTGTGGAATCACAGAGAGGTCTATCTTGTTTTTTTTCCAAGGCGGCGGCCAGGGCCAGAGCAGGTACACACTCCATTAATTGCGATCTGAAGATTGTACACAGTTTTCCCTCCTGCTTGCATGGCTATCGGCGAAACGTGCTATGCAATGTGCTGAAATTTCCGTGTGTCTTCGCAATCTCACCGACAGGAGAGCTTCGGGAGAGCTGCAGCCAGCCTCCGACCCAAGGCAGTGGATTGGCCGATGAGATCCGGATAACACCCTCGGCATTTGTCCGGCACTGACCGGCATTCTCTCGGCAAGGGCGAACACGAACGAAATGGCGTCTTACGGTCTGATAGGCGCGTTTTGAAGCAGACCTATATTGTTACCGTCCTCCCTCCCTCTGTAAGGTAACAATTTTAGAGTCTGCCTACGGGAGACAAGGCAGCATACCGTAATCGTTCGATAGGCGTTACAGTTCAAATTTCCTGCCGTCAGCAGTGGTTCCTGAGAAGTGCGAATTTTTGTTCACCTTGGCCTTCGCCCACAAGGACTGGGTGCTCGTTGTCGGACACTGGACTGGACGATGAGAACGAAAAGGTGCGCGACCGCTGACGCTGCTCTCCCCAAAGACTTTCCGTTCCGTTCCCCGCGTTCCAGGCTTGCCGCTGCAGTCACGCGTCCCTATCAACGCCGCGGCATGGGGCAATCGTCGCACCTCTAGCCCCACCTCTAGTCCGCACCAGGTACGTCAGGCGGGCTTATGAATGGTACCAACAGTGGCAGTCTGCAATGTCGTAAATAAATTCATGGATGCAGGCCTGGAGGAAGGAAGTTACTCAGGGAACTGCTGCTGGTGTCGTAAGTGTGTCACAACGCCCGACACGGTAGCCATTCATACTTATTTCTCGCACTGTAAACCAGTTACATCGCGCGCTCGGAACCATTCACTCAATCCAGCAGTCCATCCATCTGAATCCCAATGTCGAACGACCTTTGTACGAGAAACAAGCATATATGCAATATACGCTACCCCTTTGACTACAACCATAGTTTACAGCAATATAGTCATTCTGAGTACATACATGCCAGTGTCCGAGTCTGTCCCAACCAATTCCTATTAGCCCAGTAATAGATGTCCGTCAGAACCTCAACCCAAAAATGAAAATGCGAAAAAAAGATAATGCCATCACATTGACAGCCAAGTAAGAATAAGGGCTACTAGGATCGTTGATTGCCACACCATCCAGCTCGTCATTTCGACGAGTGACTGCGCCCCGTTCGAACTGGATCCAGAGCCACCTGACCCACCCGTAGTCGAATCTTTGGGACATCCTGCTGCGTCATTATTTTGGATACAGCCCTCGAAGCATTTCTGCGAGAGGCAAATTTATGTAAATCGCCGACCAGCCAGGGAGCCGTGAAGTATACCTGGAAGAGCTCGAAATCTTTCGCGTACAACTGGTAGACATCGGAGTCGTTGAATATATTGAAGAACTGGCCAATTCCACCCCCAGAGAAATCGTAGCCGGCATGCAGGTTGGCGCAGCCTGCCGACTTGGCTGTGGACTTGTCATTGCTGGAAGCTGAGCTGTGCTCCACTGCAGAGAGATCAAGGGTCGTGAATATGTCCATGTCCATAAAAATGGTGGCCTCGGCATCGCCGTCAAACGCGTTTATTCCGAAAGCGAGCTGTCGAACAAGTTGTCAAGCGCAGCTGGAGGGAGCAAGCTAATTGAATGCGGCGACTTACACTGGGTATTATGCTTGCTGTGACAGTGCTATTCGATGTTGCGCTAGACCCTGCAGACAGCTGTGGGTCTGATGAGGCGAATAGGTGAGTCAATAACATCGAGCATGAAGAGCGACGGGGAAAGCCGCACTTGATGGTCCCGTCACAACTTCCCAAATCGCTGACTGATTGTCGATAGGCGGGACTGCCAATTCACCGTTGATAATGGTCAGGTTGAGTCCCATGATCGTATCGACCTCAACATCAAGTTCGGCGTGGGCCTCGGCGTTGATCTGGAAGATGGGGCCGATAGTCAAGATTCTATCAGAGCACACAATGAGGTTCAGTCACGAATATTTTCCATAAAGATGAGATAACTTGCTCAGGAATACTCAATCCAGGAAAGCCGACTTGAACAAGCGTGACTGATCCGGTGTCCACAGTGAGCTGTGCAGAAAGGGGTGAATATCAACAACGTAAGACGGCCTTACAAAACGCATACTGCGGTTGAGACATTGACTAACAAATCCGCGATCAGGGTTCCGTTCAGGCCTATGCATAGCTTTAGACGCAAATAAATTCGATACTCGCTCAGCGCACCTGCATATAGTTGAATATCCGCAACATCGGGAGGAACGATAGTCGCGTTTACCAGGGCACCGAAATAGATCGATATATTGGCCTGGAGATCTATGCCGATGCTCAATCCGCACGTGCCGGTGACATCTTTGCCGATCTGGCAACCAAGCGTTTCGTTCAGGAGAGTGGTCTGAGTATCAACGACGATAGGAGAGCTGTCCACGTGTGTATCGTTGTATATGTCTCGCCCTGTGATGCATTAGCACATAGTCGTAGAATAGCTACATGCACGGTGACTTACTCTGTAGTGTTGCTCCGACGTGGTCTGATGGGCTTCTTGTCGAAACGCTATTGCGCTTTGCAGCGGTCCCCGGGCTGTCATCTCCATTTCGAGGAGCAGAAGTACCCGAGAAGAACATATTGACGTTGCCGTTGCTAAAGGAGCTGTAATTGAATAACTATTCAGCTAGATTATCGACTGAGTTCACACACATAGACGGGTCGACAGCGCCGAAATTAGTGTCCAATGTGATCCCCTTGACGGTGGGTGAGCTTTCACGAGCTAAAGCCAAACCACGCGAAGTGAGGGAATACGGTTGATCTTCGTGGTCCCATATCTTGGCCACACGGGCAAATGGCATTTGGGTGCACTTCAAAAGGATTAGCAAGGTCAGCTATTGTTGTCGGCAAGACGAACATTTTCAGGCAGTCGGACAATCGTTCCAACTGCTCCTCCCTGAAAGAGGTGATCGCAGCCCCCAGTGGTGGACTCGTTGCATACCGCACGAATGTCTTGGGCAGTTTTCTGGGTGTCGCAATCTAGAATTGTCCAGCCGGCTGCCTCAGTGAGGTCAGAGACGGAATTCGGGGAACCAGACTGTTCGTCGAGGGGAGAATGGTGAGAATTGGATCGCTAAAAACAGCAAAACCGAACTCACGATATATAGGCTACCAGAGAACGGTCCATCGACATCGTAGGAACATGATCCTTCGAGACAAGGGGCTGCCCAATTATTCACCGCGCGAACCACTGCGGGCAAGAGGAACAGAAAAACAGCCCTAGTCATGGCTGCCAGCGTCGAAGAATTTAAATGAAAACGCTGCAGCTAGGGAGAAAAACCGAAGCCCCTGCTGAGAGTGGTTGGTCGGGCAGCATTAAAGGCATCGTCTTTTATCGAATGCGCATCGATTGGCTGTGCATCACCATGAGTACCTAGAACTCACACAAATACCCATACCGCATGCCTGGGGCAATGAATTGAGGGTCCATGTTTGGCAAAGGTCAGATAGAAGACACAAAATCAGCATGACCCATGCAGGCAATCAGTTTCAGCGCGAGAAGCACTGTGAGAGAACCAAGTAGTATATGTAGGGTCGACAGAATAGGCACATTTAGGACAGCGTTCTTGGCACTCACAATATCACTAACAACTTTCCGCGGATTTGGGAAACCACATGAGTCCGACAAATGATGGGGAAGCTCGATTCAGCACAGCGTTGTTTTACTACTAGCGGTCTACGGGTGCCTGTCAATTGAAAACGTACACTTACCAGCGCTCGTCGATGTCGCGAACCTAGCCGATAGACGCACAACCGCATAACCGATCGCCATAGACTGCACATTTGATATCACTGTTGATATGGGCAATCGATGACTCCCTGCACCTGTATACATGTGGAAGGCAGCTATACAGCTTAGTCTTTCTACGATTAAGTGTCAAAGACGCGCTCGTAATGAGAGCAGATTAGGTAAATATCGTCCACGCACTCCATATGTATACTCATGAATGTTCCTGGACGTGCAAGTCAGACTGTTGCTGACCCTTTTGCGACCACCCGATGAGCTCTCTCATATCCTTGACATCAGCCACACCCCTGATATCGGAGCGTTTATTGTCTACCGCAAGACCGATGGCTTCGGCGACGTGGTCCACGTGAATGGGAGGGATCGTCAAGGCGTTCGCAATCGATTCCAGAGGCGATAGTGAAACAATAGACTGCGAAGTCGATACCACGGGCATTCTTGAGGCTAGGGAACGCAATAACCCAGATGGTGTCGGGAGACCGAGAGGCACTTTTGCGTGGATAGTGGCAGACAGGTCGATCAACGCAGCCACAGGCGAAGTAAGCGGGCGTAAGTGCGGGTGGTAAATCAAACCTATGGCAGAAATTGGAGACGCCCTCGTAGACAGGACAACATAATGCTGCACGTACTAGGCCTGATGTATACTGCCCTGAAATCTGATCTTCCTGAAACCATATGTTCAATCCCGAGTTCTGCTTCACGTTTGGTCTCAATATAACGTGCAGGTATGAGAGGACGGAATATGTCCTCTGCCGAGACGAAGACGAATGGTCGTGGGCCTTCTACTGGTACAGTCGGCGAAGACGACAAGAACGCTTCGCAAACTCGCAAGGCTATATGTCACAATGAACAGATAATAGGTTCATGAGGGAATTAGACAATTGAACAAGTGCACTATTTTGACGTACCCGCGTCCCTGTTGAGACTTTCGTAAGATCTCGACTTCGCTACACCACCTGCCAAGGGATTGCTTGATGTTCCGCCGCCCGTGACGTTGGATGCAAAGGTACTAAGTAAAGCCGTTATATCACCTTTGTTCAGCGCCGCTTTGTATCGCGTGTCCTCTAGAAGTGTTCCGAGCGTGTGGACCACTGCAGTGACACCGGGGAGGAGGTGTGAGTATGTTTCCGGCTGCAGGGCATCTGCCGCTTGCCAGTCCACCTGATTTCATAGAGAATGAGTAATCTGAGGTGCAACATAGCAGGAAACGGGCAACACTTTACGTGTCCAGGCGGGCGAGTGACCCTTCGGTGTTTTATATGGTTTACCGGATTGACTGCGGTTAAAATCAGCAGACGGTCAATTAGGGTGAGGCAATATACTGCACCGACCTGATACTCGTAACCTGCATACCTCGTGCGAGCGCGGCCTTGCATACCGCCGAGCCTGAGCACTGATTGTCAGAAATGAACGGAACACTGAATGGAGATGCCCATACCGAGGAAACCATTGCCGCCGACAACCAGAACCTTCTGAATGATAGATTCCATGTCCGAGCCGGAATAGCGCGGAAATACGTTGCACACAAGCCTCAAACAGTTCTGAAGTCAAGGCCTCAACTTGCTGAAGACTGAACCAAAGCCGACTGGGATGACAGGAAGGCGCCCGCCGGCATAGTGACGCACAATAGCTATCCACGTGACAATCCATGCTCAAATCTGCTACCAATATTTTTCTTTTTCCACATAGTTTCCCCCATCCAGAATAAGCTGCTATTTATGCAGTGATGACGAATGCAGCTGCGTTGCAGTCTACCGGAATATCGAGTGGCCAACTGGTCTTGTTCGGTACAATCTCCGCGAAACATATTCGCTTGGCTTTGTGTCTACCTTTCGTCTATGCGTAAAACGATGGGTACCATGATTACTCCATACATCAACAACTTCGTCTTATGATGGGGAACTTCCTGCCTTGTATCCGTGCGCATCACTTGGATTTGGATTTCTCGACAGCCTCGACCACCCGTGCTGTATCGGTGACGAAGCCGTAGGACTACGAATTTCACAATACTCAGTGACATTTTGTATCAGACGAAATGACGCGTACGTTGGTGGCGTTATATAAAACGTTTTCCAAGCCTCCCGTCGGCGATGTCGTCGCGATGCCATCCGTCAGAGTGATGCAGTCGTAGCCGCGGAAATATGCATCGACGAGTGTGCCGAGTACGCACTGTTACGTAGATGATTTTATCAGTGAGGCCGGATTATTGAACAGCTCTTGTCGTTGATACCTGGTCTGCGTTAACGCCAGCGAAGAACAACGTGGTGATGCCGTTTTCTTGCAGGTATAAGTCGAGAGCAGTCTGATAACCCCAGATTCCACTCATACTGTTCCAGGTCAGTTTAACCGCCTCATGATATAGCCACACCTCTTACCGATTCTTATGGATCCAGACATCAGTCCCTGCTTTCTGTCCCTCTTCATACAGTGCTTGCAAGGGTCCATACAGGTCCGAGTTATACTCGCCTCGCATGAGCAAACGCCCGAAGCTGCCTGGAAGTTGTGAGCCGAAGCCGCCCCTGCCATTCTTCATGAAACTCCGAACGAGCGCAGGTGGGATGGTGTGCAATTCATGTTCGGTAAGTCCCCAGTTACTGTGAAGTACAAACAAATTCGTGGAGATCCCTTAATACCGAAGCGAGCTCATACGCACACCCACAGAATCTTGGTGCCCTGTGATCGCAGACTTGGAACGGCATTCATGAGCGGGAGGACGCAGTCCAGACCAGTTGGATGATCCCGCAGGTCTGGGTGTAAGAAGAAGCTACCGCTCGATGTTACTGGGTCTCACCGCTCTGATGGATGATATGGGACATACTTCTGCATGTCAATTATGACAACCGCGCTGCGCTCTTTCGCGATTCTGACCACGCGTTCGCCATCTACGGGAATCTCCAACTGGGTCTCTCGCTGCAGCGGTGGGATCTGGACCTCTCCGAGTTCAGATGACGCTGAAGGAAGATGCGCTTCGCGGGTGAGATCGACGAGGCCGGTCGGATATTCCACCCAGAACGAAGCGGCATTCCCGTACTCTGTAGGACTAGTAACGTGGGGGCGGATGGTCATGTTTCACTTTTAGCTGTTGCAGTACTAGTAGGCGACCAGATGATGTTCGCACAGACTCCGCAAGACCTCTCGCTTTTAATCCGAGCAGATTGTCGAGATAAGGCCTATGGACACTGTCTTGTTCATGAGGACGTCCTAGACTCAAGCGTAGATTAGATAGGCACGGGCATACGGATCCAGGCTAGTGGATACGCGGAGGTCCGTAGAAGCAACTCTCGGTGCCTGGACAATGCTATATATGAGATCGAGGTTGCCTTTTAATCTGCAAGCGTCGTGACAAATTTGTCTCTGGTAGAGTGCGCTGGCGCGTTCGAGCTGTCTCATATGAAGACATTGAAGCTTAAGGGTCGTCGAGGCTCGACGTGATAGAAGACAAAATTGGACTGGATTGCTCGCAACGACAGCCAATAGATCGGCGGTATGCCTGCCGCTACATAGAATTGTACTATATGAAGCTGCAACGCAGCTCAAAAGAGAAAGTATAGGATGCACCACCATAACAGCACGCAGCCTATGAACCAGTGTTCTTCAGCCAGCGACTAATAACTACCAGAGTTGATGGCTGTCGTCCATGCGCAAAAGTGAACAAATGCACAGAAGAGACTCGCTTCCGGGCAGAACTGTAGAAATTTCCATCTCCCAGAGATGAGGTGGATGAGACATCCAACCAATTTTTAGTTGACGAACTGCCAGCTGACTGAAGCACAACCTTTCAGTACAGTGCTAATATAATGAAATGATCATGAGAACGTACTGGAGACGAGACCCTCAGACAAGGGCGCGATTTTCTCGAAAGCGCCGACAGAGAGGTCAATCGAATCGCTGTTGTCACAGGTCGGGCAGTCATCGGCGATGGTGACGATTACACTGGCTCCGGTAGCGGAGTTCGTGATCTGCACTTGCTGACCGCAAAGAGGAGATACGTCCCCGGAATTTCCGTACCGGTCCTGGTCTGCGTAACGTAAATGTAGTATCAGACGCAGTCGTAGGGGAAGCGGACTTACCAATGGCTGCGATCAAGTCGTAGTCACTGTGCACGGTACCGCATGCACCGGCTACTCCGTTTTGGTAGAAGTACGTCGCACTGTGAATGCGGCTGTTAGTCGAAATTCCCTCTGAAGGAAAAGGCACGGTCTACTGACAATCCATCCGTGAAAACTTCGTTACTGGATGCCGCAGAGTCGGTGGAAGTGGCACTCCCAGACCAGGGATTGCATTCCGCGGGACGGTCTGATAGACTCTGGGTTGCCTGTAGTTGTTTCAGAGACGCTGTAACGCACGTTCGAGACAAGTTGTGTATCATACCAGCATCGGATGGCAGCAGGTGGAAAAGAAGTTAGTGCCATGCTGGGCCTCGCAGTCTAGGGCCAAATACCGCGCATGGTATTGGTCGTAGGGCTGTCGTTCAACGGTGAGACAGAGTCAGCCACTATAGAAAGGAGTCACAGCTACCTCCAAATAGCCTTGATCATATGTGGACGGAACAGAGTCACGAAGCTGTAAAGCCAGCCCCGAAACTGAAGCTGCACAGGCAAGGGAAACGAGAGCCAAGAAGCGAGACATGACGACGAGCAGTCAATTTTATACGGCCAAAAAGGATCGTGCAAACGGGCGTGTACTAAAGAGAGTGGTAGCTTTGAATAAAAATCTCAAGTCAGATAAACCGTAAACGGATCTTAAAGTAGCTCTCTTACCAGTAGAGAACGCGAAGACTGCGCGCCGGAAAGTCCAGAGTCGATGCACACGGGCTGCGAGAATGAAGAGAGAAAGGAGCAAATTTGCGATATGCCTCCCTTTTAAATAGTCGGCGGCGCAGATTGTACCCCATTTATTGAAACTGTTCTGGCGGTCAAAGTGACATTCAGGGGCCAGGCCAAATCGATGGCCTCGAGATGTCTGCAAATCGTTGTGTTGCAATTGTCTCCAGACAGTCACGAATAGACCAGGGTTGGTCCATTCTGAGCGCACAATAATTATACGACACGGAACCCATTGGCCCTGTCGGCTATGGATCGTTGAACTAAAATTATGAATGTGCGTTAGTACAGTTGTTGATTAGAGTAATTCTGAAAGAGCCACAAACCCCAAATTGGTGCCTGGAGCTTAAAATATTCGCAGGCCGCTGCAAGCCGGAGAGGCCGACGATATGTTAGATTTGAGCCGGGAGCCACAGAATGAAGAAATATATCCGTGCTTGAACTGGACTACGCCAGCAAACACGTAAGGAATCGAGTACGAATAATCGAAGTAAATACTATCCTAGGTCACATGATCCATATGTACCGAGCATAGATACTGGAAATTCCAACACGATAGACTCGGACGAGCAGCAATACAAGCCCACTGCGACCAGCAGAGTAATTTCAGACATGTACCTGCAGAATATACCTGCGCCTCTGAAGGAAAAGACCGGTGAGATCTGAAATATCTGGTCTAGATCAGCGATGTGATGGGAGAAGGTGAAACGTAGTCCGCGAGTCGGTCAACGCCGGCGCACTGCCAGTTTCCAAATTTGGCAATTCTGACTGCGCGCGCAGTGCCCTCCACTTCGCCTGCAATACCACCACGCCAGTCATTAGTACTCAGGCCTCGGAGCATGCGTTGATCGCTGTAACCATAACTCAAATTCAACTGAACATAAAACTTGACGAACATGAGTGAGCAGGTCATCTTGCACGTTATGCTACCACTGACCTCAGTCTCTCCAGACGAATTGACAGAGAACCCATTCGCGTCCACGCATTCGCTGGATGCCAACCCTTTCGATGACCCTGTGCCACTCTCTGAGCATGCTTCGCCGATACCGAGCTATCCGAGCCCACAGAATGCTGCGCGGTTAGAAGAGATCGCTCAACGGGAGAGGGACCTGGAGCGGAGGGAACAGGAGCTTTCGCAGAAGGCCGAGCACATACGGAGATTCGGGCGAAACAACTGGCCGCCATGTAAGTGCGCATTTCTCCTCGCTATCTTGTTCCAGCTCTGATCTATGTCTCGCGATAGTCTATCCCTTGATATACCACTCTATTCAGGAGGAGATACCTGAGCTATCGCGCCCTCTGATTACGCGTTTATACCAGCTATGGTTTGTCCTGCTGGGCACACTGGTGATCAACATGGTGGCGTGCATATTCATCCTCACTTCGGGATCGAGTAATGGGGGAAGCGACTTAGGATCGAGTATTGGGTAAGTGTGGAATGTCCGGTGCCGGTCGCATTCACTTCATCCCTCTCTCTAGGTATCTAGTAGTCATTCCTCCTCTTTCGTTCCTTCTATGGTACAGGTAATGTCCATGCATGCAACTACTTGATCGGCCGTGTTGACTCAGCGCCGCAGACCTATCTATAATGGTTATATGAAAGTGAGTCCTATATTTATCCTTCGTATTATCGTAGTTGTTGATTGTGGATCAGAATCAAGCACTCTACTATTGTACGTACTGTTTGCAGTCTTCAAGCACTCAACCATAATTACTGTCCGCAGACTTCTATCTCGTCTTCTGTGGTTTCCATCTTGTGTACTCACTCTACATGTGAGACTGTTTCCTCGGACTAGTTTCCCTTGCAGAATGCTGACCATTTTTAACAGGATCATTGGTATCCCCAGGTATGCGTGTACACAGGTTAATTACTAGAATACCCGCTCATCTTCAATTGCGCCTTCGTAGCACCGGTTCCGCTGGTTTGATTCAGACCATACACATGTACATCAATGGTTCTATCGTTGCTGCCATCTTAGGCACGATCGCCACTGTTGGATGGGTGTTGCAAGGGGTAGGCAATGCCATCTATTACCGACAAGTAGGTCCAGTCGAGTATATCTTTTATGTGGTACTGATCAATTCTACTTCGTTAGATCTGGGCGTACCATAAGGCTGCTGGCTATTCGGTTGACAAGGTAGTGTATGTTTTGTTCCTCAAATGATTATCCTCACTGACATTCCTCTGCGCTAGGTAAAGGCTGAGTTGGCTACCCATGGAGCGAAAGCATACTTCATGCGTGGTTAGGACATTGGCTGATTGTACATCGTGTAGAGTTGCTATTGTTCATGTATGACTGGCATTGTCTATGGAGATCCGCGTTTTATCTTGCATTAGCACGGAGAGTACTTATTCTTTGACCCGACGACCAGCAAAAGGCCAACGCTCTATTGGAGGAGAACAAAGGAAGTCTGAGACGCACGGCCCGCTCTAACCGCTCGTGGCTTTGGCTGCTGCTTGTGTGGCCGCGTATAGCCACCATCAGTCGGAGTACGAAATTGTATAGTACAAAAGGCATGCGCTGTTGATACTTTTCTTCAACCATCATCCAGGTGTGCCTTCATCCTCTTCCTCTGCGCTCGTCTGTACTGATACCTATCCCTAGGTCAAAACCTTTTTACAAAAAAACATTCAGAAAAAAATCGTCAAAAAGTAGTTGCCTTGTCGCCTCCTGTGTACGCGCATTTCTCCTTATCCTCTGATCAGTTCGATCTCAACGGTCGTGGTTGACAGACGCAGAAAAGTCCACAAAGCAGTAACGACCCCATTTTTACCCCAGAAAATACAATGTCTGCTTCTCCTTCTGTTGTTCCTCCTCAGGATGCCCTCTCGCAGGGTCTTGTCCCTGAGGCTGCGCCTCCTCCCTCCGCCCCGGCTCCGGTTCCGGCGTACAACCCTCCTCCCCCTCAAATGCCGTCTCCTTCGGCCTCTCTTTATGTCGGAGAGCTCGACCCCACCGTGACGGAGGCTATGTTGTTCGAGATTTTCAACATGATTGGCCCCGTCGCCAGCATCCGTGTGTGCCGTGACGCTGTTACTCGCCGCTCTCTTGGCTATGCCTATGTAAACTATTTGAACGCTGCCGATGGAGAGCGCGCTTTGGAGCAGTTGAACTATTCGTTGATCAAGGGCCGGGCCTGGTATGTGTCGACGTGATGCGACTCTGTTGTGAAGTGCTCATCGATTCTGTACAGCCGCATCATGTGGTCTCAGCGCGACCCTGCCCTCCGTAAGACCGGTCAGGGCAACATTTTCATCAAAAACTTGGATGAGCAGATTGACAACAAGGTTGGTCATCCCGCAGATGCCCCCAATTTCATGGCTCATTTTCTTCTCTTATAGGCTCTTCACGACACGTTTGCCGCTTTCGGCAATGTGTTGTCCTGCAAGGTGGCCACTGATGAGCATGGCCGCTCCAAAGGCTATGGGTTCGTTCATTACGAGACCGCCGAGGCCGCTGAGACTGCTATCAAGGCTGTCAATGGCATGTTGCTGAACGACAAGAAGGTCTACGTGGGCCACCACATTTCGCGCAAGGTTGGTCCATTTCCATTTCCCTTCTTGGCAGCATTGACATTTTTGACGAATGCAGGAGCGTCAATCGAAGATCGAGGAAATGAAGGCTCAGTTTACGAACATTTACGTTAAGAACATCGACACCGAAGTGACGGAGGAAGAATTCAGGGACCTCTTCGAGAAGTACGGCAATGTCACCTCTGCCGTCATTCAGCGTGACGATGAGGGCAGGAGCCGTGGCTTCGGGTTCGTCAACTATGAGACTCACGAAGAGGCTCACCAAGCTGTAGAAAATCTCCACGATCATGAGATAAACGGCAAGAAGCTTTTCGTGACTCGTGCTCAGAAGAAGGCCGAACGCGAGGAGGAGTTGCGCAAGTCGTACGAGCAGGCTAAGATGGAGAAGCTGAGCAAGTACCAAGGTGTCAACCTTTACATCAAGAACCTCGAGGATGACATCGATGACGAGCGACTTCGCGCCGAGTTCGAGCCTTTCGGAAACATCACCAGTGCGAAGGTGATGCGTGACGAGAAAGGCTCCTCTAAGGGCTTCGGGTTCGTCTGCTTTTCGTCTCCCGACGAGGCCACTAAGGCCGTCGCCGAGATGAACAACAAGATGATTGGCTCGAAGCCTCTGTACGTGTCGCTGGCCCAGCGCCGCGAGGTCAGGAGGCAACAACTCGAAAGTCAGATCGCTCAGCGGAACCAGATCCGGATGCAGCAGGCTGCGGCCAGTGGTCTCGCTGGTGGCTACATCAACCCGCCTATGTATTATCCTCCTGGTCCCGGTGGCTTCCCTCCTCAGGGCGGTCGTGGCATGATGGGCTATGGCCAGCCTGGCATGCTTCCTCCTCGTCCTCGCTACGCACCTAACGGTCAGGTACCTGGGATGCCCATGCCAGGCCCCTACGGCCAGGCCCCGCCTCAGCCATACCCCGGCATGCCTGGTTACCCTCGTGGCGCCGCTCGCCCCCCTCCTGGCGGCCGTGTCCCACCTCCCACTGATCCCAATGCCCCCGCTGTCAATGGCGGTGTACCCCGCCCTGCTGGACCTCAGGGTGCCCCCGCCAACCGACCCCCGGCAGCTGCTCCGCCTGCCGCTGGTCGTCCACAAGGCTACAAACTCAACCCTCAGGCTCGCAACGCCGGCGCTCCTGCTGCCCAGCCTGCTGGCTCTGCCCCGCCCTCTGAGGGGCCCTCTCTTCTTTCGTCTGATGCTCTTGCTAATGCTTCGCCAATGGAGCAGAAGCAGATGCTCGGCGAATTCATCTACATGAAGATTGTCCAGTATGTATCCTTATCTGGCTGTATGTCAGTGAGACCGATACTAATTACTTCCTCAGGTCTCAGCCCGAACTGGCTGGCAAGATCACCGGCATGCTCCTGGAGATGGACAACGCCGAGCTCATTCATTTGTTGGAAAACCAGGAGGCGATGAACAACAAGGTCAACGAGGCTCTTGCCGTGTTGCATGAGTTCTCCCAGAAGGAGAGCAAGTAGGCGATTCCGGTGGTCATTGTCTTCGGTCGAGGTCGGTGTTCTCGTGTTTTCTCCGCTCGTCTCGTATGTTATCGTCGTCGTCAGCGTTGACTAGCCCGCTTTTCTACTTGCTCTGTTTGCTGTATCTGTTTAGCTTACGGGGTTCATGGTGGTCGTTCCTTTGTGTGTACTTTATCTCAGGAACAGGAGTTGACTTGCTGCATGAACTTGTGTGAATGAGGAGCGTCAAATGGCATCCATGCGTAAGACACCGTTTCAAACAAACTGTTCAGCCTTTGCCACTGAAATCTTGAGATGCTCCTGTACAAAGTCTATATGCTACAGTACCTAATCAATAAACATGACGTGCTCGTACAAATGCGAAGGGGATCTGATGTTCAGCGCGGACCACCCATACCCATCATCTTGAACATGTCTGCCATGTTCGGCATTCCACCGCCCATGCCTGCCATATTCCCCAGTCCACCTAGACCTCCAAGACCGTTGCCCATTTGCGACATCATCCCTGTTAAAATCATGAGAAGAGCGAAGCGACAAGGGAAGAGGAGGCATACGTTGCATCTCCTCCATGTCGAACTGATCGCCGCCTTGGCCTTGCATCATAGCTTTCATCATTTCCTGCATACCGCCACCACCGCGCATCTGGCGCTGTAGCTGCTGAAGCATCCCAGGAGGCATCGCACGCTGGACAAGATGGCATGAAAATGAGCTACTCGATACTCGTTAGTCCTGCAGGCACCACTTACCTGCATGGCCTGGATTTGCGCTGGCGTTGGCATACCATTAGCCCCGCGTCCTCGTCCTCCTGCAGCTGATTGCATCTTCTGTATGGCTTGCAGCCAGCCGTTCTTGCCCCCGGCCTGCTTGGCCATGTTCGCCATCATCCGGTATTGGCAGAGCAATTCCTCGACCTCGCGAACGCTCGTGCCGCTACCTCGCGCGACGCGCGTCACTCGCCATGTTAAACCTATGGGCTTTCCGTCCTTCGCCAATTCCATGAAGGGAGTGCCATCCGAGTCCAGCTCAGACGCGGTCATGCTGTCGGTGATATAGATCATGCGCTTCATGCGAAGTGAACCCTCCTCGTCTGAACCCTGAAGCAGATCTTGTGGCAGACCGGGGATCATGGATGCGATTTTGGATATTGGGCCCCTGTGCAAAGCTGGTGAGGATACACGGCAGCCAATGAAATAAAATTGCGGACATATTCATGACGTTCTGGATCTGTTCTCGCCAATCCCGGATACTAAGTTTGCCTTCCTCCAGCTTCTTCGCCATTTCCTTCTGCTTATCCGGATTTTGCGTGGCGATATCTTGCATGTGCTCCATGAGTCCTTGAACGTCTCCCATACCAAGCAGTTTTGAGATGAATGGCTGTGGTGAGAATTTGTCAAGATCCTGCAAGTGTTCGCCGACTCCGAGGAAGATGATGGGCGTCTTAGTAGCTGCAACTCTAAGGGATGGTCTGTGTCGTCTCAATGTGGATTATGTGGTGTGACGTACGCAGAAATGGCACCTCCGCCCTTAGCATGACCATCCATCTTGGTAACAATAATCGCTCCGAAGTCAGCGCTCTCTTTGAACGCACGACTCTGAGCCTCGGCCGCCTGGCCTGATGTATGAGTGAGTCCCGCTCACCGCATAAACCTCGACCATGGGCTTGACTCACCAATGCTAGCATCGAGGATCAATACAGTCATATTTGGCTTTACAGCCTCCCCAATTTGCACCATCTCCTCAAACAGCTCTGACTCCTGCTTATGCCGACCTGAGGTGTCCACGATGATCACATCGAACCGCTCCTTCTTGAACTTGGCGACTCCCTGAGCTGCGATGGAGACAGGATCTGTCTCGGTGTACGAACCAAAGTAGGCAACCTTTGCTTTGGTGGCAGACTGGCGGGTTTGATCGAACGCGCCCGCTCGGAAAGTGTCTGCACAGACTATGCAAGACTTGAAGCCGCGCTTCTGGTAGTAGACGGCGAGCTTTGTGCATGTAGTAGTTTTACCATTTCCCTGTAATCGCACAGAGTCGGCCATGGAGTTGAAGTAGCAGAAAACAGCGACAGGCATACCTGCAGACCGACTGCCATAATAACATTCGACTGTCCTTTCTTGGGCTTGTAGGGCTCAACTCCAGGATCCACCAGCTGTACGAGCTCATCGAATATTGCCTGTAGATGTGTGAGTGGATTTCTCTAGACAGAGAAGTAGGACGGCTTCTGGCTGACTTTCTGGACGACACTTTTCCTGTTCGCATCCTTCCCCTTGTCTGCACCACCCTCTAACGAAGCCTTCACCTTCGCCTTGACCTTTTGTCGCAGTGTAGCGACCAATTTGACGTTGACATCGGATTCAAGCAGTGCAGCGCAGACTTCCTTGAGTAGGGCATCGAGAACCTAGTTTGCCGATCTCAGCAATGCGCAAAGAACAATGCGTAAACAGACTAACTTTCTCGTCGACAACAGGGGCTCTGCTCAGAGATGAGAGAGCAGCGTTGAGTTTGCGACCTAAATCGCCCAAAACCATGGTGGATGCGGGGTAAGATTCAGAACGCGCATGCTAGGAGCGCAAGTCACTTGATCGAGACCACTACATACAGCCACCTCCAGTGGGAGGACATGGACCGCCCATGCATTCCTACTCAAACATGGCTCCAAGTGACTCTGAAGACGAAGGCATCGACGACGCCGAGTTCGACAGGACAACAGAGGGCGATGACGACGTCGATGAAGACATACTCGATGCGCTTGAAGGCGATCTAGCTGCTGCCGCTGCAGCGGAAGAGGGCACGGAGGGAGAAGATGTACGTCTACACTTCCTATCACTACATGCCGTTTCTTCTGATCATCTCTCGCTCAGGACTCATACTCGGACGACTCAGACGGTGGCTCCGACGATGACGAACCGTATTACAATGACAGTTCCCCTCAGAAGCAACCCCTCGACCTGCACATGGATGCATACGCGGAGGAGCTTGCTAATGCTATCGCTCCCGCACCAGACCACCTCTCCCCGGGAGAGTCACCTTCCGTGAACGGTGCGTGGTTACTCGCTGTCTGCTCCGGTCGAATGCCCATGATTCCCTAGCACCCAGCCCCGCGCCTCCTCGCCGCCGTTCCCTCTCCCCCGCCCAGGCCCGCAAAGTGAAGCTCCTTTCCGACATCCCCTGGTCGCGCTCCTACACCGTTGAAGCCATCTGCGCAATCCCGCACCCCGTGCCCACCCACTGCCTCGCGTCCTCCCTCTGCATGACGCACCTCCTCACTGGCTCCGACGACGGCTACATCCGCGACTACGACGTGTTCTCCGCCGTGAATGGCAAGGTCTTCCTGACCGCGCCGCAACGGCACCACTGTGGCGTTATGGAGGGTCTCATGAAGGCGGGCCAGATCAAGTTCTGGTGGGAGAACCCCGCGCCGCTGGACGCGGCGGGTCCAAATGGGAGCGTGGAGGACGCGCCATTATGCCCGGTGTACAGCTTGGCAATGCATTCAGATGCGCTGTGGGCGCTTGCGGGCTCAGACGTGCGTTCGTCCTTATTTATTGTCGACCGTGGCGACTGACACTTTTGAGTAGCAAGGTCATGTGAATCTATTCACTGTTCGCCATGATCCTGGCCGGTTATGCCACGTTATGAAGGGCCACCGTGGGCCTGTGTCTGGTCTTGCCATGCAACATGACGAGATGGGGTTTTTCAGCGCGGGATGGGATGGTGACGCACTGGTAAGCGTCTTCGTCAATGCGAAGCAAGCCCGTCTGATGTACTGCGTCCTGGGTGTAAATTCAGCAATGGGATCTGAATACAGGCCAGACTGTACGGAAGTTTACTGCCCATGGTGCACAGCTCACTGCTATTGCGGTGAGGCCGCTGACACAAAGCTATGACGGACACTGGAGCTCGCCACCGCGGATGGACGATCAGACATTTGCCAACGGCAATGGATATCAGGACGGTGCTCCTTACCCGGAAGCCGGCGATAGCGTCGTACAAAACAGCATGGACGGACGGCAGGCCATGGCCAACCCTCAACCCCCAACAGAACCGTCTCATGGGCAAGACGAAGACACCAAGTCAGATACATCCTATGACCCTCTTTTCGATGATGAGCCCGATGCAGACGGAGAGCCGGACAACGATGATCGTCATCCTCCCGCATCGACTCCCTCAGCCCCCCCGCCTGGGAACGCACCGCGACACATCACTTCATCGTCAATGTCATTTTCAGCGTCACAGACGCAGACCAGTGCCCGTAGCGCGGTGGCTCCCAAAAACGCTCCGCCCGTGTTGGATCCCCTGACGTTCACCACATTCTCCCCGGACGTGCTGATGACCGCATCCATCGACGGGCAGATAATCTTGTGGGACACGCGCGTGAATTCACCAGGGACCGGCGTGGGCCGGCTATGGATGAGCGAGAAGACACCGCCATGGTGCGTCTCGGTGCGTCTGTCTTATATCGTCCTGTGTGCGCGAGCGCGCGATGCTGACGCGCCAGGCAGGCATGCTGGTCTGGAGACGGAGCCCAGATATACGCGGGCCGGCGAAATGGGACAGTCGACATTTACGACGTCCGGCAGACCGGGCGCGCCGCGTCGGGCACGCCGAAGATCCTGAAGGTGCTGAGGAATCCCGTCAGCTCTGGGGTGGTGTCGTGTGTGGTAGCGTTCCCGGACGGCCGACATCTTGCATGGTGAGCTCGTTGTCGTGTGCTTTCTCGCAGCGTTGCTCACGCTTGCGCAGTGCGTCGAATGACAACATCCGGCTGTGGAATGTGGCTGAAGCTGGGGAGCCCGACGCTTCGGGCAGGATGAAGAGCGGTGTGCAATTCAAGATCATACCCGGACACCATGGAGGGTATATTTCTCAAATGCGTAAGTGTCTTGCTGTGTTTATTGTGTGCTTTTTGGGATGCTTACGAATTGACAGTCGTGGATCCCGCTGCGAGGTTCATGGCCACAGCCAGCAGTAACCGGGGATGGCATGGAGAATCTACACGGACTGTGTTTGTACATGAAGTTAAACATTTGCGATGATACCCGTCGACGAAATATTCGGCACGTACTCATGTGAGATACATGCGACTCATGAGAATGGGCAGTCTCGATCGAAATCATGGAACGAGCAGGACGGCTTCCAGTTACGGTGCGCAAGTCGATCGCAGAAGATGTGGCTGAGTTTCAATCGCGAACCTCATAGCTTATAAGCACGGCCCAGCGGGCGTGCAATGAACATCCCTTTCCCCCTCTTCTGTCCTCCGATCGCTTGGCTTTTGCCCACTCAGATGATACACGATCCGATCCAAATTAGCAAGGTCCTAGTCCCCTCGAGACTTGGACCGTAACTTGCAAGGCTCCTGGTGATGAGGATCCATGGGTCACCATTATTTACAAGACCGCACAGACGCAAGTCTTACTCCAAGGACGAATGTGCAACCATCCTTTCCAAGGAGCCACCGGGGAAGAATTCAGATCAGCGGTGTCCTTCACTTTGCGTATTTGGATGTCCTGGACATTTTCAGAGCGCATGAGCTCTACACGTTCCTTCTGCTGCCGTCTGATTTGCCATGAACGGAAGTCTCACCGAGGTTTACACTAGCATTATAGATAAACAGCGCAATGTCTACGAGGCAACCCCCTGTTTGATTCAAGAAACATGGGACGGGCATGCTGTTTGAACCATCTTCCATCCCTTCTGTCGAATGGGCCGCACTCACAAGGAAATCACTCGTATTGATATCAATATGCCGAAGGACTATCGTACACAATGAGGCCCTAACGAGATACAGAAGATAGTACCTTACAATAGAGGGAAACACCGACACTTTCACCTAGTCTTTGCCTGAGCTTGTTGTCTCTTCCATTGTTTCTTTTGCGACGAAGCGGCAGCCTTGTTGCCAAAGATAAACCGGGACGTATGCTTGTCCGCACCGGTCTTCCTGGAAATGGTGGAGGTCCCCTCGAACAGCATCTGATGAAGTCAAGCTCTGTCTTTGGATCACGTTCCGGTGACTATGGATGCTTACCACCCAGATACCCCAAACTGCTATGGTGCCGGAGCCGAAGGATACGAGGAGAGTAAGAGGCCCGACCGATCTGGTGTTATACGACACAATTGCTATGATAGTGCATGCTCCGGAAAGAGATGCCAACAGAGGATGGCCAAGGGCGTAAAGTTGTTGGGGCCGGGCCGCAGGAGTCGAATTTGGCACCTGTACAGGCCAGATTCACTATTCATCAAGTATCAAGGAACGGGGCGTATGCGGTGAACACACGTTAAGGAGGAGGGCCAAGGCCACTGCCACCAGCAAGATGCCAGTGTGTAGAGCGAGGAAAGACTCGAGCGGCGTGAGGGTTACACGCCGCTCGACGCCGTTGCCTTCTGCTAGAAAGAGAAGGAAGCGAGGGAATAGTATCAGGACTGTTGCTGTGGCCGATAGTCTGCATTGTCAAGAATGAATGAGTTGGACGAATTGAGATGAACATACTACAAACATGACAGCTGCTGCCGATGCCCAATAGAGGACACTCTCGGAATCACGGCTCAGAGGAAGGTCTGGCTCTGACTGTTGTGGTCCTGTGGTCGATGGTGAGGAAGAAAGGTTGTCCAGTTCAATGTCGGACATAGTGAGGGTAAGGTGAGGGTAGCTAATAGTCGAGGCGACACGTCCTGCTTTCAGCCTTTCACTGTGGCTGCGCCTGTCGCATGACCTCATCGCCACCCTTGCCAAAGCCGCGGCGGTTCAAGTTGTATCTGCTAATAAATATCCTTCAATGCTCTTGACTCCTATTTACCTTCGAAATATACTTACTCTCGAGATGTATACAAAAAATCATTGGAATGTACTGTATCCAATTCATGATCCCTTTGGCATCCATTTGTTGCGAGCGAAGCCAGCATATTCGTAGCGAGGTGAGAGTCTTGAGACTCCTCAACCTGAGCTGACATGGATTTCATTCGGGTACAGTACTGAAAATCGGTGGAGAGGGGCTGCAAGAATGATTGGAAGATTTCACTCGTAAATATGATTGTAATGCACTTGATTGAATAAAGGCCTCTGAAAGCCTACTGTTTTTGTATGATTCGGAATCAATTCGGAATCGAGACCCATTGAAAATGCTAGTTACTCTCGAACCTCGAGAGCAACTAGCCATCCCACGGGTGCATATTTCACAAAGCCCCGAATTTTACAGTATTAAATTATGGGCTAACTCGACGTCCGACCTAAACTCATCTCAGTACTAGTCCTCCACCGAACCTTCCTCCATCGGAACACTTGCGCGGCTCGCAAAGCGTAGCGTGCGACTAATTATGACGTGGCCGTAAGACAAATCAGTATCAGTCTCTGCCCTATTGGTCTCACGGAGATCCAAGGTCAGGCGTGAGAGCAAGATGGAAGTGAAGCTGTGCGATGTACATGATGTCAACTCAGGTGTGCAAGGATTAGAAGTCCGTATTACTCTTACATACCAGACCACGTTGCGCAGGCTTCTATATACTGTGATCCACACACGAAAGTATCAGCTCGATATGAACGATCGGTCGAGTCATGAGCCTCACCTCAATCAGGCGGCTAGTGCCGATACTGATCGCATTGAGGATACACAGCAACCTGCGTTCAATTGTTTCGATTGATTCGTCAAAACTCTCCCATGTTACGTTCCTCACCCAAAGTACAATGCCGCTGGGAGATACCCGCGTCTTGTCAGTATGCCGTGGACACCTTGCCTAAAAGATTGTACATACTGTCTTTTAAGAGTATCTCTGTGAGCGTTGGCTTCGAATGGGAGGATATCACTGCTGCGCCTCCCGTGGGGACTGTCTTCATGCAGGTGAGGACAAAGGCGATGCCATCAGAGACGAGCGCGGCCGATCTGGTCAAAATTATCACTTCCCGGAAGAGTTAGCAACTCGAGCCCGCGTTGCTTGTATTCAGCAGTAGCAGATCACATACAACTATAATCAGAACCTGAACATCAATAGGTAAGTCCCGCGCGGATGATGCCATGTTACGCACTCTGCGAAAATGTGCCGGTGTCCCCTGACGCCCGAAAAACAGACTTTCTGACCTTCCACTACATCTAGTCTCGGCGCAGACCTGGCGGCGTACATCCACTGAACATTTTCAACCATTGAATTAGTGGGTACACATACTGGCCGTTGAGGGACGCACGATATGAGCGACTGGATTGACCATACCAGACATAAAAACGACGCCGAACAACCACTTGTTCCTGTTGAATATGGCATATATGCGCAACGCAGCGAACCCTGTCAGCAGTGGCGGCAGATCACTGATCAGTCACACTCTTTCCAAAGGAGCACGCAGGCTCCTCACCAGTAGCATTGGAGAGAATGATGCAGTTGACCGCCATTTTGACACGCAGAACAGTTGCGCAGCTGACAAAGCCTAGTCAATCAATATCGGATACAGTGCAGAGGGGGAGTGCCTGACGTCTGGTGAGAGCAGAGTTCAGATACGTCTTACACCTATGTGCTAGAGGAGCACGCACCTCGTCTGTCTGCCAGCCGGGCCACGCTATTCGCCCGAGCAACTCCAAAATTATGTTCAACAGCGCAGGATACCTGTATCCATAGAACAAGAACGTCGTGAGGGTCTGTTCAGCCTTCCATATGTACTCGATTTCCCGGTCGAGGTTTAGTAAATAGTCGTAACAACAAAGCGCTGAAAAAAAGCATGAGCCGGATATTCAGGCGCGGGAGATGACAAAGGCGAGCTATACTAGTTACTGACAAGATTAAGTAGTTGTCGAGATATATGGATGACTGAACAAATTTTGAGATACGTGTGAGTGGCATTTTTATCCGATACGGAGGCAAATATACATACGCTTTTGCTGTTTCTTCTGCTGACATTGTGTCGCCCGGAAAGCTGTGTGGATGGGGAAGGACAGGTGGCATACCAGTGACCAACACTGAATTTAACGTTGATTTGGGTTGCTCGGTTAAAAGCCTTGAGGAGGGTCTCCAACAGACGGCCCGCTCAATGCTGTACGCCTTCTAGTCATTGCGCATGTTGCCAGCGACCCGAGACGTTATGTAAGAGTGGTCCCAAGCTTCTTGCGGTTGAGCGCTCTTTGGAAGATACGCTGAAACGGTTGACCTATGAATGTCATTATTGTTTCCAAGGTCCCTACGGATGTGGACGTACCAAAAGACATTGAAACACTGGGAGTGTCGCCTATATTTAGCTAGGCTGTAGCTGCATCCGAGACTGTTAGCATTCAGATTAACCCCGATCAACCTGCATTGACGATGGTATTGGCATCCCGCATCGGCGTCGGAATCGGCGTCGATGTGATGTCAATGAAACCCCAGAATGGACCAGCACTTCGATCAGAAGATACGGCAGGTGACTTATGGACCCTGTTAACAAGTGAATTCAGGATAGCATTCGCCACTTAGAGGGCACCGATACTTACCGGCTTACAGTCCTGCACTCCGTCGTGCTCACGATCATCGGCAGAAAATGGGTTGCAAATGAAACGCGCACGCTCGCACCTTGAAAGTTGGTATGGGTTTATGTCATCCCGATATATGCAAGTAAATTAATGCGTAGGATACAGATGGGTACAGTATCACGGTGAATAGAGAGGTTTTGCCAGCAATACATAAGAAGCAAACACAGAAACAGTCTTGACAGATCTAAATATCGTTACCAGCCACCGCCTTGCGAACCCCAGCCACCCTCCTGCTGGATCATGGCGGCACGGGCAGGGTGTACACCAGGTGGTGCGGCACCAGTTGCGGGTTGAGGTGGGTAGCCCGGGGTCTGATAGCCGCCATATGGTGGTTGTGGCTGTACGCCGTACGCCGATGTACCGTAGGGCATCGCCGCGGGAGGGGCAAAGGGGGCGGGCGTCGCAGAGCCGAGGCTGGTTGTCGGAGGTGCGCTGCTTTGCCCACCATAGGGGTTCGGCGTTCGGCCGACTTGACGCACCGACATGTGTCCTGGAGTCGCGTGTCCAGGTGCCGGTGTCCGTGCAGGAGTTCGGCCGCCGAACGGAGTCTTGCCAGCGATACCACCACCTCCGCCACTGTTTTTTGACTCATGAATGTGTCTTGATAATGTATGAAGTGAGCCTCTTGAAATTAATACATATAGCCTTGACATACCTGACTTTGAAAGCATCACATAGCTCCGACACTCCAGAAGCTGGTGTATCGAACAGATAGTAGGCCTCTGGCGTGACCCTGACAGGCTTCATGATGACAGTCAGTGACTTTTCATGTAAGAGAGGACAAGACGTATACACTTACCCATGTCTGTACCGTGGAGTTTTTGTTCGCCAAGAAGCAAAGGTTGAAGTGGCCTGGACGCTTCCGATTCAGAGTGAAACCGTATGCACTTTTCGTAGGATTCGCAGCCACAACATTCTTGAGGAATAGATCTGACGGCCATGTGTCAATGAAGCACACGTTCGCATATAGAAGAAAATACTTACGAAGATCATCCTCTGTTCCTTGCTTGAACTTCTCATGAGCCATAAGTTCTTCGACCTTGCGGGCCATTGCTGAGACATGATTGACTATCAACTCATCAAGGTCAGAGTACTGATGAGTCCCGTCAACGATCAGCTTGCTGCCGACAGTCTGACCGGTGGGGTCGGCGTTGGGTTCTACAACATCTGCGAAACAATAAAATCAGGAAATGGGAATTGTTACATGGTTGAAATCATACCTATGTGCTGATAAAGTTTGTCATCGACCTTCCACGTCACAGCTAGGTGGTCAGCGCCTTTCGACGACGGCCTTATCACCACATCGCCGGGTTGCTGCTTATCGAGATACTGCTCGGCCTGCTGTGCGTTGAAATTGTGGAAGTTGGGATGTTTGATAACTCTGCGCGTCTTGTCCACCTCGGCTCTCTTTTTTCTGGCCAAGATCTCCGTATCCCGATCATACTGTGCGTGATTCCAAGCTTCGTCGTGCTTCACCCGTCTGAACTGAGCGTCGCCGGCACCGACATCCGCAGGCCGTGAGGAGAGTTCTACCCAGAACTGATCGCTGGGTAGATTGAGCTTGACATCGATGATGACACCCTGGATCGTCTGTCCTTTCTTGACGACATCAGTTGTCCTCGCTTCATGATCCCACAGGAGTTCTACGGATATCGTTCCGTCAATACCAGAATCAAGCCGCACTGCTACAAAGTTTGGCTTGACGCGGAGGACGAGCGCTGAAACGATGAGCCCGACCCGTAATGTGCGAGTGGTTTCACCGGTCAGCATTGTCAGAACTTCCCAAGGACTAGGGGTAAGGAACTTCTCGCGCATTTCCCCGAATGGCCGGAGAAGCTCTGCCCGGATGACGTTCAGTGTATGCCGTTTCTTGTCTTGATTCGTCTCATACATGTTCACGGCGAAGTCGTCGAGGTTCAGCTCGTCTAGCTTTCTATCGTTCTCCTCATCCGTCATAATTTGAGAGACTACATGAGAAGGATGTTCATCATGGATATCTTCTTCGTCGAGTTCAAGCGCATCTGTTGCCATCTTGCGAGCCAATTCGTAATCTTCGGGATGAATACGCGTGTTGTCCAAAGGATCTGGAACATCAACATCTTCATTGTGACGATTCTTAGTCGACTTCGGCTCCGAGTCCTGCATGATCCTCAGAAAGCCAGCCGCGTTGAGAAATATCTTCGTTGTTAGAAGGCCGTTCTTGATGAATTGGTCTCGATTAATCAAGTTACCACCCTGTGTCAACGTCAATAAATGACTGGAACAGATCACATGTTCACTGACCAGAGACGCTATCTTCCTGACTAACATGTGGGCTTTCCGAGGACCCAGTCCACAAACCAGCGGCAGGAGGTGTTGGTAGTACGAGTCAGTTACAGCGCGGTTGATATCTACACCGACTTTGTTGGCGACGTCCACTAGGACTCTCTCTAAGGCTGACAATAACTTCTCTGTCGGTATCTGAAAACTGACATTAGACACCCCAAACGAGATGTATATCATCCGCCAGCTTACCAAGTTCTGATTATTCTCGTCGAAAGTGATAGCCTTGATATCGGGTCCAAGAGCTGCATACTCATTGAGAGGGCTTTGAGTATATCGTGCCAGACCGACACAATATTTAGCCAGAGGAGATAAAGCAGAGAATTCCTCGGCAGCACGCTGGCTGTGCTGATAGATTCGCGCAACCTCGTCTGACACGTACGTGACAGGTATGTTGAGCGAGTCATCCGGTCGGGCTTCTGTTGGAATGGCAGGGTCGCCGTTCGGGAAGGTTATGATCTCCTTTACCCGTTGGGAAAGTTTGGAGGTCGCAATACTGAAACCACTGATGACAACAACATCTGGTCTTCTCCTCTTGAGGATATCAACGAACTCGTCCCTCATTTCGGCATCGACTAGATTATCTAGTCTTGTGTGCTCACGGAGACGTCCCGCCTCATCCACGAATACGATGGCGATGACATCCTTATGTGGCTCCCCCTTCCCCCAAGACATCGCAAGGACTGAAGGTGTTTCACCCAATTGCATCTCAGGTGTAGCATACGGAGCGACATCAATTCTCTGCAAGAAGTTCTTAGGACAGCCGGCTGAGAATGAGCTGCTTGTACTCACGTCACGCAGAATCTGGGCACACTGCTCCACAAGGAAGTCCTCTGCCTCTTCCCTGATCCACTCTCTTGTCCACTTCACACCGATGGGAATAAGATGTTGCTCAAGAGTCTCCTGAATGATACGAGAACGTTCTTCATTCCATGCCCGGGCAGTATCGCTGAAACTGTCCGACGCAAACGCATCATTCAACCTTCGTTCAAAAGCCGACTTTGCTTCCGCCGGAAGAGTGATTGATACCGTGATCAGATGCTGGGATTCAGCTTGGAGGATGTGGAGGAACTGAGCAGTCTGTAGCATGTCTCCTGCGCGTTTGTTATACAGATATTTGAAATTCTGTAGATATACAAGGATTAATAATACAATTGATGCAGCGGTTTATAAGACGTACGAAGAATGGGTTGTGCTCGTCGATTTTGGTGATTCCTCGCTCCGTCGGCAATACCGAAACCAAGCCATCGGCCTTGAAGACATTGCGGATCTCCTGCCTGAGAATAGGATCTTTGCCGAGTTCAGTCGCCAAGATCATGCGTGCACGAGCAAGCAGCTCCTCCGCTGATTGACCGCGGCCGTTGTCAGGATCGGCAAACTGCTCAGCATGAGCCAAAGGGTTGAGTTCAGGCTCCTCTGTGAAGTGCGAGTTACTGTCAGAAATGAAATTCAGAACCACTTCATGAGTTTTGATGCCGAACCCCTAGAACGGATGATATTGAGTATCGATTCGCCGTGCACATGAATCTGGACTTTACCTGAGCCAACTTTGAAACTATACTCTTCTTGGCAAGTTCGTACGCAGAAATGCGACTAGGAAGTTTGTGCTTCTTGGCGTCGACTTGCTCCTCGTCGTCGTGGAAATGAAGCTCAAATTTGTTCTTCTTCTCCTCTCGGTACTTCATCCCTAGCCATTCTGTGGCGTCGGCAACCATCTCGACACTCTCGATCCTCTTTCGAATCTCGCTCTCGAAATACTCATCGGTGACATCCAATCGAGTGTACAATGCGTCAAGAGCAATCCGACGCTCCAGAAGGGAGCGGAATTTCTGCCCGACGGCATAGACACGCCACAGCTCATCCAAGCTGAGCAATTCGACATGGGTCCGCAGGTCTTCGGGGTTAAAATATGAGATGTAGTCCCTCTTGTGCGTCCAGATGTATGGTACCTCGAACTCCTGAACGAACAAGAATCGGAGGGCACAGGAGATCGCTTGCACCAGATCTGGCAGGTATCGATGGTACTTCCCATCTCCACGGAAGAAATCACGTTCCTTGAGTGGAGATAAGCGTGTAATGACCCATGATGCGGCATCGTCCAGGTCGTTCTCTGTTAGTGGTTTGTGTAGCGATATTGTCGTTGATTGAGACAAAGCAGCAGTCGCTAGCTGCATTCTCTCGGGAATATCTTGACCGCGGATGAGGTCGTCGTCTTCCGTTAGCATGCGAGAGCGGATTTCAGAGGGTTCAAATACCTGTTGTACATAGTTAAATATCATAGCACAGACGACAGCACATGAGGAGACCTACATCCTGATATTTCATCTCTGGTTTTTGTTGGTCCTCATCGTAGGCCATTTCCTCCTCGTCTACTAGTGCCCAGTCATAGTCATGACCGTCACCAAATACCTCGTGAATCTCGTCCCAAGCACTGGGCAGAAATGAGGAAGTGCACTGAATGCAATGTGAAGGTGCACTTACTTCGCGTCTATACCAGCTAGTTCTGGCCTACTCATTGCTTTCCGCCGCGCCTTCTCCAGCCGCCGCCTCTCTCTCCTCCGTTCTTCTCGTTCGTCCTCATCCATCACCCCACCAGTCTCCTCCTCGTCTTCATACTCGATGAAGTTGTCCATGTCGTCATCCACGTCGTCTTCATCGTCTCGTCCACCAGCATTACGCTCGTCATCCCAAATGTTCTGGATATCTTGGATTTGAGGAAGGTCCAGGTCGTCGTTGTCGAGATCGTCGTCCGAGGATTCGACGACAGCCTTCCGTTTAGACGAAGATGGTGCAGGTGGCGAATCTGAGTCCCTTGCACGCCGAAGGCGAGTAAGCCGGTTTCGAGAGAAGGAAGCACCGGTGTTCTCTTCCAATAGTTCCAAATCGTCTTCTTCGAGGGCCTCCTCCTCCTCCCGGTCTGAAACATGCGTGCAAATAATAAGCCTTTGATTATTCAGATAACTGGAAGGAAGTTCACGTACGCCGCCTGTGGTGCTTTTTTCGTCGTTTCCGCCGCCTGCGCCTCTCTTCCTCCTCGTCTACGTCATCTTCATCCTCGTCCTCGTCGACGATGAAGCCCTGTCTAATGCGCCTCGCCTCCTCCTCATCGTCCTCAGGCTCCTCTGAACTATCATCGGACACGCCCCCACCGGCAACGTCGTCGTCCTCGTTTTCCTGACCGGATCCTTGCATGGGATCATCTTCATCCTCAATGTGGTTTGCAAGAGCCGGATCGCCCACCGGAGACGACATGATGGAGAATACGAATATTGCCAACCAGAGTCTGACCCAAGGATAGAAGGGAGCCGAGGTTGTGGTTGGGTTCAGCGCGCTGAGCAATCTCGATCAACTTCCCAATTCTAGTAGCCACGAAATTCACCCTACAGTCGGACTTCAAAATAAGGGCTTATCATGAAATCTATTAATATATCTCAGCTGCCCTAAGTATTGGCACGCAACACACATGACTATAAACCAGATATTCATTTCACTTTGACTCTGCGACGATGTCTCTGACAGAACCAGACATACATCTGCACTTCTTGCATCTTGCTCTCGACGAAGCGCGAAAGTGTGAGCCGACTCCCACCGCCTTCTGCGTCGGTTGCGTCCTGACTGCGCGCGTGAACGACTCGGAGGAGCCAGTCATCATCGCTCGCGGGTACTCACGAGAGCTCCCTGGAAACACTCATGCTGAGGCAAATGCTCTAACGAAGGCTCGTCAACTATCATCTGAGCAGCTCCGTCGTCTCTTCCCGTCAGCTTCTCCCACCATCAGTCCCGACGAGATTTTCGCACATGCCGATATCTACACTACGATGGAACCGTGTTCAGTACGAACATCAGGTTTGTCTCCTTGCGCCGATGCAATTATAGCTGCCAAGATACGAAGATGCTTCGTTGGTGTCGGAGAGCCCGATGATTTTGTCAATTGTGAAGGCGCGAGAAGACTCACCACCGCAGGCGTTGAAGTCATCTGGATGAAGGGCTTAGAGAGCGAGTGCTTGGAAGTGGCCAGAAGGGGTCACTAGTACTAGCCTCGGTTAGCTTTCCTTCCTGACACAGTCCGTGGTTAGGAGGCTTATGGGCGTTTACCAGACTGTCTGGGTGCCTCGAATAGACGATACGCTACTTTGCGTCTGGCTATTGAATCAATACACAAAATTTTCTGTCTTTTTAGCCAAATCATGACAAAGGGATTTCAGTCATTGCTACGGTGTTAACCTTTCGCATTGCATATACCAATGCGTAACTCTGTCCTACACAACAGCCACGAGAGTCTACATTGGTGCATACAGGGAAGAATTACCCTTGGTAGACTATGCATTCGATCCTCCGCAATCACTGCGATAAGTACCAGGAAACATAGAGTTAGACACCATGTCGATGATGTGATAGAGATCCTTCACTGTTTGAGCGGAGCCGCTGAGCAGTTGATGTGAAAGGATGTGGCCGCACCGAAATGAACCCATCGGGACCGACGGTCTATAGCTAACTGTGATCGCATGACGGAATGATCATTCACATTGATAGTCTGTCAAAAGTGATGGAACATGTGGAAAACCTACCAAGGAATGCGCCATATCACAAGCGATGGCGTCATGCATTTTGGTGGGGTATAGACGACTTAGCTAGATTGCACCGCCTGGCCGTCGTGTATCCTCTTGAGTCGAGTATAAATGAGGCCGGATTGTCCGGGATGCAGTTGAACATCTGTTGAGACACAAATGACTGTGGTCGATCCTTCATGAGACGAGGTAAATTCCGCAACTTCCTTTCTAAGTGATGCATTCCACCGATCGTCTAACAATTCTCACTTGAAGACTTCTTCGTCAGGAGCCTTAGTCATGGCAAGATGCAATCATCTCATTAAATCCACGGAAGAAAGGGGAAACGATAGTGGCAGACCGCTTGATGGGAGGAAGATCGAGTGAAGGTTTGAGAAGCACTTGCCCTTGTAACTCGAACAGGGTGAATAGAAATTATGTGATCGACCCCTTCGTTGCGAACCCAGTCTCAGGGCGCATCAAACCACTGTGGTATGAGTGTGACCTGCACAACGCGCAAGCGTTAAAACCAACCCACGGTACTGGAAACATGTTAGCTTCTGGGGTTTAGAAGTAATTCCCGATCGACGTACGGAACACAGCATTGTAGTCGGCCCACCGCCCCCGCTGCGTGTTCTTGTCTACATGCGACAGGAAACCCCGCCCGACCTGTCTGCGAATATCACTGACTCTATGCCCACGGCGCACACAATTGTGGATGAATAGGGGTTTGGTGTAATATTTCGTGGTGGGGTTGTCCCGCCCAGCGCAGTTCTCCAGCCTCCGCCTAAGTGACACGGTAGGATTTGATACAGGGACAATTTTTGTCATCAGGGCTCGGATCCTTCAAGGAACAGCCCACGTAGCAATAAGCAGCACCGCAGCAGCTGTAGGGAATGAGAGACTGAAGCGGTCTAAAGGACGAGTATGCCAGAGGACGTGTATACCACCCATACAAGGCGATGTGATGTTTTAGCCTACTGAAGCCAGGCCACAATTTTCCAAGCGGAAGGATGGGGGAAATGGACCAAGTTGAAGCAGGATATTCAGATCCCTAGCTGCGAAAGACAATAGGATGACTGTCGGAGTGGCTTTGACAGCAGAGGAGGTCCTGGCAGGTCTTGCGACAAGAAATTGTGGAGGTCCCGCTCGTGCTATGACGCTCTCGCTAGGATATCTGTACGATGATTGAATGCGCGTGCGGCTGCCTGATATTTACGAGTCTTCGGATGTGTTGTGAAACAGCCAGAATGATTGGGCATTGCGCAGTGCAGAAAATCCATTGAATAATCAGATAGACGACGAAGTAGCGGTGCGATCCGGCAGAAAGAGTACCACAAATCGAGAAGAATTGGAGGGTCGCTGAGAGGCTTTGTTGTCAAAAAGTGTGGCGGCCTGTTTGCAAGCCACAGCGACTGCATGTGCCTTCTGCCGAGTTGAGTTGCCATATATGCAGCGACGTCCACCGCCGCGACAACCTGGACAAATCTACTTGCACCGTCATATACAACTTGAAGCTGCACGTTGAACGTTGAACTTGTACCTGGGGAACTCATATTTCTTGTCCTGCACGAGTCTGCTGAGACCTTACCTTCCACCGCGTTCAATTCCAACTGGATGCCTCTAGGATCTGCTTCTCAGCTTCGTAATGGCCAGGATTATCGGGCCGTAGACTCATTGGCCCAACGCCTGAGCGGGTTTTTTGTGTGAGTGCAAACACTCTGCTCAAATCTTCTTTCATTTTGCTGTCAAAAAGCATCATAGCCACCGTTACGGCTCGTCTTGCTCACCGTGGTATAAAAGCGTTTCTTGGCTCTCCAAGTCTACATCACCACACATGTCTGCTGTGACACAAGCTGGATTATTTCATCCGCTGGCAGATGCAGCCAATCTCAATATGTGTACCGACTCAACGTGTCGGTGAGGTCGCACAGACAATATATTGATTGGCGTGCTCGTCTGCTCTTGGCGCATGGCCCTTTGTCTTCATCTTCATGTAGAGGAGATATGCTTGGTCCCCTCTGGAGACCATGTGTATCATCAGACAGAGGTCGCTGTATTTGTTTTCGGCAGCATTGTATGGTGATTTTGCCCCTAATAAACTGTGAAGCTTGTCGTCGATATTACTTGAGAAACTTGATGATTTGGAGTTCTTCTAGCATATCACTATCTTCATGCACACTGTTCAGTAAAGTGTAGACCTGGAGCTTTCGTCGGGGTGGCGCACCCTGATCACGCCCGCCATCTGCGCCCCGTGACGTGACGTCGTGACCCGACGTCACGCATTCTCTGCCACTTGCGATCTGGACCCGTTCAGGGCCAGTGCAAGGAAGTCGAGACAGTCGTCTGAGAGCAGAGAAAGTGATTTCCTTCTGCGCTTTGTGAACTAAATTATTTGATGAGAACGCACCGTGACCTCTATCCAGAGGTGCTCTGCAGCTTAGCATGAACCGCCGCTGGCTGAATAGTGTGTCAGACCAGGCCGACACACTTTGGTCGGAATTTAGTTGCTTTTACCACTAACGTGCTCTTATTTCAGGTTTGTAAATGCATTTTGTGCTTCAAGATGTGGTAAGTCTCAGTTGGTCTCGAAGCAAAAAGCCCAGAGTATGCGTGAGTCGTGAAGCATTGCGCTCACGACAAGATAGATATAGTTTGGTCGTGATTTGGCTGGCCGTCTATGCCCATTTCAGGATGACGCCGCTTCTCCCACAATCTCCCCGTTAAAAAGGCTTCTCTCCCATCCCATCCTTTTTGTGCCCCGTCCTTCCCTTCCCTCACCACATTGGAATATCATCCGCTCTTTAAGTACCTTTTTCTCGCCATTGAACTTCTCGGTCAATGGACAATATCCAAGCTCTTTATGCGCCCGCTGCTGTTGTCCAACCTGGCAACGGCAATGGACGACTCCCTCCCTATTGTGAAAAGCATCGACACAGGTACCATCCATATGCCAGGCTGGCTCCCCCACCCCCCGTCGACTTAATGGTAAGCAATTGATTCATTTGTGACTGCATTAGCTTCTTGCAGACTGACAATGCTGGCACCAGCACACCGTTGACTACCGCTACGTGGTGACAGAAACCGGTGCCATGGGCCTTGCTACATCGTTGGTATGCCTATATGGTCTCATATCCATTTCGTTTTATAATCTTCTACTCCAGCCCGCAATTCGTGAAGTCGATGAAGAGGAGGACGTCGCAAATCTTGAACGTGCTTTACGTGGCAGCAGCTCGGGGAAGAGGCTTAGTCTGTTGAGTGTCGTCATTGTACGTCTTGTTTCTTGTCTCTTTGGAGTTCCTGTCTACAGCTACGTCGTCGATGCTTCAGGAACTAGCCTTAGCTGTCCGTCGTCAATTCCACAAAGCGAAGAATCCCTCTCGCACGGCAAAAGAGGGCTTGCTGGAGTAAGCAATATTGTCTATTGCTTTCTGCCAACATCGCGACGCGAAGAAAATCTGTGGCATGCAAAATCTCATTCATCTAAAAGCTATGCATGTAGCAGGGCTGTCGGTCTGTTTTCGTTTGCTTTGCGCTCGTTACTTTCGTCTTGCATAACTTGGATAATCCTGCCAACTTCTTGTCATTTGGTCTTGTCACCATAGTTTCATCTGCCTTGTTACTTCTTGGTCTCTGACTGATCATTGTACGTATATGTCTTGAGTTTCCGTGTTGTTGACGTCAGTAATCTGGATACGATCCAGTGTGTAGCATATTCGTAGTGGTTCCATACCAGTTCTTGAAAATATATCTGCAGTTGCAGATACTGTACTGTTCTCGCCGGATTTCATTGACAATGCGGAGACCAGCATAAACAATAAGTAAACTTCAGTGTCAGAATCAAATTAATTGCATACGGAGTGATGTGTACGGCGCATCTCTCGGTTGTTTTCTTTGAGGAAAAGTGCCGATATTTCTGCAGTCCGGAATTAGGACACTCATATTCCTCTAAACAATCCTAGTTCTCGTTGAGTAGCGTGTGTCGACTGATTATGAGCCCCCCGGCCTAGTATAGGGACTTGCCGTCTCCATCAGTTCCAACTCGAGCTCGCGCTGCACATAGCATTCGATCAGGTCAAACAATATATTCGATAGCAGCATATTTCTCTTCTGTGATGTAAGGCCTTCGACTTGAATGGCTGGCACTGGCGCTTCGGCGGCGGGACAGAAGCCGACTCCTATATTTCGCCCTTGTTTATATTTATTTGCCACTGTGGGTGCTCCCACGAGAATTGCGCCAGGCTCTACTGGGCGTCTACAAAATCCTCGAGCATACTGCACCTTTGCTATCATGCGTATTGACAAGTGCTACTTCTGCTCGAAGAGCGTATACCCCGGACATGGTGCGTTCACTCCAGTCTTTCACTGTGAAGGAACCAACACAATCACAGGTACTGCGTTCGTAAGGAACGATGCGAAGGTCTTCCGATTTTGCACATCAAAGTGAGCGTCCTCCGAGCATGTCAATATTTAAGTGTATTGATCGTAATGTCTCCTAGATGTCACAAAAACTTCAAGTATGCATTGACCTATTGACGTCTGCGTGTCCGCGGTTGACCTAGTCTGTAGGATGAAGCGCAACCCGAGGAAGGTGCGGTGGACGAAGGCATTCCGTAAGGCAGCTGGAAAGGAGATGACAATCGTGAGCTTCTTGTGCTTTATACTGTTCGCTATGTTAAAACTATCGGCGGTAGGACTCCACGATTGAGTTCGAGAAGCGAAGAAACGTTCCCGTACGCTATGATCGGGAGCTCGTGCAGACGACGGTCAAGGCGATGAAGCGCATAGCCGACATCAAACAGCGGAGAGAGCATGCATTCTGGAAGAACAGGTATGTGTCTTATCCCTCACTGTCGGATATGTACCTCACGGTATATGACAGGATGGCCGCGAGCAGAGAGAAGCTCAAAACACACCGGAAGAAGAAACTGGAGAAGAAGACCGCGTCTGTCAAACTGGTCGAGCCCATGGCAGTGGAGTCGCCAGCGAAGGAGAAGATGCGGGAAAAGATCAAGGTGTCGGCGAAGTCGAGGAGTGCTCTCGTCCCAAGCGAAGGTCGTTCAATGGGAATGGAGATCGATTGAAAGGAGGCGTTGGATTGGGCCCAGATTTTCTTCTTCCATGCCATCTACTTCCTGCACACTTCCTGCACATCACTGTTGATCTCTCCCATGTTGTGGAAAAGCGCATGCTACATAATATGATTACAGCGATGTTGTACATGTTACGAACGTATGATTGTATGTAATGCTATATATTGGTACAGATGCTCCTCGGAATGCTATTTCACAACCGATATGACATGGAATCTTCTATCTCTGCTTGTATTTGGCCTCGTTCTCGTGGCGTACGTTGGGGTCCAATGAGTTATGCAATCCCAACAGAGTCTTGCTGACGGCTTCGCTTGCCCCAATCATAGGTTTCAGCACCGCGATTGGTACCGCACGAACAACGGCCCGGACAGGACCCTTTACCCCTATCAGTAACCAGCTATTGAGAACAGAAAACGTACTCACCTCATTCCCTGATCGTTCATAGACCTCCATCGGCACGGCAAGGATAGTTTGTGCAGCAGAGTTGAAATTCTTCTTCAAGCTCTTGTACGCCGACTGCATGCCCTCCTGTACATTTACGGGCTGCTCCGCATACCTGCTGAACAGATCGTTCATATCATCGTCGCTCTCCACTTCTCCCGTCTCCATGGACGGAGATGATTGTACCGCCTCTGCCGTGACCGAATCCTTGAATTGGCCACCGATGACGTTCTCCGCCTGCTCGAGAATGACTTGTGTTCCGGTCGCTAGCTTGGCCCCCAACTTGATGGCTTCGACAGCGGTGGACTTCACGAATGCTGTCGTCCCCTTCTGCAGGCCTCGGACCACTCTGCCGTCCTTCTTGTACTGTGCAATGGGTAGCAACACAAGATCCGCCACCCCGGAACCGACGTTAACGACCGAGCGAATGGGAGATACTCCTGAGATCACGTCCACCAGTTGTGTGGCCTTCACGTCTGGAGTCCATAGATCGTTGAGGAGGTCAAACAATCTTGGCCATCCGGTAATCTAAGCAAACGTTGGTCGACATAATTTGACTTTGATGGTAAGAAGACTTACCCCAGTCAGTGTAATATGACGAAGTGTCATCTCAGCACCGTCGAAATGGAAGAAGTTCATCAGTTCGATTGTCCTGCCGTCGCGTAACGCTCTGTAGTCGACCCGTCGAGGTTTGTAGTCCAATTTGATATCTACTGGGAAGATCTCTGCTTGTTCTAGGAGTGCAAATGGGTTAGCACCGTCAACATATCATCGTCGGATGCAACCTACGGAAATAGATCTCATCCGAAGGGTCAGCGCTCGGTGCAGGTACGCTCTCAGGATCCTTGAAGCTGAAGAACTTCTTCAGGAAGTCCAGTGCGTCCTGATCAACGTGCAATCTAAGTGGCAAGATTTTTGCCTAGTGTGCGACATGATTTAGTAAACATGTATCCGCGTATGTCGTTGGACTCACGCGCAGCCTAGCCTCTTCCGATGGATGATCTGGAACTGGGTGCACACTGCGAAGTTCCACTCGTGCCATGTTTGAATCTGTCTCACGAACATTGCCACGGGAATCTTCACGAAGGGCTGTCAAGAATTTTCTCCATGTCGAGGTTCTAATATGGTCAAGAATCTCCACGTCTCGTACTGTGACCAGCGTCCTGGCGACAAGGTCTGCCTCAGGGTTATAGCGGTCTATTTCAGCGTCCAACCCCAATAACCGGAACTCGATGCTTGGACCTCTTGAACGCCTCATTCGCTTGCGTCGAGATCGAGGTGGCATACTAGACTTGCCGGGAGAATTCGTAAATTGTAATTGTGGCTTGAGCGATTGCCAAGAACTCTGACTAGCGGATTCAAGTTCTTCGTTGAGCTCTTCATCGATGGCTGCTATCAGAGCTCCTGGCTCCAATTCATCGACATTATGTTCCAGCCCAATATAGACGGAGTTGAAGAGGAGAGTGTTCGTTTCTTCAACACTAGGGTCCGGTGTTTGTCCGCTTGCGACGAGTTGTCTGATCTTTGCGAGTCTTCTCCTCATCTCCTTCTGCTCCTCTTCAATGATCCTCCTAGTTCGTACCCAATCGTACCCGTCATACAGGAAAAGTACAACGTCTAGATTGTGAATTCGGACTCGGAGGGTCGTATCACCATAGCTGAGACATGTGAGCCCCTCATAATCCGGTCGATCTTCGAAAAACACTGACCTTGAACTACCATCAGAATCGGGAGTCATAGTGTTGAAGTGGTTCTGGATGATTTGCAATCCCTCTGGCCGCAACATCTTGATAGTTTCGCCACCAAATGTGGTGATAGATTCCAGCTCTTCAGAACTGCGAGCAGCAGCAGTTGGGTTGTCAAAACCAAATTCATCGAACTCATCATCGTCCAATTCCCGTAGGCCTCCAGCGGCACCAAAGGATTCATCGAGATAGTCCAGGTTACTTGGTAAGTCGTCCTGGATCATATCCGGTGCTGCTCCAACTTCTGGAAGCTGTCGGAAGGCTTGCTCGTCGAGAGAGGCTTGATCCAAAATTAGTGGGCACGGCAATATGACCTATCAGAGGGCTTACCCAAAAGTCCTCGCGGAGTATCGGACACTTCAGAAAGTCTGGTAGGCTCACTCCTCTTTTTAGGAGAGAATGAACTGGCAGCGTTCGACCTATTAGCCCTCGTGATCATCGTCAATTCAACACAACTTACATGGGTTCGGACGGAGACTGAAACACAGTGGTTAGATCGCTGATGAATGCCGTCAACGCAGTCATTGTATCGGCACAAAGATGCAGTTGCAGTTGTCCGTGGTCTACGTTGACCTTAGAACAGCGTGTTCTGCGTCAACAAAGTATCACGATTACATCAAACAGGAAGACGCACGCGAGTGTCTCCTGGTGGAGAATTATCATCACGCAGAAACCTAAGGTCAAGATTTGCAAGATTTGCGAGCAGGGCATAGCCTGCTCCCTGCCGTTGTCCATCAGCTTCGCATAGTCTTATTCGACCATCGGACCGACCTTCCAAAATGCAACGCCAGGTGGAGACACCTCTGATCGAGCTTTCTTACTGAAGTCCGATTGCTCCGAGGCCATAGATAAATCATCAATAAGGAACAGTGCAAGAGCAGGAACCTCCAAGTGGAAGGACGTCTCGGCGGAGTTGCCTACAATGACAGTGTGGAAACCCAGCTCTTCCACGTATATGACCACAGCACCGGGATAGCTAGGAGCCAGGGCGCGGATGGCACTATCGACGACGGTGACTGAAATACGGGTTCGCTCGCTGGGTACGACTGATTCGAAGGCCTGTCAAAGCGATGAATTAGCCACAACCATAGCGCAATCCTGTGTTTACTGCGTACTCCAGGCGGTGCCTTCACAAATCTGCCCAAATCTGCTATCCAGTCAAAGTCCGGATGAACGTTGTAAGTCACTCCGCATAGTGTTACTTTGATGCGTGATTCTTTCGAAGTTGTCTCCGGTAGGGTCAATGAAGTGAAGCGAATCTTTAGAGAGGTCCGAGGCGTTGAAGCCTAGAAGCGCACCACTTGCTGAGTAACACATGATTGATGCGTCAAATATCGACTCACCAAATTGAATGACGACGATGGAGTTAAGATGAGAGTAGTTGCTCCCGACTTTGCGGTCTCCTTCACAGTTACATCCATGATACCTAAGGTGAGCACAGTCTCGTCCTAGGCAGACAGTTCGAAAATCAATAGCAATCGAGTAAGACGATGCATAAAGCGCACCCTTCCTTCCGGTTTTAACTCTACCAGCATGTCAATGTCAGAAGCGAAGACATCGAAGTGCCGGATTGTCTTTGGGCCCTCAGTTTGTCGAGGAAGGAAAAGTCTGATCACAACTAACAAGAATATCACATAAGGTGCAGAGACATAGATGCGGCAACATACCTCGGGATACAGTTACTTTCACGGCAGTCTCATTATTGGAGGCCAACTGGGTACCACCAGAAACACTACCACCACCACTCTCAGTTCCACTTACTTGGCTACCCGTTCTCTGAGCGAAGTATCGACTGCCAATAAGGCTAGGATCCGCACTGGCCGCCTTCTCTGTATCAGATTCCCACCACCGCAGAGTCGCTGAGGGCCACTCCCATCAATTGCGTGACATCGTCGGCCCAAAGCTGGAGACCGTCGAGAATAGGCTTCGATAATTCAACATGGACAGAAGGTATATCCAATGTAATGGCCAGGGCAGAGACGGGAGGAGAATGCGCCAGTGAAGGAGAGGGTGATCGTATCACGGCCAGCTGTGGACGTAAGGACAGCTCCGGATCCTGAAAATGGGAGGATGTTCCAGCTCCAAATTGGACGCCTTCTCTCTTAGTCTCATCTGTTGCGCAAGGCCCTAGGGAGAGTATGGAAGACGCCTTCGCATCCGCGACTGGAGCATAAGCGACAATGATGCGCCCCCAGTCCGCAGACAACAGAGTGTTGTCGGTGCTTCGTGCTGGACGCTGGGTAGGATACGCCCCGGCCAAGTATGTGTCCTCTGCCATGGCAAATCTGGTGGAAGATCGTCCAATCTGATCGACGGTCCCACCGGGCAACAACTTAAGGTCGTGCACGTCGAAAATAAAAGCCCCCGACCGTGGCGAATGTCGGGATGGAGGTGGACTTCGTATCTGAACGCGGAACATTGGGAAATTGACCTTGACAACGGGATTCCTAGCCTTCTTGACTCGCTTCTGACCCTATCAAATCAGGATCAGCTGTTGCATCCCTGTCATGAAGAGAGGAGCGAAAAGCGAACATATACTACTTACTTTACGCCATGACTGAACTCGTGAAGTGGCTTCGCCTACTCTCTTCTCTGGTGTCCTTTGCGAGTAATCAAAGCCCAGATCCAAATCTTCCAATACCAGCCGTTCCAGTCGGCGTCTCTCTCGTTCGCGCTCCCTCTCCACGTCCTTGGGATCGGAGGCTGTTTGACGAGGTGTGCCTGGACAAGTGTCCGATTCCTGGTCTTCGAAGTCTGAATCAGGTTCTTCATTGAACTCGTCGCGTGGTGGATCAGTTGCGGCCGGTGAATTCGGATCTTTCGTCGAAGTCGTAATTTCCTCCAGGAATACCAGTGCCTGGCTTCGTTCATGCCGATTATTTGGGACAAGAGCAAGCTCAAGATCTATAAAGACATGCAACGGCTGGAAGCTGACTTCTACCTCAACGCTGTCGTCCGCATTTCTTGATCGATCGGTCTCATTGGATGAAATCCAAGTCAGCTTTGCGGTCATCGCTGGTCCATGCGAACGCTGCATTGGCTCTCCAGATCGACCTGGAGAGTTGGAGGGTATTATAGGAGATCTCCTTGGGTAGGCCGCGAGTGCTGATCGAACAGATGTAGGGCTAGAGGGTATGGGAAGCTCTCCACCCTTCCGCCGAGGACTGTGTGGAGGAGCCATAGACGGGGGAGACTGACTGCTAGCTTGATGGTGATAGGTATGCGAAGGCGGGTGTTGAGGTGCCTTAGTGCGCCAGAGGGAGAGCTTCGCAGTAGTGCTTTGGAGAGCAGGTGCTGTCCAATCAACCACTTCGAAAATGGGAAGCGTGGGGTGATGCGCATCCATCAAATTGTCCGCAGGATGTGTATGCGACTGGGAGTACTGTGAGGATAAGTAGGGGTCGGCAATCAGTAATGGAGATGCATTCAGCTTCACTGCGGATGAGGATCCACGAGAGCCAGACTCCGGTATGGCGACAAACGCGAAGGCGGACAATTCTGAGAGCGTGACAGTCACCGACGTATTGACTGCAGGAGTGCTGGACGTATGAGACATTCTCCTCTGTCCGCTTGGTCGCGTAGTAGTGGCTTTCGTTCCTGCAGACATCGAACAAGACGCAGAGATGTCATCCAGATGCAGCCTGACAAAACCGTGCGCTAACTTGGGTGGGACCAGCGGATGCACGAAAAACTCTGCGAATTTTGCTTCATCGCCGGGGTAAGCTTGGTTCGGCGCAGGCAGTAAAAGAAGGACGATTCCTCGCACTCGACAACTCGCTTCGAGAGCATTGAACAAGACTGGCCCGGGTCCTTCGGACTCGCGGTTGCTCTGCTTCCGACTCGAGGTAGAGGCTGGAGAATGCTTGCTCCACAGATCTGCAACATCGATGATGCTCCGAACATGTCTCGCACGCATGGCACACGCAATGTGTCCAAAACTCATTGCGATCCTCAGTTTGTCGTCAGCGGCACGTGCGCCGCCTCCTCTATCGTCGCCCTTCGATCGGCGCTGTGAGTGTGGTATTGCAGAAGTAGACGAAGAAACTCGCTGTGCTGGAGCCGATGGACTGGGAGACGGAGGGGTAGTGAGATGAACAACTATAGATTCAGACCCCAATGAAAGGATAGTTTCGTCTTCAATTTCACTAGATCGTGTGTCTACACGTGGGAGAGGCTGTGGATCGACATTCGCCCGGGACAGACGAGGACTGCGACCGGCAACTCCTCGATCCCCAGGGGATGGTGTGGAGCTGCGTGAGCCTACCTCCTGGTTCGCGTACTCCTCAGATACTGAAGGCGCGCCAGATACGGCACTCTGATACATGCTACTCGCCACTGAACTGGTAGGCGACGCTGGCCGAGGGGGAAAGGCAGCGATGGACTGAGACATGAGCATCTGGGTATCTTCGTCCATATCAGAGGAATCGGAATACGGCGACGAAGGGCGGCGAAACATGTGGTGTTGCATCTGTATGCGAGAACAACGCCCCGGGATATGAAGAAGACTCTTGTAAAATGTAAGAAGAGGCAGAAGGCGTCTGCGCCTGCGGACTAGTGGGCAGTAGACAACGCGTCGTCACTGCAACCCCAGAAATGGAGACAGTTCGCACTTCGCCTTGTTCCTTTCCCACCTGCGTTGTCGCATTGGTCTCAGTCCCATAGCGTATTTCTGGTATGGCGAGCGTGAAGCTCGCATGCTGTGGATGGACTAGGGTAATCTTGGTGTCAACTGCATCGAACGCAAAACGTGCAAGCAAACGTTCGATTAGGGTAGCGAATAGTGACACCCCAGGAGGGTCGATATCATTCTGCACGACTTCCTCATCAGTAATAAATGGATCAAGACCCCCTGGTAAATTGTCTGCCTCTGCTCCAGAAGCGGCCATGTCGGGATGGAAGGACTCGCGCAGCGCGGCTTCTTCCCTCGGAGATAGCTCGTCGTGCATGAAAGATTCCGCGACTGATGCCACGGACTCGGCAAGATCGACAGATGCGGAGGTGTGCATGGTTGACGTCTCAGGTACAAGATAGAAAGTAAGGTGAAGGGACTCAAGAGACAGACCGATGGTTGATGTCAGGGGGTTAGGCCATGGTACGCGCGCTGTTACTTTCCCGACAGAGCCATCATGAAGCTTCAGTGGAAGACCAGAAAGGAGAGAATCTATGGCCTACAATACGCTCAGCTGTACTCGAGTTAATCGCGAGGGAACTGGACGCACTTCATTATTCAGCTCCAGATCTCTGACTTGGACATAACCGGAACCAATCTGAGAATCGACCTGCTGGATGTCGAGCTGTCCAGGCTTAAGAAAATGACCAAGAGAGCGTTTCAATGCAAAAGATATGAAACGGCGTTGAATGCCGGATGGCAGAGAGAAGTCAATGGAAGGGAGAGAAGGCAACCAGGAGCCACTCCACCAAGACATGATCACCGAGACTTCAGTGTTCCGTGTAGATGGTTGTGAACCCGCACGCAGATATCTTGAAGATGCAGAAGAGTAAGCCGATGGCTAGACCGGTGAAGCAAACCAAGGCTCATGTAGCGAAAGGATGAACCTGAAGCCTTGCAAAGACATCCACTCGAGACCGCTGCGGCCAATGGAGGGAGATCCTGAGAGTCATGTGACTTGCGCGATCGACCTGGGCAATTGATCTGGAAGTGATTGCGACGGCAACGCTTGCAGACTTCATAGATCCAGGACCGTATTGGTCATTCCGCGTATTCTTTCAGACTGTACAAGACTCACAAATTGCAATGCCGAACATTTCCATAACCAGACAGTTTTGGCGAGGTTTTCCCAGTATTGTCAATCTTGTCATCTTGTGAGTGGGCCGTGCCACACTTCCAATCCGGGTAACCAGCGAACTACTCATCTTAATACATGTTATTAAAAAGCGGAGATTCCTACTCGGCTGTAAATTATCAACCTGCCAGGTCTCCTCATCCCACAGAAGACCAGCCTCTCGGTGTCGACTTCCCTGGTCTCACCTATACCGAACGGGATACGCCCAACTGGGTCGGGCACCTGATTACCAACCACATTGACCATGGACCAGTACTCGTGTATGACTACGCAGTAGGCGGGGACAATATTACCGGGGTTCGCCAACAAATATCTAGAGGCTTCCTCCCCAGTGCGGCCAAGAAGCCTGAATGGGCTCGTTGGTCTTCTCCTGACACACTGTTTAGTGCGCTTTTAAACACCTCTCCTCATATACATATCATTAAATTTTATTTAGTAACCTGGGTTGGTATTAATGATTGTGCGTAAGTAGACGGCTCACCGCCTCCGTGCCTAATCTAGGCTGAGTCTGACTATTTTCAGAGAAGCAAGCATTGACACTCTGGAGGACGTAGTAAAGGAGCTCTTCAAGGAACAAGAGCGCCTCTATGAAGCTGGCGCACGAAACTTCCTCCTCATAGATGTACCGCCTATCCACAGATCTCCCGTCGGTAAATCCTTTTTTCTACTCTGAGCCTCTCTTCTGCTGACAGATGGGGCTCTGCATAGGACGTGCGATCGCAGCCGCAGACGCCGGTGGATTAGGTGGTCTGGTCTATGAAACTTGGAACAATCACCTGCGTCAAAGTACTGAGCAATTCTCTGTCACACGTCCAGATTGCACAGTGTTACTGTTCTCATCTTGGGACACATTCACGCGCGTGCTGGACCATCCGACCTCCCATGGCTACTCCTCAGACGATGTCGCTAAATCAGGTGGTAGAATCTGGGTTGACCACTTACATCCCACAAGTAGAATGCACGATTGGATTGCTAAAGACCTGGCTACTTTCTTGGCTGCTCAGCCACCATATAGAGTCGGGGCTGAATGATAATGGGTAGAAACTGGATTGTGTTCTAACATCACTCACTGGGGTATTATTTTCGAGAATTATACAATCATATGGATCGCATTTTGATGTCCCTTCAGCACATATAAGCAGAAACGAAGGTCTAGCCACCATGTGTCGCAATCATGTAACAACGTCGGTTTGACTGATGTCTAAAAAGATGCCAGCGAACACGGATTCAAGCTGCAACTCACGACCACACCTCAGATTTATTGATCAAAAACACAATGAATCCTGTTGTTCCAAGATAGCACGATAAAATCGACGTATGATACAGTTATGGCCCGGCCAAAATTAGGCAAGAAATGCGAGGATGAAAAACGAGACAAGATCAGAATATCAGCCACCAATGATTTTACTAGATGTAGGCGTTGATGACTACGCGACGCAAACAATCAATGATAAAGTCGACCAGCAAGGCGATCGTTTTTGTTGAGCGTTCCACTTAAGTTGAGCCATCTCAGTCGGGCAAGCTCGATTTCGCATCATGCGACTTTTTCTTCAAGCGAATGTCTTGGCAGCGGCGACGAACAGCCAGCGCAAGATCCTGAGGGGCGATGTACCTGGTCAATGTCCGCGTAGCAGAATGAAGGGAGCGACCAGAGACGCACAATAATGAGAGCTGAGAGGCTACGACGTCCTTTCACCACCGTGTCTGTCCCGTGTAAGGCCTCATGGAGATTGACCGCGTCGGCGCTCACATCCGTATGCATGGCTGGCTGTAGCCGAGTAAGACTACGAGCAACGAAACCGAGGTCACAGCCCTTCAAAGACTCACCATAGGAAGAGGAGCAGCCAGATCGACAGGTTCGCCCAAGTAGCGATAATCCAACGTGTCCTTCACAAGCAGGGCTCGCATCAGCACCGTGGAGGATGACGCAAAAAAGAATAGCGAAGGGAATGATGATATACCATGAGATAATCCGGCGACTGACGACGGGGAACTCTCGGATATGGATGATACCTGCGACGGTAGGACTCGCGATAGGCGGGGAGGCGGCCGGTATCGTTTAGCATAGTGGAAAGAACAAGGCCAAAAGATGGATAGGGCGGCTCAGGACGGCGCATTGTTTGAAAAAGCTGTATCGAATATGGCCCTGATTGATTTTGGGGGAAGCACACACCAAACCGACCGAAGGGCTAGGAGTGCTAGGGAGTGAGGGGTGAAACTCGGTAGGGAGCACGGGCCAGCTCATTTTAAAGGCGAATGATACAGTAGAAGCGGCGTTCTCGTAAGGGTCGCGTCGCATCAAGTTGGTCCGCTTCCTATTGGAGCCAACTTACACTTGAACGGCACCATCCCGAGAGCCTAGAATTAATCCCGCGGCCTGCACGACAACACCTCACATTTGCTTCCGCGATCGTTGTCCCGTACCGATCTCTCTCCGTAATGACCGCGTAGGTTACTCGACACGCAGAGAAACCAGATTTGACAAGAGATGATAGCCTGTACATGGTTTTGAGGGGAAGACACATACGTGAGATACTCTGGCAGCCTTCACGATCATCTCATACCGAACTGGAAGTCTAGCAGCAGAGATATAAGCACAGCGAGCTCAACAAGCTGATAGAAGGCTTTCGCCGACAATCCGAATGAAATTTGAATCTTTGGAAGTCTATAAGGTTCGGCTGCTGCAGAGCCAATATGTAGGTACAACTGGTAATGTATAATGCAATACATCGCACGGGATGCGCAACTGAGCCAAAATACATTAACCAGAATCCAACGCTGACCATCTTTATCCTTACGGGCAGCCCACTCTTAGCAAAAATATGGTCATGGCTACCGCACGACGCCCGCCCAGTGCCCACTGCATGTGTGACGTCGGGTCACACTGCTGTCACGTCACGGGTCCTAATAGTCCCAGCGCGTAACAGGTGAGCTTCAGTTGCCTCTGCAGTCGACCATCACAACTTCTGAACTAGTGTGCATAATCAAGCAGAATCCAACAATAACACCGTCAAGAGTCTGATTGAATGCAAACATTACAAAGGCCAAGAAGAGGCCTAGATCAAAACAAAACATTCGGCCTGATCAAGCGTGCAAAGTCGCAAAGAGGGAAAGAAGCCCTCACACACACCAGAAGGCGCAGTGAAAACAGAGTGAAAACAGTTAACACACCTGTATTACTGTCTTTCGACAACGATGGTCGTAATCCATTTTCGATTGGAATGCGCTTGTTGCGAATAAAGGGGTGATGAATCTGAAATGACTATTGCCTTGCCAGGGAAAATTCGCCGTTGGACAGAACAGTTGTCAAATAACCGGAGAATTCGCTCAGAGAGCACAAGAAATGAAGCATCGCGATAAGTCTTCACATCGAAGACATTTTTCACTGTCGTCAGATTCAGCCAGACCAAGAGATCTTGAAGATATCGGCAGCCAAGCAGACCCGCAGAAAAGAAGTAATATTGAGCATACCCGATTGAACAGCTGCTCCAGTCCGCAGAGAGAAACGATAAAGACCCTCGGTGAGTGTGAGTAAAATATAATGGCGATGGTGCGTTGGAAGGCACTGCACAGATCTGTGCAAAGACTCGGACAAAAAAACAGAGCTCTACAACGCGTCCGCTGAACGAACGGTTGGTGGCAACTGGCAAGGAGTCGTTACCGAGCGACGGCGAGCGTGGTTGCCTGCGAACTCCGCTCAACCACAAATGGCCACCGGTCACTAGCACCTACGTCTCGGTTCGGCAAGCCCTGGATGTCCTCTCAGTCTCGACAGCCTTTCCCTCCTGCCGCCTACACTGTGGCAGTTTGACCGCTATTACTTTTTATTTTTGCTCGCTACCGCCACAACTTGGGCTGTTTATTTGTCTCACCCGTCGACGGCCCTACATTCGGCATTCTTGGGTCGTTGGCGTCACAACCAGACTCGAACTACTCGTGCATCCGTTCGCCAGTGTTTCAAACATCCTGCACGATTAATATCCTCCGCCGTGTCTGTCACCCCATTGGTATTATTATTACAGCCGCGTCGTCTCCCCGATTGCCTCGTCAACTTTTCTTTATGTCTGCCATAGTTCAAGTTGGAAGCCGCTGGACGGGACTAGAAGGGCTCAAGCATCTCATTATTTTGTGCGGAAATCTCTCTTCTGCTTTATGGTCTCTATCTCTGATTAGCATCCCAGTGGAGACTCGTATTCTCAAGTTGGCTATGACTCAACAGCTCCTCATCCTACTCTCGACAACCCTCTCGGCGTCCCTCATCCTGGTGTCACTTGGAATGAACCGGATCTACCCAACTGGGTCGGACACCTTATCACAAGATACGCGTCCAATCCCCTGCTCATCTATGACTATGCACGAGGGGGTGCCACTTTGAGCGGTGTGCGCACACAGATCGAGCAAGAGTTTCTGCGGCATTTAGCCAAGCGTCCCAAATGGGCACAATGGTCGGAGACGGATACACTCTTCAGTGAGCGATTCAAGTCCGGTTAAATGCAGTGAATTGAGCACGAGCAGTCACTTGGGTCGGCATAAATGATTGCGCGTACGTCACAAATCCAAGTTATATTGCTTGTGGCCCAAACATTGATTTTCCCCCACTTATTGTTTAATAGGTTCGCGACTTCGGAGACGACGCCACAGCTGGTACATAAGTTGTTTGATATGCAGGAAGGCTTATATGGCGCAGGAGCTCGCAATTTTCTTCTGATCGACTTACCTCCTATCAACAGATCGCCAGCAGGTAAACCACCTCTCATGTGCACAGACAAGCAATGGCCTGACATACTCCATACTAGCTAAAGCGTCCGCAATAATGCAATCACCGGAACGCATGAGTTCGAATGAATCGTGGAATATACATCTGAGGGAAGGCGCTGCCCGTTTCGCCTCCTCTCATGCTGAGTCCACCGTTTTGATCTACTCGTCGTGGGATACTTTCTCGCGTGTCTTGGACAATCCTGCCACATTTGGGTTCGGGAGGGACGATGCTCGCAAAGCCGCCGGGACTATTTGGTTTGACCGCCTACACCCCACTAGCAAAATGCACGACTTGGTGGCTCATGAGTTAGCAGACTTTCTTCGGGGCGTAGCTCCTTATGCTGCGCCTGTAAACGAGTCCGGTGTTACATATGAACACTCCACAGGAAGCACGAACAGCTGCAGTGGTTGTACTTGTCAATAATCTTGATTCACTGCTCAAGATGGCAGCAATCTGGTCAATGAATGTACTTCTCGATGTACAGTCACATTGCCACACTTACAGCCGCCACGGGTGTCGCATACATCGTCTTCACTGGTCACCAGTACCCACCTTCCATGTGCGTAACACTTGATTATTATATAGACACATGGTTCAGCGTGCTTGTCCTGATATAGACTACAGTTTGCTTGGTGTTACATCCATTACAGGACTTTACATTCCGATGTTCTGTTGTAATCAAATCAGAGGCAGCCGTTGCCATCAATCATCCAATACGCCATATATCCCATGGTCAATATGACACTTGCGAGTGGCCCTATAGTGCGATTCGTTGATTGTGGTTTCAATGTAAGACTCGTCACAGAGAAAATCCAGTGCTGCGCTGATCAATATCAACATGCACGTCAACGTTAGTTGTGCGCATGACTTCATGAGCACGTACGCGACTTCACCGCCAGTCACGCCTTGATGCCGAACTCCTCTTGCGATGCTACCCACATGCACGCCGTTCTCTGATACGGGAGCCTCGATGATATACAAAATAATGCCTCTTTGAAGCACGTTCAAGTGAGAGAAGGGATCGCGGCCCTCTTTCTGTGGTGTAGACTGCGCAGATCCACTCGAGCCCGCATGTTTGCGTTGTTGAGGCTTGAAGGGGCTGTTGCTGGATCCAGCAATGGTGGAGCTTGGTGATTGAACGTCCTGCCGCGCTTGTCTGGCACTGCCAGAGGGTTCGGGTGTAGAAACCCTAAGGTGCGGACGGGCAGGAGGTAGTTCATGCAATGCTGAAATATCGAGCATCGATATATCCGGCAGAGTGACATCTCCCGCCGCAGGGGGCTGTGAAAGCTCCCGAACTTGCATATGAGCAGAAGGATGACCCCTGAGGCTCTTCAGGACGTGCGCAGGCTAGTAGAAGTGCCAAGATTGCCACCCATGTCAACCGAATAAGGCATATTGACTGCTACACATGTACATACCGGAGGACCGACATTGATATATTGCATCGCCAAGAAAGCCTCCAGTAAATGGAAGTACAACTCATGTGGGTCAGTTGCCTTGCGTATGTACGTCACCTTCAGCTCGTTCCTTCCATCACGGCGGTACCTTGATAGTCGACCATGCACTCGAGCATATATCTTCCCTTGGTCACTTTGGTCTAAGGTCAATCCTCCGTCAGAGAGCCATTGTTGAGCTACTATGCGTCCTTTGCTCGTTCCGTCTTCTAGGTGATAGTCGATCTTAGAGTTGGATACAATGATACGAGCAACGTGGGCAACCACCGTAACCTTAGATCGTAATGCCATATAAGTTTTGCGCAAACATGAGCGCGTGAGGTTCGCCCTATTATATAGCGTATGGAGCTTACCTGTTGAACTTCGATCCCGTCAATTGTAAACTGAGCAGTAGAATGTGCTTGCTCGGCTTCCAAGAGTTGACGAATGGTTGCTGGACGAAGAGCCTCAAGAGTAGTCCGCTACAGATTTGCTTAACATCAGGATTTTTTGAAAACGATTTTGAGTACAGTGAATGCCGAGACGCACCGTCGCTGGGCCTCCTCCATCCTCGGGCTCGAGATCATAGGCTGAGTGATCCGATCGCGACATCGTCAACAATAATACCAATGCCGCTCAGATGTAGTCTCCTTTGAGTAGAGTAGATACTTCCTTCAGCCTTCGCGAGCTCAGGAAATTTCCGTTCTGGCCTCGGGTGCCGCAAAGACAGATTCAATGTATGCCAGTCCGAGCTGCTGTTCAGAGTGGCAGAGCTTCAATCGAAAATATACGCACAATGTAAGTTCGCAGTGGCACTGCCGGCTCAAGATCTTAGATGTCTGCTTTGAGCTATCTTGGCCCTGGACCTGCAGCCAATCCACGGCGTTGAATATGTAGAGCATCATATTTGATTGTAGTATGAGCTTTCCTACCACAAATCAAAATTTCTGACTGAAGTGCACGAGCTTGTACATGAGACCCATCAAGGATTCGTGAGTACGTAAACAAAGCGACGCCGACGAGAGGTTCAAGATTGTCTCTGATCATCGGCCCAGCCAATCATCCTCGCAATGATCTTATACTCGATCATCATTGCACAACGCACGATCTCAAAGCGCTCGGGACTCAGGATCTGATGTATGGGTCGACTGTGCCCGAACAAAAATACGGCCACCCCACTCGGCCGCAAGCTTAATTGATGACGGTGTATATGAAAGAGAAAAAATATAGCGCTGAGCATCGAAATAACCAATATACAACTACCGCCATCCATCAGCATCTCCAAGACCGTCTAGTCAGCAGACGCTGTGACACTTGGTTGGGGCTTGTATTCCAAACTGGACTTCCGACTGGCGTCCGGGTATAGCTAAGGACAGCTATCTGAATGCGACGAGCAGGAGACTGAGAGAATGATCACTCACTTTCCCGGGATTGAACAGATTATGAGGGTCGATTGCCCGCTTGATGGTCTTCATGAGTTCAACGGTGCCCTCACCCAGCTCATCAATCAGGTATCTTCGCTTTCCGATACCAACACCGTGCTCCCCAGTGCCTATGAAGCGTGACAATATGCAAGATCAACGGGAATTTAAGATGTTGGAAGAAGAGCTTGCACGCACAAGTCCCATCGAGAGCAATGGCACGCTCAACCATCCTGTGGACGACATGCTTACAAGTTTCCAGCTCTTCGTCATTCTTGAACAACAAGAGGGCATGGAAATTGCCTTGGTTGCATATTACTGGTGAGGGACTCATTCACCTCTATTCAAGTAAAACAGCTCACCATCTCCGACATGTCCAACTATCGTGGATATCAGACCGGAATCTTGGATGTCCTTCTTTGTCTCATAGACAAGGTCGGGTAGACGAGAGACAGGCACGCTATAAGAAATCATCCGTTCGCAACGCCAAAAGCGATATGTCCTCGCGTCTTACCATACGTCCGTACTCCACCCACGGGAACCTTCCGACAGTGCCAAGCCCGAATACAATGCGTTCTTACGGTCCATCCAAAGATCCATCGCTTCTTTTTGGCTCCGTGCCAGCTCAAAACCAGTTGCACCGTATTTTTTCGTGATCTCTCGCACAATCTCGACTGATTCTTGGATCGCGCGAGGCGTGGGGCCCTGAAATTTGAAGAAGAGACTGTCCTTCTCGGGATACTTCCGTGAAGACATGCCATATAGATTTGTTGCATGCATGAAGTCGTCGTCACAAAGTTCCACACATTCTGAACCCCACTTGTCGGTGTGAGAAATTGCGTAGCTAAAGATAGGGACTCACGAATACCGATGCCTTTGTTCATTACCTCGATGACGGCCTCCGTAGCCTTGCGTACATCGGGGAACTGGACCACTCCGACCGTCGTCGGAAGCAATGGGGCAAGGCGGATGGTCGCTACACACAACGTGCAGATCGGTTAACTTTTACTTCAGAATTCGCAACCAGATCTGAAGACAGACCCTCCGTGATAATCCCGAGAGTGCCTTCCGCACCGATAAAGAGCTTCGTCGTGTCGAACCCAGCGGAAGATTTGCGGGAACGACGGCGCGTCTTGATCACTTCACCATTGGGTAGGACGACGGTCTGCATCACCGAAATATGCGAGCTGTTACCGCGCGTGCATCAAGATGACTCACGACATTGAGAATCCACTCGCTCTTCGCTGTTCCATAGCGTACAGCATTCGCTGTAAGGCCAGATCAATTTCATCACGTGTTTATACCACTCGTATCCTTATACTTACTGCCAGAACAGCCTGTGCTAACCATGCCGCCGATAGTTGCTCCTGGACCAGGGTCAAGCTACCAATAATAAACAAATCTGTGGGCATATCGTGCGCCTTACAAGCGAACCCGACTTACTGGAAAAAAGAGTGGAATGCCTCCAGGAGCCAAATCGAGATTATCTCAAGTCCTAGAATCTCGAATTGTGATACCCACCTTTCTTCTTCAACGTGTCGTTGATGTGCATCCATTGCACTCCAGGCTGGCATACCAGGTCCGAGTCCGCCTCTACGTAGTTGCGTGACAGTCAGTAAACGTGTAGTGCATATCACCTACTTGTACGTGCCGTGAATTTCGATAATTTTATCCATCCCAGACACATCTACGCAGATACCTCCCACTTTGGGCTTGATTCAAGGGGCAGAGTCAATACTCAAACGGACTGTATTCAGGCAACATACAGCTCGAAAATTTCCTTCCAGACTGGTAGCTCCTGAATATGGAGTGATGGGCATCATATATTTGTTCGCGATCTTGACTATCTTGACTACATCTTCTGTAGACTGTGGATATACCACGACTGTAGGTGGTGATCCTGGGACGCATCATTCTGGTCAATTTTCAGTCTTATAAAATTCGAACATATTTGCTTTACCTGGATGATAATCGTTCTCTGAATAGCCGTGTACATGCAGATCATCTGGATCAGTCGTAACCGCATCTTCCGATGGGAAGGTCTGTCGTAACTCAGCGATGGCACGCTGGAAATCTTCCGGCGTCCCATACTGATCGTTGAGTCCGGAAGTAGATACGTTTGCAGGAGGGGGTTGAGACGCGTAGGCAGTTGCCAGAAAATATCCGCCGATCGCAGAACCGAACGCCAATCCGATGTACTGCTTCCAGTTCGATGTCTTGTGAATTCCATTACCGCTAGATAGCTGGCTATTGCACCGCACACTTGCATGGGAACGCTGCCCAAACAATCCACGTTCCATGCGGCGCGCGAGCGACGGCGGATGGGTGACGAGACCGGGACAACGTCGCTGCAGAGCGCGCAGAGCCACGGACGACAACATTGACGTGTCTCACTAGTCTCAAAATCGCGACTAGCTCAAGTGTGGGAGCAATAAGAGGACTCGGGGAAGTATCGCGTAATATTGCATCACTTTTTATACGATGCGGGTCACGACCTCGTCTGCTGACCCCAGGAACGACGACGGTGAATTCCATAACCGCATTGATCTTGCTCGGATAAGCAGCGCAGTCCGGTCAGCACTTCGCGCAGAGAATTACGAGTTCAAGAAGACCGACAAACGATACATCGAAATTTGATGACATAACCGTCGATGAAGTGAGCGATTGTAGACAGAGTGCGTATGCACGTGCACGACAGTGGCAGCAATTCACTGCTGTCGACGCGGCCCGATTGATCAAGCGGTCCAAAGATAGATCGAGAATATTCTCATCTGTATTACTTACTTGCGCTGGCAGCAGACAAAATAAAGGCACTTTGACAACGCTTTGATCACGAACCATGTTCTCGTCTCCCGGCGATGCGACTTGTTGCGATCACAAGTACTGGTCTCACTGTGAAGACGCTACACGTCTGCGACGACGCTTGCCAACGTGGCTCTGGTATGGCAAGAAGTCAGGAAATACACAGGTGTGGTGAATTAGTCCTGAGCCACGGACACAGTAATGTACAAGATACAGGTAAGAAATAGAGTACCCCTACCGTATCGGAGCATGTTTTACAGGGAAAGTTGGAAATGAGAGTCATCAATAGTAGTGAACACATATCCTTCATCCATGAGCTTATCCAGGGCCGCGCTAAGGATGAGAAAGTTCAAGTCATCGTAAACGAGCCACGCCGAGGATGTGCGGATGTGTACCCACCTAATAGCCCTCGCATCGCCGCCGACATTTTTCGCGATCGCACGGACGGGCACACCCTCGTCGGCTGGAGGTTGACTAAGCATAAATTCTGCAATTTTGCGCAGCAGCGGAGGTAGGTGTGAATATTGGCTGCTTGCTGCTGTTGTGTGGGCCTGCGCGGTGTAAGCTGAAGAGTCCGAGCCACCTCCACCGTTCATAGTAATCGTCTTCTGTTCTTTTCCGGCCTCACTCGGCCGCGGGGGCTAAGAGCACGTCAATTGGCTGAAGTGCAAGAGCGTAGATGACCATACCGGTCCTTTCTCAAAGATCCGTGAGACAGTGAAGGCCTCCAGGACATGGAATAAGATCTCATGCTTGTCTTTTATAGGCCGGATATGTTGCGCATTGATGTATCGCCTGTTCCCAAAAGCTTTGAGGCCACCCATGACACGAACGTACGTATGCTCACTATGTGGCACATGAGTGGGAGCCAAAGAATTGTATGATAAACTTACGCAATCTCTCCCCATTTATCACTGTCTTCTTCATTTGCGGAATCAACCCAATGCCGCGCTTCCATGCGGCCAGTTCCATCATCGACCCAATAGACACAGTTTGTTGTCTGACTTTGAATAGAGATGACTGAAGCCACAACCGTTACCTATAAGTCGGCAAGAGCTTATGAGTCAATGGTATAAAACAGTACTTATAGACCGTACCTGCCCAATTTCAGCGTCTTCGATCATCCACTCTGCTTCCGAATGTGCTTGTGTTGCTTCGATCAGTTGCTTGATTGTGACAGGACGCAACGAATGCAATGCAGCTCCTCGCTATGCGTCCGTTGTTTATAAGTTAGAGAACTTGAGTAGGATGTTATTACTGACTTTAAACTGTCCACCGGGGCTTCCACTGGCACTCCCAAACGGTGAGCCTCCGGATAGATACCCACCGCCACCCCCTGCTCCTCCATTTTGGTAGAACGGGTTGTTATTGCCGTAGTCGTCTACGACAGGTGTTTATAGATGTTGAGTAAGTGAACCGACATACTCACATTGGCTCATGTCTGCGTATTGCAATCCGGGCACTAGTAGGTCGTGGTGAGAATGCAAAACGCGACGCGACGCGATCGTGACACTAACCCGTTATGTACGCCACGCCTGTTTACGACACGTACTGTCACGTCACGGAGCATGAGCGCCGGATGGGAACGTTACATATTATGTGCATGGTATTGCTGAGTGGTGATGACGATGATGGTGTGAGTATGCAGGATAATCTAAGGCAACAGGCTCGGACAGAGTAGTATCTACGGCAGGCATTACGCATGGTTTTTGCAAACACGAATGACACCCTTCCCTACACCCTCTAGAATCTGCTTACGAGCATCAGTGACCCTCTTCGATACGCCAGATACGAAGTCATGATCCAGCTAGGGAAAATAGTAAGTTAACAGATAGACACCTTTTCACTCCAGATGTCAACATACCCCAGATGGACCCCACACGGGTTTGCATGCTTCGACGAAGGCTTTCCGTGAGTCAATGGTCGCACCTTCCTCTCCGAGCTTGATGAGGGATTCAGACATGTCGATGAGAATAACAGAAGCCTTTGTACGGATATCCTTGAAACTCTGTATCATCTAAGAAACGATTCTGTGAGCGCAGGTCGACATGATGAGGATTGATGACATACCGTCCCGAGCTTGTGCTGCTTCGCCACAGCGGTGGGCTTGAATCTCCATGTCTCAATAGCTAGCACGACCAGCGCCTAAATTTTGATCAGATGCTGCTAGACTACTATCAACGTAAAGCGACAGCTTACCTCTTGGGTGAGAGTCACAATATGCAGGAGCTCCGAAGGCAGTCTTCCACCCTCTAGCGCCTCCTTGAAACGAGCACTCATATCTATAACTCGTTAGGCATGCTGCGCAGAATTAGCACTATATGATAACGCACCGTCGAAGAATTGAGTTGCTATTACTGGAGGTTCTGATGGAGCGGGAGGTTCTTCTTCTTTCTTCGCGTGCCCATTGGTAGCTGTACCATTTTTGGGAGGCAGCTCAAGACCTTTGAGTGGATGTCCTGTCTTCAGCTCGGTCTGTTTCGCTGCTTCAGCAAGCACAGCGGATGCTGGCGGTCGAATATAATCGTGATAGGGAGCGAGCCAATCCGAGAGTGCAGTAGCGTAGTCAAAGAAGGCAAGTTCATCCGGGGTCAACTGCGGGAGCCCAATGGTCAAAACAAAATAGGTGATGCATGTAACGCCCCATACCTCATCTAATTCGTCCTGTTTTCTTTTGGCAAGCCGTTCCTTCAGCGGTAGTTTTGTGTCAGGATCGAGGCTTGGCTTTGGTCGGTCTCCGATGAGTAGTTTATCTTCCACAGTATCATCGAGATCGCTGGCAGATTGGAATACCTGTATGTAGATCTTCAGGAATACCGATAGCCATCCTGACTGAAATGGGATACGTTAATCAGGGTTCATTCGCTGGGACTGTTTACCTACCCCTGGCGACTGTTGGAAAAGGGTGGTTTGGTCATTGAACGAGGGTCCACACCAAGGCTGATAGTTGGGTATAACATCAAAGTCCCGGTTATCGTGATGGACTACGCAGACTAGTTTCAGGATTAAATGATAGATCGCCCCAGACAAGGAAAGACGCACATCGGTCAAAGATAAATTTCAACTCAATGAGCTCCATGTCAACTAGGTCTGAGTTAATGTGCTCGTGAGAAATGCGCATTCTGACATGCTCAATCTTGGTAAGATCCCGCTGGAGTGAATTGTCTAGCCTCTCCTCAAAGCTAATGAACTCGGGAACCTGAACGTCGTCAGGGGATAAGTGGACCAGATTACACCATAGCCGAAAGAGATGCGTACCTGCGTATACTTCTCCGCACTGAAGGCTCGGACCGTGAATTCTGCGGTCTAGCAATTTGCGTCAGCTGCATGGGCTTTTTGTGACTAGCACGAGCACTGACCTCTGTCGAATTTGTCAAGTAGATCTGACTAGACTCAAGACACTCTGATGAGTAAGTCAGATCACCCATGGACGACAAGGAGAACGTCGAGGCTCGGGTCAAGATGAGATGTGATAGTGTATCATTTTGGACTTGTTTCACATTCATCGCTCTATAGTGTTCCAAAGCCAGAGAAGGCGCGCCTGTCACTCTGCCCATCAACAAAATATCCCGACAATGTGGGAAAGCCCATACGTACCCAAAAGACGATAAATACGGATGAGCAGCAGTCGTATAAGGTATGATTGCTTGCTTCTCGACGACGCGTATTCCAACACAGCTGCGGCATTGTACAACTGCGCGGAATCACCACTGATTCTCCATGCGCTGACGAATGCCTGCCCAGCAAGCATAGCTAAATCATCCGCAGGCTGCAGCTCGGTGTCTGGCAGGTCCTTGCCAAACTTCAAGGCGTCCAAATACACCTGAAGGTACTGTACAGCACGAGCACCCTCGGATTCTGATGAGATCTCCGATTCAGGAAGGTTGTAGCGCAGGAGCTTCTGGGCATTGATGAAACGGAAAAGATCATCTATGGTAGCCTGTAAAGAAATCTCAGTAACATGGAGACGATGAGAACCAGATAATGCACGCACAGGTGAGGAAGATTGTGACTCCAAGAACGTAGACCATGCCGTGAGCTCCTCTCCTTCAAGCCGGACGTACGGTCTTAGATCTTCGAAACAGATCGCCTTGTCACCAAATTGAGCGAAGTACTTTTCAAGTAAATGATTAAGACCAGCAGCATCTGACAACTCCGATCATTTCGCCGCTCCTGTTCAGAGTATGAAAGCGTACAAACCTTTCGAGAGGCCATGTGTCCTGGCTCGCTTCTCCAATTCAAGGAGACCTAAGCATCCTGCTCTGTCCTTTCTGCCATCTTCCGCGGCCACCTGCGTGAACAAAGCCTGCGTTTCCGCTATTCGCTCAGCACATGCTGCTTTCACATCGTCGGATGCTGCATCATCAGTTGATGTGAGATCAATAAAGGTTGCATCCACCACCGACAGAAATTCGAGCCAATTCCGGTCTCTATTAACGCGTCGAAAGATAGTGTTTGTGGGGGTGAGCATGTACTGTGATTTCCAGCCAACCGAACGCACTTCTCTTCCGCAATCCGCTTTCGTGCCCGGACACCTTCCTCTTTACATAAGCCCTTCAACTTCCAGATTTCTCGTCTGATTTCATCACAAGCAAGGCTTGCAGAGCATATAGCTTTGCCGACTTCGGTATCGAGGAGTTCGCAAGCTTCGTCGTGGAGTCCGAGTTCGCGCAGGATTGATAGGTGGAGGTAGAAACGGTCAGCACTGTAATAGGATGGTGTTGTAGACGATGAGACTAGTCTGTGTGCAAGTTTATAGAGGACCGAGCGGATATTGTCAGGAGTGGTGGGATCGTTTGCCTACAAGACAATGGAGGGAATCGCACTCAAGACTACTGAATAGGTCAGCTGATCATATGCACGGACCTGAAGGACTGCACTCATTACACTCCAGTAGAGGTAATGATCATCTTGAAACTGCTTGTGCATCTTGGTCGCAATCTTTGCACCCATCATTAGAGCATGTTATACGTTGGTAGCAGTGCTGAAATCAGAATACACACCTGCTGAGCCGCCTTCCAATTGCCTATTCTAACATTCGCCATGAAAGTCTGTGATCCTAGCTCCTCATTGCCCGGTTGTTGCTTGAAAGCATCCTCATACATGGCGACCATATCCGTATCTATTATATGCGCTAGACTTCAGCGAATGAAGATGAGCGTAGACAGAAACAGGAACTCACGCCGACCTAATCCTCGGAGCACATGCATCATGGCGGATAGAGTGGATTCGTCCGTGGGTTTTGCTGCGAGGACTTCATCGCAAAGCACCAGAGACTCTTCTACCTTTTGTGAACGGACCAATGCGAGAGCCTTCAAAGCCTGCACATTCACATGTCAGAGAAAACACACGATGCATCGGACAGCGGACAGTAGGTACCTTGACTAAGTCATTCTTGGGGTGCTTCTTGAGGAGCTTGTTGCATGCAAGTATGGCCGACTTGTTCGAGCCCGTATCCAGAGCCTCTGCATGGAGGGAAGCTGTCTGAATAACATATGTCCGCGACGTCGCATGAGAAACTGACCATAGATTGGGCGTATCTGACGCTCAAATGCTGCGGACATACAGGCAACAGACTCTAGCACGGTACCAGAAGACTAAGTAGCAAAGCTGAGAACAGACTCGAGGAACACGTCGAGGACGTGTCAGAAATTTTGGTAGAGGACTTCGAGTTCAGCCACTGACACTCGGCGTGTGTGGTCACGTTTCCGCATTCCCGTCTCATTCCGACCGTGCGGTAAACGATCACGCCGGCGTCCACAGGGTGCCTTCTGTCGTCGGACGGCATTTGAGCGGAAGGCTGCGTGCAGCGTCTACGGACTACGTCGACTGGCCAGGGAATAAACACACCATTCCAGCCAGCGTTCTGAGCGGCATCTCGTGCTCACGCCAAGTTAACTTTCAAGTACAACGCATCACACGACAATGGCCCCAGTTCTGCTCTCTCGGTAAGTTGCATAAGTTCTAGACTAAAGCTAGGTCTGATTACTGTCAAAACAGTGCGTTAGATCCACTTCTAGGAATCTTCACTGGGGCTTTCGCCTACTATCTTTACGAGGCCCACCCACGGTCGGGCATTTCACAAGAAGACAGGCTCACAGAACTATGCAAGTGGAAATTGTCGAAGTGGAGGAGCGAGCGAGAGAGACGGTTGACAGGCTCAGGCGACGACGAAACTGTCCTCGATGTTGTCAGGTTGGAAGTTGAGAAGGAATGAAGATGATCCATCTGGTGAGACCTGGGATGATCTGTGTCTATGGACGCGGTTGCTTACATTGAATCTACTTGATCAAAAAGTACATGCGAAGGAATGTTTGACCGTCCACGCGACCTACGACAAGTCACCGGGCGATCGCTTACTTGCGACCTAAAAGCTCTCTAACCATATCCATAACTCCATGGAATACCTTCCTTTCATGCTCGTTCAGCGCGACGTTACTTATGTCGTCAGACTTACGCAGCGCGAGCCCTACCACAACGCCTCGCCGCTCAGCCTCCAGCACTTCTTCTGCCTCTGCTATCCATATCAAGGTTGCAATTTGAGATGCATAAAGCGAATGCAGCGTTTGCATGTGTTCGGAGGGGCCGTTCCCCAGTAACGGAGTGAGTTGGATCGCTGCTGGTGGTGCTGGTAGAGGCATGATATTGGGCTGTGATGAATCAGGAGGAGGCGGAAGGTCAAGTGGGGTCGTCGCAGGAATTGTGGCTTGTATCTTGAGCATATAACAAGAGTTCTCTTCGTGTGCCTGGACTCATCGCGAGCATGGACGTACCAAGTTGCCCACTTTACCCATCTGAGTGACCAGAACGAGAATGCGATCTGCGAACGTTTGCAGCAGTATTTCTGTCGTTATTCCATCTAGTTCTCTAGATAATTGAGTCGATGGCAGCATGTTGAATAACGAGGGTCACAGTGGTACAGAGAAAGAAGAAATCCGTGAGCGCCTTTTGTTCTCAGCCACTGTGCTAACTTAGACGCCAACCGCCACTCAACCGCCCCGAACTCGACATAGTTGCTTCAGTCTATACGTACAGTATAGCAACGCTACGCGTCTTATCGACCAATCCCCAAATAATCAGGATCCTGGGCACTACAGGAACGGATAACGTTCCAGTCTGGAGCAGGAGAAGTTACTCAAAGACTCACCGGCGGACGAGAAAGTATTTCTGAGACATGCAGGACGCGAAGCTACCATTGTCGTCGAAGGGAAAAGCTAGAGAGGACACTCACTGGCAGTTAGGATGGTGGGATCTCTCGCACTCACTTGAAGGTACCCGAAGGTGTGATCATATCCACTGTTTGCAGAGGGTTTGCTAACGGTCGCAGGGCATATCCAGACCTCTTGTGTGGTCAAAATCCTCCGTGATCTTTACTGCCCATCCAACTGACCCCTTGGTCATTGGCCGTCACTTCTCGTCCTCTAAACAGTTCGCAGTACCCTCGCCACCCCAGGTCCTCTCGTCACCCGCTTCCTATGATCCTCCTACCGTCGTCTCTGTTTCTCCCACTGACGACTGGCTATTTGCGTACTTCCCGGGGCGTGGTGGGGATGGCGCTGGGTGTCTCTGGAAGAGAGGGTCGCAGCTTGACAGTTGGGCTGTCCGAGAGTGGTGGTCATTCCCTCCGGGTGCCGGGGTTGTTGTTGCGGAGTGGACATGCTCGCAGAGGGAGGTCAGTATCTGTCCAGCATATTCTATGATGCATGCTGACGTTACAGTAGTGGGTGGTCACCGATACAGGGTCTTTCACCCGTCTACCGCCACGCGGCCCACTTACTCCCCTCTCCAGCCCCATACTGCTATTGATTACTCAAAACCACCAGATCAATGTCTGCTCCATACCTCCCTATGTACCGTCCCTCAAGATTACTCGAGCTTCCCTCATGCAGGCGAGCAAGAGCTTCGAGAGCCAAACTTCAGCCGCAGATGATGCTACGAATGGCCTGGGTGGTCAGAGCATCTGCGTGACTGCCGCCATCGGGATGGGGTACAACGGTGCGGAGTCGCAACTGTCTACAGGACCGTATCATGTCTTGATCCTCTACTCTAGAGCACTCCATCCTTGTCGCAATGCGTTCTCATATTTTGCCATCACACAACGTTAATCATCAGGCCCACGATTCCATGGTCCTGGATTTATCACTGGACATAGCACAGCCTGGTTCCTTGTCGGAGATTCCTTTATCACCTGAATGGGAATTATGGGGAGAAGAATTAATAGTTCAATTATGTGAAGTCAAACTCCTTTTCAACACTGACATTCCAGGTAGGCCGCGGTAATTTTGACCATTGTCCAATAAGCTGACTTCAATCGTTATGCAGGTGCAGGTGTACTCACTAGACCACTGCCACCTATTTTCGATGCGCATCAACACCTAACAAATCTTGTATTTGTCGCTGTACCCCCTGATAGACCATCCGCTGCATCACCAGAGAAACGTCACGATAATGGCAAGACTGCGAAAAGTGAACTGTACTTAGCCATAACTTGTCTGGATTTCGCAGACTGTAAGCTGTACAAAATACCCACAGAGTGGCGTATGTTGACCTTCCGCGTACAAATTGATGTTTCAGTACCCAAATCGGAGATCATGCTGCATGCGTTGAAGAAAAAGTCTCCTTTAGGAAGCAAGAGTGTCTCAATATGGGTCAGTATCATATCGTTAATGAGAGAAGGTGTCTGACTCCCTATATGCAGGTCTCGCACACCATTTCTAGACAAACTTTTGAAGACAGAATACCAGATTTCGTTTTACCATCTCTATCGAGGGACTCACTCCTTGTCGGGTCCATGAATTTATCTGGCACTGTGACGGCAAGAAAGGATAGCATCGGCGAGGCGAATATCGGCCGGATAAGCATTCTCAAGATGTAAGTTCTCAATAAATACTCTTGACGTGCTCTATAATCGTGCCTTCACAACGTGCCAGACCTGACTTGTCTCCCAACACCTTGTGGGAAGAGGTCCCCATTTTGTCCAACACAGTGGCCGCCGGCCGCCAGGGTGAGTCTGTCGTTTCATTTTCTGCTAGCTCCATCCTATGAACAGGGGCTCTCTGCTCTTCAGTGCTAGGCAACGTCGCATATTCGCCCAACCGCAGTCTCATCTGCAGTGTTTCGCCGTCTACCTCCATGAATTCCCATATTGCCATCCATGGGCTCCCACACAAGCATGGTCATGAATCGTCAGCGAAAGATTCTTCATCAGCGGCACAGAGCAGGGAGTTGTCGCTTCAGATTGCGGCAGCCATCCGTGCCAGGAATTCGTCTTCTGACGTCATCCATCCACTGACACAGGCGGTTGTGTCTACTGAGATGATCGTGGATACATTGTGTCATGTCTTAAAGCTGCTACAGGGCAATATGAACAGTGCGCCCGAAAGCTGCCTAGATGAAGTACTCGGCCTAGCTGTTGAAATATACTCGTACGTGCTCAAATTTCCCAGTGGGGTAGCACGGTATCTGTTGACTGACTTATACACACAGAAGAAAAGCTGGCAGACAGACGAACGACGCAAACAAGGAGAATCTCAATGCGAGATGGAAGATCGCACATGATATTCTCTCGCTGTCGGCTTGCTGCAGTGGCTTCGAAGAGTGCAAAGCGGGTCCGGTGTATGATCTTGGTATGCTCGTTGTCCCATCATGAGACAGCTCGTCTGACTACCAATGTCAGACGCCGTGTGGCAGCTAATTGGTCTCGCAAGCTGGTTCGTTGAGTTTGTTGAGACCCTTTTGAAAGAGTGTGTACTCGTCGGCGATGGGTCGGTCGAAACAAGCTCAGCAGCTCCAAACTTCACGGACTTGCCAATATTCATCCATCTAGCCCATCCACATCCGCTTGGCCGAATGAAGACGGCCCTTTCTCACGTCAAACGGTTTCGTGACCACATCGCCAAGTTGTCAGCGAGTGGAGAGAATGCGCAGATTGCCAAGGACGTGTTGATGGACGTGGTCGACTCTTCAGGAGTCGACCTGGATCAATTAAGCCGAGTACTTGACGAGATTCTCCAAGACCTACAACCTGTCGACGGTCAGCATCACATTCTTCCCATCCGATGCTATCTCATATCTTGCTATAGCGAATGGTCTTCATAGGAGCCTAATAGCGTGTTGTCCTCCGCCATACCTCGGCCAACATCTGCGTAAAGCAGTTGGCAAGATTCTCACGTCAAACGTGATCAACAGGTCCCGCCTATTCATCAAACCAGCAGACTTGATAGATGGGGTGTCCCGTCTTTCGCTGACTGAAGGACATGCGAAAGCAAAACTACTTGATGTCGTCTCGAAAGCGTTGCTGCTACCTAGCTCCCTGGATGCCGTCTGTGTGCGCTGTGCAGGCAGATCACAGGTTGGTCTCGTAGACACGAAGAATGGCCCCGACGACTCGCTCCAATGGCGACTTTGGGAGAGACGGTGGGCTACTAATTGTGTATGCGGGTGGCTCCTGGGTGAAGTTGATGTTGGGATAAGTGAGCGTACTGCGATCGAGTTCTAGATAGCGCAGGACCAACTGCCATCGGTTGGTAGAGTAGTCCAAATACATTTTATGCTGTTTCAGCTGTATGTATCCACAACAGTCTGAAAGGCTTCGCCTATGCACACTCGAAATAACGCCATTAAGGTATGCTATAATGACTACAGGATGTTTCAGAGTCCATGGTGACACGGATGATGTCAATCAACGTCAATTGCATGTTTCCTGTCAATCAGCCATTTGTTCAGTGCAGCTTCTCTAAGTTCACGGCCCAATGCAGCAGCAACAGGCCATGGCACTGCATTTCCAATCTGGCGATGCATCTGAGGAGTAGGTAGCCATTAGCACTGCACTGTCTCTCAATTACAGTAAAGACAGCTGCCTACAGTTTTGATGTCATCATGATCAGAGTGAAATATAAAGTGGTCTGGAAATCCTTGTGATCGGGCCAGCTCACGTACAGTGACCATACGCTTACACTACCATAAGAAAGGCTCAGCAGTGATTTGTGGTACACTAACGGCATGATGTACGCACATAGGGATTCAAGACCCATGACTGTTTTGCAGTTGGTTCAACATTGGTGACAGTTGTTTGGAACCAGCCATCTTTATCTAAACGGCCATAGAGACCTACAGTCTGAGGGTCAGTTTTTGATGGTTCCTTACACAAGCTCAAGTTACCTGAGCGAAACCCATCTCGTGCAACTGCAGAGGAGGGATTTGCAAATTGCCATTCCCACATATCAGAATGCAGGCCTACTTATAGGGTTAAAGGAAATTCATAGAGATTAAGGAAGCAAAATACTCTTATAGTCTGCCTTTGCATGCAGTGGAATATTGACCACTCTACATAGAATGAATTAGCCACTGAACATGGAGAAGATCAATGCTTGCAAATGCACCTCTCTATGGTCTCCTCCTTAAGAACTCTTGTGAAGTGTTGGAGATCCCTTGAAGCTTTACCTCTACACTTGAGTTGAAAAGTCGTTTGTGGCTTGTGATGATACCTGACATTTGGACCTGACAGGCCACAATATGCCTGGGAACGATCACAAGCTATTTCAGGCACTTCCTCATCATCATCTTCATCCTCTGCATCCTCTGCATTGACCTGACGTCGTGCCAGGATGCAATGGCTTCACCAACTTGTGTGGATTTTTCCTACATAATAATATGGGTAGTATGTTCTATTAATGCTTTGGCAAGTCAGCATGAGCAGCTCACCAATGAAACCGTGGGAGATCGGAAATGGCATCCTCAATGGACACATACTTGAATGGCGCAATACCATTTTGTGTCCATACTGGTTTTATGACACCCTCGTTTGACAACTTGATCTTGAGTGCATCTGGTAGTGGAAAGTCATGTGTAGGCTGTGGTAGAGATGGGAGCGGGAAGCCACGACGAGCTGCTATTAGGAAGAATCGTACTCGTGCTTGTGGAGTACCATAATGGGCAGCCTGTAAAAGACCAAATCGCACTTGATAGCTTCAGGTGAAACATCAGTGGGAGGACAATTGCTGAGCTGGTTTGTCTCACTTCATTGCAAGCAATACATGCACCAAGAATTTTAACCCTCCCTTGTCAATCCCACCTTCTACTCTGTACCGACCAGCCTGTGTTGCATTCAGGTTGTAGCTCATAAAACCACGAACATTCTCCAGGAAACAGAATTTGGGCTGCAAGAAGTCGATCCATGACAGGAGATTGAGGATTAGATGGCTCTTTCGGTCATTGGCACGTTGAAACATGTTCAGCCGAGAATGTGGCTGACTACAAAGATACAAGTATGAGTTTACGTGCCAGTGCATTGACACATGAGATGAGCATACCAGGGAAATCCAGCAACAATACAGTCAATTTCTCCTGGTCTTGGTGGTGTGGGGAGCTTTTGGCTGCTATTGCCGAGTGTGGTGGGTACGTCAGGCTTGTGACCAGCATGATTCTTGATTGCATACTGGAGGACCAAATTTGAACACTGATTGTGAACAATGGTATCTGGAGAATTTTCACTGTGCATACAGAATATTAGCATAATGGTTGAGGTTGATTAAGATAAGTAGAGGGGGGGACGTACTGTAATGTCCGCGCAGCACTTGGCGAGATTTCCACAGCTTGCACCATCTTCAAACATCCTGACTCCTCTAAGCCAAGTCCAAATGCACCTACACCGCCGAAGGGGTCAAATGCCCTTAAGGGACGAGATGCAGTCAAGAACTTCTGGAGGTCAGCAATCCGTGTGCTGTCCTCTTTATAACATGTAGAACAGACAAGAATATCTGTGTGTTTGAGGGCTGTCTTCTCAGACCATCTCCGGGGATGCAACGTCGGAAAATGATATCTGACGTAGAAGTGATATGGTGAGTACGAGAGCCATTCGGTCAAGTCATCGCGCCTGGAATCTGGATGTAGAACAGTACACCGTTGGATCAGTCTTGTCAGATCGACAACTTGAACTTCTTCATCTGTCATGAATAGATGGCGCTGAGCGTTTTCAACAGCTGGGCAGTGTACAAGAGGACTGTCACTTCTCACCTCGTCTTTGATGATGTCGTCCGGACACAAGTCAATGATGTTGCCAATGCGACCGAGCATGCGCACAGTGAGCTTCGCCGACTCTGCCGACCGCGCCTTCGTGCCGATATGGACCTCGATAATCTGCGCAATATTAGCGGGTCCATTGTCAGTATCGGCCTTCAACAAGACAAAATCGTCGACGTGATAGCTGACGCCCAGCGACGCAACGCCATTTCCTATCTTGCGAGGTTGCGCGTCCTCTTCGCGTTGCTGGGCGATGAGACAGACGGGACAGTTTTGTCCGGGTGCACTCCCCCGAGCGGCGTCGAAATAGTCTTCATCAAGCTCGACAAACGACGCGTCCCATTCACTGTAGAGGTATCTAGGACGGCATCATACTCAGGGTCAATTACTGACAAGCAACAGGCCTGCGCACCTGCAATGGAAGTCTGACGGGCCGATAATGCTGCTGTCGCGAATGCTCCAATGAACGGTGGCCTTGTCGAGAATCGACCGCACGTCAACGTCTTCCGGTTGAGCACTGCACGTGCCACAGAGAAATAGCTCTTGAGGATCGCCAATCTCCCCCAGTAGTGTCATGGACGCATGTTCGAGCCATTGGCAGTGGATCCGTTCGCGGGCACGGTCAATGTAAATGATCTTCCCGAACCTATCTCTACATTAATCGATGTTGAGGAGCGCATATCTAAACTTACCAGAAATAGTCCGCAAAAGTTGCTGTCTCGCTGACACTAGCAAAGTCAGTCGGAAGCTCGGCCCTCTTGCGACGCCTCTCCTCGTCCGGGCCAGCCGGGGTCAAAATAACGTCTCCTACCTGCGAGAGTCGTAAGCACCAGAGCTTCTCGCACCGCAAAAGATGCTAACTGCCTACCGAATATTCAACCTTGTCTATGACCACCTTGTTCCAATAATCCCCCCTGATCCGCGCACCGCGCGGGAAGTCGACCTTGGGAGCCTTGCTTTCGCGGTCCATCCATACCCCCAACAGCTTTGTGAGCCACGCACGGCCCTTGCGCTGAATTAGTTTGAAGTCCTGCTTGTCCGCCTCTTTTGCGCCCACGACTTCGAGATGCTCCTGGAAGAGGCCCAACGCGAGCCGGTCGATCAGCGGGGTGACGTGCGTGCGGTTCTGATTCTCCGGACGGAGGACGGCCAAGTCAATGTTCCCCGCTAGGGCGCCACGGCTGATGGGCACCGGCCTGCGATTGATGGGAGCAGGATGAACGGAGTGCCGCAAGTTGATTCTGACGTTCGAAGGATGTGCGTCTCGCAGCAGCTCACTGAGCATGGGGGTTGCCATGAGTTCGTCCGCCTCATCACTTTCATGAAGTACGGACGACATTAAGGGGATCTGCATCATCGATGTGAGTTATGACCGTGAAGCGTTATCTTTACGCTTACAGCTGCATCGATGTTGGCCTGGTGGACCTTGCTGCTCAATAAAGGGTCCCAGATGCCAACATATGAGCGGGCAAAATCGCGGTACGTCCACTGAGGATTTTCCTTCGCGGCCGAAATCAGAAGTTGAGATATACGATGCGGCTCGTAAAACTCATGGAAATGTCGCTGATATATGGATGATGGACTCTTCAGTATATACCAACCAAACTCGGTTTGAATATATACGGGGCTTGTGCTCGTCAGTACGGGAGTGCCAAGCGACAAACATGACTCACTCATCCATCTTGGTATAGTCTATCGTATAACGGAATATTGATGTGGTTCGCAGACGTTGCAGGGGTTTGTCCTGCCGGCGTGCACCTTGATCATCTTCGTCTGCCCCGTCGTCCTCTTGCCCGGCATCCTCCTCATTTGCGAATACCGGAACTACGCAGCCGGCCGCTTCCAGGTTGTGAGAGTGATGTTCCTCATCAAGCGTGCTCAACGAAAGCACCTCGTAGCTCTTGGGATCGAAAATACAGAAATCCGACAGTATGCGCACGGGCACATCATCACTGTCGTCATCTTCGTCTTCCGGGTCCTCCCCCAGAATAAACAGGCCCTTCTGTTCCCGGATATCCTTGGGGTCTGGTTTATAGGACAACTCTATTCACAAACCGTGGTGTAAATATACGAGGCGGAAGGTCGAGGTAAGTACACTCACTCTGAGTTCCATGGGCTAAATCCGTGCCCGTCTTTCGTCGCTTGGGCTTTCCGGTCTGTCCAACACGGCTGCAGTTTCAGTACTGCAAGGAATATTCTGGGAGTCAAACGAATAGCGCGCTTACCAAACCCACTGAGCTGTCATCGTGCTCCTTCCTCTTGGATGAGCTCGTAAGTGAGCTCCTAGATGCGCTGCTACCATACCGCTCCCTTGCAACCGAGACGGTGCTTCGGTTGGATTGCGGCCGGGAGGAGTCAGCGCCAGACGATTGAGCTGCATTCGCGGCGGCTTCTTCGGGAAAAGAGACCTCGAATGCAGTAGGACGCGTTCTACGCGACATGGCCGACTGCACAGGATGGTTTCGGTTGAGCAAAGTTGGGTTGTAGCAGCTCACACCATGTGCACGCGCAGGAAGCTACCACGGACCAGCCGCGGCGAATATCAATATTGCGTTACGGCACTGACAGGGTTCACGAGAACGATCGACGACGATCGCGATATTTGCGCGCCAGTGCCCACACAATATACTTGCAAGTCATACAGTGTTATCATTTCTGAAGCTCAGAGAGCTGGTCCTCGTAGGAAATGATGATGATCATAATCATAGCATACAAGTGAAGGGCATGGTCATCGATAATTTGAGCAGCTGTGCCCCCTCATGTACCTAACGCCGTCCACGCCCTCAGTCAAACATCGACACCGCAATAGCTTAGTTCATCTGTCGGATGAGCTTGTTGATATTCTCCTCTCGGTTACCGAAGTCACCGCCCTGGACGAAGTGCTTGAACTTCCGTGTTCTCCAGCCACCGGTAGGGTTCGACAGCTTGAACGGCCACAGGAAGTTCGAAGCCTGTGAGAAAGCACCATCAGCGACATCCACAACGAGATGATAAAATGCACGCACCTGCTTAAAGTTGGGGCCAGCGGTGAAGATCTCGTGAACAAGGTCCTCTACTGATAGAATGTCGTATTTGCCAAGCGCCTCCTCGATCACACCGTTGTTCGCAAGAGGAATACGCTGCTTGTCCACCTTGCCGTATCCACGCTTGTAGATCAACTCGCGAACGGACTTCAGGTTGGGCTCGCTAAGAAGTCAAAGTCATTAGCCAGAGTCACGCCGCAAGGGGTAAACCTACTGACCCGTAAGCAATGTAGGGCTCGACGAGACGGAGCATCTGCTCAGTGGCTTTTGTAACCTTGACGAAAACACCGTTGTTGATTTGAAGCAGACGGAGCAGTTGCAAAATTTTGCGGGGCTTCGGCGCAATTTCATTGATACTGAGACCCACCGCACCATAAGATTGCTTGCTCAGATAAAGCGAAACTTCGTGTACTCACCCCCGGATACGGATGACAAAGTACACCTTTGCTTGCGCGGGGACATAGAAGTCACCCGCCGCACGTGCGGCCCGCTTCAGACGGATCTCCTCCTTCTCCTGGCCCAAGTACTCCTTAACATAGGCCTCCGCACGCTTGAAGATGACCTTGCGCTTGGCCTTCGCAGCCTACGCAACAAGACACGTCAGCTGTCGCTCTCGTGCGCCGTGATACAAATGAAGTATGAAAGGAAGAATCAGTCCCGAAAGATGGTATGTTTCAGGCAGCATGGCGAAAACAAAGCTCCCACTAGCCGAAGAAGTAGTATTATACATCATAGAAGCAAATCGAAGAGCACTTGTGGATGGAGACGCAGTACACACCTTGCGGGCAGCAGTTGCAGCGGCGAGACGCTCCTCGCGGGCCTTTTCGTTCTGCTTGCGTTTCTTGAGGAGAGTCTCGGGGACTTCGATGTCCTATTCATGTGCCAACTACGGTCAGAACTCCGCCCAGGATTTCAAAAACGAGCAACGCAATACAGACCGCGACAGTCGGGACGCTATAAGGTATTTTTGAAGACGTTAGTGCAGTTACCACAACACATCACGAATGGGTACGTACGTGGTTGAGGGGGCCATTAGGAGATCTTGAGGACCGACGTAGTTTTGGGCGGTAGTACAGAGCCTGGGGGAGGCAGGTGGCTGGGACCTGCTATGCAGTTCTACTCAAAACGTTCTCACGGTCCAAACATGGCAACCTATGGCAACCGTCGGTTCTCTCCGAGTCAGAGCGCCCGTCCCACCATCCTCGAGAGATGCGGCCATTTACCCTCAGCCTCGCGGGCTTTCCAGCCTCCTCACGCTACTGAATGATATCTGTTCCTCTGAAATGCTTCCTGTGTCATTGTTATTTTACTGTTTGACCGATTTTGCCCAAACCCCAACCGCGAGCTTTTCTGGCATCACCAATACAACCTCAATCAGTATATTAGATCGCCAGTCACCGGCAAAGAACAACGAATTTTTGATACATCCCGGACGCAATTTGCACAATTTGAGGTTACTGGAGCATCTTCAGGTCGGCGCCACCTCTCTCCATGAGGTTTGCGCCGCACGCGATCTGCCCGACAGGTCTGTCGTAGTAGCTGACTCAGACGATCACCACCTGTCAGAGTTGTTCCCTATGCATTGATTGCGACTTCAGACCCTAACGTTCATTCGTGGACAGTTTAACATATAGATCAGACTATCCAGGATGGCACCGCAGAAGCAGACACCATCCAATGCGGGTAGCCGTCAAGTGAACAACATTCTGCATACTCTTAGGTGTGTGCTCTGAGTCTTCCAACTCACGGCGGACCCTTTTCATTAACGCTGTATGTTGTCGCAGGGGGGAGGACTTCCGCCATGAACAGAACTTGCAACGCGTGAAAGCCAGATCGCCTGTTTTGAAGTCGTACAACAACCCCACTCTTCCGTTCGACCAAATTTACGCGGAGAAGGCACCAGAGACTGGACAGCGTACCCCTCTCCGTGAACCTCTGACACCAGTCCGACTCGGACCTGAAGGTGTCCTTGAGTACGCATACCCTCGGGGTCAGGTACCTGGCCCTCCACCACCGCGAAGTTGGAGTGACTTATTCGGCAAAGGGAAGGAGAAAGATGCCGACGAGCCCACGCGGCGAGCAGGCGCGCTATCCCTCGTTCTATCTCACCTCGCACCTGGCACAGGCACCCTTGGGCAGGAGACCGCGCGCACTGATGCGAACCCAGTGCCGCCGTTAACACTCTTGTGCCTGCAGCACTTGCTGTCGCTGTACGTTTATTCTGACAGCGCTGAAGCGTTTGCGGAGGAGCTTGTTCCGTGCCTCCCGCCGCATCTACGCCGCGAGTTGCTGCGCTGGTCCGCGGTCTATTCACCTTTGCCAAGCTCCAAGCTCTATGCGTTATGTGAACCTGATGGACATACCGACGGCGAGTTGATCGTTGTCGGGCCTCAAGCATCGTTACCCCGAGAATTCATGAAGCGACATACGCAAAGACATACGATACCCAGCACAAGAGATGCAGATACCAGCACTGGAAGCAAGAGGGTTGAGGACGAGGATTGGACATGGGACTCCCCTTCAGCGAATGTGTACACCCCACCATCCCTCCATACTCTTATCGTTCTCAGTTCACCTCTTCCCGTCAACACACTCCTATCCTTCCCTCCTACACTTACTCACCTGGCCCTCCTCGCTCTGCCCAGCGCGACGCCCGTCCATCGGCTGCCGCGCATATGCCCACTTATAGAGGTACTAGATCTTTCCTTCAACCCTTGGCTGAAGGATTCCGGTGGAGGTGAAGCGATTATTACGAGGGTAGAGTGGAATCGTTGGAGCAGACTGAAGGTGCTGGGTCTCCGAGATTGTGAAGTGAGCGCGGATATCGTTGGCCGCGTCAACAGGGGACGTTGGGTAGACGTTGAAGTGATAGGTGTAGGCTCGTGGGACGCGGATATAGAGTTAGCAATGAGCAAGCTCCATTTGAACGGCTGATACTTAGTGCTTGAGTAGGCCGAGCACAGACAACTCCAGACGAACAGAAATGCACTTCGACGAGACTGCAGGCGTACTGTACAATGCGAGATACGATAAATGATGGTGAATAATGTGAATCTATGGCGTACAATGAGACCGGGACAGGATGCATGGGATAACTGATAACAACGTTAGGGTGCCGCATTCAAGAATTTATGTAAATCGAACGGAGGGAGAACCTGCAAAGCCACGCGTTAGTCTCAACGAGTTTGGGAAGATTATGATCAACATACCTCCAAAGTGTCATCGGACCCAGTTTTCTTGGCTGACATTTGGGCCGTATCCACGTTGCTACTCTTACCTGAAGTGGGCCGACTACCCTGAGAGAGGCCCGGGAGCATCACACCAGCCGGCCAGCCGGACGACGGAGGTGGCTTGACTCTCTCGGTATGGAGCTTTGACCAGACGACGCATGTCTGCCGTGCAGAAAGCTCCAATCTCGGGACCACGGGTCGTCCCGTCCTATCTGTAACACGCGCAAAATTAGCCTCATGTGCACGCACCTAGACCTTACGGTGGGAATGAGCATACAAAGGATGGCACTCTCGATCTGGTCAGCAACCGCTTCCCTCCGCTCCTGGGTCATGTACTTCGCCATCGGGCCGCGTTCCGGCACAGTGTACGCAAGGAGCCCACCGACTTGAGCGAGCTCCTTGAGATAGAGTGCTCTGTCGTTGGCGTTGGGGAGGCGATTGGCCTCCGAGTACAGGTTCTGTGCGCGATGGAGGAGTTGCACATTTGCTTCTTCCGAGTCTTCTCGTGCCATGTCAGTATCTCGGTCCGTTTCGGGGGAAGGGGGAGGCGCGCTCCCGGGCGGATAGTATGGGAGAGGTATAGTGCGAGCGGCCTCAATGAAGGCGAGTATATGAAGATTGAGTGCAAGATGTGCCGGATTCACGGACGTCGTAGGAATGAACTCTAGCTTGTCTTTAGATTTGAGGGTCGGTATGCTCTCCGTGCTTTCAGAGAGAACCGAAGGGAAATGCTTATTGAGAAGTTCAGTAGCCTCGTCTACTTGGCCTGAGAGGATGCGGATCGTGATCTCTGAACAGTCCAATATGAGCGTGCCCTCCGCCATACTACCTACGCATAGAGAACTCACCCTTGCGGAGCTCACCTGTCTCAAGCCTCTCCTCGAACGAAGCAGCCAAATCGACGACCCGTTCGGATGATGGCATGATCTCATCTCCATCGGCGTCCAGATGCTTGACCGTACTATCTCTAACAAAGGCACGAGCTGTACTCGAGAAGGAGTTGTGGCATAGGTAGTCAAGTACTAATACACGCTGCAATTGTGCCGTGTGAGGGCGCTGCTCCTCTGGTGAAGGACGAGACGTACGAGGTCGTCCGGGGTAGGCTCGAACAACCGAGCACCGATCGACTTGCCCTTGGATGAAGACGACTGCATTTAGACGGTCAAGACGTATACGCACACCTCGCGCACAATACGCCAGGTGGTGTGAGGGTGCGGAAAGAGAGCGGGAGGGACGTGAACGACGTGGAGACGCGTGATGCGTGGCACGCGTTCGTATTCTCACCGTGCGTGCCGCGGTCCCCGCACGGACATGATAGGACATGATGTATCCCCAGTTGAGATAGTGCTACTGCGATGATATAGCGAATGACTGGTCAATTGACATTCGTTTACGTTGAGGAAAGCAGAGCGCGGATTACAGTGGTGAAACCCGCAGTAGTACTAGGGCGGTGTAGCGGCCAACCGCCATATGCATGCCCTCCACATATGGCAAGCCGCGCATCCTAACGGGGCGTCGTCGGTCGTCCGACCTCTCAAACTCACACCATACGTTACTTTCTCCATCCGCCGACGCTGTATGCAACGACGTCGATGTTTGGGTCTGCAACCCTCAGTGACATCCTGGGGTATGCCTCCATAGGCAGCTGGCTGGGAGCGCAATTCCCGTGAGTGCTCACTTAAAATTACGCCAGAAGTACTGGCCAGCGATCACACCATCACGCCTTCATCTGACGCTTGTCCCGTAGCCAGGTCATCGAGAACATCCGCAGGCAATCCGCTGACGGGCTAGCCTTGCCGTTCCTGCTGAATTGGGCTTTAGGTGAGTCTCAAGATACTGTACATTGTGGTCGCGTGCATCATTTGACCATGAAAGTGTCTTCATAGGGGATGCTACCAACCTCTTGGGCTGCATACTCACCCACCAACTTCCTTTCCAAGTGAGTCGCATACGGACGTACTACGTCACAGAGTTAATTCCGTCATCCGCAGACATACCTCGCGGCATACTTCTGTTTCGTCGACTTCACCCTTCTCCTCCAATACTTCTATTATCGTTTTCGGTATCCCGCCAAATCGCCATCCTATCATGCAGTGCGTTCACGTACCGCTTCCACCGCAACACGCCGCCCATCTGCTGAGCGTGAGGCAACGCACTACCGTGCTCTGTCCAATGTGGCTGCCAATGTAGCCGCTGCCGCCGCCCTCGCGGCTGGGCAGGAAGAACACTCGCGCTGGCACCGTCATAGCCTCGAGCGTGGACCATACTCCGCGATTGAATCGCGCGAGATGCTGGACGACGATGACCCGGTCTCCGAAGAGGGCTTGGCGCGCCTGGCCGATAGTTTCCATTCTGAGGGTGGCCGTTCCGGGCGGGGGAAGAAAGTCTCCTGGAGCCGGGAGCGGCGCGCAGGAAGTCTGGGTAGGAGTCGTCAATCGACGCTCTCGCCGTCAGGTCATATGCACGCGTCGCTAACAATGACAGTGCAACCTAGTCCCGCTGAAGAGCGGGACACGCTCGTGCGGGGGCGGCCTTTGGCACGGGGCGTTTCGGAAGGTGAGGGAGATGGGGCGGGGGACGCGGAGTGGTCGACATCCAGGAGGCGGAGCTCAAGGGCGAGCCGGAAGGGGGCAGGAATCGTGTTCTTGGGCGTGTGGGCGCTGTTTGGGATCGGGACATTTGCTTCAGGTCAGCGAGGGCTGGTTCCGGGTGGTGAGCTGAGAACAGGTCGTGTTCTATCTCGTGCGGAAGTGACGATACCCGACTTCGCGGGCATGGAGCCTGTGGGTTTCTCAGATACCCTATACGACTCTGATACCTATGTGCCTGTTCCTACCTTTGCCCATGCTGCGGAACCTCTGGGCTCGACAGCTTCAGAGCAACCTGAACACTCAACAGAGTTCATCATTGGGCGAATATCGGCATGGGTATGCACTACGTTGTACCTCACATCGCGATTACCCCAGATCTGGAAAAATGTGAGTGAATATATGAAATCTAGCTTTCCTAAAACTCATTCATTCCACCTGCAGTTTGTCAGAAAGTCCGTAGAGGTACGACGCGACTCGTGTTGCATTTTCTAGGTACTAATTGTTCCTCGTCTGCAGGGTCTTTCGATGTATTTATTCATCTTTGCATTTCTCGGCAACTTCTTTTACGTTGCATCAATCCTCACTTCACCCAAGTTGGGCCTGCCTGAAGCGGAAGCATCCGCCTTCATCAAGGAGAGCATACCGTGAGTTACGAGTGCCGGCCTCCTCGCATATGACTCACCGTTAGGACAGATATCTACTAGGTAGCGGCGGCACGCTCATGTTCGACGTCACTATTGTCACGCAATCGTTCTTATATCGACCGAAAGTTCATGGACGCGGTAGGCGTAACTCGCGAATGAACGAGGAGGAAGAGGGTCTATTGAGTGCTGGTGCTACTGGTGCGCTGGACCCTGGAACTCCTTCGCGTCGGCGAACAGGCGCATCTGCAGAATAGGACAGGGTGAGCGGTGCTCTTACGGGAGGCTGTTTGAGCCTGTACTAGATACATCATCGAGTAGATATTCCGTATCTGTATTCTATAATGTGTCAGAGACCCAGAGGGAAAAGGATCTTGCACCATTTTACTGACTCAATGCCTCGTGTGCCAAAGGAGAACAGAACAAGCAGCAGGATTGAAAAGTTCGTATTCCGTCTTAGGGAGTGGCTGGGTCGAGTGGCCGGAGCTTGCGGTAGCTGGAAAGTCGTTCCGTATATACATCGATGTCAATCCGCTTCCAACCAGCATAGTTTCCGTCCCGCATATAACGGCGACGTTTGGCGAAAAACGCCATGTAGTAAGACAATACCGCATGCCATTCGTACTCCGTGCTTAGCTTTGTGAGGGATTGCAGATTGGCAAGGAGGTAATTAGCTACCTCGCCTGCCTTGCCCGTTGGCCCCGCGTGTTCAATCAGGACTTGAAAGTAGGTGATGAGAGGGGTATGAACCGACAGCAGGGTAGGATATTCCGTGACAAGCGGCTCAGCCTTCAATCGGAGGCTGCCGTTAATATTCTCCCACTGAGGGACACTGCGGGCACGAGAGACGGGATCCAACTTATACAGTTCAGGGCCCTTGAGCTCATGCCGGATAATAGCGAGGAGGACCGTATCCTCGATTTCGGGAAACTGGTCGAGAAGGGATGAGGGAGGCGACACACCGGCAGCGGGATTGTTCACCAAGGGTCCGGCGAAGCCGGGGAATGCACCGGTCGGTGCTCCCCAAAGAGCGCTGGGTGGGGGGCATACCACGGCTGCAGCTCTACTGAGGGAGGCTGCACGGGCGGTGCAGGTGGAGGTAGAGCAGAGGAGGCTACAGGTCCAGAGGTCAAACTGGAAGGGGTAGAAGCCGGATCTATGAGCGCGCCAGACAAAAGAGAAAGCAGGGCCTGTGCGAGTGCAGCATAGTCCAGGGTCGGGGCGCTGATGGACGAGCCAGGAGGCAGCTCCTGTTGCTGCTGCTGGGCACTAGGACTCGCCTCTGTGTTGGATAGAGGATCAGAGGACATGACGGAGGAAAACCGGGAAGAATTGTTGGCCGGGATGTTGTTGCGACGAGAAACAAAGTGCCTGGAGATGCACTACCACAAAAAAAACTGCGAGCGAATGCTGCGAGAGATGCGTACAATGTCCGGGGATTCACCCTCGCTCGAAGCTCTATATATACGTGCATAAGATAGAAGATCAAAGCAAGACTAAGACTAGGCTAGTGCATGCTAGTGTCCAAGCCTGGAGATGATGCTGGGTCGGACGTCGTCGTGTCCCTCGACATGAGCGCTAACGCGAGTCACGTGTGTTACGCGTCGCCGGTGGCACACCCGAGGAGTCGGAGTCGTTCCTCATCTTAGTCAGGTTTCAGATCTACTTCTTTCACCTTGTCCCCCTGACTGAAGCATCATTAGCCACGCGATTATTGTGTAGGAGTGGCGCATATTGGAACATACAATGCCACTTAAACATCGCGGTTATGGCGCGTACATCTCCTGTGAAGGACGAGAGATTGAGCACTACGCTGCTCAAGTGAAAGACACGAAGACTATCGAGTGCTATATACCTAGCGAGGCTGGAAAGGTGCGTGCATATATGGTGCTCAAACGTATGCTGTTTGATTTGATCAACACGCGCTAATTGACCCTACTCATTATTATAGCAATTCAAGATTCACTGGGAGGACTATACCTCAGACACCCCAATGGTGGCGGATTTTTACATGGACGGCCGTCTAGTATACACTACGGGAACTGTAGCTGGCGCTTCTGGTGTCTGTGAAGGCTTCCGTCCTATCGCGGATGTCTGCAGGCCGTTTATGTTTTCTGATGTTGTCTTAACCGGTAGGTCTTGTATGCACGTCCTTTGGCAGGGACAAGTCATTGATACACTCTATGGTTCACTAGATGATGAGACAGCCATGATGCCAACGGCGGCCATCAAGAAGCACTTGGGCAGCATAGATGTGGAGCTGCGTCGTGTTGCCGTAGGGAATGTTGAGAGAGAGGCACCGCAGATGGAAGTTCCTCACGAGATCGGCCCTATGCATGAGCGAAGTAAGATAAGGACTACACAGTGTACTTCGTAAGTGACTATCTTGCGGGTTCCATAGAGTAACATGCTAGAGATACACTTATACACCTTGTTCAGATTAGGTGCGGGAGAGTCTACCAAGCCGATATCATTCGTTCAAGTGATATATCTCGACGATGGACCCTATGTTAAGTTCCGTTTCCTCCATCGCCCTCCAGGTATCGTAATTCCTTTTGTGGCATTGTTACTTTAAGCTCACATGAGCGTTTATATAGCTGTCTTGCGAGCCGATGGGATCATGTCTGCACTAAAGACAGAACAAGATGTCAAACCATCAAGCAGCAGTTCATCAGACAAGAAGCGGGCTCGAGAACGTGTAGATAGTACGGTCATGTCTCCAAGAGCACATCGTGCTCAAAAGCGTGCGCGTCGCATGAGAGACGGACAGGGTTCAGAACCTCCAGTTCACCCTCTTGACGTAAAGGCATCGATGGCTTCTCCCGAAAATGTCAAATCATCAACAGCAAACCAGCCCCTCTCGCCTCCTAATGCCACTGAACCTACCTCTGCGATGAACGGTGAATCTGAGTTAGGTTCAGATGACGAACATGACGACGAGATAGTTTTCTTACAAGTGAGCATGCCTACATGGCTCGAATCTATCGCTTCTAATAACTTTTCCGTCAATTTGTGAAATTAGGAACAGCTTGTGCTGTTGCAAAAAAGACTGGCAGACAAGATAGCCGCGAAACAGGCTGCGCGCGCTGTGCGACGAGGATCTCTTGTTGCTGGTCCTTCGAAGGCCGAGCCTGAAGCCGTCATAGACTTGACCTAGACCTGATATTATGGTGAATCAGAAGGCCAGAGGATCCAACGCTACAACTGGCAGCAGATCGGACGTCCGTTGAGTGTGAATCGATCCCAGTGTCATATATATTTGTTGGGTCTCAGCCCCGGGGTACCGATGCCATTGAATCAGATATTAAGTTTCTCATTACGGGACGGAGGAAACTTTCCTTCAGCGAGCCTATTGGTGATAAATGATATAGAAGACACTTAAGTACAGTATGTATATAAACGTTGTTCTAAATTCTTTCCTGCATCGAGCATGCCGCGAGCGCTTCGCGACACGTTGCACAGACGCGTCCTTTGAAGGGCGCATGCGGAGGGGGGGGAGGGCCTCGAGTCAGCTGCCAATGTCACCAGATCTCGACTTTGTTCTCTACCAATGAGTACTCTGTCGCGAAAGTAGTGCGCTAAAAAACTTCAAGGCTTGACAGATATCTTATAGATGCACAAATCAACGGTCTGTTTCAATAATTTTAGCCCAAACGATGACAGAAATACAGACATCTCTGGACAACGCACCCTTGGTCATTTTGATTTTGTTATCAACGACACCCACACGGTATTGGTTTTGGATATATCCTTCGATATTCATGCGCACGGTGAACTTTACCGATCCTACTTTATGAACAGACATACTTTTCAGCATGTATTCCAAGTCGTTTATAGCAAGTTCAAAAGTTTGGAAGCGCGGCGATCTACACGGGATTGGCGCGCCATCCAAGAGCGAATCAATGTAAATGTGGGGCCTTGTGGGTGCTGTACATTGATCACAGCAAACAAACACAAACACGGTATCCAGTCGGTAGCACTGACCTTGTTATTCCTCATCACCAGCCAATCAACCTATAATGGAGCCACGACCGATCCGGAAGCGTGCTGCAGGTTCAACGGACGATGTAACCCCGCGAACAGCCACGAAGAAGACGCGTTTCGTCGAACCCTCAGAAGACCCCGCCCAGTTCGCAGAGGATGTCGATGCACAACTCGAGACACGACAACGCCGAGGACGTGTCAAGACGGAGGGCTATGATTCGGACTCGAGTGACGATGGCGAGAGTGTCGTCAAAAGTAGGCGTCCCGGTGCCGATGGGGCTGTTGAAGATGAGGACGATGACATGTTCGCCATGGGCGAGAAAGAGGAGAAGAAGGCGGAAGAGAGCGGGAAGAAGAAGGAAGAATTCCTGCGTTTGGGCGATATTGAGGGTCAGGAGTTTGGAAACAAGTCGGGATCGGAGGATTCAGATAGTGAGGACGAAGCGGTGGAAGACGAGGACGATGCGGAACGACGGAAGAAGGCAGGGATGGGGTTCGAGCTCTCGTCATTCAACATGCGAGAGGAGATGGAGGAGGGGAAGTTTGCCGCGGATGGGACGTATGTCCGTACATTCGACCCTCACGCGGCGCATGATCGGTGGATGGATGGTCTGGATGAGAAGGAGATCAAGAAGGCGAGGCGGAGTCATCGACAGAGAGAGAAGGAGCAGAAAGAGAAGCAGAGGGCCGAGGAGCGGGAGCTTAAGCAGCTAGGCGGTAAAGATGATGTGGAGAAGGAGCTGGTCGGGATGCTGAAGAAGGGAGAGACCGTCTTGGAAGCCTTGCAGCGGCTTGGGGCACAGGCGAAGAAGTCCGGAGCAAGCAAGAAAAAGTACGTGTTTATTATTTTTATCATGAAATGAGGCTTACGAAGCTATCAGTATGAAGCCCAACAATAAACATAAGGGCGATCTCAACGGCGAAGCTATGCAGGTGGACAAAGCTCCGAAAGCTCCTTCGGATATTGATCACATCACCCACCTCGCATCGACCCTCATGTCCCTGGGCGACACGGACATCTATTCCCGGACTTATGAGGAATTGGTCCGCTCCGTCAGGTCCGCAGGCAAGGTGGATTCTTCGTGGGTCCCTCCATCAGCCGATGTCAAGTACGAATATAGGTGGGCCGTCCCTGATACTTCAGGACAGGAAGGACAGGTCTTCGGCCCGTTCAGCGAAGACGAGATTCAGGCATGGTTCAAAGCCGGATATTTCGGTCCCTCCGGGGAGAAAGTACAGGTGCGAAAGGTCGGAGGCGATTGGAGTAGTTGGGATGATGTCCTGACATAACATCCTGACATAACATGTATGCTTGGGTCATTGAGGTGTTGGTATTGGCGATGAGTCGACGTGTATCATTATCTGTATCTGTAGTCGATATACGCACCCACTATTTATGTTGGAAAGTCTCAACTCTGGCCATACTTATCTCTGCATGGGCGCGACTAATATTACATTCCAGTTCCTGATACAACAATTACGAAGGACACACAAAGCATGACAAAGAGCATGAAAACGATCAGTGACTGATGAATTGGAACACAAACGAAACCTCTGGTAGGCCAACTTCTGCACGTAACAAATCATCGTGGTTGTTCTTGAGCTCCGCATTCGTGAAGTGGTTCCACCTACATACTTTGAATATCTTATGCGGAAAATAAGTCGGAATGTCACTTACGTGCTAGCATCTCCATACAATATCGCCTGCGCTTTCATTAGTTGCTTTCCATTCTTGCATCGTTTGCACTTGAACGTTTCATGCGTCTCGCAGAGCGTGTTCTCGTTAAAAAGGAATAACTTCCGCAGCGCATCTAGGGAGAAATGGCGTTCCGTATCTTCCTTCTCGTCAACAACTGCCGAGGAGAGTGCCTGTTTATTTGCTTGTCGCTGGAAGATCTTCTCTTCAATTGTCCCAGTGGAGATGAAGCGATATACGAAACCTGAAAGTTTGTGTTTAGTCAATGATGTATGCCTGTACTCACGTTGACGTACACTCTTTCTTCTGTCCATCACGCCACACACGTGCAAGTGCTTGCTGATCGGCTGCCGGATTCCAGTCTAGGCGTCCGCCAAATGTTATGCTACTTTCTCGAGCACGAAGAGGAGCGGACATACCGGGATCAAACAGAATAAGACGATTCGCGCCTATCAGGTTGATACCACATCCACCGGCTTTGCTACTTAGCAAGAAGACGAACTCCTTGCCTTCTGGGTTGTTAAATTGGTCGACTAGTTTCTGGCGTTTGGTGATAGTCATACTACCATCAAGACGGAAGTAACCGTACCTTTGTAATTTGCAATGTTAGATCGCAATAAGTAAGAAACGGAAGCGAACAGACTCACTTCTTGCTTCGGAGGAGCTTCTCAAAAAGATCCAGTGTCTGTGTGTAGTTACTAATCAAGACAATCTTATCTTTCGTCTCGGATCGAATGCGATGTAAGAATCTTTCAACAGAAATGTGCAAACGATGTCAGCCCGTCGCTCTGATTAATTGATTCAATGGCCGATCTTACCTTTCGAGAACCAAAAACTTGCCGCCCCATTCGCAATGAACCGTTTGGCTTCGATTCTTTTCCCTGGCGGTAGCGCCCGCTCCGTTGAAATCCTCTGGAAGTAGCTTCTCCGAACCTCGAAGATCACCCGGCAGATCAAGGAGCTCGGGATGGTTGCATAATTTCTTGAGGATGTTAATTGCCTTGAGCGGTTGGGAATTCACGCCGCGAAGAAGGGCCTGAATTTCGGGTGAGGAGATGAACAAGCGATATAAGGAAAGCTGAAATTCCGAAAGGCCGCAGAAGACTACTTGCTCGTACTTGACAGGCACTACATCCATTTGTCAATATACATATTGACGAGACTGCAGACGAAGCGACTCACAGTACTTAGTCAAAACATCGTTTGTGCGTCTGATGATGAATTTTGCGACAAGCCCACCAAGTTCCTTGAGCTTCTTCTCACTTTCAGCCTTGATTGTGTCACTCGCATCAGCATCGCGACCCCGGATAATAGCATTCTCGAAATTCTTCCTGAAGTCGTTCTTTGTGCCGAGGAAGTTGGGATTGATGAAATTTAGCAGTGAGAAGTATTCTGATAGGTCGTTCTGATCGGCGTGCATTGCTACATGAGTGTTCTTACTTTGCCAGGTGACGATGAGACAAACCTGTATAGGAGTACCGGAAAGAATAACGCGACGTCTCACGTTCAGCGCATTCAATGCCTGAAACGTTTGGGATTCTGGGAGGGATTTAAAATTGAGATGCTAGTATATGAGGAAACGACAAACCTGAGTTTTTCAGCCGATGCCCTTCATCGCAAAGAAGTAGCCCAATCGTGCAATTCGCGAGGTATGTTGATAGTGCTCGCAGTGTTTCGTACGAGACGATCATAACTACAAGTCATCCGCGCTCGATGTCAGCTTAATACAACAATTCAAGAATGCTTACCAGGCTGTGAGACGTTACGGCCGCCTGCTGCGACCCACCTTGCCACCTTCTCCAGCATCTCTGCTTTGCTGCCTTTACCATCGATAGCAAGGACCGATATTGTCTCCTTTCCAAGCCATTTTACTGGTTAACTCGTTAGCCTGTACTCGTGAGGGTGCCTGTGTAGATGATGTACCTAATTCATTCGCCCAGTTTCTGACAAGACTAGAAGGGCATGCAATTATACATTTCTCAATAGTCGGCTTGCCTGCATGAGGCGACTGCTTGAGCAATGTCCACATTAGCGCAATGCACTGTAGTGTCTTCCCAAGACCCATCTCATCAGCCATGATACAGCCGTATTGGTTCTCAACGACCATGCCAGTAGTGCATCTGTAGAGGAACTGCCCTGAAGTCAGGAAGCATGCCGATTCCTGAAGGGTAGACAGACTGTACCTGCACGCCTTCTACTTGATGAGGCCGAAGTACCTTGGTCAGACGCGGGTCTATGACAACGGCGACCTTGCTGTTCTGCTTCTTCTTATCCTTCCCTCCGCCTAGCAACTCCCTGAGACTCTTGTGCGGATTGTAGAGACCAGCGGTCTTCTCCCTTGCCTCCTGTGCGGCTTTCTCCTTGGCCTCTTCCTTCTCTCTCTCCTTTCTCTCTTCGTCCGTCTCTCTTTCGTCGACTGTGGGATCATACAAAACGATTGCATGATCTTCCATAGGATCATAGAGCGGTCGAGGAATGATGTTCGCCAATGGGCGGATACCCAGAGAAGCATTGGTAAGAGTTGTTGGAATAACGTCTCCATCTTTGTTTCTCATTTCCGGAATGGAGAACCTGCGAGACACCTGATCGAACGGCTTTACCTTGTAAACGGGGTATTGTTTGACATTGCTGTCCCGAGGGCGCTCTGGGAAGCCGTTCTTATCCAGCTTTTTCTTTTTCTTCTTAGGCTCATCTTCGTCCTCCGATCCTGAGTTATCAGAACCCGCTTGAGCATCCTTGTAAGAGACTCGTTTCCTTTTCCGCTGTGGTTGATCCCGTTGGACAATACTGGTGGGTGGCTTGAATGGTTTATTGACGCGAACGCTCTCTTGTAACCGATCGACTACTTTCCCATCATTGGTGGTGGGTACTCGGCGAAGCATCTCAGGCGAGAAGTATGTAATCAAGAAGGACAATGGGGGAAGCAAGAGTGCATGCAGCGGATTAACGCCCAAGAGCGTGGCTTAACGCGATGTGCGCCACGCTCGTGACCGTGTCGCGTCGACGCAGGACACGACGGCTGATCCTTCTCTGACAAAGCTACGACATGTGGATAATGATAAATAATGGCTCTGGCGCAAAAACTTTCATTATACGTGCAATACAAGTACGTAACACAAAGCACATCGACGAACAAGTGTCCATAGGACGTTGGAGACAGCATACAATTACTTTTATAACATACTCAAGCAGACCAGCGAATATCATCAGCATGGATAACAGCATCTGCATAGGCGGAATAGTTTTCAATGGCGACCTGAGCGACCAGCACGCTGTCACCCAAGCCCTGGAGGTCGGTTGGCATCTGCAGCTTCTTGCCAAGGATTTGATCCTCGGATGAACACATGGCCAGCAATGCAACGCCAACCATCTCGACAAACTGAAGATGTGAAATGTTTACAACGTGAATCTTTGGTTACATGAGTTGAGACTCACCAGTTCCCCTGCCTGCAGGCGAGAGCGGAAGCGTTCGAAGTGTTGCTTGTGCATTTCATCCGCGGTCGAGTCCAGCACAAGCCTCGCAGAGAAACCATCGGCTTTCATGGTATCCAGCAAAGTACGGGCGTGCTCTTCCTTGTAGAATTTCCCAGGAGGTCCTGCAGTGGGTTTATCGTTCAACATTGTCAGGGGAGTTGCCTGAGGATGAACATCTTTGAGCAAGACCGGCAAGGACACCGCTGAGTCGAGGCTCAAGAACAATACCGGTTTGGGCCGGTCAGATGTCCTAGGAAAAGTGTCAATAATCGAGCAAGCCTAAAAACCGTCAAACATACGAGCTTATGGAGGCTTCTTCCTTTGGCGCCGCTGGCCTGTCCCTACCAAGACCACTGCACCGACACAAGGTAAGATTTTCAGCTTTACGTTAGTTTCCAGACTCGTTTCACTTACAGGGGACCAAAAATGGTGGATAATTTCCATGCAGGAAAATGAATTCCTGTCACAGGCTTGTCCTCAGTCGCAGGTTTTGAGTTATTCTGCTGCCTCAGCTTCTCCCGAGGCTCATTTCCATTCATTTCCATTTCTGCCACCGCAGCATCCTTCACCTCCTCCCCCGCCTCCTTCCCTTTCGCAACTACCTTCTCTGCCGGGCTGATAACTGCAGTCTGTACAACCGGACTAGTTTCTGGCAGGTGATGGTTCCCAGATACAGTGCCATTACTACGTTTGCATCCTATTAGTAAAAGTAAAACCAAGAAAAGACAAGACATACGCTTGAGACACTCCCTCGAGTGGTTGCGCGTCGGGATCCGGTTCTCCATGCGCATCAACATCATCCTCAAAATCAGGAAGTGCACCTGCATCCGCAGCGTCCAGACCTGCCATCTGAAGTAGCTCCTCACCGGTGGGACGAATCGGGGCATCTTGACCAACATCCACAGTTTCAATTCCTACTGATCTCTTACTAACCTGGATCACATAGCCATCACCAAGGGTCAACTCACTGCCGCCTTCTAATTCAGCTTCTATTTCCATCGCGGCGGAGCTTTTATCTGCATCGTTGGGTCGCCTTCCCTTTCCCTTCACTGTAGTGAGTGAGCCTTTCTGAAATGTCAACAGAGATGACATCTGCAACCCGCTCGAGGATCGTCCCGGACCAGGTTTTGATCGTGAGGCACGTGAATTACGACCGGAAGTCTCGATGCTTTTGCTAGGACCAGCAACAGCACGACCCGAGTCATTGCTCGACTCGCCGCGCTTCATTAGCTTTGCCTTGACGGGAATGACGCTACTGGAGCTGTCGCCTAGCATGGGCTCTTCTATCATTTTGATTTTCGGGTTGGCTGCACGAGCACGATGTGCTGGGACAGGAGGTGAAGGATCTGCACCATCAGCAGGGGACTCCGCGCCAGCGATGGCACCAGGGTTCAGCAGAATGGGCACACCAAAACCCATGCCTTCGTCCATCAGTTCATCCCTCTCCAATTCCGCTCGCTCTTCGCCAAATAGTGACCCGTCCGGTGACGATGGCACCTCCGCATTACCGAGAGCCATCTCCACCACTGCAGCTGCAACCGCGTCGGAATGCGTATCCTTGTCTCGCTCGGAAGTACCAGGCCGCAATAGCATCTCGTCCGGAGAAGATTCCCTCTGTGATGCCTTAGATCTCTTTGATGACTTGCGCGCAGGACTCCGGGGTATCCGGTTGACCGAGATGGACTGGGTCGACGATTCTTTCCTGCTTCGAGCTCTTGACGCTGCAGCGACATCGGGTGCTGAGCGTCTACGACTGACCTTGCGCTCACGAGGGCTCTCCGCTGCATCTTCAGTAGGTTGTTCTCGTGTTTGACGGGAGCGCTTTCGCTTCGAGCCCGACGGAGTCGATCCATGTGTCACGACTTCTGTATGGCCGTTCGAATCATCCTCAATGAGCGATCTGACTTCGCTTTCGGAATCCGCTGGGACTAGAGTAGGAGATGGCTCTTTGGCTTTACCCTTTTGCTTCTTGGGCTTGGGCTTGCCTGCTCTATGATTATGACTCACAGGAACAAGTCCAGCAAGAAAGGTCACGTACGCGGAGGCCCCATAGGGAAGAACTCTTCCTTTACAGTGAACTGAGAGGGCTTCGTCCAATCTCGCCCGCCTACGTCAATGCGTTCCCAAAAGCTTTGAATGAAGTGCTCAGAGCCACCTGTAAAGGAAGAAGGCGGTTCCCACCTGCGCGGTATCATCATTGGGGCGTCAGCTCTATTATTTCCGATTGGAGCTTCATGCTAGAAGACATACGTGTTGTCATCTAGACCGTAGTTCTTCCACTTCTCGTAGCAAACCCAAAAGTCATGAGCAAACCGAGGCAAACTTGCATGTCTATCCGCACCTTTACGAAATATGACTAGCGATAGGACGGTCGTGAACACGCGTAAAGGTCATATATCAGAGAGAATGACTTACCCAGTCTTTCTTTCCCCTGGTCGAAACAATCTTGGCTCGTTGAATGGACTCTACCGACAGAACAGTTGAGTGAAACCCGTCATTTCGCAGTGCTCCAGCGTTCTCGACGACTGACCGACTTCATACTCGCCGCCTCCTGACATAACGGTCCAGAGAACTACGATAGTGTTCGACAAAGAGATGGCTGGCTGGGTATGACGCTTGAGCTCTTTTCGCAGACCTGAATGAGCCTCCGAACGCAGGAGGACACGGGTCGCGAGTCGCGGTCAAGGCGGGATCAACTTTCCTCTCCGCGCGTGCACCAGGCGCGTGTGCTCGATCACGGCAAAAGCCTGGTTGATCGCTGTCATGAACGGCCGCTACAAGCCGCTACATCGTTTCTTGACACTGCTCGCGTTGATATTACAATTGTCAATAGTTAATCATCAATAAATCGTGTCACGCACACAGTATAATACATTGCTATCTACATTGCGCATGAACATCCGAACGTACATGCCGATAAATGATACAGGATACATGGTCAATTAAATCAAGACAGCGATGCAAATTACGGTCGATAGCTATAGCAATATTAAGAGCATAACAATTTCCAATGTCCTACCGAATCCAGAGCCAAGCTAGTCATCGGCCAGGTTCAAGAGCCTACCCGCAATGAGACAGTCTTTCACCCATCCGAAATGCACGCAATTGACGTCCTGAGGCATGCGGTCGATGTCCGAGTACTCCTTGACCACTACGTAATGGTACTTGGTGAGATCAGCGGTCGATGCATATCTGACGTCTGGCACTGCCTCCACGCGCGACGCGCCCATGCAAAGAATGATCCGGGGAACCATGCGACTCGACTCCCTAGCTTTGTCCAAGTCGGTGTTCTACTACATGGTCAGCTATCAGACAAGCAGCAGGATACATGCGCACTCACCCGCCTGGAAGTCTTCGTAGGCAAAGGCACGAATTCCGATGCGACGCATAAGATGGACTTGTTAGTGAATAACTTCGATGCGACCAGATTCGACATGATGTCATTCAGATATTCAGTGCTGTTCCCCCAGTCGAGATCGACCAACTGAGATACACGGGCGTTCAACCGATCAGAGAAACCAGCAGGCAAGAGAAATTGCGACCAGTCCTTTTCGGCTTTCTGAAGGAAGACATCTTCGGTGAAAGTGAGTCCCAGACTGAAAGACGGGACTGACTTACTGCATCCACAGTCTGCAGAAGCCAATCAATTGACAGGCAAGGGATACCGAGTCCAAGCGACATAAGAAACTTCGGCTTCTGGTTAGCATCATCGGACAAAAGAAATATTCGTTCGACATCGTCCCGCGGATTCCAATGGACATCTTCCTTCTGAATGACCCATCGCTTGTTATTTTGACTGTGCGTTCCTTCCATCGTGAAAATGTCCAGCCAATCATCAATGACTGTACCGCCATGATTCTTGATGGCAGCCATCAAACGATCTTTATCCTGTACCCAATTCTCGTTTCCTGGACTCAACGTGACAACAAGTCCCGTCTTCGCAAGCAATCTGCGGAGGCCTTTGACGGAACCGGCGCTTCCGAGCGTAATCTTGAATGGAGATGGACTGCCTTTGAGCGGCTTCGGTTTCACAATGGGGATGATCTCTTCAGGAGTGAGTGTTCGGTCTTTCCACGCGCTGATGAGGGTTCGGGAAGCGATGCGAATATATTTCACTTCCATCTCGGCACGCTCGAGTTCATCTCCGCTGTCGAATTCGACTGTCACGACACGGTCTGTCTCCAGACGTGTATTGTCGACCACTATCGCCTTTTCACTGTCCGGCAGGAGTAAGACGTGATCGCCATTATTCAACCGACAAACTCGTAACTTAGAGATCTCCACAATGTCTTCGGTCGAGTCGTCGAAATGAATCCGGTATCGCATGGGAGATGTAGACACAATCGAGTGGACTGTGCCTGGATAGTAGTGTCCGTCTTGCTTCCAGAGGGCGTATACACGAGTGGCATGGGAATCACCGCCGCTCATGACGGAGGAGGTCTTCAGTCTCTTCCCAGACCTCACGAGCGGGGTCGAGGAGGATGCCTTGCTCGTCCGTGTCGGTACCTTAGACACTGGTCGCTTCGATGTTGAAGAAACCGCCCGCTTCCTCTTTCTCGCCGAAGTGAGTCTTGGCAGTATCTGCTCCTCGTCCACGTCCATGTAGTCATCATCGGCAAGCTCGGTTCCCGCCTCTCCATCCGCATCGGGGATTGTAGCGTCTGCCTCGGGACTGACTGCTGTCTCGTCATCTGATGACACCACAGGCACCGCTCGACGCAACTTCTTGGGCATCACTGGAGTGGACGAGCGAGACTTTGATGAAGCCTTGGATCCACGCCCTACCGGCTTGCTATCGATTTGACGACTTTTGGAACCTCGTGACCCAACACCACCAGACGTAGCACGCTTCGTCGTGTCCTCGAGAGGTTCCGACGACGGTACTTCGTTCATTTCCGGAGAGCGTCCTCGTGCAGGCTGGCGACTGGTCGACTTGGCGACGATTTGAGGCCGGCCAGCCTTTACTGCACTGGATCCAGGCGTAATCATGCCCTGCGGCCCCTTCTTCGCATCGCCCCCGTTTCGAGATTGTACGACAGGTAAGGTCTTGGACTCTGGTTTTGAAGGAGCTTTCCCCTTTCCCTTATCCCGTGACTTCGGTGGAAGGGCAGCAGCAAGCGGAATATCTTCTTCCTCGCCGGAGGTATTCCCAGCGCCATATATGACCGAATCTGGAACGATATCATCGGAGGGCAGCCCAGCCCGCCCAGGGGGCTGAGCAGGCTGTACGGTGAGTTGTCCAGGAGGCTTCGCTGATTGGGGAGGATGATTTGCTTGGTCCGGAAGGATGGTATTATCAGGTTCCATTGGCTCTGAGCCGGGCACTATATCGGTTGGTACAGGAGCCCTGGCTCTCGTGGGTAGCTGTCGACGTAACCGAGGTGGCGGGACAGGTGTCACAGCACTCCCGTCTACAGCATAGGTATCGGACGGCTGCGTATCTTGAACAAAGTGAGGGATCGCAGGTGTGCCGGTTTCATTGCTCGGCCCCGCCTGACCTGCTCCATCACGACGAGTACTTGGAGAGTCCACTCCCTGGTATTTCCATCTCTTATGCGGGGGTATCATGCTGAGCATACTCTTGGGAACGGACAATCTGCTAGTGCCCTCTGAGGGTCCAGAGGTAGAAGCAGCAGGATACTGTCGGTCGATATGGGTATAGTTGCTGTGCTGGTTCTGATTGGCAAGATTGGTGGATCGATCGACGTCTTGAGTAGTATCTGCTGGTTGGGTGGGCTCTGCGTCGCTCGGCTGCGTGGCCAACTGTGTTGCGACGTAAGGCTCTGGATTAGGCTCAAACGGATCCATGTTCAGGAGGCGTTCGTATGATGATGAAGGCTCCGTAGACGCATCGTCCGGAGGCGACGAGGGCAATGTCGAAGCACCCACATTCGCTGCTGTTTCTTTATAGTCGTACTCAACTATCTGCCCCTGACCTTGCGGGTATTGGTCAGAAAGTTGAGTATCGCTATCAGGCTGACGAGTGCCATAATTCTGCGACAGCCCGCCTTGTGAATTACCAGAGTTAGAGGAGTTCGATGGAGTCGCGGCAACAAGTATTTCGCCCGTACGGGCTAGAGGTCGCGCAGGAGTGGGGGGAGCAACGCGTCGATGTTGAGGAGATAATGAGTATATGCTGGGAGGTCTAGAAGGGGATGACATTTGAGCGCTGGAATCGTCTTCGATGTTTGATTGCGGTCGCCCGAGCTCGGACAATGGAACATTGAAGGTCTTTGTGTTCTCCAAAAAGAGTTTTTGGGGGTCCTGGAACGAGAACGGCCCAGCAAAGGAGTCCTGGGATGCAGGAGATGACGACCTTTGTCTCTGACCACGAGGCACAGCTCGCACAGGTGCATTTGTTGTCCTTGCAGCACCAGGATGGCGAAGTGGCGCAGGCTTAGGTGACCGAACGGGGGATACAAAGGAGACAGCTTTCGCAGATTTGAAAATGGGTGTGACAGAACGGACTTCGGAGGCGAGTGGTGTGATATCCTTTGTCTGCTTACCCGGAAATCCAGCAGTGAGTCTAACTGTCGCGAATACGTAGTCTTACGGAATAGCTCGCCTCAATAGAGCCCGTGTCTCCGTGATTGCTCGAGATCTTGCCAAGAACGCCTGGGGAAGGACAGGGTACGGAATTGGGACTCGCCCGCTCTCTGTCCCATACTGTCGGCGCATTCTCCTTTTGTGAGTTTCCGCCTTCCACATAATCCTCAGCTTGGGAGTCTAATTGTGTCGCTACAAGGCCATGAAAGTGGTATTGCGGGTGGCCAGACTTGACATCCGGACTAGAGGGAGCCTCAGATGCTCCGCCTTGTGTATGGTCCGCATGGCCTGGCAGAGTGCTTCTCACTGGGGATGAAATGCCGTGTGGCAACACAGCGCGCAGCAGCTGACTGGCCTGAGACTCACCATGACTGCTACAACGACGGTCAGTTACCTCAATGTATCTGCGAACTGTCTAACCATGTACGCAAGACCGACCTCGATTCATCGGACGCGTCCATGAGCATTTGTCAGTCCTTCGGATATGAGCCTATTTTCGTAATAAAAACAATCCGTTCTGCCGGTATGAGGTGCGATGGTGAGGTGTCAGAGAAGTACAACACCGTAGGCCGGAGTGCACTACTTGCGACCTGAAGGTGTCCAAGATGGGCAGCGAAGGAGATAAGAGTATGCCAACCCTTGAGAATAAAACCACAGAAGATCGCCGATAGATTCAAGAACTGGTGGCCCTCCACAAATCAGCAGAGCCAAAGTCAATGGAGGGAAAGACACGAGAGGTACATTCAGCGCGTTGTCGCGCAAAATCGCAGCCGCGACGCGGAGTGGGCGCTAACTTGCGAGTCGGGCAATGAGTACTGGATCACGGGACTTGTGTCGGCGCATCAACATCGCGTCCAACTGGTTTCCGACTCTGCACTGCTTATCATCGGCCTCTGCAGCGTCGTCGACAGGGCTGTGTACGGTGCTGGCCGCTGAACTAGACTGTCTCGAGTATTTGCGCTATCTTGATCTATCTGGATTATCTTGTCGCTCTTTTTTCATCACCTTCGTTTCCGTCATGGCACACAAGAGTACTAGAAGCAGCCTCAGTCGCAAGTCGAACAAGGCAAGGAAAAAGGATACGATACAGCCAGGCTTTCCTTTTAACGACCTCGGCGTACAATTTCAGAATGATGACTACAGTACCAGCAAGAAACATGTCAAAAGCACAAGCACGAGGGAGAAGGACGTAGAGCCGACTCACAGGATCGAGTCGGGCGTTACCTCTAACGTCAATGCTGATGCTGTGCCTGATCCTATACCGGACAGTGGTCTTTCCTCAAAAGCGTCGCTAGCGTCTGCATTTTCCGTGTACACTGGTGTCTTGCCAGTAGTACCTTCTTTAACTGGGACTCTGAGTGCACCTACTGCGATACCTGGCTTTTCTCCTCTGCCACCTTTTGCTTCGCTTGCGGCGACCACAATTGCTTCGATGTCCTCGATCTCCTCAATGCCCTCATCTACCAGTGGTGTGCCCTCAGCATCAACCGAGGCAAAGCAAAGCCAAGTCCAGTCCCAGCCCAAACATCTTTCAACGGTAATAACTGTCTTGATCGTTATTGGCGTAGCATGCTTGTTGCTCGTTGTCTTCATCGTGATCAGGTCTTGCAACAAACCTCACAGACGCACCTATCCTACTCCCTCTCTCCCTATCTTGCAGGATGGCTTTTCTGACAGGAACATCAAGGATGATGAAGAGTCTCTTTTTGGAGGAAAGGAGAGGATATCTGGTCGCCCTGGAAGTAACGGCTTGTGGACATGGACTCAGTATTCTCAACCTTCTGTACTCAGAGCTGAACCACCCAATTCTGGGACTCAGAACAGACTAGGAGACGACATGCAGGGGAAAGGCTATCAGTCTATAAAACCGCCATCCCCAGGATTCAACGAGAAAACTTCCTACCGACCTCTTAATAGCAGCGCGTCGACCAGAGTACCACCACGACCCCAACCTCCTGTTCATGAGGCACCAAGCGTGGTTACACGTGCGGCGAAACGCGTTTCCGCGATGTCTATGTCAATCTATCCAGGGTCACCTCAGTCTGCTCAAAGCAGCTTCGGCGTTGGTCTTGCTATTGGAGGGCCTTCTCCGCTGACAGCAGATGGCATGCCTGTCCTTCAGCGCAATGTCTCGAAGGCCTCTACTCGTCGGCTCTCTAGGAACAGGCGAAGCGTGCGGCACAGTATGCACGAGAGGAGCGGAGGGCCCGATGGTGGTGGTGATGCAGACATCTACGGTGGAGTCCAGATGATGTCTCCTGTGGCGCCGTTACCGGCCTCGGCACTCAAGAAGTCCAATTCGGTGCAGGGTCGCGCTCGAGTCAAGGCTCCGTATGCTGCAGGTGCTGTCTTGCCTACGTCTTCAACAGTTTCTGCGTTCAACGGGGCCTCAAACCCTTTCGACGATTCGCAATACGTCTTGCCGCCCATCTCGCCCGCCCTCAAGTCGGATGCTTTGAGAGAGCGGGACACTCGCGCGCTCACGACTGCACTTGGTTTGGCGAGCCCCATCCCGCCTTCTCCTCAGCCGACCATCTATCCTGATGACTCTGTCACTCTCGCTGGCGACCGTCGTGAAACCCGGACAACGACTAAGGCCCGGCCACAGAGCGAATCACTGAGTCCTGGAATGGAAGCGAGCGCACGTCTTGGAAACCTCATGCTGGCGGAATTCTCAAGCATGGCATCCTTGCCGTCCACGCGTACGGTGGTAGGTACTGGCGAGGACGCTGCCAATGTGACGCGGAACAAAAGTACCAGGAAGAGAACGGAGGATAAGCCGCCTCGAGTGCCTTCTCCCCCACCCATGCCCTCGTTGGCGCAGATGGCTTTGGCGCACACGAACCCGGATGCGTACGCGGATTACAGAAGCCCGACTTACAGTATTTATGGGCTCTACGAAGCGGATCGAAAGAGCCGGGCTCCCGGAGAAGGTGGATACTAGAAAAATATGACATCTAGACCTCAATGCACTTGATAGATTTGTATCTTTACGGTCAATTTGTAGCCATTAGATGTAGCCTAAGCCCACAGCACTAGACCACACCTTGTATTTATTAGATGCACTCTACGACATAATTATTCCATCCGTTAGTTGTGTATGACATCGCTCACACACAACCCATGCTCTCTGTGTAAATGCCTAGTATCAGTGCAGGACCAGGACCCAAGCCAGTCGACAGGGAGTGATATCTCTGAACAACGTATTTTCCTCCATCATTCTGCGGCGAGCGTATGAGCATCTGGAGCGATTCCTTGCTGTGCCTCTTCAATCGGTTCTCCACTGCCAGGCGTCCCATGAGGCACACGCATCCTATCCGCAGCCAGCTGATCCCGCATCGCTCGTTCCTGCTCTCGCTCCTGCCGCTCCTTCTCCTGCCTGGCCTTCTCGGCATTCTCCCGTTCCGCCTCGTCCACGAGCGCCTTCAGCTCGTCCTCTAGCTCGGCATCATCGATGCCCGTGTCCGCTTGCGCCATCTCGGTACCCATACGGATCGCATCGTCGATGTCCCTCGCATCCGCATTCGCAGAAGCCATCGCCTCCATTGTCTCGTCTATCTTCTCGCGCTGGAGGGACGGGTGAGCCAAGATGGCGCGCAGCGTGGCCGTGGAAGATTCATAGGACTTCATAATCTGCGTGGACGGGTATGTGAGGCTAGCTTTCATGCAACAGTATATATAAACAAGCCCACCTCGACGTCGCCTGCTGATGCCTCCACTCGCAAAAGAGTGGACTGCAAAGTATCAAGTGAGTTGAGCCGCTTCATGAGTAGGTCTTCAAGCTGTTTCCGAGCACGCAGGTGGCTCATAGCTATCTCTTTCCTCTTCTGCTGGATAGCTCTTGAGACCTGTTGTGAGCGCCTGCATGGGTGTCGTCAGGACCGTGTCTCGACCGGCAAATACTGCAATAGGCTCAACTCGGTGATTTTATTCTGCAAGCTGTCCACTTGTCCCTGCAGATTCTCGACGGCAGTCTTCAGCTCCAATACACCTACGTCTACAGCAGTAAAGTCAGCCGATTCGGCCGCCTCGCTTGCCACAAATTTGATCATCTTGTAGTCGAAGCCTTGTCAATTTTTATTAATAGCATAGATAGTGAGACGTACCTCTTTCCGGACCAGTAATACCCTCTTGTCACGTTCGAGATATCTGATCAATACTTTCAAGTCCAAGTCGGACAGCACGACGCCTTCGAGAGCATGACTAGCGAACTCCTTGCGGAAGCTGTCCAGATTGTACAGAGTGTCTGCCAAAGAAAATGCAGCCTATTTCCCGCTGCCTCTGTATGACATTGTCCGCCGCCCTCTCTAGGAGGGCAAGCACGACATAGTCGCCCTTCATCCTCTTCCATCGTTCATTGGACCGAGCGTGTCCCAGTGTGTCTTCAGTGCTCACAATGTTGAGCTGCTGCAGTGCCCACCAAAGTGGCTTCCCCACGACGAAAGATGCTATTCGATACGGGAGCCAGCCTGGATCATATATTGACTGCGAGGCATTCAGGAAGTCGGAAAGGGGAAAGTAAGCTTTTGATTCGCATAGCTCCGCCTACACTAGTAGAATCCATGGTCAGTCACGGGCCCTTTATGCCACGCATCGTGAAGCTTGGATTCGCGACTCACTATCACAGTGGGTATGCTAAGGGGCTTGCCTACCCCTTCGAGTCGGAAGTCGTCGGACAGGGCAGGACCAGTGACATGTAGCACGAGCCTATCTGGACTCGCAGACTGATTCTGCTGCTGCGATAACCATCCCTTCAGCACGACTGTCTCGAGAGTTCGTCGCCACCATTCGATATTCGAAGCGTATGAAGTGGGATTTGACTGTTTCTGCAGCGAGAAGTCAGAATAGAGAGATTTCAGTCGAGTCGTGGATGCCGAGGAATATGTTGGAAGACTTGAAAGCTGCGAGGTTGACAATGGCGACATGAACAGGTAGATGGTGAAATGGAACGCGTCTGGTGGCAGGCGGCCCCCCACCCCCTTGGAGTCTGCGCACACCGATCGCGGTAAACTCACGTGCGGCCCAGATGCACAAATCGCGATCGAGGACGTGTCGTGTGAGGCCACCAAGGTCAACCATTCCGCTGCACATGTACATGCACTGGCAACTCCTTCATTACCAGATAATAACGGCGTATATTTCAGAGCGAGCAAAAACTATGTACAAAACACGACGTGCACGACAAAACGCGATAACAACGATACGACAGCAGAGATAGTAAGTACTAGGGTCCGACCAGCGATATAACAGGAGCGAGTAGCGATGCGACTGGGTAAACGGAGTGACAAGATAGCAGGATCAGGGAGCAGAAAAACAAAGAAAGCGTCGACGAAGCAATAGGTCAGCGAGACAACAATTTCCGAAACACGACAGAAAGCAACGACAGAACGATCGACGACTCAGCGGGGTGACGGCCTCTCGGTCTGCTTCGATGGCCGAGGGGGGGTCCCTCCAAGCCGCTCGTGGGTCTCGCACGGCTGGGGGGGCCCTCCATGCCGCTCGTTGGCACCCGGGCTACGCAGCCGGAAGTGAGAGAGCTCTCCATAATCCTTATCGCCAGACGGCAGGGACCTATACAGGCGCTCCTGATGTGCGCGCTCCCGAGCAACAACGACGTCCGTCTCATCCCTGACGATGAAATCGCCAGTGACTCGGCGGACTGCGCGGGTTGGAGAGCCGTCCGAAGGCCCATAGGGAGTGTCAAGCGGGAAGGTCTGCGAGCCAGGAGAAGATCAATACACGCAGGGTGAACCGACTGAGGTCCCTAGACTGACCTGACTGACAAACCCTGTGGGATGGACCCTCAGCGTATGGAAGCCAGGAGAAGATGCAGGTGTCGGGAGCGTAGACTCTTCGCGCAATAGCGGGGTCATGGGAGGTGACATTTGCTGCCACTGCTGCGATTGCTGGGACAGAGGTGGAGATGGCCTTGGAGATTTAGAATTGGACCTGTATATAGCAGACCCCGGGTGCATGATACCTCGAGCGATCAGGAAGTCTGTGACCGGCGGGATCAATGCGTGCTCAGGCCTGAGAGGCTGGACGGACATACCACGAGACCTGTACTTGAACTCGAACGTCACAAATGTACCAGGTTCATCTGCGCTGTACGGCTCGGTGGCCCAGGTGGTCGGCATCTGTTTGAATGTGGGCCTCTCAGCGCCGAAGCTGGAGGATGATAAGTTTAGTACAGTAATTTGCACGCCGAGTTGTGCACGTACTCTATGAACGAGTCAGTAGTCGAGCGTCGAAAGCGGCGCCTTGAGTTTGGTGTGATCAGAGGAGGGTTGGCCATGCGAGCCTCTTTACGTTTGACGCGCTTGATCTTAACGAGTATGGTACCAACCTCGTTACTTCGACGTTGCTTAGTGTCCGGAGACTCTGGAACGTCTGTAGCTGAAACAAAAATTATGTTGACGCATGTCCGAACTGAGAAAAATGCTTTGACTTACCCTCCTCGACCCTGGAAAAGAAAAAGGGCCTCTCTAACTTAGGCCCGACCCTGATGGCAGACCGTTCAGCTTGGCCTTTTCCAAACAAAAAGCGACCAGGCGCCTGGAAGCCGTCAAACTTGAGGTATGCTGCAGTGTCAACTCCTCCCCCGAGATCTTCCCAGTGCACCACAAAATGCTACCGGCGTATCAAGCAGTGAACAATGGTGGGCGAAGTCAAAGATGTGTGGCGTACCTTGCCCTGTTCGCTTGGAATCCAACAGGTCGCTTTGCGTTCCTGGTTATCGTATTTCATGTCGTACTCGACGATCTCATTCCCCTCGCAGGTGATCCAGGCAGAGAAACCACAGTGTGTGATCATGTTGCAGACGACGTGTTTGTTTGATAGAATTGAAAGGACGCCACAAACGCGAAGACAGGGGCCTTATATAATAGGAAACTCGACGCTTTGACTTGTATTTGAGGTGGCCCTGTGATCCGCGACAAAGCGTACTCGGCCACACAGCAATGAATGTACCACGGAATTTGTCCTTGAGGACTTGGGCACCGCTAGATCCCTTTCTTTTGAGTGAATGGAAGTTGATGCAGTCCTGCTGCTAAATGAGAGTCCTGTAAAGGTAGTCAGTAGGAGGATAGGCGTAAACGGATAGGCAGGAGGAGCTTCTGAATCGCAAGACCGCACGTGGACGCAATTCAAGCACCGCAGATTGTGTGGGCGTGGGCGTCGACGCGCCGTCCACGTGACGGTCAGAGCATCGTCACGTCGGGCCACTTACAATCGGCGCTAGATTCGAGGTCTCGAGCTTGCAAAGCTTGCGAGGCTGGCCGTCCTATATCCACTTGTCGAGTCTTGCTCGTTCGTTTGTTGGGAGTTTGCTCTTTGCTCGATTCTTGGGCCTCCTTAAATACTCCACTGCACAGCCCAAGGACGAGCTCGCCACGCCGCACGAGAGGCACAACGGATGGCGGACTTGCCGGAAAATGGGATCTGTACCTCGGGTCGTCTTTTGTTCTTCATACAGTTATAATGGATGTCTACCAGATTTTGGGGAAGGATTGATGGATGCTGTGTTTTGGAACATCGTGTTTTGCGGATTTATACTAGGTATGCTTTCTTCCGGGTGCGGACAATATCCTTGCGCCAGATGCTTGCAGCCCCATGTCCATTGTACATTGCATGCTAGCCACTAACGCACTACTGCGGAATGTCCCGTCTGTCTGGACTCATGGTCGTCGTGGAGATTGGATTGTCTCAATCGATACGCGTGCCCGAGTCGAGGTTTGCCTCTCGTTCATGTTTGCGATGCCGAAGTTGGTTGCAGAGTCCTCTTTCCATGATAGATGTACAAATGATCATGATATTGCTCTGTACCAAATGTGAACTACATTTACAACAAACGAGACATTTACGAGTTCAGAGATGTCGGAAACACCAGGTGACCGTCCGATCCATGAGTTTAGCACCCGAATGGCCGGCCAAAGAGTGCGCCGTACGTGTTTGCTCTGAGGCTGCTGAAAGATGGAGATTCGTCGAGAGGAATGACGAAGCAACATGTGGTATGGCAGCGCCTGGGTAGTTGTTAAAAGATGAGGTGCATCTTGAGCCAATTGCGGCTATACGTACCCTCCATTAGGGCAGGTCTTGCGATGTGTTAGGCGCCATTGGAAGCGCTTACGCTATCTTAGCCCAACTCCCTACACAGACGCACCATCCATACGATTCTGCTGCTCATCTGTGGCCTCGGAAGCCTGAAGGGGTGTTTTATAAATAAGTGTGCCGAGGTGGGAGACCTTAGTCAGAGCCGAATGAAGTCGTCATCGGAGATGCAGTCAGCGATTCCGACATCCTTGCAGCATTTGGCTCAACGTTCACTTATGACCACGATCGAATTGCGCCCCCGATAAGAACGTCATGCCGTCCTCGAGATCGTATATAGCGTTCGCGGTCCTCGCCATGTCTGTCTTGTCCCTCCTCCGACACTACTCTTCAACGACCACTACCACCCGCTCTATCATGTCTGCGCTCACCATCACCCTCAACGACGGCAACAAGATCCCCTGGCTCGCATTCGGCACCGGCACCGCGCTCTACGGCAGTGACGCAGAGAACGCAGTCCGCACTGCCATCGCTAACGGCATCATCCACCTCGACGGCGCCCAAGCGTACAACAACGAGGAGTCCCTCGGCGCAGGCATCGCCGCGTCGGGCAAGGCCCGCTCCGCCCTCTTCGTCACCACCAAGCTCGGCACGATCCCCCAGGGCCAGACCGTCCGCGACACCCTTCTCACGTCCCTCAAGAAGCTGCGCCTCGACTACGTCGACCTCTTCCTCATCCACTCCCCGCAGAACCACCCTGGACAGCTCGCATCTGTCTGGCAGCAGGTCGAGGCCCTGCAGAAAGAGGGTCTCGCGAAGAGCATCGGTGTGTCTAACTTCCGCGTGCAGGACCTGGAAGAGATCCTGCCTAGTGCGACTGTCGTGCCTGCAGTGAACCAGGTATGGGACATGGCAGCGACGCGCTATCCGACCTGACCTCGTGCCTAGATTGAGTACCACCCGTACGTGTTCAAGGCCGACCAGCCCGTGATCGAGTACCTGAAGAAGAAGAACATCCTCCCCACCTCGTATGCCGGTCTATCGCCCATCGTCCGCTTCAAGGGTGGGCCCGTAGACTCAGTCCTGACCTCGATCGCTGGCCGGGTAGCGAAGACGGCCGGAAAGCCCGTGTCTGAGGGCCAGGTCCTGCAGCTCTGGTTGAAGGCAAAGAACATCCCTGCTATCACGTACATCTGCTGCCTTTCTGGGTTGTGGCATGGGGATCTGACGCGCACTTGATTATTAGGACTACCTCCAAGGAGGCGCGTGTGAAGGAGTATGTTGCCACTGAGACATTGCCTGACCTCACCGTCGAGGAGGTTCAGGCTATCGACGACGCCGGGTCGAAGGCGCATCACCGCGGATTCGTGAGTGCCACTTGACTTTATGCCTTCTGTTGACGTCTAAGCTGACTTTGTCTGTAGGCGAAGTTCTGGGATGAATAAATGTCGTCAGCTTCGCGTTGAGTCAGAGAGAAGTACACACACCAAGGCCTTAGCCATTTGTACCAAGCATCTCGTAATATATATGTATCTGTGAAAGACACAGGTCTGAGCGATCGAGCAGCTGTTACTTAAGTATCCAATACTCAAACACAGCAGTTGAAGGAATTAGCGCCAGACCTACCATTGGGCATTAGTCCGAGGTCAAATTCTAGGGAAAGCAACCAACTGTGTATTTCTATTCCTACAATCGTAATTCGTGTACAGCACCTACTCGTCTCTAGATATACTTCACCCTCAACGTCAGATTGAACGGCAGACTCGACGCCGTGACGGTTATATCATCCCCATCCTCGACCAGCTCCGAGACCTTCTTCTCCAGGTTCGGCCGCGTGAGCTCCTCCAGCTGTGGTGGCGCCTGGAAGTAGATCTGTTTGGTCGCAGTCGCCAGGGACGGCTTCTTGATCTGGCTGTATGCGAATCACCGCCCTTCAGCCTCCTAGCACATAGCAAAAAAGGGGGCAGCACGACGCACATGTCCTGCTTCTCGACGAGCATCTCGATCAGGCGGTCGACAGTCCACTCCCTGCTGATCGACACGTCGAGCGCCTCGCCGCCGCACACGGGGCAGTCGTCGCGCTTCTCGTGCTCGAACGTGTACGAGTACACGCCGTCCACGCCGATCAGCATGAAGTAGTTGTTCAGGTACGCCGCGGAGCTCGTCGCGATCTTGAACGCCTCGTTGCAGCAGGATGCTGCGCGGGGGATGAGCGCGTGTGAGCAGATGCCAAGCGTCGAGAGAAGGGGGGAAGGGGAGGGGGCGGTCTAGTCACCTGCGATGATGGCGTTCGTGGATGCGATCGCGGGGATGATGTTCTTCACGACGCCCTGGGTCAGCGACCAGGTGACGCCTTCGATCTTGAACTCTTTGGCGCGCGCCAGTGCGGTTTTGTACAGCCAGCCGATGTGCTCCGGGTCGTCCGTGTCGAGTTTCTTGTCTGTCGTGTCGTCAGAATACTTGATTGCTCCCTGGCTAGAGCGACGACGTACCTGCGAAGACACGTGGCCATTCCAGCACCGACGCCCACTCTATGCAGTGTTCCGGTAAACGAGGTGTGTTGGCGATGGTGCAGATGGGAAATGCTGTGGGCTTGTTCAGCATGTCGAGCGAGCATTCGTAGCATGATGTGACGGTAGGGAGAATAACGCGAGCCTGGCCCTTGAAACCTAATGTTCGAAATGAGTAACATACTCGTGCAGTTCAAGTGAGAGTATACCTACCTTCCGTACCGCCATCAATTAGAGGTTTCAAGCTTTCTGGATTTTCTGGATCAACGAGGTTAACGAGGGTTGCATTAATCCACCGCCGTGCCTCGACGGAGTCGAGACCACAGATGACAAGGTTGAATTGCATGTAGTAGTTATCATCCTTGTCCTGAATTTTGCCATAATATCTAGAGCGACGATTAGAGTGCATAAAATGGCAAATCAACCTACTCACGGAGTCACCTTGACCCCGGGGACACGATTCATGATGAACTCCGCTGCTACGGTGGCCTTCGGTTTACCTACGTCTTTTTGCCTGCGTACGACTGAGTGTTGACGTCGCAAAAAAAGTGAAAGAATGTTTACCGGAAGAGAAATTGTCGGTTCAAGTTACTGATGTCGATCGTGTCCATGTCGATGACATGAATATCTTTGAACCCGGTGAGGGCGAGATCCGCGAGAATCTCGCAGCCCAGGCCTCCGGCCCCGATGACAAGAATCTTGCAGCTATTTCGCAGAAAATCTTTGACCTAGGGCGCGTCAGTCGTACATTGCGGTTGAAGGAGACGTGCGAACCTCATTGCCGGCCAGAAATGAAGGATCAGTGCGGGGGCCTGGTCTGTCGAGGATCTGGTCGACGTGATAGTAGCGATCCTGCCAGTCTCCAGAGTAATCGTTTGCGTTTGACACTACTGCGGCAGCCATGAATATGCAAGTTAAACCAGGAGTAAGTGGCGAAGGAAAGTGCTAGTGGTCAAGACAGTCTGTACACTCGGAGAGCTTGCGCGGGGTACGGACAAGTAAGCGCTCAACCCGATACAATCTCGATCAGGCCGCTGCTCAAAATTCTGTCGAGACCAAGTCGACGGACTCCTGAGCGACAGGCCGCAATCCCCCAGCAAGACCCAGAGAAATGGCACACTCGCCTGACGTTCTCCAATTCAGTGGACATGAATATCTAAGACACCGCCTTGCACTCTCCATTTTAAGTGGAAAACCGCTAAAGGTCGATAAAATTCGCTCAGACGACAAGGATCCAGGGTTGAGAGGTGAGTCGGGGCTGTCGTCGGCTAGATGATGGTCACTTGATGTATACTTCGAAGACTACGAGGTCAGCTTGCTGAGATTGCTCGAGAGGATAACAAATGGCACAGTCATTGAGATCTCCGTTACGGGTGCGTATGGTGCTGCATGCTGCCGAGCAGGAGATTGACTTTCCACAGGTACCGCCTTTCTTCTCAAGCCCGGCGTGATCTCAGGGGGACCCGTCGTACACGACTGCCCTCTATCGAGGTCGATAGGATACTTCTTGGAACCTGTCATTATGCTGGCACCCTTCTCCAAGAAGCCCCTACAGCTAACATTGCGAGGAATCACTTCTGACGATCGCGACCTTTCCGCAAGTATCGTCCAACTATCGCCACGCTTCCTTTACTGATGTAGACGTTCCAGGCTGACATGATCCGCACGGTAACTCTACCACATCTTCAATTATTCGGCGTGTCCGATGGGCTCGAGCTCAAAGTAAGTGCTACGGTTTTGTAGTCGCAGATGACAATTAAGCCCTCCCGACAGATTAAAAAACGAGGTAGCCCACCATTAGGAGGAGGTGAAGTGCAATTTCTCTGCCCAATAGTCAAGCAACTCAAAACCCTCAACTTCGTCGAACGCGGGAAAATCAAGCGGATACGAGGCATATCGTGAGTGACTGCTGCCGTTTACTATCGGACACATTGTAGAAACGCAATGGTCCACAGACATGCCGTGCGCGTGAATCCCCAGTTCTCAAATCGCATGATCGAGGCTGCGCGCTCCGTCCTCAATCGCTACATACCCGACATCTACCTCTATTCAGACGTCTACAAAGGCGACGATAGCGGAAAGTACGCTGGACATAACATCTCTTTCCTGCGATCGCGCCTGACTGAACCGCCTTCCTAGATCGCCGGGGTATGGCCTCACCCTCCTCGCCGAGTCCACCACGGGCGCGATGCACTCCTCGGAAGCCCTTTCGCAGCCAGGAGTCGCGCCAGAAGACACCGCCCTCCTCGCCGCCCGTGCACTCCTGGCCGAGGTGCGCCGAGGTGGATGCGTGGATCGCCATCACCAAGTGCTCGTCCTGCTTATGATGGTCCTCGGGAGCGAGGACGTCGGCCGGTGTCGGATGGGCGAGCCCACCGCCCGCACGTGAGTCCTTCTTCTATGTTGTCTCACTTTCACGTGCCCTGGCTGATCTAAAATATCTGGGCGACGTCAGGATACAATTCCTCCGAGATGTGCAAACATGCTTCGGGACGATGTTCAAGATCGTCCCCGCGGAAACGACGGATGCGGCGGGGCCGGAGCTGATGTTTGCGTGCTATGGGATTGGTTATGTTAATGCGAACAGGACGCTGGCGTAGGCCTTTACGTGTCCGCTATTGAATGACGTGGTGAGAGCGTTAGACGGACCCCTGTCGTACCCATCGGTTGTCTGCGGCCAACAGAAGCGAAACCGATTGGTTTTTGACGACCCTATTAGTCGCAGTATTCTGGGAATCCCAATGACGCTTACCGTGGTTGCGACTGAAACAGGAAGCGTCCGCTGTCTAGCCCTGCATACGTATGGAGTTGTATACTTCTCCGATTCGCTTTTCGAGATGCATGATGTGTTGAAATCCCCAGAGATGCATGTACAGTATCAGCTACATATATTACACATGAATACGCTGTAGAATGACGAGCACCACAGATACCATGAAGGCTAGCACACCGTTAAGAGTGGGCAAAACCAACGGCTACCGATAAATGATCGACACCCGCCCAAAGTCCCCATCCCCCTTCCCATCCCCCGCAAGCACAAGCCACTGCTTTAGCACCGGCCACCCCACCTCAAACCGCGTGCATATCTCGTCCGTATTATGCTCTCCGTCCAGTAGCGGCAGAAGCTCGCGCGGATACGTCGGTCCCACCTGCGCATGCACCTGCGTCAGCACAGGCATCGACGGCGAGCGTTCCAGCCTGGGGCGAAGTAGGCCCAGCGTCCCAGCCCCGCCCCCGTTGGCCGAATCCAGCGCGCCCTTCGATATGCCCCCCTGTGTAGGCCCAGCGGCTGGCGCTTTCGGGGGGAAGAATACGTCATTCGCGGAGCGGCGCACGCGCCTGGTGCGCAGCTGCTCCAGCGACGTCTCCGCCGCGCTCGAGCGCCGCGCGGGCGGGGAGCGTGCTTTCGGTAGGGCCGTCGATGCTGGGGGGCTCGCCACGAGCTCCGCGCCCGCGGAGACGACGGTGGGCTGGGGCTCTTGGGCGCGCCCGCGGAGAGAGTCGGGGTTGGGCTGCGGGAGGGGATGCAGGGTCTGCAAGGAGGTGGCGAAGCTCTTGCCGCGCTTCCGCCCGAGAGAAGACGGATGTTCGCTTTGGGGCGTGGGGGTGCCGGCGTCGAAGAGGACGGGCCAGCGATGGACCCGACGGAGGAAGCCCTGGGGGAGGTAGGACTGTCAGCGCCAGCGGGAGTAGGCGGTGCGAGTGATACGCACCTTGATGACCCCGAAACTCGTGAATCGCCGCACGTCAATGCCGTAGGATTGCACGTCGTGCTCTTCCATCCATTCTAGCACCGTCTTCCCCGGTTTGAGACGGGAGTAGAGGTAGAGCAGTCTCGGCCAATCAGCGATGGTTTTACCTGTAGCGTGTTGTTAGGTCAAGCCTTTGCACACATAATGAAGGATTCTCTGACCAGGTTTTGTCGCGTATGGACCACACTCATCACGGACATGCGACTCGTCCGCTAGCCATTGGAAGCTAGGACGAAGGGTGTACATGTTGGAGTACTGGAAAATGTCAATCATCATAATTACTTGGTAATACCTTACGCAACAGAGCTCTGCATTAAAATCAAATATTGGGATAGAGAAACAAGCTTCCCGTACAGTAAATGAGATATCGCTTGACGAGTCAAGTCAAGATCGCATTCTGCCATACGTGCAATGCGACTGACGTGATTTGTGCCGTCAATGTGCTGACAGACCTGCAGTAATGCTCGGTATCAAGTACCGCTAGGTGCAGCACCCGTCCTGACTCACTTTGACCATGGTCAGGTCCCAATTAGGCTCAATTCTTTTCGTGAGATTGATTAAGGCCAGAGGCACCATGTAATCCTTAACTGGCGGAGGATTAGGATAGAAAGGGAAGATTTTAAGTTCGATAGAGTTGAATCTGTCCATCGGTATGGAGGTCTCAGAATACGAGTTGAGGTCTTCATACAGCTGTTCAAGTATGGCATGTATAGCAGGGGAGCTCTGAGGCGACGACAGAAATGCAGACTCTTTCTGAATAGACCTTCACGTTACTTCGCGAAGAGTATACGAGGAGACTGACGGACCTCGCAGGCAGTCAGGACACGACTGACTTTACGGACAATGGGCTCATAGCAGCTTAGGTCTGCAGTGCGCTCGAAGACAAAGCATAGATTGTAGCGGAAGTAGTTACGATCATAAGGGCCCTTCAATTCCACAGGAAACCCGATGATGCGGTGCTTGCTGGTTGCACAGATGACCAGTCTGCCACAGAAGGGACTGGAGGGCATGACGTATTTCGAGATGTCATCAAAGTGAAACAGGTGGCGGTTAGACGAGACAGAACCATCAGCCGCAGAAGGCTGTAGGGAGGCAGGAGAAAAGAGGGAGAGACCGTTGTTGGTTAGGGCTGTGGCTGGCTCCGTAGCGATGAGACCCTCCGGTACCTGGTAGACAACTTTGGGCCCCTTGAGAGTGTCGAACACGACATAAAATACGGACTCGATACGTGGAAAGAAAGAGCCTGTGGATGGCATGGACGGCGGAGGCGATGCAGATGACAGCAGGAAGCAAAGATGCAGATGGACCAGGAACCGGAATTTGATGCGACATTGACATATTCCGTCGATCATCACTGCCACAGGTCACCGTCGCAACGCGTGTAGATCACCGGACTTTATAGCTGGCTGTCTTCCACCGATAGCATCTGTACATGTAATAATTACAGTCTTCTACCACTCGTTGTCACTACCGCCGCCTGCATGTATGCTAGTTTATCCTTGTTCAAGGGATTGCGTAGATAAACCCGTACGCGAACACGATCAGCGTTTGACATTTTTAACCCACCCCCATCTTTACGCGATCGCTAAATTTATTTCTAGCATGAGACATGCGGCGTGAGCAATCATCAGTGCGTCTAGCTGATGCACATCAAATGTTTCACAGCATACCATGCTGTCTCGCTCGGTTGACAAGTTGCCTGTAGCACTCGGAATCCTATAAGAGAAGGTCTTTCCGCATCCTGGCCCTCCAGCTCCTCATTTTCGTTCGGGCCCAGCTTCCAAGTTCAAGTACTGGCTAGTAGGTCTCTTTTATTACTGGACAAGGCTATGGCTCATGATTGTTCCTCCTTCTTCAGCTTGACTTGTTTTATTGTTATTTCCACGACAGTCGTTCTCATTATCTACATTTCTACGACCCTCATTCCAAAACACACCTCACGACCCTTACCACAATCTCCACCTCAATCTACAAGATGCGTTCTACCGTCGCTGTCCTTGCCGTTGCTGCTGCCGCTGCCCCCTCCCTCGTCTCGTGAGTGTCCTAATCAAGCTTCTCATGGAGCCTTTCTCAAGAAGTCGTGCTAACATTTGTGTAGTGCTCTGCCCCGTCCCCAGAGCGGCAGCGCTGCCATTTCCTTGAGTACTATTGATGACGGTGTCAAGCTTGTAGGCGATGCAGCGAACGCTGTACCCGCTATTAAGAGCGCATGGGACAAGGTTTTCCATCGGTCGGTAATGTCTCTTTAGCTTGCTGTCGCACTGCGCTGACTCCCAATCAGCGAGCTGGATGCTTCCACTGTGCACTCTGCAGGCCCTAGCCAATACCCCGACGATTATGATGCCAGGATTGGTACGACGGAGGTACACCATCAGCATAATTATCACCACGCCCACCACGAGAAGACACCGACGGCTGCATCCGCTCAACCCTCAACATCCTACTCTGCACGTGCCGATTCAGACGGCAGCGAAGCTTTCTCCTTCTCCGCGCTTGGTGATGGTCTCAAGCTCTTCGGCGACGCTGCCAATGCCGCGCCCGCAATTGAAAGCGCATGGGACAACTTCTTCCGCCGTCGGTAAGCCGCTTACTTTTACCATCAGCTCAACATGCTCTGACGTGAAAGTGCAGTGAATCGTCCGACCCTGCAGCCCAGGATAGCAGTGAGGCCATCTCATTAGGTACTATTGGTGATGGCATCAAGCTCGTAGGGGACGTTGCCAATGCTGCCCCTACGATAGAAAATATTTGGGATGATATCTTTCACCGGCGAGTTACTGCTTCTGCTGCTCTGGATTATGCTGACAGCAGAGCTCAATTTTGCAGTGAGCTGGATGACCTGATGGCTCGCGATGATTCTGATGGCAGCGAGGCCATCTCGCTTTCCACCATCGGCGACGGGTTCAAGCTGTTTGGTGACGCTGCCAATGCCGGTTCGGACATCAAGAGCGCATGGGATCAGATCTTCGGCCGTCGGTATGTCTTCCATTGATTGAGATGCTGTGCTTCCTTGAGCCTTATGGATGCTTTTCCAGTGACTATCCCGATGTGATGGCGCGAGAGCATCGCATGAGGTATGTGCTTATGCTTGACCTTGATATATCAATTCTGATCTTGCTCTCCAGCCCTAGCGAGAGACTCCACCGCCTCAGCCGCCTGCAGGGTAAAACACACACTGGAAGCGCCAAGATGCGCAAGCACCCTAAGTCTGCTCACGCCGCCACCCCAACCCACGCTAGCATGCATGCCAGGTCACCCATTACCGAGGGTGAGGTCGACGACGGGCTCAAGATCGCCGGCGACGCGTTCAATGACATCCCTGCCATCAAGAACGCATGGGACAGCGTATTCCACCGCCGCTTCTTGGACGAGATGGATTGAGGATTTATTTTACACTTGGGGGACTATTATTTGTAGATTTGTTTTTACGACTTGATGACAATACGAACGCTTTGAGGGGCTCATATCTATATGCGTGAATAACGAGTACTGTCTCGTAACTGCTGCAGACCCGCGCTCTGGCGTTCGTGAATCATTCTGGATCGGAGAACCGGGTGAAGTATGTAGACAGTTTGCGTGGGCAGTGTGAGACTGTCAGGTAAATAGATGCCAGTGTCTCGACATTTTATTTGTGGTGAGTGCACATATGTACAGTCTTAATACATTGAGTCTGCTGCAGCTTTAAACGTTGGATCGTGGGCCTGGCCTTGCTTACATTCCTTAGGACTGTTAATTTCCGTACGCTACAGGCGTTATGCTCTTATACAGTCTTCCATCATTGCTCGAATGTGTCATATGGAGGGACTACTATGTCCGTCTGGGTACCCGACCACCGCTGGACCTGGCACTTCTCAATATGACATGACGATCTCGTAGAGTTCGCGATCGCATCCAGGCAGTCACGCGATTAGATATTCGCGTGACGACAACCGCGCGCGTGTAAGCGCCAGACGCTACGGAACTAGCGCCAGGCCTCTCTAGTCTTTCTCTCGAATCTCTCACTACCTATCCTCGTATTCTACCTGCTGTCGACTGTACACTTGATTCATGTCTCTGCGAATTAAGCTCCCGAAGCAGGCACTGCAGGTACATGGAACGCGCTATGATTCTCTGTCCACATTGACGGGGTAGACCCAGAACGTTGGAGCTGCGCGGTCGTCCAAGCCATCCAAGCGGCGTATACATTCGGATGACGAAGATGCAGCCGCTGAAGTGTACGCAGACGATGCAGAATCTTTGCAGCCCCGCACAAAGAGAGGGAGGACGGAAGAAGGCAGCGTAGGCGGTGGGGATGACGAGGTTGTGGACGGGGACGTCGAAGTTGAAATGGACGTCGATATTGAAGCTGATCCAGACGACACGCGCTTTCTTCCGCCAGGTACAACATCTGCTTCAGCGTCGCCACAGCCTGTTGTCAAATCTGGCAAGCGCAAGAAAGTCAAGACGAAATCGGACAGTAAATCTGGAGGTTCGGGTTCCGGGAGGTCGTCTGGAAGGAAATTAAAGCGTGGCACGGTTGTTTGGACCGACTCTGACAATGACGAAGACTTCGTCGATTCGGGGCGCGTAATGGATCCGGAAGACGAGGATTTTACTCCGGAACCTGTGCTGGCCACACAGAAGAAAGTTGCAAGTGGCTCGAAAGGAAAGAACGGGAAACTAGCGACTGGCGCGAAAGGCGGCCGGGGCAAGCATAAGAAAGAAGACAAGGACATTGTTATCCGAGACGAGCGCAGGCTTCCCGGGCCTTCGTCTTCCGCATCAAAAGACAGACCTCCCATTCATAGCACTAGCAGCAAGCGACCTCTCCCCAAGGACGATAGTACTGAAGCGGAAGCCAGCGCATCGGGTATTCCTGCCCACGACACGTCAGATAAGGTGCAAGATGAATCTCCTACTAAGCCGGACGATGCAGTTGCGCCGCCTCCCAAGAAACGTAAGCTGCCAACTATCAAGAAGAACAAGACGGCCACAGCGCCATCCACTCCAGCAGCTACAAAGCCTCCAGCAGCTGGTGAAAAAAGGGACACTCCTGGAGCAACTGGCGATGCAGCTGCAGGCTCTGCATCGGGAAGAAAACCTGCTACGGTCACCAATACAGATTTTGACCTACGTGATAAAAGCGTTTATGCTCAGCTGTTCAGCAAGGTATGTAAAATTCTCTGCTGTCCTGACGTCTGGAGAAAGATTAATACTTCCCCACCTTCTCAAAGCCGGGTGGAACAACGCCGAACTCCGGATTGAACAGGAAGGAGAAGGAGGAGGAGCGAAGAAGAGAATTGAACAGGATGCGCGACGAAGCGCGTGCAAAACGAGCTGAGGAGGCCGTAAGTAGACCCATCGAACGCCTTTTCTCTTTCTCCTCACCCATCATCGTTTACCTCAGAAACATTCATTCGATCTGCAAGCAGCACATGAGAAGATCTCACGCTTTGAAGAGAAGTTGCGTGCACGCAAGTCGATGGCAGCGTTTCCAAATGTGTTAGGCGGCTTTTTCAAGACTACTTACGATGAAACCTTCAAAAAGGAAGCGGAGCGGAAGGAGTAGTATTGGTTCTCGTGCAACGCCCATGGACCATCATTCTCTACCATTGCGGAACGTATATCTTAGCACTCACCATGCAAAATTTTACTGGTAGGCCTGGCTTGTGTAGATCACTGGAGAACTACTCTCACGCTAATTCGTAGGACCCGAAACACATCTTACGGACGGAATAGATAGCATACTATGTTTCATTCGAGCTTTCTTGTAATGCATCACCGAGATTTCGTGATAAGCTGTCTATCTGCTCGAAACACGTATCAAACCACTTTCTCACATCCTTCTTTTTACTCTGTCCATTCACGTTCGATCCCACCCGTACGTCGATTGCGGCTATTCGACCTGTCAGAGCGTCCACATCGTTTTCACTGCTTTGCGCGGGTGGTAAGAAGCCCCCATCTGTCAACGCTGTCCGCAATCGCTGTACAGAACTTGTAAGGAGAGATATGGCGGATGTTATGGTAAGGGGATCTTGGGGTGCGTATAGAGATGCCACGATCTCCTCTGATGCGAGTAAGAGATCATGTGAATGGGCGGGAAGCGCATCTAGTGTCTTGAGGTATTTGATGCTAGGTTCGTTTGAATGTTTGTTATTGAGGATATCAAGCTGGACCCGTTTATGGAGGAGTGTAGCGAAGCGGAAAAGAGGTTGGATCTGAAGACGATATTCACGACACATACAGCACAAGGGGCGCAATTCACGTACCTTCCTTGCTCGATCCAATTCTTCTTCAGACATCTTCTTGCCCGAGCCTAATCCCAATTCGTCCCATTCATCGTCCTCGAAGTCACCCTCTTCATCATCCTCACCACTAACTTCAACCATACTCGCGACCTCTTCCAAAGAATCCTCCATCATGCCTCTATCCGAGGCCCATCTCTTTTGTACAGCAGCACGATTGTCCATTGATAGTTCGCGCCGTGCCTTGTCAATTAAATCATGGACGGCACCCGTGCGTATCAAGTATCCATCGTCTCCTTCAAGGATCGTCACCGTGAGTGCTCGCACGGCCTGACATACTTCCTTGGCAGTAAGACGGGCTTCCGATGCGAGCGTTACACCATGAGGATCGAAAAGCGTTGCGCAGGTGGTGAGTGATGTGATATTCGTCACAAGATCCCGAAGAGGTGTCAGTGCAGCGGTATAGGCAGGCTCTTGTGCACGTAGGGTTAGCGAGATCTTTGTTGTCGAAGTGTAGACCAATGTGAGGAGGGATATGTAATCCTTATGAAGGACCGCGCATGAAGGCGAGGCCGACGGCGATGGCTCGACTGCAAGTGGTAGTTGCTGCAGCGCTTCGATTGCCGAAGAACATGTTTCCAAGAGCAGATTAAGAGTGTTTTGTGCTATTCACTGGTTGCGGTTAGCTGGATCCGTAAGCTGATAGAGAATGTGCTTGCCTCTGTCGCGCTCTGCGTCGCTCATAGTCGCAGTCGGTGGTAAAAGGTGTAGACTAAGAGCACGTGCAACAATAGCCCGTAACCCGTGGGCTGAACAAAATACAGAACTTCGTCTTGGGCCCGTCAACATCGGCTGCAATCAGTGTCCCCTTCGGGGTGACATACGAAAAAATTGGAACGATACAGAGAAGATTAGCATGGCCCCTGCACAAGGATGACACGCTTTCCCGGAGTGGTAGACCTGCGGGTCTCAATATTTATTTTTATGGTTGCTTTGAATAATTGTTGCATTTTTTGTCCATGGCAGTAACCTGCAGTCTATGGAGCTTTGTGTCTTTTTTGGAGTACATTGATGTTGTAGAAAGGTTTCAACGACAAAAATGAATTCGTAACAGGCAATCACTATAGTGCAACAAGTGCCAACGGAAGGTAAAGACTCATGCAAGGACCTCAGACGTAGCCGCAGCTGGTGCCGGCTTAGGCTTGGAGCCGTTGCTTTTGCTCCTACCCCACTTGACATTGACAGTCTCCCCTTCCATCTCCAAGCCATTGGCCCATGCCAGTGCTGCTAACTCGGCTGATTGCCTGTCTTTGAAGTTGACAAACGCACATCTGGTGTATTGAGTTAGTTGAGTCGACCTAATGCCAAGAGTATGTGCATCTTACGGACCTTGACTTCGCAACATGCACCACCGACTTGATTTGGGAAGGCTGTATCGCAGGTAGAGACTGAGCCACTCTCGTACGGACGCTCTGCTCAGTCGCGTTGGCAGGTAAGGATGTGAGAAAGAGAGAAGTCTGAGTTCTCCAGAAGTCAGCGTACTGCAGGGATGACAGACAAGGAGTTCCGCACAATGGATTGATCGTCAGGAGGTTGCAGACCCATGTTAGCTGCATGTGTCGTAAGAATCTTGCGCGCTACTGGATCATTGCGACCATGATACCGATCTTGTATATTCTGTTTCGACAGCTCGTTGTCGACAGGCATTTCATGTCTGTCCAGTGACATATTAATGAGGAGATAAAAAATCACAGAAGTGAGACGTGCCTGTAGGGACAGTCAGAACCACGCTTGCACTCGCCCTTGGCAAAGAAGGAGCATAGATGAGGCCTATTGCGCTTATAGTAGGGGTCCGTACGAGCGAGCTGCTTCAGCATCTCCTTGCCCGCGGACGATGCTCGGGTTGAATCGAGCAATGATTTGTTACCCTCCAGCTAGAAATCACATTATACTTTATGCCCGCCAGACGAAAAACACGCGGCTCACCTTCCCTTCGAGATTCTGCGCATAGTACTCCCTGTTAATCTCACTCGTCGGCGCCTCATTCTCCATTCCGAGGGCGGTGTCACGGACTTGGGTCGGGAGACCATATTCCAAGTCAAGAAGACATGTTTGACAAACATTCTTGATCTTCGCACAAGTCTGACAGATGACGGTCGTCTTGTAGCGCATGCCCGTGCCAGGATTCCAGCGAAAGACAGTGAATGGCCGAGCACAAGTTCCACACGACCTGCCATATTCTTGCTTGGACTGTACAAAGTCAGAAGGCACCTGAATTCAAAAATCCAAGAGACAAACCATTCTAACAAACGCATTGTCACCGAGACCTGAACAGACCAAACATGAGTAAGGTTGAGCGCAAAGAAGGCACCAGAGATCTGCGAACATGTTTCACAGAGAATCGGAAATTCGCTCTGTTCCCAACCGGCCTTGTTGATATCTAATTTGGGCATTGGATCGTTCGTGAAGACTTGTATATTAGTCCAAATCAGTGGCGGGCGTGGTAAGTGGAAGTTGGGAATAGGGATATGCGGGAATTACTAAATTAATCGAAGGTCGAGCGCTTATCAGTGGATCACGTGCGCTCATCTTGAATGATATGGATTATAGCCACAGCGGGCAACGGGCAATATTCCGGAACGTAAAATGAGGTGAAAGCATTATACTAAATTAAATGTTCCTTTATTTCTCTGCAAGGGAATATGTATGTAAAACACAAGCAAAATAAGGAATTTTCTGAGGAATATGGAATGTGAATTCAAAATATTGCTCGCTTAGAGCCACGTGAAAGGAAAGTGCGTAGAGAATGCACTCAAAGTGAGAAATTAATTCAGAATGCTGCCTGCATTATCTATTCCAGACTCACAATTGCAGTATTTAACCCCCCCTGTCCATAATGCTTACATTTGACGACACAGACTATCGGCCGTTGCCCGCTGTGAGCGGCGTCTGGGCTCGCGAAGCTTCAGACACTCCATTCACTGGCTACTTGAAAGCCCGAGGTATGTCGGTCTCAGGCACTCGAACATTCGTTGACCGATGAGATATTTTCTAACAATATGTAGACACAATCCGTTTGGAGAGAGCGAGGAGGTGGCGATATACTGTACCTGGGACTCGAGAGCGGGAAGTTGAGAGAAGTCGCCTACTAAGCCCAGATAATTGGACATGGTATTTGCGCTTTTGCGAACACGGTTTGCTCCAGAAGCCATCCGCAGTGCGCGCGGCTTCCGAAGATGTCTCTCTATCCCCACCACAAACCGTCCTCCGACGGTCTCAGTACTGGGGCACGAGCATCCTACCGACTCTAGCACGAACATCACCTCCGCCATTACCCAAAAGCTCACTCGCAACCTGTATCTGGAGCCTGCCCATCCTCTTGGCATCCTTCGCTCGCTCATTGAGTCTCACTTCCCTACCTTCACTGCCCTGTCCGGCTGGTCGCCGCTCGTGACACCTGCGAAGAACTTCGACGACCTCGGCTTCCCTGAAGACCACCCTGGCCGTGCGCTGACGGACAGCTATTATATTAACCGCGACCTCATGCTACGTACACATACGTCGGCGCACGAAGTCGAGGTCTTCGCGCGTAATGAGCGCCGCTGGCTACTCTCCGCGGACGTGTATCGCCGTGACGAGATCGACGCGTCGCACTACCCTGTGTTCCACCAGATGGAGGGGGCGCGTGTCTTCACCGCGTCTGCGGCCGGTGTGGCCGAGCTCGAGGAGGACAACATGCGTCTCAGCGCGCATCTCGCAAAGTCAAACATCATAATAGAGGACATCCCACACCTGTCGGAATCCAACCCGGCTCAGCCCTCTCACGACCCTCGACATGCTGAACTCGTTGCGCTCAACCTGAAGCTGTCTCTGAATAGCTTGATGCTCGCGCTGTTCGGTGGGCGTACTGGAGCAGGGTCGGAGCCGCTGCGCGTACGATGGATTGAAGCTTATTTTCCGTTCACGAGCCCTAGCTATGAAGTCGAGGTGTTCTTCCACGGCAAATGGCTGGAGATCCTCGGATGTGGCGTGGTGCAGCAGCGGACACTGGACCGGGCAAGTGAGTATCTACGCTCCTATTTCTCCGTGTCGATCTCACGTACACGCTGACAGATGTACCGGACAACGTCAGCTGGGCTTTTGGACTTGGTCTGGAGCGGATCGCCATGATTCTATTCTCTATCCCAGACATACGGTTGTTCTGGTCAGAAGACCCACGGTTCCTCTCACAGTTTAGGCCTGGCGAGATCACCACTTTCAAGCCGTACTCAAAATACCCACCATGCTACAAAGATGTCAGCTTCTGGGTACCAGATGGGGGCTTGCACGACAATGACATCTTTGATCTTGTAAGAGACGCGGTCGGCGACCTCGCTGAGGATGTCAAAATGGTATGTCATTCTGCGAAGTTATCTCGCGCTCATGCTGATATTTTATACCTTCAGATCGACAGCTTTGTTCATCCGAAGACAAACAAGATCAGTCGGTGCTATCGCATAAACTACAGGTCGATGGATAGGTGAATACTATATTCAAGTCCCATATGATTCATAGCTGATGCCATACATGACCCATAGATCACTGTCAAACGAAGAAACGAATACACTTCATGCTGAAGTAGTATCGCGTCTGAAGGAAGAGTTCGGAGTCGAGATTCGTTAATTAGGTATCATCATCAATGCTACATTATACGCTCTAATGGACCACCCCTCGTCATGCTACGTGCATCCTGCCTCATCCACACATCCACTGGTTGACAGTGGTCAATGCCTTCCGGTTACTGGATGACTAACTATCGACAGGTCATGAGGTGTCCTGTACGACGCCAACTTGCGCAGCGCGCAGGACACGATCCTTGATCATATAGCCAGTCTTTTGGCAGTCGAGGACGGTGCCCGGCTCTTTTCCAGGAACGGGTGCCTGGTACAGGGCTTCATGTCGGTTCGGGTCGAACTTGTCGCCGGTAGGATCGAACGGTTTCACGCCGTACTTGAAGAGCGTCTGCAAAAGCAGTCGTTGTGTCATCTCCACGCCATGGTGAAGCTCGTGCAGGTAAGCTTCGGGAGACTTTTCGGATGCGGGGGGATTTGACGAGGCTGAAGAGGATGGCGACGAGTCGGACGATGAAGCGGCAGAAGCCCGTTCAAGGACGGATTCGGGTACGGACTTGAGGGCCATGGAGAGCACGTCGACGGTCTCCAGGAGATCGGAGGCGAAGCGGGTGATGGCGAAGTCTTTCGTCTGCTCCTTTTCCCTCGCAGCATTACGCTGGAGGTTGAGGTAGTCTGCCTGCAGATACCGTAATCGGCCCTAACCAGATAGGAACGAAGAAGTCAAATGTCAGATCATAAGTAAGTCAGTGCCAGCGAGAAGGCGTGAAAGCGCGTACCGTCAAGTCAGTGACTTCCGCCTCCTTCTGCTTCACTTTCTCCTGGAGTTGTGACTCTGGAGTGGACTCGGAAGGATTCTCCGTCTCTTTGTTCTCTGCGCCCTCTGTCGACTGTGACTTGTCGTCTGAGTAGAAACGCGCACCCATCGCCACCCTCCGACGAACTGCAGGAGCAGACGTCCGTGACAGACTGCGCGCAGACAGCGAGCCGGTGCATGAGCGGAGGAGCTGGAAGGCATGTGTGCAGCTCATAATGAACAGAGATAATGAACAGATAGAGCTCTGTGAGACTGGAGGGAGATGAGGTGGAGAAGACGTCGATGATCCTTCAAAGAGGTGATGATTTGGCAGACGCGCCCAATTTTTTGGCTGAGGGATGCGTGGGAAGCGTCCCGTGCTCACTATGGAAAGCGCAAGCCGGCCGTGCTATATACAGGCCCGCATTCATTTCGAAGCCCTCGCACGTTGGCGGTCGCCTCCATCTTGTCGCTATCCTGTTGACCAGCCAGGGGTACCCAATCGCACTGTCGCCGCCAGACTTTGCGCGGAATTTGAGCGGATAGCGCGTTATTCGCGGCTCAGGACTCACGGCGCGACGCGTGCACGCTACTCGCTCCCCAAAAGGCAATCGATGCGAGATTTATTCCTTCGATCTCTCAGGCTCTTCAGCCCTACTCTTTCTTCCCCCCTTCATCATCGTACGATGGCCTCAGCAGCAGCAGTGGGTTCGGGGAAAGCAAACGTTATCGACGGTAATGCTATCGCAAAGTGAGTGTCGTACTCAGTTTCAGTCTCAATATCATTGACGTCGAGTTCATTGCACTCATGTGAAGGTCTATCCGCGATGAAGTCGCAGGACGCATCAAGTCTTTGCAGGCCCAGCATCCTCGCTTCCAGCCTCAGTTGGCTATCATCCAGGCAGGCGCACGGCCTGACTCGGCTGTCTACGTTCGTATGAAAGCTAAGGCGGCGGAGGAAGTGGGCATCAAATTCAAGCATGTTACTGTTCCCGCCGAGTCCGAAGTCGACGAGATTGTAGAGCTCGTTAAACAGCTCAACGATGACCAGGCTATCAGCGGCATTCTTGTCCAGCTCCCTCTTGGAGCACATGTTGGTGCAGACGGTGAGCGCACTGTCACTGAAGCTGTCAGTCCCGAGAAGGACGTAGATGGGTGAGTTGAGGCCGAATCAGTGAACCACCGATGTGTCAACTTTCTATCCGCACAGATTCCATGCGTACAACATCGGTCATCTTTCCTCGCGTGCGTCGGACCCTCTATTCACTCCGTGCACGCCTACGGGTGTTATTCGGCTATTGGAGTCGACTGGGGTCTCTATTGCGGGTTCTCAGGCGGTTGTTCTCGGACGTAGTGATATCGTTGGCAGCCCCGTCGCTGCAATGCTAAGGAACCGTGACGCTACCGTTACTCAATGCCATAGCCGTACCAAGAACCTACCGGAAATCGTACGAGCTTTTGGCATCCATTCAATCGCAATCAGTTGACAGATAGGGTATCAGGTCAAAGGCGCTGATATTGTTGTTTCCGCTATTGGGAAGCCTGAATTTGTTCAGGGCTCATGGCTCAAGCCTGGTGCTGTTGTCATCGATGTTGGGACCAACTACATTCCTGGTAATGATACCTGTGATATTTCTAAATTTTCAGCTTGCTCATAAAATGCTATTGCATTAGATGCTACCAAGAAGTCTGGTCAGCGACTTGTGGGCGATGTGGACTTCGCGTCTGCCTCCGCAGTAGCCTCATACATCACTCCGGTTCCGGGAGGCGTAGGCCCTATGACCGTCGCAATGCTCATGGCGAACACCGTCAAGTCTGCCGAGCGTCTCTGGGAGAAGGCACGCGGACTCAAGTTGAAGCCGCTCAAGCTGGACATCAAAGCGAAAGTCCCCAGTGACATCGAGATCGCCATGGCGCAGACACCCAAGCCCGTAACACAGCTTGCTCACGAGATCGGACTTATCCCTGATGAACTCGAGAGTTATGGCAAGTACAAGGCGAAGGTAGAGCTCAGTGTCCTCGATCGTTTAGCGCACCGCAAGGACGGCAAGTACATCATTATTTCTGGGTAAGCATTCTGTGGAATTCGCAGGAGACGGATCGCTGATACGAGATGTAGAATTACGCCCACGCCTCTGGGTGAGGGCAAGTCTACGACGACCATCGGTCTTGCCCAGGCTCTCGGCGCTCATCTTGGACGACCTGCATTCGCTTGCGTCCGACAGCCAAGTCAGGGACCCACATTCGGTATCAAGGGTGGTGCCGCCGGCGGAGGATACAGTCAAGTCATTCCCATGGATGAGGTCAGCGTGTTCTAACGAGCGAGTTTTCAACCTGTCTGATACAAAATCTTCAGTTCAACCTGCATTTGACTGGTGATATTCATGCCGTGACAGCTGCAAACAACCTGTTGGGTATGATACAAAGCTTGATTTTCCCATGTGATTCCGCCTCTAAGTGACAATCATCCTAGCTGCTGCTCTTGATGCCCGAATGTTCCACGAGGCAACGCAATCCGACAAGGTGCGGTCATTGACATGTTCGTCCTCGCCTGTTGTTGACTTTTATATACAATATCTCTAGGCTCTCTACAGTCGTCTGGTCCCAGCGAAGAAGGGCAAGCGCGAGTTTGCCCCTCTGATGTTCAAGCGTCTCAAGAAGCTCGGCATCGACAAAACCAACCCAGATGACCTTACACCAGAGGAGATCAAACGGTTTGCTCGGCTCGACGTTGACCCAGAAACCATCACCTGGAACCGCGTTCTTGACGTGAACGACCGATTCTTGCGGAAGATCACAGTTGGCCAGGCACCTTCTGAGCAGGGACACGAGCGCGTCACGGGCTTCGACATCTCTGTCGCAAGTGAATGCATGGCTGTACTGGCGCTGACGACAGGCCTCGACGATATGCGCGAGAGGCTTGGTGCCATGGTCGTGGCAACTAGCAAGCAGGGCGATCCGATCACTGCCGACGACATCGGTGTTGGAGGTGCCCTCGCTGTGCTCATGAAAGATGCTGTCAAGCCTAACTTGATGCAGACGTTGGAGGTATGATTTGGGCTACTTCATGTACGTGCATTGGCTCACCGTTCGCAGGGTACACCGGTCTTTGTCCATGCAGGTCCTTTTGCGAACATCGCCCACGGCAACTCTTCGATCTTGGCAGACCGTGTCGCCCTGAAACTGGCTGGTACCGAGGAAGGCGATTCCTCGGATCGTGTGGGCTACGTACTCACGGAAGGAGGTTTCGGCGCGGACATGGGAATGGAGAAGTTCTGCAACATTAAGTGCCGCGTGAGCGGATTGACCCCCGATGCCACCATCATCGTGGCAACCACTCGTGCGTTGAAGATGCACGGTGGAGGACCTGATGTCACCCCCGGTAAAGCTCTTCACGAGACGTACACAAAGGAGGATCTGGTCACGCTCAAGGAGGGCTGTAAGAACTTGGTCAAGCACATTGAGAACTCCCGCAAGTTTGGCCTCAAAGTCATCATTGCGATCAACCAGTTTTCGTAAGTGCCATCAGGACAGGTGCAATTGTGTGTTGTTGATCCTGATTCGCTCTATCACGTAGGTCTGACACACCCGCAGAGCTTGAACTCGTTCGTGAGCAAGCGCTAGCCGGTGGTGCTGATGCCGCTGTGGTGAGCAACCACTGGGCCGAAGGTGGCGCTGGTGCCCGTGCGCTTGCGGAGGCTGTCATCGCTACATGTGAAGGACCGTCAGGCTTCAAGTTCCTTTATGATCTCAACCTCTCGATTGTGGACAAGATAACTGTCATTTGCAAAGAAATTTACGGCGCAGATGGTATTGATCTGAGTGAACTGGCTCAGAAGCAGATTGAGACCTACACTCGCCAGGGCTTCAGTCATCTCACCAGTACGTACCCTTGAATCAGTGAGGCTTTCGCGTTCACAGCTAATCTTGTCCGTGTAGTCTGCATGGCCAAAACGCAGTATTCGTTCTCTCACGACCCCAAGCTGAAAGGGGTGGCCACAGGCTTCACCGTTCCGATCCGAGAAGTGCGGCTATCCGCCGGAGCAGGATTCCTCTACCCTCTCTGCGGTGATATGCAGACGATGCCTGGTCTTGGGACGCGCCCAGGTTGGTTTCTTTTCACGCTCACTTTTTTCAGGTTGCTCATTGCGTCTAGGATTCTGGGAGGTCGGGCTCGACCCTGCGACTGGCAGGGTAATTGGCCTCTTCTAGACGCGCTGCAGGTCCGCTAGTCCATCTTCACCAGATAGATCTAGACATGGAAACACCGTCTCAACACGGAGCTGTGTACCGTTCAACACGGGAGCTAAGGCAGGCCTCATCGCCAGCTGAGGTGTTGTAGTCAGTGTCACGCAGAGCTCTTCCCGAGAGCACGCCGCGAGGATGGGGAGAGGAACGTAGTATGTATGTACCGGGTGCACAAGTTCTGTCGACGATACAAACAGGGACTTCATTTTCTTTTGGATTGTTTGAGTATTAAAGTCCACCCTTCCTCCCACCTGGCAACCTGGGGCTCGCCATTGCCAAGTGTGCGAACGGATTGAAGGTTGGGAAGTGGAACCCGCTGCCAGTCGCCAATGATCCACTGATTTGGTCGTAGGTGATGTTGTCTAGTGCAGCGTCAACATTCCTGTTGTAGGTGTTGCCATGCAAGTCGACATAGCTGAAAGTGTTGTTACTTGTGCCGTTGCCATAATTTCCGTCGGCTGTGATCTCGAAGAAGCCAGTAGCGAGCTGACGTTCTGAGATGGTGGATTCTAGAATGAATGGACTAGGCAAAGAGACGCGATCATATGAATGATCGAACACCGCTGTGACTGGATAACGAGTTAGAATGGTTTGTCAACCGGAATATATAGGATAGTGCACCCACAGACTGTGCCCTCCGGATTCAAGAGCGTGAGGTTGATGTCCAGAGGATATGAGAATTGATCTGTGAGCGAGACGACACCATTGTGGGTGGACAGGAACGATCCCGAAGCAGTTTGAGCAACGTTCTGTGCAAGGGTGAGAATGATACAGATCATAATCAGGAGAGATATCGCCCGACCTGAACGTAGAACTCGTCCAGGTAGTACTGGGTATTCGAATACTCAAGATTTTGTGACCACGTAACGTACGTGTACGCTCCGCTTCCGCTGATGATCTCAGCCTCAATCTGGATATTGCGCTTTGCGGAAACCGTGACGTTAACATCGCCATTCGCACCCACACTTCCTGTCGTCGTCGTTTCCGCGTAGGGCTGCGCGTTGTACACCGTTATCTTGCCCGTCGTGGGTTTCGAAGACGGGTCCGTGACGACCTGCAGATTGCCGGAAACGTACCAGTTCGCGTTGATAGCATGATCTGTCTCGGCTGAGACGACGTCAATGCTGATGTTGTGCGAATGTCCGTCTGTCAAGACAGGGACGAATGGCGTCAGGTCAATGAAGTAGGTCGGAAGGTCGAGCGCGCCATATGACGTGATTGGTCTTGAGACGGAATCAGATGGTTGAATCAAGCTTATGCAAGGAACTTACTGCCACGCTGACGGTATGATACCGCCCGTGAATATCACAGCATAACTGCCAATTCACGTAAGTCTCACCTCCTAGCACAGCAACGGTTTGGGGACGTACGGGAAAGCCACCCCAGCAACTTGACCGTCAACAAGCATGCGGACTTCACGGAAAGGCCCGTTCCCATACGTGGTCCCGCTGGGCAGATCGGACAGATATTCGTTGGCTGTATTGTAGTACTGCAGACACAGCGCCCGTCAGTGATGGCGAGAAACGAGTCGTTGATGAACGAACCCAGAACTCTTCGTCGCCATTGCCGGACGCATATAGCTCGGCGTAGATCTGGACTGCATTTTGTGGTACCGTCACGTTGAGCTAGCGAAGCACATTAGCAAAGTGCGCTCTACGACTTGACAGAACGGCATACAGAGAAGATGGGCGGGACAGACGCGTCGTCTCCCGTATTATTCGCGAGCGTCGTGACTGGGATAATGGTGTTCGCGCGCGGCGCAGGAGGATGTGCCACGGACGACGCATAGAATGTCGCATGAAGGGTCGCTAGAATTAGGGCCACCTGTCAATAACAGTCTTTCCGCGCGCAGGACGAAGAGACTCACATGCATACGCTCCGGTCAGTCCTGGTTCAACGATATTGTCCAACTCCAAAATGAATGTCCCGGGCTCCGAAAAGAGTGGGGTATAACGCGTTACGTCCTTCAAATACGTCCAAATGATGCCATCAGGCGTAGGTTCAGGCGTCGAGGTACGCCAGACTGGGAGCGGGTGTCAGACTTCTTCCGTAGACGTTATAGCACGATTCCGAGCTCACTCTCAACGTTCTGGAAGGTGAAAATACCTAGAAGTTGAGAAATCACGCGGCATTCGATGATCAGGGTTGTGCACGGAAACTCAAAAGGGATTAGGCCCACCCAAACGATCATACTGAGTCCCATTTGACGTGACAGTGAAGTTCAAGCTGATTGCGGCCCATGAACCGACTGGACCACAGTCCGTGGGAGGCCTGAGGAAAGACGCTGAGCACTGAGATTGTCCAACGTGATACCTCTCCACACGTACGTATACTGGACGATTTCCGGGCTTTATTCCGTGTTAGCTCGGCAATGACAGAGGCTACGGACACTCACTCTCCATAAGAAAATGCAAATGTGCGTCTTCATGCACCAATCCAATAATTCGCATCATGCGTGTGTTTTATGACTGGACACGCGACTCACTGGAGAATCTCTATGGTGCATTGTTGCGCGTCCTGGGGCACCGGGGGAGGCTGCGCGACCTGGAAGTCAACAAGCACGGCCGACTGCGACACAGATGCCAGGGAGAGTCCGAGGCCCAGTAGACTCAAAAGCCGCTGCAGCATGGCGGATACTCCGTAGGAAGCGAAGGAACTCCCGAGCGGAATTACCTGAGTAATTCCCCCCTCGCTTCCATTGAGCTTATATACAAGCGATAGCGGTGCATCTTGTCAGTGGGAAATAATCGCAGTCCATGTGGTTCTATCAGCCAAAGATAGTTGCGCAAGGACCTGAACGCGTTGGGGCGCGGTCGGTGCCTGGCTGTAGGAGAGCGACTACCACTGTTAGATGACCGATGGAAATGCAGAAGACACTCCATCAAAAGGATCCGGATGCAAGTAAGTACGCGATGAGACGAACAGAGGACCGGATAATTATAGACGCTCTCAATTATAATAGGAGAGCATCAACATTACAGCTGTGTATGAATTGGTCTTCATAGGGAAGGGAACCATGGCCATATGGTATCTAGCGGATAAATTATATACATGGTGAATTAACTTCAGAACGACTTCGAATGCATCTGTCCGGTTCTGTCGTAATTTGCATGGGTCCACACAGCCTATTAGCGGGCGCCCTAACACAGCACATTGATGAGTATCATTCATTTCTGCATAATCTGTCTGCTTGACAAACCTATGTGTGCACGGCTATACCTCTTGATTGAAGATGTCGTCGTCATTCAGCAGGCGAGATTCCCGTGATGCCTCTGGCTCCGGCCCTCGCCTGGGCTCACCGTAAAGCCCACCCTCAGGATCTTCCGGGAACTCCGTTGTCGAATCGCGTGAGTTAGTATCAGAGTCTACCGTCGCCGCTCGGTTCTTCTTTTTTGACTTCCTTCTCTTCGTCGTACCGTCCGCGTCCGTGATCGAGTACGCATCTTCCGTCCTTGCCCACCGATCTTTCTTGTCCTTCTTCTTCCGCCGACTCTTCTTTGGTCCATCGATAGGGGCGGCGTCTTCAAAATTAGCAGGGTAGCGCCATCGCGCCGAAGATTCCATGCTGGCAGAGGAATTGTTCGCCCCATAGTAACGTTCTTCATTCCGACTCCAGAACTCCCCACTGCCGTTAGGACGCTGTCGGGCGTCGCCGTCCTCCGATGCAAGGTCGACACTGGATCCGGCTTCTTGGCCCTCCTCGTAGGGCTGATCCCTGAGAGCTGACGTGGGCAGGCGGTCATTGTATCGAGTTGCCCATTGCGACCGCCGTTCCTTTCGCTTGATCTCGGATGTGTCTACGAGACCATATCGTTGAACCCACTTAGGAGTGCGTTGATGATTCTTGTTGTTGCGTATATTCTATGAGAGGATATGTTAAATGAAAGTGCGCAGTCTCGCCAGTGCGCCTGACCTGTATGTAGAAGTTGTGGACATGACCTAGAGACAACTTCAGCATGACAATGCATGCAGTGAGACAAGCACTCACCCGGAATATAGCCACATATCGTCAACGGTATATTGATAAAGAAGTCGAGCCCAATGCCAAATCTCGCAGCGACAGCTAAATACAAACCGATGATGAGTCGCCGTCCGGAAACGCCGGATACCGTGATGCGCACCGAGAGGCGGAAACAGCGTTCCCATGATGCACAAAAGAACTGTAAATCCATGGCGCTTTCTTGGTGTAAGGTCGACTTTGGTGAACGTCTGCGGCCTCGAGGTCATGGTCCTGGATACCGAGCGATCGCCGAAATAAGACCGACTGCGAGTGTCCGGGCAAAGCCAGAAGCGCCAGAGTAGCCACAGCACAGCTCGAGTTGTTGTCGCGACTTTGTCTCCGGGTGGCGGATCACAATTGCAATGTCAATCCATTCACGCTTTCCTTCATACAATCTGTCGTGTCGCTCTTTTTATTCGTACTAGATAGTGAAGACACTCCCGCGCATTCCAACTCACTCTTCGGCGAAAAATACCTAGCAGCTGTTGAAGTCAAAAGAGAGCGCCGGGCTCTATTTGTACGGCACGAGCGTTCGAAGTGAAGACATATGATTCCTCATGCGAGCACGACGATCGACTTCCTGCGACCCTCAGGCTTGTCATGTTGACGGAGACACGACAGATGTTATCCTGATTTAATTCATGGCTTGTTCTTTCCATCGCGACGACATCAATTCGCTGCACCGAGATGTGGCCCAGGTGCTCGGAAATGACGTGCAATCCGGCAGTATCCTGTCTTGGTCCAGCTGCCCTTTTACTATTCTGTATGTTCTTATCTGTACTGACGCCCATATATTTCCTTGATGTTCCGAAAGCATGACTGTATCGCGAGAAATCTCCGAAAAGCAGGGGTCTTCCGGGTTGTTCAGGCTGCGGATATATATCAGTGAGTTTCGTCGACCTGGACCTCAGGGAGTACCCTTGTCTTCGCCTTGCTCGTGTACACTCTCCCTTCTATTCCGTCTGAACAGTCCCTTCAGCATGCAAATACGCCTCAGAGGAATCCCTTATACCGCTACGAAGCATGATGTGAAGAGAGCGATTGCGGAGGTCCTCCATGGAGAAGACTTCTCCGACGGCCAAGATCCAGAAGCTCGCCAAATCAACTTCAAAGTTGTGCTTGATATGGACGACACCCGGGACGCGCGAAACAAGGGCACTGGCACCTTAACGCTACCGCAGTTACGATCCTTCAACCTCGACCATCGATTTTGGAGATGGCTCAGGGACAATCCTGGTCAAATTCGGGTCCAAGGGCGCTCTATCCGATTCTATCGTAGTGATAGTGTACCTCGTCGCACTGAGGTGGACTACCTGAGCAAATCGAGATACATTGCGCCCGAACACGAGGAAGCGCGCGAGAAGAAGATAGATGCGCTGAAGGAGTATATTCGCATTGATCAAGTCCAGTTTGGAGTGTTATTCTACCCTCCGGGACCTGGCGTTCAAGATCTCGCCTTCTCTATCGAGTGGGAATATTCCAGACAATGTCAACCTCAGCCATGGTTTATGGTCGATTATAATCAGAAAACGATACGCATTGAGGTATGAATCAAATCTTTCAAATCAGGTCACAATACTGACACTCTTAGCAAGCTTGGCGATCATGTTTACACTTGCGGAGACCCTGTCTCGTGCATCTTGATCAATTTTGCTGATATTGAGAAGATTGGGATAGGATACGATGGCGGAAACCCTTGTGAGTTTGAATAAATCTGTTGGGACAAGTTGACATAACGGCATGACAGTTGCATGTTTTGCGCTCACGGTGAGGCCGACATTTGAGAAACCCTACGATGCTAGTCAACTGGAATATTATGAGCATGATGAAGTCTTTCCTGATGATGTAGACATGATCTCTGAAGTTGATTATGAATATTCCGACACAACATATTATCCCAATTCACAAGAGGATGAATGTACAAACTCTTACCAGTCGGCATATGCTATCGACGGAAGAGATCATGAGGAAGATAGCGTGTCGGATGAGGACGACTTCGGTGATTCCAATCCTGGTGTGGCTCTCGACGAGTCCTTTCCAATAGTCGAATATCGGAGGCAACGCATCACAGAGCTAGATGCAGGACATGGTCGAGTGATTCCATTCACTTCCCATCTACGTTTGATTTTTCCGAGTGACCAGGAGTGGCGCCGTTTTACGCAGCAATGTCGAGTGGCAGGCCTACCAACATTTCAGGCAAAACTGGAGGCATTTAGGAAAGCCTTTTTCACCCCCCCAAATCTTCGCAAGACATATGTTTGGATGCGGCGCTTTCACAATAATTGGCCACTTGCTTTTCAACTGGCTGCGTTACTTCACAATGGACATCTCAATACGGAGGAACTCGACAGTCTCCGCCCAGACATCGAAGCCCTATCTCAAGCCTCTCCGCACGACGCAGGCGACATTCTGAAGTATTTTAGGATGGCCCTCTGTTCTCCCAATCGTAATATCACCAGAAATCGTAAACAATGCCTGGCGCGTGTCGTCGACGAACGCAGAACAAAGTTTGCACAACGGTCATCTGACCAAGGGGTTTTTTCATGTTTCCATGTCACGTTTACGCCGACTCGCATGATCTTAGAAGGGCCAACGAAGGTGCAATCCAACAGCGTAATCCGTGAATATTGGGAGTACAGAGACCATTTCATACGCGTCGATTTCCTTGATGAGAACCAGTCTCAACTTCGCTTCGACCGGGAGGTGGACGGGCCATCGTTCTTGCAAAGCCATGTGGGCTCCATTCTTAAAGGGGGTTTCAAAGTTGCTGGAAGAGAATTCCAACTACTTGGATACTCTAACTCATCCTTGGATAGTCATGTTTTCTGGTTTGTCCATCCCTTCGACTATCGCTCCCAACGACAAGGTGTAGCCACCGAGCCCATGACTGCAGAGCGGATTCGTGCCAGTCTGGGGGATTTTTCTGAGATCGTCCTTCCCGCCAAATATGCCGCTCGCATTGGACAGGCTTTCACCTCGACGTCTTGCTCTATTTCTCTCTCTCTCGATGAGTGGGAGGAAATAGACGAGATTCTCGAGGAGCGAGAGGATCCCAAATCCCATACAGATGGGGTGGGCAGGATCTCTGAAGAATTGGCAGATGAGATCTGGAATACCTATTGCACTAAATATCCAGACCGCGGGATATATGGAGTGAAACCTTCTGCTGTGAGTGTTGAACTGAACTGGTGAACAGGTCGAGGGTTGGCAGCTAACAGAGTCGTTAGTATCAAATACGCTTCCTTGGTTAGGCTCTCTCTCAAACCACTGTTACCTGCTTTCTTGACTCTTGACTTTACTCAGGGTATAAGGGGATGGTCGCTGTTGACAGACAACTTCAAGGAAGGAAGATGTGTTTACGACCTGAAATGAGAAAGTTTAAGCCGTTGAGATGTGCAAGCTGTCAGGAGAAGGTCTATTGCTTTCACTTGAACGGTCCTCCGCAAGTTCATATCGCCGACGTTTTCGATGGTCCAAAGCAGGCATACCTGACACGGTACGCAACGTAGTTGGTTTTAAATTGTCTACAATGATCTCATATTATCCCTAGTGATTTGGTGACAATCTTGGAAGATCGTGATGTCCGCCCGGCAGTCTTTAGGCATTTGCAAGAGAAAGCGAAGACGAATATATATCTGTCTAGGGACTCATCGACACAATTCATCGAGGTCTTGAGAACTCACCACATGGCATTTCTGTTCCGATTGCCTCTTCTTCTACAGCAGCTATCAGACTTGGGCATCGATTATGGAAATCAATTCAAACGCGCTCCGGCCTCCAACGATGAATTCATTTGCCGCGTACGAGAGTACGCCATACAGCAAGTGTTGCGAGATATGAAAAACAGAGCTCGCATACCGGTTCCGAACTCGCACCTATTGGTCGGCGTTGCCGATGAAGGTCCTGCATATGTCAAAAGTGGTTGTAACAACGTATATCACCTGAAGGAAAACCAAATCTACGGTTCGTCAGTCCTCTTTGGGAGGTCAATTATAAATGACAATGGAGAGGTCCTGTAGCCTGTGTGCAAAGTGCCCCCGATTCCGAACCTCAATGGCTCAAAGGCCTCTGTTTCATTACCAGAAGTCCTACGGTACATCCGGGGGATGGTACGTGATGACATACTGGATACGGTTGGTCGGAAAGGTTATGTATTTCTCACAGTGCAGCGAGTGACTGCTATCGGAAAACCTAAGGTCCCGGATGGTCAGATTTGTCTGTTTGAACATATGAAAAACGTCGTGGTACTTCCAACAGTCGGTCAGTGATCTTAAAGAGTTTATGGCGAGTTAGATGTCTAATTTTGAAGGATATTGTAGGCGCAAGGTCTCTTGCCTCCTGCTTGGGTGGAGGCGATCTTGATGGGTATGCTGCATTGTATTGAACGAATCAATTGACTCATTCTCGCCCAGCGACTTGTATTATGTCTTTCAGTACAGTCAGCTACTTCCAACCTTGGGTATCGATCCAGCAGCATATCCAGACAAGAAGCCTCCTGGCCGGCCCTTCGACTTCAATGATGTTTGCGATTTTATCGTAGAATATATGCATTCTGATGTATTGGTAGGTTATGTCAAATTCCATGTGTCCAGAGACCTAAAAAATGATAACAGGGTATCATCTCTGTCAGACGATTGATCATTGCGGGTACGTTTCTTTTTCCAAGCACGGCTCATACGTTCTGACCCGGCAAACGTTTTTCAAGATCAATCTAAGGTTGGTTTGGCGCCTTATGCGTGCGTCCCCTGCTGAAACTGAGCTGGCCCTAGTACGGCTGTCATGACCCTCGCTGCTTCAGGCTCGCTGAGCTATGCAGCGACGCGGTCGACTATCCGAAGAGCGGGCGAGCGGTTGACATGAAGAAGGCGCCTGGCAAACTGATGCCTTACAATCCCGACTGGTATGCCGATGAAGACAGCCTCAACGACCCATTGGCAGATTCCTATCGATCGGATCGGACGCTGGGAATTTTGTACCGAGGTATCAAACTGGACAAGCTCGATGCCTCTTTTCGCGTACCCGCCGCATCCCCGCCGATCTCCGCCAGTCCCCAGCCCCTCAAGGATACGATATCGACCAAGCTAACACCCCTCGTTGAAGCGCAGCTGGGGTCCCATCAACTCACCGACGTTAACTATCAAGAAATCGTACCCTTGCTCAGAGTTTATCTCGCCGAGCTACGATGCATCTGCTTCACATACTCCATGTCGCCGAAGCCCGGCTCGTTCATTCCGGAGGAAGAGATAGTACTGGGCGTCATCCTGTCGGCGACCTCCGAGCGTCGCATCAAGAAAGACAGGACATATCGCATGCGCGAAGACGTGGGCGAGCTTGTGCACCAAGTACGCCGGAAGCTTCTTCCCAGCGATGACCTGACGCCGTCCGACGAGACTCTCCGTGAGAGCCTCCTGATTGCGTGGACGGCGTGGGGCCTGAGTATGCAGAACACAGATCTTTACGGAGCTAATAGTTTCGGGCTGATAGCCCTCGGGGTCGTCTTCGATGTCCTCCACAAGCTAGGTGCTTTTCCCAAGGGAGATAGCGTGCAGCAGGTCTAGTTCTCGCAATGTCACCCATGATACCATTTTCATACACCACCTCATGGTCTGCTACTGTCTCGTTCATGTGTTACAGTGACGCGGTGCTTGAGGTATGGACATTATTGTACACAGGCAGGCTCCGACCACATGGATATTACACAATTGTTTCTGTTGTACATTGTATGCAATGCGGGCTTCGACAGCCCGAGGATTACGTCTCTCCCTGTGTCTCCTGGTAGAACTTCATGACGTCCTGTACATCATCCTTGCTGCCTAGGAATACCGGGCAACGCTGGTGAATGCTTGTAGGCACAATGTCGAGGATACGCTTCGTGCCTGTCGTCGCAAGTCCACCGGCCTTTGGAACGAATGCTGTGAGCAAACGATGGCATCTGTCACCGAAGAGTACGTACCTGCTCGATGAGGAATGCCATAGGGAATGCCTCGTATAGCATGCGCAGCTTGCCGCTCTTCGATTTCTTGTCGTCGGGGTAGCCGAAGATGCCCCCGTAGAGTAGGGTGCGATGGACGTCGGCCACCATGGAACCGATGTACCGCGAGCTGTATGGCGACTTGCCCGAAGGCGGGAACTTGATGCTGTTCAAATAGTTCACGACCGGGGGGTGGAAGTACATCGCGTTGCCCTCGTTAAAAGAGTAGATCTTGCCTCGCGGAGGGATCTTGATCTGCATCAATTCGGTCAGTCTGATCGAGGAGGCCCGAGGTCATCGGAACGTACGTCAGGGTGAGTTAGAATGAATTCGCCGAGAGCTGCGTCGAGTGTGTAGCCGTTGACACCGTGCCCGGTAGTCAGGACAAGGTTCGCTGACGACCCGTACCTACAATATGAGCGAAATTCAGCATTCGTGTACACCTGTGAAGAGAGATTCTCGGGATAACTGACATGGTGTAGCCGGCCGCAACCATCTCACTACCCGGTCTGAGAACGTCCTGAATAGTCCCTGTCGACCCCGGTTTCTGTTGACACAGATCAAGTCACTGCCATCTCTTCCGAGATACGTAAGTACGTACGATACGGTATATGCCGAAGATGGTACCGATGTTAACACCTGCGTCGATGTTGCTGCTTCCGTCGAGTGGATCGAATACAACACAGTAGTTTCCCTTGTACCTATCCTCGATGATGACAGCTTCCTCGTTTTCTTCTGACACAAGTACTGCGGTCTTGCCAGACGCACGGAGAGAATTAATCATGATGTCGTTGGAGAGGACGTCCAACTTCTTCTGTTCTTCACCCTGCACATTCGTCTCGCCTGCCAGGCCGATTCTGATTCATGTCGGGCACGTTAGTAGCTGCGAGGACGGCCATGTGATAAACTCACAGGTTGATGAGGCGCGCTTTCCGCACATTGGTCGCGATGAACTTGGATGTAGTCTGGATGGCGGTAAGAAGAAGGGTGAGGTCACCCGTTGCTGCTGGGCCGAAACTGAACTGATCGTTCAAGACATGGCTTTACGGAACTGGTCAATCGCGAGTCATTTGCGCGTGCTATGAACTAAGCTTACCGTGTAAGGGTTATAATGTCAGTGCTTGGGGGCTCCTCTCCAGACATGGTTGCTTGCAGATGGGAGTATTGGTGTAGGATGTGATAGGACTCGCGAGCTCGCGAGGGCAATATATAGCGCGGAACTAGACTGAGCTTGACCGGACCTTTTCGGGCGATGAGCTCAGCGGGGAGGACGTCGTTTCCTTTTCCGGACAACGTGGCGGCGTCGATCATAATCACCATCAGCGGTCCGCAGCGGCCCGCCCCACCCTCTCTGCCCGACGTTCACCGCAATCCGTTTCAAACGTCCATGTCGTCCATGTTTTCTCGCCGTGCTCAGCTTTGAATCTCATGACAAACACGACTGCTCAACGGATGACCAGCTTCTTGGGAAAATGAGACGGAATAACGGGTGGGCACGGGCGATTTGTCAGAAATCATACCCCTTTTCGAGTCGACCAGTCACACGAGAGACCGTGTAGTCATCTTCTGCAGTAGTTTGCACATTTGGAATTCAAACGCTCATTGGCATTCATAAGGATATCTTGTAGATGACGATGGACCTGTGATATGAGTTGTCACTCATCTGTGGAGACCGCGATTTATTCAGCTCGTCCCATGTTCCGAGGCGATGACCCGCTCATGGCCAGGCTGGGGTTGCGCGCAGCTGTCGGTCCGGAATCGCAACCATACAGCCATCCTTAGTACTCGTCGTTAGCAAGCCGTTGAGGTCTTTTGAATTCCATGACTGACCGTAGGAGTGCAATCACCAAGGGTTCCTGGAGAGCATCCAGAGCGAAGATATAGTGGTGATTGCGCGATGCAGGGGTCGCCCAAGGTATTTAAGTCAAGAGATTACGTACCGTCCGCATACGCTGGTCAAAGCACGTTCCTGACCTTAGACCCCATATGAGTTATTTATTCAGGCGTCGAGTCCACCTTGACCAAGATCTGCCGCCGTATGTATTATTTTACATTAGAGCAGGTGCGCATATCACACTAGTGTCAGTTGGATATCGCATTTCCCTAGGTCAAAATCATATGCAAATACTGACAACCCTCGACCGCTGCATATCTCATACCGTCGAGTTCGAGCTTTGTGCACTGCAGAGGTGCGTCTCACAGCATCTTCCCGAGCAGTACTCCTCAGCATTGATTTGGATGAATAAAGAGCCAGGAAGACACAGCACAAGACTATTGTCCCATCGCACAAGGTTCATTGCTCTGCGTTGGGATCAATCAAGGCCTAGTTAAGGTGCACTTGAATGCGCCAGATGGCGCATCTGCCGTAATGGACTTGCTTACAAGTGGCTAATATACCGGATTGACAGGTTGTCCATTGGTACTGCGACATGCATAGCCTTCCGCGGTAGCACCGCAAGGCACATCACTTGGCTCTGATGCGACTTTTTGGTGAAGCAGGACGCGTGAAGTGGCGCAACTAACTAGTTTAGCGTAGCACGCAGTCGCGCCTTCACGCAGGTGGGTTCCATTTTGGTGATGTGCTGTGCGATCATTACCATGTAACGTCGTGGTCGAGATTGCATGATTGGAACAGGAGCCACCTGTCCTCCAATTAGAGCTATCTGTGAGTCTATTGAACTGTCCAGGGCTTCATTTGTATGCCGACAAGTTTTATTACCCCCATTCATGTCTCCGCCTCGACCTAGCGGCTTGTTTCTCTCTCACCTTCCTACTCGGGTATCTCTGCACGGTGGAGTCTACATGTTGCACTCTCTGTTGCACAACACAACACAGCCTAGCTTCCAAGCCATCCGATGTCCTCAACAGCACGAATAAACCCTCTGGACACATTGCCACCACTGTGCGTGCATGCACAAACCATTCCCACCTCGTTGTCGCATCGGGACCCGCTCTGGCCGCCTATCATTTCATGCATATGGCGCACCCACTGGTTATGGCAGTCTCCACTTCAAGTTCAGTTCATTGCTATGTCGGATTCGATCTTATGCACAGTCTCATATCTCGTTTATAGCTTTTTTGCACTGTTGGCTGAAGCACGCTTTCTGACACCTTATGATCTGCCTGTCATCATCCCTGATGTGAAATTGCGCCCAATCAGACGGGGATAGGGGGTGCCCGTGAATAGTTGACTGCGGTCCGGGGCTCGGTATGACATCAGTGATAGAGGAGTTTGTTGCCCGATCATTCGCGTCGGCTGTTGCACAGCTTGGAACAAGGCTGCAACAATCACATTGATTACGTTCGCAGGGAGAGACTACGCATCGTATGATCGTACTGTACAATGTAATGACAGACTTGCAAACCAATACAGATCTTCTAACAACCGAGTATAATCCTAAAGTAGATCATGCATAAGGTATGAAGAAAGGACCGTGAAGCGGGCTTCAAGTAGCACCTAGGAAATGATATGGTAAATACACACCGAGCGCAAACATGCGTCAACGACCCCGTCCAAAGTCCATGTATCCTGTCCGTTCCATGTCCAAAATCTAGTTAAATATGACACCGAGCAAAGGCGAAACTTTCTGCAGCCATCACGGTCCAAAAATCTCACCGACGTAGCCCGGATTCAGACATCCACATTGGCTTTCTCTGCCGTTATAAATTCACTGGCAGGACCCTTGGTCCATGTGTTCCCGGGGCCCAACAAGCGGCCAGGGTGGAAGATGTTCATGACCCACATCGCGAACGTGATCATGAGCGCGTCCATGATGACTGGCGTGTAATCACAAGCATAAGCCCACGCCTATACATGGATTCCAGCGCAGGACACTCACCAAAGTAGCGCTGCGTGTGGATGATGTAGCCTTCAAAGCCGTTGGCGAGTTCCTGGGCAAAGGTGGTCAGCGGTGCGAGTCGCCTGCTGTTTACGCAAACTCACAATCGTACGGTACCACGACCTAAAGAGGAGACAAATTCCCGTCAGCAACCGTGCGCGTAAGCACGGGCAACATCGATGACATACCGGATGTAGATGCATATACTACTGAACGCCAGCGCCGCAAGCATCTGCTTCATATTCCGGTCCAGAGTGTAGCCTGTCTCGACGACGGGGCGGCCGCGTATCGGCCTGTCGTACAAGTAGCGGAGGATGAATTCCGAGGCCAGGATCATGTAGAACGTGATCGACACTGAAGCGCAACATTTACACGTCAATGAACACTTCCAAAGTACCTCATTCTGCGAACAAGCATACCCAATTGGAAAACAATACCCGCCAACATTATATCACCACCCTGTGCGACGATGGTTGAGCCTAACAGTACTGAAGCTGGAAGAGAACGGAGACATCTCACCGTTTTCCCACTCTTGCCTTGATTTACTGCTGCGGAGGCACTGGCACCGCCGAGCGCTTGGATAACGAGCGCGACGACGTCCTGGAGAATACATGAGGAAAAATCATGTTTGGGAGCCGGGTAAAAACTTACGCAGCTACAAAAAATGGCGGTGTCTAGGGAAACGCATGTCAGTCGTCACATCGATTTCGCCGCAGCCGTGCGATCACACTTACACCACTTGGCGCTGAGCCTGCTGTATTGGCCGCCTATCCGTCGGATACACTGTCCCAGCATGACGAAGCTCGCGGCGACTAGGGGTGTAGGAGCCAGAATTGTGCAGACAAGTCTATACAGCGGTTAGACTTGTTGTACACCACGAACTGCAAGACTCACTGAATGACATAGGGATTGTTGAGCAGGACATTGTAACTCGACCACAGCCTCCCGCTCCAGCCAATAAGCTCTAGAATCCCGGCGACACAAACTGTGGGTACCAGCCACCATAATCGGTATCGAATCAGCTGGCCAACATGAAGTACTGATAAAACGGCAAATATTTAGCAGCCACACTGCGTCAAGGACTATCGACAGTACTGACTGGATGACAATCCAAAAAGTACGATGAACACGACACCGAGCCAGACGTCGGGATAGTACCCATATGGCGAAGTGAAGGAGTATTTGTTGTTCCCAGTGTGGGCAGCGGCATCAACTACAGGGATGAAGATATGTGAAGCTCGAGGGCAGAAACAAATGAGAAGTACCTTCTGGATGCATCTTGAGCCGGGTGAGACAAGTATGGGGTGGTAGAGAGCAGAGTCGGGGAACGAGCGTACTGGCACACTGCGGACCATGTTTATAACAACGAGTAGCTGCGCTATCGTGACTCACGGCGATGATTGTGCGGGCAGCGAACAGCTCCGCGGCTGCAGACGAGCAGGCACCATCCGGCAATCTGTCAATGTCACATCTCAGATCCCCGGATTCCGTTCTCTTCGCAAGATCATTGCGCAACGCTTCGGCTTCGACGCCGCGTCAGCTTGACCCTTCCGGGACTGAGAAATCATCATACACTCCAATAAATTCACAGTAAAAATGCATACAGACATCACCGATACTTGTTTTGACTACATTCTGTCTGCTATCATAAGCGTAAATGGCAAGAAAAAGGGACAAAATCATCGGGCCCAACCGGGAATTGAACCCGGGGCCTCGCCCAATTCATGGTCATGTGACCACAGGAAGTTAAATCCCGAAGGGCGAATCATACTACTAGACCATTGGGCCGATGGTAACTGCTCAGTTCTTAACCTCATGTAGCAAATTGTCTCTCCGTACGATCTGGGCATCTCCTCAGCTTCTCTTAGTGCTAGCCATGTACATGAATATTGCAATACCGGCGTACCTCATTAAGGACTAACACAGATAAGGGTGGGCGCAAGGCATAAACATACCGGACTGATACTTCAATTTCAACCGTCGTTCACACGAGCTACACACCAGGTTCACACCGTCGCAATCATCTTTTCCGTTTACCAGTTACAGCAGCGGCTATCTGCTGTCCTTTCCGTACTCGAAGCGGAATTGAGAACTGCTCCTCATCCTCCCCGCACCCCAACCCATACAAGACGCGCGAGTCCAGGATCCCTGCTCGCTCGTCGCCAGACTGCGCTCCATCCTCGTCGCGAGCACCGCTGGTATTCGGCCCGACTGTCTCTATTTCTTCTTCGAAGTCAGATTCCTCGTCATCTTCCTCGTCGTCTTCTTCGTATATACGCGCTTGAGCTTGTGCTAGAGCAGCAGCGAGCTCTTCACTAATTGTTGCGGCCACGTGAGGATCGAACTCTCTCCCAGGTGCCCGAGCGTGCAGCGTGTCCGAGACTGTACCTTCGGCGGTCGCGTTACCTTGCGTGAAGAGTGCCGAGATCGTCCGCATAGAAGCCTGGAGTTCCTGGTCCTCATCGCCGCTGTCCAGTTTTATTCGTTTCGCCTTGAAGTTGTATTTTCTATGCAGAAAGTCAGCATTCGGTTCCAACTAGGGTGCTTCGGAAGACAGAGGAAAATAGACTAGCTTGTTCCTGATACCGTTGGGACATGCCAACATGTCCCAACCTCAGGAACAGTCTGACGAACTGCGGTCTACGTGATACAAATGAACACACATGTTTGGATCCGGCTCCCATGATGGATCGTGGGTCCTCATGTGCGCAGTCAAAGTCGTGCGCCGCGTAAATGTCTTTTCGCACACAGGGTCTTCACACTTGTATGGCCGCTTGCCTGTATGTGTCCGCCGATGTCTGGCCAGACTGCTAGAGTCGCCGAATGTCCGACCGCAGCCCGGGTATTCGCATATATGTGGCTTTTCCCCGGTATGTACTCGTAAGTGGACGTGGAGTGCAGAGCGCTTTATGAGGGTATGCACGGTCGATTAATTTCAAACGCCAAGCACACATGGACATGAACAGATCATACCTGGATGAAGGTCTTGCCACAGCCAGCTTCTGGGCATATGAAAGGACGCTCGCCTGTGTGTATGCGCATATGCCGCTGCAGATCACTCGGGCGGGTGAATGTCTTCGAGCACTGGTCGCATGCGTGGACCTGAGCGACTTTCTCTCGTTGTTTGGATTTCTTCTCTTTGCTCTTCTTCCCTTTCTTGCCTTCCGCTTCACTCGTCGTACCGGGTCCAGAAGACGTTGATGCGACAGGTTGCTCAAAGTCCTGTTCCAAGCCGTCGTACGCCCCAGACGCCTCAGACTGGGCGCGGTCTGGACTTGCAGGCGGCGAAAAGTGCTCATAGCACAAGCCGGGAGGCATGCTGTCCACAGGAGGTGATAGTACAGCCTCCTGCCGGTGTTCATGGTCGAGCTCGTCCTCGTCGTGATCGAAATGCGTAAAATGGTTCAGAATGTCGCTGATGTCGGTGTATTCTTCCGGAATGGGCGACGAACCGCCTGTGGTAGCAGACTCTGATGGAACAGGCGGTGAAGAGTCCCTCGCCGCCGAATCGGCGCCCCCGTCGTCTCTGTCGCTCTCTACGTCCTCGTCATACAGGAACTCCGACCCGTCCGTGCCACTCGCCGACCCGGATCTGCTCCCAAGCATGGTATATTCGCTTGCAGTCAGTGAGTGGAACGCGGGAGCGCTCCGCGTCTTGGTCTTCTCGTGCTCTTCCTCCTCCCGCCGCCGAGCGAGTTCGGGGTGCTTCGTCGCGAGCGCTTCTGCCGCGCGCTCCTTTTCCGCCGCCTGTGCGTGGGCTGCCTGCAACACTGCAGCTAGCCCGGTCAGGTTCAGCCCCAGCATACCGAGCGCTTCAGCACTGTGTGTGTCGGGAACCATACCGAGGCGATCTGAATGCCCACCGAGCCCATGCTGCTCTGCCTCCAACTGACGCTGATGCACGGCACTGAGAAGCGCAGCAGACGTCGCAGACGCGTTCTGGCTCAGCAGACCCGCAATTTCGCGCTCTAGTTGGTCCACAGAGAACGAGGGTACAGTGAGACCAGAAAGAGGGAGATGTGTGTGAGATTGAGGGCTCGAAGCGACGTCATGGAGGGCGTCAGGTTCAGCGTCCAGAGAGAGGGGTCCAGGTGAGAAGTGGTCGGACGAGTGAGGAGACATGTCATCAAAGGCAATTCCTGGAACCTGGTGAATATCGTCTTCCCTAAGGGTGTCGTCTTCAAGGACATCAGAGAGGTCGAGCGCAGGCTCGTGGTCCTCGTGGTTCATTGTGTGGCAACTGCCAACGAGTAATGTGGGCCGTATACAGAGCTCGTGAGCTAGGTCTCGGGACAGCTACGTCAATGGTATCATCTACTGAAAAAGCTATGGAAAGTCACACAAAAGTAGGCATTGAGGTGTCAGATGAGCGTAGTTAGACAATAACCCACCGGTAGCTTATTTTGACACGCCTCCTGGTCTGTCCGAGCGCGCAAGATTCTCAACGTTTACTGGGAGTGTATTGGGTCGAAATATAGGATTCAGGCGTTTGAGGGAATAAGAGTGTGCGGTTCAGTCCACGGAGCTAGTATGAAGCTAAGTAGCACGCAGCTGAATGTGGGTGTGGACGCGAGACACGTGCTACGAAATTGCCACCGACGCGACCGACCAATGACCGAGTCGATGCCATCATTTGTACCCGCAGTTTGCCTGCAGTGGCCAGACAATACAGACTCGAGAGTAATCTAAACGGTACGGCTCATACAGAAGCTACTGTTTCGAGGGAGTCAAACTATATCGTATCCGCAATCACTCGGCGGCTTTCTTTCAAAATCAGACAGATTCCAGTGACGGACACATACATCACAGTACACTAGTACTAACCAAAAATACGATACTGCTCTCAGGACTTCAACAGGAGGGTTGAATATCGCAGCTCGTATATCATTGACGGTCCTCTGATCAGCGTGCATTATGCTGCATGGTGATTGTATATAAACATACGAGGATCGATCACAAGAAGTCTTATAAGACGAGCACCTAGAACAACTACATACCAGCCACGTCTAGTCGACGCTAAGACAGATGAAAGTGCAATCGTAGAAAACGACACATCTCCCTCTATAAGGCAGCACTAAATATCAGATAAATCAAGCTTTGATGTGGAAATACAAGGCCGATGCGTGTGTATCTTCAGTGGTAGTGTTCAGTGCAGTCACCACATCAGTGCCCCGGAAGCCTGGGTATCCATAGATAGAAAAATCTATCCACGCCTCTGACCGAGTGGCCGAAACGCCATGAAGACCGTAGCCGCGATTCTTTGAAAACCGACCGGATCGCCAGCAGAAACCAACGGGCTGACAGACAACGCCTACACTGCTAGCTCGGTTTGCTTGGAGTAGGAAACGGTAAGGCGTTGATCACATGCCTAAAAGCTTCAGTAAGATATGGCAGGGTAGAGGAGAGCAGGAATCGGTAAAAGCTGCCATGAAAGCAATTTTACAGCGTTGATCACAACAGACAGCACTACTGTTGCCGCTCTGATTAACGCCGAAAGGGTGGTTATTTAATATGAAGTCTATCCAAAGGAATCTCACCGGCGGATTTCCTTCTCGAATAAACTCCTGGTGCTGCCATCCTGACAGTCTTCACTAAGCAAATAATTCGAACACATTCTCCAACCAAAAGGCCGTAATGATCGGCTAGTTTTGCACCTATCCGAGAAGTGTGCGCCTACTGGCAGGTATCCGCCATCACATGGGTAGATGATGAGCGACAACTTCACCAATTGTGAGGAAAGGGAAACGTGTTGAAGAGGAGCATTCGGAAATATGCTGGCGTACCTGGTCCTCAACAACTTCTAGCCGCCCCTCGATCCAATTGAAAGAATTCCGCTGCAGACGTAGAGTAGTGTGGCGCGATGATCAACGGAGACGTGTTGCGGTCCTTATGAAGCTCTCTAGCGGAAAAACGCCTATCTGTAGACCGGTTTGGCGCATTGCCGTTTATTGATATGTTGGAAGGAGAGCGTTGAGTACGAGAACTTGGGGTGCAGGAAGGCGGACTCCTAGGCCGTTCCCATGTGATCAGAGAGGTTAACTCGGAATGGAGGCGAGTTTGCAGAAATGAAAAAAATAGCGGCTAGAACGTCTTCGATGCAGCAGGAAAAGACAAGAATATTGTCGAGTGAGTTGAGAGATATGTTGGAGACTTGTTTAACTTCTGCGCTGTTCGTGGGGGCTGGGGAGGGCAATGCCGGTGGCTTCGCGGAGTTGTGCAAATGGCCATACACATCAGGCTGCAGCCAAGCTGCAGCCCACTTGCGATCTGCCACAATCGCAATATTGCTGCGTAATTGCTGCACTGGTAGCGCGACGTCTTCGCTGCTTTCTATTGCCTTCGAACAGAAATACTTTGACGATATCTTCCGCCTTCACTCACCGGCTGTACTGGCAAGTATTTGGAACAACGGCTGGCACTCCTTCGCAGGGTCACTACGGCTTCAAGATTGCTGGAATCCGAGCTTTGCTCAACCCTCTGTCTTTAAGCCTAGCTGCCTTTCGTCGCTGAATCTGGCTCATTCTGGCGACGTTGATGGCAATTTCGACATGCACACTTATCGTGGCTTTCCTGCTCTTCTGCATCGTAATTCTCTGGCGGCTCTTCAGCATGTCCATGATAATTTGGCGGACACAGCGATTATTTGACATTTGGACACTTGCGCCCTTCTATTTCATTCGACAGGACGTACGTTCTTTGTCATGGAGAGGGGGGAATAAGGTGCGCTGTTACTTCGACTCTCATTCTTCTATCGATGTCTCTTGTGAGCCGGGCTGCCCCCTGCTTTTTTCCCTTTGAGGATTTAAACTTGAATTCGTCGAAAACAAATTTTTCTTGTATCGGGCCTTTTGCGATATAATGGGCACTTCAGGAGTTTCATCATCAGACTCTTGACCGTCCGCTTTTCGTCTTCTGTTTTCACACTGCACACGAATTCAGAAGTTTCGGGGACGTTCAGTTCAAAGTTGATACGGACTTGCCTGTTGTCACGCGCGCTCACGTCGGGTGCGTGACGTGACATATACGTGACCCGACGTCACACAAATGGCGGCACCATGGCAGTGCAAAACGACGAGGGCCAGGCAGAGAGGTCCTGGTCAATATGGGTCGAGAGCCAGTTGACCGCATTATTGCCTGTTCGTGTACGAAGTTTTCAGTGCTACCGTACAGAATGTCACAAGTAATACTTATAGATCATCGCATGAATCAATATGCCTGGTTTTGAGACCTTCAGAGGTTGACAGTTCGTTTCATTGTCTACTTTGCGCTGTGATGCTTCGCATTGTGATGTTGCTCGCTGGTATATTGAGAGTTAACTTCTGTTGTATCTGTTCAACAAAACAGAATAGGCGGGAGAGGGCTACCGGATGCTTTGGGTGCGGGAACATCCTACCTACGAGTATCCCTCGTTATCAATGTCTTGACATCCTCCTCGGTTCTAATGTGTCGGCATATTAGAGCTCGCCGTGCATGAACGGCACATGCTTTGCTTGCCGGAGTGCCCAGTGCGGGGAAACGATCGCGGAGGCAAATGTTTGTCGATGTCTTGAAGGCGCGCGGCATCAGTATCTGGGCTCTTGCGATGGGCTCCTCTGAGTGGCTCCAATAGGAAACGGAACAGACTGATGCGACGCGACCCTGGCTAGAAGCGGGCTTCTACCATATCTTTCCTTTAAAATGGCGAGTTCTTGCGATTCCCTCCCTTTAACACTCCCCTCCTCCCCTCGCTGTCCTCCCAGTCTTTCGTTCGTTCGCTTAAGCGCTATTTGTACCGTTAGCTAGCGCTACTTGGAAAGATTATACTCTCCTTAACGCATGCGTGCTCTCGAACCGGCCTACCCTTCTTTCACACTCGTTCTTTCGAACGCCATGAACGCCACGTATCGTCTTCCTCCCTATCGTGAGGCTCATCTTCGACGATACCACCCTTATCCGCGAGTTCCTCGTCGCCAATATCCGGATTATCTTATGGTTGGTTTTCATCAGTCGGGTCCACCGGTTTTGCACCATCTCGAAGACTGATAGCATTGGGGTTCTGTTCGGGTGTAGGACACTGTCGATTATCGTTACAGAAATGAATCTCCTAGTTGGCGTGGCGATTTGTTGGAAATTCCCGTTTCGCTCGTGAGTCTTTCAAAACATTGATATGAACTTGCTACTTATTTGCTTGATATGTCGCACATTAGCCTTCCATCTATGAAGAAGAGATTGAAGCGGACACAGTGCACCTCGACGAAGCATTGCACGGTGTTAAGAAGGTTAAGGGGCTGCGTCGGCTGTCGGGCCTTATTATTGTAGGTCTTCTGTTACCGGGACACATGTAGCGGACAACTATCACTCATATTGTGCCTTTTAGGATCTTGCGTTTGCTGTTCGTCGCCGGTGCCAAGGTCTTCGTGCACCGAAAGAATTTCCGCCTTCTATGAAGACCGATTTGCTCGATTGAGCTCACGCTTTGTCGTTGACATTCAAAAGCTGCTTCATGAGACCATTATGGATCGTCTGCAGCACACAGCTAGTAAGGAGTATATCATCACTGATGACGGGTCGGAAACCTTGTATATAATCTTGTCTTGCATGCTTTCGTTCTTGCTTTAAGATCTTGACTAATCTTGGTGCTTGGTGTTGCCATGCTTGTATCTTAGTGGTCTTGTCACAATATAGAACAGAAATCGAGGATATTTGAATCCGATTCTTTTTTAATATTCATCGAACTTGTGATCAATTCGAATCGCGAAACTTTGCATGATATTCAAGTTTGAAAATATTGGCTTCCTTGGGTTGTTCAGACAGTCTTGATTGTCGTCAACTTGAGAACGGTCTCTCGCATGTCAATCATCAATATCGCAATGCCCACAAAAGGCCTTCAGTATATGTATATAATTGCGTACCAAGCCCCACGGCTCTCTACAAACATAAAGCAACCAAAAATCGGTCTGCTGACGCTTCTTGGGAGTGGATTGACGCGAATGCCCACAGTCCCAGGCGAGTCTGTATCATCATTTGATTTGCTAGCATCGTCTGAAGAGGCGTATAAGTTTTTTGGTGGAAAGGCGACCCTAATTATACGCCAACAAACACGCTCCATACTGGGAGGAACAAGACCCAAAGGATCGTGGTCTCATGGCTCCCGTTGGTGGTGATAATGGCATGTGCATTGTGCATACCGACTCGGACTGGACTGAAGAGGACGGAAGTATACCAGTTCTATGAGTTAGAAGCCGGGATCGTGGAAGCCATAGTACGTTACCGACATTGTACGTTCGCGTGGTCCTCGTGTCATTTCGGCAAGCATGTTCTGCAAGATGCATGGGCTTTTTCGGGGGCCGAGAGCTCGTGCGGGTCAAGACATAGCGGTCCATTCCCCCCGAGAGTAGTAGATATGCACAACCGGTGGTTGCGTGGTATCGACCCAGCGATAATATATCGGAAGTATGCTCGATATGTGACGTTTGCGGGTTATACGTGGCGCGGCGCCTCGGTTTGTAATGAGGCGGTCAGAAACACAATGTCGGACCAGTCCAATTGAGACAATGACAGGACGACATTTCTAGTCTTTCAGAGAGTGAACGTCCACGAGAATAGCGCAGGAAAGGCGGAATGTGAATGATGGTGGTAGGGGAACAGGCAGCAGTTACGCGTCCCGACGATCACAGCCCTCCGCGCCAGATCACGTGTAGCAAAACTCCTGCATCCCTTATACTAAGCCTTAGACTGTACAAAACATGACTGATTGCGATGAAATGCTATGGAAATAGTGCGCTTGATGAGTCCAAAATAACCATGATTGCAAAAAGCAAATTCCGAGTCTAATCTTCCCAAACATCAACAACCTCCGCCTGATGCGTCATGACCGCTGCGTCTTTGCGAACAGGATTGACGCGCGGGTTCACATACTGGGTGCGGGTAGTCATTCAGCAACCGTGGCGCTACCAGCATGCAGGAACATACCTTCTCGTCGTACTCATGCAGCACTTCTGCGGCGATGATTGTCCTGTCTTTCAGCAAAGCTTCGTAGGCGCGAATCAGCGCTCTTAGTTGCACGCCAACCCCAGCCATGATACAGCACATAAGCATCCAGTTAGCGCTGTTTAGAGCCGTCCACAGTAGAGCATGAATCGGAGAGTAGATCGTGAACAACATGCTCTCGAAGTCGCCTGGCGTCCACACTTCCAGCTGCTGGATCCGTTCCGTGTCGTCGCCTCTCCTCACGCCGGTCTCTCTCCCCTTCGGCGGGCTGAGATTGAGTAGGAAGCGTACAGAGACCGTGAATGCGCGCCAAAAATGCCAGAACAGAGAACGCAGCAGAGGCCCTACACGACTTGGGCGCGGACGCTGGTCATCTGCTGGAGGGTGTACGGTGCGAGGACGCGAAACGAAAGCAGCATGTGGAGAGGACACTGGATCTGCCGCGAGCGTCAACTGGTAAAGTCTTGTGCGAGTAAAGAGGTACAAGGTGTTCAGTATCGCGAGACTAAATAGCATCGCAGTGGTAGGGACGGTCTGCAGGTACCATCAAGTCAGATTGAGAAAGCATGCACGCAGAGAGACTCACCCAGTCCAACCAGGGCTCGTCTTCGCCTTCACTGTACATGTCCTCCCAGCCCAGATCAGAGTCTGGGATCCTGCGGATCCGCGCTACACGCACGCACAGATGCAAGAAGTGTGCAAAACCACCTAGCAGCCATGCAGACGTTACCGGGGGAGGACGTGGAACATTATCCGGAAACAGGGAAATCTGAAACGCTATTGTCGACGGCAGCGATGTGATCCTGCGTTATGGCATTTCACTAAGTTAGAGCATGACGCTGGTCTGCCTGGCTGGAGTAAAAAAAAACTGGACGCACCGTTCAACTACACCCTTTTTTCGCACTACCCTCTCCTTTTTTCTGGTCCTAGGAGTTCCGAATCCAGGGGACTCTAGGTCTGGTGTGCCGACTTCACTGTCCCGTAGCCCTCTTACGCGCTTGTTCCCGATAGGTGTGGCGTACGGTGGCGGCTGTTGTAATCGGGCCGCCTCCCAGTGAAATGGTCTCGACGCCGAGATAGACGGGGAAGTCAATGGCGAAATGGGATAAATAAGGCGAGTGCGCGGTGTTGTGGGCACACCACCACGAACGGGAGTAGAGGGGAGGGAGGCGGGGGAAGCAGATGAACTGCTTGGTCGAGGTGAAGATGTCGCTGTGGCTGCATTGTTCGTTTGTGCAAGTCTGCGAAGCGACATCTTCGTCGTGGTCGATGAGGAACTCGGCGGCACGCGTCGAGTGAGCTTGACGCTGTTTTGGAAAGTCGACGCGTTGCAAGCTCGTGGTTTGTGATCGGTCTTGCGTGACAGCTGATTGGACCACGTCACAAAAATCGAAGAAAGTCACGCCATACTCGCTTGGACATCTTTCGGTGCAAGTGGTGCTGCACAGCATAGGATTTCTGGCTCTCCGTTATACATGACTGATTACAATAATTCTATGCAGTGCAAAATGCATGAGGAGGAAGGAGAGCCTCGTGGATACCTGTGCTATTTCGAGGGTGACGGGTGCAACGTGACACCGAGGAAATAATCAGTTCCGAAACACGTGTAGGGTGTATTTTGCACTATTTGCACACCAAAATGCCGAATAAGGGAACAATGTTGAAAAGTCAACATACCAGGCCGTCGACTCATCCTCTTCCTTCTTCTCCTCCCGCCTTTTCTCTTCCTTAAATCTAGTGACGACCTTCATATCACCTTGAATACCGAATACGCGTAACCCCCACCCTTCTACCCGTTTTCCACCATTACGTCTACTCTTAGAGCCGCTACATCTACATCCTTGTCGCCCTCGAACTCCGTAAGCGTCAGGATGGCCCAACCCTCGTCCTCCCATAGAGAGCGGGATCGAGAACGCAGCAGCTCCTCCCGCCATCGCAGCTCACGGACCATCTCGTCCACCACACTTCTCCTCGTTCTCTCCCTCGTCCTCGCTGTCCTCGCCATCATGCTTTCAATGCCGTCCACCCAGGCCGCGCGAGAAGGTGCCGCGATCCCCGGCGACCCCGCAAACCAGGGCCTCCTAGGATACCTGACACCAAAACGCACGCAGGCGCTGCTTGCGCGTGAGAGCAACGTCGCCATGCGCGAGGCTGAGGTCGCGCGTCGTGAGGCGGAGATCCTCGCTGGCGCGCCGGGCGGTGTGATTGCGAACCAGTCGCCAGTCGTCTGCCCCGCCTGCCCCACGATCGTCGAGAAGGTGACGGAGCCCATGCCAGTCCAAACTGTCATCAAGGAGGTCGTGAAGGAGGAGTCGCTCACCCCACCCGGGTGGTGGGACCAAGCGCGCATCCGTGCGGAAGACATCTTGGATCGCGAGCTTAAGATTGCAGAACGTGAGCGTGAGATCAGCAGGCGTGAAGAGGCTGTCAACCGTCGTGAGCATGACGCGTCGCGTCGCGAAAGCTGGATCATGGAACAGCTTGTGTATGTGTCCTCTTCTGATACGTGGCATGTCTACTGACATGCAAGCATCGCAGTGCTTTGAATAATGAGGAACCGACCGTCGAAGAAGAGTACGTCTACGAACCGGCGGCCCCCCCGAGACGGAAACCCAAGGTACCCCCGCCTCCGCCTTCCCAGCGCCGCTCCGAGCTCTGAGACGAAGGGGGATTCCTCTCCATATGCCGACAAATTCTTTTCTTGTCTTGTTTTTATGTACAAGTTCGTTATCTCCGTCACGTCCCTCCCCCTCCTTCGTCGCCGGGCTTGGGGGACCACGGTGTTTCAAGCTTTGTCCCCCTCGTCCTCCTGTAGACTGGTAGCCCGCCTGCGCCCTCGTTCGATCGATCTGTGCGCGTAACGCGTGTTAGGAGAAGACACGTTGCACGTGATCTGCTGTACGCGAGCGGTCACTGCTCGTGACTGGCGACGATCGCAAGCGTTCGCACGGACGCAGGCTGGCTATCCGTCTGCACTCCCCTTTTCGTGCTTGTGGATGTTGTGCTGACGTTGTGACTTTTGTTACAGGTTCCCTTATTCGATGCCCTTCCACCCCCACTTATTCTGACCGAAACGGCCTACGAGATGGCGACCGAAATCAGGACAGTCACGCACACGCAGCACCATACGGTTCCTACAGAGGTCTCTGCTCCCCCACCAGCCAGCACCCGCCGCGCCGAGTCGCCTACTCCCCAGATGCTCTCGAGGTCCTCCTCTACGACTCATATTCCGCGCACAACTGCTGTTGAGGTGGTTGTTGAAGAGCCCGTAATCCACGAGCCCGAGGAGGAGCGGGTGACTGTTGTTCGTAACTCGCGCGCACGGCCGCCTGCGAGGTGGTTTGGGGACTGGTGATCTCTGTCCTTGTTGGAATTGTCACGATCGTTATGGCTGGGCGTATTAACCCTTTCGGTTCCATCTCTTTTATTGCTTCCATTTAAATTCCCTCCTTGACGGCATATGTTCATTATTCACAACTTACGGGCTGTAGCACCTGCTTTGACATTCTCCATCGCTTCCTCACCTTTTACTCCGTGCGATACCTGACGCCTCTCTACCCGATTACTTACGCGATACGACTACACTGACGGATGGAGGTCCACTCAGCACGGCATTTACGGCTTTCCCTTCTTTGCGCACTTGATATATATATATTGATGACGGGTGGGATAGTGTAGATTAGTTACCAGGACTACATAGGATGTCTCTGCCACAATATTTACTGCACCGTCGTAAACTCGGACATTCACTGCGTTTTTGCGTTTTTCGTGACATACACGCCAGGCAATCAGTAGAAGAGATCGTGCGTCTCGTGTCTGATTAGTATGCCTAGTGACTGGACACCAGAGGCACAAGGCCATATAGTGACTCCTTCCGCGAAAATGGATGCTAGATTCCGTAGCCACCCATGCGCGGCACGCGCGACTCAGAATAGCCGCCATCTCGTATCCTAGACACTACCTAACCTCGCGGCGTGCGCCGCTATCCTTGCAACTTGATTCTGTGTCCTAGTCACGATGTCTACGATACAACGTCGCCACATGTCCACCCCGAGATGAACTAATCATCACGCAGCTGCCAAGATAATGCCCGGACACTACATGGCGGAGGTCGAAATCTCGTGCCCATTGCCATAAGTTCAGACCTCCTGGTGTTGTCGTGGTCTTCACCTCCTTTTCCTTACTGCTTTGGAGTCTCGAGTTTGTCTGATAAAGACTCCAGCCCAGTATATCCAGACCGTCCAGTAAGTCCTGCAGCCTCCCCGCTGATATCCACTCTCCCTCATATGCTATCCCCAGCACTTGTTCACCCTACGGCATAACCTCGATGATCAATCGGCGGACCTTTGACAGCATGAGTCATGCTCAGAGAAGACAGAGGATGAACGTGAGCACCATTATGTGGTCCTCGGATGAATACTCCCAACACTGACCTCCATCAGCCCTCTCACCGGACAACAAAAATTGATACTTTCATCCAAGACGTGTTCAATATGTGCGCCGGTCGTACAATGCCAACCCGCGAGGATGCTGACAGTGTGGCATTGATGCTGCGCGAACCCCCGGTACGTGCTTGACGCCATCGACTATAATCTCTCACTGATGGCAGTAGCTAAGATGGTGTTCGCAAGGCGGCAATGGGTGGGGATGCCCTGTGGATCTTGAGTTGGGCAGGTGGGCAGACATATGCAATATAGTCGTAGACCATCAATGTACTAGCACGGGCCAGCAATACATTGTTTGTATTGATTATAGATTAGTGACTATGGAATGGAACCGATACCACAACGATTCGTGACTGTAGTGACAGGATAGTGGCTACGGAGTAGATATTGCAGACGTACTACTATTTCTTGTAGTAGCGGTGACACGACGGTGGCTGTGCAGCATAGTGCATATCGCGGTAGAGAAGCTATGATGGATCGTGCCCAAGACACTAGCTAGGCAACTAGGTACCGCATCTGATTTCTAGCTGCATAGCGCTATATGATGTAGCGGCGACAGCCACGAACGCGGCGATTTTGGCCAGCGACCTATCTAGTGGCTAGGACAGTGTGTGGTCGTGACGGCATAGACGTAAATTGGCTGGCGATCGTGATGGTATCACGAGTCATCTTATCTCGTTCCAGCTCGCCGTGCCCATATCCTGACGAGCTTCCTCGTTCTCGTACTGCACGAGGCATCGCAGAAGAAGATGTTCAGGCGAACAAAGCAGCTGACGGTGCCATCCTGCCCCCGTCTCATTGTCTCTTTCGCCTCTCATCGACAGCATTGTTCGCAGTACTGCAGGGTACCGTGCGATCGAGATCCTTCCTGCAGATCGGCCGTTGCTCACCAATTTCCACTTTGCGATTGTGTTTCAATCCCCGTGCCCTGCCCCGTTTCGTAACAGGGGCTTCGCGATACCCGTTATTCCTTGGCCTTTGCCTTCTCGCCACTAGCACCTCCTCAGACGAGCTGCGTACCCGAAGAGCACGTCGAAGAACCAGCAGCGGGTCTCGCGGCTGGAGCACGTAAAATTCGTACATTGCCGATTACCATTTGAGGTTCGTGCGCCGTTTCTTTCTGCAAATAAATCGCCGTTTCTACGTGGATAGGAGGCCGGTGAAAGGCGTCGGGAAGCACGTTGTTTTTTCGTGACTTTCACCTCGGGGCGCTCATCGCCTTTCCTTACAAGCGAGGCAAGACTTCTCAGAGGACAAGAATATCCCCTGATTGGTCAATCTTTGTCCTGTTCGAAGCGGACGGGTTTCTACACTCGGTGTATGCGCTGCCGAACTGTAAAATTGACCTCCTTCTCTGCACAGCTGACCATACGTGATAATCAACGGAACACGACGCGCGGGACTCGTGAAGAAGTCGCGTCATGCCCTTCATCCGGTGTAAGGTGCGTGATTTATACCCTGTTCGTCTACCCAATCATGACCACCTCCTTTCTCCTTCTGCGCAACCCCCCAGTTCTACACCGACGACGGCGAGCCCATCGCCGGAGGCTGCAAACGCATCGGTATCTGCGAATTCGTACATCCCACCGATCCGGTGTGGGCCACCGCCGCGCTCTGCATGCACAAACACCAGGTACGCTCCGTGCGCATCCGCAGCAGCCTGTCTCCTATCGCGTCTCTTTCTCACTCACGCGTCCTCGTTTCTTCCTTTCTACTTTCTGCCGCTCGAGTAGCCCGGCTTTGGCGGACGGGGACGCGGGCGCGGGAGGGGCAGAGGTGGTAGTGCATTCGGCTCGGGGTCGGGAGATACGGCGAGCAGCGGGGGATGGGCCGGCGGCGCGTCGTCTGCGTGGGGTATGCCCCCGCCCTCGGGACCCTCAACGTCTGGGTTCCCATCCGGCAGTGGCTGGAACGACGCCTCCGCCAGCGGGAATGCGAGCGGGTCTGGGGCTAGCGCGGGGAGTGGGAGTGGAGGCTGGGGCATCTCGACGACTGCATGGGGCGACGCGGGCGAAGGTCCTGCGGTACCGAAGGAGGCGAGGGCGAAACCGGGGACGAGCGGGACGGCGACGGAAAGTGCGGATAGTGCGTGGGGGACGGCAACGGGTGGGTGGGGGAGCGTTGGTGCGGCCGGTGGGTGGGGGAACGTCGGTACGGCCGGCGGGTGGGGCGCGCCTACTGCTGGGTGGGCGGCAAGTCCTGGTGCTGGGTGGGGGAGCGCGCCGGGATGGGGAAATGCAGAGCCGGCGAAGGATAAAGAGAAAGAAACCGGGAAGGACCCGTTTGGGTTCGGCGTGTTCGGCGGTGGTGCTGGCCCTGCTGCCCACGAGAAGGACGCGTCGGTGCTGAAAGGAGGTGCGTACGCGCGAGGGCCGAAGCAGCCGGCGCGAGCAGCGAGCCCCGCCCCGCCCAGTCCAACGCGGTCGGACAAAGCGTGGATCCCCAGCAGTCCCAGCAGGTCCGAACGCTCTGACCGGCCCCAGCGCGACAGGAGGGACTCTGCGGCGACGTCAGACTCGTTCTCCGTCCACCCCACGCCCGGGGTGTCGCCATTCGCGTCGCTGTTGGGTCCGGCGAGCCCCTCGCGCCAAGCGTCGAGCTCGTTCAGCGACTTTGGGGGCGGGATCCCGCGGGCGGCGTCGCCCTCGCCGTCTCTGAGTGCGACGGAGGCTTCGGGGTCGAGCACGCGCTATTCGTGGAAGAACTACATCAAGTACGTCCGCATCCCGTGCACGACGCCTCTGCCTGTGATATGGGTACGACTCGCTCACTGCCGTGTTTTAGGACTCTCGAGCGCGCCGTTATGTACCAGGAACAGCTCGTTGCAGCCGAAGCGAAACGGGACAGCATTCGGCGCCTGCAGAGGTCGCGCCAGTTCGTCACTGCGGGGGACAAGGCCGTCGAGAAGCTCGAGGGCCTGCGGCTCGATGATCATAAGAAACTGATGGGCATCCAGAAGCGCCTCTCGGAAATCGTGAACACACTCGTAGGGTTCTCTGCTGACGTGGCTCCGCCGGATCCGAACGAGGGGACGGAGGATCTGCCTGTCTTGGCGGACTTGAAGCAGTATTCGGCTGAGGTCGAGGAGTGGATCGACAAGGTGCGGTCGTTTGTGGCCCATCTGCAAGAAGCGTCCCAGAGGCCACCTCCTGAACCCGAAGAAGCGGCCTTGGTCCCGTCAAAGCGTAGGCGGGCAGAGTCTGGGGACAGTGAATTAGAGGAGCTCTTTGCCCGCTCGATGAAACTCGAGACGCTGGCCGACGACCTCGATATCTACTTTGACCATCTGCGTCAGTCGTCAAAGGCCACCATCGTAGCCGCTCTGGAGAAGTTAGAGAATATGCCATTACAGAGATCTCCGACCGCGGTGTCGTTGGAGGACGGCGAGGTCCTACCTTTCGCCACGCCCGTCTCGGGCGACTCAACTCCCCAACGGTCACTTCCTACCGACAACCACGAAAAGATGCTCGCGGTGGCCAAAGCAGATCTTGAGGAGTTGAAAGAGGAGTTGAAAAGCTTGAAAACGCGAGATCACCAGCTGTGGCGCGATCACTACAAGCTCAACGCGGAGAACGAGGATCTGAAGATGCGCATCACGGTGGTGAGTTCGTATATGCACACCTTGTTGCTCGCGACTGACAGCTCTCTCATCGCAAGCTCGAACAAGACAGAGTGGAATGGCGGAAGCGTATCACCGCTGAGTCGGAGGAGCTCCGCACTTTCCGAGAAGTAGTCGAGAAACTCAAGCCACGGCCACCACCGCCCACGGTCGATGAGCTCGCGGTGCACGTTCAGCAGGATATGCGACGTCTCTGGCGGCAGGAGACGGTAGCTGCTGTGAGTTCACTACGGCAGGGTGTCGATGAACACATGCATGCACAGCACAATGTGGTGCTCTCCCAGGTGTTGACGACGATCCAGCCTACGCTCCAGGTTGTGCGTTCTATTCAGGAGTTTATGGACGAGCAGAGGCTGAGGGAGCATGGGCAGCATGCATTGGTGGCTGAGCAGTGATCACTCAGGATGCAATTCTAGATAATCTCAGTAGTGTACCTCAGTAATAATCACCACGCACTGTGTATCATATCATACAGAACTCCTACTTGGGTCGAACCTCATGCTGCGTTGACAAGGCCTTGCTCAACTCTGATTAGGGGTGACAACAAGCAATTTGGATAGATGCAAAACGATCAGCAGAAAATGTCTATCACAAATTTATGTCTTACAGAAGAGATGATACTGGGTAAATACATGGCACATGGCATCCGTGAGTAGGTTAATGGACGGATAGATGGCAAACGATTAATGAGGCTATAAGGCGAATGCGAGTCGGGATGTGTAACGGAATGGTCTACCTACTTGTCCAGCATAAGGGCCTGCGGTGATTGCACAAGAGTCTCGTACATGCAATACATGGATATCCTGTCCAGACTCTACAGCTCCAGTAGCTCAAAGCAGTACATCCATAACATCGACAATACCGAAAGCATGAGTGCAAATGTAAGCGACTCATCAGAACAGATCCGAGCCAGGGAACAATTGCGACTCTTCGCCCTCACCCCCGTCTTCTTCCTCATCACTCTCGTGGTATGACGGCAGCGTCGTGCTCAGTCGTGGATCTTGGTGCATACTCGTGCGTCTGCTCAGGGGAAGCCTGGATTGCGAATTGAACGCAGATGATGTCGGGGAGGTCGGGTCCGGATAGTGGTGCGACCCCGTCTCCGACGGCGAATGCTCGAATGGATCAGGAGTTTCCGCCCGTGGAGGCAGCGGAGCCGACGGATGGGGCTCAAGACGTTCGCGATAACGCTGCGGTGTCTCGGGTTGTGCAGGTGGCCGACGTTGTTGAGTTGGCGCTGGTCGCCTTCGGCTTTCATACTCGAACTAGTACAAATGTTCATCAGCACCCAGTACATATTCCTGACTATAGAACTTACTGCTTCGAAGACTTCGTCTTTGTGTCGCTCTCCCACGTCTTTGTCTATACAGTAACAGATGTACAGGGTATCTGCACTACAGTGGACTATAAACACGTATGAATAGACAATGATCACAACGAAGTGACTCACGTGTCCCTGACAAGACCTACGCAGAAGAGGCCAACGAGCGCTGTCACAGTACCCGCAAGCATAGCTGCTGAAAGGGCCTGATCCGGCGCATTCAGTGTGTGCGCAACGAACAAATACGTTCCCAGAGCAAAGGGGAACGTCAATGTGAGGGGTGCGACAGTGAGAAGAGTCAAAGGCGCTGCACGCCATCTTCTTTAGGATAATGCATGGATAAAGTGTGTAAGCACTTACGTTCAGTCTTGAATCTTCTCCTGTAATTAACAACGGATGAGTTCTCCACAGCCGCTGTCAGCGCACGAGCACGCCGCGCGCTAGGGAAGAACGCATCACCCGTCAGGCCTGTGTACACAAGCGCATACTTGCTCAGGGTTCCGATGACATTCTCTAAATACCCGACGGCCATGCCCGCTCCGACGCTAAGCAGGCGGAGGTACGGTGGTAAATAGTATGGGAGAGTGCGGAGGGCTGCAGTTAGCAAACCGAGCACCCGAAGACCCGCAATGATCAATGCGGAAAGTACGATCGACCCAAGCGAAGGTTGTGTAGCGCGAGTGATTGCGGCGTGAATCGTGTGGGTGGAGGACGGTGGAGGAGGAGGTAGAGCGGGACTGCATGCCCATAGATTAGTGAGCTTCTAGAATATAAAATTCGGTGAATGACTTACTCGGCAAAATACCAAGCGCCAATGACACCTGCGCAAGTCACTCGCAGCAGACCCCTCGCGACACCCCAGCTCCAGAGCCACACCCCGATGGTGCCCACAATGGCCCAATTTGCCCAACCACGGACATGGAATTCCCAGCCTGATGCGCCTCCGTATGGGTGGGAGAAATAACCGATCAGGAGTAGCCGGAAACCAAGCGTGATGAAGGGAATAGATGCCACGAGCGTAGCTAGGAGGACCGCAGGGGAGAGCGCGAGTAGAAAGGGGTTCGCAACCAGGAGGCGCGTTGTGAGAGTAAGCAGAGAGGAGGCAGTATGAATATCGCGGGGGAGATCGAGCAACTTGCGGGCCGTCAATAGGGATAGGACCAGCGGTACCACTGAGAATAGACGGAGTCTAAAGGATTTTCATGAGACTAGGCATGCCAAAGTGATAAACACTTACCCTACTGTTTCGCCCCATGTTGGCTCCTGATCGGCGTCCCACATAAAACTACCTACAAAGGCCCATATAGCCGATATGAACAAGGTCGCCGGAATGAACACCGAAGTGGCGACCATGACAGGCTTCACAAATATGCGCAGCAAGAACACATGTACATACGCAACAATCGCACTCAGGAATATAAGTATTGTGAGTAATGGCACGGTGTGGAGTAGCGTAACATAGCTGAGATTCACTCGCGAAGGGTCCGTCGATCGGCGGGTGAGGAATAGGATGAGAACGGAAAAGAAGAAACATATGCTGATACCAGCACACCACAGAGCTGTCCAGATGAAGTCGTTATGCTTCCGTCGACCTCGAGGGACATATCGAGGATCAGGAAGAGAAAACACGTCCAGCGGCCTTGTGCGTCCGTCTCGGGGTAGCAGAGACTCTGTCAGTGATAGTGTGACTTCTGCTCGCGGTGGTGGCGGCGGTGGAGGGTGTAAGCGGTCCGTGCGCACATGTAGCTTCGAGGTCAGAATATCTGGTGGCGGGTGACCTGAATCAACTGACGACGACGAGAGCGATGGCGACGGAGATCGCAAAGGCGACGCGTGCGCTAGCCACCCCTTTGCACCGTCACCTTCTGAGGCCCCTAGTAGAGGTATTGACTGCGATTGATGCCGAGAGACACCAGCTTCTTCCTCGTCCAACCGCAGATATGGATCTTCATCATCCTCTTCTCGGTATCCAAGCGCATCTTCCCCCACAGTGCGCCTGCTCATTGCGCTTGCGTTCAAATGCGGGTCATCCAGGTCATCAAGATCAGCGTCATCAGGATTGCCTGCACGAGAACCGTTGTCGGTCGAAAAGGAGAAAAACAGAGGTTGAGATGAGGACAGACTGGATGCACCGGCTGGTCTGTTCAAGAATTGAGATGCGTATGCGGCGAAGGACGCAGCCATGGTCGGTCAACAGACCAACGTCGTGGTCGGTACGTACGCTCGTCTGAGCAGGTTGAGATGAGAAAGAGAACAAGCGGCGATATTACGTTTGCCTCCGCCTCCTGGCTGGTCGCGCGTAAGCGGGCGGCAAGGCGCTTCAGCCACTCCTCTCCCTCAAACAGTAACCGTGTGCTCCTCCGCCCAAGGTGCCTCGTCTGCTGCATACAATTGGCAACAGCATTCCTTTCTGGACGTCTTTCGTATGTCTGCGGCAGCACACCAATTTTGTCGTCGCATGAAGTTCATGTAGGTCATTTACTGCAGCGAAGGCGGGACTCCTATCAGGGTCCTTGGACGAAGAGGGGACTCATGAGTCTGGGCTGTGTCATTGAAACTTCTCCAGGCTATATATGCTCCATTGACCATCTATGTGATACTAGTCAAGGTCTTAGCATCTCTCCTTATATGAATCTCTACACAGCTTCTGCACTGCCGCAGTGTGGTTGGAAAATGTAGACCCCTCTCGTAGAAAGAATATCAATCCCTTCTGGCTGACATGCTGTACATAAGTGTATTCTCACTCGTGATGTAGTTTCCCCTCTCAGAACACAACAAGGAATTTCTGTCAAACATGAACAGGGCTAACAGAAGGCTCAAGCACGGTGTAAGAGTTCAACGAGTAGATGAAAAAAAGCATTGTTTAGCAAGGTTTAAATGGCCAACGCCGGGGTCGAACCGACGACCTTGGCGTAACGTTGCGACGACGTCAAATATTAGCACCACGCTCTAACCAACTGAGCTAGCCGGCCAACACTAGTCCTGTTTGGTTTGTAGCCATACATCAACAGTCTACCCAAACAGCACTCCTATGTTTTCATAGCATGTCTAGCGCTCAGCATATGTAACCACTTCGGACTGTTGATGCATACGCGGAGTCCGTACATTCATCCTTGGCCCCAGTGATAGCATGTCGCGATTCATACGCGGCCTCACAGCGTGTTATCACTATCTGGAACGGACAAAGCTTTTCAACCCCAATTCGATACGGCTTATAGTAAAAGGCCCTTCATTGGAAACTACAACACCGGAAGCGCACATTCCAGCTAGGATGACACTCGAGTCACGTCTAAAGGGCGATAGAATACATAAGGTCACCACACCTCACGTCACTAGTCCAATTAGACTATAAGCCGAGTTAACTGTTGTTGTCCAACTTGTCCTATACTCGTCCGGTGGTATCCGAGTGACCGTGAACATACGTACGCCAAGTCCAGCGTTATGGTGAACGCTGTCGCTCCACTTGTTCGCCCGCGATGATAAACCTTGCTATGCAGAATTAGCAAACGCCCATTTAACTCAACCGACACAAGAGATCGCGTAATTGTATCGGACATGTACACGAGCCGCTGACGAATTGCTGAGCGTCACGGCGACGATCTAGAAAATATACAAGGGCGCCAAAGTCAGGAAATTAAGCGTGCAATCTGGAAAACTTACTAAGTAGCGTCCGAGCACGACGGATGCGGGAATGAGATATACGTCGAACATGACGTCAGATGTGAGTGCCTCGGTGCGTGTTAAGGTTCTTGACGTCCGTAAGTAGAAGACACTACAGATGTCGATGGTCTGGGCCTGCGTAGCTCGACGGAAATGGTATATATAGGGCGATATAGAACCCATGGTCGTTAATGGTGGAGAAGACACGGCCAGGCCCTCGTCATGGGGAACAAAGCGTCTTGTCCGTAGTGGTAGAAAGATCCCGAGCGTCAACAGTACGAGACACCGATTGCAGATAATCTCACCTACCGCTGTCCAATGGTTTGCAGCCAAAGTGGATCGCAAGCGCAAGCGCCCGCCTTTCGATCACATATCGCAGGTATGCGCCGACGGATATCCACATATCCAGACGGCCCAAACCAACGTTTACCCACGACACATGCAGGATACACGCAGGAGGCAATACAAGAAGACGGCGCAAAATAGACCTAGCTACATGTGAGACGCGGACATTGCGTACGTGTCTTCGAGAAGCCCGGACTGCGCGACGAGGGCCGTATATCTTGATCGCGGGCCATGCCAATCTGAGTATCTCAAGACCTGCGCAGAACCCTCCAGAGCATACGCCCGAATCAACTGATCACAACAGGTCATGATTTGTGCCGAGTGATGCAGCCCGATGACAAGGCTGCGCGGCGAGGCCTGAACGCGTGACGTCAGGACGCGTCCCAGTGGTTATCGCAGGTCGGATGGATGTGGCGAATGGATAGTCGACATGCAGGCTGGCTGAGAGAGCCCGTGGCCCGTGTGGCAGAACCGTACGGGCATTTCGCCGATATGAGAGCAGATCCCGCGGGGAGCATACATACGTGTCGCGAGAGTCATCCCAGGCACGCATCGTGTGTCCTTCCCCCACATGAGGCTCGGAGCTTCACATCACCAGACTACAGGCTACAGCTGGCCGCAGTCTCGCAGTCGCAGGCCTGCTACTTACAGTACATATTGCCCCACGCGCGAAGCCGCTCCCAAAGGCTAAGGCACAGCTCATACCGCAGGCTCAGACTATAATTCAGGTCGTCATGCATGAAGGTGGCGCCACTGTCAAACTGGGTTCGAGTGCTCTCAGGGTGCCCGGTGCACCCTGCGAGCGACGACAGACATGATGAGGCGTGGAGTCGTGCGTAACCCCGAGCTGAGCGTTGAGCCGAAGATGAATTCATCGTCTCCAAGAGTGTGCAGATAGAACGGTGGATAGAACCCGGAGCATGCGACCCCGACGGGGAGCTCACAGCTCAGCGCCGCCACCGTCTCGGCGTCTCGGGAGCTCGCACCGGGCACTACCGGGCCGCACTGTCGGACCTGGCATCCGAGCCACCCCGACGCGCAGAAACACGACACACGTGACCGCGCCGCGCGTCGGACGCGCCATATCGTCGTTCTCAGCTGACGCTCCGTCGTGACTCAGCGTCGACTCATCCTCGCACCGACCGGAACCTTCTCAAGCCTCAAGGCGCGCAGAGCTCACACCAATTACTGTAATGTCTCATCCAATGGTTTGTCATCGCATTCGTAACTACCTCGTAGCTACTATACAAAAAACGGCTCCTCGCTTGGTCATGCAAAAACTTTGTGTGAAAAACTTCTCGTGGGCCACCGCTGTGGCTCAAAACTCGTATCGCGGGTGCCGCGTCCGTAAGACGCGGCTCGTAAAAAATATCGTGTGCGCTGGAAAGTGGGAAGTGGAAAGGGGGGAAAAGACGATCGCAATAAACAGCGGATGCAGCGCTATGAAGGTGAAAACACGGTGATAAATGTTCGAGAGGGGGGTGTCAAAGAGTCGCGATATGTGCACGGAATATCTCGCGCCGTAGCCAATGCGATGCGGGCCATTGCGCATTCGGCGATCGTCGGGATAGCGCTGAACACATGAATGGCAGGGGGAAATAAAATTGGAACGGGATAGGAGGAAGAGCGCCATGATTTCGCCGATAACAAAAGAGATGAGTGACCATGAATAAAAATGAAATATGGTCCTTGTGGAATGGGACGATGCATAATGCTGGAATGTATGGATGATCGATGCTTGCAGGACGTGAGTGGACGACGCATGATGGAGTATGAGACCGACAAGAATGGGACAGTGTGTGAGAGAAACGGCTCGGGCCCAGCCAAGCCCCGTCGGCGCTAACGATGGCGAGAGGACTTGGCTCCCTAACCGGCACGCAGTCAGTGTTGGCCGGTGGGTTTACTTTGCATTGAGGGAACAACGCTGGGCCATGATACGAATCCAAAGACGCAGATAGCCATGTACGATGGAATCCGAGAGCGAGAGGAAAGTCTAGAGGGTTCTCACGTCGTAGAGGACGACCGCCGCCGCATGCTCAGTCGCCGCTTAGCGTGGAAGACACCGAATCGGAAGCGCAGGACGGTGGCTGCCCACTGTTGTCGTAGAGAGGCCGTACACGATGGTCTAGAGAATAAACGAAGCAACAAAAGATCATAAATGACTGATCTAAATATGAGGAGGAGAAAGCACGTACACGTCGTCTCTGTGGTCCCCATCAATCGAGAACTGCTGCTTTGGCGAACGCTCTTCATCATCCTTCTCCGTCACAGGCGACTCGTGCGCGATCGAGGCGGTCTTCTTGGATGTCCTCCTCAAGATGCCGCTTTGGCCACTACTCCGGCGCAGCTTCTTCTTCTTCTGCTCCTCCTGAGGAAATATATCCGACTCCTCCGTGTAGAAAGGCGACTCCTGCAGAGGCGACTCGTGGATCTGATGTTCCTCCTCATACGAACCCGCTGGCGATGAGCCGATCGGCTGCGGCTCGCTGACGTACCGTGAATACGGCGCGTAGGTCGGGTAGGCATGCGTCGTGTGGATGGTCGCGCTGCGGCGCGTTGTCGCGACGCGGGACGCGAACGGGGAGTAGTGCGATTGGGATTCCGTCTCGTCGTCCTCCAGGTCGTCCTCGTCGCAGTCCTCGACCTCTGTCGACCAGTCGCGTTCCCATTCTGGACGCGTGAGGGAGTAGGAGTAGCGATCGCCGTGGCGACTGGTGCTTCGCGACCGCGTCGCGCCGTTGCTCGTGCGGCGGCGGCGAGACGCGGTGGCCGCGCGCGTCGTGGGAGGAAGGACGGGGAAATCGCGGTAGTCAGGGTCGTGGAGGTCGCCGTTGCGGTCGACGTAGGCACGCGTCTGGCCGTGTTTGTGATGATGTGTCGGGCTGGCCATCGTCGAGGAGCCTGAAGATGAGCCGCTGGCGTAGGCGGGGTCGAGGAGACGCGAGATGTCCGCGGCGCGAGTGGCGGGGGAGTACTGGGAGGAGTGGTGGTTGTGGGGGAGGAGGGTGGAGATGTGAGAGATGGGCGAGTGGGAGCGGTGCAGACCGTGGCCGTGGATGTGGCTATGGTGATGCGACTTTTGTGGGGAGGGCGGCGGGGAGGAGGAGGTCGCAGAGGGATACTCGAACATGGTTGTGGAGGAGTAAGAAAGGTTGACCTTGAAAGACCGCGTCGGACTGCAGTTATAAAGTGGGGTGAGGGAACAAAGCAGTCGGCTAAAGGGACTAGTGGGCCCCTCGGCTAATGTGCTTTGACTGGATGGGTGGCACACGGGAAGGGTGGCACAAGGGACGGAGAGTGGGGACGGGCGGGGGAAGGGAGGAGGGAATGTTGGTCGGAGGGAAACATGCCGGAGAGGAGGATGGCGTATATAAAGGGGAGTTGGCAGACAGCCTGTTGTGAGATCAGACACAGATCGCTCGGACGACGTTGCGTAATCGGGAGAAACAAATCGCTGCAGGGCGACTGTCTGGGCCAACGCCACCCGGCATCGTCCTTTTATCTCTCTTTCCCACGCTTATCCCATCCCATTTCTCGTCCCCTAGCGTCCCCTCTCCTGTCACGCCCCACACCACTCACGCACGCATCGTCCCCCTTTCGTCTCTTTCTCCTCACCGCTCTCGATACCCCGGTACACGCCCCGATGTCCCCTTCCAACCCGTCCCCATGCATCCTCTACGACTCATCCCGAAATCCCACATGTATCGCCATACAGTCTCACCAATCGGATGGCGTACCCCTCCGGCACAACAACTCCGCCCAATCACAGCCCGCCAATATTCCTCCGACCACCTCGCATCGATTTTCTCGGCCGATTGCACTCCCGAATTCACATTCCGCATAGCGTCGTTCCCCCTCCACAGCCTTCTATTTCCAGACATCTCCATCCACCTGTGGCGTCCCTCGCCAGCCTTTCGTTCTCTCCAGGTCTGACCCCCACTCGATTCCTCCACAACCTTCTTGAGTATTGTGCACACAGGCTCGCACTCGCTTTTCACGCATCATCTCAGTCAGCCCCCCACCCGATACGCCTCTTACTCGTACATGACTCATCGCACCTGTTACTAATCCTCGGACATCTTCTCAGTCGTTCTACTCTCCGATAGTAGTATGACTAGTACCGTGTACCGGGATGATTCAGATGACTATAGCAATTGCTCTTCGCGCGTCTGCCTCTTCAGTCTTCTTCCGAGTGTGACGCGGACGACGTTCATGGATCGCCCACTGCACCATACGGTACAACTCCTACAAACGCTCTCAGCGTTTAGATTATCTACTTCTATTACGCCAAGGGCCGACAACGACGGCCCTGTTTTCAGCGGGCACTATAGCATCCAGTCTGGCGCCTGAATGTCCCATACAAGCCATTATCGCCGTGCTTAGCTATAGACTGCATGTTGCTATCAGCTGCCGTTAACACGCTCGGACACTCATCTAATCATGCTCATCCGGAGTGCGTCCCGGCGTTACGCAGACCTCCCAAAGCAGGCAGGATCGACGCGTCCACCTGCCGGCACGTACACTGAGTAAGTAGGTCGGCTGAGCGTGACAATCCACGGTCGCGGCACATGCCCACGGCACGGTGGTTTAATACCACCCGCGCAACATGAATGTTCTGTGAGTGCATCGATGACCATCTATCTGCCTATCCCAATATCCCAGTAACTCGTGCGATCGGCCGCAGGCGAGGCTGGCACACTCCAAGCCGTCAGGCTCAAGCTTCAGCTTCGTTCACGCTGGCTATCACCCACGGTCAGGCTAGCTTAGCACTCAGGCCTCAGGCCCCGCCTGCCCGATAACCAAATTCGCCCGATCGCGGATATTCCCTGCTTGTCAGGTCATTCTCTGCTCCTACGTACAGACGCGCGTGTGGAATAGAGCACAGCCAATGACCACCTTCCGAGTGGTATCTAGATGCACACGAGATACATCTTCTCTTCCCCCTCCCCGTCTCGCCCCGTCTTCCCTCGTCTCGGCTGACCATTCGCACTCGCACTCGCCGTGCTCGCCTGGACGCGCGTCGCGAACCGTCCTCTCACTTCCGTACCTCCTGTCGTCCCGGCCAACCTACTGACACGCCTGGGGCGACCGAGGCGCTCGCGGTCCTTCCGATTCGAGCAGATCCTTCGCGAGATAGCATGTGGATTCCATTACCAGTCCGCCCCGTGCACCCAATCTGCAATCCTATCTAGGTTCTAGGCTGCGGACTCGGTGTACCTCCGCGCGTCTGCGCGTGCTTCCCCTCCCGTCGCTATTCCTGTTCTCCCGATCCGACTGCTTTTCCCGTGGAGAGGGGGGGCGGGGGCAGTGCGGAGGTGGACTCGGACGGGCTCGTGATACATACCAGTACTCTCGCCGCTGCTAGTCCTCGTTCTGTCCTGCAGAGGCGAGAACGAGAGCAAACAAGCGCGCGGGGGGTTACTTCCCTGCCACTCCCGCCTCGTTGCATGCTTCGCGCATTCCAGCGATCAGACAGGATCAACTCTCGTCGCGTGCCCGCGTCCCTCTCCGTGTGCCAGCGCTCACCGTGCCCCTACCCCAGGCCATAGCCGCTTCCTGTGTGCCCAACCGGCTTGCACAGACCACTGCCTTCCAGAATAGCCGCCGTGTGGCGCGTGCACGCGGTGGGGGATGTGGACTGTGGACCGTGCCTCGCTGCGCGTTTCTCACCTCCGCGCACACGCGCACGCCGACCGCAGTTCGCCGCTCGCACACCCACGGGTGTACTGTGAGCCTGTTTGTCTGCGATGAAGAGGCGCACCCCGGTCTCCTATCGCATCTCCCCCTTTTGCATTAAACGCCGGTCCGCACGTTCTCCCGCCGCCACAAGCGCACGTACCCCGTCCCCTCTACTTCCGCACACGCTGGGGGATCACCGTAACCTGAGCCCTGATCAGTGATACCCCGCAGGCCTCTTACTGCTGTCATTCATTTGCGTGCCGGCGCGGGGACGCGTCTCTGCGCCGTGTGCCTTATGAGTGCCCCCTCCCTCCATGCGCAGTCTGCACAGCTTGGCGGTAAGTGCGATCATTTCCAATTTTGACGCAGTCACAGGTATTAGCGTACGTGACGCCGGTCCTCTCGCGCTTATCTCGAGAAGAAGCAGGGCAATCGGGCACACCGTGAAGCCCACAGCGCTTGCTATCGCTCCTTGGGATACTCAACGCCCCCTATCGCGCCCGCAGGTTGTGTTCCCGCTACCGTCTTCTTAGTTTCTCACAATGCAATAGCGCCCGTGCGGTGGTAGGATGGGCATCTTTCTTTCTCTGGCAAAGGCAGGAAATGCAGCTCGCGGCGTTCTTCAATTTGGTCTTGAGCACATGCCGTGGGCAGCGGGTTGCCCTGCTCGTGCACTGCATGCGCAGGACTGCTTTCTAATGACAGGAAGTAAGTAAAATGCTTCGCGAATTCATATCGCGGGTCATCATGTGAAGCTCGGTGAAGTTAATACATGTTACGAACGTTCGTGCGTGCGCGTATGCCATATCAAGCCTGTTCGCCCAAACTGCCGTGCTGCTGATATTCGTAACACATAAATTGGTCTCCGCCTCCGCTGCGCCTGCATTGCGTCTGACACGACTAGTGCGCTGTTGCTTGTGGCTGACGCCCGAGTAGGCTATAAGCTTCAAGATACCGTCCGGATCTAGAGAGCAACAAAGGCACAGACAATACCGACCTTCAGGGCAGACCTTCTATCGTGTCTTGTTCCTTCCGGCGCACCGACTCATCATGCCTGGCTATCACTTGGATGTCCCGCAGCAGTCGGCCATCGTCCCGGTGCTTCGTGTTTATCGCCAATCGCTATATCATAGGAGGTCCGTGTTTATCCAAGCTCTCCATTCCTCCGTGATATCGATGGGATCGGCCTGTCCCCTGACCAGCTGGAGGCGAGGCTCGCAGGCGGGGGGACGGGCGCAGATGAGATCACATCATACATCGTGAACGCTGATCGTGCAAGTGGTAGGCTTCGAACCCCTCAAGCGGTGCAGCCCGTCATCGATCTCGATCTTGTCTCTCATCGCGCTCGATCTGCTTATTGTCCGGTCGTCCTGCGAATACTTATATACATGCATATGTTCTTCGCCGTGACCGTGTGTCGGTGTCTCGTAGAATGTTTCTATCGCCCTCATCGCCTGGCTCGTGCTCGTCTTCGGGCTGCTGATCAGCATTGCGTGTCCTGCTTCTTGTCTCGTGGTGCCCGCTGGTGACTCCGGTATGACTCGGACAATAGTCATCTGTGCGGGTCATCGGGATATTCCACTCTCGCGGACCCGCAACATCGTGCGCAATCGATGCTTGGGCAACAGGCTAGGAGAGCTAGAGCAGCAGGCGAGGCGTGAGTGGCGAGCCTCGCCGCGGTCGTGCGTCTTGAGTGGCACTGCGTCGGTGAGTGGCACTGTATCTACGAATGGCATAGCATATCTGTTTACTCATCCGTGCTAGTAGATGTGCGATCTTCCAAGGGGAGATGCCTGGCGGTTATTGCGACACAGATCTGATATGACGATGATCGGTGTGCCATCAGCGAAGTGGCGTGAAGTGATCTCTCATAGAAGTTGGTCAACCCAATTGGAATCAACGAGATCGAGAAGGAGTAAGCGCTGTGGCGTTGCTTGTCATAACCCAGAGAATCCCAAGCTTTCGCTGGAAGGAGTTTGCGGACTGGCACTGCTTATGCAATGCTCAACTAACGGTACGTCTGATGATACGGAAGCGGCTTATTCTTGCGCAGTAAAATCAATCGGCGGTCGATATTTCGTGATGAAGACACCATCCTGTTGTAGCGTGTCTAATCAAACCTCGCGCATTTTCGTTTGTCACCTCTTGTGACACTATCATATCTGGAGTCCTCTATTTCGGACATCTTAATTTCAAGTTGCTGACGATTTCGCAGTCCACTTGGCATTGTCGGGCTTTCATTCTGCTCTCTCATTACATTCAGCTCCTCCTCCATACTCGTGCATCACAACAGGAACACCCCTTCTCGTTAACCTCATGGTTAGCGCGCTCACCGCTCCCTCTTCGTTGTTCTGATCCGGATTTATATGTGTGTCCTGTGGTCCGGGCCCATAGCAGCCACCACATTTTGATGCTGACAGTTGCGTCGCCACCAAACCTCACAGCTGATAGGCTGTGATATATTCTCCGATCCGATGTATGGCTGTGTGTCATTTATTAGGTTCTTGGCCCGTGCATGGCATCTAGCATATTCGAATTACTCGGCAAAAGAGAAGTTCAGACTAGGTTCTTGTGTTCCTGGTCTCGCGCAGGTGTGTAACCTGTAATCATCAGTCGTTGTTCATTGGTTGGTCATACCTACAGTACTCCCCCGTGCTCCCTCATTCCTTGAAGCGATAGGGTGACCTCACTGTCAACCGAGTCAGACCCACCATCATCATAAATCACGTATTCTGTACCACCCTTTTCCCGTGTCCACTTACCTCGCGGTGATGGTGGCGTTCGAAGGTCATTCGATAAGGTATGTAATACATAGAGCTTCGTATTCCTATAGGACGGTAGGACCACCTCCGCTATCGGTATTCGTTATTCAAACACTTCTTCCTGCACAGGCGATGAGCATGTGTTGTCCGCGTGCATGTTCCGTGCATGCGTCCCACTCTACAGATATTACCTATTTTCGCCCTGGTTTATTCCGGTATTTTCCTTGCGTGAGTAGCCTCGAGGCCGCTTGCTACTCTGTGAGCGTAGTATGATCACATATAGACGTCATTCATTTCGCGCCAAGTAGGAGAATCTCCGGATATCCATCAGGATATCTTGGTCCAGAATCCGCTCGCTTGTATGTCAATGCAGCCTCCAGGCATCCAATGGAACGACCATCGCGCTACCCTATCGTCTCGTGTACGAGCCCTCCGCTTGACAGTTGAAGTGCTAAGTACACAGCTGACCTGCCTGACCAGGCCGTTATTGATCAGATCAACGATCATCGACTCCGCTAGCCTCGTTGCCGAGATATCGGAGGGCATGCGGGGCTCGTGCTCGATCTCCTCAGCCTCGATGGAATTTCTGGGCTGGTGTAGGCCCGCAAACTCCGAGACCTGGACCTGATCAAGATTGGAGTGAGCGATGCAGACATGCAGAAGATGCAAGCGAGATAAGATGGACGCCTCCGTCCATTGGCCAAGCACGGTTCGATCGGCGCTGAAGGACGTCGCGATCTAGGTGAAGGGCAGCGGTACGACGTTTGGAGCTGTCTGGATGGTGTCTCGCTCTCATGGCATGCCGCTTTGCGAGCGCATTCCGACAGGACATGGGGGTGATCTGCAAAGACGGGACGGATGCCGGGAACCGTGGGTGGTTCTTCCACTCGCTTGCTCTTTTGCCCTACTCGCCTCTTCCATGAGCTCGCTAAACGATACGGAATATCGCACGCATATGCCTGCAAGCTGTACACTCTCCGATGTTCTGGGGCATGTCCGGAGAATTGGAGTATTCATCACGACGCGCAGCGCCGTGCTACTTCGGAGGTTACAGTAAGACTGTGGTCACCCCAAAAGACTGGCATGCGTGGAGGCGTACCAACGATGACATTAGTTAGGATAGTCATATGATTCTTGGATACGACTTGGGAGCCGGTTTCTAGCTTGCAATGGACCACTTTCAGTGAGATTAGATCGTGACCACCAGTTGAGGTAACTGCAGTGGCACCCCGTGGGGCTCATTCTCACGCTACCATCGCCATGCCTGTTCCAGCAGGTTCAACTCAACCGTGAGCGCACGTCTGTCAGTCTTACGACGCCAGCGTGATAATTCCGCGCAGGACTCTTGAAGACAAGCTACGGTAGGCTTCGTCCTCTAGGGAATCCCTGATTCTGCATCTTGTCAGTCCGTGCTGGAAAACCTGAAGCGAGGGCCTCTGGAATTGGAGGCAGGCAAGTCCGTTATACGGCGGCAATATGGCTACATCACGTCCGCAAGATAAGAACTTGTACGAGACAAAGCGGTCGCCTGACCGTGACGGTCTGAATGCAGCACGAAACGGTACCACTTGTTTCCGCATATGCGAGCAGAACTTAGCTTATGGAGCTCTCCGTCAAGATGGTGTTACTGACATCTCAAGAACGTCCAAGGTGGTCGTTGTCCTACTAGTAGCAACGGCGGCGGTCTTGTCCGTCTGGAGCTTTCCGTTCGGGTCAACGGTGACATTGAGAGCGGACGCAACCATTGAGCGCGTCGGTCGCTTGCCAGGTGGGCATACCATTCATGGGCGGTTGATTAATAGACCGCTAGCTATGGTGACCAGAGGTGACTGACTTAAAGATTAGTAATGGGATACAACAGTGAGGTCGCACGTCCTTTTGCTGAGCATGTTGTGCTCATCAGCTGCATTGGTAGCTTGGAATGCGTATTACGTATGTGCTGATGCAGAATACATCTGTCCATCTCACACTCTAACTCGTAGTGTGATATCGATGAAACGAGGATTCTCAACACCGCAAAGCTCATGAAGAGTCTCGGTCTCGCTGTATGTTAAGAAATGTTCAATTTGGAGGATTGACGTTTGATAGACGGTGTAAAATAGGATGTTGGTTACAACTACGTCAACATTGACGACTGCTACTCGGAGAAGAATCGCAGTGAATCTGGCGATATCGTTGCTGGTGAATACAGGGAAAGTGTCTTGCCATACTGGTGTTGACTACTGTCAAAGATCGCGCCAGGTTTCCCTCGGGAATGAGGGCCCTCACCGATAAAATCCATGCCATGGGACTGTAGGCGATCCGGTGTTTCCTTCTGTCGATCTACTGCTCACTTACTCTTTTCTCTAGTTACACAGGCATTGTGAGCATTTGTGCCCCTTCTTGCGCTAATCTGTGCTAAGGCCTGTACATCAGTACAGCGATTCGGGCTGGTTCACATGTCAGATATACCCTGGATCTTTCCAGAATGAAGCAAGGTCCGCGTGTCTCTTTTAATGGGGTATTTAAGTCGGTTTCATCCCAGTTGCAGAGACGCCAAACTCTTCCAAGACTGGGGCTTCGATTTGTTGAAGTGAGTCATAATAGCTTTATGCCATTGCGAATGTATCCCTAAAATCTGATAGGTATGATAATTGTGCTGGTATGTGGATCCTCCTACACTGGTCCAGTATTGGGCTGAATTGTGCCAGTTCCGTTCGATGAGATCATCAGGGAAAACATCATCGGCAGTCAGTTTGGTCTGTCATCGACATCTGCATACTCGCGCTGATCTCGTGCTCAGAGTACAAACGCATGGCCGATGCCATTGAGGAACTCGCCCAAACCTCTGGAAAGCCCCCTTTCGTATTTTCTCTTTGCGAATGGGGTTATGTAAGTCGAGTTTGTGAGGCTGGTGTCGCGGGAAACTGACAGCCGTGAAATAGGAACAACCATGGCTGTGGGCTAAGCGCTTCGGTCAAAGCTGGCGGGTAAGGATCTTTATCCCAGATTCATCATCACTGCTCACAGTCTCACCTAAATGTAGACAACAGAGGATATAGGTAAATTGTCTACATAAGTATCCGCTGGCTGGCGCTCACTATAGCTGTGCAACCTTTCAGGTGCCAATTGGCCCTCTGTGATGAGCATCCTTAATGAGTAGGCACATTGTCGGAGCAGCAGCTTTCCCTCTGACATTTCCCAGGAATTCGTTCCTTACGTGGGCCACCGACTTCTACGGGCGGAATGATTTGGATATAGTGAGTCACTGCTTGAATTAATCCGACACTGTGTACTGAACCGCGCCTGCAGCTCGAAGTGTGGGTATGATTGCGTACCGTGAATTCAGGCATTTGATGATGACTATAGAGGCAATGGCGATCTTTCATACGAGGAGGCCAAGTCCCACTTTACGGCTTGGGCCTTGCTCAAGTCTCCTCTTCTCGTCAGCACGGATGTAAGCCCTGGAAATCCGTTCTCGGGTGGTTGTATTAATTTCTGGCTCTCAGCTGCCCACGATCACGGATGAAACTCTAGAGATACTCATGAACAAAGAGATCATTGGTATAAATCAGGACCCAGTTGTCGGTACAAGTATCAGCCCATTCCGATGGGGTATCAATGTGCGTGTCCAGCTTTAGCCCTTAGTTGTGGGATGCGAACAGCACTGCTAATACGGGCATTCGCAGCCCGATTGGACGAGCAACTCCACTCACCCGGCACAATACTGGAGTGGTGAGAGTGAGAACGGAACGGTCTTCATGCTGGTGTGTTTTGCACGGTCCCTCTAATGCGTTCAACCCCCCTTTGAGAAGTCATCTCTGCTGACCACGTCCGCAGCTGAACACGTTGGATGAGCCGGCCGACATGTTCTTCAATTTGACGGAGTCGCCCTGGATCAGAGCGGGTCGGCAATACGCGGTTCACGTGAGTGATTCTTGTGGTCTTTTCCGCTGCGATCTGTGATGAAGTTTGTTCTTGGCTTTCAGGACCTGTGGACGCACACTGATAATGGCACTGCCGTTCGGAACTTCACCGCGCACGCAGTACCCGCACACGGGGTTGTCGCGCTGCTGCTGGCAGACGCGGGGGATGAGCCTTCTGGGATATACCCTCCGTGCGCGCGGACGTGGTGGTGTATGGACGAGAATGGCACCCATTATGGCGACTTTTGAACGGTTACGACGGTCGTATGCCCTCATAACTGGACGGACTGTACGATAACAATGTGATTCTTATGACTTGGCTGTTTCATGTATTTGCTGAACAATTTGAAAAGTCTGTTGCATGTAAGAATTGAGACCTGTGCTTCAGTCAAATACGCGAATTGGCTTTTTGCCACTTGAAATGATACCTATCTGCCTGCTTGTTCCGATGGTCGGACGCACTAGAGTCTAGCAGGCGCGTCGGTGGCGGGTGGTGTGCGATCACGTGGAGCGGCTCCTCTCGCCTGTCGCGCTTGGAAGTGGCTGGTGCTGCACAGCTGTGACTTCACTGGAGAGCCTTGACGCCCTGGTTAGGATCAAAATGCTTCCCGATAGGCTTCGATTACTCCCAACGCTCCTCCATCATCCTCCTCCTCAGGCGGTTCCGTGACCTCAGAAACTTGTCTCGAGTTTAGCAGCGTGGTTCACCCGACGATCGAAGCAGACACATGGCTAGCCACTCACCCGCTGGGAGCCAGGATCGTGTGACCCAGCCTGAGACAGCCTCGTCCAATGTCGATGGCCATGATTTCGAACAGATGGGACTGACCAAGGAGGGCATGCAGGGGACGACCAAGAATGAGTTTGACGTGTATGGAGATGAAGGCTCAGCGGAGAGTGAGTGTCATGCCCCGGACATTTGTATACAGAATATTTATCGGACTTGGCAGTCAAATACCGCACGATGGTGTGGTGGAAAGCTGCAGCACTTATGCTTGCAGAGACTGTATCCCTTGGTGTGCGTACAGCCTTATTTATGTGCCAGTTTCAAATCGTGAATGATCGTCGTCAGATTCTCTCCATTCCTTCAGTGTTCCAAAGTCTGGGCATGGTGGCAGGCTGCATCCTGGTCATAGTGCGTCCTGGTCATAGTCCGAATGACTGAAATTAATCATGACGTCGTCAGGGTCTAGGAACGATCGCTACAGCCACAGGCTACATGATCGGCATGTTCAAGTTGCGATACCCACAGGTGCACAATATGGCAGACGCCGGTATGATTCTCGCAGGGCCCATCGGCCGTGAAGTTCTCGGCGCCGCACAAGTCATCTTCATGACCTTCGTCTGTGGAAGCCACGTCTTGACTGGTTTGATTGCATTTGACACGAGTACGTTCTTTTCCTGTCGGCTCATCTCGCGCTTCGTGATAACCGTGCTTTACAGTCACAGCTGGTGCATCTTGCTCTGTCCTTTGGGCAGGCGTATCCGCCATCATCTGTCTCGTGTGCACCGTTCCCCGAACGCTGAATGGCATTTCCTACCTGAGTGTCGCGTCATTCATCTCAATCGTCTGTACGTAGTGAACTTGCGTCAGACAACGTATCGATCGTTAACCATGTCCTGGAAATAGCCGCTGTGTTGATCACCATGATCGGCGTGGGCATCACCGGCCACCAAGGTGGTGTGACCGCACGCGCTGACCTGAGCTTTGCGAGTGCCTTTCTAGCCGTCACGGATGTGGTGAGTTGCATGTTGCTGCCGACACGTCCGTAGACTCACCGGCGTTGCCTACAGATCTTCGCATACGCGGGTAAGTCCATTGAGCACTAGACCATCTGTACTGATTACCGAAATGACTCGCAGGACACGTCGCCTTTTTCACCTTCATCGCGGAGATGCGTAAACCTGAGGTGTGGGAAATTCATATAGAGTCATCATCAAGATTCAGTGTTACTCAGTATTACCCACTCTAGGATTTCTCGAAAGCGCTATACTTCCTTCAGATTGCAGATACGACCTTATATCTCATCGTCGGTATAGTGGTGTACGCATATGCAGGTTCCAACACTGTCTCCCCAGCGCTTGGTAACACTGGACCAACTTTACGGCGGATTGCCTATGGTATTGCGCTGCCGACGATTATGATCGCGGGTGTCATTAATGGGCATGTTTGTGCGAAATTGGTGCGTCGGTTCCGATGGATATGAGAAACGCCTGTCCCCAGTGCTGAGTGCAACTCAGATTTTCGTCAGGATGTAGGTATCGTTGGCATATTTCCCGTCATGCTGAGTGCCAGGTGATTGCACACCGCTGACGGGCCTGCTCCCAGATTCCGACGTGACGGGGTCACCTCTCGGCACATGACGTCGCATACAAAGACCGGCTGGCTGACATGGATTGGCATATGCTTTGCAATCTGGACTATTGCTTTCATCATCGCCGAAGTGTCAGTCCCATCTGCCCCCGCTATCGTCCCTTCACAAGCGAACTGACGCGTTCACAGCATCCCCTTCTTCAACGACCTTCTCGGCGTCATCAGCTCCATATTTGCTAGGTGAGCGGCATACCTGGAACCGGGCTATGAGAACGACTGTGTGCTCATTCCGTCCACTAGCTGGTTTACGTATGGGATCTCCGTGAGTGTATCTGCCTCTGGCACCGCAACGTGTGTAATGAACGTGAGAGCAGGGCATCTTCTGGTACCATCTCACCCCACGCTCGGAGCGGTGGTCGACACCGAAGCAGAAGATGAAGAGCATCTTCTGGGCAGGCATAATCCTCGTGAGTCGTCCGGTTGGCAGGGACCCTAACCCTAGTCTCATTCCGCCCGGGTCGGTGCACTGACGATGGGCATCTATCTCAGATGGGCGCGTTCATCATGGTGGCCGGTCTTTATGCCAGTATAGACAGCATCATAGAAGGTGGGTTTTCTTGACGACTGAAAGATGTGAATGAGGTTCTCACTCGAGCTGGGATCGTAGGCTACCGTGCAGGAACATTCTCAGGGCCGTTCACATGTGCTAGCCAGGCACTCACCAAATAGGGTGCTCGAAGTATAGTATACGATCTGACCTTGCCGGAAACGTCGTAAATTGGGAAATATGACGCACTGATAGAGAGAATATACCCTTAGTTGAAGATATGACCTGTTCTCTTACTACCCCTGTTGATTACACACTGCTATTGTACTATACAGCCTTTTGTAAATCTGAGCTCAGTTGAAGAAATTGAGTCACGACGAACATCATGCCCTTGGGGGGATAGCGGGGCCGTTAAGCGTCCCGGAGGCTGTCACTGATGCTTGGTTGTCAAGATGGAGCTGTGCGACTTCTTCCCACTGCCGGCTTCGTATATGGGGTGACTTTCCGATCAGAAAGGCCTGGGAGGCTACTATACATGTCTAGCTTGTTAGTTGTAGGTGAGCGGATGAGGGAACGTACACGGCGGCTAGACCGAAGTCGCCGGGGAGTTGCGCGCTCTCATGAGCCTGTGCGATGATTGGCATGTTGACGTGCGAGCGCAGCTCAATAGCGCTCCCGAGGGCGGTCACTGGTCTGATACTACCTCTCGACAAGAAGACGAGTCCTGAGGATTTTCCCTCCATCGTGGCTGTCTGGCTGCAATCGTGTCCTCTCCTCGTTCCGCGTTTTATCACGTTCGCCGCGATCGCGATCGCACCTTGATCGTTAGCCAAAGATGGTTATTGACTCGAATACTAAAAGCACCCATGCGTCCACACCGCTCTCCATTCTTTACTCTCCTCCTCCAGTCCAGTCGGCCTTTACCTTTCAAAAATTCCTTTCAGTGTTTCACGGACCACTTTCGTGCTCTGCAAATTGCGCCATTTGGCACTGGTGATTAGCCCCCGGACCCGTGCTGTCAAATCCAATCCGGTCACCTGCGCTAACCCGGAGTCCGAGGTGAGCTTCTTCAAGTTCCGGTGGCAGCGTAAGAAAGTACTTGATACATGGGTTCCGAGCAGCTGCTACACATCCCTCGGTACCCCACACATAATGGTTCGCTTCGACGTCACCCCCGACGCTCCTGCCGATGAACACCCAGCCATCGGCGTGATTGGTATGGGTTCAATGGGAACTATGTATGTCAAATATCTTGCCGCCGGAGGTTGGAAAAGGTTCGTTGGCGCCTGCTCTATTATTTGTCCGACGCTCAGAGACACCTACCGTCATCTAGAATCTATGTTTGTGACCAGCCGAGCAGGTATGAAGCGCTACGAGAAAAGTACGAAGGTGCATTCTTTTCTGTCACTAAGCTATCAGACCGGTGTAAATGATGACTCGTTCCTGCAGGGCACCCTAGTGTTACTGTGCTGCGTGATGGGCACCTCGTGTCACGAATATCCGATTTTATCATGTACTCGGTCGAGGCTGAATTTATCGACCAAGTCGTCGCCACCTACGGGCCATGTCAGTAGGGCACCATTTTTGCATGCACGGTTTCTCATCTCTCTCTCACAGCCACAAAGTTCGGCGCTATTGTCGCGGGGCAGACATCGGTCAAGGCGCCAGAAAAGGCCGCATTCGAGAAGCATCTACCGCAGGATGTCCATATCGTGTCATGTCACTCATTACACGGTCCAACGGTCTCACCGTTAGGCCAACCCTTAGTAAGTGTGCTCTCCCATTTGTGACCCCTGCCATATTTGACTGTGGAGTTTCAGGTGCTCATAAAACACCGTGCGCCAGACGAGGCGCTCGTTTTGGTCGAGAACATCCTGAGACCGCTGCAATCTCGCTACGTATATCTCACCTTCGAACAACATGACGTCGTTACGGCAAATACACAGGCAGTTACCCACGCTGCCTTCCTCAGGTGGGAAAATTCTGCAGATCATCGATTGATTCGCAGTTCTCATTTCGCGCTAGCATGGGTACGGCCTGGGCGAACGAGCTGGAGTATCCCTGGGAGAGCGGCCACTACGTCGGCGGCATCGAGACCGTCAAGGTGAACATCATGCTGCGGATATACTCCAACAAATGGCACGTCTACGCCGGCCTCGCGATCCTCAACCCCGCCGCGCGCCTGCAGATCGACCAGTACGCGCGCAGCACGACGGAGATCTACAAGCTCATGATCGCGGGCGACGACGTCGGCCTACGCCAGCGGATCTACGACGCGCGCGACAAGGTGTTCGGCGTGAAGAGCCGCGACGGCTCCGTGACCACCCGCGCGCCCATCCTCCTCTCCGAAGACATCCTCGACCGCTTCAGCCTCGGGCGGCATCCGTCCCCGAACGGCGACTCGCCGACGCACTCGAAGCCGCAGCACCTCGCGAACTCGCACCTCTCGCTGCTCGCGATGGTGGACTGCTGGGCGCGCCTCGGGATACAGCCCTTCGTCCACCTCGACCTCGCGGCGACGCCGATCTTCCGGATGCTGCTCGGCGTGTCGGAGTACCTCTTCCGCTCGCAGACGCGCCTCGACCTCGCCATCCACGCCGCGCTGTACGACACGACCTACCGGGCGAACGATCTCGAGTTCGTCATCGCGGCGCGGGGCTGGAGCCAGTGTATCTCATTCGGCAGTTTCGAATTGTACCAGCAGCGGTTTACGGAGACGTCGTCGTTCTTCGAATCTCGGTTCGAGGACGCGACGAAACTGGGAACGGCAATGCTGCAGGCCATCATGGACAGCGCGCCAGTGTAGGACTCTTTTGTGTCTCGTATATACCCTGAAGGATATTGTTTATTCTTAACGGTTGAGAATGTACAGGCTTAATGGTGTGGTGTAATATAGGTTTAGATCATTGTAGCAATGTATACGCCCCGCGTAGCAGGCTTATGGTTACATGCTGCGAAATATTCGTCAGCTCGCAGTGTGCACCTGTATTCTTAAACAGAGAGGCCACACCAAATGGATGTCAAATGGATAGCTGTCATTGTTGAGCCCAGGTGCTCAATGTAATTCCCAAAAATATACTAGATACAATTTTGCCTCCGCTGAGACTTTTCTTCGTAAAGATCGCGTTAATGCGTATTCAACTAAAAATATGTGGATACGTTATGTAGGAATCAACAGAAGTGTCCAAGACACCTCCGATGCAATGCGACGTGCGACGACAGCATGAAGAAACAGATAGGAAGTAATGTGAGTGAAACACATCACGCTTTTTTAGTGGAGCCAGAGGGATCGTATGAGTCCCGAAGAGTAGCATGGAGGATCTGCTCATGGAGGGCCTTGCCCGCGGGTACCTGTATCACGCAACCTCCGTTAGCCCTGCGTTCCATAACCGAAGGATATAGGCACGTGGGAGACTCACCATGGGGAACACATGCTCGTTCGTCTCTACTCTACACTCCAAGAGCACCGGCCTCGCCTCGTCGTACTCGAGGAACTCCTTCATCTTCTCCGGTAGCTCGGCGGTGCTGGTACAGCGGATTCCATGTACACCCATAGCCTTCGCGAGCGCGACAAAGTCAGGGTTTGTCATACGCGTGTGTGCGTACCGCGCGTCATAGAACAGGTCTGTTCGTATTTAGTGAATTAGTGCAATGGTGAGAGTGTATGTCAGACAGAAAAGGTACCTTGCCATTGGAGGACCATGCCCTGGAACTCGTTGTTCAAGATCAAAACTTTGACCCCAATATTGTACTGCGACGCTGTCTGGAGCTCCATGGCGGTCATGCTGAACGACGCATCACCGTCGATGTCCACGACCGTTTTGTGGGGCGCACCAACCTTCGCGCCAATGGCCGAGGGTAAACCGAAGCCCATCGTCTGCACATGATTGTCAGCTCAGCGTGCCAGTATGTGAACGGAAATAACACCTACTCCCAGACCTCCGGAAGTCACCAAGGTACGTGGGTGACGCCATCTGTAATGCTGAGCAGCCCACATCTGATGCTGGCCTACACCCGTGGTGACGATCACATCCTCCTTCCGGTCTGCCGTCTGTCGGTCCAGCTCCTCGATGACTTCCTGCGGCTTCATCATCGTGCCTGCGGCCTCTGAGCTCTTCTCGTAGGTAAACGGGTATCTCGCCTTCCACTCCTTAATGTCGCTGAACCATTGCGTTCTTGGCGACGGGCGGATCAGCGGCGCCAGGGCCGCCATGCTGTTCGTCACGTCCCCAAGCACAGAGATCGACGCCTCAACGACCTTGTTGATGTTCTTCGGCTGGATCTCAAAGTGGATGATCCCGCCCTTGCCCGCGACAGCCGCGGCGCGCGCAGCAGGCGCGAACTTGTCCACGCGACCCGTCACGCGGTCGTCAAAGCGCGCACCAAGCGCGATGATGACGTCTGCCTGCTGCATCGCGAGATTCGCATATGCGGACCCGTGCATGCCGAGCATGTGCAAGCTCTTCTCGTCTAGCTCGTCGAACGCACCGAGGCCTTGCAGAGTAGTCGTCACTGGGATGTTACCCTGTTGTGCCAACTGCTTCAACAGCTTCGGGCCAAGGGACGAAGATAGAACACCCGCGCCCGCATAGATGATCGGGCGCTGCGCCTGGTTGATGAGCTCCGCAGCCTGCTGGATCTGCAGCATGTCCACATGTTGCTCCGACGACTGCAGGGGATTCGAAGGGAGACCCAACGGCCGTCCGGGCGTCGTCGCCTTGTACGGGAGCGCTGTGCGCAAGACACCTGCGGTGATGTCCTTTGGCAGGTCGACAAGCACGGGGCCTGGCCGCCCGGAGGTTGCGATCTTGAACGCTTCGTTAATTCTCCGAGGGAGCTCCGCGATATCCTTCACCATCACGTTCCATTTCGTGCACGCCCGTGAAATGCCGACCATGTCGGCCTCTTGGAACGCATCCGATCCGATCGCGGACGTCGCTACCTGCCCACAGAATACGACGAGCGGGAATGCCATCGCTGAGGGCATCCTGCATGGCCGTCACGACGTTCGTCGCACCAGGACCAGACGTAACCAGTACCACGCCAGGCTTCCCGGTCACACGGGCATAACCTTCCGCCATATGTCCCGCGCCCTGCTCATGACGAGGCAGGACAAAGTCGAACTGGGGTGAGTTGTAGATGGCATCGAAGACGGGAAGGATGGCACCGCCCGGGTACCCGAACATATGCTTCACACCGTGTCTGACCATCATCTCGTGGAAGATCTGGCCTCCTGACATGCCTACAAAGGAATGATCTAGGGGTCCTTGGGGGTTAGGTCCGAGTGCTGGTGGCGGCGGCGAAGGAACGTTGTTTTTACTGGGTACTTGCTGAAAGCCTGGCGCGGGCTCTGGCCGTCTGGAGATGAGTCAGTATGGCTTAATTCATGAGTTCACAGTGGTAATGGTGACATACACTTGATCCGTCGTCGTCGCATTGCGAGCAGTTGACCTACTGATATTGCGGGCATGTTCCCTGACCCTGCTCCTCGCCTCGAGCATGGATGCGCTCGAGCTTGCCACGGACGAACGGCACCGAACGAGGGAGATGGCGGAGGGATTTCTTGAGGCCGCAGACACACGCATTGTCGAATGAGTGAAAGACATGGCGGCGACAACGACGAGAAGAAGGAGGAAGGAAATTTGAGTCAAGTCAAGGGAGCAGTAAGGGATGGATGCGGGGCATATAACTCTACGCTGGAGCGCTCGAGTCATTCCAGTCAGCTGACCTCATATCGCACTCCGGCAGTGGCCGGAATTCCATACAAGGCAGGTGCTGTACTTTATCCCGAGTCAAATCCGACTTGCTCCATCCACACTCAAACCCAATCCCTTCCTGAAACAACCGCTCGCGGGCTCCCCAGGTATCCTGAGCACCGGAAGCAGTTATCGATGTTACAATATGACCGACACACTCCGTGGATGGGCCGTGTGTATACTCGGCGAACGGCAAAGTCAGGAGGAGAGCGTGGGTTACGCAAGTCACCCCAATGTTAGAATGTCAATGCTCCTCTAGCACCTATGTTTCTCGCTGTTCGACTCCAAGACCTAAACAAGAGCTTACGGCATTTCTGATTCATTGGCGAGTAGAAGATCGCAGGAATTGAGCAATGGTCCTCCTGTGGAAATCTTGACAGGGCCCCGAAATATATATTGCGGTGCTCGTTCAGAATCGAGGCAGGAGAAGGGGTACTTGTGTTGGTGACGGTGACTATCGGTAGGCGTGTGATCGGCGGCTTGGTATCTTCATTAACAGAACGAGTATAACAGTAAGCGGGCTTTGGCCGGCTACCAGAAGCCTCGTCTCGCCATCGCTCTGCTCTAAACATTCAAAGAGAAACAAGAAGTAGCCTGTAAGCCAGCTTTCCCGATGTGGCACTTGCCATCTTCGACGAGCGGATCATCGCGAGTGCCATAAGTTCAACGCAAATCACATGCGTGGACGGCCTTCGTACGAGTTTGATGCACTCTTGGCGGGAGATGGGTGTTCAAACAACTGCTATTAGATCAATTTTTGCTGGCTTCCGCGGCTCAAGGATTCTCTCCAGAAGATTGTCTCTTAGGATATTCGTGAGCACTTACATCCTGTCTCAGCGTACGATCCCGAATACCCAATCTTATTGCCCCATTCGAACCCTTTATTCGGGCACGAAGTGGTAGCCGCCCTCACGCTGTACAGCGTTGAAGCTGAGAGTGGCCAACTCCTTACCCGTGCTATCTGTCAATCTGCATTCGACGTGGTCCCCAGGAACGATGGGGCCAACGCCGGATGGCGTACCAGTGAGGATCAGATCACCCTCCTGCATGGTTGGGTCTTTTAGTTGAAAGACAAGTGATGTACGAAAGAGTCGGCACGGACCTGCAGCGTCATGATGGAGGAGATGTGCTCTACCATGCGGGGGATTTTGAAGATCATGTTGCTTGTGTTTCCGTCTTGTCTCACCACTCCGTTCACCTACAGAGAGGTCACGATGTACACAGCTGAGGCACAGACGCGCATATTTACCTTCAGCGTAAGGTTCAGATTTTGTGGATCCGAGACTAGCGACTTGGGCACGTAAGAGCTGATTGTCCGGAGTGAGAAGAACCGAGCAGGTGAGCAGCGTAAGTGGAAGATACCTAATAGGCGTGAAGGTGTCGAAGCCTTTCACGGCGCTCCATGGATGCCTCTTCTTCTTGACCTCATCCTGCATGTTCCGCGCGGTCATGTCAACAGCCAGGGCTGTTACGTATAATCTTAGTCGGCATGACCATAAGTAGATAAATGTATGCTCCTACCGTAGCCCGCAATGTGCGACTGCGCATCTGCCTGGGAAATGTCACGCCCGGTCTTACCGACGACGAGACCAAGTTCCACTGTTTTTCACCGTTTCGTTATCCCGACAAGCCACCAACCGCCATCGCGCGCGCACTGACCTTCGTAGTGGGCTGTGACGCCCTTCGGGATCTCCACGCTCCCTCCGGAAGGCAGGTAGCTCGTCGTCGGCTTGATGAAGAACATGGGCTCCTTCGGCGCGTCGTTATTGAGCTCCTTGATGTGCTCCGAGTAATTCCTGCCAATCGCGACTATCTGGTCCACTCAATCCCCGCCACCCGCGAGAGTGCCGCACACAAAACACACGCACCTTCTTGCCCTGCTGCACGAAATCCGCCGCCGCCATCCTGGCTGCGTGCGTCTGACTGAAGCTCCTCGCAACGAGTCTGCTTGGCGGCAGGCTGGAGAAGCTGCCTCTGAGGCTGGTCAGTGCGAACATGTGCCGTGCTTCGCGCCCGCGGAGCCTGCTAAACCACGTTCGGATGAGTATTATCAGCGGCGTACGGCAGACCGAGGATAAGCCAAGAGGCTTGGACGGAGACTCACAGTGGATATGACTGCTTCTTGGAAGGTCAAGGAGAGCCTTGCAGCTTGCTGAGAGCCCTCAGCGGCTCGGACGGTGCCTGGGCGTGCTCACGGTGTCGTGATTTGCAACACGGTCGCGGCAGAAGTCGCACGTGGCGGCCAACACCGCACTCCGCGACGGTGAGAATGGCGCGTTCCCAACATGTCGACAGCACAGTTGTCACCGACGGATCTTTGAGCTCTTTGAAGCCATCCGTCCTTCACGGCTTTCTCTCAGATGGTGCGTACCCGACATGGGAAGACTGTGACACAAACACTGGAAGTAAAGGAATCGACGAGGTGCAGCATGTCGCTCGAAGGAAGCTTGCAGCAAGTCCGGACTGCCGAGCGCAGCTGATTTGTCGTTTCCCCCGAGAGCGCATTCGGCATTCGGCCAATTTGTAACGAGAGAACGGTGGCCCAGCATGACATAAGGACCCACAGTTTGACAGATCCGACAGCGGTAAACAGATTGAAGAGGGCAGCAAGACTATAGGGCACCTCGGCGGGAAGGGTGACAGGACAGGAATGTTAGCGGTGACAGCACGCGGAGGTTATTTATCTGGTAAGTGAATGTACGGGATCGCAATGCCGTTGGCCTGGCGTTATTTAAGCTTTGATGGTCCACCTAGGTAATACTGGATTTTTCACGCGATGCAGCCTGACGACCACGGTCTTATGCCGCAGCGTTGCTGTGTGGTTCAGATGATGCAGACCTGGACATGTATGAAATATTGCGGATTTCAGAGAGATTATGTCGATATGGTGGCATGGCGATCAATAGAGAAAATTCTCAGGGTCTGTTCGGCTGATGGGATGTCTATTACGGACGTAAGGTGTGCGACGTTTGGCACTGTGGACATGGCGCGGGCTCTTGTGACGGGACTGCTGTATTGGGAGGTGATGTATACGGTGAGAGACGACAAGGATCTTGGCTCGCCAAGCTCGTGTTCGGGCGCTGGAAGTCTTCTTGGCACCTCCGTATCTTAAATGCCTCCATCCTCTCCCCGTCCTCTTTTGTCTCTCGCAACTCCCGCCTCGTCGGTTTGTCCCACCCACTCAGCTCGGCGGCGTCCTTCGGCCATCCTGGAATGCTTTCTGCTATTTTTCCAGCGTTGACTCTGGCCTGTCTCAATCACGCCGTCTTTGCTGCAGCCCGGCCGCTGTTTCACGTTCCGCGAGAGTGAGTCAGGTGACCTCCCGTATACTGCCCGTCCTCGAGTTTAATACTTGGCCTCCTTGCCGAATCTTCAGTGGCGATGCTAGCGACGGAACTCCGGACACGCCTCCAAACGAGTCTGCGTGGGTGGCCGTCGTCGTCGTCATAATAGGTGAGCACGGTCGTGCATTTAGCGAGGGCTTTGGCCGGTTTCACCGCAACGGCGTTTCTCATGGCTTGGCATGCTCTAGTTCTGGTGATCGTCAGTGTGATATCGACGATATGCTATGTGAACATCCGCCAGCGACGACGGCGGCGAGAGCGGGCCCTCGCACGCGCAGCCAGTCGGCGAAGAAGGGCTGGGCGGCGTCCCCGAGATCCCCGGCGCACGGATTCGCAGCTGTCGACGTTCTCGGACGTCAACATCCTCATGCAGGTGGGTTGGGGGTAACGGCGTACTCTACTCTCCGGTGTCCAGCTGACCCCCATTCGCAATTCCAGCCGCTACCTGTCCTGCAATCTGAAAAACAGCGGCGCAGTCCAAGCACCTCGGATTCAGAGCGCAGCGCCACGCCCCCAGAAGCAGTCAGTGACCTTCGCCCTACGTAGAGGCCGATCACTGTGTTTGTCGTGATGACCGCGGACCACAGCACGGGATACAGTAGATGGCTCGTGCACAAGACCATGCCAAGGGGCGCTTTTACGGCACTCTGGGATTTGTCTGCTTATTCATGACTATGGGTGTAAATTATTGAGTGTATTTTTTCGCAGTCCGTCCACTGTATTTTACGCCGCCTGATGGCGCAGATCACGCACGCCCGTATCAGGACATCACAATGCCACTTGTCTCGTGCAAATAACACACGTTTGCAGTGCGTGAGCCTCGGATCCATACTGGTCATTCGTTCTTACCGAAAGCTACGTGACCGGTTCTGGAGTAGTGGAGGGCCTCGACTTCGATGGCAGACGCTAACCGGGGAGGACGATGATATACTCTCGAAGACATTGATGTCCTTGTTCCTGCGGTCGAATTTCATCGCTGTTGCGCGAGTATACCACGGGTGTGCCACAGACCGGACTCCCCGATCGTCGGACGCATCATTTGAATTTCAAGGAAGCGAGAAATCAGGACTCGTGATTCAGCGGTCGCAGCCTCCGCGATTTTGCTTGGAAGGCACTGCGATAATCAATACCTGGACCAGTTTGTGAAGAGTTTCGGGATTGACAGCCCGCTTGCAACTCGAATCCAGTTCATTTCACTTTTTCAACGTCTACAGACATCCTATCGTTCAGGGTGCAATTCATGTGCCGGTAGCGCGTCCTGACACCAATAATAAAGCCTGCTCTCAAAATAGCTAACCGCGCGGTATTTATGGTGTCGATGTGTAATAGGTTGAAGTACTTCTAAAGTCGGCGCATTGCCTCGATATCACCGCAAAAATGCTACCAAAATAGAATCGCACGCTGCGCGCACGCATGGATGAAGTCAATACAGAGAAGAAACAGTAGTACAACATGTCTTGTAGTCGTGGCACGTACGGCCGCTGCAGTACAGTCTAATTGTCTTAATTGTCTCGTACAGTCCGCTCGCCGTGCTCGGCTGTTCGCACGCTGCCCTCGTCGCCAGAGCCTGTGCTCGACGCGCTGGCAAAGCTCCAGCTGTCCGCTCCTGTGGTCGTTGACCCTTCGCCCTCGAGCGAACTGGACTCGGCCGCTTGGAATTCACCAAAGTCTCCAAACGAATCGAAGGAGGCATCCTCGATCACTTCTTCCGCGTAGCCGGTGGAGAACGTGAATGGGTCAGAGCCACTCGCGGCTGCCGAGTCGGAGAAGGGCCCGAAGGCGTCCTGTTTTGACCAAGTCTATTAGATCTCCTAGAACGGGCGGATGTTTGTACACATACATCTTCGAACGGATCCTCGAACCTCGCATTGCTTGATGGGTTCACCTGTCCGAAGGAATCCTATTTCGGTGATTTAAATATAGGACATAACACAGTCAGTCGAGCTGCTCACATCGAACCCGCTAGCGCTCAGTGGTCTTCGATCAGCATCATGTTGACGGGCTGAGACTGGAGGAGGGCGGAGCTCAAACGTCGAATGGGACAACCAGCCACCATCCTCCTCTTCATCGTCGGAAGCCTCGTCTGCCGATTCAAAATGTTCTGCAGATTGCATTTCCTGGGCCAGGTAGTGCGCGAACTGCATGTGGAACGTCGGGAAGAATTAGTAGTCAAGAAAGATAGCTCAATAATAATTGAACACCAACATGAGGAGGACCCGCTCTCGTGAACTCATCATCGTCGTCGTCCATAGTGGCCGCCCCGAAGTCAGCGCTGCTCTCCCGCATCTTAGTCGTTCGTTTGAATTCCCCCTTCATTTCTTCAGAGCTGTTGCTGTCCCCCGGTTGTACAGTAGCAGCCGCGGATGCAGGACCTCCCGTGTCCGTCTCGTCTACTCTCCACTGCGTTGCCGCGCCATTTCTCATCCCGGGCGCGATCACCGGCTTGCCTCCTCCCAACAAGCTTGTGTCTTTCTTCTTCGTCTCCTTGTACCGACCGGTGACATACTCATCCCACTCCGGTTGTGGTGCGTACTGCGCTGCAAGAAGGCGAAGGTCGGGAGGGAAATGTTCTAAGGCACCGATAACATCTTCTGACACTAGCGTGAGGTGACCCATGTAACCCAAGCGAACACCCTTGGGCTTATTACTGCTGCGGGTTCAACGGAGGTTCCTGTAAGGATACTAGAAGTAGCACCCACCTCTCTAGGTCATTCCGTTTTGACCCCTCTATGATTCGATGCATCAGACGGGCGTCTCGGAATAATGCTATCGTCAGTTCCCGATTATAACCACCATCAATGCGACCAGTGAGTATTTGATGTATTAGATCATATACCACACTGTGCAGGAAATTGTTCCAAGGAAAATCGAAGAACAAGTCCTACCCCACTTTGAGTAAAGTCATTTTAGCGGTATTATAAACTCACGAGTAACGTCGAAAGCACTTTAGCCTCCAAGAACCGCTTTTTGAGCTTTTCGCCAAGGGCGATGCGGCCGGCTGATGTGCTCTCAACAGTGTTAGTTCTTCTGAGACTCCGACGTGAGCTGCTCGATCTTGGTCTTGTGAGCGTATCCGACTCGGAGCTAGAGTTCCATGAGTTCTGTCTCTGTTGCGGGAATGCAGCAATATCGGACGGCGAGGTTGACGGCGAGGATGGAGATAAGTTAGGCGGAGGGATACTCGGCGACGGTAGTCCAACAGAAGATGAGAAGACAGGAGAGGAACGCTCCCCAGGGGAAGCAGTCAATACTGGTCCTCTGTTCATGATAGACCGAGGCTCCTCGTACATTGCAATCTCCTCCATTGCGTCGTCATCAGAGCTTCCTGGGTCATCGTCCATATCTTCATCAGAGTCCAATAAGGAAGACGAGTCGTTCTGTGCATGAACGGGGAAGTCATGGGCCGGTTCCACTTCATCGGTCTCGTCATCGTCCATGTCGTCCTGATCTCGTTCACCGCCAGCACCGATGGCGATCACTTGCGCGAGTTCTTCCAAGGCAGACAAGCCACCTTGCAATCGACCCTGGACATCGTACAGATGCTCGTATTCTTTTGGGCGGTTCAAGAGCGACATATTCGAACAGTGCAATAGCTCGGCATAGAGTTCGCATATTCGATATCGCTCGAACGTGAGCGGGGTCAGCTCTCCTACCGTTGTCAGGATGTGACCATCCTTGTTCAAATTAGCACAACTCGACTGGCATATATGCAATACTATTTCTCACCAACGACCTTGGTTTTCGTAAGAATTCCTGCAATTGATCCAACTTGTCGCACATTATGTCCAGTACAGGACCAAGATGAACTACGCCCATGCGGTCGACCATCTCCTTCATGGCCGTCTCCAGCACTTCACGCCCGCCCTCCTTGGCCATTTGCAAGTGTTGCTGTACTTGTATCAGACGATTCCGCAGGGTATGAAACAGATACGGCTCGAAGTAGTCGGAGTTGTTTTGCCGGATCAGCTCAATGACGATGCAAATGGATTGCACGACGGACGACGCGGCACATTCGGGATCCGGGCGTGTGGATGTAGTGGGTTCAGTGTCGGGTTTGTCGGCCTCTTCAGACATAGGGGTCGTCCCGAAATCACAGAGCATATAACTAACCAACTTTGTCACGCTGTCGCGATGGGCAAGTTCTCGAGCAAAACGATTCGATGGCGGGACGTTGTTCAGTCCATCTGAAACGCCGACGCCCGGAGACGGGGCTGCCATGGATATAATACCTTTAATGAGCTCTGAGACAACAGAGTGCATGTCAGGACTGTAGGCAGGAGACAGTAAGTCGATGAGACGAGACATGAGATTTTCTTGGGAAAGCCACTGCACGCCTTGGGGTAAGAGGAGTTCGTGGTAGAGCATATGGCAAACAATGGAGAACATACTTCGAGGACGCCAGCACCGGCAGGCAGATCGTCTAGCTGGATAATCCGCACCAATAGGTCGGCGAAAGCGGGAGTCTCGATGTGACGGAGCAACCGCTCGACCGCATTAGGTTGTGATTGGATGAAGTTAAGCATCTGAGCATTGAGCTCAAGATTCACTTCCACTAGGATATGAGGGATAAAAATTCCTTCACCTCCTCTGGTTTTTTGCTCAGGAATACTGCGTTGATCTTGGCGAAATGCGATGCCATGACCATCTGAGTCTTCATGTCTTCGGGGGATCTATCCAGGACGGTCTCCCAGAATGGAGTCAACAGTTGCTTGGAGTTGTTGAGACATGTCTCCACGATGGTCCATATCTCGCTGCAGAGCACTTCGGTAGCGACATACGGGTACCTGCATGAAATATAACATTCGGTACACTGGCACGGAAATCAATGCAAGAACCAAGATAACTAGCGCTCACTTGAATCTCCCCCTGTCCTCACCCTCTATTTGACCAGTCACATAGCCCAAGAGACGCTGCAGCACGTCGATGCGCTGGAAGTAGTTGACGAGCCGGCTGTTCTGAGCCTTGCACTCTTGTAACAAGTCATCTTCATCTAGAATCGCTTCTAACGCAACGTCCTCCTTGTCTAGCAGACTATCAATGGTGGATGCATTGTGGAAACCAAATCTGTCGGCAGTATATGTGAAGAGAGATGCATCGCGCAGCAGTCGCGTGGATTACCTCCAGAACATAGGGAATAAGGTTGATGAGTGCCTTGACCTGTAATCTCCGCGAACTGGCTAGAAGTAACAGAATGCAACAAGACAGGACAATGGTACGAGCGCCAGAGGTGTACGTGAACGGAGGTGGATGTTGAGGTGTATTCAGTGGGCCTGAGCGTGATTGCCTATCCGAAAGTTGACGCGTGTCGTAAAGTATCGCACTACTCGAGCGCACAACGTCAGACTGAATTGTTATTCTCTTTGCTTCTAAGCTACCCCTCAGCATTTCCTCTACAATCATCGGCCCACGAGGTAGCCTAATAGACTTGCGAATGGGTCTGGAAAAGACCTGGGCGCGAAGAGCCCGGGGCCTTGCATCATCAGATCATCGGCCTCGGTCACGAAATCCAGTCCCATTAAATTATGTATATGAACTACTTTTGATCCAGCAGAACTTCACTAGAAGTTGATGTTCATTTAGACTCGGTGATCGTTCCACAACCGAGACACCAGTTTCCGTCCCAGATAGTTGCAATTTGACCGGGGGCAACAGCTTTCTGTGGTTCATCGAACTTAATGTGCATCGTCCCATCTGACTGGCCTCTGAAAATAGCAAGTTTTGAGTAGACACTGGTCAGTCCTCGATGATCTCAAGGATGGGATCTGCACACCTCTTTACCGTGCACGAGACATCTAGCATGCGGTGTCTGAATTGAACCCTACCGCGAAAACCACGCTCATGGTCGATGCCAGGAGGTGGATGGTTTTGCGATATCCATTGCCAATTTGATGCAACTATGCTCTGGCAATACAGAGCAGGATTATCCCTGGTAAACGCGTTAGTTAACTGGGGTCTGACATCCCTTGACGAACACTCACGACCCAGGCACGACGTAGATCTCATTCTTCTGTACATCTTTCTTCACAACGAACATTTTCTGCGGCATGCCTTTTACGCGTGCACCTTGGCCAATCGTGTATGACCACAAGCCACGATGGATTCCCAGTGTCTTCCCCGTCAGTAAATCAATAATGGGACCAGGTGCAGGCGTAACATATTGCGCTGAAACGTAAACAAGGCAGTGAGCAAGACGCTGGGTATTCACCGTATTCCGATCACTCACAAATGAAGTCGTCAAACCGTCGTTTCTCCCCAACAAAGCAGATACCCATACTCTCCTCCCTTTGCGCAGTGGGCAGCTCCCATTTCTGTGCCATAGCGCGCACTTCGGATTTGTGGAAGGGGGCGAGTGGAAAGATAGATCGGGCGAGACTCGTCTCTGGAATTGCGGACAGGTAATAGGTCTGGTCTTTCGACCTGTCTTTCGGACGCATGAGTTGTGGACGAGGAGTCAAAGCCTCGCCAGAAAGGAAGAGGGATTTCAGGCTAGGTTTCGGAACCCATGCCTTGTCGGCGTAATGACCTATTGGAGTTCAAGCACAGCTGTCTATATTCCATGAGTAAATTCATACCTGTAGCAAGCCAAACATCGTTACCAGTCAAATGATCCATGAGAGCTCCGAACTTGACTTCCCTACAGTACACAGTAATGAGCGACTGACAAAGTCATTGATGACGGAGTCAAACACTAACCTATTGCACCAGATGTCAGGGTTCGGAGTGTGACCTTGCTCCCACATCTGTAAAGATGGCTCAAACACACGCGTCCAGTAGTGGCGAGACAGATCGATCTACGCCTTCCGCTGGTTATGAACAAGAGAATGGAGTACAGACTGGAGAGCATACCATTTTGCATGGAATATCCAATTTCTGGCATACACGTTGCACATCCTGCCAGTCTTTCTTCCATTCGCAGCCGCTGTCGGTGCCAGACTCGTCGCGAGTGTCCCAATTGCGCATGAATACCGCCGAGAGGTCGAAGTCCTAGTGAATAGGGGAGCATGTTTGTATAGAAGTCTAAAATTGAAAATCGTGCGTACTTGTTCGCACAGTAGCTTTGCCGTTACTGAAGAGTCGACCCCACCAGACATTGCGACGACCACTGCAGACATTAAATGAGGAAATGAACACATTAATTGGGCTTCAAGATACACACCGCGGTCACCCTTCTGTGGAACAAGTTTCGTAGCATGTGTCTTGTACAGTGCTACTGAGCGCCGTAGTGCACCCGGCCATGACAGCATGAACTGTTGTAGTGAGTTCGTAGCACGAGTTTGGTCCAGAGGGTGTTGCCAAATAAATAAACACTTTCCTTTTCGAGCGCACCGATCCCGTTCCTTCCGCACACATATCCTTCAGTTTCCTATCCCGCTTTTCACTAATTCAGCTGGGCCGGCTGCCGGGATATGGCTGAATCTCGCAAACCGCCATCTAGCAGGAGCAATTCAGTTGCCCAGTCCTCACAAAATCCAGACCGAGGCGAGAACCGCCGTGCTCGCAGGCGCCGCGACAGAGAGAAGCGCGATGCAGAAGCAGGACCGTCCAGCTCGAACGCTAATGAGCAAGCAGACCCAATGACGACAGCACAAGCCAATGAAGATGCTGAGCCCTTTGGAAAGGCAAAAGACTCGTTCGTAGAAACCGATTTCATACCATTTACGTTTTCCGACGAGGAGAACGAACGAGAGGAGGAGAGAAGACACGCCGTCAGAGAGTGGGACAAGGGGAAAGGACGGGCTTCTGAGCGAGACCATGCAGGGAGGAAGAGGAAGGTAGAGGAAGTCGACCTGGACGACGGGTACGCAAATAAGAAGCAGCGTGTCGCTGCAGCGTCGCGGAAAGCCCCATGGATAGCGGACGTAGACTGGGATAGCTGTTCCAACGTTGCAGAAATGTGCGTGCATTATTTGCAAGGTGTGGATATAGCGCATTCGTGTGTGCTGATTGCTTCACTTACAGGCTGCACCGTGATGTTGAGGCATTCGTGAAATATATCTCGCCAACTCCTGAAGAGGACGAGGTTCGCTCAATGATCGTGGCCCTGATCAGTCGAGCAGTTACGCAAGCATTCCCAGATGCACAAGTACTTCCGTTTGGTAGTTACGAGACTAAACTGTATCTTCCCATAGGGTACGTGCAATATCCATCCAGATTTTGCATCATATTCCTTACTATCCTCCAGGGATATCGACCTCGTCATTCAGTCTCAATCTATGGCGTATAGCGGTAAAGAAACTGTGCTGTATGCTCTTGCGAACACGATGAAACGCGCTGGGATTACCGACAGAGTCAAGATCATCGCTAAAGCCAAAGTACCAATTGTCAAATTCATCACGACTCATGGCAGATTTTCCGTCGACATCAGCATCAACCAGGCCAATGGCGTTGCCGCAGGAAAGATGATCAAGCACTTTCTTGCAGAGCTGCCCGCCTTGCGTAGCCTCGTGCTTGTCGTCAAATCCTTCTTGAGCCAACGCAGTATGAACGAGGTCTATACCGGTGGATTGGGAAGCTATAGCATTGTCTGCTTAGCAATTAGCTTCCTGCAGATGCATCCGAAGATTCGACGAGGGGAAATCGATCCTTCCAAGAACTTGGGTGTTTTGGTGATGGAGTTATTCGAGTTGTATGGCTGCTATTTCAACTACGGCGAAGTCGGAATCTCATTGCGAGACGGTGGCACCTATTTTAACAAAGCACAACGAGGGTGGCTGGACTACGGACAGCCAAAACTACTGTCTATCGAAGATCCCGGAGATCCATGTAAGTAGTCACTTCCGTTGAACAAATTAAGCTGCTCTCATTTCATGTAGCAAATGACATTTCTAGGGGATCATATGGAATAGTGAAGGTCCGCACGACACTAGCTGGCGCACATAATATCATGACCGCCGCGGCCTACTTGCAGGCAGGGGTTATTGGTGCTAAGCGAGATGGCCGGCATGTCCATCTGCGAGATGCTTTCCATCCAGAGGAGATGAGCGTTCTTGCTAGCGTGATGGGCGTTGCTCAAGAGGTATGGGCTGTTTTCGACCTTCTGCTTTAGACATGCATTCAGCTTCCGAGATGCAGACGATCAATCATCGACGGCTAGTCCAGGAAGTATACGACCGCAGACTCTTGCATCATATGCTCGGCATTAAACCGCAATCAAGCGTAGCTCCTCCACCCTCAAGGGCGACGACGAACGGCAAGGGGCGCGGAGTGCACGAAGAGAGCGTCAAGAGGGCCAGGCAGGTGGCCGATACGGAGTCAGGATATGGTGATAAACGAGAGGTGGAAACTTTCGTTTATGAGAACGAAAGTCAGTACAGGAGTGATGATGGTCGACAGCCTCCCAGGAAACGGCGGAAACGAGGACGACCTGAAGACATGCACACAGTATACACTAGTGACGACGAGGATGCGGAAGAGGACCGAGCTAGGGAGCGTCCTGCTCACTTATCGGACAGAGAAGCGGAGCACGGCTGGAAAGAATCGAGGGATGAGGATGAGGACGATTTGGATGGTTCCCCCGCGTCAAGAGACACGAAGTATGGAGTCGAGAGGGGTTCCAAGGCGAACAAGAGAGATTATTGGCTCTCGAAAGGGTTTACAGGCATGGCGAGTGATAGCAGCGGTGGATGAACATGGCACAATGAACGGCCTACCTCTATCAAGCTGGCAGCCTACCTGGTCTGGACGGAAACACCGCGTTTCAGCTGCGTGGTAGGCCTGCAGCATGTCAACCTGCAGATTCGTCGCAAGTGTTGTGCGGTCTGCATTGTAATATAGTGTACTCTGGTGTTCTTTTGTCTCACTCCGACGAGTATAACCACGCTTGAAGTACTTGTATAAGCCCTCAAGTGTCTTTCGCAACGGTCCCGCTAGCAAGCTTAAATAAATAGTTGCCTTACACGGTAACCGAGTCGGTAGCTGACTGCTAGCGCGCGCACGAACGCCCTCCTCTACATCAACCATCACCTTTGTCGTTGTTTTCACTCAGCAGCCAACTGGACGAACAGATTCCTGCAGTCGCTGGTCGTCCGCGGTCTCCGTCCTTCTCACGTTCGTTCATTTGCAATGTAGGTGGCACTCGTGTTGACCAGGTTTGCATGCCAACATCTCTGTTGCAGGGCTGCAACGAAATCACAAATACCCCCAGTGAACCTGAAGGACCGCATTGCTGCTCTCCAGCAACGCAATACAGGGTCTAGTCAACACGAGTCTAAGCATACCGCTTCATATGCCAATCCATCTGGCGTCACTGGTAGTCTCCGGGACAAAATCGCCTCTTTCGAGAAACAGGGTGCTGTACCCGTTCCAAGAGGTAGTTTTGGCCTTGGTGCACCTCCGGTCGACGATGGCTCATCGCGCCGTCGAGGAGAGATGATGGGCAACCGCGTTCCAGGACTCTCGAGGCCTATCGCCCCAGTTCCCGTACACCCGTCCAGAGTCGCTAGCCCGGAACCCCCAGGTGGGAGAATGCGCTCTGTTTCTGCTGATCTCCATATTTCCTCTCCTCCCCTACGCTCGCCCTCCCCTACGCTGTCGATGGACGGGGACACGTTGTCTCAGGACGTTTTCGCTGCGGCAGACGGGACTACGGCTCGGCACCCTTCTACGTCTAGGACGCACACTACGAGGCGCAGTGTCTCAGATATGCTGCCCCGTTCTACTGCACTCCATGCTTTAGAGGACCCATTACTGGAGGGCGATGAAGAGGTGGAGGTGCCTGCGCCGGTGATTGTCGTATCTCTGGAACCACCGCCTGCTGATGCCGCGCAGCCCGGCATCTCCCTGGATGATGCTAACGGGCAAGATGAAGCATCAACTTCAACAGTAGTACTTGAGGTGACTGAAGCTCAGTCAAAGGCGGAGGCATCTTCGCTGATACCTGCGGAGTCTGCTGGCAGCTTGTGTGACGAATTCTCCGCTGCCGAAGAAAAGCCACAGCCTGCCTTGGATGTGTCCGTTCAAGACTCGTCGGATTCGCCTACCGCGCGCCTGCCATCGCTTGCGGAGCAATCACCAGAAGCTGTACCAAACAACGTTGACATGTCCGATACTTCCTCTGTTGATAGGGAGCCCACTCCAAAATTCAAATCCATCGCGGAGGATGTCATCGAGCTTGAACTACTGCCAACCTCGGGACCAGATATGGTTTCGACTGCTGCTGGGCATAATGTGGCGGATGTTACCACATCTAACGAGATGATGTCCCCTGAATCTTCGCGCGAGAACCTCCAAGATGATGACATCAAAGGAGATTCTAGCGCGGAAGGTGACATGGTGTCTATGACAGAGCGCACCTCCGCGAGTTCAACCGCAGTCTCGACGCCAAATGACCATGTCGTCTTTCCGAGCATTGAACTGGTGCAGCGCAAGATCACGGACCCTGAAGAGTTGGACGAGCTCGCTGATCAGTCGCTCGCTCTTGACACCAGTGATGCTGTTATTGTCAGGGAGCCGGCACGGATCGTGTCTCCCGTTGTCACTCGCGCTGTGCTCGTACCGGTCCCTCAAGGTCTCTCACCCTCCTCTCCAACCAGTCCGCCCTCGTCGACCCGACCGACCAGTTTGGCCACAGCTTCTACGTCGCCGTACATCGAGCCATCGTTGACTCCGAAGACGAAGACCGGCTCCTTCCGTGCCGTCGTACACCGCAAGGTCGCAGAAGGATCTGCGGATGGATCTCGTCGTTCGATGAGCCCGCCGGCTCAAGGACCACCCCGTTTGGAGCCGCCGGCGTCACCCGGATTCAGCGACCTCGCAGATTTGTTGGCGGATGCAGCAATGCTGGAACAGCAGCTTTCGGGTCTAGGATCACCGCGCGCTGTTGAGGCTGCTCCAGTCGTCAGAACATCGCTCAGTTCTACCCATGTGCGTGAAATTGAGCCTGCTCGTAGTGCGCCAGAGCGTCCTCCACCTATCATCGAATTATCCGCACCAGAGTATCCTTCTATCCCAGAGGTTCCGGAAACAGGTGATGATGACCGTTCCAGTTCCCAGTATGAGTCACTGCAGGAGTTCCCATCTACTGCACAGTCGCATATCCCGGAACCTGTGACTCCTCCTTCTAAAGAGCGGATGCGAAGTCGAATCCTCTCTGACACCCCCCCACCTGTTCCTCCGAAAAGCCCGAGGCCTCGTTACTTCTCTACCCTCATTACCCGCAAGCCAAGCGCGAATGGCATGCTATCGATGCCTGGAGCGTACCCGCGTAACAGTGTGTGTTCAGAAATGTCGGAGGACGACTCTGTGCTTGTCTCGACACCGCCGTCTCCGCGATTCGAGTCGTTTGGGTCGGATACAAGCTCAGTGAGGAGCTCAAGCCGCTCCTGGAAGATGCCGAAGAGGAGTTTATCGAGAGCGACCTCGTTTGCTGACCGGCTCTGGCACAAGAAGGGCAACCGTAATACCGTCATTGTTGCGTCTCCTGGTAAGCAACATTTGCACGTCGGCAGGCCGTCTGAGGAGGAGCACGCGCTGAATATTGGATATTCAGAAGACGACGCCCACCTGTCGCCAAGCAGCGTACCGCCTCGCACGCCGTCTCCGAAGCCCACACTTCCAAAGCTAAATCTCTCCGCCTCTCTCCGTCCTCAAAACGGTCCTTCCCCTACAGAACGCCCCACGTCATGGGTCTCGATATCAAGCACTGGCTCTGGTGGGTTTGACAGCGCGTTGTTTGATGCTTTCCCGTCTGTCCCCAGTGGTGTTCCGTCCAATCCCTCTTTTCCTTCTCAGTCGGATTCTTCATCTTATTTGTCTCCAGCAGGATACCTGGGTTCCTCTGATTCGGCCAATAGGCGGCCCGCTGCGCAATCTAGTCACCAGAAGGGACATTCGGCGTTGGTCTGAGGGTCTTACGCAGCTCTTTTGAATTCACATTCCGGCATTCAATTTTTAGTCACTCATCTCATTACCATCTCGCACATTTTTGAATTATCATCTCTTCGTTATTCGCACTGCTTTCGTCCTAATTTTGGTTATATCAATGTACTTTATTTTACACATCCGGACGGTCTGTGCTACATTTCAGTCGAACGAATACAGCAACATTTAAATCGGTAGTATTCATGGGCAGTATGAGGATTGTTTATGGTAGGTCAGTGATTAACTGAATAAAATCATGTGGGAAGAGTCATAGTGGTGTATACATGGAACTACAAACAGGCGTGTAGCCTGATACCATGACATAAGATACACATACGAGAATAGCACATGGGGTATACAGGCCAAAGATGCGGCATCAACCCTTCGTAGAAGCAGCCCGCCTCAGTGCAGCAGCAGCTGCTGCTGCTGCTGCTGCAGGCTGTTGCGCTTCCGAAGACGCCCTCCCACTTGATGATCGAACAACTGCATTCGAAGGCCCCACAGAGGATCGATCTGGTTTGCGAGAAACAGAACGCCGAGATTCGTCGTCCTCGCCATCATCATAGACTTTACGGGCCTGCGCGAAGAAGAGCTTCGCATCACGATCAGAGATATTCGTTATATGATACATGTTGCCTGAAAGAGGAATGTGAGTCAGCTGTACAATAGACATCGGGATGAATGAGGATGACATACCTCGAGGGACGAGGAACATGCCTCCAGATGCAAGGACGTAGGTAGACCGATGTACGTGGAATGTTACCGCTCCCTCTATCACATAGAATACCTGGTCAAGTAGATGTGAGTCATCTGGCGTCCTTTGTGTCAAGGTGTCATACTCACAAATGTATTATCCTTCGTGTTCTTTGTGGGTTTCTGCTTATTAGGAGGGATGACAAGTTGACCGGCTGCAATGAAGTCTCCGTCTCCGAATATCTTCTGGAAGTGGAAATCGTTGTTCGCCGCTGGCCTCGGTATAACCATCTTTGCCGTGAATGCGACCCCTGCACCCACATAAATCAACATCTAAATCGCAGCCCTTTGGCCACACAAAATCACTTACGCTTCTTGGTCTCTTCACCGGTCTCGTAATCTATCACCTTTCCCTCTGGATCCGTCGCATCGTCCCAGCCCTCCTCAGGATTAAATACCAGGTCGCCCTCCACCTCGACTTCCACGGTCTTGCTCTTACCTCGTGAGCGAGGCTTTCTGCGGTGCTTTGAGCCCAGTGGCTGGGGCTCCTCCTTGGGCAACCGAAGAATTTGCTTGATGCTAGGCACAAGCGACGTCCCCGATTCTCGGCGACCATATACGACTTTCTCGAGCCGCCACCATTCCAAAGGCTTGTAGCGCGTGCGTTTCCCGCGACGCACTCCACCGTTTTCCTGGTTCGGATCGTCGGGCGTTACTGCGAGTTAGATTAGCATGCGGATTACACTAAATCTACTTGAGGTACTGAATTCACGAACCTTCGCGGAGGACGTTCTCCTTCTTTCCACGAGGTCTCCCCCGTGGTTTCTTAGCGCCTTCATTCTCGGTACGTATCTTCTTGCTTGAAGGCTGATGATTCTCAATGCTGTCATCATCACCCCTATCCCGACCGCCCCTCTTCCGCGACTCTACTTGTTCCTCACCGTCCTCGTCCTGCTCCTCATCTGCCTCCGCTAGGCCTTGTGCAATCCCGTCCTCCATGTCCTCCTCCTGATGAGAAATGTTGCCATTAGCACGCTGTTTACCCTTGGCTTTCGCGCTGAGTGAGGCATCCACATTCATCGCCTGATCGACCTGCTCCTCCTCGTCCTCGTCCTGATCAATTTGCTGAAAGCTCGTGCGCCGCGAAGGTTGCCCATTAGACTTTCGCGACTGCTGTTCCTCTTGATAGGATGACGCTGGGACACCGTCATCGTCGTCCGAATCAAATCCATCGGCCCCGAAATCTGGACCACCCCCGCCATAGTCCATACCACCATCATCATCATCATCGTCCATGCGTGAATTGTCAACATCATCAGCAATGACAGACTGTGACAGCTGAGAGCGGCCTGGCGAGTGAGGAAGTCCGAGGGATCTGCGGTGTGATAACAGGGGAGAACCGCGAGGAGAAGGAACCTTGTCAAAGTCAACATCGGAGGTCCGAGCAACGGGACGAGAAGACGAGCCAACGCGTTGGGCGCTGGAGGTGATTGTCTTTACGCGTGTATGAGCAAAGTATGCCGAAGGGCTGTTCGGGATACCTTAAGATCACGTAGGATAAGAAGCTGTGGCCACTTGCGCAGCACGCCAATTACTCACTTTCTTCCAGTTCCATAGACATTTCTCCATTTTCATCATCTTCATAATGCTCGATTATGGGTGTCTTTGGCTTGGGAGTTCGCTTCTTCCTGGCATTCTGCACTCTCGGAGGCGTACGCGCGTCGGCCTGGCTCATGACTTTGTCGAAGGGCTCGAACTCGTCCGACCTATGGTCGACGTACGCGACTGCCATGCCAGTCTTCTTACCATGTTGGAAGTCATCCGCACGGTACGGTATGTACTTCTGGGGGGCCCGTCGCGATCCAATACTGCTCTTGCGCGCAGATGCCGGCATCGAGGACTATGTGCTTGTTGTACAATTCCAACTTTGTGGCCACAAACGAGATTTACGCGTGTGATGGCACGTGACAGGCGCCTGCAATTGTTACACAGGGGTCACAGACTCACAGTAAACAAGTTCCATTTAGACATCAAGGCTACAGCTGTCTCTGCACCTGAGAAGGGCAGAAGCTGCCAGGACTAGGTAGACTGATTCTTCCAGTGTGCGTGCGTGAGAAATAAGGCGCATACTTTGCGAGGCTCAATTGTGCGTCAAGTTCAATTATCGCCTTCACTTCGTGTATGACATGTGCTGAATATCCAAGAGTCTACCCTATAACAGTTATGTATCTCTCATTGGATATTTTTACGTACGATTGACACGCGTCCATGCTAACGCAAGTCCACATGCAATGCTCATGATCCTCAGCACAGTCGGACATCAGGGATATAACAGCAGACAGCAAAAATGAATCACGGACACATAAAGGGAATTATCCAATGTCCTATATGAAGGTAAATGAGAGAACAAGCAACAAACGAAATAGCTACTATACACAAACACCTCTCCTACCAGTGCCTCAGAACTGCATGCAAACTTAGTACGACTTGTCAACGACACCGCAACAACTACACGTACCCGAATCTGATACGTCCCGCTCGCTTTGGTGAGGTAGCGGACCCACTTAATGCTCTGATAGTCGCTCTTCTCGAATACTTTCAGGAAGCGCACGATCAGGCCCGACGCCGTGAACATGAGCACCTGGAACTCGATGTCGATCGGTGGCCGTGCCCACACTTGCCGGTTGGTCGTGCTAGTTAGGGCTGCGGCTGCGGATAGTGTGATTTCTTGCCCTCCCTGAATCCGCGGAATTCTGCCCAGGTACAGGGGTAAGATCGACATGACAGAAGACAGAAGACAGCAGGCATGTCACTTACTTCCAGACGACGACGTTCTCGGCAGGAACATACTTCGCTTTCCCGCTGTGTACCTTACAGTCGACACTTGTCGTGTTCAGGGGTGTGGGGATCCGCACAATGACATTCGTGGCGGAGAGTTTGTTGCTAAAGTTCGTTTTGACCGTGACTACGTACTGTACCTGTGTCGTCCCAATTTCTGTCACTGATGGGATGACTTTCAAAGGAAGTTTGATGTTTGAAGTCGCGCGGTACCTGCTAAGCTGTCAGCAGATCACCCAACCGTCGCGTAATTCATGACTGACCGCATCAGTTCGAACTCCCCGTCAGGCGGAATGAAGCTGATTGTTCGACTTGAGTCGAACTCATTTAACCGCACGCATTGATGGAAACGACAGTCGTCCAGCTCAACCGCATCACTCATTCCTCCTCGGTCGTTCTTGTCAATCACGAGTTTATCATTCAGGCCAAACTTGCATTCAGGCGTGCCAGAGAGATATGCACGCATCTGTATGTGTCCGTCGACATCCGCGCGCAAAGTTGTTCCTGTGGCCATCAATTGTGTACTTTATTCTCAGTAGAGCAGCAGACGGACGGCGCACCTTTGGCGCTCATGCTCAAGTTGACAGTCTCAACGACATCAACAAAGGCCTCGTTCTTCTTGTATTTGACATCCCCGCGCCGCCAGCTCGTTGCACCCGTCGCTTGCACCGTGATCTTGGACGACTCTTCCTGTTGGGGATTATTTCAATATGTAGTTTGCCTGAGCACGACTATGCAGGAAAACGCACTGAAGCCATATTCGCCGACATAACGCTCTCTGTCGTGATGTATGACTTGAGGGTATCTGTCTCGCTATTCTGTGGGTATCCAAAGTCATTAATCTCTACGAAAGTTGCACGTCGACGATCAGCGTTACGACGCCTAAACAACACGTGCATACGCACCGTCGATGAGCTCGTAGATAAGCACAAAGTTGTTCTTGATCGCCTCCTCATCTACTTTGCCAAAGTACGACTTCGCAATTGAGTTGAAGCGATAGCAGAACTCGAACACCAGCGCAGCATTGGCATTGCACCTATAATCATGCACATTGGTCGGCACTCCTTCGGAACATGCACCATTCGGTCAGACACGTACTTTGTGACAGCCACGATATATAGGTTGTTCACGCGCACATGGAAGAAGCTGGTCGAGCCAAGAGTTATGATAGGAGACCGTACATCACTGTTGGAAACGACTTGTATCCGGAAGACATCTGCGATTGAACGCCTATGGAGAGACGGGTAGCCACCGATGAGCATGAAGCAGTGGTCATTTTCCGATAGAATGCAATACGTTACTTGAGGTCTGTTCGATAAAGGCGCGAGATAAGGACCTGTGAAGAGGGTCTATGTTCAATTTCCTTGCGGTGATCGGTGCGCAGCTGACCTCGCCCTTCTGATTAAATATGAAGAATGCCTAACAAGACAGAGTGGCTCTATTCAGAACGGGCTTGCTGCAAGTGTTCATTGTGCACACTCACTGAAATCATCTCCAAGGACGGACAATTGGGCGGCGACTTGGAAGTGTAGGCGGCCCTCGGCTGATCCCTGGAGGCAAGTACGTCACGCGCGCGGTGTGACGGGGACGGAGATCGCAAGCACAAGTCCGTGATTCTATTGACCGTCGACTATATAATTAGTGCTCGTCTATATGTCTTCTTTATGTTGTTCCATTCAAAACGTTGTTAACCCCACTTAGGAGTCCGCTACCGTCCAATAAATATCGTCTATTCGAATCACATCGCCTATTTTGCTCGTTCCTAGCTAACGCTCTGATAAATTCATCAGCCGCCATTGGTCCATCCCCTTGAATTTGGCATTCCTTGGATCCGACTGCGACGCTGATGTCGTTGTACGCTTCTCTCTTGCTCGTTCCTAGCCTGTCTAATGCCAGCTCACGTCCAAGCCGAACCGAGGAGACCCGTAAGCCTAATATTCGGGCTCGTATAAACATTTGATATACATTGTCAACAATTCGTTGAGTACTTGCATCGTGGTTGTCTTCCCATACCCGTCGGATATGTTCACACATCTTTTTCAGTCACTTGGTATATATAATAGGAGCACAGCCAGCGGCCCGTGTGACTAAGTCCACCGTGAGGTGTTAAAGCGCATTCGGCCTACACATTGAGATTAAAGAACAGGCTCAAATGGAGTCACGCCGGGGATGACGGTCATCAGACGCCTTCGCGGACATATTCCGCGCTGTAAGTCCGTGTCTGCTGACCACCCAGACTTCTTGAGGACTTAATCCCATCAATCTGCCACTCTGCAGCGACTTCATCCCACAGTACGCATTTGACCCGGCCGAGGATTCCTCGGTAATATTATAAGCATTGAAGTGAGGCGTATGCATCGCGGGCATTTGTCGGGCCTTCTACACGATGAGCACGGTGTATAAGAGCACTGAGAGACAGCAGTGAATAGACACCACGGTTGCACTCTCGGTTATTACTGACGCCCGATATCATCGTCGCAATGCGTACTTTTCTCTGGGCACTGTCCTGCCTTGTCTGTACAGCCAGACTTACGTTCGGGCAATTGTATTGGAATTCGACTCAATTCCTTTTCACGTTCGGAGATTCCTACACCACCGATGGATATAATATCTCTGCAGGTGTGAACTCTCCGAACCCCGGTTACGTGAGTATTACACATCGAGTCCCATGGTCGTTTACATGCTAAGGCATGAGGACCTTCGATCACCTGATTTCCGTTGCAGACTTCGTCAAATGGGCCCAACTGGGTAGAATACCTCGGTATGTTCTAACGCCCTGCCCTAGCCGGAGCGCCATACTGACAAACCCAAAGGAGGAACGTATAATGTCACTGATACGAAGGCACGTACATAACCATCGCTCCTCATGTTATCGCCAGGCCTAATCTATGCCGTAAAATGTAATGATAGGTCTTCAACTTAGCGTCCGGAGGTGCAACAATTGATGCTGCCCTTGTTGCGCCATATGAGCCGACCGTTCTGTATGTCACCACACCCACGCGATCTACACTGTGTACCTAATTCCGGTGCCGTTGACAGGTCGATCGTTGACCAGGTGTCGCAGTTCCAGGAGTATCTTGCTCCAAAGCCTGATGGCGCTCAGTGGGACAGCTCGAACAGTCTGTTCGCAATCTGGATTGGAATTAACGATGTGGTACGTGTCGGTGTCGGCATCATATCATATCGGCTTGTAATGTCTGAGCATGCGACGTAGGGGAACTCCTACGCTTGGGTATGTAATGCGTCTCCACGAATTGTCAGGTGTGTCTCGCTAACCGGGGCTGTCCGTGTGGTCAGACGAATGTCACGTCGCAATCCGCGTTCCACACCATCTTGATGAACCGCCTCTTTAGCCAGGTTCGTTCTTGCCTTTACGGTACACGGAGTATCAGGTATCGCTAAATTTATTTCGTGATGACGCAGGTCGAGATTCTATACAACGATGGGGCCCGCTCTTTCCTTTTTATCACCGTGCCGCCGACCAACCGGGCACCGCTCCTGATCGAGGCGGGTCCGACGGCCGTCGGGCAAATCACCGGAGCCCTGGCAGATTATAATGATCAGCTCCTGGCATACGTTGACCTATTCCAGGCGACACATCCCGACCTGAACGGGGTGACCGTATTTGACTCGCGCCCAGTCTTCAACGCGCTCCTCGACAATTATCCTACGTTCGGTTATGTCAACATCACCGGGTACTGCGCGGCGTATGAGAACGGCACACCCGAGACGACCACGCAGACCCTTCCGTGTGAGCCGGTGTCGAGTTACTTGTGAGCACGCAATTACGCGCGGACATGAGATGCGGGCTCTGCGGCTGATACGAAATTCTTTTGTAGCTGGTTGAACACGTTGCACCCACTCTATACCATTCACAAGTGCGTCGGCGTATAGTCTGGATTTGTCTACCTCCTAACTAATCGGCTGCGTTGTCATAGCATACTAGCACATGCCATATCGACAGCGCTCAGTCTCTAGGCACGCGCCATGTAGCTGGTCGAGAGGGCTTAGCGTTACGTCCCATCACGCAGTCTTAGCCTGTGATACATGTAGCTAGAGTGACATACGCACTCCGATTCATTCTGGGTGGGTTACTTCGCAGAATGTGACTTTGCTTGGAAGAGAAGATTTAGTGATCCTAATCTGAACTTGGGGCACAGCATCGCGACACTCTTACCGGGACCACTCAAACCCGAATCAATGTGTGGGATCAGGCTGGGCGAAAGACAGAATAGTAATGTTCACTACCAGATTGTGATGGCTGACCGCAAATCAGGCCGTAAACTTTGAAATGCATATCGGTCATCTCAGCTGATTGTGTGCGCACCGAGGTTGGTGTTTCGCCGAATCATGAAGATATCATGAGACATATAGCACATATTGTATTAGACTCGTAGCGCATGTGGTATTACCGTTGAAAATAAACCCACCGTATTTCAATATTCCTAAGAGTGCACTGACTCAGTACGCGCATGCATGGAAAGTCGCCGTGAAATATCGTCCAGCGCTCCCAGATCTACTCATCTGCAAGAGTGAGCTAGAAGTCAGATGTAGAGAAATTTTGTCGATGAGGGCATTCGGCGCCTTTCTGAAGCCGTAGGATCAGATCATTATGGCACCCATGAAACTTTGCACAAGCTGGCGCCAGCACGGACACGCAGCGGGCTTGTGGCCTGACCGTAGTCGTCACCTGCTCAACGCACGGGTCTGCAAACGTTTGGAGAAGACGGTGGCGCAGACGTCTTGAAATAGAATAATGGCCTTTCCTTTCAGGACAACGATGTGAAGATTTCGCTCTCGTAAGGTTAGCGCACGACCCCTTCGTACATTATCGGACAACGTACTGGTTGCATTTCAACAGAACGCGCTTGAACCTGTCAGTGCGTCAGATTAGGCCCTTGTCGATGTCTCGCGCAATTTTCTCAGCGTCCAAGGCACCAGACGCTGATGCTGCATAGACGCACGTAGTGAAGGATGGATAGGGCATCCCCTCGACACGCGCGCTGTGCGATGGGTCTTTCCGAGACACCAGCAGATCCTGGACACCGCCGTTATGTGGCATATAGCCGAAGGCGCCGCGCTGGAGGTGGGGTCGCGCCTCGGATCCTACCTGAGACCCACTAGACGTTAAAGGCTATTGCGAGATGATGGCCGGAGCTATACAGTCGACACGCAGCGTTGGTGTGGTGCGCAGCATGGTGTGCAGAACCCATCGGGCAGCAGCAAGGTCGGCCTGAGCTTACCATCCATCAGTCAGCTGACAAAAACGCAGATGCGGAGCGAGAGGGGAAGACACACCAATATGGATCTCGCACCAAAGCGGGTCTACAACGTCCGCGGGCAGCCGTATGCAGCAAGAGAGCTCTCTCATGCTCACAGCGCGTCGAGTCACTAGTACTGTGCGCAGACCATATCTCAAGACGCTCACGGCCCGTGTGAAGTGACAGATTGACTTGGCAGGTCATCGAGTCTATGAGCTTCGAGGCTACGAAAGCCGTGGCCTGCTGATGAGTGCATCGATCATCATCCGGATAGGCATCGCCTCATCAGTGAGCGGAAATACAGTTGCGAACGCGCGCAATGTGAAAGGTGGTTTTGACAGACATGGAATGCACCGATGGGCAGGTTCAGAACGTCAGGCGATACATCCTTGTACGGCAAATAATTCAGGGACCCCCCTCGCGGGCGACTTTCCTCAGGACATTCCTTCTGCCTGGCCTCTCATCAGGCGCCTCACCCAATTCGAGTGGTTCGCATATTGAGCTGTAAAAACATTAAAGGGCCGACTTTCGCCTACATGTCTCCGATACTAAGGTGCTCGGCAGCGCGTAATCGCCCGGGCATATTCTTGGCTGACTGAACGGCAACACCAACACCCGTGGATACGAAGATGTATTAGGCTCATAAGACGGACATTACCTGAATTCCTATTCAGGGGTGGGTGACCAGCAAGGCTTATCCGACCAACCGTCGGTCCTTTTAGCTGAGTTGTACTAGGATGATTTCGACTAGACTCACGAAGAAATATAGCGGATTCAGGAGTGGTCTGCAACCGTAAACCTGGAATTAAATAGGAGTCCCATAAGTTCTCTTTACGTTCATACGACGAGCACAACCGGCCCTATTCCCGTCGCCGTTTACGGAGGCGGGGAAGGTCGCTATGCCGAACGCCTGCCGGAGCTAAGGCGAAAAGAAGATTCAATACATATGGGTATGGGGACACGAGTGAGGCTGTGGAGAGAGCTCCGCTGAGAAGGACGGCACTATGCCTGTTAGCATGACTGAGTACAAGAACAGGAAGCATGATTGATCGGTGTAATTGTCCATTCTTCGCGATATCGTCATCGGGAAGCCATCGCCACGCAGGGTGCTCACCTTCGGCAAGAACGGCGATAAAGGCTGCAAGCGAGCATAAGACGGAACTGGCATCTACACCGACGAAGAGACATGCGTCCCTGACATTATATTCTTAGATACGTCGTGGCACTAACGCTTTCACTCATCACACATTACCGCCCCGTTAGGACACGTCAATGGGTAGGGCAAGTCGACGCAAGAGCCGCACGAAGGATGCGGCGCTATGGGCTATGAACCGCAAGTTTGCAATTGGCTCATGGCAAGGGTTGCTGCGGATAATGTCCGTCATCGATCCTTCCATGTCGTACCTACTATGCTTAACCATGCACTCGGCACACCCCCCATGTCGGCACCTTCTTTATAGAGTAAATTTGGGGCCCAAAACCGCTCTCTTTCGGTGGGAAAACAACAAACTTCGGCGCGAAAGTTTGAAATCTGGCCTGCTGATTGGCTACAGGTCACGCCTGCCGACATGGGGGGTCTGCCGAGTGCATGGTTAGGCATAGTACTGCTGATTGGACGCTATCGGAAAATAGCGTGAAGTCAATCTTGCATAGGGATCATCCACGAGGTGCCCTGGTGGACTTCGGGTTGGAGAGGGAGGCTGCCCAAAGAACAGTCCTGGGTACTCACAGGCGATCGATCGAGCTGAGTTGTCCATCTGAGGATGGTCTGTAAAAACACAAGACGCCGTCGCTAGACGATATCGAGCGCAATCTATTTCACCGATTGCGGTTCGGAGATACGAAAGCGAGCCATCTCGAAATGAAAGAGACACGGAAGATCCCTTGGTTCTGTGAGGGGTGGCCAATTTGAGAATCAGGCGAATACGATGACCATACCTTCGGAGGCAGATGAGCGTGCGTGTAGGTGCTGCCCCACGTTAGAGGAAGTCACGGTGGTGTATCACATGAGCGGCTGTGGATGGATTCGGCGTCGCCGGTGTGAATGGACTGTTGTTACGGTTGTGGGAGATATGATGAAACTGAATGATTGTAAAACACATGAGAGTGTCAGTAGGTCCCCCAGGAGAGTTCTGGCGGGTAAGACTCCTGCGTGCGCCTGTTTCGGATCATCACACGCAGCGTCGACGCGACTTGTATGGTAATGGATGGAGACTATGTCCGGCGCAGACGCATCAGAGGAGCCAGGTACGGCAGACGTAGCCAGCGGAGGCGAGCGATATTGCCTGAAGGAGGAGGTTAACGGGAAGATTGGCCCACGGGACGGAGATATGCGCACTGAGATGTTAGTCTGGCGCTAGAGGCCTAGAGGGAGGCACTGCCAACGGTCTCCGTGCCGTCATGGACTCAGTGTCGGACTCTGTCCTTTCGCTGTTTGTTGACGGCAGCGTCCCCGTGAGCAGCTGCTGTGCGAGTATGGCAGCAGGGTCCATCATCCTCCTTCAAGCCGCCCATCCACCACCAGGCGACGAAGCGGCCCCGGCTGATCTCAGACACGGAGATTGGACGGATTATACCTAGCAGCCCAACAGCTCTCTTCACCGGTCACTGCCGGGCGACCGAATCGAATCACTCAAAAGTTTATTCTTCCGCGTCCGACGTCCGAAGCAGCTGTGCGCAATTAACTCGCAGTCAGGGTCCACCCAAACGTCCCCGTCAGAGTGGTATGTGCTACTTGTCACCTCCTCCCCATTCACTCACGGAGGTCCACCCCAGGTGCAACATATATCACGGGTTGTCAAGGCAAGTGCACAGATGCCATCGAAGCCGGATCTTTGGCGCACACACCCACCAGACTATCAGTCACTTACGGAATTTTGGCATATTTCTCACTTTGCCTCGATAACCCATCTTATCACTGACATATTGTCCTCCTCCTTTTAGATCGTCTGCATCCCGACTGGGAGCATTCTGAACACGAGACCCGAACATGCTGGCCTCCCCATCTCCTTAAATTCTCCCCGTCATTCGATTCGCAGCCTCCGTTTCATGTCGTCACTCTTCATGCTCCGCGTAATTTTTGGCGTGACCCCTTCCCTCGTCCAATGGATCCAGCCAGGCCTCCCCACTCCTCTTCAGAACGTCCGAAATTGATTCGCCCAGGAGCTCCTCCCTCTACGGAACGTCCTGCATCTCCGTCCCACACTTCACTGCCTTCAATACGTCAGCTGCATCCTGATCTGCCCCCCGCCGGCGCCCAGCCCTCTATGTCCGCTGCGGGCCCTGCCTACACTCACTCACAGCCCATGGCGTACCCTGCCCCACCTGGAAGTAGCCTCGGTGCGCACCCCTACTACGACGCGAGCCAGCCAAGAGTCCCTGATCGCCATTGGTGGCATACAGGCCCCCATCCCTCAGGAGATGATTCCGATGCGGAGGGCGACGCACAGGAGCCTCCCAAGAAGAAGCGGCGACGACAGGCCTTGAGCTGTACCGGTACGGTGCTTCTGTCCCGAGGACATGTATGACAAACTAACCCTACCCACCATCCTCATGTTTTTGGTCCCGTCTCCCTAACTGAACCAACCTGTCCTGCGGTCCTTGCGGTACCGATCCGGTATAACCTAGAATGCAAGAGGCGCAAGATCAAATGTGATAGGTCCGGGTCCTATTTCATATCTCCCTCCTACCCCATCTGATATAAGATATCATCTTCGCTTCCAGAGCTCAGCCATGCGGCCCATGTGTCCGCCGCGGGGAGCACCATAAGTGTCAGTGGCACATCATTGAACCCATGTGAGCTCATATTTCGTCCTTCATTATTCGTCGCTAACGCCTTGTTCGTTCCAAGGGAGAAATATGTCACCCGTACCGAGTACGACGAGCTGAAAGCAAAGGTGCTCGAGCTCGAATCGATAGTTCATCGCATCGCTCCCGGCAGTCTACCTACGCGATCTGCCGCCCCTCCGTCTGCTACGCCACTTCCTCCTGGTCCATATGCCGATCCAGTCCAAGGAACGGCCATCATGCCGTACCATCACATCCCTCCCACCCCAGGCCCATCGACATATTATGGTGCGACGGCCGGATCTTCCTCGTCGTCTAGTCGCGGAGAACCGTCAGCATCATTGAACCGTCTACCTCAACTACGCAGTCCGACCTCCTCTCGTCCGTCCACATCCCACGGCTCAACCACCCGCCCGGGGCCCATGTCGCCGATAGAGCCTCCTCACTCCATAACACCACCCTCCAATATTCCGCCTGCGACCGATCCCGGACCGTCGGGGGCGGCCCCGTCGTCACGGCGGGCCTCGCTCTCGCTGGCCGCCATCACGACACCCTACCACCCCGACCGCCGACCGTCGAGCCCGCCAAAAAAATACTACGCGCAGACGCCCACGCCGCCGGGTCAGCGTCTGCGCCCGGAACCAGTACTTTCAGGCTCGGCTCAAGTGGTGCACCCGCATCACCTCCCCCATCCCATGTCTCCCGCCGCCGAGCGACAACAAGCGCTGCGGATGCTGGCATAGCCCGGCACCCTGTCGCGACGGCGCGCGAGCCGCCAGAATACGCTGCGCACAGGGTGCTGCCCCGTCGGCAGACCCTTGCGACTTTGTCTGCGCCCTCAAACTCCCCACCTTATCTTTCCAGCAGCCGGGCCCATCGTACCCCCGATGGTATAGCTCCTGATGAAACTGAAGAGCAGTCGCGCTCATACTCATCTAGAACTTAATATGAGTGGCGTCGGCTTGAGCCTGCCCTAGCGGCTGCATATTCAAATTACATATTGTTGGTCTAGCGATACATTCTGTGGCTAATCGTCGAATCTCATCTGTTTTAGTCCGAGGTGGGGAGTCTGTCATGTTGTACCTGTATTACGTTTCACTTCAAGATGTCTCCTGCTATTTCTGTTCGTTCCTGTCGTGTTTTGTCGGCCCACTCACACTTTGTGTAGCTACTGTTCTGATGCATAGGAGTACATACTTCCTCTATTTATGATGTTACTGCGGTGCTACTTCACATATAATCATCTGATCACAATGAAATACTACTGGCTTATGATATTCATATTTTCGACAAGAATGGGCGAGGGAAATGTTCTACGATGTAAAACTAAGGCATAGAAATAAAGTGCATAGTGCATGACGGTCTGACATCCTAGTCATAATACTTGTGAGCCCCGCACCCTGATATCCACCGTACCGAAACTGTGTAAGGACGCAGATGGCAAGCTGACTTGGCGACAAGATGGGCGTCAGCGCGCGCGGAGGTTCCTTGACGGCATGGCCGTGCCCGCAAACTGAATACGACGGAGAGGACGGAGGAGAAGTCCAAGATGCAGGATCACGACGGACGGCCGGAAGCGCAATCACTCTGACACTGGGCCATATGACCGAGTCACTATCAGAAGCGTTATGACCGCTCCTTCCCCGGACGCTAAAACACGGTGACGCCAGATTGAGTACCAGTATACTGTGATTTCATGTCATCCAGATCAGTGGCGTCATCTTGACTCTTGTAATCGTACTGAGACAGACTGCCAGCGTCGGATGTTCCCGCGGCAGAGGAGAACGACGTACGGCGCCGCAGTCTATCGGATTGTGAGTAAGCCATGCTGCTGATTGGGCGATCTAAAGGTCCGACGGCACTGCCTGTGACACTCGCAGTGTCGGTACCACCGGGGCCAGCATCCTGAGATATGATGGAGCTTGCATAACTACCGTAGGTGCTACGCTTGGCACCATTCGGCCTTTGCATCCCCGGGCCGAATGGGCCACTGGCGGCGAACATGGGCAGCCCGGAGGAATACGTCGCTTGGGATCGCAGAGATTGGACGTCCGAGGGAATGTATCCGAGGGCATCGTGTGTACGATAGAAGCTAGCGTCAAAACGGCTGGGCGTGCCGGATCGGCGACCTGTGTTAATAGCCATCAGCTTACATACATCAGTTCACATAACGGGTGAACGTACCATCGCCTGTCATCCCGTTCCCCAAGTAGTCACGCGCACTGGTCTCGTGTCGACGGAATTGGTCCATTGCCTTCACCAGAGTGCGCCTCGGCTTGCTGAATTGGATCATGCTGGCCTGCAGATTGCTCAGCGGTCCCTCAACAAGGCAATTGTTCTCCTTGTAGTGAGTCAAGAGGTAGTGCCATAGCGGATGCTATGAAACTGAATGAGCTGCTGCGAAAACAATATTGCATATCGTCTAGTACGGACCTTGCTGAGGACCTTGGGGTTTCCTAGGATCACAACGCCATACTTGGCACGAGTCAAAGCGACGTTCAGTCGCCTGGGGTCGTTCAAGAAACCGATACCCTGATGTTCATTGCTGCGAACACAACTCAAGATAATGTAATCCTTCTCTCGCCCTTGGAAGGCGTCGACGCTAGCCACTTCAATTTCCTTGTAGAGATCCTTCTTCAAAGTGCCGTTGAACTGCATGTAGTTGACAATGTACGACCGTTGACCTTCGTACGGAGTGACGACCCCGATTTGACTCGGAACAACACCAGATTTGAAGAACTTCGTGACGATCTTTTCCACATTAGACGCTTCGGTCCTGTCGAACGGACATCACTGAAAAGACAAAAATACGTAAAATGGACGCTGACATACCTATTCAGGAAAGACGTGCCACTCGAAGAAATTTCTTCTTGCCCTAAATTCTGATAGAAGAACATTGGAGTATCAGGCACCGGCCATGGGAAATCAACGTTCTTCCTCAACCGCTCAGGAGCGGTAACTCCGTTCTGAAGGGTCCCTTCGTAGAACATGTTGGATGGGAACTCTGATAAGCACGGGTGCATGCGATACTGGACCTGTAACCTGATAGGACGGTTGCCCAGCACCACGAGACGCTCAAACAGCGACTGAGTAAGACCAGCACGAGCGGCTTTCTTGTTCATGATGACGGGCCCGAGTTGCTGGGTGCATTCAATCAAAGTTAGCGACCAACTGCGGAAGGAGAGCGCACGTGCTTACTTGATGGTCACCTACAAGTACAACCTGCTTACATCCAAGCACCAGGGGGATCATACATTCTGAACTAGTCGTGAGTAGATAACAATCGGTCGGTCATAGATACGCACCAGGTTCAGCGGCCTGAGTTGCCTCATCAATGAGAACCGTCCGGAATTTCAATTTATTCAGGCGCGGGTCTCCAGCACCAACACAGGTGCAGCAGATGACATCAGCAGCGCTGAGAATCTCCTTCTCACATTGCCTGATCAGCGTCTTGTACTTCCTCTCGTCGTTCGAGCTCAGCTCGCCCTGTTCGTTCTTCAGTTGGATAAGTTTCTGCAGCTCAACGTGGGTCGTATTGTTGGCAACTTGTTGGTGCAATGTTAAGAAGGATATAGACGAATCGAGGGCCTCGCGCGACTTGGCAGTCAGACGGACAACCTTTAGGCCGGTCGCATGGATCTTCTCGGTGAGCTGATCAACCGCCACATTGGAAGGAGCGCAAACAAGCACTTGACCCGGATTCATCTTGGCTAAATGATAGACGATCGAAGCGGACGTGACGGTCTTGCCGGTCCCAGGAGGACCTTGGATCAAGCTGATGGGCTTCTGTAAGACGCTCTTCACAGCATACATCTGCGAATGATTCAGCTCCGGTAGACCGGGGGCGGAGAACCTCTTCGGCATCTGGGTCCGCAGTACTTGTGGTTCAAGCTCATGGCCCAACAGCTTGTGGTACTAAAGACAGAAATTAGTCATCTGTCCAGCCATAGCACAAAACTAACGCATACAATGTATCCGCTAACACTTTTTTCGTCGACCGCAAAAGTTTTCATTGCCAGTTGCATCCTGTCGAAGCTAGTAGACTTCCAGACAAAATCTGCGGTGTAATTGTGAGTTACTTCCAGCGGTACACCTTCGGAACGCCGCAACTCAAGGCCGATCTCGTCGGAGACATCTGAACGTATCAAAAAAGGTCAATATAAATATCGTAAATAAACATAAGACTCACTGTTCGGGATCTTAATAACATGGCCGTCTCCTTCCCAAGGCTTGTGGAGTTGCCCCGAGTACTTCAGCCTGAGCTCGTCCCCCACAGCCAATCGAACCTCGCCGCTCTCCAGTTTCGGCAGACAGAACCATGCAACTCGCTTCTGGTTGAGACCGAGGTCCCATCGCACCGTGATATCCGTTTGTGTTTGCGACTCCTTCAGGCGCTTGTCATAGTCCGCTTCGATTTTTACGAGAGGCCCAAAAATGTTCTGATACTGATATGCGTCCTCGTAGCGGAGAAGGATTGGCTGAGGTTCATCATCGACACCGGGTTTCTCCAGGTCCTCCAGGGTCGCATTCGCGTTTTCGCGCCACAAATCCTCCAGTCGATTAATTTGCTGGAACGAGATTTGACGCGATCTGAGTTGCTCGGTTTCGCTGGGAGGCTTCACCAGCCAAGAGAGAAAAGAACGATCGTCGATGAGGGGAGCCCACAGAGCGGCATTCCACGAGATATCCTTCGAAATCGCAGCGCACGGTTGACTTGATACGAAAGGTTAAAATGAGTGTGAGGTGAAACGATGTGAAATGCTTACCGGCAAAGAAGTACGACAACCGTGTCACTTTTCGCGGGAATAAAACCGAGCATGAAGACGTTCTTGCTCCCACAGTTGTAGCACTCCGGAATAGTCTCGCCGAGAGGGCTTTCGCTGTGCAGAATGACCTCCTTGTGCTTGGCACGCACGAGATGATTGACAATGTGGGAAGCTGAGGTGTTACCGCGCGAGTTGCAAAACCACTTCGAACATATGAGACATTTCACGACGGAAGCAGGAGAGTGAATGCCACAATAGCTAGTCATAGTCATGTCAATTTTTAGCGCAGTCAAGTTGCATCATGCCGACTCACCTGCAAGCATGAGGCGGCAAATCGACCTGACCCTCATCCTTCAAGTCGTCTAAAACCGCGTCGAAATCTTCGTCGATGCCGCCTCTAGCTGAGCCGTGTCCATGTACGCCATTTCCGCGTCCGTGAGGAGACGAGACGTAAGACCGGTCGTCAGTTATCGAGAGAGTATCCAAGTCCGGCGGGACGTGACTCTGGCTAGTCGTATTCGCGGTATAGATGGACGAGGTGTCGTCGACGATGCCCATCCCACCGTAAGACGAGGCGGAGTCATACTGAAAGTTTTCAAATGAATCCATGGTGTGCGTACAGTGAGAGATAGAGAGGTCTTGCGTAAAATAGATGGAGGTCTTGAGTCAAGTTGTGTGGCGGGACCGTTGCAGGACTCGAGTGCTTACTAGTCTGTTCGCCACGCGGGGTGCACGTGGCAGAGTCGCGTGACCCCGATCAGTGCGAACGATCGGTGAAGCCTTGAGTGAAACTTGCGTCCTCCAGGCTCCTCTCCATCCGTCTCCGAGTGGTAGAGGAAACTCATCCCAATATCGTTGTTTCCCAATATGTACTAGTTTCTTCAAATCTGTAATCCACGTGTCCAATCTCTCCCAAACCCCGCCAACTTTATTTTCCTCTACCACTCTGCGACGGCTGGCACAAAACATTCGTCAACAACGTCAGCCACAAGTCGGAGGATGAAATAAACGTCTTTCAAACATTGATTATGTAACAGTGTTGTTTGCAATGGTTGTTCGCTCTATCATCAGTGCACAACCCCTTGATACGAAACATATCTACTCCGAAGTGCCATTCATTGACTTCTGTTACTAACTCATTGACCTCGAGACTGTAGGTGAAGACGGCGGCGAGATCCCGGGTGCTCCAGGCGGAGCCTTGTAGTGAGGAAAGCAGAAAATGTGACGTTGATGTTCGAGATATACTTAGTACATGAGCAACATGCGCAATCTGCTCGTAGAGGCGAGCGCCGAGCGTTGTCCGATGTTATTGATTGCAAAGTCGTTCTCATACGGGGTGAGACGATTGTAGCTACAAAGCACGTGAACATCTCCCAAAACGAGACTTGGAAACCATATTTCTCCTTGAGCTAGGGTTAGGTCAACAAATTTCTAACGTTCTTTTCATGCTCCGGTGCTGTGGCTGATGTTGTTGACGAATGTTTTGTGCCAGCCGTCGCAGAGTGGTAGAGGAAAATAAAGTTGGCGGGGTTTGGGAGAGATTGGACACGTGGATTACAGATTTGAAGAAACTAGTACATATTGGGAAACAACGATATTGGGATGAGTTTCCTCTACCACTCGGAGACGGATGGAGAGGAGCCTGGCGTCCTCCCGATATCCAGGTTCAGTACAACTCGAGCTGCACGGCACCGAGAAACTCGCTCACAGCCATTCTTTCGCTCTTTGCCTGCATATATCCGGATATCTCACAGATTTGACGCCACTATGTCGCATCTGTCACGCAGCAACGGTCGCCCAGAGCCAGAAGTCATTGTTAACGTACGCAGACCCATCTAACTTCTCGAGACCCCCTTATTGACAGGTGCTTGTAGTTCGCAGACGGTTTCGCGTATTCGAAGGGCAAGATGGAAGAAGTATTTAAAAGTGGACTCTTAGATAAACCTGCCCCCAAAGCTCCCCCAAAGGCGGGTGCCACCAAGACCGAAGATGTTGACTTACTCGTGAGTACAATTTCGGGACTTCCGACTGCGTGCTTGCGAGGGTATTGACTCGGAGTTTAAGATGAATGAGCTAGAGATTCCTCGACCCCAGGCCGAGAAATTGCTCGTCGCACAGAATGGTGACATTGCTAAAGTCCTCGAGGTGTGGATAAGTAGCTAGCAACATTATTAGGATCTATCTTCGTTCGTTAAAATTACGCCGAGCGTATCGATCAGATGTGCAGGTGACTCTATCGTAAAGCTTGCATCCTTATCACGCTTCGTCGGCTGCTCCAGCATATGGCTGGCCACAAGTATATCTGCTTCGCGGTTGGAGACATACTCTCTCGAGCCAGGGGGATGAGGGTTGGATCGCAAATGCTGAGTTTGGGCACCTTCATCGACACGGACCGATGTATTTATCCGCACGCTCTCCAGACCGCCAGGGCTCTCCGCAACCGTGGCCGGCGCAGAGTAAATCTCTACGTTGAGGAGACGAAGAGAGGCGGCACCGTTCTCCTCACCGGCGAACGGATCCGAGCTTGCGAGGGCCTTCCAGTTTATCGGCTCCTCGGAACCGCGCTGGTGCTTGCTAATGCGAGCCGTCATACCAGCAAAGCTGGCCACAAAGTCCTCGCTGGGGCGAGACCCACGATGTGAGCTACGCGGGGATTGCTGTTGCAGGAGGCGGCCTGGCTGAGGCTTCGTGAGGATATAAGTCTGGAGCGAAGAACCCTGCGCATATGTGAGACCTCCGTGACGCTGAGGCCGCTGTTCGATAACGCGAGCACCCTCCCCATAGTACTTGTCGTGTGCATGTTCGGCAATGAAATCTTTGTGGTGATCTGCCGCGGTGAAGGATTCCTGCCATAACGAAACCTCGGGTGCCTGCTCGTCCTTGTTCGTTGCGGAGTGCTTTCGACGCAGATAATCGCGGAATTCCGGCCTCAGCTTCCTCAGCTGCTCCAAATACCGTCCGAACTCCTTCTCAGACATGGCCTCCACGTTAGGGACCGCATAGCTTTTCTGTGTCGGCCCCTTCTTCGTCACCCCAGGATTCTCCCCCTCCTGCGTTCCATCCTCGCCAGAAGCCGCCGCTGCCTCCCTCGCAACGGCTTTGCGTTGAGTCACTTCCCTCGTCGCGAGTCCAAACTCCGAGTCCGTATCCCACTGTACCTGAGCCAGCGGCCCCAGCTTCGCCAACCAAGGTCCCTTCGGCGCCTCCTCAGGAGTGATGCCCACTTCGTCCCACATCCGTATCCACCTATGTTGTGGCTCTGCGCTCTTCCACTCCGTCTGCTGCTCCCTCGAATCGACGGCTTTCACAGTCACCGTCGCTTTCCGCCGGCGCAACGGCAGCGGGCGTTTGAGGCCCCAGTTTCCCCGGTGAGCGTAGCCGCCATAAGAAGCGTATACTTGGCCGATTTTGGGGTCAAAGGACGCGAATTTTGACTGCCGCAATAGAGCAGCAAACTGAGACGGCGGCGCGGTCGCCATGACGGACCACCTGAGTGAATGGAGGACAGGTATGTTTGCCAGACAGAGACTCGGCCCACGAGTCGGTCAATTTCGATCGGCGCCTCGGCATTTTCCGCGGTGGGTATATCTTGCGTCGAGACAGTTTTCGCCAACACAAACCTCGACGTCCAAATTGCTGTCTATCCTTTGCTTACCTCTTGAGGTCATGCGTTTTCGTGGATTAGACGGCCCAGACAAACGTCGTAGATAAACTCTGACGAGGGTTGTCTCAAAAACAATCTTTGCTGATTGCTTCTCCCTCTGGTCGAGAGGTCAGGACGCAGGATCACCTGGAGGTCATCTACATTTACTAGTTCTGGATGTGTATATGGTACATGATGTTCCAAAATGAATTTGTGAGTATCACTTCTGTTTACTTTGTTGGAAAATTTTACCGTTGAAACCGACGAAGAAAAACCTGGTAACATAACACACCCCGGTGTGAGGGCCGTGCGCTGTCGGGCTGTCCTCTCGGGATGCCTGGCATCGTTACTGTTGTCTCCACAGACTTTCGTTCTCGAACGCTGGTGTATGTTGGGTGTGCGTGGAGATTGAAAGGCGAGGCTGAGGTTCCGACGCTTGATGATCATTTCTTCTTGATTATGGACAGCTTTCTGATCAATTCTGACAGACTCATTTCTTTTGGCCTAGGTGACATGGTCCAGGTCTGTTTGGGACTGAGGTGATGAATTCATTGCATGTGAATATGTGAAGGCAAGCGGGGCAGTGCGGAGGATGCGCTTAGGCATGACTCGGGAGATGGCGTTGTTGCATGTACCATGTACGTAGCGCAGAGTAGTACAGTACTATGGAGACCGCGCATCGTGTTCGTTCTTCGTCTTGGTGTGCTGCATGAAACAAGGATCGTACGTATTAGAACATCCGCGCCTGTTGATTCTAGCGATTCGAAGAGTGTCAGATGTGAAGCGGACTTAGCGCAAGCGACGGGGGAGCCAAGAAAGGGAAGAGAGGCGCCAGCGTACGCGATGCAGGCCTAGGGTGCGAAAATAAAGTGGAACGGGCAACAGCGAACGACCACCGCTTCGTTGCGATCACCTCTACCACGTCGGTGTGCTTTGCTGTGTGCTCTGCTTCCCCCATTTCTCTTTCTGCTGTCCAACCGCGACAACTCTGGCTTGCAAGGCTGAAAGGTGGCTTCAGCCTTCCAACATTAGCTTCGCGCACCCGGCCAGTTAGAATCAAAATAGACTCGCCGTCGGCACTCCTGCCGTAGTCTGCCACCCATCGGCTTACACATGGAGCGGACAGGCCACGTTCCCCGGAGAGCATCTGCACTGGGTGTGCCGTCGCCTACAGTCCCCGACATGTATCATAGACCATATCCTACAGTTCGCACTAATCCGCCTGTGCCTCATGATGGCTCGTTTCGCCAACCGTCCGACTCTCCATGGTCAACTCCACGGCTGACACCCACACCCACACCGCCTGCGACTCCCCCAATCCCATTTCCACCCCCTTTACCGGCCTCACCAGTGATCATCAGCAGTCCTGACAGTCCGACGATATGTGGGATGCCCCTGAAATACGTTTCGTAAGTGCTTAGTCGTTCATTGCAGTTTGCGCATGTCTGAAATAAGGCATACAGACTGGTCACGCTTGCGGTGCAGAATGCTGCATTGTCCATCGTAATGCACTATTCCCGAGTGTCCACTCCTGCGTCACAGTCATACTCGCCCGCGTCCGCGGTCCTACTGAACGAACTGCTCAAGGGCTCCATCTCCTTCGTTGTCGCTTTTCTGAGGGTGGCAGATGCATCAGACGCGTCAAGTCGTGGGCTCATGGGCTGGTTTTCGGCGTTTCGGAGAGTATGTCGCGAGATCTTCAGTCCCGACTGCTGGAAGCTGTCAATTCCCGCCATCCTTTATGTCGTGCAGAACTCTCTGCAGTTCGTCGCCATTAGCAATCTGCCGGTCGCGACTTTCCAAGTGACGTACCAGATGAAGATCCTCACCACCGCGGCGTTCTCAGTCATGCTTCTTCGCAAAAAGCTCACATCAACGAAGTGGTTGTCTCTTTTCTTCCTGGCTATTGGTGTCGGAATTGTCCAGATTCAATCGAGCAGCACGAGTCACATCCCCGCAAAACAAAATATGCTGGTCGGAAGTGCACACGAGTCGGCCCCGCTTCACATACACATCATGAGCCCCCTAAAGGGCTTCGGTGCCGTAACTGCAGCGTGCTTCACTTCGGGCCTCGCAGGTGTGTACTTCGAGATGGTGCTCAAGGGCTCGAAGGCGGATCTATGGGTACGAAACGTACAACTCTCATTATTTTCACTTATCCCTGCTGTTCTCCCCATCTTTTGGGAGTCATCCCCGACATATGCTCGTGATGGGATTATCTCTGGCCTCTTTCGGAATTTTGGCGGATGGGCGTGGGCGACGGTCGGCACTCAGGTGCTCGGTGGATTGATTACGGCCATCGTCATCAAGTATTCGGATAATATTTTGAAGGGGTTCGCGACCAGTCTGTCCATCGTCTTGTCATTCCTGGCATCCGTGGCTCTATTCGGATTTCGGATTACGCCGTCGTTCCTCATCGGGTCCTCCACCGTTTTGGTCGCGACATGGATGTACAACCAGCCCCCAGGCCACGAGCTTGTGGCTATCACCGGCGTTATTCCCGTTATCCCCGCCAAGTCTTCAAATCCTTCCTTCACACCCGTCAGTCCCAATGCTCCGATACTTGGCCACTTCCCCCTGCAAAAGAAAAGTTCCTCGACCTTCGGCAGCCCACGGCTCGCGAGTGCACTAGGGCTTTCTGAGGAGAAGCCAGATGCCGAGGGATCGTTTGGTCCGACGTTGGACACGCCGCGATATCTGAGCGCACCATATGGCTCACCATACCCATCGCGGACGCCGTCTCCCATCCCGACACTACCCTATCCCACCTCGCGTAATGGATCACAGACCGACTTGGCGTCCGGGCGGTGGCAGCAGTAATGTTGAGAGTAAGTAATATATGACCCAGCCTATCTAACGAGACCGACACGATACCCGCGCGAAAGACAATTTGCCAGTCGTAGACAATGCCCTTCGTTACGAGATCTATTGCAAGTTATCCCAGTGCATACCGCATATTTTTTCATGTTTTTTATACTTCAGCTACGGATGGCGTAAGAGGTAGAGTACTTAGACCTCCTACGTCTTATAATGACTTGCATCTCAGATAAGTAACAGATTTGCTATGAGTGCGCCGGCGTTAGCCGGGCGCTAGTTGCTCATATGTTCGCCGCGTACATAGGCGCCCATAACGTCTGTACACATCGGCACCATTTCTGCTCCCTGAGAAATGTCAATCGACTTGGAATGGGAAGGACTTGACTCATCGTTGGCCTCTTCACTGGTGGACGCATTGAATAGACAATTATCTGCCACTGCACGACCGTCGTTCATAGGTCCCATCGAGGTCACTTCGTTTGAGTTCGGTTCTGCTAGCCCCGACATCGAGCTAGTCGATCTTCGAGACATCTATCGCGATTTCCTCGAGGAGGACGAAGAGACGGAAGATGTGGAGAAGGACGTGGTGAAAGAGTCGCAATGGACAGACGAGGACGACGATTTCGAGTGGATCTCGCGGAAGGCAATGCGGGGGAAGGGTCTGCCTGAAGACGTCCCCGCGTACAATCTCTTGCACCCGCACATGCGTTACGGACGGGGGACGGGGATGGACATGTTCGCATCTACGCCTTCTCTGCGTCCCGCAAGAGACATGTGGAACCCGGCGTTCAGTAGCCTCGTCGATCTGAGGCCTACTTATCCATCCCCCTCATTGTACGCATCTGCTGTGTTGTCTGCTACTCCGCCCACACTGTCAGCTTCACCTAGGCCCAGACCAAGTCCGAATGAAGCACAATATCCCGCACGAAGCGCCGGGCGTTCGCCAACGCCGCCTGAACAACCCGCACAAGGTCATGACCCGCATCCCAACCTACAGCTGCACCTTCATATAAACTGGAACTCCAATCTCCGACTGACGCTCACGACTTCTCTGCTCATAAACTATCCCTCGCCGATGTTTATGTCCCTACCGATCAAATTATCAGTGACAGGGATTGTCTTCAACGGAGAAGTGGTCGTTGCCTATGAGGGCGAGCGCCGCCGCATGCACCTCTGCATTCTGGACGAACTGGATCCATACAGTCCGCTTGCAGGAGTGCGACCAAAACGGGACAGCGCGTCCGGAGATACCCCGCCAGAAGCAGATGAAGATACGCCTCCATCTGCGGTCGGAATCACGAGGACAGGCAAACCACAGCCTATCGGCCAGCGCTTGCTGCCTTCAATATACATCGAGAGCGAGATAGGGCAGGCAGACAAACACGTTTTGAAGAACGTCACTCGCATCGAACGTTTCATTCAGGATGTGATTCGAAAGACTATTGAGGAAGAGCTCGTCTTTCCGAACTTCCAGACGATGGTACTCGGCGATTCAGGGTCGTAAACAATGTCGTCATCATAGATAGGATATACCGATACAGTACAGAGACATACGTAGTAATACAGGGTAACAGCCCAACCTATGCCAGAGATTTACTCATATATGGTCCATCTAGTTCGTAGCCGAGCCGGCGGTAATAATCCCGCGTGCCCACCCCTACCAGGACAATTGATTAGTGGTCAGACCACGGGAAAGACGAACCACTGACCTGAGATTACGGCTAACTTCACACTACCATGTTCTTCGCGCGCTATTCGTTCTGCCTCTTCCATGAGCAAGGTGCCGAAGCCCTAATATGAAATGATCAGACATAATCCCCAATGTATAATCCACGATAATTTACCTGGTGTTGAAACTTTGTCGGATCACGACCATGGACGGGCACAGCCGTGCCATAGACATGCAGCTCTCGGACAATACTACACCCACCATCCGCACCTTCCTTTTTCACAAGTTCTGGTCTGAAAGTACCCTCGTCAGAACACTTCCGCAAGCGGAGCAATCCGATCAGGATGTCGCGTTCAGGATCTTCGTAAGACAAGAAGGTCTCCCAACCGCCATTCGCCGTATAGTCTCGGCGGAGAAGCTCGACGGACTCGGGGCGAACCTTGTGGTGGATCTCGTGGATCTATGATGCGGAGCATGTCAATGCGTCAGTGACACGGTAGACAAGGTCCGTAAGATGTACGGCGACGCACTCCGACTTCACGGAATCGCACATCACGACATTCTGCGCCGAAGTCCTTCATGCGGTTCAGGGCCAGTTCGCGGAGGTTGCCGGAATTCTCGCAGCCGCTCGTAACCAAGGGCAGAGGAATGTCTCTAGAAGACATTCAGAACGGTGAACCCATACGAAATGCATGCATATGTCTCACCTTTGCACACGGTACACCCTCGTCCACGGGGGAACGAGCGCCAGAATCCTTGCAACGACGTCCACGAGTACGTTCGGCGTGTAATTTTTGTAACGCCCCGTCCTCCATAATTCATACAGGCCGGTACCCCTGATCACGAGTGTGGGGTAAATTTTCAACCCGTCACTTCTGAAAGCAGGGTTCTCGAAGTACTCCTTGAATTGCTCAAGGTCGCGTTCTACGCCCACGTTGGGTAGGTCAGGCATCATGTGCGCCACAACCTTGAACCCCGCATCCTTCGCGAGGTGGAACGACTCAGACACCGCGCGAACGGTATGTCCACGGTTGGTATCACGGGCAACATCTTCATACACTGATTGGACGCCAATCTCCAAACGAGTGCATCCATACCGCAGCATTTGGCTGCGAAACGTATTAATGAACGGTGGTCTAGTGGAGCCATAAATGCTTACCTCAGATGAGGCCGCAGACAATAATCGGGTCGGGTCTCTATCGTGATACCGATTGCTTTCGATTTACTCTGTTCGGAATATCTGTAACATGAGATACTTAAGCGCCATGTCTCTCCCCGTGTACAAATGACCAACCGGACAGCTTCGTCAACATTAAATCCGGTGAAACCTGACAGAGCATTGTGGAGCTGTGCTATGAATTTGTTCCGATAGTCCTCGGGCATACTCATGAAAGTGCCGCCCATGATTATGAATTCAACCTGACACGTTCGGAACATAAACAGTGGTCCCATACAGCATGGTGAAGGCGTGGCTTACTTTGTCTACGTTGTGTCCCAAACTCTTGAGTTGTTCCACACGTCCCCTGGTCTGTTCATATGGGTCGTAGCGTGCCCGGATGGCTCGCATGCTAGTTGGCTCATATCCTGTATAGCTTTGTGTGCTATAATCAAAATCTGAATCGGGACCTCCTGGACAATATCTAGATGACAATAAGTAAGGAAAGGGAGACGCGATACTTCACCAACGTACACGCAGATATTACCGGTCATTGCAATGTGTGGACATCGATGTGGCTTGCACATCACAGCCACCACTGCAATCTGAAACTCAATTAGCATTGCTAAGGATTTGATATATTACCGTACCCACCCCGCTTGCCGTTCGGATTGGACGAGCTTTGAGTTTAGGAAGCAAGGCCTTCTTGTAGTCATCCGGAATGGCACTGATGATGTCAACTAGCCTCGGCACGCCTCCAAAGCCATACTTCTTGCTCATTTTTGCACGGAGTTCATTCAGGGAGACGGTCTGGTTCGCATCGTGGGCGTTAATAAGTTCTGCAGCGATTGCAGAGGTGACTCGTAACAACTGCTCAGCCTGCGACGGGCCTGAAGATAGTCCCTTAGTAAGCGAACTAACGAACAGAAATATCCGGGTACCTTCTGTTTTCGTTCTCTGCACCATGTTCCAATACAAGTTCTCTCGCAAGCCAAACTTTGAAAGGCCGACGACTTTTCAAGTCAGATCGTCAGTAAAAATGCGATCACCAGCGGCAGGCTTTGTTTTCTATCAAGGAAGAGTCAACGAGCGGTATTGTGATGAGTCTGTAGCTAGACGAAAGCGGTCGGTGCTGAGGGATGTAAAGCTAGGATCACAGGTAGAAGTGGTCGGGGATCAGAAATGATTTGCCGCCGCTTCCGGGTGGTCTCGATCACATACACGACTAGTTTGTCCGTGGTCGTCAATGCCTCCTCCCACCTCAGTCGACTCATGGCTAGCAGCTCGTCGTTTTGGCATAGTCATTGACGCTGGATCATCAGGTTCGCGACTTCAGATATATAGCTGGAAAGATGTTCGCCTCGTCAGCGAAAGCGATGCACCGAATTCGCTTCCGAGGGTGGAGAAGGGGACACCAGAAGGCGAGGAATGGTCAATGAAGATTGAGCCCGGTAAGTCAGCCATGGATTTTTCGTGCTAAAGCTAGTTGAACGTGTCATGTCTTTGTGTACGAGTAGGCATATCATCTTTCGCGGACGATCCAGAGGCTGTTGCGTCGTACTTGCACCCTTTGATTGAACATGCACGAAGCCACATTCCCCCTTCCTTGCAGCCCGAGACACCACTCTTTCTTCTGGCCACTGCTGGCATGCGCCTACTGTCTCCCAAGCAGCAAGCAAATGTACTCAAGGCCACTTGTCATTACTTGAAGTCTCATTCGAATTTCCGCACTGACGACCCCTCAGCCAATGGACCTTGCGGGTCGAGTGTGCGGATCATCTCTGGGGAGGAAGAAGGCTTGTTTGGGTGGATTGCCGTCAACTATCTTATGGATGGGTTCACTGGCTCCGGTGAGGACCGTCTGACATACGGATTTCTAGACATGGGGGGTGCCTCCACTCAGATAGCTTTTGAGCCTGGCAAGGAGGAGCATGAAAAATCAAAAAATCTTATAGACGTCAGGTTACGTCTATTGGATGGCCATGAAGTTCACCACCGGGTGTTTGTTACTACCTGGCTGGGTTATGGCACAAATCAGGCACGAGAGCGCTATGTGAGCACAGCTATCGACGACTACAAAGCACATCACGCTTCGACATCCTCGTCTATGGAGGAGCTGGTTCTTGATCCTTGCCTCCCAAAGGACTTGCATTTGGCAGAGTCTCCTGCTCAATCAGACACCTCTCGAGGACATTCCGGGAGTTCCCACACGCTACTCGGCACGGGTTCATTTGAACAATGTCTACAGCGGACATTGCCATTGCTCAATAAAGATGCGCCCTGCCCAGACACACATTGCCTTTTCAACGGGGTTCACGTACCGCCCATCGATTTTGCGGCCTCGCATTTCATTGGTATCTCCGAATACTGGTACTCCTCCGAGCACGTCTTTGGTCTTGGCGGCGCGTACGACGTCGTGCAGTACGAACGTGCGGCGTCAGAATTCTGTGCGCGAGACTGGACGGACATTCTACGGCAACACGAGTGGTCACGGCAACAGGGGACACTCGGAGGAGACGGCGAGATAGAACAAGCCGGAAAAGTGGTAGGGGCGGGAAAATGGGGCGAACAGGTTGAAATCCCTCGCCTGCAGATGCAGTGCTTCAAAGCTGCCTGGATTGTGAACGTCCTTCATGAGGGCATCGGCATGCCTCGCATCGTTGACCCCGGCGGCAACAGCTCGACAAGCGGCGACAAGGTGGACCAGCAAGCCGGTGACAAGGGCCTCGGTCGACCCACGTTCCAGTCTTTGGAGAGTGTGGGCGATATTGCCATCAGTTGGACATTGGGAAAAATGGTGCTGGAAGCGAGCAAGGAGATCCCTCCTCTGTCGGCGGCAGATCGGCCGCTCGTTGACCCGTTGGATGATTTACCAAACACCAACGATTCGCCATTCGAACGTATCCGACCGCCATTCTTCGACCTTGACGCCATCGAGGACAAACTGTCGAATCATATACCATCTTCGTTCAGTCGACATTCTTTGGGATTTTCCCCAATCATGTTCATATTTTACAGCATCGTGCTCGTGGTCTTACTTGCAATCGCGTACCGCCTAAGGCACCGCGTCAAGCATGCGCTGCGGCGTCACATGTACAAGCGGGATCGAGAGTTCGCATTCGAAAGCTTCTCGATGGAAGAAGGTCAGGCACTCAATGGCACCAGTCGCCCTTCGTCGCCTTGGTCAGTTTCTCCTACTCGCTTCTCATTTCAAATGTTTCGCGCGCCCCAAACCAAGTCCCCCCGGACGACACGCTCCGTGCGACTGCCATCCATAAATGTCAAAGGTTATGACTCTCCTAGCCATCCAGGGCAATATTCGCCTGTCCGTGTTTCACCCTCCCGCTCGTTTTCATTTCCCGTCTCGAAAACGCAATCCGGGTTCTCTGTATTAGATGCTCCTAGCGCTGCGGCAACGGCGTTTGTGCCGGGGTCTCCTCGGTTTTCCGATGGAAACATCGTGTCTAATGGGAGCGTTTCCTCGCTGACCTCACGATCTCGTAACTCGTCTCAGATGAACCTGTCTTCTCTGACATCACGACAGATGGTTTCACGGACAAGTAGCGGTTCACACACACCGATCGGTAGTTTATTTCTAGAGGAGTAATGGACCTCATGGCTTCATGTTCTCTTTTATTCACGGACTCGCCGAAAACCTTCGCTCGGCCGCCAATGGCGTAAGCTACAATGGGTGGAAGCCACATCTTATACACTTCATTTCATATTCTTCGGGTCCATCCGTGTGGTCTGCGAGTGCCAGAATAGGCTTACATTGCTTGGTGTCTATCATTTCCGAATCGCGCCTAGTCCTAAAGGCAATGTGCGATCTCGTTTCGTAAGAGACGTCGGAAACGTCACTGTCTTCTCTTGGGTCTTTTACGACCAGTACTACATGGTCCAACTTCACAACGCGAGTTCCGTCCGTTGGCGAGCATATTGGCGCCGTGTTGCATGTGGACATAAACTATTCGTGGCTGCAGTTGCAATTCAGCCTGAGAGGATATCGGAATTTCTCAAGCTTCACGATTCGTATGGGTTGAGGGCTGATTCAGCCGTACCTTGCGCCGAATGTCGAATATATTGTCTGCCATAAGCGTGTGGATTGGAGGTACTTCAACGCAAACCACTGGGTTGGATCCGCATGATTTCCAATATCCAATCTCTCGTTTGATCCGTTACATTTTAACAGGGGTAGCATGCAGTTCTCTGGGAAGTTTTAGCCATGGTAATCCGGGTTTGAAAATTTCATCTTGACTGCCATGGCTAAATCGGACAATTGCAATAAAAGGTCACTCGCCTTGATAATAATCGAGACCATACACAAATATAAGCCCGTGTGTTCGCACCTTAGCTTTCTATCGAACAGAGGATTCGTAGTGGATTGCGGGATCTTTCATAACTTTCTCACATTGCCAGCAGACGAGGGGTATAAAATGCATGAAGGCGGAAAGGAAAGACATGCAAACGAATCCGATATATATATATTCCTTTCGTATGACTGCAAGAAACGAGCATGAATTTTGAGATACAGTGACGTGCATAAACAGGTCCAAGGCCGAGCAAAGCAACGCGAATTTACATGAAGGTGGATGTTATCCTCTCCGAGGCCGAGAACGTGTGCCTCCCTGTTGTGAAGAGGTAAGTGGGGCAGCAGATTTGCGATCTGTGGCGCTATTGGACGAATTTCCAGCAGCGGTCTGTTTCATCCTGATTATGTCATGGACCCAGTAGGTCTTGTCAGCCTCTGCGAGAGCAATTTCGTGCAGACGATGCTCTTCATCCGTTGAGAGCTCCACGTTAGTGCGCTGCCCAGAGCGCCAGAGAAGCAGCTGAAGGACGGCTTCATTCAATAGTATATTCTGGCAATACTAATTGCATGTAATTGTTAGTCGCCTATAATCATGATCACCGAGTCTACAGAAGACATACCGTTATTTTGTCTACTTCAGACAAATCAGTAAAAGTGAGCCGTGGGCGAGGCTGCTCAGGACTATCAGCGAGAACATTGCTGATATCCTCCAGCGGAGACAATGTGTCCACCATGTCAACATCCTGCAATCGGTCAGAATTCACGTGTTGCTTGACATGCATGGACACGGGGATACGGACCTCCTTCATATCCGGTGGTTCAATTGGAAGTGGACGATCTGGATGGTCGGCTCGTTCTTCCGCTATCCCATGTCCTAACACGGCAAGCTGGCCGTCGAAGTTTTTGACAGGCACATCCGATGAAGCCAAGACTTCCGGAGGCATTGCGTCCTCCTGAACATTGAGTAATCAAAGAGCAAGTGCAGAAAATCAGAATACGACATACCTCGTCTATTTCTATACCAGCTGCACTGGAAGATGGGGGTGGTTCAGCTTCGGAGCTAGGTGCAGCGAGCTACATTGACACCGGGCGTCAGACGGATCAAAGGGACAAGAAAGCGGCGCTGACTTCGGCATTAGTTGCGGGCATTGGAGTCAATGCACCCTGGCTGTGATCGGCGGCTAAAGGCTGACAAGAGACAGGTAAAACAGAAGTACTCAGAACGCTGGTACCATTGAAGCGGCTCTCGCAGACACCTCACCTGACTGTTCCCATCCATATGGACATCCTGCGACAGTGTGGCCGGCTTGCCATGGGATGGGTCCACATGACCAAGAGGAATGCCCAATTCCTTCCGCTTCTCTCTCCTGCGTGCCCATCGCATGACGAGGTCCAATAGTTCTTCCACTTCGCGGGGTCGTAGCGAACCTCTCGAATATCCACTTTCACATACATTCCGCCTAGCAGCGGCCCCCCGCATGAAGTCGACATGCCGCTGTTTGGCCGGTTCATATTCCCCTTCGATCACCGCAGCAAGAACGGGCTTTACATACTCAAATTGCTCGCCGATAGAGAGCCTTTCTTTGGCTTTATATGGGAAAGGAGCGCGGGGCAAAGGACTGGTTGACCGTAATGTAGTTTCGTCATATGTTGATTCGCCTTCAAGGTTCTGTCGGGACACTTCATCCAGGGACAGCTGGTCCGGCTCGTCATTTTCCTCGTTCAACCCATAGTTGTATTTATCTTGACCAAGCTATAATGTTAAGGCACGCTCAGCACACTTTGCGATAAGAGTGTGCGAGGACGTACCTGGCATGTGTTGAAGCCCTTGTCGAGTGTAGTATAGAACAGGTTTGGCTCTAATTGAAGGATTTCACCATCGAAGAATTCAACTTCATACTTTGGCTTCTGCTTCGGATTCTCGGGTTTCAAATATCTCAACAGTCGCGCGGGCCAATACTGCGTGCGTGTTTTCTTCTCTTTTGCAAGTACTAGTTCGCCAGGGAGATCGTAAGTCGGATCGCACGATGGAGCCCTCCACGCCCTCTCACGCGACTTGACTGGAGATCCAGCGTCAGAAAGGGTTTGTTCACCTTGGCGTTCTTGTTTTCCCGTCGTTCCTGCTCGAGCGGCGATTCTGGAAGAAGATGGAGAGTCTGTGCCAACGTAGCTAGAAAGCAGCATGGGCAGACCATCATTATCGTCCTGGTCCGCTTTCAGCATCAGATCTCGAGCAGTCCTCCATCGCGCCTCGAGATCCGACTTCTGCTTCTTCTTTGGTGATTCATGCGCCATAGTCGTCTGTCCGTACCGCTTAAAGTTTGTCTCGTTGAACCGCAAAGTACCACCAAAGGCTACCGGAAGGATGTTCGAGGGGGAGGGTGAATGAATTATGATGCTCTTTTTATTATGCGCCCGACGGGGACTGTCACCAAATAGACTGATCTCCAATGGGATGCGCGAATTAACCACCTTCGGTGACACTAAAATTTAGTAAACGTCCAATCGTCAGGAGACAATAAGCACCTTTGCAGGCCACCAGAATGTCTCATTATCCGTGTCATCACCCTCGGCTACACTTCCACACTCATCCAATCTGACCCAGACATGCATGCCGAGGTTACCCAGATTCCATTCCCCGTTAGGAGGTATGTTGCCTATATATGTCGATGGTGTAGCATCAGATCTACCGCGTCGCCTCAATGAGGACTGATGGGCTCCTAACAGGTTTTCACTCTGAGTGAGTCCAAGAGAAGACGGAGGCCTGCGACCTGAATTCAACGCTGAATGGCTGACAGAACGTCTTATAGTACGGTGATCGGATGGACTCGGAGATGACCTTAAGGAGGTAAGCACGCTCTCGTCGTCCAGCTCGGAATGTGATCGCTCTGAAGATGTAGAAGATAACGCTCTCTTTTTCCCGCCGAACCTGGGAGGAGTGAAGCTACTGAGCGTGGACTTTGTGGCGTTGCGCGGCTGCGAAGATTCGGCAATCGATTGAGAGGTAGTACCCTGTGGATGCCTTGCTCGAGTTCGCCTAGCTGGCATCACCTCAGGCTGAGTGTCCGAAAGAGCACTGTGACTGCTTCCAGGTCGGGCGGTGGGCAATACAGCATTACGTGACATTTTGGCACGCAATGGACTGACAGGCTCGTCCTCCGATCCATCATCTGAGAGAGAGGTCAAGCTGCTCTGAGGCGTGACCCTTTTCGGCTGACCATCAGATTTACGGTTTCTGGCAGATGGAGTGGAACGCGTGCGTGTATGGGCGGAGGCTGCTAGCCTGCGGATGCGAGGTTGTTGAGCGGATTGTGCGGCGGAGTCAACGGACTTCTTGGGCGAGTTCCGATACTTCCCCTTGCCTCCGTAAGTGAATTTGACTGGACTCCGGGTCTTTTCTGGCTCTCCAAATGTCCGCCCTCTGTCGTCTCGGTCGGACGCTACCGGAGAGCTTTGCAACTGCTCCGCCGACAACTGTGATGCCTTCCTAGCAGCGGCGCGTCGGGGAATCAGTCTCCCGGCGAGGTCTCCCTCATCTGACATATTTCCTTCCGGAGAGCTGGAAAGCTAATGGGGAACTTCCCCCGACCAGACCCACGTATGATTCGATAGCCGATCAGGGAGAGAGACACCTCGGAGAGCTACTTGATGGTTGAAATGGGGGATTCAAGAACAGACCGAGACACCTTGGTAGGAATGGCGATAGCGAGCCCAAGGCAGCTTGTCCAGTGACACGGGATAGCGGTGGCGGAATAGGCCAGGCGTCGCGTTATCCTGAGACGCGTGTCGTCACACATGTCACGCTAATCACATCACACTCTGTGGCGCCCAGATCGTTCGTCGATCGAGTCGCCTCGGTCAATGTAAATCACTCAGCCCTCTAATTCTCGCTTCGCCCGCAATCATCAGAAGTGAATTATTCACACAATGTTCAAACATAAGGACTATTTTCACAGTTCCGGAGCAGATCTCCGCGCCCTCAATTCATCCAATGCTATCCAATTTTTCGAGATACCCGCGACTTCTGGCAGCAACCCAGGTTTGAGCAGTGCAAAAGATCTCACCCACACAGAGATTCGGCTTACATATCTACGACCTGTGTCATACATACAAGGCTAACGCGATAGAATTGGTGCTTCACCGCTGCACATAAGATACCATAGTATAACCCAAGCACAAGAACCCCAAAAAATGTGAACCGAGTACGAAAATAATGTCCCATTGATAGACCGTCATCTTTCGCCTTCAGCCAAGGATCATATATGCAGCCACAGACCCTGCAATCGCAAATCCAAGAGAAGGCAGAGACTTCAAGCTCATCGCCCCGTTGGCCTTCGTCGACGAGGATCCCGCAGTCGACGAAGGGACCGAGGAGCCAGTGCCGGCTGACGAAGGGTTCGCACCGCCTGCCGATGAACCCGGCGACGGTGTAGCCGAAGGAGAGCCAAGCGAGTTCGACCCAGGAGAAGGTGTGACCGTCGCAGAGCCGCCCTGGACTTCGAATCCTACGGCGGTCTCGGTCACTACTTCAGTCGAAGTGTAACCGGGGACACCCGAGACGGGCGAGACTGCCGCGATATCTGTGCAGACAGCGACACCATCAGCGATAGCGCAGTTCTCGTAGAGTGCCATTCCGTAGACAGGGTCGATATAGGTGAGCGCAGCTGCAGAAGGTCCGAGGATGAGTGTAGCTGCAGAAGAGAATAATAGTGGTTAGTCGGGCGATCGAAACGAATACTGGAAAATAAGCCTACCTGGTCCGAAAAATCCACTGTCATCCAGGGTACCACTAGAGACTCCTGGAGCAATGAGCCATGTCGTTTCGCCGTCAGATCCAACGCCAAGTTCATCGGCCGTCACAGGCTGAGGATCAAATCCTGGAATATACAGAGAGGTAATAGCAACAGCATCTACGACAAGACACGCGAAGTCAATTCTCTGGTTCTCTGACATTAATAGGGGTACTTACAGTGAGCGCAGAGAACAGAAGAAATGAAGATCTTCGTAGTTCTCCTCAGGTTGATGGCGCTCATGATTTTTAACGAGTGGATCTCTGAACGAATGGAATGCAGTGGAAAAAGACGCAACGGAAGCCACAGAGAGAGAAACGCAGGGCGGGGGGATTTCCTCGACCGATGAGCACCGCTTTATATATTTTAATCGGTGCCTAGACTCATGATGCCAGCCATCAATCACCAAGCCATAGGGACGGCCCCGGTCTCAGTCTGACAGCTCGGTACATTCCTGAGTCACTTTCGACAAAGGCGGATGCTACGAATTGGGAAGATAAACGCCTAGAAAGAGCGCAGATGCCCCTATGTTGTATGCTGATGCACTGAAGGATGAAGATCCTGACACCAACACCGACGGGAAACGATTCATGTTACCTGGTACGTACGTAAAAGAGGATGACTGGAGTTACCAATCAATAATAGGAGGAGACTTGGCTTTGTCTGACGCCAATTCCGTGATGAAGCGCACAAGCGATCCAAACGATCGTCGTCCCATGCGTGACACAAATCATCCACTTGGCGCGGTCACACAAACCCGCCCGTTATTTAACCACTTACAAAATAATGTCGATAACCATGGTTTACGACTTCCTCCGTCAAACCTGTATGCAACACACCAGCTGGATGCTGAACTATAAAGTGATACATTGTATAGCTACCAGGATATAAACGACACCGATACTAAAGACCTACAGTATACACCCCAATATAAGAACTACGAAAAAAAGACTAGATGAGTAAAATGGCTCGAGAATATACGCGACATCGAGTCCAATGGAGAATATAAACAGTGGAAAGCTGGCAAACAGGATCATGAATTAAGCGTATGTGGTCGCTGCTGTGACATGTTGAAGCTGTTGTCGCCCTTCTCCTGCATATATTCTCTCGGCCGGTTCTCGCCGTTCCGAGTGGGAGTTCCCGACATTGAAGGCAGGGGCGAACCCCACATGTGCGGCGTAATCAGTCCACTACCGCCGGCACCATACACAAAGCCATTACTGAGAGTCTCCAACGTGTTCGAAGAACCTATCACAGATGGTACATATGAGCAAGTGCTCCTACGCCGTCTAACGATGGGGATACTGACCAGGAACGAGAACATTGTCCCAGAAATCAGCACTGAGTATGTTGTCCATGGAGAACGTGCTCATGTCCACGTTGGTCGGATTTGGCGCCATGGTGGGCGGGAAGGTCGAGATGTCTGCAACGGGGCCCATCTCGCTATTGGAGAAGAAACCGGGGAATGGGTCAGGTACGGAGGGGGATGTGGATGAGGACGCAGTGGGCGTGTGGCCATTCGTCTGCGTTATGTGATTTCCTGGTGACGAAGCTTCGTTCTCTTTGTGGCTCGCGGATGCGGATGCAGAAACTTCATGAGCATCAGGTTCCGAGGCACTGGCAGCAGCGGCTGTAGCGGCAGGATCCGTTCTCGCAGATATGAGTGCACGTAAGAAACAGCTGTAAAGCGCAGGGGTGTGTAGAGGGCCAACAGCGACGCTCTCAAAGACGCCTGCTACTTCTTTGACTAGTGCAATCGTCTTGTGCTCATGCTCAAAAAATGCTCTGAACTCGGGTCGCAAGAGCTTCGAGAACAGTCAATATCAAACGGGGAGGAAGGACGTATAGATTTCTCACCTTTAGCAAGCTGAGCACCGCATAGGAACCCTGCACGAATAGAGAATCCGGGGCGTATTTCAAATATCCCAACGGTCCGAATTCATCTCGGATGATCGTGACGCACTTAACAGCAGACGTATGGCAACGGGTAAAGAAATGACCGATGTCCACTGGAGATCGTTGCAATGCGTTCTGCAGCCCGAAAGAGTTGATGGTGAGCATTGCATAATGGAAGTAGAATTCGCAGGTCAGTGTCGAGTATTTCCGTGCGAACTCCGTGTTTGCGGCTATGGCATTGAGTCGGTCAGACAAAGCACGATCAGTCCATTCCTGAGCAAAAATTTTACCATGTTGTATTTGCTGGATCTTCGTCCATTCGTGCTGCCATGCGAGAAGCTGCGTCTCCATCGTCTTGATAACGAGGAGGTAATCACAGTCTTCTTGCAATCCCGAAGAGGTGCTACTGCCTGAGTAGAGTAGGTCAAGACTACGCGTCAAAATACGCTGCAAGTCCTGTAACGGAGATGAACTGAGAGAAGAAGGCACACGTAGACAAAATACATACGACATATCCAGCTGTGTGAGCATCCGCTGGCATTGCGACCGGAGACCGCGACCAGGACGCCGCATTACGGACGATATAACTACACCGAGAAAATGTCATTACATCTGGTGCACGATAGTCCCGCTAAAAGAACGCACTCCTCCTTTATAGTGTAGGGCTTGCCCATCTGGGCGCTGAAGCTACGGTCTAGAATGAAGCAAAGAATCCAAGTGCGTTCCCGGTTATGGAGCTCTCGATCCCGAGCGCGACCTTCTTCCGAATCGTCACGCGAAACCTCCGTCTGTCGATGCATGTTTAAATCGATTGCCATCCTGACAAGCATAATGAGTATATGAGCCACACATGGGGAAGCGTAGAGTCGTGACGACATACCGGATGCCCATCCCGAGAAGCATCCACGTCCTATCCTGTTCATAGCGCTCCACGGGACCGCAACCCCAAAGCGTATTGAGTAAGTAAGCTTGAACGATCTCGACAGATTTATATCCCTTCGCCGGGACGTTGAACGCGAGCTTCTTAGCCACCTCAGTGAGTCTGGGATAGAGCTCAGCACGGGCGTCGTAAAACCTCGCGGCAATCGCACAAACTGGCATCGGGAAATCCATCAAGACTGAACAATGAATAGCAGAAGAAACGCTCACTGGTCGTGAGCAAGAATGGCGAACGCGAGCAGACCAGAGCGGCAGTGTGATAATCGGGATCGAGCAGCGCACAATGTACCTAAGGACATGCGTCAGCGAAGCTATCTTCCACAACGACTGATTGGCTTACATTCATGTGATCAAAATATCTATCAAGACGTTCATGATGAGGAAAACGAATAGGAGGACGAGAAGGTGATCGACCCACATTTTAAATAACGCTATGACTTCATCTGTACTGACAAAACTCAACATCTCAGGCTGGATCTGGCGCTCAATATACAGCCGTCGTAGTGGCAAGATACTCATAGGGCCTGTAATGTAATGTCAGCCTGCGCATACCATCACGAGTGATATGTCTATTTACCGGGCTTAAAGTAAAGGTCGCTAGCCACACCCATCCTTGACGGTTCCGACGTTCGGGTCAACATAGCTGTCGAGGCTAGATCTGATTTAGATCCGGCTTGCGCCCTCCGATTTGCAAGACTGGCTTCCGCCAACAATCCTAAGGGATTGAGGGAATCGCCTGGTAAAGATGGGAGTTTCGGTGAAGTTGGCGGGCGTTCTGAATGGCGTCGTTGGAGCGGTGCTGGTGATCGCGGTGGGGATGCAAGAAGAGGGTGTGTCTCCCCGGATGGCGGCGGCTGTCCAGCAGGTGAGGGAGAGCGTGAAGGTCCATCGGACGGCGGGGCCCCTAGTGAACGGAATATAGTATCCAGTGTGCGTTCCATCTTCCGGAGTGAACGCGTCAGGATCTCGTGTTTTCTATGATTCGCCTTATTTATTGAGCCATGAAGGGAAAAAACCGGGAATGCTTACTTTGTGGAGCGTTTTCCACGATTAGACTCTTCGAAGATACACTCGTGGTTCCCTGCCTGACATCGCTTACAGGGCGGCCCATTCTCAGCGCCTACACACTTCATTTTGAGACGTCGACAGACGGTGCATGCTCTGCGGAATTGGTCAAGAAAAATGACATAGATTATGGTTAAGAAGAACATACCGTGATCCACGCGTAGGTTTGGCCTTGGTAGGCTCGTCGCCCTTGTCAGCTTCCGCATCATCGTCTCCATCGTCGTCCTTCCGAGACTTTTTTCGACTATCGCTGGACTGACCACGAGGAGAAGCAGGACGCTTGCCATTCGTGTTCGTAGTTGATGGCCCGGAATAGTCGTTTGGAGGTGTAGGCATCGCTTCTGAGCCTCGAGAGGAGGGTGAGGAGAGGTTAACAGACGCCGATGGCTGTTGTGCAGGTAGGTGCTGGGCTTGTGGATACGAGTAGTAGTGGGATGGATAGATCGAAAGAGCGGGGTCAACGGGAATAGAGGACGAAGATGAGGAGGATGCCATTGGCTGATTCATCTGCGAGTCGTGGGGGTGAGAGACGCCGATTGAGTTTGATGAATAGGAGGATTGGGTGGGCGGAACGTAATATCCAGGGTAATTAGAGGATGACCCGGACATATCGGACGAGGTGGACGGACTGCGCGTGGAACGACGCGAGAGACACGGTAATGCACCGAGTGAGCTTGGGATTTGCACGTACAAAGGGGAGGGACCAGGCGAGCAGAGAGGGCCTGCTTCCCACCCGATGACCGAGAGGGAGTCAAAGGACTATACCAGCACGTCGTTTTGCCAGCGATGACGGACTGTGGGTGAAGTCAAGAGAATGTGTGGAGAGGATCTAGCTTGGCCTCAAGGGCCCTCGCGATCACGAGAAAACAGTTTTCGGCCGAGGCACTGTTAGGCTTGACAGGCTTGACTCACGACGCGGCAAATAATGCTGGCAGAAAGCCTGGAAAGAAAAAGAGACGATGTCGCCTGGATACAGGTCGCAGAGTTGAGAGGGGCTGGAGGCTGAGAGGAATAATTTAAAGAGAGTCGCAGTGTCTCGAGCTTAAAGTCCTGTGATCCATCCCGAAATAGCAGCCGCTGCCAGAATTCGCGCCCACAGGCATACACCCGCGCTTTCCTCACCCCGTCCCACGTGGCTGTGCTCTATCCACTGATCGACCCTGCAGCGGTGCGCACAGCGTCTTGACTCTGGAGCTTGAGAGCTCGGACGTGGTCGAGCACCGAGCACAATTTTCTATTCACAGCATTGACCGTTAATCCTTAAGAAAATCCCGGCGTACAATGTTGTCAATCTTGCTACAACGACATCACCGACGAATATTTTCACGCGGACCGTCAAGCTATAACGACACCTCTCCCAGGAATGTAGACAGATGTAATTTCCAGAACGAGATGATGTATCAAACATAAATCGTACATATGCACAATATCACAGCCGGACGGTGCATAACTAATCGAGTCCTCTTTTGAGCACAATAGGTCAAAACGCTTGGCAGCTTATGCCCCCTGAAATGATTTTCGTGCGGAAGCAGTCCATATTGCAATAGCAATGAACGTGGTCGACGTGACTGCCATCGATGTGACCACAATCGACAGGCCCACCTTCGCAAGAACACTCTCGCCATGCAGGACGGCGGCATACATACTTATCATGCCCGTGACCGTCCCGGCAGAAATGAAGAGATTGGGCATCATGAACAACACGAGACATGACATCCCCCTGATAGGTTTGCGTAATATATCCTGAATGTAAGGTAGCTTAAACAGATAAGAAAAACAAGTACATGGAACATTACTTACACGCATGAAATCTGCCTGAACATGCACACCCGCGAACAGAATGAATGTCCCTGAGTAGACGGACAGGAAGGCAAGCAGAAACGTTGCTCCCATGCAAGAATAGGGCAACGTTAACGTCCAATCCGCTATCGAAGTCGTAGGTTTAGTCGTCAAAAAGGCTGCCGTCACACTGTATTCTGTCAGCGTGGCGATCTTTTTGATGCGTTGGTCACTTACACCAGGAGAAGAGAGGAGACTACATTGAGATTCGCTGTGCGCAAGAACAGGTCTTTCTTGAACCTCCTCCACTCTTCTCCACCGCCTTCAGCTACAATCTCTTGCAGCCTCTCCAGAGACGGGATGCCAAGGAAAGCATGAGCAGCACTGCAGAACACAGGACCAGATGTCGAGTTACACTCCCGATCGTCGTGAATGAATGACTCACCATTCTCTATCCACTGGCTTACGAGTATCTTGAGATGCGTAAGTACTGCGAGCACAACATTGTTCCGGGATAGAGTGTCCATGGTAAATGATGATTTTCAACAAGACGACTGCACTGGAAGGATTATCCGCAAGCTGCCAGAGACCTGTGTATAACCTGTGTATATATACAAGTTCCATGATAGCCCGATGGCTGTGCGCAGTGGTACTCTGTCATGCGTCCTTTACGAGGTGGTCAAACCATATCATATGCATACTTATCTGGTGGTTTCCATGCCTTGTCATTTATCATGTCGGCGCCTCTCATCTGTCGTAGCCAACATCCGTGGTGTTGTGACCATGCAAGCCCTGCAAGCGCATGCCCGATTGAATTGTTCCGTGCGAGAAAGTGGGGAAGTAAGGAAGCGAAGCAAAGGGGCAGTCGGGCAGGCACTTTGAGCAAGGGACCCTTGCAAGAATAAAGTCCTGGAAAGAGAGAGAGAACACTCACAGGCTGGCAACCTGAAGGGAAGTGGAAAACAAACAGAAACGAATGCACTGAGCGAAGCTTGTCATCAGTATTACCATGGCCATGGCCACACTCTATACGTCCGCTTCTGTATAAGCAGACGACAACAAATGTGCCTACCGATGAAGTGGAAGGATAATATGAACGACACGAGGTTTCTCGTTTGCTTTCACATGTCAGGACAATGAGGTGTGTATAGCAGACAGATCGATGAGAACCCTTGTAGAAGCTACTTGCATGCATAAGATAGCCTTGAATGTCTAGGCGAAAAGAGCATGCACATAGAGCAGGCAGACAGAAAGATAAGGGGGAAGTTCGCTCTCATAGAGAAATAAAATCATGAAAGTGACCGAATTTCGGAGGAAGTCGTAGGCTGAATCATCAAAAGAATGCTGCACCGCTCACGCTGAAAAGGAGTCACCACCGAGATAAACTCTTTTGGACCTTATTCTGCATATCGTTTTGTTCTATCCTCGTGCAAAGTTATCCGAAGACAGAGTATCAAGAAGAGTGGTGAAGTAGCAAGAAAAAAGGTACGCCGTCCAGGGTCCAACATGTCATGAAGCAACGACTCACCGATCCATACCGTTCGCCGTAGAAATTGCAATATATTTAATCACTGCAATGTCATCTTCCGAAATGCGAGACATCTGGGGACAGTATACGCGTGATGCAGATGGCCTGCGTACCGAGACAATCGAACTTGCCGCGCATCTGGTACAACTTTGACTTGCATGTAATATTTGACACCGCTTACCTGTCACTATGAGCGTCACAGTAGCGACTGGCCTTTTTGTATGGCAGGCCGTTGTAATATTATTTGAAAACATCCGACTTGTTCCGTTTCAGAAAGTGAGATGTTCCAATGATTGAACCGAGCAGTTTCGAGCAGGGAGAGAGGTAGTTTGAGTGTAAGGCAGTTGATGTATGGGAAAAATATATACACGTAGACACACGTAGACGGGCGGAAAAGATGAACGACGTGGAAGACAAACAGACACGAGTGCATTGAAGGATGGAAAAGGAACGACCAGCTCAGGTGGCCGGGAAATTCAGAGTCCGCCTCGGCGAGGGAGAGGCGCTCGTCGCGCCTGGCTTGACGCGATCCAACGACCACCCATCCATCCACCGACGGCCCAGGCAGCGCAGGCGCACTTTTTCTCTTTCTTATACCACCATGTCCTCCCACCGGCCCTTCATCCAGCTTGCCCCTTCTGTAAATACCACCACGTATGTTCTGCGTATGCCGTGTCTTCGGAATAGTCTGACTCCTCTTGCACAGCGTTGTGACGACGACTACCACGACCACCACATACGCGCCTATCCCTCTGCCCCCGCTTCCGACGCCCCAATCTCCCAAGGATCCCAAGGTATACCCTCTCCTCAATGCACATCTCCCGCGATCTTTGAGTCGCTTCTCCCTCGCCTTCCCGGGCGGTGCACGGGCCATATTTCGCGATGGGGAATCCGGTGAGGAGGAGATGCCTGAGGAGGATGAAGTGATCGAGGGAGCTGGATGGAAGATGCTCAGACGGGACGAGAGTGATGTACAGAAGGAGTTGGGACTCTCAGAGGCAATCGAACGATACGGCAGGAAGAGGTCTTACAGCAACGAGAGCATGATGGAGGGCATCGAGGCCATCCCCGGACTCGTGACAAACACCCCCCCACGCAAGAGGGCGAAGCCTGCTCCTCTATCTCAGGTACCCCCGATCAATACTGCTGCCCCTCCGTCGCCTCTGCCGTCTCCTCATGGTTCTCCCTCCCCAGAGAGCATCTGGCCATCTGCTCCCCCAAGCGGGCACTCTTCCCCACAACCGCCGCAGGCGCCCATACAATCTGACGCGTCCATCACCACTCTTCTGTCCTTGCCGGCTTTACTCTCTCACTATTCCAGTCTCCCGCCACAACTGCAATCGCATGTGCTCCTCACATTCCTTCGACATTCACCTCTGTCTGTACTGCGGACTCTACATTCTATCTTGACGCCCACATTGGCGCGAGATTTCCTCACACTGCTTCCCCCGGAACTCGTGTCGCATGTTCTTAGTTACCTCACCTTTTCAGACCTTGCTCGTGCCTCGCGAGTATCCAAGTCGTGGCGTGCAATCATTGACTCGGATCCCGTGTTATGGCGCGACCTGCTGAAGAGTACAAAGATCTGGTTCGGGCGCGGTTCTGAGGCAGCATTTTCAGACGCAATCTATGCACGTCGTCGGCGGCAGGGGTTACCCCGACCCGGCGAACTGCCCCTTCCGCATCCATACAAGCTTTTATTCAAGTCACGGCATCTCACGCGCACCCGGTGGGTACAGAACCAGAACCCAAAGCGCATCACGTTCCCTGCGCACGGCCGCTCGGTGGTGACTTGTCTCATATTCTCACATGGTCGCATAATCTCTGCGTCTGACGATCACTCAATACACGTCTACTCGCCGGTCACAGGCGAGCTACTACGTTCACTGGACGGTCACGAAGGCGGTGTTTGGGCGCTAGCAGCGACGAAGAACACGCTCGTGAGCGGGTCAACGGACCGCACAGTGCGCATATGGGACCTGTCTTCCGGACGGTGTACGCATGTGTTCGGTGGACACACGAGCACAGTGCGTTGTTTGGCTATTGTCAAGCCCGAGTGGGTCGATGTCGAGAACGAGGGCGGGGTGATCACACGGGAGAAGTGGCCAAAGCGTCCTTTGATCGTGACGGGCAGTCGGGATCATTCGCTCCGAGTATGGACGCTTCCGAGGCCAGGTGACGATGAGTACAGATGCTATGGCGCCGATGACACAGAGGTTGATCCGTCCGAGGTACGTGTTCTATCTAATAATTCACTTGCGTTGTACTGATGGTAAATTGGATACAGGAGGATGTAGAGGATAACCCATATCACAAACTACATCTTGAGGGCCACGACCACGCTGTTCGGGCATTGGCGGCGCGTGGCCGGACTTTAGTATCTGGCAGCTACGACTGTACTGTCCGGATATGGGACATCATCACCGGTAACTGCAAGTGGGTTCTGTCCGGTCATAGTCAGAAAGGTAAGTTATAACCACTAAAGCGCGCATACATTGCCTGACGCCAACATTCAGTATATAGCGTCGTTCTCGACATTGAACGAAATCTTGCCTGCTCTGGGTCCATGGATGGCACTGTCCGAGTGTGGAATCTGCAAAACGGGGAGACCCAATACTCATTAAATGGGCACACGTCGCTGGTGGGCCTTCTGGGCTTGTCACCCTCCTATTTGGTCTCCGCCGCTGCCGACTCCACCTTGCGCGTCTGGGATCCTGATTCGGGTGAACATCACCACACCCTGGCTGCGCACAATGGCGCGATCACGTGCTTCCAGCATGACGAGTTCAAGGTACTCAGCGGGAGCGATGGCACGCTAAAGATGTGGGATATTCGTGACGGCTCACAGGTGCGTGACCTGCTCACGGGTATAGTGGGCGTGTGGCAGGTCGTCTTTGAGGGCCGTTGGTGTGTGGCGGCGAGCAACCGTATGGACTCGACTGTCCTGGACGTGTGGGACTTTGCAAACGAGGAAGGTGACGAAGAATGGATAGGCGAGCCTCCAGGTGGGCTGTATGATGAGGACAGCGACAACGAAGACGAAGACGAGATGGAGCAGGCGGAAGTTGATGCGATGGACCAAGATCTAGATGGCGCAATGCCCTCGGATATGGAAGACGCGGACATCGACGAGCACGATCTTCCGCCCCTAGACGAAGAAGAGGACCGGTTGGTCGATTGGACCCGCGAGTCAGACGTAGAGAGTGGAATTTCACGTGCCTCTGTCATGTCGGTCGCATCGCCATACGTGGGCAACCGAAATCGCAGTCGGTCTGTCGGGCTGGGGCCGGTGCCGCGGAGTGGAGGCTTGGCTGGACCGTCGACAACTACCCGCCTTCCACCTGCGAACGACGAGACCCCGACGAGACCTCGGATACGCAACGTAAACATGAGTCATCGGCGACGATAACCTCTTCGTAGGTGTGCATATGAACATTAGCGTAGTATTTCTCTCCACTCTTTTCTGGCCTCTGTACATACATATCTTGTGGATTTGCTTCGTGCATTCGTCAGGCTGTTCCTATGTTGCTATGTTGTTCTCGAGGCCTACTATTAATATTGGCATGGCTATGGGACGTTGTTCTTGTAGATGTCACGGTCAGCATATGTAAGTAATCATGCATCTTGTGGGTTCACTTGAAACAATCCACGCACGTTGTATTTTTATTTGTCTTGGAGTGGGGGTGGGGGGGGGTGTTTGAAAGGTGTGACGAGCCATATCAAACTCGATACAGTATTTATGAGGTGAACGGAAGTATTTAAAAGCCAATAGTAGCATGCAAAGAGGGTGTGGAATTGAGCAGTCTCGTATCACAGCGGATAAGCTAAATATGAGATTTGGTGCCTGGCTATATCTGTTTATGTGAGCAGCTCTTTACGGCGCATACTTTTGATCCCTGGATGTTCAGAGTGATTCCGATATGATCCTAACTGATGTATGTCACAGGTTTTAGGCTAAGGAACAGACTAGTATCAAATATCATGCTGGAAACATGTGAACAGGGGATATTCTGTCAAAATTCATCAGCAAAACGTCGAGTCGTCTGAATGGTCTGAGATGTCTGGTTCAGACCGTTTCAGACGCGAAGGCATAAGTTGAGCAAGTCTTACCTAGATGGGACCTGCTTAACTAAGATGTCGGGGACTTATTTCAGATCCTCTCAGACCATACAGAGGGCTAATAAGATGATGGTCAGACTCCTGTAGGTACAAATCAGACTGTTCTCAGACACGCCATCAGACACAGATAAGGATATAAAAGAATGATATATATTTTCCACTCTGTAAGAACATTCATTATATACAATCAAGTCAAATTAAGCCTCTATTTAAAGTATAGTGTGTATGACAATGCCTACGAGAACCGGAGAATTGAAGAAGGAAAAGTGGTGATGACGTGGTGGACTGCGAATGCTGGCGGTGTGCAAATGATTGTTAGCGGGGAGAGTGTGACGGAAAGAACAGTCACTCACCGCAGCTGCAGCTGCTCTATCCAACGGCTGATCGCCTCGTCCGCAGTGCGCAGAACGACCGTCAGCATGCACTCCGTCACCGCGCGCGCATACATCACCATGAGGTCCACACCTGCGAACAGCTCTGGGCCGACCGCGCGATGGCTGTCCGACAGGTCCTCCGCTCGAGATTTGAACTTTCGCTGGATGGCGAAACGGAGCGGGGCCAGGCTTCAGACGGCGTGCGTTTGGGGGCCGCACCTGTCGTGTTCGAACTCGAGGCCCCCTGTCAGTCTCGCACTCACGGCGAGTAATGAGCACGGTCAGCTGCGTCATACCTTTAGATGCGCTGCTACTCATATCCACACCCGAGTTGACGGTGGTCATGTTGTGTCCGACTGCTTGCTCGACATTGAATTGCGCGAAGAACGCTCGGATCCTGAGTGGATCCGAGTTGCTCTGCGCTCCCTTCCATGTAGGCTTGCGAACGCAAGTGCCGGCGGCGCGCAACGCCGGCGTGTTGTTCTTGAGTTGCGTTGCTGGGACTGGCAGAGCCGGGAGGCGTTAGGGCAATGGGAAGAAACGAAGAGGAACGTGCGCAAGAAAAATGTCCAGAGCAAGGCACGGCGGCCAAATATGTACAAACTTTGGCTTGTGGCTTTTTTTTCCAAGGCTGCGGCTCGCCGACTTCGAAACTCGAACATCTGTAGCCCACTCATTTCTGCTCATGTCGACTTGCTTTATAAATGAGGACATACAGCATTCGAAGTCATACTTCGAGAATCCTTTCCATACTCCGCTGTGCTTGCATGCCTGTTTGGCCTGCTCGAGGCTGTGTTCATTGAACATCGCACCATGCTGAAGACCACACCCAGCGGGCCCGATCAGCCCTTTGCAGGTGTCTCCAAAGTCTCTGGCCGCACCTTGCCCTGGCGGCGGCGGTGCTACAACTCGTAATGCATGACCGTCACATCGTCGATTCGTTTAGGGCCATTTTACCCCCCGTATAATTAGACAGCCTGCAGCTGTTTGCGCGGCGCCTCGTCACGCGTGCCAATGGCTTGGACATTTCACGGTCGTTGAGCCGGCACGAGAGGTTTCCCATCTGAGCCCCCATCGAAACTGAGCAGCCCTATCAATCAACTCCCTGCGAAATATTTTGCATTACCTCACGACCTCGCAAGAATGTCTTTTATCTATTCATGTTAAGGTACTGAATGTCCGAATGTATAATAGTCAAATATATACATTGTGAACTGTTGCCACGGCAATTGACTTTGCGACGCTAGGTGGCCTGTACTTATTAACTACTTATTCCTGTTCAAGTTCATGCCATCTGGGGACTGAGAATGTCTGGGAGTCTTACCGGTTCGCTCAATCACAAGCGACGAAAAGTGTCAGGTGATTAATCATTATTTAAGATGGCTTTCAGACGTGCAGTACGTTTCAGGCATGATTCAGACATCTCAGTCCGAAAAGTCAATTCGTCGTTTTGCTGATGTTCCTCACATCACTAAAACTAAGGCAGCCAGAATCGTGGCCAGAATTGCAATTCTGAGGACCAAACCAGGGGAGATAATTCCCGGAGATTAGTAATTCTGCTCTATTTCACGATTACCGCCTAGATATGAAGGGAAACTGGCATTCGATTCTAGTTGAGGTTCGCCCCACAGCTACGCACTGGGGACTGAATACTACGGTTACCATATTCGGCTGTGCACGGCGATCACACTATTCATTGCCTCGATCAGGGTAAATACCGGAGAGTGCGGGGCATATCAGGAACTTGCTGCTTATGATCAACAAGTCAAGAAAGCCGCAGCACACAAGCGCCCCGTGCTTCCCGCAGTACCATCTTCTCTATTAATTACTCCTATTGTTTTCTCTGCCACATACAATTGGGTCGAGATGCCTGACTCTCTGCAAGAGCAGTGGATGAAAAACCCGGAGCCCAAGCGAATGACGGTCCCTGCGCATGGCAGGTCACTACTCATAACGTCCATTCTTATTTCACGCGGCCGCGCAATCACTGCCTCCGACGATCGTACTATTCACGTCTATTCACTCGTCACAGGCGAGCTCTTACGCTCGCTAGAGGGTCATGAGGGGGGCGTATGGGCAATCGCGACCACAAAAGACACGCTTGTCAGCGGCGGGACCGATCGTACAGCTCGTGTCTGGGACTTGACCTCAGGGCATTGCACACACGTCTTTACTGGGCATACTTTGACTCTGCGATGTGTTGTAATTGTGAAACCTGAGTGGATCGACGTCGAAGACGGTGACACAAGGGAAAAGTGGCCCAGACGCCCACTCATCGTCACGGGTAGCCGAGATAGCTCGCTCAGAGTGTGGGGATTGCCTCGACTGGGTGATAGTGATCATCCGTGTTGTGCAACACCGGAAGGATTATTTGAGGTAGCTTACTGTTCGTTTTATCGATAAAAACACACTGACAAATCGTAAAATTTACAGTCGGAAATCCACAATGCCTCCCACCACCAGTTACACTTGGAAGGCCACGATAACTGCGTCCGCGCGCTTGCAGCACGCGGGCGTACTATTGTGTCTGGGAGCTATGACTGTACGGTGCGTATATGGGATATCGCCACGGGCGAATGCAGATGGGTCCTACGTGGGCACACGCAGAAAGGTACCGCGATCATAGCTTGCCCTTTCTGCACCTCTGATCTTTATCTCAGTTTACAGCGTAGCTTATAACATCAACCGTAACATCGTATGCTCCGGATCCATGGACGCTACAGTGCGTGTATGGGACCTACACAACGGCCAGTGCCGATACACTCTGAGTGGGCATACGTCGTTAGTTGGCCTCCTCAGTCTGTCATCCTCTTATCTCGTGTCTGGCTCTACCGACTCTACTATACGTGTGTGGAAGCTAGATATCGGTGATCTGTACAATATATTCGCAGGGGAGCGCAAAGGTGCAGTCACTTGTCTTTACCACGACGACCACAAGCTGCTCGCCGGACGAGATGGTAGTCTAGAGATGTGGGACTTACGAACTTCGCTTGACACACCACCACACAAGATGCTAGACGTAGTTGGTGCCTGGCAAGTGGTGTGCTTCAGGCAATAGCCGGAGAGACGCAACGATGTTGGATATTTGGGATCTCGGGATCTCGGGACACGGCAATAGCGATGAGGACATCACCGACGACGAGGTCGAAGATTAAAGCTTGGAGAACCTCAAGTATAATGCGAAAATGTAGACAATGTGCAATCTCCATTTGTAATATTTTCGAAGCAGAAACATGTGTATTCAGCACCTCCCTCGATGCTCAGGCGTGCATCGATGTGAGCAACCTTGGGGACGAGCTACATCTAGGATCATAAATTGGCTTTGGTAATTCATGCCATGCTCCCCTTTACTATCGCTATAAAAAGAACATCGCACGATAAACCCCCAACGAGAGGCCGGTGTGCAGGTCAGAGGGCATTCTGAGGTTCCAGCACATATCAGGGCTTCGATGTGTCGATGCCATGAGTTAGGAACATGGCCACATCATAATAGCTTCAAATCCTCGGAACTATCCCGACACTTTGAAATATGTGGACGAGTGGACCTTTACGATACCGGATAACGAAGCCCAGAGCCAAGAATGCACGTCGAACTTTCGCAATTGCGCCATCGGATCATGAATGCAGGTTGCCAAATGCTCGGTCGCAGATAGGCCTGTCGGTCAGATACCTTCAATAGGGAATAATTTATACCGGTCGTTGAAGACTCATAACTCGAAAGAATGCCAAACTTCCCGGCCGCGCCCTGGATGACGGAACCACTGAAGGTTCAAATTTTCGCGGGATGCAGTTGACATCTGCTACTAGTGCATGTTGGGAAGCTGTTCGCATAGACTAGTCCATTAACGGGGACGGCAATATACGTTGGTTCTTCAACACCCGATCAAACAGAGCTAGAGTTTGTATCAACAGCGGCGTCTGCATTGATCAACAGGGTAGAGGGGGGATGAAATGGGTACTGACGGATCGATCCTTGGTATGGAAAGGATCACACTAGAGCTAATGTATCACGATGGGCAGTTGGCATAACATGAGGCTTCTGGACGTCGACTGATGCCGCCAGTGAAAGGGCTCTGAATCTCATTAAGTAACGACTGCTTGGCCCGTGCATATGCGCACTATTTCACTGGCCAACCGATATGATATACGCAGACCCGCTGATCGACGAATAGAGTCACACGGCAAACATCGCGCAGACCCATCCAGCGGTCAATGAAGAACATACGGCATCTGACACAATGGCAATGCTAGCCTCAGTGACATGAACTACGCCAATACTGATCAATCATCTGATAAGAATCATTCACTGACCAATGCGATACAGTTTGTAATATATGATCCGACGGCAGCGCAGATGTTACACGAAGAGTGGATCTCAGACAACACGAGCCTTGTATATTTTTACGTCTTCCCGAGGTCTGTTCCCGGAGGACATCAACAATAAGGCCTGTCGCATGCAGTTGAGGGTACTAACCGATCTTGAGCATCAGTGGCGACAGATCCGAGTCTTTGAAGGACGCGCATCCCTGAAGTGACGCGCCCAAAGATGGTATGTTTACCATCTAGGTATGGCGTTGGTGCCAGTGTCAAGAAGAACTGCGACCCTGGTAGAAATCATTCGCCGGTCAAAACCGAACTGCTCCATTACTGCAAAGACTACCAAACAGCCAGACTAACCATTCGTGTTCGGCCCTGAATTGGCCATGGCAAGGATCCCCGCACCCGTAAATCGCAACTCCGGATGTATTTCATCTTGGCTACCGTCCAATCAGCGAATGCGAAAGTGTGCAGGTGAAGGAGTACGTACAATTTCTGCCCATAGATGCTTGTCCCACCTCTTCCTGTACCCGTCGGGTCTCCCCCTTGTACCATAAAGTCCTAGTTGAAAGACATTAGCGGCGTCTCTGCACGCGATCGTACTACATGGAAACTCACAGCAATAATGCGGTGGAAAACAACGCTATTATAGTAGCCACGCTTTGCTAATTCCGCGAAGTTCTTGCATGTCTGGATGCTCAAGATAGATAGAATAAGCTAGTATGCGATAAGATGACCACAAGGTACATACTTTAGGAGCGTGGTCCCAGTACAATTCGAGCTGAATGTCACCCATGCTAGTTTCTAAAACTACAGATTCCATGGCAATTTTAAGGCGCGCACTGATTTCTTGAAATAGCAGAAGGTTCGTGAGCACTGAGCGTAGCAAGCGTAGACAAGCGGCAGACTCGGAAGCGAAAAGCAAGTTGAGATCGAGTTCGGCGCTTAAATACACAGTCTTGCAGACTTGCACAGTGCAGCTCAATTCGATTACTCCACGAGCCTCAGACTATACGTTGTACTTAAATTACAGCGCAAGTACTGCTTTCATTCTCTTCTTGGAGGTCTTTTCTCGTTACATCAACCCATGAGAGCAGTCGTACAGTGTGTCAGTTCGGCGTCGGTGGCTGGTAGTCTCATTTTATCTCTATGAGAGAGGCTTGCGCTGAGATGAGTCTGCAACGCAGTCGACAATGAGATTATTTCATCTATTTCTCGAGGTCTGATGGTCCTTGTTGGTATCGGAAAAGGTCACAAAGTTTTTTTACTATCCGTTCTTGGCATGACTCAATTATTTGCACAGAATAGATGACACCGCAGCGGATGTCGAGACAATATCTAAAAAGATGTGTGTATTTATCTGAACTTTTCGAGAGTCTGTCTTTGTATTCATGCAAATTGCCGTGGTCGTGGAGACTGTCTCTGAAGGTTTTCTCCGATGCATCCGGAGCTATGTGGAAGAAGAGTGTCAAAGACATCGATGGAGACGTCCTCTGTGTGTCTCAATTCACTCTCCTCGCCAATACGGCGAAGGGAAACAAACCTGACTTTCATCGTGCTATGGTTCGTCTTCTATAAAATTCCTTGCAGTACAGTTCAAATTTATTCACGTATCACCATCCGGATGCATCATAAATTCGCGATGTCCAGGGAACAGAACCAGGTAGACAGCTGTATACCTATTTTTTGGAGCGAATGTCCGCTATCTACAAGCCAGAGAAGATAAGAGGTAAGTAGCCAAATGCTGGTGTCGCCCTTCTCAAAAAACTCATCCCTGTCGGTCAGATGGGCGATTCGGGGCCATGATGAACGTCAGCCTAACTAATGAGGTATGCCGAAATAAAACACCGTGATGCGCGAGACTATCCACAAGGGTTCTTGATTCCCTCCAACTCTATGTCATATCTAAATTTCTTCCAGGGGCCCGTGACTTTTACACTCGATTCACGCAAGTTTGAGTACGTAGATCAACCTGCCACTGGCTCAAAAAGCACGCCGAAGCCGCAACGAGCAGAGGCACCCGCGGAAGACATCAAAGCCGTAGACGAGGGTCAACACCAGATACGTGACAACGTAGTCACCCGTACGAGCTGAATGTGAATCTATCATTTTTCTTAATAATTGTCTCGCGCTCACGCTGGTCGCAGATCCACTATGTACCATATGCAGAGCCTCCGTTGATTACTGATTAGCAATAAACATGAACTTCGCTCATGATGCATGAACAATCAGTCACAACCTATACATACGCATGAAGCTGCGTATTTTGGTGCGAGGTGAGATTAAAAGGTTTTCTAGTCCTCTGGTATCATAATATCATGTGGGGGGCAGATGTCTATGCCTTGACATTATAGAATTGTATCAAGTCGATCAATGTTCATACCTCCACTCAATACAGCTATAGGCGGTCGCGAAGCGCGCTTGCCAATATCCACGACCCAGGCCGCACCCTTCGCTCTGTCCCTCGCCATGGATGTGCATGGGCGCGGAGCGCATCGACCTCATCAGCAAGGCGAGCGCGCAGGGTGGGTGACGTCGTTACTAGCACAAACGAGAGCTCTGTGTCTATGTTCGCGGAGCGTGAGTTGAGATTGGTCGAGCCAAAAAGAGTGAGGAGCGGTTTTTCGAAGGGCGTCGGACGTAACCAAATGCCTGCAGGGGCGTGAGCAGAACACATATCATCAGTGGGGTTCACACCATCCTCATGACCATGTATATACCTTTGGCATGGTAAGTCCACCCATCCTTTTCCCACTCGCTCAGTTGTACTCCCGGACTAGCGCGCTGTCCCAAGTCTTCATTATCTGGCCAGTCGCGTCCGGCATCACGCACTGCCTTCATAAAGCGGCGCTCAAGAACGGTATAACCCTCTGGTATCCGCCCTGAGACACCTTTCGAACCATAGAACCCGTTGGCCTGCCATTCGATAAAAATAATTATGATGGTTAAAATGATTTCGCAAGACATAAGACGGCACAGGTTACCTTAGGACTAGCGGCCAGTATGCGGCAGGCCGTATTTGAGTGAATAACCAGTTCTTGATATGGCTTGTACAGCCCAAAGTAGCCACTAGTCAAGTCTATCAGGGGTCTGTTGGATTCTGCCCCAGTCCCCGTTGTAGATTTCGCAAATTGGCGGAAGAGAAGGTCAAGACACCGCTCCTCTTCGCGAACGTTAAACTGTCCAGCTTGAATTATCGGGAAGACAAGGACGTCGGATTTCGCGCCTGTATCTGCTTGATTCGGGAAGCTTTGCGGCTTTAGGGATAATTGACGACACGCATCTTGAAACGCGGTCAGTGTCTTTTGTGCCTTCTCTTCGAAGTGATGTGGATGTGTATGTTGGTCAGACCAGTGGAGAACATACTTCTCGCGCTCAGAAGCAGATGGCAGAAGTGAGTAGGAGAAGGTGGAAGCGTGCTCCAAGAAAGAAAAGCAGTAGTGTGCCAGTTGGGGTTGTGCAGTGAAATGTATGTATCGGTCCTGGCGATCTGTGAAATACGACGTGTTCAAGTTCGCACTGATGCATGAATCCAGATATCAACGATACGAAATGAATGCACCAGAAGTGGACGTACTTACTTACCCGGAAATCAGCAGCTCATCATCTGCGCCATATATTTTCGGGTGCCATGTCCCGCCCCAGCCTTCATTGAATCGTGGAGGCATTATCTTGGACATTAGACCCTTGAGCTTTGGACTACGAAATAGCCATACATGCACGCGGTCAGGGAATTCTTTCAATAGTGGCAAGAGGAGGTTGGCCGTTGAGAGAAGTTCGGGTCGTGTGCACCGATTGTAGTCTAAATGCATGTGGACATGCAGTGAAAGATTGGCACGTAGAGACGCATTTACCGTGTCTATCTGCACATGGTTTCATCCAGGCACAGCGGACAAAGAAGGGAAGGCAATACACATACAAGTTCAAGGTCTTCGGAGCCAATGTACAGTGACGATATGAACAGTCTTTGACGTGCGCGACGAATCATGTCCTGAAGAACCAAACTAAGCACATATTTTGAGGTCCTATGCTCGCATCATACGAACGAGTAGCTTTTGATAGAATTCTGTCGGTTGGTGCATGATGCTGATGTTGGTAGAAGACATGGCGTAGCAGGGTTGGCGTTCTGCCAGATTGGATACAAATTGCCGTACGGCGGGATCCAGCGTTGATATCGTGAAGGTGCGCCTGAGATGTAGTGGCAGACCACCAAGCCTGACCTGGCTACATCGTCGTAGAGCTGTCTGACTGCGACAGACAGTCAGAGACATTCTCCCGGAGCTGGCTGGAGTGCGAGAGGGCAGACGAGGCAGTTGATTTGAAGACCAAGGTTGCCGCATTTGGATTGCCGGAGAATGTGATCCTATTCCATATTTGGACTTACCGGCGTAAATTCCGATCGTTGGGTTACGTCTTCCGACCGCCCACAGGAAGAGTGGCAGTCCTGAGACCGACTATCCTTGTCTCCTCTGCTCTGCCAGGACATCAGATGTCGCGCTGAGACATAATCTTTAACTCGAATTCATCCACTGGATAGTTACCATGTCCAAATCACCTCCCGCTTCTTCAAGCTCCCGCCCACTGTCCTCCTCACGATCATTGCACGGCTCTCAGTCTGGATTTCCTGGCGCAAGCAGCTCTAGGCCGTTTCTTCACATGCTGAATCCTATGGGCAGGACATACCAAGGGTATGTACAGCCCCCTCAGTCTGTTCTTGAAGAGGAAGAGGAAGAAGAGGATCAGCGTGAAGGCGGAGACCTCGAGGCAGGCCATGCGAACCGCAGCACAATATTCCACAGCACAACTAAGTCAAAGTCGCATGGAACACGGCGAGTAGCGTGGGGTGGAGATGCCTCAGAAATGAACGTACTGCGGCCGAACATCCGGCAGAATGACCCGAACCAAGACGAAGAGTCGTCTGACGAGGAAGTCCCTCAGAACTTGATGATTGAGGCCGCTTCTTCCGGGGCGCGTAGACCGACATCACCCTCTGCGAATCAGAAGGGCAAGGAGAAGCAGACTCGAAGGCAAGCTCTGTATTCTACATCGCGAAAGCACACTCCGCCCCTACTCCCCACTACGTCCAACGGGACTCCCATGTCAATACCTCCGCGACCGTCGGAAGTGGATGTAGAAGATACCCAGCACTCACGGCCTCTACATGAGCACCATCCGAAGCAAATGCGTGGACTTGATGCACACGAGCGTGCTCTTTGGAACTGGGTTAACGTGTACAATTTAGACGCGTTCTTGCAAGAAGCATATCTATACTACGAAGGGAAAGGGATTTACAGCATCGCACTATCGCGCGGACTTAATCTTCTGTCAGTATTGCTAGCTTTGAGTTCATATTTCCAGTATGAATGCTGATGGCTGTGCATAGCACAGTCGGGTTTGTCATTAGCTTCTCTACATTTCTGCTAGGATGCGTGGACTATTCCCGCATACGCCACGATCAGGTCACACGACTGGATGAGGTTATTGTCGGCCGTTGTGTCTCTAGGTATGTTCGTTGAGTTTTTCTCTAGTCTATAGTGTTAAACTGGCGCAGGTTCTCGGGATTTACCTTCATATTCTTCATTATCTTCACCGCATTCTTCGTCTGGCAGATTGTCACTTATGTGCTTGGCATTCTCCGGTTAGTCGACATGTATCGCTTTTACACCTACCTCCTGCATATTCCGGACGTACGTTTTTTCGATATTAATCTCAAGTCGTTTTGACTAATCGTACTCCAGGCAGATATACAGACGATCTCGTGGCCAGAAGTTGTAAGGCGTATAGGCGCTATTCGGGAAGACAACCCGTTGACCGCATTGTCATCCACCGGTGCTGGCCAATCCATTACTGCCAAACTTGACGCCCATGACATCGCCAACCGTATCATGCGCCAGGAGAACTACCTCATTGCCCTCTTCAACAAGGAGCTACTGGACTTGCGCGTTCCACCACCTCCAATCATGAAGCGGTTTGTTAGTACCCAAGAGGATGGGAAGGGACGCACGCTGACGAGAGCTCTGGAGTGGAATCTACGATTCTGTCTCATGGAGTATCTATTCGATCCGAGTGGCCGAGTGAGGAAAGTATTTCTAAAGTCAAAGAACAGGGCGGCTTTGATTGAAGGGTGAGTGGAAGATTACTCTCGAGGCAATGGTAATATTTTATGTTCTAACATGTTGATAGACTGCGACGACGGCTCATATTCATGGGTATTCTAAACGCGATCTTCGCTCCGTTCATCGTACTCTACCTTGTCATGTACTCGTTCTTCCGGTACTTCGAGGTGTGTGATATGACGTCAAACATTGATCTTATTCTTATTTTTTACTCTTAGGAATACCACAAGAATCCTTCCAACATTGGGGGTCGACGATACACTCCATTCGCTCAATGGAAGTTCCGTGAATTCAACGAACTACCCCACCTGTTCAAGCGGCGTTTGAATGAGTCATACCCAACCGCGAGTATGTACATCGGTCAGTTTCCAAACGAGAAACTCACTCTCGTTGTCCGGTGGGTTTTTTCTCCTTATGTCTCTTTATTGTATGCTCACCGTTTACTGCATTAGATTCATTGCGTTCATCGCGGGCTCATTCGCCGCTGTCCTCCTGCTTGCCTCAGTCTTAGACCCCGATCTATTCCTTTACTTTGAAGTTACTCCCCACCGTACAGTGTTATTCTACATCACCGTCTTCGGTTCGATTCTTGCAGTAGCACGGGGGATGATTCCCGAAGAGAACATGGTATTTGATCCAGAGATGCTCATGACTGAGGTGGTGCAATACACCCACTACATGCCAGATGAGTGGAAGGGTCAACTCCACTCGAAGCAGGTGCGTTGTCCGTTTTCATTGGTAGTCATTTCCAAATGCTGAGAACTGATCTTATATCAGGTGCACGAGCAGTTCGGCGAGTTATTTGCCATGAAGGTCATCATCTTCGCCCAGGAGCTGCTTTCTGTGATCCTCACTCCGTTTGTATTGTGGTACTCACTCCCACCATGTGCACCTGCTATCGTCGATTTCTTTCGTGAATTTACGGTGCATGTTGACGGGCTGGGGTACGTGTGCAGCTTCGCAGTGTTCGACTTCCAGCGACACGGGAACATCAAAGTACGCCACATCTTTTTTTTCTCATAGGTTCTTGATCTGGTGTGTCTGACCTTGACTGCCTTTCAGTTTGGGGCACCAACGAAAATCCAAGATGAACGTCTCATGTCGAAGGAGGGTAAGATGGAGAAGAGCTTCCTGAACTTCAAGGTTCATCTATTCATTCGCACTGCATCGGCATTGTGCTGACACACTCGCACCTTAGGCTGCCCACCCTGACTGGACACCCGCGGACCCAAGCGGCTCCCTTTACCTCAGCCGCATCGCCGACTTCAGCGCCGCCCACCCTGTCGGTCTTGGTCGGCGGCGTCTTCACCGCAGACCATCCGACGGCACGGGGCCGCGCCCCAGCTTCGGACAGGAAAGCAGCGGGAGCCTAGCAGCGACCGTACAGCTGGACGCGGCTGCGCTCCGTCAGAGCCAAGGGGTGCGTCGGCGGGGAAGCGCGCTGATGCAGAGCACGCGTGGAGGATTCGGCGTGGGGACGATGACAGGTCTGGGCGCGGAGGGCGTGGGGACCGGGGCGTCGACGATCTTCCAGTCCGCGGCGGGGATGGAGATGGCACAGACGGCGGTGCTGGGCGACTCGCAGGGCAGCTTCGCTCCTCCGCCTCATGCCGGGGGCCCTGGTGCGCACCCGGCCGCGGCGTCGGTGATCCCGGAGGAGGAGCTCGCGCCGGACGGCGGGGTGGGGAGCATGCTGGGAGAGTCGTACGTCGATGGGCGGCGGCCGGGGGCTGGGGTGCCGCAGAGTCAGAGCCAGATGGAGGCGGAGGAGGAGCTGGAGGACGGCGGCGTGTTGGGCCTGCTGGCGCAGATTTATGGGACAGGAGGGAATTTGAAGGGGAGGGGGAGAGGACCGCCGAGGGCAATTTGATCTATTGCGGGACGCAGGGATGGACTCGCTATCTACGCAGGGCGGATGTCGGCAACGCCTATGACTTGACATTTTCACGACTAGCATATTTTTTCAGATACTCACCATTGAACGATGAGACATTTATGTGATTTGCACGCGCGAAGATGAAAATAATACATCTGGTATTGGCATGAAGATGTGGTATACGTGGTACCTTGAAACATGATAGTCCACCGGCAAGCAGCAGTACACGACCTCTGACACTACGCAGAATCACACACCAAAAAAGCAAGCAAAAATGTCCACGAGAGCATATGCACAGCGCAATACAAATGACCTCACCCGAGCAGCGTCCCATTTGAAGGCGCGGCACGCCTCGTTACCTCAGGATCATTTTGGTCCCCGAACCCATCCTGCCTAGCCCCCTCGCGCCCGCACTTGAACCGTGCCTCCCTAGCCCCATGCCCATTCCATACCGCCCACCGACGAGCTGCGCCCTCCGCAGCTCCTCGTCGATCCGCCACATCCCGCACACAAACCCCTCGCGGTCCAGCGCGCCCGTGCCCGCTGGATCGCACTCGGACCTGCAGACGGCGCAGTGTCAGTTCCACGGGGCAGGGACAGACGATAGCACAGCGAGAGCTGACGCACCATATCACCTTCAGCCTCTCCTTGCTCAATCGCGAACGCGTCCATATGCGCCTCACCGTCTCTCCCGCAAGCCGCGCCTCCTCCCTTCTCCCGGACTCTTCATCACGCCCACCTGCCCCTGGTTCCGCTCCCGCCCCGCCAGTCGTCAGCAGATCGACCGACACTCCCCGCCACCCCGCCGCCGTCCTCGCCCGCGCCGTGGGTGGTGGGCTCCTGGTGCTATTCCTCGCATGTGTGACGGACTGCTGCGCACGGATGTTCCGATCGAATAGCGCCTCGTACCTGGCACGCGCAGCAGGCGGGATCGGCGGCGGACGTGTGAGCTGCACGGGAGTGAGAGAAGCGGACGCATGGCGCATGGGGGGCGCCTTCACAGTCGCGAGGGAGCTACTTAGCCCCAGGGAGCTGGCGGCAGTGCTGGCGGAGGAGGATGAGGAGGCGGTGGTGGACGTACTCGATGTGCGCGAGGGGGCCCGCGTGCGGCTGGGTGGAGGTGGCGGCGGCGGTTTGCTTGAGGGTATAGGACTCTTGAATGCGGGTGCGGATGCGGGCGTGGGGCGTTGTGGGAGCTTTGGGGGGCCGGTGGCTGAGGGCGAGGAGACAGATGCCGGGCTGAGGTGCTCGAACGAGTCGTGCAGGCTGGTATTGTCTGTGTCTGGATGCGAGGTGGGCGAGATAGTGAGGCCAGTCGGTGAGGAGGGCGAACGGTCATTCCCGCCATCAGACGAGAGCGAGACGGAGTGGAAGGAGGAGATGGACGATGCTGGTGCGTGTCCAGGCCGTGTGAGCCCGAGTCCCAGTCCGAGCGTGGGCGTACCGCTTCCAGCAGGCGGGTAAGTGTGGTCGGCTGTGAGAGTGTCGCGGGCTGCACGAGGCGGGGGAAGTGGTTGGCCGATCGGGCTGCGCGGCACGGACGAGGATGGTGTTGTGCTGGCGGAGAGCGAAGCGGTCGAGACAGACTTGAGCGACGAATATGACGGTTTGCGTGGGGGCAGCGGCGGCGCACCCGCAGGCCGTGTGCCCGTGCCCACGCTCGGTGTGCTATTCGTTGGCGGGGATGGCTCGAGATTGATCAGTGGTGCGACTGGGTCAGAGACATGGCGCGGGGAGGGGCGCGATACCGCGATCGGCGGTGTGCCGTTCTGGAAGGGCTTCGAGGTCGAGCGAGGAGGGAGAACAGGCGCAGGGGAGGGAGTGAGGGTAGGGTCGTCGTCGAGGACCCAGTCCTTGAGGTCGATGAGCGACGTCTTGCGTCCTAGGTTGGGGGGCGAGGGGGATGGCGAGGGGGCGTGTGTGTTCGCTGGAGGTCGGGAAGCAGGTACGATTGGGGAGAAGGAGACAGAGACACTGGGAGAGAGGGGATCGTCCAGCAGATTGGGGGACGAGCGAGAGGTGGACTGCTGGCTGAGGGCCTCGAAGGCGTTGATTCTGGCCTGCAGCGCGGTCGACGTCGACGGCGCCATCAGGTTCGTACAGCAGATGCACCGCACCTGTTTTCGCGGTTTATAATGGCATGTAAGTCCAGTAACAGGGCCATGATTTACTCATTCAAAACTACCTAAATATCCCATCCCGCTAATTAATCGGTGAAATTAGTAGCCGGCAACGATGACGCTCGTCCTCTGACCGCGGCCGTCAGCCGCTTGAAATATGATGGCTACCCGGATTTCTCTCAACCTCTTTCCCTCTTGCTCTTGCTTTTCTGCCAGTCTTCTTGTATCCTATTGCACGTATCATGTCCACAGATGAAGACGAAACGCAGAGGCATCTCTCCGATGCTACCAAGGGATTCGACTATCTTTTCTCTAATGACCTCGCAAGGGCCCGTGAAACCTTTGCCCAGGCGGATTCGCCTTTCCACCAGCTTGGCCTCGGGGTATGCGCATTCCTTGAGGCTGCTCTCGGCATGGAGGTGCGCCCACAGTTACCGTTCAGGGGCCGGACCAATTGAATCGCGTACGGCTAGACGACCCTGCTAGCAGAAGCACAGCGCTGCCTCACAGCCTCCGAGGCTGGTTCCAAGAAACAGCTCAAAGCGTCATCTAAAGGCCCCAAGCGCAACACCCAGTTTTCCCCAGGGACGGAGTGGGATATCCTCAATTCAGACGCCGTCATCCTCCTCGGCCTAAACCACGCCTTTAGGTCAGTCCCGGCTGGCTGCCTGTGCGTGTCTGTGCGACTAACGATAGCGCATGGTGCCTATATGCGGTTGTGGATGTGTTTATGGCGCATAGCGAATCTTACATGGGCTACCTCCAATGTCTCTACGCGCTGAACAGGTCAGGACCCTCTCTTCTCCGGCTCCCGCTCGTCTAACCCATCCACAGTGCCCATTCCAAGTTCTCGAAGTAAGCATGTTTCACACTTGCCTCTCGTCCGCTCTGATCACATACACTCTCCCACCCGCCTTCGTATTGTGCTTTTCTCTCCCCGTTCCTTTCGTGCAGGTTATACAAGACCGTCTACCCGCACGGCCTCGACGCGTACGCAACCCCCGCTGCCTCCAACGGCTCCTCTCGCGCGCTCAGCGTCCACTCCTCCGTCGCGTCCTCTGCCGCGTCGTCTCGACTGTCTGTCGCGACCACCACTACCACTAACGCACCCTCCCCCGCCTCCCCGTCACCAAGGACTCCTGCTAGCACAATCTCGAAACGCTCGGGATTTTTCGCACGCTTCACTGGCGGCGGAGGGAGCGAGACGTCGCTGTCGTCTGGGAACACGGAAAAGGTGCAAGTGGCGGAGGGTTCAGTGGACGAGCTGATTTTATCGGGGACAGCCTTCGGTGCGTGACAACGTTCTGTGATAGTTGAGGTCTTGACGAGGATCGGGATGTTTAGGATACGGGTGATTCGCATTCATGCATATTAGTTTTTCGTGGCCCGTGCTGATCTGAGTTATGATCTGTTCAGGCTCTTCAACCTCGTGTTCTCACTCCTCCCGGCTAAAATCAGGTTCGTGTCTCTTCCTTCCTTGCCAGCGTTTCTCAAATCTTCCCTCATGTATGCGCGCATCATGTAACTTTCCCATAGAGGTGTCGTCGGTTTCCTTGGCTTCAATTCTGACCGGAAACTCGCTCTGCGCGCGCTCGCGGTGTCAGCTGCGCATACCGACGTGCACGGAGTATTTGCCGGGTAGGTCTCATGTTCGTCTTCTTGACGCTGATTCATCGCTAATTGCAATGTTTGCAATGACTTGGTGACTCGCTGAATGCGCGCTTTACCTTTGCAGACTCGCGCTCATGACATATCACGGGGTCGTGCTATTGCTATCGGGATATCAGGCGGACGAGCAGCATATATTGCGGCAATACCGTGCGATTGTCGACAAGTGGGTCTATGTTTCTCATTCTGAATTCTCTATCCCTCGGCCGTGGCTGATGATACACGACACAGGATCTCGACACGGTACCCGGATGGCTCGCTGTGGATTCTGAATCGGGTATGTCTACAGCAGAAGGGCGGCATGTGCTCTATGACTAAGCTAAACCGGGTCGGATTGGCAGGCAAAGATCCTGCGGATGTCGTATGACACCGAAGGTGCTATTAAGGTACTGCAAGATGGGCTCAAACCGGAGCGGCCCAAGACGTTCGCGCAGGCGGACGGGCTGGTGAGTACGTTGTTGCATACTCAGCCAGTGTCAAGTGGCGTGTAACACGCTTGGATTACGGCCTGAGCTTTACATTCTTGGCTGACATGAGTGCTGCGATTGCGGACGTATGTTATAGTTGATCTTCGAGCTCGCGTGGACGCTGCTGTCGCAGAGGCGGTACCAGGAGGCGGCAGACACCTTTATAAACATGACGAAGATCAATAGCTGGAGCCATGGGACATACTACTTCATCGCTGCAGGTACGTTTCGTGCTTCCATTGCATGGGAACATTTTCTTCCCGCTCTTGGTTAAACTATCGATTTTCTTTTACTGACGCACCGCTATATTTATGCAGGATGTTACGTATCATTGAGGAATTACGAGAAGGCCTTGGAGCTCTGTGATGCGATACCGACCTTATTAGACAAGAAGAAAATAGGTGGGAAGGACTTGCCAACGGAAGTGTTTATTAAGAAGAAGTGTGGGTCTGCTTTTTGATATCCCTTCTCGGTGCATTTGGCAGGTGCGCTCTGAATAGCTGACGGACTACTCATGCATGTCACAGTGGCGTTCTATAAGGAGAAACAAAGACGGCTCACAGGATCTGAGGAGGGCTACGTAAGGTGCATGAAGATCAGCCCTGCAGAAGAACTTGCGATCTGTGAGTAGTGTCTGTGTGCGGGACTGTATTAGTGTTTGACATCATTGTGCCATCATAGTCTGGAACACACATGCACGCATCCCAAGAGACGTTGCGCTTGCACACATCTCGGAACTCAGCGCGCTGACGCCTCTTCCCGCCATCTCCAGCCCTCTCATCACCCCGCCGGCTACTGTTCCCGCCGAGTCTACATCGCCAACGCTGCCCACCGACCCACTGCCGGACCTCGATACACCGGACGAATTGGCGATCCGCTCGCTTATTCTCGGGATAGTACATCGGACGGCTGGCGAGTACACCGCGGCGCGCGCGTTCCTCGCCGACTCGTACGGGCGGCATGCGTCGGTGAAAGTGAGTACGTGGGTCGGAGGTGTTGCATTATTCGAGCTCGCGGTGCTTGAATTGCGGGAGGCGCAGGCGCGGACGGAGGACGTGCCTGCATATATGAGCAGCGGTGTGGGCACGGAGGAGATGTCCGAATCGGAGAAGAAGGAGGTTTGGGCACGGGCGATGAAGGAGGCCGAAGGGAGACTGGAGAAGGCACTCGCGCTTGCGACACAGCAGGTGGACCTGTCGTCGAGGCTGGATAGTCGGATTGCGATGCTGCGGGACGAGATCCTGATGAAGAAAGAAATGCTTTCCTGCTGAGTATTCGCCGGTGCAGATTCGTTTAGTGTTTGGGGGCACGAACGGTGGACTTTGAGCCTTTAGAGCTATATAGCACATTCTTGTAAACTTATCCGTCATTTGCTATTCACACATCGTTACACGCGTAGATGCTAATAAATAAATTCAGTTGCTGCTACTGATGACTACTTACACTGCGCGCACAGCACGTTTCGGCCACTACCACCATGTATAGACTCTCGACATGAGAGGCCAGCGACCGACTGTTCTACCCGCATTCAAATAGTGTATGCACTGCATCTTGATACCCATCCGTGAACTTGAGAAATGCTAGGTGCGTATACCGCGGTTCGCGTAAACCATCTCTCACAGATGCGTCAGTCGTGGGCCTCACTGGCGGGATCGCCACCGGCAAGTCTACCGTCTCTGCCCTCCTGCGCGAAGCGAGCCTCCCCGTCATTGATGCCGACGTCCTCGCGCGGGAGGTCGTGCAGCCCGGTACGCCCGCGCTGAGGAAGATCGTCGCACACTTCGGCACGGACATACTTTTGGCGGATGGGACGCTCGACCGCGCGAAACTGGGCGCGATCGTGTTTGCGGCGGAGGGGCAGCGGAAGAAGCTGAATTCGATTGTGCACCCTGCGGTGCGTCGCGCGATGCTTTGGGCCGTGGTGAAATGCTGGTGGAGGGGCGAGAGCGTATGTGTGCTTGATGTGCCGCTACTCATTGAGGCCGGTCTCTGGAGGTTCGTTGGGGCAGTCATCGTAGTATACTGGTGCGTGTTCTCGTATTGCATGCTCCCATGCCCTCTCATGCTCATCCGCACGGATGGTCATACATGTCGCACACATGTACAGCTCGCCTGAAATACAACTGCGTCGCCTTATGGCCCGCGACGGCTCAACCAGCGAGAACGCGCTCGCTCGCCTCAACGCACAGTTACCAATCGCAGAAAAGGTCGAGTACGCGGATTTCGTGGTCGACAACTCAGGTACTGTGCAGGACCTCAAGGGTCAAATCGATACGCTCCTAGCGAAATTGAGGAGGCGTGCTGGTTGGTCATGGAGACTCAGCTGGCTTATTCCCCCACTGGGCCTGTTATCGGCGGCATGGTCACTAGGTTGGAGAGCCATCGCTCGGTCAAGAAGGAAAGTTGGGGTCAGGACCACTCAAACATGATTTCCCTGTACATAAAGAATGATCCTAGTAATCTGGCCTGTTTCGAGTAGTTCTGGTGGCCAACCTAATACACCAGGTAGAGCAAATCACTTAGCAAAAGCTGTACCACGTTGGAATGGTTGCAGGGTCCCGGATCACTGCAAATACCCTCAGAATGGTGCGGCAGAACAGTGAAGTTCCGCCAGCACAGAACACATCAAAAGTAAACGGTCTGCCTTACAAGAAAGCCCAATCCAGAAGCCTAACGAGCCGCTGCGCCAATAGGTCCACCCCTCCTTCCCCTCCCCGCCCCGCCCCGTCTGCCATAACCGCCCCACCCGCCGACATAGGCCCCCGGCCCCATCAACCCCACCCCACCAGGCTCACCGAAAGTCGCCACGTTCCTCTCCCTCTCCTCCTCCCTCCTATTCCTGCCCGCACCCCGCCTGCCCCCACCGCGACCACCACGCACGTCCGCCGACGGACCGTTGCTCCCCGACGACAGCGAATCGAAGAACGACTTCTTCGGGTTGTACGCGGTGTCCTCCTTTTCCTTGGTAGCCCCGTTCTCCTTCCCGTTGCCATTCGGCGTCTCCCTGTCTTTCTCCCCATCCGCTTCCGAGCCATCGTGTTTCGGCGTCCCGCGCGGTGATAACGCCGCCTTGTCGAAGCGAGCGTTCGAGCTCTGGAAGTCAAAGTCCGTCGCGGGTACACGCAGGTCACTCGTCTTGGGCTCCTGCCCGCGGCCGCGGCGCCCACCGGTACGAGGGGCTGGTGCGCCATTTACGGTAGCGTTGGATACGCGCAAGTCCCCGAGGGCGCGTTCGACAGTTTCCAGAGAGGCAGTTGCGGAGTGTACGGGGTTATTACGGCCGTTGCGACTGCCTGCCGCTGGTGTTGCTGGCGCTGCACCCTGCGCTACTTGGACACCTTGAGCAGGGCTAGCCTGTTGAGACGCGGAGGGCTGGGTAGATGATTGGCGGGAAGGGTGGGATTGTTGACGTGTCTGCTGAGGTTGTGTGGACTGCTGAGCCGCTGCGGGTTGGGGTTGGAAGGTTTGCTGAAATGGTGGGTATGCGTTGGTAGTCGCTATAGGGGCCGATGCCTGTGTGCTCCAGGTTAGCGGTGACACAAACACGTTGCATGTGAAAGTAGCGTATCAGAAGGAAGGCAACGGGATATCCACACGAGGTTATGCGCTCTCGGACTTGCGAGCTCGAGGCTCGTTACATCCGTCGAAGATTTCATCACAACACAACAAGGAAGTGGATGAGGCACTCACCCCTAGAACGGCTGGGTCGTCATGCACATTCCGTCGTACGGCCGCTGGCTCGTCGACGGCGAGGTCCTTCACCTCTGACGCACGGAAAATGATGTATGCATATGGTTCCTGCACTGGGGGGATAAACTGTTCCGGCGGGCTAGAGACGACGACACGTCAGCTTCTGATAAGTCGCACATATATCACCGAAAAATTGAAGAGTCAGAAGGAAGGCAACGGAAGAATCCACACGGTTTGTATGCGCTCTCGGATTGTCGAGCAGAGCTCGTTTACATCCGTAGTAGGTTTCATCATGAAGGCACGTCGGAATGGGGACTTACCGCCTCGACTCTGTTCCCATCGAATATACTGCGAAACGAGTATAGCTCAGCGCCCCGGTCAAATCGCCGCCGAAACACGCTCACCGTTGGAAAGCTGGATGGTAGACGCGGCAGGGTCGATGCCCGCGAGAATCCCTCTATATCGTACATCTGAATGAGAAATGAGAGAAATAGGCTTTCTGTGCCGTCGCGTGTCAGTGGCAACGTCGGATGTGGTGAAGGAGGGGAGCAAACCCAATGAAACTGGCGGCCATGGGAGCGGTAGAGAGACTTGGGTGTTCAAATTTGCAGGGCGCGTGCAACTGAGCGCGGCTATGGTCGTATACCTCGGCAACTCCCGCCAGGTCCACGGACTGTCCACGCGGTTGCCTGATTGGAAGGCGTCTGCACCGCCGCCGGCGCTGTAATGGTGAATGCGTGCGTCGCGTGGACGCTCAGCCCGCCCGTCTCTCTGGCAAGGCCGCCTTCTCCCTCTTCTTCCATCCTATCCTATATCCTACTAACGCCATGTCGTTGGCTAAATTGTAGGCGAATCTCCCGTCGTTCGTGCAGCGACATGCTGACGCCCTCATCAGGACACTGCGGCCACCTCCGAATGTCGATTTCGTGCAAGGTATGTGTGATCGTTCCAGAAGCTACGGCAGGTCTCAGAAATTCCACCGATCCAGGCTATCCTGGCATTCCTCCTGGCGCACCAGACCGGCCTCAAGCTGCAGTGAAAGGCGTACGTAGATCACATCCCGTTCGTAGGCCGCTGACCCGAATAGCATTCATTCAGGCAATCGAAGTGCGAGTCCCACCACAGGGAGTCAAGGCCAAGTGGGTTCGGATCGAGCTGAGGAAGGTCGAGACCCTTCCTGGGGGTGGCGTCGCAAACACCTACTTTGATTTCGTGGGTCAGAGTCCAATCAATGTGTGGCAGTCGAACGAGGAGTACGCCAACTTAACCACGGTATGGTCACAATGCTCGTGGATTGTGATTGCTATGGGCGTTAATGTTCTGTCACTACAGCAAGATTTCCCATTCTATATCCGTATTCCAGAGTCTATCCCGTCCAGTCTTGCGTTAGAGAAAGGCGGTAAGGTTTCTTGCGTTCCTGTCATTACACGCCCAGCGTCTAATGTCACCTGCAGCTGGCATCAAATATGAGCTCATTGCCGCTGTGTGCATCAAGGGAAAGAAGTAAGTGTATTCTAGCGTCCCGGTGCTGCAATGCTGATAGGTTTTGTCTGCAGAGGGTTGCTTCGGAGAGACAAACCCACGGTCACCTCCACGTCCTCGACCATCATCATTGACAAGCATGAGCTACATTCTACCTGGCCTGTCTATCAGCAACCCGAGACTCGTAGTCACAACGAGGGTGCCTTGACACTCACCGTCGAACGGTCGCGTACGTGCTATGGCCCCGGTGATCGAGTGGCGTGCTCAGCAACCGTGAAGTCTGACGCTCTACATACGGAGACGCTCCGTGGCTACGAGTTCACGCTGCGTGAGACGACCGTGTTTCGCGGCAGCCCACATTTAGGCAAGAAGGGCGCCCCGGTGGTCAAGGTGGTACACATTGGCGAGCAAAAGGTGCCTGTAAACGTGACGTTGTACGGTGGCACGCAGCATAAGGCCGAACTGACAGTCATGATACCCCAACAACATACGTCCGCCACAATTAATGCTGCCAGACATATCGATATCACATATACCCTAGTCGTGAAGGCGCAGATGGCGACTGGCCAGCATATCACCATTGAGCTGCCTGTCGTCATATCGAATTGGCCAAGGTCTGATCACATTTGGTATTTTTCACACCGCATTTACTGATTTTTTCTCCTTGTCGCAGAGCTGTGTCCGTAGAAGCGATGAGGTATGTCAGTATCCTCTACTTGGTGCAATTATCTAAGAACGATATCGCGCAGACTCATTGGTTTGGCCCCTAACGTCTCTCTGCCCGGACACGCAGTTTCCAACCCTCCCGTTGATACACCGGCCGCTCGCATTGCTCAGCCCATACTCTCGCCCGGCATGCTACGTAGCAAAGGCTCTCTTTCTACCCTATCACACCCCTACGCCTCCGCAGAAGCGAGTCTCGTGGGTCGCTCGAGCCCTGGCCAATTCAACACCGCGCCGCCGCTGCAGAAGACGGATGGCTTCGCCGGCGCAAGCAAACCTGATGAGTTTGGCGTGAATCGTCCCGCGGAGCCCGCGCGAAGCATCAGCCTTGAGCGAGACTCCAGTGTTACCTCGTCGACCGAAAAGTCGAGCAGCTATGCTGCGCAGACCATCGGCGGTACGCCGAGTCTTGGGGTGACGACTACGAGCGGATCGAGCAGACTGGCTCCGTTCGCGAGCGAGACGGAGGCTTTCCAACGACCGCGTGCCAGCAGCTTGCGACCACCCGGCTCGAGGCTGACAGTGACGAACCTGCATGAGTCCGAGCTCGAAGAACATGCGGAGAGCTCACAGGCACAGACCAGTGGTGGCCAGAGCAGTCGGCCGTCCAACGCACAGACTAAGGGCTCTTCTCGCTCAAGATGGCAGACCGCAGAAGAAGAGAAGCGACGGCTTTATGAGATCGCTGTGGCCAATGTCGAGAGAGTGCAAGGGGTGGTGCGCCCTCGAAGCCCTACTGAGGTAAGCTCCTTTTGATTGACAAGATACCGGTCGTTCATGACTTTGACCAGAGCAATCCGAGCCCGCCGGCAACGCCACCTGCTGCCAGCGCCTCGTCTGCTCCGGCCCCAACGATGAATCCGTCAACGTCTAAGAAGACCCACTGGCCTACAGCTGAAGAGGAAAAGGCCATGCTGTTCCACAAAGCACAAGCAGCTGTCGCTCGGACTCAGGGCCTCAATGGCTCAGTAACCAGCTCACCTCCACCTTCGCTACACGACCGGAGTGACTCGATCCACAGTCAGCCTCCAACCATATCTTCACACACCGGCAACTCTGCAGGAGGACCCAGTGATGCTTCTTCACATCCGCCTCGGACTCCACCCTCCAAATCGCGGAGCCTACAGTATTCGTCTGCGGATGAGGAGAAAGCGGCTCTCAAGCGATACTATGAGGCGAAAGCTGCGGTCGATCGTACTCATAGCGCAACTTATGGTGCAGCTCCGCCGACTCCACCCCCGTCTGCCCCTACTGCTTACGACGCTCTTTTTCCATCTAACAATGTATCTTCACCTGGCTCTGTTCCTAATGACTTACCCCCGCCCTTCGTTACTTCTCCGTCTGACCCTCCATATTTATCAGAAAAGGAACGATTTCGACGCGCGTATGAGGCGCAAGATGCAGCGGCCGCCGCGAAGCTACCCAGCATGCCGCTCTCAGATGCAGACAGTCCGCCTCCCTTTTCCTCTTCTCTGCCTACAACAATGTCACCTCCGCCCCCTAACTCAACGATGTCCATAACTGATGCCGTGGCCGAGAAGGAGATGCTTCGGCGCAGATTTGAAGCGCAGGATGCAGCAGCACTTGCTGCCTCCGGCCCCCCTACACCACCGCCGCGCGCTGGTACACGGTCACCTTCAACCCCTCCTACTGGTGGCTCACGTCCAATCCCTGTTCCACCACGATCGCCTCCCATTCCTCCAGGAGGTTCCGGTGGCCCGCGACCCCTCACTGCTGCAGAAGAGAAGGCCAAGCTGAAAGCAATGTATGAGGCCGAAGACCGCTCCGCGCAGCCTCTCATCACAAGCCCGTCGGCAATCCCTTTGCCACTCTCACCACCACCTGTGAATGGCTTTCCCTGGCAAGGCTCTATACAGACCGAACCCTCGTCAGCCCCACCACCTCTCATGCCACGTCCTCCGAAGGAGTATATACAGGAGACGCAAGAGGAAGACATGCGCACTAAAGCGCGGCTGCAAGCCATCGATAAAGAGATCTCAGCTGCCCATCCTTTTAAAACGACAGAGGTCATTTTATCATCGTACAGTGCGGATTTGGTCGATTCCAACGGAAATCCTATACCTACATCTGGCCATCCACCTCTTCCTACACCTCCCTGACGGCCCTCCAGGAAGACGAGTAAGTACATAATGCGCCCATGTATCTGCATTAATTACTGTTCCTCCTCAGTGGTCGTAAGATACACCAAGTAAGCATCGATACAAATACATCTCTAATTACGACATGGGTAGTAGCACAATATTTATCGCTTTCGCTTCGTCTTTGGACCCACACTCGCATTCTCGACGAGACTGGTAGGAGGTATTGACAAACCCGCAACGTCAGATTTACGCTTCTGCGACACGGACTTGATGTCCGGTGAGTGAGTTAACGGTGAGGGCGACGTATCCGAAACCTCATCGAGGAACGCAGTCAACTGCTCCGTCGACGCATCGCCCACGCTTGTGCCGTCGATGCGCGCAGATGGATCGTAGTGACTTGTGACGTCCGCATAGTCAGCATTCGGATCTGACGCAGACATCCCGTTCAACAGTGATTCCAAGAACGAATCAGGATTCGTATCTTCGTGTTGTTGATCGAGACTGGACAGCAATGATGGGTCTGGATGCATTCCGTTCATTTGAATCCCATTCGAAGATAGGCCGTTTGCATGGATACCATTAGCGTGAACTCCGTTCACGCTGCCGGCCGACGACCCTCCATTGCTGCGGTCCTGGGCGTGCACCATGAGGGCCTGGGGATCCATACCTAAGTCATGGATGAGCGAGTTGAGACTTGATTGTAACACATCCATATCCGCCTCGATCTCTACTGCGTCACGATATGACTTCTGTAGTCGAGAAGCATTCTCGAGCAACGGTTCGAGCGACGGGACATCGTCACTATGCTGCATGGACGTACTGAGTAGAGGCAACGGTGTGTGCGGGATAGGCGCGGACACAGGCAAGTCCGACCGATACCGATTGTAATCGTTGTATGTGGGGTTATAGGGAGCCAATTGCGCTGTGGGGGTCTGAGGAGCAAATGATGCGGGATCGGACGGGGCCGCGATAGGGTAGTTCTGCTGCGAGGCGAGCGCCTGCATAAGGCGCTGCATCTGCGAGGGGTTGTTGAGGACTTGTTGAATAGCGGCTTGCCACATATGATCGGGGAGAGCCGAATCCGTATTCGAGGCCAGGAGCGAGGGAGAAAGCGTGTCGGTCCGGGGTACGTTCGTCGCAGTAGTAGTGCGTAGAGGAGCTTCTGTCGTGGGAGCGTGGTTAGAGTTATTGCCTGTGCTTGCCCTTGACAATACCTCAGTAGGCCTCGTCGCTGGACGGGGCGGATAACCCAATGCTGCGGAATCGAGGGATAGGGGAGAAAGAGCCTCAGAGGGCGTCGTCGAGGGTACGGGCGACATCGTGGGAGATTCAACAGCGAGTTGTCCTGCGATACGGTGGAGTTCGTACATCGTTTGTTGCAATAGCTCATACGTCCACTTACCAGCAAGCGGGATATTAGCGCCCTCCTGCGGGTGCACTGCGTGAACATCTTCGTCGTCGTCATCGTCGACGTCAGTAATTTCAACAGTCTTTCGGTTCGGGAACCTGCCATCACCGATCATGAGCCTTTGTCGAGGACGGGGCACAACATTGGGAGATCGACCGCCGTCGTCTTTATGTATGGTATCCGACGAATGGCCGAAGACCCCCGCCAAGAATTTGAGAATGCGGTTGATAGTGTCCTGATGTTTATCGTGCCTCTGGCGAGTCAAAGTGGCTTCCTCCCACAAGAGATCATTCGACTTTTTCAGCGCGTTGAGATCTGCGGATATGGCTTGTTGATGGCGTTTAATGGCTGCAATGCCATTGACAACGGAATGGATGTCCAAGATTTGACCAGCGTTATTGCCAATTGGTGACGATGGATGAATGGGGTCGGCGAGCTCTGCTTCCTCTGCATTGGCGGTAGCGGGTTGCTTCTTACGCTGGATGAGACATAAGAGGTCAGGCTGACCGCGATGAAAGTGGGGATGCTCGAAGTTCCAGGGCTCGGTGTCGGTGTCGCTCTTCAAAACCCCTTGCTGGAGATGTGGGATTTTGTGGAAGCCATACATATTAAGCTGGCGGACGAAAGACGTGAACTTCTGGTGTTTGAACCAGCGACCGAGCACCTCCCGAGCGAATCGTTCGTGGTTGAGGACTGAATAGCGTATTACGACATCCATTAGAGAGAGCGCTCTCAATTGGACGCACCATAGAATGAATCTCCGTTGTCCGACCATCGTATAAGCTCCTCGTTCTTCGGATCATTGACGATTCTGTGATTTGAACAGACGATGAGGTCAGGAATACATACATTCCGAAGCAATGCTCACTCGTAGAGCTTCTGAAGGAAAGGCGGTACGACCTGCCGTGCTGCCCTGCTGAGATGGGACGACTCTCCTCTCGTCGGTCTGGTGAGTGCGACCTGCTGGTCGAGCGACATGATGGGGGTTGAAAGTACAGATGTGGTGTGAACAGGAGCCGTGATTGCGAGCTATGTAGGTGCGGAGAATTTCAAGAAGACAGGGCCCTGGTCGTAGGCTCAGCCACTGGGGACAGGGGAAAGGAGCGCAGCCACAATCCAAACAGGGATCAATCTCAATGTGGCGGCCGCGTCATCCCTCAGCCTTAGTGCAGCACGTGCGTTCTTTGGGCAGACACATCGCATCTCCGTGGCTCGGACTGGCCTCGGACCAATTGCAACCAATCGTCTATCTCCTGCCTGCGCTCGGTCGCGTTTCCGCTCATCTAGGCTGACGTGTACACGCCTAGAATGCTGATTGCACACCAATCTCCTGGAAATTGGCCGGAAGATGACATACCCTCTCGTCAACAACGGACGCAACAAGCCTACCCTGACGTCAAACCTGCATTCCCTATCTGCGCTTCCTCCAGCTGCAGCCCGCAGATCTGGTACAGCAGGTTCACCTGCCCAAACGGCCGCTCGCTTCCCAGCAATGTAGCAGCCGCCTCGTACTTGTTCTCTGGCTTCCGCACCTCCTCGCACAGACGCTGATATGCCTCAGCTACCCGTTTTAATGCCGCCTGGTGCACCCGTGACGCAAGGCTCTGCATAGCAAGCTGGGACAATCGCGGGGAGTCCACAACGCCAGGGCCAGATAGCCAGAGGGAAAACCTCCGAAGGGCTGCTTGTAACTGTAATGGCTGGGCGGCGGGTACGCGTGATAATGGTTCCTATGATAGAATGTCCTCACTTGAGCCGATTATTCGGAACCACTACGAGGCAGTACGCACGTTAGACTGACGAGACTCAATCCCACCGATCACTTCGCCGAGGCCGGCTTCCTGAAGAATGCTCTTATACTACGTGGACCACATGTACAGTCAATAAAGAGCCCGACAGCCCAGAACGATCCAACTCACATGTTCCTCCGTCAGTTGCAAGACTTTCGCTTCCACCAGGCCTTGCACGACTCCTTGTTTCTCCGTCGTGAACGAGAAGGGCTCGATGACGCTTTGCAAATACGCAAATGTGTTGAGCAAAAACACCGACTGATCCCATTGTGGACGTAGTTTCTTCTTCTCCGCAGAACCAGTCAGGCAGGTCTCGATCGCGGGGTCTACCATCTTATCCAATATGTCTCGGAAGCCGGACAATAGTTCATCTTCACTCTCATCCCCTACTAATGATGATTGGTACACTGCCATGATTTCGCGCAGAATCTGGGCGTGATCAAGAATAGGAAGCGGTGGTGAGACGCTGTTATCGTCTAGGTCCTGGAACATGGAATATTGATCCGTGAATATGCACTTTGCGATCGCTTCAGAAGCCTGCTTACCAATGGCATACGTAGAAGAGAACGCCCATGTGTTTCTACGGCGTCATAGAATACTTGATATGCCATATCTGTCAACCTGCGGTGCCTCTGGTCAATACAGACAGGAAAATAGCACCTGCATGCTTACTCTTTCAGCGCTCGGGAGAGCAGCGCCTTTCCGCCTATAGTCCTTTGCATAGTGAGGGCGTAGAACTGCAGCAGATTCGCGATCTTGTACGACGTAATGCTGCTCTCCTGTGACCTCACTGTCTGCTGTACTCTCACCTAACAATCAGAATTTAGACTTGAACCTTCAGCTTCCTTCTTTCGTGTGGCTCAGCCGGTAGCACTTACCTTTAATGGGGTACAGAGCTTCCCCACCGCCGCATCCATGAGCTCGCTCATCCATTCCTCTTCCACACTGTCAGAAAATGTCCTCACGCTCCCGACCATCCTTCTGTCCCCCCTGACGCCGAATAAGCCCTCTAGGAATTCGCGCTCCGCTGCGATCGCCTGGTGCACCCACGCAAGCATGTCACCGACATATCGCAATGGATCATGTGCATGCAGCTCGATCGGTCGCGGTAGCCCACCGGGGCCACCACGCGTGAGCGCGTCAGTGAAGGCAGATAGCAACGTTGCTTGACGCGTCTGTGAGAGATAGGTGAGCGCCTCGCTGGGGCAAAAATAGAGCGTTGAGCCAGATTAAACGGTCAAAATGGAGAAGCACGTACGTCAGAAGCTCTGGGCGCCGCCGAAGCCTGCGGATCGCTTCGCGCATGGAGGGGTTCACCTCGAGCTGCGCATCCCGTCCTGCCTGCCTAAACTCAAAACAGCACCAGCGGAATATCTTTTGATGAGCCTGCTCCAGATATGCAGATGTGGCAGATAATATATCTAGCCTACAAATTGTGTGGCCATGTGAGGGAAGGACTTCGCAGGATCCACTATACAATGGAAGAAACATACCCTGCCTTAGTGGGACCGTCCTCCCCTGTCATGAGGACACGGCAATCGTCCCTAATCTTCTCTGTCTTGTCGATGGCTTGGAAAAAGCGCTCACCAACCGGTACATCACGGGAAGTGATGGCTTCTTTTTCGTCCTCACTCAAGGTGAACCGGCCGAGGAATAAAGAGACGATAGATTGCCGCGTCGCTATAGTCGATCTGAATTCGATTTTATTAGCTGAGAGATAAACAATCAAACCCATTTGACGCACCGCTCTTCACGCAAACTACCAGCGCGATCAAGAAGAGACTTGCACGCCTCGTTGGTCTCTTCCAGTTGAGTCTGTGCTTCGTCACATCGCATGCGCATAGCGCTGATGTGTTCCTGAAATGTGTCCAATTGCTACATCACGGGCGTGAGCAAGGTCAAAAACATAGTGTCAAGAAGAACAAAAGCCTGAACTGGGCCTAACAGTCTCGCGAACTCGATGTAAACCAGAAGCGCACGAGAGCACCGAGGTCTAGCGAGTACTATCCGCAAGGCCCAAGCTCCGTGTCATTGCGTTATTACAGACATTCCAACACCAGCTCTAGCAGTCCTCGTCCGAAGTAGGCTTTCATTTCCTTTCAGACCCTCGTGCAGGAAATATACTCGCTATAAATTGCAACATAACTCGTGTAATCGATACTCACCTTGTCAACCTCTCCAAACGCTTTCAGAAATCTACGGCTGGACTCCGCAAGCTTATTCTCTACGTCCCTGCGAAGGTTCTTCCGCGCCCTCGCAGCGATATCTCCAGGGACAGCTTCATTGGAAAGAGTTATTCCATTAGATATCGGTCTTGGCTGTGCTTTGGCTTCATCTGTATCATCCGCATCGTCCTGGTCATTATCTTCCATGTCTCTCTTGACCTCCTTCCCCTTGACAGATGTGTAGGCATTCGGTGATGGCGCATACAAGTCCGAGAGCGTGTGTAGAGCCTCCTTAGTAGCTTCGTCATCCAAGTTTGCCCCTAGAACTTTATACAGACGGAGCGAGATTGGATTTTGGGACTGCGGAGGTGATGTGAGGTTATGCCTGGACGGGGAAGGAGAAATGGAGACACTCATGATCCTGGTCACTTAAGCGCCCATAATCGACGCGTTCAGACTTGACGCGACACACAGTGACATTCTCTCTGGGCGCTCTCATTCTATCCTGCTTTTAGTTTCAACCAGTCGGCCCCAGAAAGTAGGAAAACAATATATTTTGGTATGCTAGGTTATCTGACGGACTGCTGGAAACTCAAGGGGCTTCAGCGACGAGACCATGATGTCTTCCGTCCCGACCAAACTGCCCGGACATGCTTTCCCTCGTCCTTCTCGCCGGATAATAGGATTGCTACAGAAGAGGACGCATGGAACCACTACAGAGCTTCCTCGACCCCCTCCTCGGGAGACCCCAGAGACAAAGACATTCTCGTCACCCTCCAAGCCGCGGTTGTATCATAAAAGACCTGTGCGGGACCTGCCGCAATTGCAAGTGAGCATGGTGATGTATTGTTAAACATGCTGATAGGATGAACATGTACTTGTCCGTTTCTAGAGGAGATGGCCTCTTGCCCTCGCATTTGGTACAGTCGGCGTCGGCGCGTGGGTTGCCTTCCTGGCGTGGACTCAGAATCAAGAAAAGCTCTCCAGTTCGGTCGTTCGACAGATCATGGACACCGTACGGGAGAGTCCAGAGTTGCGCGAAGTACTGGGGGAAGCCATTCGACCGGAGCCGGTCTGGTGGTTGAATGGCGACCCGTGGATCAGCGGCGCAGTGAGTTCTACCTTACGGATCGTGCATGAAATACTAGACGCATGCGTACCGAGGCCAGAGTTTGACCAAGCCTTATTAGATTCACTTGATGCAAGGCAATGTCGACCTGAGCTTCAGGGTCAAGGGGCATAAAGGTATGTATACTAAACTATCTTATGACGTCTGATAAACCACGTTATTGTAGGTGCTGGGACGTTATACTTCACAAGCATACGCAGGGCCAAGGGCGAACCATTCACCATCCGTTTGTTCACACATCTCTGCTTGATGCAACCTAACATATTGACTATGGTCTGCAGTTCGATTCAAAGTCATTGCTGATGACGGTACAACCGTGGACATTCCTGCTACATTTTGATCGATAGGCGTCGTGAAGACCCCTGAAGTTCAGGCCTCAGGTCTCCATTACCCCTGCGGTTAGTACATAGCTCTCCGCACAACAATGAAATCACACCGGCCATGGCAAGGAATGGCGGATGGAACCAATAACTCATCAAATAGCATGACATATATTATTGTACTCTAATCCCAACCCAAAGAACGACGACTCGTATCCCTCACTGAATCAGAAGTAGTGGACCTGGAGACAACCCATTAACGACGAAGAGTCACCCATATCATGAGGCACTCACCTCCTCCCGCTCGCGACCACGCTGGAAGGTAGGCTCCGAACCCTTCACGTAGATGTCGGTCCAGAGCTCGGACTCGTTGGGGAAAGGAGATGCCTTAGCCTCTTCAACCGCGTGATCGACTTCTGCCTTGGCATCCTTGTCGATTTTCTAAAAAGTAAACAGTTAGCACCCTCCCATGAGGAAGGTACCATAGGTGGTGCAAAGCCGAGCGCACCTTGAGTTCCTCCTCTGACGCAAGGCCCCAGTCCTCAATGTAACGCTGCAGACCACGAATAGGGTCTTGAGTGCTACGCATGCGCTGAATCTCATCACGGGTACGGTAAGTCGTTCCAGGGTCAGACATACTTCATGATCATCAACGACTGTTTTAAGGAGACGAGCAAGTAATGGAAGGGCACTTACGAGTGACCACCGTAACGATAAGTGACAAATTCAAGTAGAATTGGGCCGTTTCCGTTGACCACCCAATCCTTGGTGTGCTTCACGGCCTGGACGACTGCGAGGACGTCCATACCGTTGGCCTGTGGGCGTGGCGACGATAAGCAATCAACTATCTTCCTATCGAATATATAAATACCTGGATACCAGGGATCTTGTCTCCACGAGTGTAGTACTCGGTGTTGGACGAGCTACGCTCAGCAGACGTACCCATACCGTATTTGTTGTTCTCGCAAACGAACACACATGGCAAGTTCCACAACTTTGCCTGTTAGTGCAGAAGTATATGCGAGATGCTTTAGCAGTGATGACGACATTAGAGTACATGCGACGTACCATGTTGAACGCCTCAAACACCTGACCCTGATTACTGGCACCATCTCCGTACATCGTGTATGTCGCAACAGGCTCCTCCATGTACTTGGCAGCGAATGCAAGACCAGCACCCAACGGGACCTGGGCACCGACGATACCATGGCCACCCTGGAAAGCCTCCGTGAAGACGTGCATGGATCCTCCCTTGCCTTTGGAGATACCACACTGACGACCAAGTAGCTCGCCGATCAGAGAGAGTATGGTACCACCGCGCAGCACAGCAAACGGATGCGTGCGGTAGGACGAGATAATGTTGTCCTTGCGAGTGAGAGCGTTCTCCATACCGACAGAGATAGCTTCCTAGTATGCATATGAAGCGATACTTTCTTATGAGTTGCTCGAGTAAGCGCGTCTCACGCCTGCGACACTGACCTGACCGATGGCAAGATGGCAGAAGCCACGGATGAGCTTTTGCCTGTAAAGTGCGTCCGCCGCTTGCTCCATCCGCCGCATAGTGCTCATCTGCTTGTACATGTTGAGGAGACTGTCCTTCGTCACCTCCATCTCCAAGCTCGGAGTCTCTGTCTTATACCCCTTGAAAGAATCTTCATGAAGCTTGACTGTGAATGGCTCGGAGTGTGACGCATCGTTCTGCAATTGCGTCGAGTCCGCTGCAGTCTGCAGCGAACGCGCAAATGGCTGAAATAATTTCAATGGTCAACAATAAGACGGAAAATGTCTCCGAGGGCCTTACAATTTTCGAGGTGCGGGGCAGACCAGCTCGTATCCGTGCGATGGAGGCCATGGTGGAAAGGGAGGAAGGGATAATGAGCGCCTTGCTGGCAAAGATGGTTGAGCAAGGAACGGAGGCGCGTGCCGAAGCGCGTGTCGAACAGTCACGCCACTCTCTTGGTCAGTCCATTCGCTCGTCCCACAAACTATTCACACAGCGATGAGAAATATGAGAAAGCACCATGCCTGAATTATGGCCATTGCGCATCTCAAAGACGAGGTAGACTACAGATAAGGCTTTTTGGAGTGCAGGAATCACTTTTAGAGAGATATTACCATGCAATCTCTACTTTGCGTGCGTGCGTTGAATCGAGGGTCTATAGTAGATGAATATCTTGTCGGCGAGCATCATATATTCTGTAGAGTGGTTCATTACCGGTCTTGGATTCCATCGCAGTTTATAGCATATCGTTCCTCTACAACCTCGTTCTCTAGATGTAACCGTACATTCAGTGACCCACTCTTCTTATTTACGCCCTTTGATCTCTGGCGAGGATCTCCTCGACGCGCTTCAGCTTGTGTTCATTCCCTGTCCCCGGGGCGACCTCCTTGTCGACACGTGTACCAATGCGAATATCGGTAGCAATGCGAGGGGCACCCTTCGCGTGTACCGCAGTATGACAATCGTGAATAGCCTTCATAACAGCAGACCACGGGCCCTCTGTGATCATTAAGGACGCTTTAATCCCGCTAGGATCTGTGACAGAGGGCCAATGCCTCACCAAGGTTTGTGCCGTAGCCACTAAGTAAATAGTGTAGAGTGGGCTTTGTGTTCAAGCAGAGCAAGATCATAACTCACTGCATCTATTCGGCGCGAATCTCGTTTAGTGATACATGATGCTATAGACGGACTCCTGTACGCACCTTATGGGTTAGGCCCGACTTCTCCAAAATACGGGCACACTCGGCAACGTATTCGGCTACCTGCAATGAAAATATTGATCACAATACACAGAACAGAATTCATATGGAATGATTGTACCGAGGACTCTCCCGTGCCCATGGGCACTAGACAGAAATCTAACCCATCTTGTTGATACCGCCGCCCGAATTCACTAGGAGCAGATCAAACAACGCACCCGCTACAGCATATAGGTCCTGCGATGCTTGCGACATGTTTTTAGATATTGGAGATCCAATGAGTTAAGAAATACGATCTCGGTTCGGTCACACTGATCGTGCGAATTGCCGAGATGCGGGGTAACAAGCTCACTTTGACCTCTCCTTGACCTCAACTACAATCCACTTGTGGCATGGTCTACCGCATCCTGAAGTGATGACAATGCATCAAGTGAGCGTCTCGACCCTCAAGAAGGCGAAGAACTCGGTAATTGGCAATCCTACTGCAAAACTAGCCCTTGCTCATGATGAGGCGTTCATCGGGACGTATGTGTGCTCCTCTCACGACAGGTATGCATGTACATACTAACGGCTGGGAAAGGCTCGTGGACTGCATAAACAACCCCCAGCCTGTGCTTGAGAAACCCACGGATGCCCAAGACGATATCCGTATAGAGGCTGCGCAGGTCATAGCGTCCCTAGCATACGGTGCGTCTTGGTTTCTTTCTAAGTCGAAACACTGCCTAACAGACTGTAAGGCTCGTCGGATGCGCTAAGAACGCTGCTAAGATACAATGCCCACCAAGCTTTTCTCTACGCTCTCTCTCTCATTCGGCCGTCAGAGTCCTCCAAGCTCAAGGTAGCTTTTGCTCGAGCGCTCCGCGCGCTAGCAGTAACGATCGCAGAAGCAGTGGGGCCGTCGCAATGGGGCCTGCGCACATTGTCTTCAAACGTGCGGATCGAGGCGAAGGTCGCTTTGGACTATCTCTTCCAGGTAGCGCACGCCCCTCATGCGCATTCAAACGGACAGATATATTTATCGCCGTGCATGTAGAATGACGTTTTGGATGTCTACCTGCCCCTACTCGCCGACTCCTCTCCCCAAACAAGCATGTTCATTGCACAGCTCCTGGCTTCAGGAGTGCGGACACCCGCTCACCGAACAACGGTGGCGGAATGGGTGCCACCCGTGGAACGTATGAAGGAAGTCAAAGGAAAACGTGGCTGGGAGAAGCCTGATATAGCTAGGTCTCCTAGCATGCCAGGCGGGTGGGTGATACGGAGCCTAACGGCCTTGTTGCAGAGGAAGGACACCAAGGTCAGCGTCGCCATAGATGCACAAGCTAATGCATACAGCTGATAATGTAGTTGAAATAGCTTCAAGAAGCGGCTCTCTGCGCTATCGCACGTCTCGCGCAGGATAATCCCCAAGTGGCGACGACTCTGGCTAAGGTTTCCCCAGACCGAGAAGGTAGGTAGTGCAAGTCTTTCAATTGTTGCTGTTGCACATATCGTGACCTCTTCAGCGACACTGTCTCTTGTAATTTCATTGTGCAAATCTCGTGTGACAGAGCTTCGGCTTGCAGCATGTTTGTGGTACGTTTTCTTTGAATTTAGTTATGATCAACCGCATAATGAACATGGTAGTGCGATGCAAATCATCCGTGCCGGGCTCGTGCATCATCAATCGTCGTCGGAAGATTCTCCGGCTCTGACCGTGATGTATGTGGTGAACCGTATCATTGCCTCGCAGTCTGATTCGGCACAGACGCGCACCAAGGCCTGCTTCATCCTTTGTAAGTCCTGCGATTTTTGAATGAGTAATGTTTTGTCATCTTAGATGTCGCGCCTCTGCAGCTGGCCTTGTAACGGATGACAAGGAACTATGCGAACTGGCCTTCCAGCGCGGCTTGTTGGCGAATCTAGCCCAGCTCATTACAAATATCACACCAAGCGAGAAGACCACTGAATGGGAGGAGGACGAGCCTGAAAGCATATCATGTCTCCGCGAAGCATGTATTCTCTTTCCTTTCATGCAGCTCACGCTCACCATGACATCTCAATAGGCGGCTCTGACTGCAGTTGCCTCTATCACTCTCTTCAACGACGACGTTCGATATGGGCTGACCGACGGGCTGAAGCTGATCCCTGCCATTCAGATCTCACTCTCTCACCGACATGTTGGCGTACGTTATGCTGCGTGTCAGTGTGTGCGTGCGGTTAGTCGCTCTGTGGCAGTCCTACGGACAAACCTCGTGGATAGTGGACTGGGGATGGCAGTGTACCAGCTATTCTTGAAGCAGGATGAGGACCGTCGGATTACATTTGCCACATCATCTGTAATTTGTAATCTGGTCAATGGTTTCTCGCCGCTGCGCACAGTACGTCTACTCATTTCTCTACGGCAGATGCGGACTGAGCGAGGGTCATATACATCCATTCACTAGGTTGTTTTGGAGCAAGGTCTGCTACCGAGACTGATGCAGCTTCTGCATTCAGGGGAATCAGCTCTTCGAGTCAACGCTCTTTGGGCTATGAAGAATTTGTTGTTTCAGAGCTCGCCGGCAGTGAAATCACAGGTTATAGATGTTTTAGGCTTGCACGAGCTAGCAGAGTGTGTTGATCATTTATTTCCGCCCTGTTCTATTTCTAAAGTGGATCAGTTTGCTCGATGATCCAGATCCTGGTGTGCAGGAACAAGCGTTGAACGTTCTGCTCCACATCGCTGATAAGCAAGATGATGTCGCAATGATTTTTACCGAACTAGGGAGTGATGAGCTTCTGGAAACCTTGGCCTGTGCAATGGAGTCGGATATCGATGATGTGGTGCATCAGGTGTGTTGTCAGTACTGCTGATTTCTCTGTGGCGTTGGGTATTTATAAATTCTGTCATTCGCTTATGCTCAGGCTGTCTGTGTGCTTGCCAATTTGATAAACAGTACACCACACCAGAATATCATCCTTGCACATACCCGTATTCTGCCTGCACTGAAGCAATGCCTTGTGGATGGGACAGAGAGGATCCGTCAACCAGCTGTCTCGTGCATACTAGAACTGATTGATTCCAATCCTCATAGTCACAAGATATTACATGATGCCGGAATTGACTCCACACTGCGACATATGTGTGAGTACATTGGAGCCACTGCTGGAAGTCCAACAATGTTCTCAATGGGATTACATGCAACAATGGAGGATGAAGTGACAAGACACAGAGCTCGTATTGCATTGCGGGGCTTGGAAGGTAATGGTGAAAAGGAGGTCTAATCTTGTCATGTAGTGTCCCTACCAGTATGTCACCCAATGGCATGTTACTTGTACAGTGATCGTGTGGTACAGTCATCTATAACTTGTTTTGCCTCATCATCAAATAAGCTGTCATAGTCCAGGGCTTTGCAATCTCTCTTGGTCCTCCATATCCTGCTGCTGCAGAATCCAGTGCTGCATTAATGCTTTCCCTAGTTCTTTTCCTAGAGCAAGTGCCAATGGGACTGGAACAGCATTTCCAATCTGGCGATGTTGCTTCAATAAGCCAATCAACTCATTAGTGATCTGCTCTTCCAATGAGATGAAGACCTACATCTGCTACTCTATCAGACAACTTAGTGTTGACTGATTGGAACTCATAGGTGTCAGGAAAGCCTTGAGCACGGGCACACTCCCGCACAGTCAATATCCGCTTTTGCTTAGTGCATAAGTCAGCCAGTGAATTTATCCACAGAGTACTCCATCTAAGAAGATAGACTGACATTTGGATGGAGCAGTTGGCCTCCCTTGCAATTTGGTGCCACAGTGGTCAAAGCAGTTCTGAAGAAACTATTACCATCAATTCGTCCATAGACACCTAAACTGACATTAGATAAACATTATTGTATCATGACTGAATACAGACCACGATAATTCTTCTTGGGAGAGTTGTCAGATTCAAACATTCTCCTCAGGCGTAATTGATGTGGTAAATCTAATCAGTTGGCAAGAGCCTTCAATGAATCTATTTAAATTGATAGAATAAAGATAAACCTACCAACATGATCTGCCCCAGGCCACATGGGCACACAGATAACACTGAGCACAATTCAGCAAATGAACAATTTAGAGGGCAAAAAGCTCACCGCTCAACAATGTTAGCTGAAAATCGTTGTGTATAGTGGTACTGGACTTTGAGTCCTGCTCCTTCACGCATGAACATTTGATAGCGGTTCATTGGTGGGTGTGCATAAGAAGTTGGCCTTGTAAAACCTGGAAATGTTGGTTCCAGTGAAGTAACAGCATCAAATCGTTGAACTCCATCTGCCAGACGAGCTCCAGCCTCTTCCAGATCAAGCTGTGTAGGATGTATCTCAACAAAGGGATTGCACCTGTATACTTCTCTTAGAATCCATTATCTTGCCAAGATGACCTGAATACTGACCAGTCAAAGTGAGGCTGATGTTATGTCATCAGAGTCAGACACAACTCATGAAGAGATAAAAAAATGCTTACCAGATCACCAATAGCATCATATACTGTCACTGGCAAAAATGGTGCATATTGATGGTGTTCAACTCTGCCTCTATCCTCATCCATATTGGATTCAGAGCGCATGGCAGGATTCAGAACATCACCAGTTGGAAGCTTGTATGCATGTGACCCTCTGCCCCAATAGAAGCAATGAGTGGGCAAGGGGAACTTAGGAAGAGGGACACCCTGTTTTGCTCCCCAGAATATTACCCTTCGGCGACCCTGTGGAGCTCCATACTGTCCAGCCTGAAGAACTTTGAAGTGCACTTGGTATCTGATTAATTAGAAGGGTTTAGTCAGCATTTAAATCACAAACAAGAACCTGCATTTACCCAAGACAGACTAGAGCACGTAAAATAAATTTTACAACACCCATTTGAACACCACCAACAATGGATCTTCCCTCCTGATGACCATTGAGGCGGTAAAAAAGTAAACCTGTCACATTCTCAAGTAAAAAATATGATGGCCGGTAGAATTCAACATAAGAGAGCATGTTGCAAACTAGGGTGTTCCTGAAACCTCTATTAGTCAATAGCACATGATCAAACCTAGCAGACAAGTAATACCTGATATCATCAGCTTTCTGAGAACAAATTATCAGTTCTGAAGCAGGTCCACTCCATAAAAAATGTGAAAAGTCACTTTATAGTGATTCATCGCTGAAAAACTTTGACAAGGTGGGCCTGATAATCTGATGTTCAGCATCATTTGGATAGAAACACCCAAGTGAGACAGACCTCCATAAATAAAGTCTACTTCCCCCTGCATAGGCATCAAAGGAAGTTCTTGGTGAGTGCCAGCTTGAAGACTCTTGAGTGGTTCTGGGTTTCTTCCTTCAGATACATCTGAAGCATGCTGCAACAAGACATTTGTATCCTGATTATAGACAATTGCATCAGGGTGATTTTTCCTGTTAATAGTCAGCCTTGTAAGGATGTGTTCTCTCAAACACTTACTGATATGTCATTGCAGCACTAGGTGAAAACTCAACAGCCCATTTTGTCTTCACAAAGCCAGATAACTCCAACCCTGTTGATAATCCTCCTGCCCCTGTGTATGCATTGCATCATGCAGTATTTGTTCAGGATGAAGTAAGCTGGTCCATACCTGCAAATAACTCCAGCCCTCTAAGAGGCCCTTTCTGATGCAACATATCTGCCTCTTTCTGCAGTTTAACTAGAAGTTTATGTTTGCAAAAACCACATTCCGGTATGGGAGTAGATAAGATCTTCAGATCCTCTAGAGATTGTAATTGGTTAGATTCCAAGTAAAGATCAACATAAAAGTGATCATCATGTTGTATCCATGAATCGCGCTGATCTTGGGACTTCAAAAAGGCTACAAACACTTTGCCCTCAATGGCATTGGGCTTGATGGTGTCATGGTTTTGAGTACGAAAAAGACGCCGCTGAAAATCAGAATACATTAATTCAACCTGAATCTCTAGAAGGATGACGACACCTACATTATCACTGACTGTAGAAGCCAAATCATCATTACCATCACTGCAATCTTTCACAGCAACATCATAACGACCATAATGACAGATTTCAACTTGACAGATATGCCCATCTTTGTCAAATATGAGATCAATTATTTGAGCAATCTGGTAGAGCAGGAAACCAAGTCCAGAGGGAGTTGGCACCAGATAGATGAAATCATTGACATGGTAATCCACACCATGTCGTGAGATACCACCATTTGAAAGCAAATGCCAACTAGCTTGCTTCTTGTGCACAGATCTCAAGCCACATGAGACACACCGCCTCCAAGGCTTGCAGCTGTCTTGTGCAGATTGCAACTCTTGATTAGGGATTTCAACCAGTGATGTGTTATGGGGATCCCATGTCAACCTGCAGTAAACAGGTGAAGCATTGCACGTAAGAGATGAATTATGGGTACACACCATGAGAAAAAATTGTCCCCTGGTTCATCCATAGGCTCAGGTTCACCTGGTTGCAATATGTGCAAGCCACATCGTTTATAAATGCATTCAATTGGTAAGTCATCGCATTCGTTCAAGAAGAATAATCCATTAGGATGGGCCGTCTCTTGGAGCAACATTTGGGATCCATGCTGTAGCCACCGAGCATGAAAGTACTTGCAAAGCACAGTCTTCAAACCGTTCTTGTGCTTTATTTGCTCTTCACGTTCAAACATGTACGCAATTTCACAGAACCTAATCTCAATTTCCATTAGAAACTGAACGCAATGAATGGCACCATACCAACATACCATTTGGCATTTGCAAGCCAATTAGTGCTGCGTGATGGATCCTTTGCTGCATTATTTTCTCGCACATGGTTGCTATCGGTGCCCTTTTCCACCATGACGGTGTCACCTATCTATAATAATAGAGCAAAGGTTGAGAAAGGCAGGCATAATAAGTGATTTACCAGAGACAACTCACCGAGTACTTAGCACCATCAATAATGACTGACTTATAATGATGGGGTGCGATTCGGGAATCTCTGACCCACTCAATGTGTATAGGATCTGTGTAATGCGTCTGATCAGGTTCTGCATCAACTGGATCCTCATCCTCCAATCCTGCCTCCTTCAAGGACCGTCCAGCAATTTGCAAAGTTTGTACAAATAGCCCTCGTGCAATGCATGCTACAGCTGGTGTGACTATAGTCGGGTTCCGGTGTAGTAAAACATCCTTTTCGATATCCTTCAGCTGCTTTCGGAATTCCATCTTGCGTGTCTTCTGCTTTGCACCCGTGCCAGTGAATGTGTTGGTACCACATAGGAAATGGATGAGAGGAACGTGCGCAAGAGCACGATGGAGCTGGGCATTGTCAGCGCATAGATCATCCAGCACGGCACAGATATATGCTCGCTACAAAAGAGTTAGAGACTACCCTCCACAAGTTGGGCATCACGTACCACACTATCGGCCAATAAATCATTTTCTGTCAGCTCTCGACTAATAAACTTGAGAGCAGCAGCAACGGCGTCGGAAGACTCGGGTGTGACCTTCAATGAACGCACAAAAAGATCACGGTCAACAGTGCAATCATTGATGCTTGCGGTAACAACGAGATGTAGAACCCGATGCTTTATCCAGAATTCTACAAAAAACGGAAAGTACGCTTTGGCGGGCACATTCAGAATGTACCACGCAAACTGTGTGCGAACGTAGATCTTACTTCACTGACAGTTTTCAGTTGTCCTTGCAGAGAGTTGACAAGCCACTTACGGGTCGATTTCAGGAGCATCCGAATCCGGATTAGTGGAGATGTAGTGGATATTGAACCCGAGTATTTCTGAGAGCTTCACCCTCGGTGGATCTGTAGACACCTCGTATCCATCATCTTCATTCTCGTCTTCATCTTCGTCTTCATCCTCGCCATTCCTGTAAGGTGTGACCACACCAGAGGCTCCATATACCACGCAGCCGTATTCCGACTCAACGTCGAGCTCTAGAAGCCCCCCTATTTCTAGGAATTGCAGACTAAACCATTCGTAGATCGCGAAATCCGTCAGCAATCGAACGGGAATATCGTCATCTGTTGCGTCTGGTATGGTTTCTCCCACGACATGCAAAGAATCGTTCTCCACAATTTCGTCCTCCGGTATTTCGTATCGATGTCCTAAGAATTGTTAGATATACGTCTGGTCTGGGAAAAATATCGATTCACCGCCTTGATTCGAGTCCCCCATAAAGGCATGTCGCCTCTTACTAGGGGATCCCGTGTCCCTTGGAGGGGTGAGTTGGCGTTTGGAAGGGTGAGGCATGGGCCGGAAAACAGCAGTGGCTTGGAGAGGTAGAGAACCAGCCGTGCCGCAAACCGTGCATATGTCCGCTCGCGGAGTACAATTTGGGTGCGGGATGCGCCGATCTGTAGGCCTGTACGCCCAGTGCAAGGTACAAGTAGAAAGGACAGTACGGATATCTAGGACGGATTGCAAAGAGCGACTTCGGTTAGGATGACTGGAAGACGAGAGCAAGACAAGGCCTCGTGACAGACACGACGTGACGCCCTGGACGCGTCGCGTAACACCACTCGTGTCACCACTCTTACGCTCTTCCACAACCTACCACACCGCGTCGCGATGTCTTTGCCCGTTGTGAACATCAACGTCGACTATGAGGCTGAGAAAGGTGTGCATCTTGGTACCTTTGTGCTGACACTCGGGTCTTATTTGCTTCCAGAAAGGATACATAATTTTCTCTCGAGTTTCGTTGGACAGGAGAAGGACCTGGCGCGCGGGATAGCTGATATTGACATCAACAACGATGGTGAGCCGTCGGTCATCAGAGAGGGTCTGAAATATATGCGACAACTGGTATGTGTCTTAACGCTACCGCTCCATTGGCTAATCAGTATACAGCAACAAATTGCCAATCGCGAGCAAGAAATGCTTTTGATTGACCTGGAAGACATTTCTGAAGTATGTTTGCTATATATATGCGTATCATAGGATGACTCACATTCTTTCCTGTCAGCACGAGAAGACAGTCGCTGAACTGGTCTCACGTATTCGTTCAAACACGCGTCGATATGTTCTACTCTTCAGTGAGGTTGTCGACAAACTTATGCCAGTACCGACCAAGGATATAAGTGAACATGACGAAGTTATCGATGTGATTCTTCATCAAAGACGAGAGAGAAATGAGAGACTCGAAGGTGGACAAGAGGGTTTCCCGGATCATCTTCTCAGACGATAGTATGTCTTACCCCTTCCTCTCATATTTTAATATTTCTCATTTCTCTCAGCAACCTATACTTTCAACCATTACGCTCAGACATTGCCATGGCCGTCCGCGAGGTCAAGGGAGTCCATCTCGGTAAACTCATCACAGTCCGTGGCATCGTGACGCGTGTTTCAGAGGTCAAGCCACTTCTCAAAGTGAACGCTTATACCTGCGACGTTTGCGGATCAGAAACATTTCAAGAAGTCTCTCATAAGCAGTTCACACCTATCTTCGACTGTCAAAACGAGAACGAATGCAAAAAGAACGGAATTCATGGCTCCTTGCACATGCAAACAAGAGCATGCCGTTTCAGTCCATTCCAGGAGGTCAAAATCCAGGAAATGGTAAGGGAGAGACTATATGTGCTAGCAGCGCTGACAGTGCATATCAGGCAGATCAAGTTCCTGTCGGCCATATTCCCCGTTCTATGACTATACATGTCCACGGCAATCTGACCCGACAGATGAGCCCAGGTGACGTGGTCCACCTTGGCGGCATATTCCTTCCGATTCCCTACACCGGCTACCAAGCCGTTCGTGCTGGACTACTCACGGATACCTATCTCGAGGCGCACCATATCTACCAGCTGAAAAAGCAATACAATGACATGGAGATCACGCCAGAGATCAGGCGGCAGATCATTGAACTAAAGGACGACCCACAGTTATATGGCAAGTTAGCGCAGAGCATCGCGCCAGAAATTTATGGCCATGTTGACGTCAAGAAGGCTCTGTTACTGCTGCTCGTGGGCGGTGTGACGAAAACACTTGGAGATGGCATGAAAATCCGTGGAGACCTCAATATGTGCTTGATGGGTGATCCCGGTGTGGCCAAGTCGCAGTTGCTCAAGTACATCTCGAAAGTCGCGCCGCGAGGAGTCTATACCACAGGCAAGGGATCTTCGGGGGTTGGTCTCACCGCCGCCGTTATGCGGGATCCCGTAACCGATGAGATGGTTTTGGGTAAGTTCCGTATTATCATTTTATCTGTGGATATGTCTGACCCTGTCGCAGAGGGTGGTGCACTAGTCCTCGCCGACAACGGAATATGTTGTATAGACGAATTCGACAAAATGGAAGAGTCAGACAGGACAGCTATCCATGAAGTCATGGAGCAGCAGACTATTTCCATTTCAAAAGCTGGTATTTCAACGACGCTCAATGCTCGCACGTCGGTCCTTGCTGCTGCCAATCCCCTCTATGGACGTTACAATCCCAAACTCTCCCCCGTCGAGAACATCAACCTGCCTGCAGCACTCTTGTCACGATTCGACCTCTTATTCTTGATGCTGGACAAACCCACCAGGGATGATGACGAGCGACTAGCACAGCACGTAACTCACGTCCATATGTATAATACACATCCCGAGCTTGATTACGACTTGGTAGATCCCAATCTCGTTCGGTGAGTGGTTTTTATACATAATTCAAACGTGAGCACGACTTATCCGCCTATCCCAGGCATTACATTGCCCTTGCTCGACAACGTCGGCCGACCGTTCCCCCAGAGGTTTCGAACTACGTCGTCGAGTCTTATGTCCGTCTACGCAAACTCTCGAAAGACGAGGAACTGCAAAAGAAATCCCATACCTATACCTCGGCCCGAACACTGTTGGGTGTACTCCGTCTAGCGCAAGCTTTGTGTCGTCTTCGTTTCTCAGACTTTGTCAGCCAAGAAGATGTCGATGAAGCGTTGCGTCTCATGGAAGTAAGCAAGGAGAGTCTACAAGAGGATGAAGACGAGGAGCGCGACCAAGACCGCTCGGATGTGAGCAAGATCTATAGGCTCATCAGAGATATGGCAATCGACCGTCGTTCTGGTGGGAAGAACAAGCGGAGCAAAAAGAGGACGAGGCGCATGGGGAAGGGACCGGCCGGTGAGAATGATATGGATGTAGACGATGACGAGTCGGAGAACGAGGATCTCGACGAGCTATCGATGATCGACATCAGGGCTCGTGTCTTGAGGACTGGCTTCACAGAGGCTCAGCTAATGGAAACTATTGTAGAGGTACGTCTATCAATGAGTTGGATCAACGAAATGCTCATCCATCTGCTAGTACGAATCGGTTGACGTCTGGACCCGTGTCGCGAACAATTCTAAGCTACGTTTTGTCGACTCTCTCGACAACTGACGAATTCGAGGTTCCTGCCTGTTCAAGGACTTCTATCTATTCATAAGTGCTCACTTGTCCTGCTATGTTTGTACGAGGTTTTGTGGTCTTGCTTTGCTGTCTGTACTGAATTTGTAGCGCATAAATACCATTTTCCCTGGGATATTATATTATATCGAGAACTCTGCAGCACGGCGCGAACGAGTGAATAATCGAATGGTGAGACTAACGAATCTCCGACGCATGCTCCCAGCTACCATCGCCGCTCCCACTCCCGCTGGCAGGACTGTCAGACCGCTCCTTATCATGTTCGTGTGCATCGCGCTCAATTTCTGGCTCTGGCTCATCCTTGTAGCGCGGTGTGGCGCCGCCAGCTGTTGAAGGGTCGTCGTCCAAGAATCCGGAATGAAGATTGACACCGGGTGGCGAGCCCTGCGGATGCAGCCGAGTTTCTTCATCTGCATCCTCGTCATCCGACACCTCGCCGAACGCATCATACAGCTCCTTCGTCCGCTGCCCACCGTGTGCACTCCCGCCAATAGAGCTCATCGCCAGGTCGTCGCTTTCCGGCAACGTCCTGTAGTGTGCCCTTCTCCGCGCACGACGTCTCCAGAAGAATACACCCGCAGCGATACCAAACAGTACGACAGCGCCAACAGCAACGAAGAACCATATCTGGTTCGTGACCAGATTCGAAAGGTCGGAAAACCAGCCCTCGTCTGGCGTGGGAGTGGTTGTCACTGCGGGAGATGATGTCTGGGCTGGATCGGCAGCATCATCTACAGGTTTGGTGCCGTTCTGCTGGCCGGGGAAGGCGGGCTTGTGAGCCTCGCCTTCGGAATCACCGTGGTCACCGGGAAGGTGCGCGGTAGGCTTCGCGATCGTCTTGGTCGACGTAGGTGCGGGAATGAGGGTAGACATATGGCTGTCACCGCTATCTGCCTCGACGGGCGGCAAGACAGTGTCAACAACCGGGACATCGTACACTTTGAGAGGCTTGCTAGTGTCTTTCACGGAGCCCCACATCGTCATCGTCCAGCCAAGGAACGTACCAGACTCATCCTCCTTGTTCTGATCGGAGACGCGTAGAGTCCACGTGCCTATAGGATTCTCGTCCCTACATGACGACTAAAATCAGCATTTGTACCACATAGAGTAGACAGAAGACCAACCAGTGCTTGACCGTCATAAAGGTCCACGCAGGAAATCCGGTGTTCGCCGCATCTCCGTACCGCTGTGCCGCCAGTATGCTCCTGATCCCATTCGGGCTGACGAGCTCGACTTCGACATCGCCTCGTCGCGTATGCGTAATCCATACCTTGATGGTAATGTGCTCGAGCTTCTCAAAATTGTCCACATCCAGCATGGACTGTGTCACCTCCATAGTACTCGAGACACCACGAGGAACGATAACTTCTCCGCCAGTAGCTTTGTGGAACAGGTCCATAGTGCCATTGGCAACTTGGATGGTCGGGAGGTCGATAAAAGCCTGTGGCTTAACGAGCTGCCAGTCCTGAGCAGCCTTGATGAACTCATATCCATTCACAGCGCCATATCCGTACTTGTAGCTGAAGCGATTGCCCGAGGACGTCATTTCCCAATCAGGGTCATCAGGGTTAATCTTCATCGCCGTGCGTACGCAGAGATGTTGGATATCACGCCATGTGAGATCGGGTCTGACATTCCATGATGAACGGCTTAGATTAGTGGAAAGTGATATATATGAGAGGACGCACCGCACTTCCAAGGCGAGCGCAAACACACCAGCAGCATTAGGCGCAGCGGCGGACGTACCACCATGAGAATGCGCGCATTTGTTCTTACCGCGATCTGTGGTTGTCTAAACTGACATTTTAATAGTGCAAATTAAAATTAGAGCGAGATTACTAACGATCTGGTTCCCACCACCGGAAGAATACGCCACGACCATGTTAGCAGCGCAAGCCTCCGAATAGTCAGGATGGAGACCTCGGAAGTCTATAGCGGCAACAGTGACAGAGAAAATGCTATTCGTGTATCCGTCGAAGTTGCATTGGTCAGCACTTCTTCCTCCGTTTCCACTGGCGAAGACGAAGATCGACCCTTTACCCTGGCGACCGTTCTGGATGCCGTTGACCATTGCCTTCTTAATGAGGTATCCTGGACCCTCCATGGACTTGCCATCATCAGGTGGTCCCCAACTGCACGAATAAATGGACGTGTTTTGGAAGTCGTAGTTCAACGCAGCAGATTCGTCAATATCTGAGATGGGGCCAGACAGGATGCGCAGCCCAGCAACCTTCGAGTCATATGCAATGCCGACGCCGCAGACATCGTTCTTCACAGCGGCAATTTGCCCTGCACACCGGGTGCCGTGGTGATCGTCGAACAGCGTGGGTGTCGGCAGATCAAGGTGGTCATTAAAGTCGTATGAACCGGCAGCATACTGCGCCGGAGTGAGTATTGAGTATTGCTGCAATGGTAAACCATTTCACTTACAAAGTTAGCTGCGAGATCGTCGCTACTGTAGTCTAAGCCATCATCGACTAGGGCACTGATCACGCCGTGTCCGGTAATGTTCATCTCCCAAACGCCGGTCACGTTCATCATATTGCGCGGGGAGTAGTCATTGACGATGTGCCATTGCCTCCCAAATTCTGGGTCTAGAATGCCCAGGCGCTGCGCGACAGCCGCTGATTTTTCTGCCTCATCCTCGGACTGGTCGGGAGAAACTGGTGGTGGAGGCGCGCGTTTCGTGCGTTGGCGGAGAGTTTGTGGGGAAAGATATTTTACGGAGGAAGCTATCCTCCGACTTTCTAGCGCGTCGGTCGATCTCGCTGAGAGATCAGAGTGTGTGTGCGCCTGCAGGTCCTCAAGAGCCTGAAGGATGGGGTCTGCCCGCCGCTTGCCCAGCCACGATGCAGATACGGATTTTGGTGCACGTACTAGCCAGTGATCACGGAGCTCTCCCGCCTGCTCTACGACCTCAACCCCCAGCGCTCTTGCACAGTCGGCCAGCGAAGCACCAGCGAGAGGGTTGTGTTCCAGGACATAGTAGTCGTGCGTTGAGTAGTAGCGTTTCGCAGGTGTCGCCGAGACAGAGTCATAGACAAGGAGCGCAAGAATTAGGGTGAGTGGGAGGCGCATTGGGCCCGCGAAAAGGAAGGAAAGTCCGGAGGAGAAGATGAGTGAAAGGGAGAACTGAGCCTGTGGCCCTGTGCTCCCTCCAGACGCTGCTGCGTTGGGCGCTAACCTCAGTAACTGTTACGGCGTCCATAACAGGCAACTCATCCATCAATTTTGATCGCGCTCACACCGCCTAGCTGATCGTGATTCCCCTTTGAAACAGGCGCATAGCACTCAGCCCGACGCTATTAGCATCAAGAAATATTTAAATTCGAGAGAGTATCGCAATACAGAATAAAGTTATTCGACGCCAATCGAGCCGGAGACACCTAGGGGTTTTAGAAATCCTACACCGCGTCTTCGTGATGAAGGAGCAGATACCTCCTGGACCGGGCATCTCGTTTCTCGCCCGCATACCAACTTCCAATCGTCAAGTCCAGACTTGGAGTCTCGGGCTCCTCCTGTCCGAATTGTTCAACTCTCCGGCATGCTATACCCTCGCGAAATTCCATGAGAGGGCCGATCAGAGGCTCGAGTCGCTTTGTAAAGTCGGCCAGGGCGTCAGGGTCTTCATTGACGTTGGCCGGGTCGAAGTCCTTCAATAGCGCACACTGACAGAAAAATGCATCAATGCTCGTATTGCATACCAAGAAGCCTTCACACACCTGGTCATCGCATACTTTGAGCTCTAGGCGGCTGCCTTCTTCGTCTTCTATCATGAACCAAAATTGCCAAAATGCGCGCACAAACGTCCTGTCGTCAGGATCCATGACGTCGTCACACGGGGGACAAAAGCGAAATTTGTCGGGTGTCCTTGTGAGTGTACCATCAGCTTCGCTTCTGGGCAGCATGATTGCCTCACTCACTGGGTTCCACAATTGGTGCAACGCCGGATGGTAAAATCTGCAACGCTTTCGGGAAAGAAGTCGACGATGCGGGCCCTGACCAAGAATTTGTTCGGGCACTTCTCGCTAGCTTCCAGTTGTTTGATACTCTTCCACTTCGTAGACTTCGTCGCACGCGGTGTAGCGGGAACTGCATCATGGACAGGTGCTGGTACCGAAGGTGCAGCCTCGGAAGCCTCAGCAGGTCTTGTCTCCGAGTTCGGAGAGACTGATTGAACATCTGCAGTCTTACCACTGCGACGGCTGCGATTAGACTGTGCATTCTTCCCGCGCTTGGCCTTCAGTGCCTCCCACTCTTCCTTACGGCTAACATCCCAGGGCAGTCGCTTTTTAGCGGCTTTCACATGTTGACGCAGTGCCCAACTTACCGGAGTAACGCCTTTACTTCCACGTTGTTCGTTCCTTTCGTCTGAAGTTTGTTAATCAATCTCTGGTCACCGCCTAGACGCCCCGCCAACTTCTTGATTCCACCTGACGCTTTCAGCCGTAGGTTGCGAATCAAGATGATGTCTCCTGGCTCAAGATTGTTCGCCGTTGTAGCTTGTCCATTAAATAGCGCGATCTTGACGACACGATTTTCCAGGCCCTCGAAATTCGTCGATGCAGTGTTAACTGGTACCAGATCGGTACGAGAGGTATAGTCCGTAACGTAGAGGTACGTGCGCTCTTCCTTGGGTGAGATAGACAGGACCTGAATCAAGGGTAAACACAGCAGAAGTCGTGATTGCGTTTCGCCTCATACCTCCACAGTGCAGCAGAAGATCCGGTCCTCTTCGACCTCATCGAACCGCTTATGCGGGAACTCGTCTGCACCGCCGTGCGCCGTCATTGTTGCATTGAACTTTTCTTTGCGCCTGCGGTCACAAATCAATTCAGAGCTAGCGAATAAAACGAAAAAAAGCCTACTTCAGTAATTCAGCAAGATGTGGTTCGTTTTCCAACTCATCCTCGTCGAGCGCACGCATCTTGTTCAGCTGAGAAAACGTCGCCTCCCAGAATCCCCCGGCGCTGACCTTCATCCTGCAGTTCCCAAAAAAGTAATAGCCCTTCTGTTCTGCGATGGCGGGTCCCTTCTCAGCTGCGTCAAGAAACAGCTCCAACTTCAACACTTTGTCAGCCAACTGCTTGGGCCACAAGTCCCTCTCCACCGGTATCATAGAGTTGTTGCTTGTATAGTCAGTCACGAATAGGGTGTAGACACCGTTACCGTTCGCGTATCCGGCAAGTACCTGCCCCAAAGAGATATTAGTCTGAAATTCACCTCTGGAAATAATATGATGTACACGGCCTGACCTCTATTGTGCAATCGAAATAACCGTGAGGCTCAGATGTGGGCGACGCGTCAGCGATCAATCGGTGGACACGCCCACCCACGCTATAGCGGCTTGAGATCTGATGCACCTCGCCCAAATCAACGAAGGCGTTGGGATTGGTCGACTTCCACCATTCTGCTATACGGTGGCAATATCGCTGCTCGGTCGGACTGGGCTGCAATCTGAGAGTGTTCTCGCTGATCTGTGACTGAGCCTGAGCGTCCTCGCTCGTACGGGGATCAAATTTCGCCCACGTCCAGGCTTTGTACGACGGTGCAACACCACAACATCTTCCTTGCCAAGTATCGCCCTATACCCACACCGTCAGCATATCAATTAGCTCCAAAATTTCATCGCTCACTTGGATTTGCCGCAGTAGCAATATGTCATCCATCCTTGGTTCAGGCAGCGAGCTCTCCACACGAGCAAAGCAGATTACACTAAAGTCACCAGAGTCCCCCATAGATGGATCTCTAAGAAAGAATCTAGACTTATGCTCTGTTTGGAAGTAATGGAGCGTTAGCAGATTTTCTTCCTAGACAGTATCCAGATACATACCACCCGTCGCAGTAGTTGACTTCTCACCGATGGACGTCACGACACCCATGATATTGTAAGCTTTTTTGTCTTGAACTTTGACCAGAGGCGTATAGTAGCCCTGAGAATGTTCCAAAAGAAGAACGAAGATCTATCGTGTCAGCATCTAGTTGTGGTGTCGCAATTTAATGACATACATGATCCGTGTAGAAGCCGTCCAGAAGAGAACCAGCAGGACCAGGGCTTTCTGATTTCATTGCATGGCCAGCGTCCAGCGCCAGTTGAGAAGTAGAACTGGACTCAAGAAGAGCAGATCTTGACGGTAGCGGAACCGAAACACTGGTGTGCAGCAGAGAAGGTAGGTCAACATTGTGATCCTGTACCACTGGGTGTGACGACGATGATGTAGCCTGGGGATCAGAGGGAGAAGAAGCAGCACGTTCAGAAGTAGACCTCCGAACATGCTCCTGAGCAGCAAGGACTGATGGCGGAGAGACAGGCTGATTATCAGGGCTTGTGTTGCTAGTGGAAGCTGTCTGCATCGCTATATCTGTGGAAGCATCGACAATGATACATCGTGATGCAGAAGGACGAACTGATGTATCTGTAGGGGCAGTGGCACCAAAGTTTTGTCCTACACCTCGCCGTGAAGATAGTGTGGGTGATTCAGGAGAATTACGGTTTCCATCGGGGGCACGTTCTGCCGAGGCTTTCAGTCCCTGTTTCATTTTGCGAGCACGCTTCTTTTCTAACTTCCGTATCTTTGCAGACGTCAGCTTCTCCTGGTTCCCTCGGTCCTCCGACGGACCTGCTCCAGTACTGTTTACGCGTCCATCTTTCTTGACATTCTTCTGTGGTGCTGTAGCATTCGGTTTATTCGGACGAGGATTTTCCTGCTGTTTCATGGCAGATGCATTGCCATCTGGAACCCTCGGAGGTGAAACTCGAGTAGATGACGATGGTTTATCGTGAACAGAACCTTCTGTAGATATTTCCTGATCTTCTCTTCCCTGGTCAGAGAGACCTCTCGTCCCAGAATCTATGGCGGAAGCCTCTAGTCGCAGGTCTTTGCAGTCAGAAACAGTATGGGACTGAACTTGAGCAGACAATGGAGATGTGATGGGAGGTTCGGGATTGGACGGAAGTGATGGGGAGGACACAGAGGAACAAGAAGTGACACTCGTGTTCGGAACAGACGGAACATCGACATCCATATTGACATCCTTTTGGTGATCTTTTGGCACAGGAATATCTGCCGGAGTAGCAAACCAATCGTCTTGTATGGGTTGATTGGGAATGTCCTGGTCATGGTGGCCAGCTTGTAAGACAAAGACGGAGATCACCAAGTAGAAGATGAGTCAGCCGTCTCAGGAAGAGTTGTGACGGGGTGCTCTCACGAGTCCAAATATTGACTATTTGTCCTGACTGGTTGGAATCTCTCCTCTTGACAAACTTGAACAAGACGCCTCGTTCGTATTTCAGCGTAGGGCAAGAACTATCAGTGTTCTCCACCACTGCGCCCTTAAGCGCGAGCTGAATCTCGTCATGAAAAGCCGGAGCTATGAAACCCTTGTGTTTGGACCATTGTCCTGGAAAGACGACATTGAACTTCTCGCTGGAGACCCCGTCCATCGGTTTCACCTGGAACCGCATTGAGCCATTGATTGGTGGCCATTTCATGAATATCTTGACACAGACATAGCCGGATTCGTCTATTCCATGCTGGAATATGTCCGCTATGTGCCTCCGCAAGCTAGGCTCGAAAGCTGTCGCGACGGCTTCAGGAGATGCGCTCCGTAGCTTTTTGGACTTGGAAGGCGAATAACAATCCGATTCGGAAGCGCGTTTCGTAGTGTGTAGGCGGGAGTCCCCTTGGCCAGCATTGCTTGCCATCTTTGCATAAAGGTCGACAGTAGAAGTCGAGGAGGAAGGAAAGACGCGTTGACTATACAGAGACGCGTCGAAGCGCCCAGAACTGTTACATGTCGCGATGCACGTGATGCTTGAAAGTCGTCGATCACCGCGGAAACAGTCCCCTCTCCATCAATGGGCACAGCGCATTTCTCTACCGAACGCAGCAATAATTGCCATGACCGACATTTCCCTTTCAGCTCTGTTTCAAAGAGGACTTACAGCAGCCGCCAAAGCACACGCGTTGCCTACTATCAACGATGACACTCAGGTAGGTCTCACCGGAGCCGCTCTCATCGCTGGCTCACCACACTAGATCGTAGGAGCTCGTACAGTCTGCGTTGTCCGACCTACGACTTGTTCAAGTCAGAGTCGCTGCTCTTTCTCTCTTCAGCGAGAATGATCTCCTCGCCGACATCGCCACCCGAGATCTCGTGTACCTCCTAGTGCCATTCGTGCTAGCAGAAATCGAAGGTCGTGTGAGGACAATCGATCCTGAGGAACGGTTAGAGCGCGCAGAACGCTCTCAGGTGAGTTGATCAGCTGCTGGGTAGAAATCCGGAGAGCCCTCGCTCACTATGAATCCAGAGATATCTGCGTGCCTTTTTGCTTAATCTCGAGACGTATCAAATCGTTCCTGAATCGGAGAGAGCTTTATACGCTCAATCGACCGGGTCGATGAGTGACGCGCAGAAACGGAGAGAGTTGAAGATCAAGCAGTATCAGAAGGAGAAGGAACTCAAGACACGGATTGCGGTAAGAAGAATGCAATACCTATTTGGTAGCTGTATCCACTCATTAGTGTAGGAAGTCCGCAAACGTCGTAACCATGGAGCGCCAGTCAGCGAACCGTTCTCCGACTTCGAGCTTATAGCATCTCTCTTGCCTGATTCCTCTGCTCAAGCGGCCCCTGCAGACGCAGATGACGAAGACGACGCGGACACGGAGGACATTCTTCGCGAAGCGACCCTACTGCTTTTGCGGCTCATATGTGGTCAGGCTCACGCTCAGCTCCAAAGTCTCGACCAGGAGCTGCAGCTGCTACGAAGCGCACCACCGCCTCATCCGGCACAGTCTCCGGAAGATTCCCGACGCGCGAAAAGTCGCGACAACGACGACACGTGGAAGCTAGATGCCCCGAGAGCTCCGGGTGGACCGGACGGGAAGGGCCCATTACTGGATTCAAGTGGAAAGGTGAATTAATGCTCTAGTTGCTGAGTCGCGTGCCGATTGTAATTCACTTTGAAGCCTCTGCGCCCATTCACCATACTTCCATCTGCATCTAATCGAGCACAATTGCAAGGTCAAGTATTCCGCCCAGACCATCGCCTGCCTACAATGACTATTGACGACTACCTGGAGGTTGAGCGTCAACGGGGCAACATCATCACAGGCGGCGGGTAAGCCTCTTTTATCTTGATGCATAGTGTTGTAATACAGATCTTGAACGACGCTTGCGAGCAGGCCCCAATCGGAGACGCAATTGACAAGCAAGGAACAACTCACGCTGGACTCTGAAGCGGATGGCACAGCGTTTGCCGAGGAGAAGGCAGAGGAGAAGCGGCAGCAAGACGAGAAGTGGGCTCAATATACTGACACACACCCTCGCGGTGCAGGGAACACGCTCAACAGAGGATAGTCAGATCTCACGGCGTGTCCGATAGCAGTGCGGACTGAGCAACAAGGAAATACTGATGATAGCAAGATGTAATCCTTATACTGTGTAATAATAGCAATCGGAACCTTTACGTGTATACGTTGCTTGTGTACAACTGGCCAGCCTGTGACACGTGTACAACAGCAGCACTATGTTCCCGAATAGACAGTCCGTATACACAGAGCTATTGAACACATAAGAATAGCAGGGGTACGACACAGCTTCAGCGAGCAGTCACGCGCCTTCGCGAGTGGCAAATCAATGCATAGGCTGGCACTGCCCTCAGCAATTGCATGACGATGCATCGGGGATCTCATTTGTTGGTGGTGCTGTCACGTCGATTTCTAAGAGCACAGAGGTGAGGACAATCATATAGAATCCATGCAGTAGCAAGGGCACGCGAGCCCCAAAATCCGACGTACTGGTGTTCTGTGTGTCTGTTGCCTCGCTCTCCTTCTCCATCCCGACCAGCTCCATAGCGATCTTCTTGAAGAGACTCTTCACGTTATGACCGGCTTTCGCAGAGGTCTCCATGAACATAATCTCAAGCTGCGCTGCTTTTGCGTTGGCCTCTTCTAAAGTAACTTGCCTAATATTCCACCGCGTCCCGTTACGGTACGTATCGACAGGAAATACATAGTCCACGTACCGTTTGTCGGAAAGGTCAGCTTTGTTTCCTACTAGCACGATTATAACGTCGTTTCCTCGCTCGGAGCGGACATCGTCTATCCATTTTGATGTAGACAAGAACGACTGACGATCTGAGATGTTGTCCATGAGCACTGTTGTCTAGGTAAGGAGTTAAGCATCCTGACTTGTAATATCAAATACTACGATAGCCACGGAACAGTCTCGGATGTACGAGGGTATCAGTGACCGATACCGTTCCTGCGTAACATGTCAAGACGCACAGCCATTGGAGGTACTCGGTCACTCACTTGGCCGGCGGTGTCCCATAGTTGTAACCGTACCGTCCGGTCTTCGAGATACATAGCTTTACTCAGGAAGTCAATCCCTATCGTCGCCTGGTACGTGTTGTCGAACGTGTCATACATGAACCTGACGAGAGAATGACGGTCAAGTTTTGTTAAGGCGGCTAGCAATTGCTGCACTGGTCACCTAAACGGGTGCGCACCTTGTGATTAGGCTTGTCTTTCCGACACTCTGGTCGCCCAAGAGCACAATCTTGCTGCGCTTCAGCGGTGGCGACGAGAAGTCGGCAGTCACAGGTGAAGTCGCCATGCCTCAGTATCGTCAAAAGGCTGCAGGTTTCAAGTACGTGGATAGGTGAGAACGTCAGCGGGCCCACTGTGGGCGACTGCGAGCAGATAGAGTGCGTTGAGAGTGCCTGGCGGCTGGGGTCAGCAGCAATGACCGATATGGGACCGTGCTATGACATTGATCGGCGCGCGCATATAGAGTCCACGTGATGCACCGATTGGATTTGCCGGCGAAAGTCCATTGACTCGGAAATACTCTGTGCGAGCATGCCACGGTCAGTTGTATACCACGTCCTCTCACTGTCTCAGGTATCTTCACAGCGATGAAACTCACCCAGAAGATAGCCGAGTATCAACATAGTCGACCGTTCTATACATTCGAATTCTTCCCGCCCAAGACAGACCAGGTCTGTAGCGAACTCAACAGAGTTGTGTCTGCTACTTATACGGGTTCTCAAATGTAGGGTTTCGAGAATTTGCTTCCTCGTATATCGCGACTCGCGTCTCTGAACCCTCTCGCTGTAAACATAACATGGGGCGCAGGGGGTACGACCAAGGAGCGCAGTTTAGAGCTCGCGGGCATCACTCAGTCAGAGCATGGTGTGGACACTATCCTGCATCTCACATGTACCAATATGAAGCAAGGCTTGGTGGACGATGCACTGAGAGTATGTCAACCAAGATGAGCTGAGTACCCTGTATTGAATATTTGTGGTTAGGATGCCAAGGCACGAGGAATACAGAACATACTGGCTCTTCGAGGAGGTATGTCATCAGCAATCTGTTATGGATCCCTACCTAATCATGTTTATTCAGATCCTCCACGAGGGGAAGAGTACTGGATACCTACTGATCCGCGCTTCACACACGGCACCGATCTTGTATCGTACATCAAATCATCACCCGAATTTTCATCCGAATTTTGTGTCGGCGTGGCAGGTCACATCTTCGTCAACAAAATATATTCATGCGTGCTCACAAGCGTGAATCATAGCATATCCTGATGGGCATCCAGACCGAGAAACCGATGAGGACGGCGAGCTGGACCATCTCAAGGCAAAAGTCGATGCAGGTGCTGAATTCATTATCACCCAACTGTTCTATGACGTGGATAGCTTCCTCAAATGGATCAAAAGGGTCAGACAAAAAGGTAATCCATAATACAGACACTGCTAATGCGACCTAGGTTCTCACCCTTCTCAGGAATCAATGTGCCGATCATTCCGGGTATCATGCCTATCCAAACTTATGCATCATTTCTTCGTATGACAAAACTGTGTGGCACACGCGTTCCGCCTAGTCTCGTGTCAGATTTGGTACCCTTGCGTGTATGTTTTCTGCACCAAAATCCTGGTCTGGTTTCTCATGATGCCCCTAGCATGATGATCAAAAGGTCAAGGACTACGGCGTAGATTTAGCGGTGAAAATGGTTCAGAAACTAACGTCCGACGGTGATGTTCGAGGCGTCCACTTCTGCACCCTCAACCTCGAGAAGAGTGTCACACGAGTCTTAGAGGGTCTCGGATGGGCTGGTGGGAGTCCCAAGCCCGCGAATAAACTCATTGGGGTAAGAACATGTTCACTGAGAATAAACTATTACCTCCTCATCTCATCGACCTTCTAACGTCAGGAGACGCCCATTGGGCCAGACTCAGAGCTGGTCATCACACCGCATAATGCCACCGACTCCGCAGCCAATTTACTGGCAGTTGCAGGCCCTGCCACAGAAGGAGAGGCAGGCAAAGGAGAGCTGAATAACGCTGCAAGCTGGGACGACTTCCCGAACGGCCGATTCGGTGACTTCAAGAGTCCGGCTTATGGAGAGACTGATCTTTGGGGCAGCTCGATCATGACGGTCCGTTATGTCTTCTGCAATCTGTAAGGTTGCATCCTTCTCACACGTAATTCAGCGTCGTCAAGCCCTCGAACAATGGGGCCGACCGAGGACCATCGCCGACCTGACGACGATGTTCCTACGGCATCTGCACTCTAAAATTGTTACGACGCCTTTCTCTCCCACGCCTCTCTCTCCGGAATCCCTCATCATCATCCAGCATCTTGAACGGCTGACTCGCAAAGGCTGGTGGACTGTCGGCTCGCAGCCCGCAATAAATGGCGCAAGCTCTAGTGACGAGATCGTCGGCTGGGGTCCACGCGGGGGATACGTATATCAGAAGTGTTTCGTAGAATTCTTCGCGGAGAAAGCGGATTTGGAGAAGATCGAGAGGAAAATCAGGGAGGAGGGACAGGGCTGGGTTGATTATTTTGCTGGGAATGTTCAGGTAGAGTTGCTTCATCAAGCTCTGTCCTAGAGGCGCTGAGCCTCATGCTGTCGCTGTTTGTAGGGAGAGTGCAGGACCACTGTTCCTGAAGGCGGTCGGAACGCCGTCACTTGGGGTGTCTTCCCTGGCCAGGAAGTTGCGCAGTCTACCATCATCGAGAAGGAGTCCTTTCTTTCGTGGAAGGTTGGTGCTGATAAAACAGATCGCTGATGATCGACGAAGCTAATTACTTCGTTAGGAGGAGGCGTTCTCTATATGGGCGGAGTGGGCATCGTTCTATCCACCAGATTCCCAAGAGCGGCTACTGCTCGAGAGCATTCGTACGGAACGATGGCTGGTAAGTGTCGTGCATCACGACTACACTGACCCATCTGCTCTGTGGACTTTCCTCTTCAAAGGCGACGCGATTGTCTAGAGGCTGAATGTGGATTTCGGGACGCCACCACTCATCTTTAGCGTAAAGACGATTATGTACCGATATTTTAGCTGGCCAAGGCGATAACATTTAACTCTACAGTAACAATTGTTCAGAGTTCTCAGCTGGCAAAATCCTAACCGGCACCAACATCATGTAAGACATGCACTCGGACGACGATCACATGCACCTCCAGATTATTTACGAACGACGATTGCCCACCGTTCCAACAACCTAGCATTCAAAGCTGCAGCCTCCCAAGTGGTGTAGAATCTCTCCTCACGCCACCCATTGGTACCCCAGCGCCGTACGAAGTCATCCCGCACGGTCGTGTCTTCTTCCAGATCTTGAGCGTAAGAATTGAGGAAGGTTGCATGGACCTCCGATTTGTTAACCACAGAGTCGAGAGTAAACGGATTCGGGCCAGACGTCAGCAGCTGCAAGACTTGCGAAAGAGTTGTGAGCAGGGTTGCAGGTGTCCTGCGGACAGAAGGCGCTAGAACATCCGACCCAGAAAGCGAAGATGTTTGGTTCCCAAGCTTGACCGTGTTTTCATCGAGATCGAAGTTGCGACAGACATGACGGCGGGGAAGAAAAGGGAGAACAGCTAGAACAAATGAACTGCCCAGGCAAGATACGGAGGCGCCGCGAGTAGTAAGTCTGAAAGTGACGAAAGTTCCATCTGCAAGAGAGGATTGCAAGCGGCGGATATGGTATTCCAGGTGAGGATGTGGAACCCCATCTAATGACACAAGGCCCGCGAATCCTGTGTTTAAAAAATAGAGAAGGGCATAATCGGTGAAATTATAGAATCTGATATTTGCCAGCAAAGATACGAATGCAGCCTGTACTGGGCTCATGCGTACCTTCACGATTGTGCTTCCTTTGACTGGGTGTTCGTTGCATGTTTGTCATTTCTACAATACCAATAGGTGCACGTCTCTGAGAATAATTAAAACCGGCGCATATAAGCACATACCGGGAACAATACCCATCCAGAGCTTCCCTCAAAAGTTAGATCAACGATATCTCGACTTCTCCAGACACTCACATCAGACTTCGCAGAGGTAGCCTGAGACGCCATTATCCATCCCAATATGTCTCCCCACCAGGTCCATTCAATACATAAACGTATCGACCAATTATCAACCCGAAGAGTGTTTGATAGCAGGTCCGGCAGGTCGAGCCGAGCCCTCCTGAGTTCCATGGCACCCGACAGCAGATCGTCGATGAGGAGGCGAAGAGGGAGGTCAAGAACACGATTTTGCGAAGAGGCACCACGGCGAGCTATCTTCAAGTATGGCGAAGACCACAGGGAGCAGGTGGGAGTCAACAGGGTGAGTAAAGCCTGTAGGGCCCTACGCGTTTCTTGGAGAGTCCGTCCCGACTGACGAGACGGCCACAACATCACAAGCAACAAGAGTAGGAGAGTGACAGCAAGGCCTAACTGAGCAACGCGGTCCCAAGAAAGAATTTTGGCCGGAGACAAGGCAAGGTACTCATAGCTTTGTAGAGTGTGAAAAACGGTATTCGAGAGTTGTATGACATCACGGAGAGTCGGGCGGACAATCGTAAGATCCACTTTCTCAATGGCCGACCTGCTCAAGTCTAGGAAAGCCATCGACGTTAACTTGCAGCCCAGGGGTGTTCGGCACGTAGAGGTTGTAGATGTGGACTAGCACGGACAAGGCAAGCACGCTCAAGGCGACCGTCAAGAGAGAGATTTGGCGCCCGAGTGCAGCGGGCTGAACGTGCTTACAATTCACAAGTCAGACGGGCGACTTACACACATAGTCAACATAGGAGAGATTCACAATTTGTCCTCTCGTCACTAAGTACAAAACCTAACAAAGTCGAATGAAAAACAAACTATATAAGTAACCAACAGCAAGAGACGGAGTGAAGGTGAATGAGATCAACAATGACACAAGTATGCAGTTTACTAATAGCCAGCCCCTGAACTCCCTACTGCGTGGCGCGCCTGCATCGAAGGTGAAGGTGACGCCAGCGGAGGCTGTGGAGATCTCGTCGGTGATGCCTGAGGCTGAGCAGCACCAACAGATGCGTTGAGTAAATGAGGAGACGGCGACAGCGCGGCACCCGCAAGTCGAGCAATGTTTGCTGGAGATGCTCTGCCTTGAGTGTGGCCAATAGGATGGCCGACATTAGGCACCGTAGGGACGGCTACCACTCGTGACAGGGGAGTGCGCATTCCATTTGCAGATGGCGTCCGTGCGGGTGCTCCGGGTAACGGGGGAGACAACGCAGGAGTCGCTAACACATCAATCCCGTTGGCTTCCGCAACATTCACGGATGGTGGACGCTGCTGTTGCTGTGCCAGATACTGATGTAAATGTCGAGACGCCGAAAATTGCTGGACATAGTTTGGGTAAGTTCGCAGCGCCATATTGGCATTATGAGCTTGCATAGATGCATCCGGCGAGGGCGGTATCGAAGTATATGGAGGCTTGAGATTCGGCATCGCATGGCGGACGTTAGGATGCATGTATTGAGCGTTTGGTGGCATCGGAGTGGAGTACGAATTAACAGGAGTCATATGGTAGCCATTAGGCACAGTGGGCATAGAGATAGGCTGCGGTTGCGATTTAGTGCGTAGAGGAGAAGTGGACGAAGCTGCAGATGCATTTGGATCTTGATGCTGATCAACAGGCGATTGGGATTGACCATTCAAGCTGGTGGACGCGAGTGACTGAGCAGCTGTCTCTCCGTTATCAAGCACGTGCCCAGTCGTGTCGTGCACACTACTGACCGAACCGACACTAATCGGCGGCGTGCTGTGCGGCGAAGTGAGCGCAGCCTGATGCATGTTGGGGACAGACGGGAGCCCTGGAGGCCGCATGCCTCCATTCGACGATATGCGCATGTGGGGCACGTTCGGAGGCGGCATCTTCTTGAGCTGGGTAGCAACTGCTACAGGAGTTCCGCTTGAAGATAAAGACAACGGTGAATTATTCGATGGTACAGCCGATATAGCGTGCCCAGATGCGAGTGGCGACGTTCCTGGTCGTACGCCCGATACTACGTCTCGTCGGTTTGCTGATTGCGAGCCCAACTTGAACGGAATATGTGTCTGCGAACGTCCGTCATTCGAGATGGTCGTTATACTTGCATCCGTGGAAAGACTTTGGTGATCTTGTTCACTAAGCAAGGTCATATGATGAATCAAATATCTAGAAACGCTAGTCAGAATACGATCTCTGTGGGGCTGAATCGAAGACCTGCTTGGGCTCATAGTCATCTAGGAGGACGCGGTCCTTCTCCTCAGGACCTTCAGGACCGAACGCTGGATCATCGTCTGCATCGAATCTCCACTGCTCTCGAATTCTTCGAGCTCGTTCCTGCGCCTCAACGTCATCAGAATCTTCGTCAGAGAATTCTGGCGACATCATGCGAGGCATGACGAAACGTCGATCGAGATGAAGACGTCCTCCACGCCCAAAGCGTAATCGTCCAGCTCGGTAGACGCGGACAGACTGATTCGTTTCAGAATCCGCTGATGAAGTAGCCGAATGACGCGATTCCGCGATGTACTTGAAGAGCTTCGAAGTGTAAGGGACAGGAGACGGTTGATATGGATTCTGCCGACCCAACCCTTCAGCACCGTCATCGTTATTTCAGACGACAGGGACCTACATCAATAGCATCTTCCCAATGATGATCTTTTTCCTTTCGCTTCGCCATTTCCTCCTCAATCTGACTTTGGATCTGCGCCATCCGCTCCTTAGGCCGAATGTGCGGTTCTGTATGGGTAATGGGGGAACCGAGCTCTCCGTTGTCTCGTGTCCGCAGCTTGAGAGGAATACGACTAGAAGGGATATTTAGCATAGAAGACGATTAAAAAAGAGGTCGGCCACTCACCCTGTAGACTCCATTTTCGGCTTCTTTGGTGCTCTCTCTTTGTCATGAAACAGATCGTCATCTTCCTTCCCACCCAAACTTGGGTACTTTCGCTTGAGATCAACGAGAAGGAAACGCTTCTGCCATACAGCGTGTCCCTCCTGAGCAGCGTCCCTTTTCATGCGCTCGCGATGCAGGACGCCATTTGCTAAATCAAAACAAATGGCTAGCTCGTCCTTTAGGCGCACCATTCTGTCCGAATATGTGACTTGCTGTGCACGAGTTTTGCGAACGGCTTTGATTTCGCGGCGTCTAAAGCATATATAAGACTCATTTTTGGTGTCTGTTTCGTCCAACTAGGAACATAGGTTCGATAAGTAATTGACAACCATGGTACGAAACGGGTGGCGCCTACATTGACCGAGGGTATGATAGGGTGCCCAGCACGCTCAATTCGTCGCTCACGCCAATAGGAATAGACGGCCCGGGCTAGTCGTAGGAGGCGGCCTGGTTCCGGGATGCCATCTGGCAAACAGAAGAGGGCGAACATTGAAGGTGGCAACTTGGATCCAAATGTGTCATGGTAATCGGAGAACGGAGGAAATGGAGCCCCTTGTTCAAGTCCCTAAAATGATATCACAATAAGACACAAATCCTGGGCATAGACAACAGAGCGACACTGACATGATGTAGGAATTCAGTCTTCTCATGAGTGACTTTCTCGAAGATTGACATTATGAGCTCAAACTCATCCTCGGACATTGCCACGGGTTGGCTACTTTCAGGCTCCTTGCCTTTGGCTTTCGAACTTCTCGCTGAGCGTGTGCTTGTGCCCGACATGGCGCCCTGAGCACTTGTACCCTCACCACGTGCTTCCTCGTTGTTCTTGTCCAACCACTCCTTATCGCGCTCGTCCATATAATATATGAATCCATCGGAAAGAGCAGACGATATTGATTCCTCGACGGCATCGGAAAACTTGACATATGTGGTCGGATCCTTCCACCGACCAGGAGGATACAACTCCGCGTAGTTGTCGACAACGCCAGTACTGTCCGGGGTTGGAATGTAGGCGGCGGGTTCGGCCTTCTCTTTCTCCCATGCAGCTCTCGTTGAACGCGCATTGGCTTGATGACGGGTCGCTGCCGCCGACAGCACCGCCTGCAGATGATGCTCCTAAAAAGGAAAGAGCGCGCTTAGTCAGCATTCCATGGAATGACATTCCCACGCTCTTGGCCAATCACAGTCTGCCACACAGGGGCGTCCAACAAGGGCGTACCCAACGCACAATACAAGGTCGATTTCACTCACATTCGCATCTTCAGCATCAACACCCGCGGTGGAAACCACCCTAATCTTCTCCTCATCCTCGTCAAGCACGATCGGGTCGGCATCGATACTCTCGGTGATGACTTTGAGACGAGTCTTGTTGGTGACACGGTTGCGGTTGCGAAGTGTTGAAGGTCCGGCGTTGTGGTTTCGGGGCATATCATGGAGCAGTGCAGGCCTCGAGGTAAAAGAGGTTGGCAGACAGCGGGTAGTGTCGAGGGGCGTGGGGGCGGCGACGACGGCTGGGCGCGTTGTCGATGTGAACCGGAGTCGAAGCCGGGACTTCGCGGTCCGGACCGCTCTCACTCAATTATCACACCGCTGACGTAAAGCACTCACTTTCCATATTCGGACTTCACATCATTTCTCCGCAAACGAAGATCGCCACAGGGGACGCAACGATAAAGTATGGGAGTCAACAGCTTCATAAATTCGTAATGCCTCGCTGAGCATTCGAAATGTTATGATCCATGAATCATATTATTATTGATTGAGGAATCAACAGGCGCGGTGTAAGATTCTGCATGAAATGGCTCAGCAACGCACGATGGAGCTTGTGTAATGTCAAGCAGTGATGGGGTACTCACAATCAAAGCTACCAATTCCCTGCACGGGTTCCTACAGATTCCTTACCCCTGTCCTCCGGTGCCATGGATACAAGGATGAATAAAGATAGAAGCACTGGCATACCCACTCAAGGGCTCAAGAGACATACCATATTGTCTCATAGAGGCGAAGCCGTGGGCAGTGAGGAATCCATTGATCAGTCTCTGTATGACATAACCATTCTCTGTAAAGCCATTGAGGGCCGCCACATACTATGAAGACAAGTCACATCATACTGTGAAGATAAGTCTCCTGTGGTCAGGCTACTTTGCAGGAGGAAATTGTGAACTCAATTCGCCAGAGGAGCATATTCACAATCAAGGGACCGACTATTCATGTTCGTGCGAGAAATGCAACCAACTGAATATGCCCCTGTACAGTAGCCACTCCAGGAGATGATGTGGACGAAGAGAACGACGAAAAAAGTTCGCACTCACTGACTAAACTCACATACATCCTGCAGAAAAGCAATGCCAGTAGCTTGTCGAAAGCAATTCTCGGTGAGTAGAGGAAATAGCAGAAATAGAAAATTGCATAATCGGAGATGATGAGGACAAGGGTAAAGGAACGCAGCATGGAGGCTGAGGTCGCACGCGCTTCCCGACACTTTACACCACGTGACAAGTCATACTCAAAGTATCGGGCTTTTGCCGTTTGGCGGATGCGTGTACGTCCATAAGAACAGTCAACGTTCAAGCTTCAATGCGACAGGTATCCATAGTACTGTGGTCCCTATAGGAGAACAGGACATTAATTAATGTCGAAACTTACTTATTCAAACCACAAGAGGCCCGAATCCGGAGAACTCTGAATCATAAGCATAGGCTTCGGCTGCTGTGGCCATTGGCCAATATACACAAGGTTATCGCTTGGATTATGGAATCAACCTTTGCTTCACTCCAGCCAAAAAAGTCAGGATCCTGTTTGAGGAATGTCTCAAACGAACTCGACGCGGCTGGCCCTTCTACACTGGGGGCAAAATAGGATGTGCAACGGCAGAATACTGTCCAGACATACTCCGATGTGGTTAAATTTCAGGAGGATGTTCTTTACCCAAAATTGCTGTAGATTATCGCAAATGAAAGTCGCATTTTCAGAGCTCCAAATAAGGTACAGACCATTCTATATTTTCAGCCACCGAACATCAGTCACAATGTTCGGAGCAACGGTCATCAAACGGTTATGCTAGAGAAATAAAATATATCTGTAGAATGTTCTTTGACTGGATATGCATTAGACAATATTTGTAGTCAGAAAATTGGCAATATGACTGAAGGGCCATCCCCAAAGATAAGTTGCACGATTTTCTCTGAGAGAACATTGTACAAATATCTAATATTTCTGTAGCATAATCATTCAGCGAATGTGCTCCGAATGTTGTGACTGATGTTCGGAGGTCGAATATTTATAATGGTCCATCCAATATTCGGAGCTCCGAAAAGGGTACTTTCATTTATCATAATCTACAGCATTTTCGGAGATGGAACATCGTCCCAAAATTTAACCACGCCGGAGCATGTCCGGAGAGTATTCCGCCGTCGCATATCTTATTTCGCCCCCAGTGTCTAGCGGAGACAGAAAGAAGGTATTCCAAGGGAGGTATTGAGTCACGGGTTATATTATGAGTTATACTGGAGGTCTATCGACCGGCAGACGGGGAGAACGAAGCTCAAATGAAGGTAGTCAAATAATAATAATGATTAATACTCTACAGAGCTTACAGTGTCACATTCACGTTAGCCAATGACATCTACTACGGAGTCTCTGTGGTATGTGCTCTGGCCCCTCAGATGGCGCGGTTTTACCACCAAAGGCCTGATCCACAGCTTTATATGACCTGTCCTGGTGGCGGTCAGAATACCACGGGACGTGAACATGATGCCAGTCAGCATATCACTCCCTACATGTTTAACCTGAAATGCAGAACTCGTCAATTGCAAAGAGAATAGAGAGGTTCAAGGTCATACCAGTACAGGCTGAACTACGGCGACCTCGTTTCGAGACGGAGCTGGATGGTATCGCGGCAGAGGGGAATCACCTCCAGGGACAGAAAGGAACAGCGTCGATTCACCACGCCGCCGCAAAGCTAGTGATACAGACGAAGTCATGGACAAGCGTTGTTGGTGAGCGGCCTATATGCCTCGCTCGATTAGCTGACAATGCTCAGACGTCGAGGGTTTATGGCCCTTACATGTAGTTTCGGCCGGTGTAAAGCACCACTGGAGAAGTCCCACTGGTAAAATCGAATCGATGAGCAAGTCATGGAGACATGAAAGAAAGGAAGTACCAATATTAGCTTATTATCTTCACCCACACTGCCGAACCGATATGTTCGTCCATCGCAGCGAATATCGTCGAAAGCCAGTGCAGATACGAAGGATGAATGTCCTTGACATCTTGCAATAACTCGCTGTTCCCATGGCGAGAATATTGTGACAAGGTCATCTTGGCCACCAGTCTGACAGAAATACGGTGGTCTCAGCAAAGATTTCCGCGGCAAATATCACGAAAGAAAACGAACCAAGATGAATCGACCATCTGGAGACCATGCTACGCAGTTCAATGCACCGAAATAGGAAGCATAACAGTCGACAAGCCTGGGCAATACGTCAGGGATGCTCAAACGTATGATTCCGTACTCACTGTTCGGCGATGGTGTCGATGACCCGCAGACAGCCATCCTCCGAGATCGCTGCAACAAATTTGGCGTCTGGAGAGAACACGAAGTCTACAAATATTGCTGACCTTAGCCGATGTCACCTACAGACGGCACCGACATACCTACGAGGCTCCGGCGAGAAACCTTCCAGTGACTGACAGGATTCTTGGCGGTCTTGTCTTTGTCAGGCTTGCTTCCTGCAGAGAAGGCGCCGCCTACAGTAACCGGATGCCAAGGAGGCATCGTCACATAGATACTATCGAGCGGATCCCATTCCTCTTGAGACGATGTCCCGTCTGGTGCACTCGATGCTGTCCCCGGTTCTTGCGGTACAAATGCCCCGTCATCGCGTTCTTTATCATATACAATGATTGTCCCGTCGGTGTGGGAGACAAGGAAGAGGTTGGGTGAATCGGGGACCCATCGTATAGCTGTGCATGGCGAATTGCAGATACGCCCCTGACAACATTAGTTAGTATACATGATATAACAGTCTGCGCGAACGTGCAGACCTGTTTATTGAGGCGGCCATAACGGGAGGACATGGGATCTTTGTAGCGTTAGAAAACCAAAGCCATCTGTCAGTTGTAATGCGTCTTACCAAACCATAACAGATCACCAGTGTTGAACCCAATGATGACGTCGATGCGTTCCGGGCAAACTGTTGAAAGGTTCACATCATGACACGTCGGATGTGCAGAGAAGTGTATGCGTGCCAGAGGCTCCTGTTATGCCGAATTAACAAGGTTGCAGACATACTTCACAATCCGTACACACCTTCGTCTTCGAACCTGCTTCTGTCCAAATGAAACTCTTGGCCGAGTTATAGAAAAGAAAGGTTGTTTCGCCCTGTTTCGACTGCAGGCTCTTGTGTAGATTGTCGGCATTCTGCAATCGGGTGATAAAGGTCGAGGAGGTAGTCCGCATATTATGCTTAGGACGAGCTGATGATTTCTTCTTGCCAATGCCGGCAGCATTGTGAGAGAATATGGTATTTGGGGAATCATGAGGTATAATGGGCGACACCTTGCTGTTGTCTGGAACTGGGGCTGTCGAGACATCTGGAGAACCCTCCTCAGGATCCTCGCTACTCGACACGCTCAGACCATCTTCCCGCTCGCGTTCTTTGGAATTGGCCGGGGCTTTATCCTTCTTGTACTCCTTCTCGCGGTTGGCTCCCAGAAGTTGGGATAGTCCTGGAGAGTTGGCAGACTTGTTAGCTGGAAATCGTATGGTAACTGCTGAGAGGCGCGTGGGGAAGAGGATAGGGACTGAATTGACAGTATTTTGGCTAAGACCGGTCGGTTTGTGCTCCTCTGTGACCGAGTATACGCCTTCCGGAGCAACGAACGTCGAGTCGTTTTCCATAGGAGGGGATCAGAGATCAGAGGACAAGCGTCAGAACGAGCAACTAACCGCCCAGACTCGTCCCGGACCATGATCACATTGGCTTCGTGCCCCTTCTCCGCCCGCCATGTTCACGCGTAGGATTCCCCAAGACCTCGCGAAGTCTGTTGTACACACGCACGTAAGAGCTGTTCACCATTCGCGAGTGCCGGCTGACTCGTTGTAGCGTCGATGTCGCCGATGGAACTCTACAGCAACTGAATCCCACCCCGCCGGTGGTCATCTCCCGTCCATCGCTACTTCTGCCCATCTCCGAACTACGCGTGATTTAGCCCTTCGTGCCCCTGGAATCCGTTGGACAGATGACGGCGAATCAGGGTCAACAGAGAACCTGATTGCGGGTCGTGAGACACGCAAAATGAACATGTACCAGGCAATTCGAGATGGTCAGAGGTCGGTGAGCTGCTGGGCTTTTCTCATTCAATGGAACACACTAAGTATATTGTTACAGTAATGCACTCATGAGGGACGATACCGCGGTAGTGTTTGGTGAAGATGTGGCTTTCGGTGGGGTGTTTAGGTGCACTATGGTTAGTTACTATCTGGAGGACTATAATAGACCATTGTTGACAGTGGCTGATCGAAGGGACTGGCAGAGGAGTTTGGTAGGCCCCCGAATTCGTCTCGTTTTTGTCGTTGTGGCTGAAACGATCTAGGTAGGGAGCGAGTGTTCAATACACCCCTCAGTGAGCAGGGCATCGCGGGATTCGGGATCGGAATGGCGGCAATGGGGCATACAGCGATTGCTGAAATTCAGTTCGCCGACTATATCTTCCCTGCCTTCGACCAGGTGCGCCTCACGTCCGTATTAGTGACAAAGATATTTATCTCAACTCAGATTGTAAATGAAGCAGCAAAGTACCGATTTCGATCTAACGGCCAGTTTCAAGCAGGAGCGCTTACAATTCGGTGTCCATCCATGGCTGTTGGACATGGTGGCCACTATCACTCGCAGAGCCCTGAAGGGTTTTTCATGGGTGCGGCTGGCATCAAGGTGCGGACATGACTTAAAGGAGAAGAGGGCGTTTGACGTATGCCGTTTTTAGGTAGTGATCCCGCGTTCTCCACTCCAGGCCAAGGGTCTCCTACTAGGATCCATCCGCGATCCCAACCCGGTGATTTTCATGGAACCGAAGATCTTGTACCGCTCTTCAGGCAAGTCGAATACCTGATTCATTGATGCCGCGTGATTTACATCGAATTGGAACAGTTGAGCAGGTACCCCTCGACGACTATCAACTTCCACTTGGCCGTGCGGAAACACTTGTATCGGGCAATGATCTCACCTTACTCTCTTGGGGCACACCGATCTATCATTGCGAGACGGCGATGCACATGCTAGCCTCCCCTCCTGACGCTCTTGCTGCACACGTACCATCTTCATTACGTTCAGCAAAGGTAGAACTCATCGACTTGCGCACTATCTTGCCTTGGGATGTCGAGACAGTGGCCGAGAGCGTCAGTCGCACCGGCAGGCTCGTCGTCGTGCACGAAGCAGGTCGCGTCGGTGGCGTGGGGTCTGAGATTGGCGCTGAGATACAGAAGAGGTGTTTCTTGAAGTTGAATGCTCCTGTCAAATTTGTCACTGGCTGGGAGTGAGTTTCTGTTCTAATTAACTTGGAAATGTGGCGCTGATTATTGCTTGTAGCACCCCGGTTCCGATGCAATTTGAGAAATTTTATATGCCGGACGCTTTACGCGTTTTGGATGCTGTGGTGGATACGTTGTCGTATTGATTCCCTTTACCCTATTTTGGAGTCTAGTGATGTATTGTGTCTAGTATTAGAGTGTATTTGCAGAGACCTAGGTCACGGCCAAAAAGGAAATTTTCTTACGTTTTCGTGATCTGATTGGCTGATAAGCGAGACCTAGGTCTCTGCAAATACACTCTATTGTGCATGATGTCTGTGAATTTCACCCAATCCTGCTCGGCATATATTTATCAATCTCTGATGCCTGCCAGGATTGAACGCCTTCGCTCATTATATCGGTCTTGCGTACACGTTCATGGCTACGGGAAATACTTTGGATACACCAGATTGCCAAACCAGCAATGTGGTGTGTGTATTGCACCAGCGTCTCTGACTGTCAAGGAATAAACATCATATTATAGCATCGCGCGCGCTGTGAATACCGTTTCATTTAGCAGAGCATCGACCGACATGCAACTCAAGCGCAGGACTACAAAGCTGCCAGGGTGAAAGTGAACTCTTAATATGCCTAAAGTTTTTGCTCTGACTATATTATATACGCCTCGTAGCTATCACCGTACATACTGTCCACATAGGGCGCTGCCCTCGCAAACAATAAATGGAGACAAAATAAAATAAGATCGGTTAGCACGACAAAGACAGAGTGAGAAGCAGCAGCACAAAAGAATAATATGAAGGGATACATGTGTCAGAGTGCACAAGACTAGTGCTCCTGTTATGCGAATACTCCTGTAATGTCTACAGACCATGTTTCAGCTACACATGCGAGTTCGGTACTATCATAGGGCTCTTACAAGCGAGATCACAACCACGCATAAGGGACTACCGATAACACTTTTCATGGTTTTCCTCTACATAATGAACCGCAGTCAAATGATTTCTACGACGCCCTTTGGCAGCATTTCTGTCGTCAAGATTACAAAGATAATACAATATGAAACAAACGAACACGTCGCCAACACTGCGGTGATGCTGCACACATGTGAAGCGTCGCTTAACTGAATAGAAACCAATCGTTTCCACCGCTTCCTATATCGTGTATCTGGAATTGAACGGTTCGATCAGCAAATCCCGCAAGTACGTGAATAGGGTCGAGGTTGTGTGACGGGTCATACAGAGAGACAGTGACATACCGGTAAAGGGGAGACTGATCGCCCATTTCACGAAACTCTTCAATCTTATCTCCGGTTATGCCCTCCTTCATGCAGCGTTCTGTTTTCTTCCTGTTCAACCGGGAGAATTCGAACATCCCGATAATACTGAGGACCGAGCTTATGCGAGAAACAATTTGTCAGTAGACCATTCTCAGTGATGGGTAAGAGGACAGCCCGGAAAGACTTACGCAACACATAGACAAGCGATGTCAGTAGCGTGACCTGGATGATACCTGGGGCTGTCTTGCGGCCGATATATGAAGGATGAAGCGATGCTGTTAAACAAGCCGGTCCCACCACGTTAGTAACTCATTGCGATGAGAAGATGGAAGATGATAGTGACCCTCCGAGGTTTCCTATGCCTATGACCATGGCGATCACGACGCCACGTTTGACGTCGCCGCCCATATTGCCTCCCGTCCATGCGAACATGCAGGCCACGGCTGGGAACAGCCCGCACGAAGCGATGACCGTCCCAACATAGCCAACTACCGGGGTCGTCGTGGCAAACAGCATCACGTATCCAATGATCGCGAGGACGGAACCCCCCAACACGAACGGCCCTCGTACATTGAGACGGTCTGAGAGCATACCGGACACAATGGTGAAAACACATCCAGCAACGTAGGGCGGAACAGAAAGCAGCTGGGCATGCGAATCAGAATAGCCGAGGCCAGCTATAATTGTCGGTAGGAACAGAGCGAACGCATACGTCGGTATAACTATGCTGATAAGAATGTCACATAAAATCGATGTAGATGTGCACATAGAGTAGACATACAACAGATAGATGCCAACCAAAAGGTAGGACCGAGGGTCTCGGAGAGCTTGGAACAAGAATTTCCACTTGAATGTCTTCGACGAACCGGCCATGTCTGATCTGATCGTTTGAACCAGCCAATCCTTCTCCTTGGCAGTAAGGAATGAGGCTGTCTCCGGGTACTGCATAAATGACTAGGAATGAATATCAGGGTGGAGGCCTACAAGGTAAAATACGCACGTCGTACATGAAGAAATACGAGAAGACAGCAACGACGACGGTCACTAGCAAAGCCTGTTAACGAGGTCGCTTCTTAGGATTCTCTTACTGCTACTCACGTAGTCCTTCCAGTAGAAACTGCAGTTGTCGAAGAAGGTTAGGAAATCAAAAAGACAGCGACAAGGCACTCACAATCCAAGACCAGCCGTGCAGCCCCCCAACACTAAACCACGACTGAGATAAATCCGCGAAGCGGTTGGGTAGACCTCCAAACTTACCCGTTCATCTTCTCGATACCAAACGCAAGAATCCCACCGAATGCACCTGCCGACAAGTTCGTCAGAATTGTCTAAAGATTTTCGACGAGCAGTCTCACCAGCGACAGTGGCTGCGGTCAGGAACAGCGACAAGCGTTGTGCTTGAGCTGCTCTAGGGTACCAGAGGCAAAGGTAGAACGTAACTCCGGGGACAAGCCCAGACTAGAAGACATGAGTCAGCGAATGAGGTCAACTAGAAAGCTATAGATTACCTCCGTTATTCCCAAGAATATACGAGCACTGGAAGAGGTCTGTCAGTATCCCAGTTGCCAGTCACACAATGTGCATACGCCAGTAGCCCGGAGAAATCCTTGACAAAAGCCATGGACAACATAACGATTCCCCAGAAAAACATGATCAATGGTACTAGTGAGAGGATTAGTATTAGTGAGACGCATCGAGTTTGAAAATGCTTTGAACTAACTCCAGCGTGAAGGCTTAAGAAACTTCATAGCCATATTCCTGACAAATGAAAATTAAGCTGTTCGATTTTGAAGTTTATCAAGTGTCGTGACGCACGAGGGTACTTCGAAAAAGCAGTACGGGATCTGACAAGAGGAAATGGTTGAATTTCGTGCACGATTTAGAAATTTGGAATGTCTACATACGAAGAATATGGCGGAACATAGGTTGTATTGAAGACCGGTGAGATGCAAGTCCTCGGTCAGACCAGCGACTTTCGCATTTCCTGCAGAACGTGTATAAATGAGATGGATGTGCATGAAGATGATGTCCTCGAGTCCAATATACCAATGTTTGTGCGGTCCCTGACAACAGAGGCATTCAGATAGGTAGATCTACCCAAGAACCCATCGATGTACTTACAAAAACGATAAAAGGTACAACAACGACACAAACGGGAGGAGATGCCAGTCAAGCTTACGGAGGATCCGACGGCGGTCGATTGCCAGAGACTCGGAGGAAAGGGATGGGGAATCAAGAGGAGAGACCTTTTCCTCAGCCGTGTTCGACATAGTGGACTACTGCAAGTCAACCAACTTGGAGCGGACAGGCGGCCAGGACCCCTGATAATTGAAGGGAAGCCAGGGTACCCAGCGCAATTATAAGAAGGCTTGATGCTGGCCATGGACAAATTTGGAACAAGATGATTCGAATGACAAGCTCATCGAATGGAAGATCGTTGGGGTCCAGCCGTTCCGAGACATACTGAATCGTTTGGCGTCTGCAGTAAGCACATCTGCTCCCGAATCAGCTCACCGAGCGTTGACCGATGTGGGAGTCAGTTCGGCACGAGTGACCACACTTACTCTTTTTGTTGCCATTGGTGCCTATGTTATTTGCAAATGAGAGCGAGGTCGAGAAGGTTTGACTTTAATGGTGATGAGCCTATCCACAAGACTGGACCTTGGTGCCAGTTCTATAGTTACCACGCCACAAAGCAGACTGCATGGGGCTGCTACCGTTACGTACATTGCCCCTGTCCACGAGGACGACCTAAGATTAATCATCTCAAGATGGCCGCGACAGGGATTTCCGAATCTATAAGTACGTTTAAGTTCGGCGGCGAATTCAGAGAAGCGTAAGCACCGCGCAGCGCCTGGTGAGGCTTGGCGAGAATGCCAAGAGATTTCTCGGAGGTAATGCTGTGGATGTTTGACTGGGTGGTTGAGATATAGCTAAACTGACGTCTCCGGCATGGTACATTGGCTCAGTCATGGTGGCACGTACCAGTCCCGGCAGATGTTCAGATGATCTTACCAAGTTGGGAGGCATATTTTCGGCTGGGAGATAGCGAGCAGTTTTCAGAACTAGGGTACCCTCAGTATAAGGTTAAGGTTCAACGTGACGGCATTTGCGGTCGACCACTGTGGTAGTCACGTATTGACAGTTATCATAAGTTCAATCTATTTCCGAGTCAGTGCACCGCGTTCTGCTAGACCTTGTGTATTAGTCTCGTTTCCACACAGCTTCCACGGGAGGCATCGATTTTGTCAGTGTACCGGTGCTTTTTCAGAGATTCAAAATTTCCATACATGGGTGGATGGTACCTACTAGAATGCAGTGTGCAGCACAGTGGCGCGTCTCTTTGCCATCTCCTTCTGACCCTGGAAAGGAAGCCACCCCAAATCTCGCAGCTTTGTGCGCGAGAAATATGGAGGGGGGTGTGAAGAGAGGCGGGTCTCCGCTCCTTATTGTGCACGGTAGCCTACATGCTCGCATAGACGCCGTTAAAGCAGAACTCAACAGTAAGGGTCGCCAAACCATGACCATGCCTAAATTCCTAACCAGTCGTACGCATCGGGTGGCTGCGACACGCTGAGCGTGGAACCTACTTTCCCATTAGGCGTAAGATTGTCGTATACACAAGAGGAAACCAACGCTCGTGAAATGCATCTCCTCACACGCTCTAGGACATGCCATCCCGCGCATGTACGTACAGTCTAACAATGAGATCATTTGCCGTAAGAGTTATCACGCTGGCGACGAGTGTTAAATGTGCAGACAAGACTAGACTACAAGATACGTACGTATGGGGTGCGATGCGTAAGAAATGTGCTGTCGATCCTGTGCAGGTAATAATAAGCCTGAAGACTATGCGGACGAAAGATGACGGATCGATCCTTTACCCTTGTACCACCCAAAGACACCTTCTGCCTTCAGCGTTTTCCACAAACAATCGATCGGATTCCTGTACAAGGTCCCGATCAGACGGCCATTTGGCCCGTGCACCGTGGGTTGGTTGTACATTCGCGTGAGGGTCTACAACACCACATGAGACTAGTGGTCGAAGTATTCGGGAGCCATGCGATAGAGCTTACCGTGTCTGCAGGTTGCATAGCTAGACACTTGTTTATGAGGTCATTTATCCACGTTAAACCTAACCATAAGGTGGCATCAGAACTTTCGACATTGGCCTGACGGCCCTGACAGATCACTTGTCAGGGCAGTCAGTGCAGTCAGGGTGTCAGACCGTAAATTTGTTTGAGCTCTACAATGGCTGCCTTAGCCATGTTGCCAAAATAAATTTCAGGCTCAGGTCAGGGTGTGCTAAGCTCTCAGTCAAATTTGGAAAATTTCCAATTTAGGCAATTTACATTTTTTTGTCAGGGCTGTCAGGGTGTCAGGCCAATGTCGAAAGTACTGATGCTGTTCGACAAGAGATAGAGCTTACCACTAGTGCTCCGGAGAATGCACTACTCGCCAGGTAAGTCCACAAGCTGTCAGGACGACCGAGGTTGTGCTGTACGAGCTGGGACTTCGCCCAAACGTACGTAGGAATCTGAACCTAAGTGTAGAGCACAATGAGACTGGTGATAGGTTATACAATTGCAATAGCCGAACACACCGATCCGCCAACAGAACCTCTGAACATTGCAGCGTCCACACCACGCAGCAGGCCTTTCATGCCCTCTTCTCGTACAATGGTAGTTAAAGCATTGAGAGCATGTCTGTAACGTCTCTGTGCTCCGACCGGCAGAACAGGAGAATATGCCTGGATCCGTTGTCATCGTTGACGATTAAGATATTCAATGTGATTACGTCCAGCGCACCTGCATTCTTGTCTTTACCAAAAATTGTCACGAGTTGACATCGAGCGTTTCTTCCTTTCTATATACGGACGATTTTCTCCTTTTACTCATCGTTATTTTCCCCTCTTATTCGAACGGCCATTCTACTGTACACACAGCAAGCTCCCTGTTCATGGACTTAGACACGTCGACCATTACAGGTCACATGTTCCCTTCCCACGGACTCCGTCCCGCCTTCCCTTTACGGACGTTTACTTAAGCACGGTGCCGGCCGACCTCGGGCCCCGCCGGCCTCCGCTCACGACATCACTTATGACTCATAGCCTGCTTACTCAGGCTGCGCACAGACCACCTGCGCACGGACCATGTAGATAGCCTGCCCTGAACTCTTGTAGTATATAAGTAGTACGCCTCTGCCTGGGGACTTCAGTTTCGACCTCTTGTCCCTAGGTAAGCCAAGCTTGCCTGTACATACTTACCATTACTTACATTTATTTATCTTGTCCCTAGCCTTAGACTTGAGCGTAGCTCGTCATCGCTTCGGTAAGACCCAGTCGAACGCCCTCGGCCATTTAGGTTTGTTCTTCCCCTGTCGCTTGACTCTAAGTCGCGACATTAGGTCGAAACTCCCCATCGCCGCCGGCGTTCACCTTTTTCAAATCCCTTTCCATAGGTTGGGTGGTGCACACCCTTACTATACTTCGATTACCATACGATACAAAGTCGGGAACTCGGTGCTCGTGACGCCATCCCCCGCACGTAGACACATCGCCACCTCGTAGTGGAACGAGCTTTCAGAGACTGCACTTCAGTGGGCGTCTCTTGTTGGGTTGACCAACGCGTGGTCTAGATTCCTGCAGCGAAATAATCAAAGGCTGTACTGGGTCCCACGTGAACTGCGAACCACTCGGGGTTCTCTCGGGCGCCGTAGCTACGTAGTCAAACGGTCTTCTTTACGTACGTGCACCTCCCCTTCCTCCATCCATCGTGGCAGAAGGACTCCACTGTCACGGACTCGTTCACGCCTTCGACACCCAAGACCAAACCGACTGCTACTTCGAGGAAAACAACTGGTTCGATTGTTCCCGACAACCGTGTCCCAATCGCACCCCGCGCTCCGTCACCGAGCCTTCCCCGAACAATCGGTTTGTTCCCATCCGGCGTGTCCAACATCCCGCCGGACCAAGGAGCGAGCACGCTTCACGTCACACCACTCCCGTTCCCTCTCGCCCTGCCACCCCTGGCTCATCTATTCCTCGACCTGGCGGCAGCGTTAGCCGCAGCCAAAGTCAAGAAGGAGGAGTCTCCCATCTCCCTACTCCCCCTGTCTCGCGAGCGAATCCACCTGCGGGAACTCAAAGAGGAGTCGCGCAGTCCGAGTCTACGCAGCCGACAGTCCCTGTCGTACCTCAGCCCGTCCCCTCCGCCTCGTCATCGGCGCCGCGTGGCCGTCAGACCACCCGTCCTACCCCGCGTCACACGACCGCTTCGCAGCAACAACCACCGCCTCCGCCCTCGCAGCAAATTACGACCCCCTCCGCGACGGTAATGGCTGTAGACAAAGGCATTGCGAAGCTTCTCCTTCCCCAACGCTACGATGGCGAGAGCGTTGTGGAATGTAAACGGTACCTCGCCCAACTCTCGGAGTATCTCGACTACAATACGGACCTAGCTTCCGTCAAGCTACAGGTCCAGGTCGCGATCAGTCTTCTCGACGGAAAAGCCCGCGAATGGGGCACTCCTTTCCTGGCGGACTATGTAGCTGGCCGTACCCCGTTTGCCACACGTAAGGCCTTCACCGACGCCTTCACCGCTCGCTTCGGCCATCTCGACGACGCAGCCGCAGCACAAGTCGAGCTGACCAAAGTCTGTGCTCGAAATCTACGCGATTCGAGAACTGCTGCCCAGTTCTCTGCTCAATTCAAGGGTCCGGCGGACCGTTCTGGCTACGGGAAGCTAGAACTCCGTGACAAGTACCTTAGCGGTATCCCTTCGCGCATTTACCGCAAAATTGAGCTCGAGCCCTTCGATGACTGGATCAGTGCCGAGAAACGAGTCCTCGCCGTCGAACAGATCCTGGACATAAGCCGCGCGCGCCGTCCGGACCTCAATATGTTCGCTCGTGGTGGGGCTCGTACGTCCCAAGGACGCCAACAAGCCGCCGCTTCTTCTTCTACTATCGCGGCTGTTGGTGACGGGAAGTTCAACGGTTCCTGTTACGGTTGTGGGAAGCCGGGGTATCGTCGAAAGGACTGTCCATCCTGCAAGGACAAACCTTACACTCCGCGCCAGGGTGTGCGAGCTACGGTTGCGGCAAACACCGCAACGCCAAGCGCTCAGCCTGAGCAGACACAAGTTGTGCAGCAGACGCCGGGAGATCTCTCGGCTATGTTAGCGTCTGTGTCTGCATTGGCCAATGAGGTGAAGTCCATGCGGGAGGAACTGGGGCAGTATCGTGCGATGAAAGAGGAGCGTTTTTGATTCGGTCCACGCTCACTGCCGTGCGCGCTGGGCCCTCCTCGAATCGATTTTCTGTACTACAATCTGCAAATGTATACGAAATAGATCACGGTTCGCAACATTTTCATATTCCAGTACGGCTAATCGGCAAAAAACGGCAGAAAGACGTAATCGCCATGGTGGACAGCGGTGCCACCACGAAGTTTATTCACGAGCGGTTCATAAAAGAGAACAACGTACAAACACGGAAGTTGGGGCGCCCCATTCCGCTATATAACATTGATGGATCGCTCAACAAAAACGGAAGCATCACGGACATAGCGGTGCTACAGATGCAGATAGGAGACCATATCGAGAAGATGGTATTTACGGTAACAGACATCGGGCCTGAAGACGTTATAATCGGGCTCGATTGGCTTCGCGAGCATAACCCTGATATTGATTGGGAGAGTGGCTCGTTCAAACTAGATAGGTGCCCTGAGGCGTGTCAGGCCCGAAAGGTTGGCCAGACGGAACAAGCAGCGTCTACGCGTGATACGGGGGACAGGCCCACGGCGCAGAAACATTTACGGAAAGCCAAATGGTCAACCAAGGGCAAGGTACGTAGTAAGGTATCACCTGAGGAGGAACCAGAGTTGGATCCAATGATCGAATGGGACGAAGACGACCTTCTTGAAGCCTGGGAGCGTGGTGTCAACCTCCCTGGTGCTCCACAACTGTATGTTGCAGCAGGACATACCTACTCACAAGTCCTTGCTGAAGAGGAGTAAAAGAAGCGAGAAGTCAAAAGCGTCGAGGAAATGGTGCCAGAAAAGTTTCACGAGTTCTTGAAGGTCTTCTCCAAAGAAGCCTCGGAACGACTTCCGGAGCATAAACCTTATGATCATGCCATAGAACTGATTCCTGACGCAAAAACGTTCCATTCAAGGGTATACCCACTGTCGCACAACGAACAAGGCGAGTTAGACAAGTTCCTCAGGGAGCAGTTAGCCAAAGGTTATATACGGGAATCGAAGTCGCCCATATCCTCTCCCTTCTTCTTCATCAAAAAGAAGGATGGATCACTTCGACCCGTACAGGACTACCGACGGCTTAACGAGATCACGATCAAAAATCGCTACCCGCTGCCATTGATCTCCGAACTTGTCGACAAACTCAAAGGCGCCTCGATCTTTACAAAGTTCGATATCCGATGGGGGTATAATAACGTACGGATCAAACTCGGAGACGAATGGAAGGCTGCGTTTGTAACTAATCGAGGGTTGTACGAACCATCGGTTATGTTCTTCGGTCTCACCAATTCTCCGGCGACCTTCCAAGCGATGATGAATGACATCTTTGGAGATCTCATCGCAGAAGGAAAGCTCACGGTCTACCTCGACGACATTCTCATCTTCTCTACGGATAAACTGGAGCATGAGAAAGTCACCCGTGAAGTATTACGTCGCCTTCAGAAAAACGATCTCTTTCTGAAACCGGAGAAGTGCGAGTGGGACGTTCCTAAAACAGACTATTTAGGTATGATCGTAGGGAATGGTGAAGTGGCGATGGATCCTGCAAAGATCCGCGGAGTCATGGAATGGCCTACCCCTCGGAATGTTAAGGACATCCAAAAGTTCCGAGGGTTTGCCAACTTCTATCGTCGCTTCATCAAGGATTTTGCAAAAATCACGCAACCCCTTGATCGTCTAACTGGGAACGTACCCTGGCAGTGGGGTGAGGAAGAGCAGTCTGCATTCGAGGAGCTGAAACGCTGCTTTAGCACCACACCTGTCTTAGCACTGTATGACCCAGACCGGGAAACGCGGCTAGAGGTGGATGCCTCTGGGTACGCAACCGGTGGCGTACTTTCGCAAAAGCAGGAGGATGGCAAGTGGCATCCGGTGGCTTACCGATCTCGGGGTATGGATTCTGCCCAGCGTAATTACGAGATCTATGACAAGGAGATGTTAGCGATAATCGAAGCATTGGAGGACTGGCATCACTACCTCGAGGGTTGTCCTAACACGTTCGAGATCCTTTCGGATCATAAAAACCTCGAGTATTGGCGCACAGCTCAGCATCTCACGCGACGACAAGCGAGATGGGCTCTATATCTGTCCCGCTTCAATTTCACTATCACTCACAAGTCGGGCAAGTCAAATGGAAAGGCTGACGCCTTGTCTCGTCGCTCAGACCTACAGGTTGGAGACGACGATGACAACGTGGATCAGATTGTCCTGAAACCGGAACAGTTCCGCATTTCCTCCACGCAGCGTGGGCATGCAGCTGTTGTGGCAGATCGATCGCTGCTGAAGCGAATTCGAGAATGTTCGGACAAGGATCGGGAGGTGGCGGACGCCCTAGAAAAGATTCAGAATCTAGGCCCGCCCCGGCTACAGCGCGACTTCACCGAGTGGAATGCCGAGCAAGGGCTTCTGCTGTTTCGAGGGTGCGTTTACGTCCCAAAGAATGCAGAGCTTCGGCGGGATATTGTCAAAATCCACCACGACGCACCTGCAGCCGGTCACCCTGGGCGAGCCAAGACCCTCGAGTTGGTATCACGAAACTATTGGTGGCCGGGAATGTCCAAGTTTGTCAATGAGTACGTAAGCACCTGCGACACGTGCAACCGTACCAAGACATTCCCGCTAAACCACAAGGACCGCTCAAACCGAATGAAATTCCAGAGCGCCCTTGGCAGGTTATTACCACCGATATGATCGTAGGTCTCCCCAAGTCCGATGGGTTCGATTCAATCCTGGTCACTGCAGATCGCTTCACCAAGATGGTACATTTCTCGGCATGTCATGAGACTCTGACTGCCGAAGGTGCCGCGGAACTTTATATACGCGATGTCTTTTCACATCATGGGGCCCCGGCCAAGGTCATATCAGACCGAGGTCCCCAATTCGCGTCAAAGTATCTGCATGCGATCTACAAAGGGATGAATATCGAACCAGCCATGTCGACTGCCTTTCACCCGCAGACAGACGGGCAGACAGAGCGGTGGAATCAAGAGATCGAGCAGTATCTTAGGGCTTATGTCAGCCATAGACAGGACGATTGGGCGAAACAGCTGCCTTTTGCGGAGTTTGCACTGAACAATCGAGTTCACTCTGCAACTGGTTACTCCCCTTTCTTCCTGAACCAGGCCTATAATCCCGATCTCCAAATCCGCTTGAACCCCATGTCGAAGGTACCCGCTGCGGAAGATAGGTTGAAGTTGTTGCAGGAAATACGGGATGACACACGCGCGGCGCTTGAGCTGTCTGCTGAGCGCATGAAGACGTACTATGATAGGCACGTACAGGAGGCACCGGTGTTCGAACCTGGTGACAAGGTGTGGCTGGATGCTCGTAATCTGAAGCTGAAACAGCCGAGCAGAAAGCTAAGTCCCAAACGCCTTGGTCCCTTCCCTGTCACACGGAAGATCGGTGACTTAGACTACGAATTGAAGTTACCCAAATCGGTGCCAGTTCATCCAGTCTTCCACGTCTCCCTGCTCAGCAAGCATACGCGTAGTGAAATCCCGGGTCGGGAACCTGACGAACCGCCACCAATTGAGGTCGAAGGCGAAGACGAGTACGAAGTCGAGCGTATCAAAGATTCACGTATATTCCGCCGCCAGCTTCAGTACCTTGTCAAATGGAAAGGATACGATGAGTCCCATACGTCTTGGGAGCCAGCGCGTAACGTAGCGAACGCAAAGGAACTCATCGAGATCTTCCATCGTAGACACCCTAGTGCGCCTCGTCGACTAAATGCCGCTATCTTTGCGGGCTTGCAGTTTCGTCCACTTCCTGAAGCAATGACCGAAGCACGTTGCCGTTCTGGTTGGGAGATGGGGAAAGGAAGCGCGCATGAGGTCATGCGGCGTTAGGAGAGGGGTACTGTCACGAGTTGACATCGAGCGTTTCTTCCTTTCTATATACGGACGATTTTCTCCTTTTACTCATCGTTATTTTCCCCTCTTATTCGAACGGCCATTCTACTGTACACACAGCAAGCTCCCTGTTCATGGACTTAGACACGTCGACCATTACAGGTCACATGTTCCCTTCCCACGGACTCCGTCCCGCCTTCCCTTTACGGACGTTTACTTAAGCACGGTGCCGGCCGACCTCGGGCCCCGCCGGCCTCCGCTCACGACATCACTTATGACTCATAGCCTGCTTACTCAGGCTGCGCACAGACCACCTGCGCACGGACCATGTAGATAGCCTGCCCTGAACTCTTGTAGTATATAAGTAGTACGCCTCTGCCTGGGGACTTCAGTTTCGACCTCTTGTCCCTAGGTAAGCCAAGCTTGCCTGTACATACTTACCATTACTTACATTTATTTATCTTGTCCCTAGCCTTAGACTTGAGCGTAGCTCGTCATCGCTTCGGTAAGACCCAGTCGAACGCCCTCGGCCATTTAGGTTTGTTCTTCCCCTGTCGCTTGACTCTAAGTCGCGACAAAAATAAAGGATTACCGATGAACGCTGGTACACGGTTGATCAAACAGAGGGATATATCCGTCACCGAGTAATACTCACAGCCTACGATTGCACTCAATGATCCCGCAGCCATAGATGTAGCCGTGTAACGCTTACGATTCACCCAAGTCCAAATACGTTGCACCAATCTCATATATTGAGAAGTGCGGTGTATCCGGGCAGTGAGTGAGTAAGACGTTGTCTTCTCACTCACGCGCCAGCTGTCAAACGAGTAATTCTTCACCTCTCTTCTTGAAAACTATTTCTATGCATCAGGAAATGTCAAATTTGCCTTAATGTACTTATATTGCACTTATCTGTCTTAATAAGAGAATTAAGTGCATTAAGACAAAATTAATACGATCCCTTCACTTTGAAATGGTCTTAAACCAGTCTTAAATGTCTTAAATGGGACAAAAAGTCGAAAAAAGTGTGATTAAGTGGATAAGTCAAATTTGACATTTGCTGATGTGGACTCCTTACATCTATAGCTATCTTTCTGTCTATTCACTTTATTCCTATCTCCTTCTGAACCTATGATAGAATCCATTCTTTACCTACACCCCTAGAGTAGTTGCCACTTCTGTGTTGATCGTTGTTTGTTCCCAAAGCGCACCACCTCAGAGTCCGTTGCATCCTGGCTTCCCCAGTTGCTCAACTCGGACTCTAGCTGTCTGTATACTTGAGCATCGATTGATCGAGCCCGCCTTTCGTCTGTGGCTCTGACAGGTTATGAGCCCCGCGCTCTGACCGCTTCGTCGTCAATCTTCTCTGCTTGCTACAGCTTCTGGATCGAGCTCTACTTCAATATCTGGCTACTACACTGTCTCTACAATCCCTACACTCCTTCTACAACACTCTGATCTTTCCTGATCTTCTCTGATCTCTGCTGATCGTCGTCTCTGCCTGCCATGTCATCCATCGACTCTCATCCGCGCTTCAAGCCGCTTTCGAACGGCAATTATCCGCAGTGGAGGGGGGAGATGCGTGCATATCTGATGAAGAAGGGCTACTGGAGGCTTGTGAGTGGTGTGGAGAGTCGTCCGCCTGTGGAGGAGGACATAGAGCGCAGGGAATGGGACAAGATAGAGTCCAAGGCTGCTGGTGAGATCTTCCTGAACGTCTCACCGGACCAGCGCATCCATTTCAGTGGGTTTGAGGAGGATCCTGTGCGTATGTGGAGCGCATTGGAGGCTGCCCACGTCGTTCGTCGTCCGGGTGCACGCTTCAACGCATACAAATCCCTCTTGACGATCTCCAAGGACGAGGGGGAGTCTTTGCAGTCTCTCACGAACCGCTGATACGACCTACGAAACCCTAACCCCTAACCTGGGTGCGACCTAAAGGGACTAGAGAGACGAATTATAGTCTTAGTGAGAGAGGAGTTAGCAGCAAGGTGTCCCGCGGTTCGAGTGAACACGAGAAACGCCTTCGAAGAGGTTACGAACGCTAGGGAAAACTTACGACGTAGCTCGACACGTCGTCGAAGCTACTCGAGGGCTGTGGGTAGTTAGCGGGGATCGGTAGAGACAATCGAAGCTCGATAGAGCTCTTCTATGTATCGTAGAAGGAATAGAAATGCTTCGAGAGGGAGGACTTAGCTAGAACGCGGTTCAAGGTGCAACGCAGTTCTTCGATAGTAATCGAAGGCGATCGTAGGATCAAAGGTTCGTCGAGACGGTATCGACGAACGGACGCAGTAGACGAGGTTTCGAAGTTACGCAGCGAAGACGAAGTAACGCAGTAGAAGACTTAGACGCAGGGCGAACTCGACTTATGAGCTCTGAACTCGAGGGGGAAAAGGAACTTGTATTTTGGAGAGAAGTACGACAGATTTTATACTACGAAACGGAACGCTACGACTATCGAGAGTGGCACACTAGTACGAGTGGCTTTGCATTGTCCTACACGAGTCCGCCTCACCGAGTGGCACGTATCGAGGTCATCGGTAGAGTGACGTCATGCCGAACGCGGAGATGAAGAGAAACATACGAGACACCTCGGACCGATATCCGACTTCGAAGGCACGCCGCGAGGCTCGATACCTAAACTGGAAAGACCGGATGCGTCGGTGTGGCACGAAGCGATGCATGCGCTGTACGAGCGGCGTCGAGTGGCACCATTGTCCGCCGGATGCGGGAGATGGTCCTGGATCTAAGGGTGAGACATCGGAACGACCGCGCCGAGCTTCGAGCAAGCGTAGAGAACGGCCGAAGACATCGAAGAGCGTCGAGGGGTACTGAGCCGTCGGGGATAACGTGCGTAGCATCGATGGACGTCGAAGGCGAAATCGAAGGGTTGAGTGACTGAGCCGAAGTGCCGTGCGGGAGGCGATTGCCGAAAAGAGCTGTATCGGGGCCCAGAGGGGCTTGGCGCCTATCACCGCATCGAGGAGACTATGCTCACTTGCCAGAACCTCCGTCCTCCCTCCTTCTCTCTTGCTGACTTGGACAATGAGCTCCAAGCCATGGCAATGATTCGTGCGCTTCCGCGCGAGCAGTATGCGAGCTTTACCTCTGCTCTCATCATGATGCTCCCAGAGAAGCTCGACAAGTCCAAGGTCATCGAAGCGTTCCAAACGGAGGAGCTCAATCGCATGGCACGTCCCTCTCTTACCCTTCCTTCCTCTTCATCGTCCTCCGTCGCTCTCGCTGCTACGTCGTCCCCTTCGACTTCGATCTCTTCAGCCAGCGCGAACACTGCATCTGCGGATGCTACCTGCGACTTCTGCGGTCGCAAGGGTCACACCCAGAGTGTTTGCTTCAAGTTTGCGAAGGCCAAGGAGAAGGCTCGTCAACCGCGCAAGCGTCCGGACCAGGCGAATGCTACAGAGTCAGCTGGCAATGCAAGTCTTCGTTCTGTCGATCCCTCCGATCCTCTTTCGCCTCTTCAGACCGACGCTAACATGGATTGGAACGCAGACTCAGGTGCTACAGCTCACATGACTCCTCATCGACACTGGCTTCGCGACTACTCCCCGCATCGTGTCGCTATACGCCTCGCAGACAATCAGGTTGTCTATTCTGCTGGGGTTGGAACTGTGGTCTTTTCGCCGATTGTGGGAGGTAGGGTGGTCAAGAACGTCGAGTTTACCCGTGTTCTACATGTCCCTGCCCTTCGTAACAATCTTCTGTCTGTCCTTTTCCTAACACGACGTTGCCAATTCACTGTGCGCATTGGACGTGAAAGGATGGACTTCTCAAAGGGAGGTCGAACGCTCTTCTGCGCCCGCATCGACGACTCGAACACTGCACTTTTAGCCGGTCATACTGTCGCTCTTACAGAGTATGCAAAGCTGAGCTCCACTCTTCCTCTCGATCTTTCGCTCTGGCATCGTCGTCTCGCACATCGTCACATCGACGGAGTGAAGCGTTTGCTGTCTCAGGATCTTGTCACTGGTCTGACACTCGACTCTAAGGCTCCCTCAGACCCTGTCTGCGAGCCCTGTCTTGCTGGGAAGATGCATGCTAATCCTTTCCCTCCGTCATCTCATCGTGCCAGCAAACCGCTCAAACTCGTTCACTCTGACGTTCATGGTCCCCTGCCTGTCCAAACCCACTCTGGCTATCGCTACTGGGTTACATTCATCGACGACTTCTCCCTTCCGCACTGTCTACTTAATGAAGACAAAGGATCAGGTCTTTGAAATGTTCAGACATTACAAGGCGTGGGCGGAGAATCAGACGGACTGCAGGATCAAAGCGTTGCGAGACGACAAGGGAGGTGAATACATGTCCACTGCCTTCCTTTCCTTCACCACAGAGCATGGCATCGAGCGACAACACTCCACGCGCAATCGACCGCAGCAGAACGGTGTTGCGGAGCGCACCAATCGAATTCTAGGCGATGGTATCAGTTCTATGCTTTCTGAGTCCGGTCTTCCTCCCTCTTTCTGGGGAGAGGCTTTGTCTACTCTCGTGCATGTTCTGAACCGCTGTGCCTCCTCCGTGCTACCAGACGCTACGCCCTTTGAGATGTGGTACAAGCGCAAGCCGGACGTTAGCCATCTCCGCGTTTGGGGATGCACTGCCTATGTCCACGTCCAGAAGGATAAGCGGACAAGTCTTGGCGCCCATATGGAGAAGTGCGTCTTCATTGGTTATCCTGATGGTGTTAAAGGTTGGAGATTCTACAATCCTACGACAAAGCAGATCATTCTTTCAGAGCGCGCTGATTTCGATGAGCGCTACTTTCCTGGTCTGAAGCAATCGACAGCTCCTCTTGCTTCTCCTCCTACTTCTAACTCTGCTCCTCCACCTCCACCACCACCTCCTGACGCTGCTCCGCCGCCTCCACCACCCTCTCCTCCTCCTGCACCTGCTCCTCTGCCGGTCGCTGATCCTGTGCCTGTGCCCGCTGTTGCGCCTGCGCCACCTCTTGAGGGGGAGTTACCAGATCCTCCTGCTCCTCCAGAGCTGGATCCTATCCAAGATGTGCCTGCAGACGCTCCTCTAGCTCCTCCAGTCCCAGAACTTCCTGTCGACAATCGTCCCATCGCTCTTCGACGTGAGCGTCGAGCGAAGCGTCCAGTGCAAGATTGGTCTGTTCCATGGCATCCGTATTCCCGTCCTGCTACTCGTTCACGTGCTCCTGCTCCTGTTCCCCCTCCTCCACCTCCGCCGTTGCCTCCGCCTCCACCGCCTCCTGCTGTTCCACTGTCGCCTCCTTCTCCAGTCGATGCTGAGTGGAGAGAACCTCCTCCCGCTCTTCCAGACAGCGATGATGATGATCTCCCAGCACTCGCAGAGGATTTTGAGGACGACGACAGCGATGACGAGGATGCCGAAGAGGCTGCCCACTATGCAGAGTCTGAGCCTGCAACTTATGCGGAAGCCATGAGACGCCCAGACGCAGACAAGTGGCGCGCTGCTATTCAGGAGGAATACGATGCACAGATTGAGAATGGCACTTGGGAAGTCGTCGATCTACCTCCTGACCGCAAGGCTATTGGCTGTAAGTGGGTCTTTAAGATCAAGCGCAATGCGGACAGCTCCATCGAACGCTACAAGGCTAGACTTGTTGCCCAAGGCTTTTCTCAGCGCCATGGCTACGATTTCGTCGAAACCTTCGCTCCCACCATTCGCATGGCCAGCATTCGAGCCATTCTTGCCACTGCTGCCATCAAGGACCTCCACATACGCTCCATCGACATCTCCCATGCTTTCCTGAATGGTGAGATGGATGCAGATGTCTACATGCGTCAACCGGAGGGCTTTCAGAATGGTAACAAGCGAGTTGCTTTACATCTGCGCAAGCCTATCTACGGGCTAAAGCAAGCTGGTCGACGCTGGAACAAGAAGCTGCATGCTACGCTGGTCAAGATGGGTTTCAAGCGCATTTCCTCAGATGCTGGAGTGTACGTATACGAGCGTGATAACATTCGCATCATTGTCCCTATCTATGTCGATGATATCACTGCTGTTTCCTCCTCCCAGTCTGCGTCGGTGGTGATAACCTGCCAAGGGCGTTCCGGAATCTCATTTGGTTTGAGCGGCCCTTGCGGTTTAGCGGGGAATGTCTTGGTACGGTTGCACGTGTCGCAGGTGCTTACGTACTCGTTGATGAACTTGGACATTCCTGGCCACCAATAGTTTCGCGATACCAACTCGAGGGTCTTGGCTCGACCAGGGTGACCGGCTGCAGGTGCGTCGTGGTGGATTTTGACAATATCCCGCCGAAGCTCTGCATTTTTTGGGACGTAAACGCACCCTCGAAACAGCAGAAGCCCTTGCTCGGCATTCCACTCGGTGAAGTCGCGCTGCAGCCGGGGCGGGCCTAGATTCTGAATCTTTTCCAGGGCGTCCGCCACCTCCCGGTCCTTGTCCGAACATTCTCGAATCCGCTTTAGCAGCGATCGATCTGCCACCACTGCTGCATGCCCACGCTGCGTGGAGGAAATGCGGAACTGTTCCGGCTTCAGGACAATCTGATCCACGTTGTCATCGTCATCTCCAACCTGGAGGTCCGGGCGACGAGACAAGGCGTCAGCCTTTCCGTTCGACTTGCCCGACTTGTGAGTGATAGTGAAATCGAAGCGGGACAGATACAGAGCCCATCTCGCTTGTCGTCGTGTGAGATGCTGAGCTGTGCGCCAATACTCGAGGTTCTTATGATCCGAAAGGATCTCGAACGTGTTAGGACAACCCTCGAGGTAGTGACGCCAGTCCTCCAAGGCTTCGATTATCGCTAACATCTCCTTGTCGTAGATCTCGTAATTACGCTGGGCAGAATCCATACCCCGAGATCGGTAAGCCACCGGATGCCACTTGCCATCCTCCTGCTTTTGCGAAAGTACGCCACCGGTTGCGTACCCAGAGGCATCCACCTCGAGCCGCGTTTCCCGGTCTTGGTCATACAGTGCTAAAACAGGTGTGGTGCTAAAGCAGCGTTTCAGCTCCTCGAACGCAGACTGCTCTTCCTCACCCCACTGCCAGGGTACGTTCCCAGTTAGACGATCAAGGGGTTGCGTGATCTTTGCAAAATCCTTGATGAAGCGACGATAGAAGTTGGCGAACCCTCGGAACTTTTGGATGTCTTTAACATTCCGAGGGGCGGGCCACTCCATGACTCCGCGGATCTTTGCAGGATCCATCGCTACTTCACCATTCCCTACGATCATGCCTAAATAGTCTGTTTTAGGAACATCCCACTCGCATTTCTCCGGTTTCAGGAAGAGATCGTTTTCCTGAAGGCGACGTAATAGAGCCCATTCAGTCATTATAGCCTACTCTATAGGGAGAGATATGGGTGAAATTTTTATTACTTAGTAAGGAGAGCGGACGTCGGCCGACGCCATCGCTATAGCCTGCAGTGCAGGGTCGGCCGAGAGGGTATAATATAGCCTGTAGATACGGCGCGGCCGAGTGCGCCATATTTCCCTGGTATATTCTCGCCTTCAAGTAGCGTCGGCCGAGAGGGTATAATATAGCCTTTAGATACGGCGCGGCCGAGTGCGCCATATTTCCGTAGTATATTCTCGCCTTCAAGTAGCGTCGGCCGAGAGGGTATAATATAGCCTTTAGATACGGCGCGGCCGACTGCGCCATATTTCTGCGGTATATTCTCGCCTGCAAGTAGTGTCGGCCGAGGGCTATAATATAGCCTGTAGACACGGCGCGGCCGACTGCGCCATATTATCGTGGTATATTCTCGCCTTCAAGTAGCGTCGGCCGAGAGGGTATAATATAGCCTTTAGATACGGCGCGGCCGACTGCGCCATATTTCTGTGGTATATTCTCGCCTGCAAGTAGTGTCGGCCGAGGGCTATAATATAGCCTGTAGACACGGTGCGGCCGACTGCGCCATATTATCGTGGTATATTCTCGCCTGCAAGTAGTGTCGGCCGAGGGCTATAATATAGCCTTTAGACACGGCGCGGCCGAGTGCGCCATATTTCCGTGGTATATTATCGCCTTCAAGTAGTATATTCCGCCCTATTGTTTCCTTTTCTACGCTTTAATTATATGCATTTCAATAAATCTCATGCTGTATGTATAATAATAATAATGCCTCGCCATCCATTAGGCTTTGCAATCTGTCATTCATCACGACGTTTCGTGTGTGGTCAGGTCAGTGGTGTGACTACAATTCAAAGCGCAAGGACTGATTGGCCATTTCCGACGGCTCCATACACCCCACCCAAGACACGCGCAGAGACAGGGCCATCTTACATGTGTCCTTCAAAGGATCCAGCTGTGTGGACCCTTTGTGGGACACAGATCCAATGGCCATCTCAAGCGGCAGCATCGCGCTATATTCTACCGCTATACATATTTCATGTACGCTAAGGTCATTTGAACTGGATCTACCCACCTACCAGCATCTAATACATATTCTCGCCCAACCCAAGACACGCGCAGAGACTGGGCCATCTGATATGTGTCCTTCAAAGGATCCAGCTGTCTGGACCCTCTGCGGGACACAGATCCAATGGCCATCTCCAGCGGCAGCATGCGCTATGGAATCATGGCGCCACCATGTCCAGACGCGCTATGCAACCATGCGCCACGTACCTTGCCTGCCACATTGTGAGGCGTATGGCACGCAGGTGTTATGATGTGCTGGCGCTGTTGGACGGGGCCATTTCATCCTTGCTACCCTGGGTCACCCAGAGGAATCGAATCACCGTCCACGTTTTGAGAGTACCCCTGATGCTGATGGACAATTCAGCTGCATCCGGAGTACTCATGGCGCGGAGGGCAACTCGATTCCACTGGTGAACGTAGAGAGCAAGGAGTTAATGGCTTTATCCAACAGCGCCTTGCATGAATCCCGCATCCATGCAGACCATAAATTTGAAACTCACGTTAGAGAGTCAGACTCCAGACAGGAAGACCTGACTTATGTTCCTCCGAGCCGCATACCTGTGGCTCAGAAGGACATAAGTCAAATGGGCCTTGTCCGGCGGAAACGGGCGCCATCCGATGGCGAAGTGCATGCGCGCTGATGCTCGCTGTTGGGAGATGGAGCTATCGCTCGCCAGACAGGGCGCCTTCCTCTGTGTCACTCGGAGCAGCATACCTGCGGCTCGGAGGGCCACAGATGGAAGTTGCGCTGTCCGGCAGCGATGAGCGCCATCCGATGGCGCCATGCATGGCGCGCTCATGCTCACCGTGAGATAGCGCTATGGCTCGCCAGACAGGGCGCCTTCATCTATGCTCTTCAGAGCCGCATACCTGTGGCTCCGAAGGTCATAGACGAAGCCGCCTCGTTAGCGGCTATATGCGCCATCCGATGGCGCCGTGCATGGCGCGCTCATGCTCACTGTTGGGAGATGGCGCTATGGCTCGCCAGACAGGGCGCCTTCATCTATGCTCTTCAGAGCCGCATACCTGTGGCTCCGAAGGTCATAGATGAAGCCGCCTCGTTCAGCGGCAATATGCGCCATCCGATGGCGCCGTGCATGGCGCGCGCAGGCGAGGCACATGGTGCGCAGCCGGCGTGATGTGCTGGCGTTCTCGACCTGCATGATTCTTCAATGCTACCCTGGATCAAAGCATCTGAATCGAATCGCCATCCAACCATTGTTGGATGGCCATCCGATTCAGCTGCTTGAATACCAAGGCCATTGAAGAATTGGCTGGCGCAGAAGGACGTCATGCATTTATGCACTCACCGCGCAGGCAGAGAAACGGATACATACGCCACCTGAAAACACCCACCTTTGACATGGCGCGATGTCCAAAGAGCATGATTTGCTGGCGTCCTCGAGCTCGGCCATTCGTCAATGCTACCCGAAGTTAAGCGTCTGAATCGCATCGCCATCCACATGATTGGATGGTAATGTGATTCAGCCACTTAAATACAAGGTCCATTGAACAAATGGGAGACGCTGGGGACGTCATGCACTCGTGCTCATAAAGGCAGCGACAAGAAATACATACAGACGACGGCGAGATCCACCTACGACATGGCGCGCAGAGACCCGGTCTCACTCCTCATCTGGCAACAGCACCTCTTTGAAGGCGTCCAACATCCTTGTGAGGTCGCCGGCATCGCGATGGCGGCTCTCGGCGAAGCGGGTGACCAGGCGTTCGACGTCATCCAATCGATGGCTGACCGCTCTCATATCGCGGTAGTTGACTTGATAGGTGTCGCCGCGACGCTATGCGGCAATCGATGCAATTTATGTGAATGAATGTGTTGAAAAGGTGGGAGCGGGGTGGCGACTTACTCTGTCATGCAGTGGATACTTCCACCATGCTGGAAGGTGACTGGGAGGGTCGTCTGGCCAAGTCCACCACGCGGGCTCGGTTTCTGTGCGCAGCTTCTGTAGCTGCAAGGATGGCGGTGAGGCGAGCGGCGTGAACGGCTGTATCTCGAGGACGTGGATCCGTGGGACGGCCCCAAAGACGGTGGCGTCGCTGATCTTGCGGACGACGTCGGGGAGCTCGACGTCGGTGACGCCGACGAGGGCGAGGCGGCCAAGGCAGTCACGAAGGGCTTCCTGCTGAGCGTCAGAGCAGACACGTTGGGGAAGGCGAAGCTTACCATTTCCATGCGGAGGCCAATCTCCCACCGCGCCAAGGTGATGTCGAAGCCAGCCACCTTGTCTCTACCGGCGGCGACAGACATGATGGTCGCTAGCGCCTGCTCGCAGCGCCAGGCATAGTATGAGATCAGTCGGCGGTTGATAGCGATGAGGCTGGAGAGGGACTGTTCGCGATTCTTCAAGGCGAGAGCCATTGCGCCGTGGGGTGAATGGGTTAGTAGGCCAAGGCGAAATGCAAGGCGAATTTGAGGAGTCGATGGTGGATCGGGTGATCGCCTCGAGGGAAGGTCATGGCGAAGATCCGTCGGAGATAAGCATCGGCCAAGTATCTGAAGGTGATCGCGTGGATATGATCCGTTGTTGATAAGGGATCAGGAGGCAGGGGCGTGAGAGATTGCCATTCAGTATGAAAAGGAAGCTGTCATGGATCACAATAAGCCAATTGTCATCTGTCCGCAGTGATACGGCCATGGCCCGCACGAAGAAGCAACATGTCAGTGGCGATGCGGTGTTCGTGCGTCGCGAAGAACGGCGAACTGCAAGAGGCGCCGTCACATACGTTCCCAAGGAAGCACCGCTACCGCGTGCGCATGTGCCGACAAGCGCATCAAGATCGCCGTCGAAATCCCCCTCTAAAGCCGCGTCTCATGACGCATATTCCGAACCCGTGCAGGAGCATGTGGTGTTTGACGATGTGATGCCGATGAAGAGTCTGCACAAGGTGAGTACCGTCGCCTTATTTGGGTCGCTCAATGTCAACGCCGAAGGCGGGGCAGTCGCAGAACGACTTTATGCGCGAATGGCTTCCACTTCGCGATGTGTATCTAAGCCACATCATCGAGCTAGAAGCTCCACCAGGTGAGAGACGATGCAGCAAATGCGCTGATGCGCATGGCGATTGGCGCTGCTTGGAATGCTTTGGGCGCCCCGTGTATTGCGAGGACTGCCTGCAGTTGACGCATCGCCGCATGCCGCTGCATCGGGTGGAGAAGTGGGCGGATGGGTTCTTCGAACCGGCGTGGCTTCGGGAGGTTGGGGTGCGGATGCATCTCGGGCATGATGGCGAACCATGTGTGGATGCGGAGTCCCCGATCACGCCGCTGGATGGGGATGCTGATAGCGATGGTGAAGACGACGACGTGAGTGACGCCGGGGACAATGAAGAGGATGAAGAGCCAATCAAAGCGGACTCGACGGCGCCGCGAAGTCACTACGCATTTGACACTTTGACCATTGTAGATGTTACGGGGATGCATAGCCTGGACGTTGTGTGGTGTCGGTGCGATAACAGGCTCACTCGAGACCTGCAACTATTGGACATGGGCCTCTATCCTGGGAGCACCAAGCGGCCACGCACTGCGTTCACATTTCGGGTGTTGGATGATTTTTGCTTACCAACAAGGAGTGCAAAACCTCGGGGATGAATTACTACAGCAAGCTTCGACGTGTCACAAACTCCGCGTTCCCGCATTCAGTGCAGGTAAGCCGCTATGTGCATATGAAGCTGTTTTCGCCGTTGAGAAGGGGCTAGAACCGTTACAGAGAGCTTCTGCGGGTGTCCCGCCAATGGCGAAACCTCAAATACCGCAAATGGCATGGATATGGTCATGGCGCCTCCAACGCGATACCAGCTGGTGGCCTCGCTTTGGGGTGCCCGGCATGTCCCAAGCCTGGCGTGAATCTCGCTTCCGGATGGCGTGATGACCCCGTACAGTGAGCCATGTAAGACGTTTTTTGGGCGGCATGTGTAACGCGATAGCAGATGGAAGTACATGAGGAGCATCGTAATGGACGGCAACTTTAGCGCGGAGCATCTCAAGATGCGTCGCCCAGAGGACGACGTAATTCTCAGCGATGGCGACGCTTTCATGGTGGGCGATGACACCTACAAGAAGCATCTCGCTGTCGCCATCGAGCATAAAGAGGTCCGTGATCGACTCCTAGTGGATGAACCGTTGGACGCTCATAGCCTATGTAGAAATCCTTCTGTCACGATCATCGCGCCGTCAACCAGGCGAATGCAGATCGCCATAACCTTGAAGCCACGGGGATTGGCGCCGCGGCCTGTGCGCGCCATGGGTTTTTCATGCCGCATGCGGTGGTTGATTTCCAGAAAGGCGAGAGGTAAGTGGTTTGCTATTTCCTTTGTTCACTTACACCCGCCATCAGACAGATGAACATGGATTACGCGCTGAGCGAGGTCCTCGCCACCATGGCGGGTATCCAGGTGCTGCTGGTGATGTACGACATCATGTGTCAATACGGCATCAATCTCATGAAGCGGTTTGGGGAGAGTGAGTATTTGCACATGCCGCCGAACGTGGAGATACGGCGCGGAATAGGCCTGTTTCATGTCCACGGCCATCAAGACACATGCTTTCCTCGCTACTCACCCAACTTCATTCCCGGTGCTGGTCAGATTGATGGCGAAGTGATTGAAACCCTTTGGGCGCCGTTGAATCTCATTTCGGGTAGCACACGCGGCATGACCACAGCACATAGAAAGGAAGTCATTGACGATCACATGAATGATTCCAATTGGAAGAAGTTGACCGGGATGGGTGGGCCAACCTTGACATTGGTGGAGAGGTTGATTGACTGTGGCTTCAACAGCGAACACGGCCGAGAGGGTATAATATAGCCTTTAGATACGGCGCGGCCGACTGCGCCATATTTCTGTGGTATATTCTCGCCTGCAAGTAGTGTCGGCCGAGGGCTATAATATAGCCTGTAGACACGGCGCGGCCGACTGCGCCATATTATCGTGGTATATTCTCGCCTTCAAGTAGTGTCGGCCGAGGGCTATAATATAGCCTTTAGATACGGCGCGGCCGACTGCGCCATATTTCTGTGGTATATTCTCGCCTGCAAGTAGTGTCGGCCGAGGGCTATAATATAGCCTGTAGACACGGTGCGGCCGACTGCGCCATATTATCGTGGTATATTCTCGCCTGCAAGTAGTGTCGGCCGAGGGCTATAATATAGCCTTTAGACACGGCGCGGCCGAGTGCGCCATATTTCCGTGGTATATTATCGCCTTCAAGTAGTATATTCCGCCCTATTGTTTCCTTTTCTACGCTTTAATTATATGCATTTCAATAAATCTCATGCTGTATGTATAATAATAATAATGCCTCGCCATCCATTAGGCTTTGCAATCTGTCATTCATCACGACGTTTCGTGTGTGGTCAGGTCAGTGGTGTGACTACAATTCAAAGCGCAAGGACTGATTGGCCATTTCCGACGGCTCCATACACCCCACCCAAGACACGCGCAGAGACAGGGCCATCTTACATGTGTCCTTCAAAGGATCCAGCTGTGTGGACCCTTTGTGGGACACAGATCCAATGGCCATCTCAAGCGGCAGCATCGCGCTATATTCTACCGCTATACATATTTCATGTACGCTAAGGTCATTTGAACTGGATCTACCCACCTACCAGCATCTAATACATATTCTCGCCCAACCCAAGACACGCGCAGAGACTGGGCCATCTGATATGTGTCCTTCAAAGGATCCAGCTGTCTGGACCCTCTGCGGGACACAGATCCAATGGCCATCTCCAGCGGCAGCATGCGCTATGGAATCATGGCGCCACCATGTCCAGACGCGCTATGCAACCATGCGCCACGTACCTTGCCTGCCACATTGTGAGGCGTATGGCACGCAGGTGTTATGATGTGCTGGCGCTGTTGGACGGGGCCATTTCATCCTTGCTACCCTGGGTCACCCAGAGGAATCGAATCACCGTCCACGTTTTGAGAGTACCCCTGATGCTGATGGACAATTCAGCTGCATCCGGAGTACTCATGGCGCGGAGGGCAACTCGATTCCACTGGTGAACGTAGAGAGCAAGGAGTTAATGGCTTTATCCAACAGCGCCTTGCATGAATCCCGCATCCATGCAGACCATAAATTTGAAACTCACGTTAGAGAGTCAGACTCCAGACAGGAAGACCTGACTTATGTTCCTCCGAGCCGCATACCTGTGGCTCAGAAGGACATAAGTCAAATGGGCCTTGTCCGGCGGAAACGGGCGCCATCCGATGGCGAAGTGCATGCGCGCTGATGCTCGCTGTTGGGAGATGGAGCTATCGCTCGCCAGACAGGGCGCCTTCCTCTGTGTCACTCGGAGCAGCATACCTGCGGCTCGGAGGGCCACAGATGGAAGTTGCGCTGTCCGGCAGCGATGAGCGCCATCCGATGGCGCCATGCATGGCGCGCTCATGCTCACCGTGAGATAGCGCTATGGCTCGCCAGACAGGGCGCCTTCATCTATGCTCTTCAGAGCCGCATACCTGTGGCTCCGAAGGTCATAGACGAAGCCGCCTCGTTAAGCGGCTATATGCGCCATCCGATGGCGCCGTGCATGGCGCGCTCATGCTCACTGTTGGGAGATGGCGCTATGGCTCGCCAGACAGGGCGCCTTCATCTATGCTCTTCAGAGCCGCATACCTGTGGCTCCGAAGGTCATAGATGAAGCCGCCTCGTTCAGCGGCAATATGCGCCATCCGATGGCGCCGTGCATGGCGCGCGCAGGCGAGGCACATGGTGCGCAGCCGGCGTGATGTGCTGGCGTTCTCGACCTGCATGATTCTTCAATGCTACCCTGGATCAAAGCATCTGAATCGAATCGCCATCCAACCATTGTTGGATGGCCATCCGATTCAGCTGCTTGAATACCAAGGCCATTGAAGAATTGGCTGGCGCAGAAGGACGTCATGCATTTATGCACTCACCGCGCAGACGAAACGGATACATACGCCACCTGAAAACACCCACCTTTGACATGGCGCGATGTCCAAAGAGCATGATTTGCTGGCGTCCTCGAGCTCGGCCATTCGTCAATGCTACCCCGAAGTTAAGCTGTCTGAATCGCATCGCCATCCACATGATTGGATGGTAATGTGATTCAGCCACTTAAATACAAGGTCCATTGAACAAATGGGAGACGCTGGGGACGTCATGCACTCGTGCTCATAAAGGCAGCGACAAGAAATACATACAGACGACGGCGAGATCCACCTACGACATGGCGCGCAGAGACCCGGTCTCACTCCTCATCTGGCAACAGCACCTCTTTGAAGGCGTCCAACATCCTTGTGAGGTCGCCGGCATCGCGATGGCGGCTCTCGGCGAAGCGGGTGACCAGGCGTTCGACGTCATCCAATCGATGGCTGACCGCTCTCATATCGCGGTAGTTGACTTGATAGGTGTCGCCGCGACGCTATGCGGCAATCGATGCAATTTATGTGAATGAATGTGTTGAAAAGGTGGGAGCGGGGTGGCGACTTACTCTGTCATGCAGTGGATACTTCCACCATGCTGGAAGGTGACTGGGAGGGTCGTCTGGCCAAGTCCACCACGCGGGCTCGGTTTCTGTGCGCAGCTTCTGTAGCTGCAAGGATGGCGGTGAGGCGAGCGGCGTGAACGGCTGTATCTCGAGGACGTGGATCCGTGGGACGGCCCCAAAGACGGTGGCGTCGCTGATCTTGCGGACGACGTCGGGGAGCTCGACGTCGGTGACGCCGACGAGGGCGAGGCGGCCAAGGCAGTCACGAAGGGCTTCCTGCTGAGCGTCAGAGCAGACACGTTGGGGAAGGCGAAGCTTACCATTTCCATGCGGAGGCCAATCTCCCACCGCGCCAAGGTGATGTCGAAGCCAGCCACCTTGTCTCTACCGGCGGCGACAGACATGATGGTCGCTAGCGCCTGCTCGCAGCGCCAGGCATAGTATGAGATCAGTCGGCGGTTGATAGCGATGAGGCTGGAGAGGGACTGTTCGCGATTCTTCAAGGCGAGAGCCATTGCGCCGTGGGGTGAATGGGTTAGTAGGCCAAGGCGAAATGCAAGGCGAATTTGAGGAGTCGATGGTGGATCGGGTGATCGCCTCGAGGAAGGTCATGGCGAAGATCCGTCGGAGATAAGCATCGGCCAAGTATCTGAAGGTGATCGCGTGGATATGATCCGTTGTTGATAAGGGATCAGGAGGCAGGGGCGTGAGAGATTGCCATTCAGTATGAAAAGGAAGCTGTCATGGATCACAATAAGCCAATTGTCATCTGTCCGCAGTGATACGGCCATGGCCCGCACGAAGAAGCAACATGTCAGTGGCGATGCGGTGTTCGTGCGTCGCGAAGAACGGCGAACTGCAAGAGGCGCCGTCACATACGTTCCCAAGGAAGCACCGCTACCGCGTGCGCATGTGCCGACAAGCGCATCAAGATCGCCGTCGAAATCCCCTCTAAAGCCGCGTCTCATGACGCATATTCCGAACCCGTGCAGGAGCATGTGGTGTTTGACGATGTGATGCCGATGAAGAGTCTGCACAAGGTGAGTACCGTCGCCTTATTTGGGTCGCTCAATGTCAACGCCGAAGGCGGGGCAGTCGCAGAACGACTTTATGCGCGAATGGCTTCCACTTCGCGATGTGTATCTAAGCCACATCATCGAGCTAGAAGCTCCACCAGGTGAGAGACGATGCAGCAAATGCGCTGATGCGCATGGCGATTGGCGCTGCTTGGAATGCTTTGGGCGCCCCGTGTATTGCGAGGACTGCCTGCAGTTGACGCATCGCCGCATGCCGCTGCATCGGGTGGAGAAGTGGGCGGATGGGTTCTTCGAACCGGCGTGGCTTCGGGAGGTTGGGGTGCGGATGCATCTCGGGCATGATGGCGAACCATGTGTGGATGCGGAGTCCCCGATCACGCCGCTGGATGGGGATGCTGATAGCGATGGTGAAGACGACGACGTGAGTGACGCCGGGGACAATGAAGAGGATGAAGAGCCAATCAAAGCGGACTCGACGGCGCCGCGAAGTCACTACGCATTTGACACTTTGACCATTGTAGATGTTACGGGGATGCATAGCCTGGACGTTGTGTGGTGTCGGTGCGATAACAGGCTCACTCGAGACCTGCAACTATTGGACATGGGCCTCTATCCTGGGAGCACCAAGCGGCCACGCACTGCGTTCACATTTCGGGTGTTGGATGATTTTTTGCTTACCAACAAGGAGTGCAAAACCTCGGGGATGAATTACTACAGCAAGCTTCGACGTGTCACAAACTCCGCGTTCCCGCATTCAGTGCAGGTAAGCCGCTATGTGCATATGAAGCTGTTTTCGCCGTTGAGAAGGGGCTAGAACCGTTACAGAGAGCTTCTGCGGGTGTCCCGCCAATGGCGAAACCTCAAATACCGCAAATGGCATGGATATGGTCATGGCGCCTCCAACGCGATACCAGCTGGTGGCCTCGCTTTGGGGTGCCCGGCATGTCCCAAGCCTGGCGTGAATCTCGCTTCCGGATGGCGTGATGACCCCGTACAGTGAGCCATGTAAGACGTCTTTTGGGCGGCATGTGTAACGCGATAGCAGATGGAAGTACATGAGGAGCATCGTAATGGACGGCAACTTTAGCGCGGAGCATCTCAAGATGCGTCGCCCAGAGGACGACGTAATTCTCAGCGATGGCGACGCTTTCATGGTGGGCGATGACACCTACAAGAAGCATCTCGCTGTCGCCATCGAGCATAAAGAGGTCCGTGATCGACTCCTAGTGGATGAACCGTTGGACGCTCATAGCCTATGTAGAAATCCTTCTGTCACGATCATCGCGCCGTCAACCAGGCGAATGCAGATCGCCATAACCTTGAAGCCACGGGGATTGGCGCCGCGGCCTGTGCGCGCCATGGGTTTTTCATGCCGCATGCGGTGGTTGATTTCCAGAAAGGCGAGAGGTAAGTGGTTTGCTATTTCCTTTGTTCACTTACACCCGCCATCAGACAGATGAACATGGATTACGCGCTGAGCGAGGTCCTCGCCACCATGGCGGGTATCCAGGTGCTGCTGGTGATGTACGACATCATGTGTCAATACGGCATCAATCTCATGAAGCGGTTTGGGGAGAGTGAGTATTTGCACATGCCGCCGAACGTGGAGATACGGCGCGGAATAGGCCTGTTTCATGTCCACGGCCATCAAGACACATGCTTTCCTCGCTACTCACCCAACTTCATTCCCGGTGCTGGTCAGATTGATGGCGAAGTGATTGAAACCCTTTGGGCGCCGTTGAATCTCATTTCGGGTAGCACACGCGGCATGACCACAGCACATAGAAAGGAAGTCATTGACGATCACATGAATGATTCCAATTGGAAGAAGTTGACCGGGATGGGTGGGCCAACCTTGACATTGGTGGAGAGGTTGATTGACTGTGGCTTCAACAGCGAACACCCTTGTTAGGAAATGGCGAAAGGCCAAAGCCGGCGCCACGGAGAGCGGGGATGTGTTGGAGTTCATTGAGAGATCGAGCACGGAGGAGCAGCTAGGAGAGTGGCGAGCCGCTGAGGGCGAGGCGCTCGCCATGCGTGACGCTAAAATCAGCGCGATGGATGTCTTTGACGTGCAGATGAGAAAGGGTGAGAGTGCACACTAGAGGGTACGGCCATGATTAATGATGTGGCGCAGCACCCACCCGGATGCAGATCCAACTTCAACTAACGCAAACGGAAACATCGCAACATCGCCATCAGGGCGTAGCTGCATGGATAGCCACGGGCATGAAGATTCAGGAATTGCAGTAGGTAGCGTCATTGAACATCGGGTGCCAAGCTCACAACAGGTCTTAGGTTGGTCATTAGCCAACTGAAACGGAAGATGGGCCGGCATCCGCTGGTGGCGGACCGCCTTGCGCTGGAGGAGCGCCGTCAGCGCCTTCAGAAGCGTATAGTGACATTCGAGTCCAAAGCCGCTTCGTACATTCCACTTGTGGCCGAGCCCGATGGGGATGGCGCCTCAGAGGCTTATGACGGGTCTGAATGGGATGCACTGGAGGAAGATGTCAATCCTCTTGATGAGATTTACACCGGTGAGATCGATTCTGGAATCCAGCCTGAGAGCGCCATCATTTCGCTTCCATCGCAGCTTGGCTACGATGTTGTCGTGGCCAGCGGTTTAGAGGACATCGCTTCGGAGGAGTTGAGTTTGCGCATTGGGCAGGCCAATGACGCCCTTCATCAGATTCGCCTCGCCATTGGTTACAAGTCAGTGCTGTTTCGTACGGCGGTTCGTCATGCAAAGAGCCAGCGCCAAAAGCTCCGGTCCTGGGACGAGGTCATCTCCACGCAGAGGGCGGTGCTAGAGAACGTGCGCATTTACAGTCAAAGCCGCCACGCCATCCTCGCTCTGAATCCGACTGACGCCATCAAAGCGCGCTTCCGTGCCATTCAACATGATGACCTCAAGGCGATCACCGCGCTGCTGGACAACTCCATCCGAGGAACACGGCAGGACAAGTTGTCCTGGATATGGACCGTAGACATCGAGGGCGATTCAACGCAGTCCAACTGGTTGACGGAGTGTGAGTGCGCTTGTGGTCCGTCCAATGCCCGCAATGCTGACTGCAGCGCGGCAGTGCATCGCGTCAACTGGTTCCGTGCAAAATCACGTAAGGATAGGTGGGCGGAGGAGTTTGTCATGGTCACGGCAGAGATGGCGTGGACGCAGGCGAGCTTCCATAACAAGGCGAACCTATGGCGCTCCCGCCTCTACGGGCCTCCAGGTCATGTATGCTATGCGCGCCGTCAGGCCTCGCTGTGGACGCGCATGGCAGAGCATGCCGCTTCTCGCTTTAATACATGTGTGTGATGGTTCGCCATTCACGACCCTACTAGATACACAAACATAGACTTGACACAAATACAGATCTGTGTATTCAACCATAAGTCCACTCCATCCAGTGCGGTGCCTTGACATTCATCGCGGCATGCACTGAGTCCCTCATAAAATAAGCGTAGCATATGCGCTCTCCATCGCATCTCTGAACGCCATGGCGCAGAAGCTTTCCGCAAAGCGCAACTACGCTACCCGCCTTGTAGTCTATAGCGATATTTGGACCATCCAGCTGCATTTCCAATGCGCCGTAGCTCCCTACCGTGGTGAGAAGGTCGAACCACTGCTTGCGCGAGTTTTTATCGCGGTGTAGCGGCGTCTCGCGATTGCTGATGACCTGAACGCCATTGAAGATCGAAGACCAAGCGCTTACTATTGCGGGATACTCCACTTCGCCAAGAAGCGACTCCATGCACGTATGTCCCGCAGCATACAGGTCGGGATGCATGACGGACATCATGGCGGATAGGATGGCGGCTGATTCACGGATGGCGGTCAACCATCGCCATCCACTCTGGCCATCTTGATCGCGTAAGCTCGCCGAAGGCAGCATTGGGTCCAATGGGCCCTGGATGTATGCGCCGTCATTCGCCAGTCATCAGAGTTAACGGATCGTCAGCGTACCGTGTGACCCAGCGCGTGCCATCCTGGAGACAGATTGACAGTCCCCGGAGGTGTGGTGCAGGTTGATCGATCGCGGAAATATGCTTCATGGTTTCGCCAACTGACCCCCGGGGCTTTACGCATCAGTTGTGTTGATAGGTGGGCCGTCGCCAATTGTATCTCTCTCTGCCGACACAGCGTAGTGAGCGCGGTGCATGGCGGAAGATGAATGCGCCCACCTGGCGATTCACATGAAGGACGCCCGGAAGCACCCATGCTAGGATGCGCGAGTGCTGGTCGAGGAGCACGCAGGGTTCATCTAGAACCACGGTGGTGTCTGGGAGGAGAGGCGGCCATTTAGTCTTGAGCTGCGCCTCCAGATTCACGTTCTGTCCGGTGTTGCCCACGCCTATAGCATCAGAATACCGGTCAATGTCCCAGGATAAGCGCACTACTTCCCGGTCAGCGCAGAATGAGTAGATGCCCACAGCATCCAAGAGTACACACCAGGTTTGATATATGCCTTTGCGAGCTGGTGCGCGATCTGGCTGCATTCGACGACGATATCGGCGCGGATATGTGTGGGAGGCTGTGGGTTTCTCGGTTGTCCGGCTGCATTCCGAAGCTTGTGTAGCCAAAACTGAAACATATCGCGCATGCAAGCTGCCAATGTGTCGCTGAGCTCCAAGCCGCTGCCCCTATCATGGCTTACAGACAAGAGATGGATGGAGATACACGCCCCATCTCGCATTATTGCTCAATCTGCCATCTACTGACCATGCTGCAACAGCATGTCCATTAGCTTTGCACACTTGTTTGGTCGATCACATCGTTGAGCAAGCGCCGGCAAGATCAGGCCCAGCCGATCGGCAAGGCGTGATCCGGTGATCGAGGCGCGTCATTGGCATGTGGACCGCGATTCTCGACCACGGCGCCATTACGCCGGGGCCTCGGCCTGTGAGATGCCGCGCTCCGCCGGAGGGATGCCGGTCGGGTCTGCCCCGACATGGACGCTTGCAGTGTAAGAGAGATCAGCGGGGTTAGAACAGGACGAAAGTATCACCGGAGGTCAGACACGTCTGGGCAAATGTTCAGTTGGGAGTGCCCAAGTGTCTGTCATCCTGAGAGCATCTCGGTCTGCTTGTTGTCCTCGCCATGGGAATAGCTATCCTGCAGGCATATCTAGACAAGATCCCAGAGCAAATAGAGCGATGGCGCAACACCAAAGGCACTGCGAGGGCACCCATTGTCGATGAGGCTGTCAATATCCTCATGGAACAATTCGCAGAGCTGACAGATAAAAATGGCCTGAAAAAGGTCAAACCAACAGTTCATGGCATTGTCATCTTCGTCATTCACACATTTCTATAGTCCCTGGGGACCTATTTCAGCAACCACTACCGAATCGTAGAACCCCAGGTGCCCATCCCTGGAACGAAAAAACGGTCAGCGAGGATATGTATCAAGAGGAGCACAAAACAGAGCTGCTAAGGGTGGCCAACGAAAGGACGGGAGGACGAGGTCTGGCCCACCAGGAGATAGGCGCATACACCAAGGTAGTGAGCGAGTATTGGGGCAAACTGGATGAGGACGCAAAGGCGGACTACCAGATGAAGGCGGATGCGTTCAACAATGACGCCAAAGAGGTCAAGGCTGGATCTTCGGCGTGAGTGGGAGCGCGACCTTTGTGCTAAGTTAACGGCAGCTGATGGCGACGCAGGAAAGCGGACAAGGAGCTCATTCCGTTTCTGAGGAAATACGCTCGAGAGGCATACCGACGCCATGGTGTCAGGATCTTTACGTTGAGTAGCTACAAATCTCCTGATGGGAGAGTCGTCATTCAGGAGTGAGCAGGCAATTTGTATCGCCTCTCACCGCTCTGACCGCTTTTCACAGACACGACTTCAACGATGAGATGGAGAATGGAAAAGCCTTTTCCAAGGTGGACGATTGGCACGCAGATACGATGGTCAAATGGGCCAAGTACAGCACAGAGGCATTTGATAGCAATCGCGAGGCGAGCGTTGACAACGGAGAGGGAACGTCTCGCGGCACACGGCGAGAGCTGCTGGTCGACGATGGCGGTCTCCCGTTGATACCGCCAATGGATGGCGAGGATGCGCCATCCCTGCCTGTGATGAAATCCATGATCAGAGACTTTCTGTCTACTCACTACCGTAAGTCTTGATCCACACGGCGCTCACAAAGACGCTGATGGCGCCATAGAACGGGCTGCAGGAAGCGCCAAAGAGAAGTGCCCTTGGCGCGTGCTCAAAGTGCGTGGGGCTGAATTTATAGAAGCAGGAATGGTGCCAGACGGCTTCCAATTCGACGATCCGTCGCATATGGTCAGGAAGGACATCATCGCGGTCCTGCATCATTGGAGAGCGGCGCAAGAGGCAAACAAGGGGCAGTGCGCGTTCCGCTTCAAGGCATACCTGAAGAGCAGGGGGACGAGGATTCGGAGCTAATCCCTGCTGTGTATGAGGCGGCGAGAGCACCCAAAGGCGCTAAAGGCAAGGCGGGCCCCAAAAAGAAGAAAAAGAAGGCGGTGAAAAGCGGCAAGGGCAAAGGCGTGCAACGTCTCAGCACCGATGACGATAGCGCCGTGGACGACGACACCGAGCACGAGACTTTCAATCTGGACATCGACGTCGGGTCAACTTCCGACGAAGATGATGACAGCGAAGATGCAAAAGGCGCCGCACCCAATTGGGCGCTGCTCTCACGTAGACGGCGTCAGCAATGGCTGGAGGCGGCATCGCCATCGCCAGAATTTCGCGTGATCGTGGACGCGCTGCCTCGCATGATGGTAGTGACTTCATTTTTCTCCGTAAACTAAGGCTTACCTTGTGAGTGATAGAGTGGGCTGAAGACGACAAAGCGGGCGCCGGAAGGCGCCGACTGGGCGACCTGGCACAACCCGCATCGACACTTGTCCTATATGGTTCATCGCCACGCCCATGGGCTCGATCCAGTGCTGAAGTGGCTCGACTCAAAGCCTTATTTGAACAAGTCCGGCAGGCTGACAGGGGACGTCGGCATGATTGAACAAGTGCTCCTCGTGATCGCCATGATAAGCCGCGATCTGACGGCGGCACAGTTCGCCTTCCAGGATCCCGACGCCCCGCCTTCGGACATTCCACGCCATGTCAGCGAGAGCGCCATACCCTTCGCCGTGATTGCCCAGAGGCTCGACCCGCATGTATCATCGTTGTGCGCGCTGGTGAAGCAGGCACAATCTGTGCAAGGCGACGCGCCATCCATGGAAGGTAGCTCTGTCACCCGCAGTAGCACTGCGGCCGCGGCGCAGCCAACACCTTTGGAGGCCCCACCACCGGCGTTGAAATATGGTCCACCACCTCCCCACGTTCCCAGACAGGGGAAGCCATTACCTCGCCCTCCCATGATGCCCACTGGGAATCTCAACAAGGGTCCACCTCCCCCACTCCGCCCGAAGCCTCGCCATTTGCAAACCCTGCGGGCGGAACAGGAGCGTCGTACGCCTGACCCGCCAGCGGCATTGGCGAGGAAGCCGCGCCAATCCTCACATCCCCTAAGATAAGGCGATCGCGAGACGTGCATAATGGCCAAGTAGCTCAGCAATCCAGCTCGCCGTTGCCGGAACCTCTGCGAGGCACGCAAAAACATTCGCTTCCGTTTCCAGTCACAGGAAAACCGCCTCCAGCAAGGCCGCTAATGACCACGGGAAGATCGGTCTTTCCATCCATACCTAAGCGCGCCTTGGGTATGAGACCGCGTCCACAACTAGAAGAGAGACCGCCATCAATTGACGGCGCACCGCCTTCCTCGCCAATGGCGCCAGGGCGTGCACCGCCATCCTCCCCCATCGCGCTCAATGACGCAACTGTCCGCCGCGGGAGTATGGATTTCTCCTCTCCACCTATTGCGATGAATCAGCTCTCACCCGTTCGAGATATGAGGGGCCTACAGGTTCATTTCTCCGACCGTGAAAATCATGACAGTGAAGACGAGAGCGACGGCGAGGCCAATCGTGGTCCTTCTCCCTCACTTCCTGTGCCAAAGCGCAAGACACGCCAAACAGCTCGGCAGGCAAAGGAGATCAATATTCAGGCACTGCCAACGGCAGGCGGGTCCTCGATCACGGGTGCTCTCAACGACATGAAGGTCGCCACCCACACTCGTCAGAAGACAAAAGCTAAGGAGGAAAAGTTGAAAAGCGAAGTCACCGCGTCAGCGAAGAGGAGGAAGAGGAGGAGGAAGCAGAGAAACCACCCCAACCTCGTGAAAAGCGAAAAAGGCGGGTCGCTCAAAGCGGGCTCTGGCGGAGACTTATAGCGATGGCGAGGAAGAGCAGGGCGAGCCTGCCCCCGCCATTCGTAGGTCATCGCGCAAGACAGGTAGGGGAGCTCAGCCCCGACCCACTAAAGCGCGTGGTCGCCGTTAGAATACTATTTCTCATGTACACTACCTCACATTTAAATTCAATGGCGATGATTGAACTCAGCGCTGCGAAGGATGGCGATGGCGTGCCGCTCCCTGTGCAAGCCCCCGTGGCGCACTGTGATGCCGAGGGTGTTGCCGTCATCGCAGTCTCAATCTTACTGGTCGCTGGAGAGTGTACACAATGCATTCGTTTGAAAGTACAGCGAAGTTACAAAAACAATTATCTAAGGCGAAGCGGGAGGCATCTCGGCGTCATCGACAGCGACGGGTGATGTTGCGGCATCAGGCTCTCGCTCCTCCGCGGCCATGCTCGCCATCTCGTCGTCGTCGATCTCCAAGGAGAAACGCCTGATTGAAGGTGTGGAGCCACCGGCGGGCGTCGACAGAGCTTCATTCGTGAAGTCCGATTGATCTCCTACAGAGCCACGCTCTGAGGTAGACCACGAAATGGGAGTGGCTCCCTCATGAGCGCTGTCCATGATCGCCCTCGCCTTGCGCCGTCGTTGCGCGTCCTGTTCCGCCTTCTGCACGAGCTCCACCGACAGATGCGCCTTGTCCAATAGCGTCTCGGCCTCCCGCGTCGTTGTGGCGAGCGACGTCACGGCGCACTGACTCAAACTGCGCGATGAGCCCCTGTAATCTCGCCTCACCTGCCTCAATGCCCGCCATCGCCTGCCGCGTCCTCTCGCTCTCATCGCGCACGTTGTCCATCAACGTGTCCACGCGCACCTCCATGTTCGCGACTTGCGCACCAAGGCGATCCATCGCCATGTTCTCCTTGGCTGCACGCAGATCGTCCTGCAGAACCGTGACCATCTCCTCGAGCGCGGCGATGCGAGCGACCGAGTCCTCAGAGCGCACATCTTGCAGAGTCTGCTCCGCGCCTTCAACTCTTGCCAGTAGGCCGCCAATCTGCCCTCGGCGTTATCAATGCGCTCGGTCATGTTGACCTGCTGCCTGTTGATGGCGAGCAGTGACTGCTGGAAGTTGTCGACCATGCTACCGAAGCGGTCTTGCCACGCCGTCATTATGTTGATGTTCTTCTCGAGTCGGTGGCCTTGCTCAGTGAGGTACGCCGTAAATGGCTGGAAATGAGACAACTCCTGGTCCTGCGCGTAGCGCCCTTCATCCATGGCGGTGGGGTCCTTGGAGAATCCTACGTAGTGGTGGTACTCGCCATGGTGGTCTGGCAGCCACACATTGACTTGGTCAGTTGATCGCGCCGTCCAGAAAGAGTGAAGCCGACTTACATTTTACCTCGCCAGGCCTGAGCCCAAGCCGCGCCGAGCGATCGCTCGAGCCGCTGGCCTCTGCCTCCTGGAGAGGACGGTCCGCGCGCTCCTTGCCCTTCCCTTTAGCCACCGCTGGAGGTGGCTTCCCAACCCACGCCTTCATCGAGCTGAGCGACGTCTTCGGGAGCGGCGCTATTGGGCGGGACGCAGCCGCATCGCTAGTCGCTGACGCCACCCGCAGCTGGCTGTCCACCTCCGCGTCGTCCTTCGCATCGACATCCGCGCTACCCGCCTTGCCATCGTCCTTTTCCCCTTCTTCTTCATCCACATCCATCTCATCGCTCGCCTTCGATTCCGAACCCTTCGCCGCCGCCTTGCCCCGCTTGCCTCTATCCTCCACAAACTCCTTCCTCTCCTCATCCCAGCGCGGTGGAGGAGGCTTGATGCCATCGGCGAGGCTGTTCTTGATGACGTCCTGATACTTGCTTGCCAGGACTGCACCGTAGGGGCCCCTGATCGGATTGCCGCTCAGGTTGTGTGGCACGATCGAGCAGCCTATCTTGCGCTTCAGGCAGCGCATGCAACGCCGACCGTCCACGACAGCAAGCCTGCATTCAGCTTTGGCCTTGGCGCAATTTCCGCAAGGCATCGCCTGAAGGCATGTCAGTCAGCATCGCTTGCCGCGCATCTGGTAAACGTACTCACCGAGACAAATGTCTCCGTCTCCTCCATCTCCTCACTCTCGCCTTGAGCATCCTCGTCCATGTCGTCATCTTCGGGCGCCGGCGAGGCCTTCGCCTTCCCTTTCCCTTCCCCGTCGACGATCCCGCCTTCGCCTTCGACCGCGTCTGCCTGGCGTCATCATCCTTGCCCGCAGGAGACTTGCGCGATGAAGCCTTCTCATTCGTCTTCGACGTCGATGGCCCCGCCTTCGTCTTCATCCGCGGCTCAGACTTGCCGGCCGTCGTTTCCTCTCCTGCCGCTTTCGCAGTGGTGGTCTTGACTCCGCCCTTGGATGCCGCCTTAGTTCCCGGCCGTCGTTGCAGCCCCTCCGCGCCGTGGCTTCTTCGTTACTGGTGCAGCGATGATGACGCCCTCATCGCCGTCCGTCGCTGGCGTCGTTCCCTTTGACCTTCTAGAGGCCGCCCCTGCGTCGTCATCCGCCCCCTTCTTCGCCACTTTCCCTCGACTCCCGCCTGCCTCTGCCTCCTCCGTCACCCCACTTGGCCCCGCAACTCCATCCCCACCCAGCGCAACCTCGCTCGTACGCTTGCGCAACAGCGCTGCTGAGCCGTTAGTGATGACGTGGCGTATGGTTTCGCAGTGCACTCACCTTTCCACCAAAGGTTGCCCCCGAGGTCTTCGGCAATGTAATCGCCATTCCACACGTATTTGGAGAGGCCATGGCTTTGAATGGCGGGGTCGTCAACCTTGATGGCAGTCAAGTCCACTCCGCGCTTCTTGTGCGACGCCACCGTGTATTGCGCCATGGCGCTGACCAACAGCGGCGGCACTTGTAATCCCTCGCGGTGTTTTCCCAGCGCCTTGATCTTCGCGAAGATCGATTGCTAGAGGCGCCATTATACAGACTCAGCGCCACAGTGCTCACCCTGATTGTGTTACAATCACTTACCACTTCCTCCCAGAAGTTGCTCTCAAACACCTTGTACTTCGCGTCGCGCTTCCCGGGCAGAAACTTCAGCGCCTCTTCCAGGCGCACTGCGGCGATGATGATGTCGCTGTTGATGCTGGAGGCGGACATGGTGGTAGAAGCAAAGCGAGATGGGATTTGACAGCTGTGGTGATGGCGGTGGTGGTGGTGGTGGTGGTGGTAGAAGAAGAGACGAAGTCAGACCCACGCGGTGCATCGCGTTGGTTGATGGCGGGCGCCTGGCGGAAAGATCCGCGCCCGTTCGATCGGCACCGCACGTGTTGCGCTCATGGGTATATTAGATGCCTCTAGACGAACTTGGCACGTTTCCGCATTCCTTCCGCCTTGCTTTCAACCATGTCGGAACACGCAGACGAGCTAGGTGAGCACATCATGTAGATATCCTCACGCCAACCTGCGCTCACTCCCCTCAGCCCGCCAAATACTAGACTTCGACTCCTCGCCCATCAGAGGTGATGCCCCTCGCCCTACCCTGGACTTCGAGTCCTCGCCCATCAGAGGGGATGTCCCTCGCCCAACTCTGGACTTCGACTCCTCGCCCATCAGAGGGGATGTTTCTCGCCCAATTCTGGATGTGGTGTCTTCGCCTTCGCCTTCGCCTTCACGCACTCTGCCACCAGCGCGTACGCTTGGCGATTTGTCCGCATCGCCATCGCCATCCCCGCCGCCGCTCAACTTTCGCTTTGCTATGTCGCCAACGCCTGACCTTGCCAACGTTCAGGGGGATCTGCACAACGTAGCACTCCTCTCGATATGCCGCCACCGCCGTCCGCGCCTACTTCAAAAAGACGTGTGGACCTCGTCTTCCCCCAATTAACGTCCCCTCAACTACGTAGGCCCACAATGCAGTCGGCATCTTCCCAAGATATAGATCTCTTCCGTCCATCGCTCAACATTTCGCCCTCACCGCCGAATACCTCGCTATCAAGACAACCGTTGGATTTCACCTCGCAATCGCGAATGCAGACCTCACCTTTTAGATCCGCCCTGGACCTTTCGCCATCGCAGGTAAACACCCCGTTGCACCGTCCACAGCTTGACCTGGAGGCATCTCCAGAGCGAGTGCACAGCGCCCAGCCTACCTTCGAGTCGCCTGTCCCTCATCGTGCACACCTCGACTTGTCGCCATCGCTGTCTCCAGTCCTCCAGCTCCCGCGATCAGCTGGATCTCCCGGCCACTCCATCCCCAGGTATGTCCACACTCATGTTTTTAAACCTATTTCCTACTGACACTCCATTCCTCTACTATTGAAGATAGAGGCGCGCCTATGGATGGCGTCGTGGATGGCGGCGTGGACGGCGGCGTGGACGGCGGGATGGACGGCGCACTTGATCACGACCTTGCGCATAGCCAAGATGGCGATGTTGACATGGCGGATGAGCGCCTCATCCAACTCAATCGCCAGGTATTTTGCCTCGCTTTCTCTTGCCTTTGTGTTTGAATACTCATAGACAGTACCTTGACATTATAAATGAGGTGTTGGACGAGCACAACATACCCTGCGGTCCTCTGGTAAGTGAAAGCCCTCCATCGCCTTCATCGTCATGCTGATACCACTCCAGGACTTGGAGGCACACCGTCAGCGGCTCAGAGACCGTGGCCAGGATCTCCCTCGTACCTTCGCCCTCGCTCCCATTCTGGATCACGACGAGGACATCATTGACTCAAGTAAGTACAGCGAAATTCACCCTTTCACCATACTTAAATATGCAAAGAATTGGAGAATCCATACTTTGATGATGGCAGAGGCCACTCCCCCAATAGCGCCATGAACGCCATCGAGATTAAATTCGGTATGACACTGCGCTCGCAATTTGCCATTCGCTAAAGAAAACAATAGAAGGTTTTCCTCGCGGAAGCGAAGAAAACTTGATGTTCCTTCAAGCGCAATCCCTGAGCGAGAGGTTACGACGTATAGAAGAGGACATCGACGTCGCCAACGCAATCTTGAAGCTGCACCAGCCCATCAAATCCTTGCTCACAGCCAAGCCACCGCAGGACGGGACCACTGGGGTTGAAGCCATGATGTGGAATGGCGAGATATAATTCGTTATACAGTATATACTCCGATGTCGTTGGCATCAAGGACAAAATGTAGTCACAGAATATTGAGTTGCTTTACCAATATACGCGAACACATGACCTGGCGGAGCCGATACCGCGCCATGAAAATACCATCCCAGTGGGCATACCAGGCCCATAAGCGCGGCGCGCCATGATGCGCGATATGAATACCACTGCATCCACCATCGGCCGACGCTACTTGAAGGCGATAATATACCACGGAAATATGGCGCACTCGGCCGCGCCGTGTCTAAAGGCTATATTATAGCCCTCGGCCGACGCTACTGGAAGGCGATAATATACCACGGAAATATGGCGCACTCGGCCGCGCCGTGTCTAAAGGCTATATTATAGCCCTCGGCCGACGCTACTGGAAGGCGATAATATACCACGGAAATATGGCGCACTCGGCCGCGCCATGTCTACAGGCTATATTATACCCTCTCGGCCGACACTACTTGAAGGCGATAATATACCACGGAAATATGGCGCACTCGGCCGCGCCGTGTCTAAAGGCTATATTATACCCTCTCGGCCGACACTACTTGCAGGCGAGAATATACCACAGAAATATGGCGCACTCGGCCGCGCCGTATCTACAGGCTATATTATACCCTCTCGGCCGACGCTACTTGAAGGCGAGAATATACTACGGAAATATGGCGCACTCGGCCGCGCCGTATCTACAGGCTATATTATACCCTCTCGGCCGACCCTGCACTGCAGGCTATAGCGATGGCGTCGGCCGACGTCCGCTCTCCTTACTAAGTAATAAAAATTTCACCCATATCTCTCCCTATAGAGTAGGCTATAGTGACTGTATGGTGTGCGTAATACCTCACGGGTGACTTTCTCATGCTCCAGCTTGTCTGTAGAGAAGATGAGAATGTCATCGAGATAGACCGTGAGTTTTCCTTCCGCAATGAGATCTCCGAAGATGTCATTCATCATTGCTTGGAAAGTCGCAGGAGAATTGGTGAGACCGAAGAACATAACCGATGGTTCGTACAACCCTCGATTAGTTACAAACGCAGCCTTCCATTCGTCTCCGAGTTTGATCCGTACGTTATTATACCCCCATCGGATGTCGAACTTGGTAAAGATCGAGGCGCCTTTGAGTTTGTCGACAAGTTCCGAGATCAAGGGCAATGGGTAGCGATTTTTGACCGTGATCTCGTTAAGCCGTCGGTAGTCCTGTACGGGTCGAAGCGATCCATCCTTCTTTTTGATGAAGAAGAAGGGAGAGGATATGGGCGACTTTGATTCCCGTATATAACCTTTGGCCAACTGTTCTTTAAGGAACTTGTCTAACTCGCCTTGTTCGTTGTGCGACAGCGGGTATACCCTCGAATGGAACGTTTTTGCGTCAGGAATCAGCTCTATAGCGTGATCATAGGGCTTATGCTCCGGAAGTCATTCCGAGGCTTCTTTGGAGAAGACCTTCAAGAACTCGTGAAATTCTTCCGGTACCATTTCCTCAACGCTTTTGACCTCTCGCTTCTTGTACTCCTCTTCAGCCAGGACCTGTGAATAAGTATGTCCTGCTGCAACATACAGTTGTGGAGCGCCAGGGAGGCTGACACCGCGCTCCCAGGCTTCAAGAAGGTCGTCTTCGTCCCATTCGACTTTTGGATCCAACTCCGTTTCCTCCTCAGGTGATACCTTACTACGTACCTTACCTTTGGTTGACCATTTGGCTTTCCGCAAACGTTTCTGCGCCGTGGGCCTGTCCCCCGTATCACGCGTAGACGCTGCATGTTCCGTCTGGCCAACCTGTCGGGCTTGACACGCTTCAGGACACCTATCTAATTTGAACGAGCCACTCTCCCAATTGATATTAGGATTATGCTCGCGAAGCCAATCAAGCCCGATTATGACGTCTTCATGCCCGATGTCTGTTACCGTAAATACCATCTTCTCAATATGGTCTCCTATCTGCATCTGTAGCACGGCTACGTCCGTGATGCTTCCGTTCTTGTTGAGCGATCCATCGATATTATATAGTGGAATGGGGCGCCCCAACTTCCGTGTTCGTACGTGGTTCTCTTTTACGAATCGCTCGTGAATAAACCTTGTGGTGGCACCGCTGTCCACCATGGCGATTATATCTTTCTGCCGTTTTTCGCCGATTATCCGTACTGGAATATGAAAATGTTGCGAACCATGATCTATTTCATATACATTTGCAGATTGTAGTACAGAAAATCGATTCGAGGAGGGCCCATCGCGCACGGCAGCGAGCGTGGACCGAATCAAAAATGCTCCTCCTTCATCGCGCGATACTGACCCAGTTCCTCCCGCATGGACTTCACCTCGTTGGCCAATGCAGACACAGACGCTAACATAGCCGAGAGATCTCCCGGCGTCTGCTGCACAACTTGTGCCTGTTCGGGCTGAGCGCTTGGCGTTGCTGCGCTCGCAGCAACCGTAGCTCGCACACCCTGGCGCGGAGTGTAAGGTTTGTCCTTGCAGGACGGACAGTCCTTCCGACGATACCCCGGCTTCCCGCAACCGTAACAGGAGCCGTTAAACCTTCCGTCACCAACAGCCGCGATAGTGGAAGAAGCGGCGGTCTGTTGGCGACCCTGTGACGTTCGAGCCCCACCACGAGCAAACATATTGAGATCCGGACGGCGCGCGCGGCTTATGTCCAGGATCTGTTCGACGGCGAGGACTCGCTTCTCGGCGCTGACCCAGTCGTCGAAGGGCTCGAGCTCGATTTTGCGGTAGATGCGCGAGGGGATACCGCTGAGGTACTTGTCACGGAGTTCTAGCTTTCCGTAGCCAGAACGGTCCGCCGGACCCTTGAATTGAGCGGAAAATTGAGCGGCAGTCCTTGAGTCGCGCAAATTGCGAGCGCAGACTTTGGTCAGCTCGACTTGTGCAGCGGCCGCATCGTCGAGATTACCGAAGCGAGCGGTGAAGGCGTCGGTGAAGGCTTTACGAGTGGCGAAGGGAGTTCGACCGGCCACGTAGTCGGCCAGGAAGGGAGTGCCCCATTCGCGGGCTTTTCCGTCGAGCAGGCTGATCGCGACCTGGACCTGTAGCTTGACGGAAGCTAGGTCCGTATTGTAGTCGAGATACTCCGAGAGTTGGGCGAGGTACCGTTTACATTCCACAACGCTCTCGCCATCGTAGCGTTGGGGAAGGAGAAGCTTCGCAATGCCTTTGTCTACAGCCATTACCGTCGCGGGGGAGGTCGTAGTTTGCTGTGAGGGCGGAGGCGGTGGTTGTTGCTGCGAAGCGGTCGTGTGACGCGGGGTAGGACGAGTGGTCTGACGGCCACGCGGCGCCGACGACGAGGCGGAGGGGACGGGCTGAGATACGACAGGGACTGTCGGCTGCGTAGGCTCGGACTGCGCGACTCCTCTTTGGGTTCCCGCAGGTGGATTTGCTCGCGAGACAGGGGGAGTAGGGAGATGGGAGACTCCTCCTTCTTGACTTTGGCTGCGGCTAACGCTGCCGCCAGGTCGAGGAATAGATGAGCCAGGGGTGGCAGGTCGAGAGGGAACGGGGGTGGTGTGACGCGAGAGTGAAGCGTGTTCGCTCCTTGGTCCTGCGGGATGTTGGACGCGCCGGATAGGAAATCGATTATTAGGGGATGGCTCGGTGACGGAGCGCGGGGTTCGATTGGGACACGGCTGCCGGGGGCAATCGAACCAGTTGTTATCCTCAAAGTAGCAGTCGGTTTGGTCCTGGGTGTCGAAGGCGTGAACAAGTCCGTGACAGTGGAGTTCTTCTGCCACGATGGATGGAGGGAGGGAAGGTGCGCGTACGTAAGAAAGACCGTGGAACTAAAGGGTATAGTACGGCGCCCAAGAGATCCCCTAGTGGTTCGCAATTCACGTAGGACCCAATACAGCTTTTGACTATTATGCTGCAGGAATCTGCGCTACGCGTTGGTTACCCAACAAGAAACGCCCACTGAAGTGCAGTTTCTGAAAGCTCGTTCCACTAGTGGTGGCGATGTGTCTACTATCTACTTATGGCTTTCTGGAGATGGCGTCACGAGCACCGGGTCCCCGCCTATTCCACAGTAAAGGTATTCTACGACGTGTAGTAGAGGTGCGCACCACCCAACCTATTGGAAGTGAAAGGGATATAAGAGTTCGTTTGGTGAACGCCGGCAGCGATGGGGAGTTTCGACCTAATGTCGCGACTTAGAGTCAAGCGACAGGGGAAGAACAAACCTAAAAGGCTGAGGGCGTTCGACTAGGTCTTACCGAAGCGATGACGAGCTATGCTCAAGTCTAAGGCTAGGGACAAGATAAAATAGAACGTAAGTACAAGTAAGTAAGTACAAGCGGGGCTTGGCTTACCTAGGGACAAGAGGTCGAAACTGAAGTCCCCAGGCAGAGGCGTGCTACCTTATATACTACAGGAGTTCAGGGCAGGCTATCTACATGGTCCGTGCGCAGGTGGTCTGTGCGCAGCCTGAGTAAGCAGGCTATGAGTCATAAGTGATGTCGTGAGCGGAGCCCGGCGGGGCCCGAGGTCGGCCGGCACCGTGCTTAAGTAAACGTCCGGAAAGGGAAGGCGGGACGGAGTCCGTGGGAAGGGAACATGTGACCTGTAATGGTCGACGCGTCTAAGTCCATGAACAAGGAGCTTGCGATGTGTAGAGTAGAATGGCCGTTCGAATAAGAGGGGAAAATAACGATGAGTAAAAGGAGAAAATCGTCCGTATATAGAAAGGAAGAAACGTTCGATGTCAACTCGTGACAGTTCGTACCTCGCTTAGAGGTTATGAGCCCCGCCATCGCTTACGAGTTCCAGCTCAATCCGAGCGAGACGACAGCCAGCCGCATCCCGAAGTTGAACGAGGACGGCTCAAACTGGATCCTATACAAGGAACAGTTTCGCGCGGCTGTCTCCGCCAAGGGATTGGTGCGGTTCCTCGAAGGACGCGATAAAACCCCGGTTCCGCCATCAGCACCAGGAGTAGACTCCGATGCCGACGAGAAATACGAGACCGCGAATGACGTATGGGTTGCGAAGCATCAGTCCATTCGGACAATGCTCTTTCAAACCCTCCCAGAATCCCTCAAGCTTCGGATAGCCTCCCTTCAGAAAGCCTCCGAAGCTTGGAAAGTGGTTGTTGATGAATATGACAACCAAGGGGAGTTTGTTCAGGTTGAACTTCTTCGCGAGATGCATGGACTGCGATGCGAGGAAGACACCGACCCTCGCCCAACCCTCAACCGACTCGAAAGGCTTCGGTCGGAGTATGCCACAGCGGGCGGTCAGCTCGGCGACAACGAATACAAGGCAATTATATTGTCTTGTCTCCCGCTATCATACCGAGGTGTTGTACGCACGATCATTACCTCTGCCCGTATCGCCACTCTCTCACAGACTGCCGCCACACCCACGGTGACACCTTCCCCTGGCCTCACTCCGGCCGAGCTCATGCGACAGATCCACATGATCGCGCGTGACGAGTTTGCGCTGAGTGAGACGAAATCAGGCAATGACGCAGCACTCTTTGCAAACAATGCCCTGAAGTGCTCAAACTGTGGGAAGTCTGGACATTTGAAGCCGGACTGTTGGAGTAAAGGGGGAGGAAAAGAGGGACAAGGGCCCAGAAGCAAGGCAAGGAAGGCCAAGGGACAGAGTGAGAGTGCAGGGGGAGAGACTGCGCAGATCGCGTCAGCCGACACTGGAAACACCTTCGCGTTTGCAGTGGCAACCGATTTTGCAAAAGCGTCACGCCAAAACTTCCCTACACTCACCCGCCTTCTCGATTCAGGAGCTAGCCGTCACTTTGACCCTCGGCGAGAGAATTTTGTTACTTTCCGGGACATCACACCCAAACCAATCACCTCCGCGGACGGCCGTGTCTTCCATGCGACAGGTGAAGGCGACGTACAGGTGACTACTACCCATAATGGAAAGACCACCCAATTTGTGCTGCGTGACGTTCTCTATGCCCCTTCCATGCCCCACGCTCTTATCTCCATCAGCCGAGCAGCGAGTGCAGGACTTAGTATCCGCTTCGAGTGTGATGGCTGCCATGTCATTGCCCCGGGTGGTCACACACTCTTCATCGTTCCTGAGAAAAATGGGCTGTATCCACTCACTCACCCGAGGACAGACTCACCATCGAAAACAGAGAGTGCGCTAGCTGCCAACACGACCCTCACCCTGTCCGAATTGCACCGGCGGATGGGCCATGCCTATGCCCCAGCCCTCAAGACGATGGTCGAGAAAGGCATCATTGCCGGCATCGATCTCGAGGACACCACAATGACAGTGTTTTGCGAGCCATGCGCAAAGGCGAAACAGACACGCGAGCCGTTTCCGAAGACACGTTCGAGCCCGCAAGCCACACACTACGGACAACGCGTTCACACCGACGTCTGGGGGAAGGCACCCGTGCGCACTCCAGGAGGTAAAGAGTATTACATACTCTTCCTGGATGACTTCTCAGACGAGGCCATGGTACGCCTGATGACTAAAAAGAGCGAGGCGTTGTCACACTATATTGCGTACAATGCATGGAGCAAGGCCCAGCGTGGAGTTAAAGCAGTAAAAGAGCTGCAGAGCGATCGTGGCGGTGAGTACCTCAGCGCCGAGTTCACCACTTACCTCGAGAAAGAGGGCACTGTCCGCCGCCTCACTGCGCACGACTCCCCGCAGCAGAACGGCAAGGCCGAGCGCCTCAATCGCACGGTGATGGAACACACGCGTGCAATCCTCGAGGATGCCCGCCTGCCAAAGACGCTATGGGGTGAAGCCGTCATGCACGTTGTATGGCTGCGCAACCGAACGACAACGGCGAACACGCCCGGTTCTACTCCGCACGAACGCGCGACGGGAGACAGGCCAAATCTGGCCAACCTCCCTCGCTTCGGCTGCACGGTGTGGGTACACCAAGACGCGGTGTCCAAGCTCGACGCCAAATCGCGCCAAGGCCGCTGGGTCGGGTTCGACGCGCAGAGCAAGGCGCACCGCGTCTACTGGCCGGATCGGCACATGGTCTCTGTCGAACGCGACGTGCACTTTGTGCACGACCCACCGGCGTCAGCACCCGTGGACGTTCGCATTCCGGCTGAGGGGGAGCACGCGCCTACGATCAGCCAAAACGCGAACGCGCCAGCCCCTTCGCAGCCCGAGACCAAGCTCGAGACTGCACGCAGCCCTGATCTCACACCTATGCCGGTCCCTGCTCCCTATCCTGCCGCGCCGCCACCCTCTCCACCTGCCGTGCCCGTGCCGCACCCTTCAACCGACATGAAATCGAGTGTCGAGCCGCGTCGGAGCCTGCGCATTCGGGAGTTGAACACGAGGCAGGCAATGGCTGGAGACCAAGGCTGTGGAACTGAACACGCAGCGTGTGTAGAGGCAGAGACCGATCGAAAGCCCGAGTTGGGAGACGTCACGGAAGACGCCAACGGCGAGACTGTCTACGCCCTAGCGGCTATGGTCGGCGACGCGCCGACATATCGCGAGGCGATGGCAGGGCCAGAGCGGGAGGAGTGGCGGGAGGCGATGAGGGAGGAGCTGGCGAGGATCGAGGCGATGGGTACGTACGAGCTGATCAGGAAGCCAGAGGGGGCGAATGTCGTCGGGAGCGTGTGGGTACTGCGGAAGAAACGAGATGAGAACAACGAGGTAACAAAGTTCAAAGCTCGATTGTGCGCGCAAGGCTTCTCGCAGGTCCATGGCATTGACTTTGACGAAACGACTGCGCCGACAGCACGTCTCGCGTCACTTCGCCTCGTGCTCGCACTTGCCGCTGCGAACGACTGGGAGATCCACCAGATCGATTTTAAGAATGCATACTTAAATGGCGATCTCGACGAAACGATCTACATGCGCCAGCCACCTGGATTCGAGGCTCCCGGACATGAGGACTGGATCTGGCGGCTCCTAAAAGCTCTCTATGGACTCAAGCAGGCCGGCCATCTATGGTATCTGAAGGTCTGCGAGTTGTTCGCGGAGATCGGTCTCACGCGAAGCAAGCACGATCTCGGTGTGTTCTTCCTATTCCTCCCTGGTACTATTATCATTATCGTCATACATGTTGACGACTGTACGCTGGTCACCAATTCAAAGCGCATTATGGACGACTTGAAAAAGCAGCTAGCAGCTCGTTTCGAGATAGTAGATCTCGGCAAAGCACGCTGGTTGCTCGGCTTCGAAATCCACCGCAATCGCGCCGCCCGCACTATCTCGCTGTCCCAGGCATCTTACATCGACACGGTTCTTGACCGTTTCCACATGACCGACGCATACACACTCACGATACCCATGGACCCACATGTTACTCTCCATGGCATAGACATGACGGACGACGATCGCCGCGAAATGGCCCGCAAGCCGTATCTACGCCTTGTCGGGAGTCTGATGTACGCGGCTATTGGCACACGACCAGACATTGCATTTGCTGTGTCTACACTTGCACAGTTCATGTCTAACCCTGCTTCTGTTCACTGGGAAGCTGCAAAACGTGTACTCCGCTACCTCAAAGGCACTCGTGACCTACGCCTCACTTTCGGACTATCAACAGATGGCATGATTGGATACTCAGATGCTGACTGGGCTTCGCAACCTCATCGTCACTCAATCTCAGGTCACATCTTCCTGTTCACAGGGGGAGCTATCAGTTGGAGCTCACGAAAACAACCTATCATTGCTCTGTCCTCTACAGAATCCGAATACATTGCTGCCTCCGACACGACTCGAGAGTTACTGTGGCTTCGAGCATTATTCGGTGAACTCACTACTCCGCTCGCTGATGCATCCCCTCTCCTTTTGGACAATCAAAGTGCCATCACAATTGCCAACAATGGGCTTCTCAATGCTCGCACAAAACATATCGACATCCGTTATCACTTCATCCGTGAAGTCATCGACTCCGGACGGGCAGTGCTTACATATTGCCCGACGAACGATATGGTGGCAGATCTTCTCACGAAGGCCCTCGCGCGACGCAAGGTGGAGAGGTTTGCAGGTTTGATGGGGCTTCGCCAGGCTTGAGGGGGAGTGTTAAAGGCCAAGCGCTGCGACGCCCGACGATAGCCTCGTGCTATCGCAATCGACGCGCCGACGCGTGTTCCTGACCTATGCATGACTCGATTAATTATCATAAAATCTTCATCTCATCGATTACTCACCGTACTCTTATACGATACGCACGTAGACACGAGCTTCAGTTGCTCGTTTTATCCCCGCAACTGAAGCCGTGAGTACTCAGATATTTCGTAACCTAAAGCCTGTGTATTGACCTACTGTATAGTCATTTACTTTAGGTATCTAATACAGAGTTGCTCGTTTTATCCCCGCAACTGAAGCCTCATTTACTTTAGACGTCGTTCGTACCTCGCTTAGATCCCTCCCTTCCGATTACGATAACGGGGAATATCCTGATCGTGGACAAATGCATGGAAGTGAGACCCATCGATGGCTGCCCGTACATGATTGAAGAATGGATAGAGTTTGGGATTGTTTTTGATTTCAGCGGGAGTGGAGTTTTTAGGAAGTTGCACGTATGTCGTATAAAATGATTGAGACACAAGCAAATTGAGAATACAGTGTATGGCCCTAGTAAAATCTGTCAGGTCAATACCAGTAGTACCGACAGTACACACTCACTTGGAGATGGTGTCAGGGCTGTGTTGAAAACGCTCCTGTAGATCTTCATTGCTACATCCTCTCCGAGCGAAGTAGAGAAATATGCCAAGTTTCTCATCTGCGTTAATGTACCTGCTGTCACAAAGACCGCATCGGGTTTGCAAATCACGTAGCAAGTGTTGAAAGGTACCCTTGGACATCCCAAATTGACGCCAGAAGCGTTTCGGATGTCCGCGCCAGAGCTCGTCCATCCATTTGCGGCCTGTCTGCTCAGAATCGTGCATCGGAATTGGCTCTGCCCTCTCCATAAGGAGGTTCATGGCTACCACTGCTCCAGATACAGCTGCCAAGACAGCGAGCGCACTTCTGCGCTTTTGAGCCGCGGCTCGTAACACTTTGTTCTTGGCCGATTTCGTCGCAACCATTGGGGCTGAAATGTGCCGTCTCGCACTGCAGTGAGGGACTCAAAGGGCGCGCGGCGGCATGTGACTACATGTGACTACGTGTGACTAATGGGTGACCACGCTCTCATGTTCGGCCTTGGCCTTGCTTTGTTTGGAAGGCAAGGCCAAGGCCAAGGCCAGGCGCCGTTGCCGAAGAGGCCCTTATCCACAGAGGGAGTTACATCCCAGGTAACGTCCACGATGAGACGTGGACCCACCGCTCAGGTCAATGAGTAATACTTAGGCGTGCGACCAGCGCTGCCCGCGGCGGTGTGAAGGGATGTCGGAGACCGGCCCCCTGGGGTCAGTTCTCGTCCATCCGTTCAACCGGACCCGCTTCAGTGGGATCTCCCTGAAGTGGGTTTTGTGGGCCCAGAGGGGTTACCTCTGGAGCCCCGACGGCGTTGCCACCATCGACGACCTGGGGGGTGTCGCGCGAATAGAGGAAACACAGACGCAAAGGGGTACTCAGAGAGCAGATATACTCCTAGGAACTCAGGAGGGAGAGTAGGCGCCAAAACAGCTAACCCGACACATACACCGACACCTAAACCGAAGGCTACTCATAGCACGGATTAAGGATAGATACAGGCAGAGACCACAGCTATGTACGACGTATGGGCGCCTAAATCACGTGATCTGTGCGTCCGAGCACTCCCTCTAACAGGGGGGCGCAGGTGGCGCGTTTCCGGGCAGCCCGCCCAGGAGCTGCCCCAGTGGGGTGACCGTAGCGGTCGATTCGCTCTCCAGCGAACTGGGAGCCAAAGGAAACAGAGATTCATCCTCCGCCTCGCGACCTTCGAGGAGGTTGCGAGAACGGCGGAAGAAGTTCTCGAGATACCTGACCCGCGACGGGTGGATACCTCGATCTGCGTACCAATACGCAACGTCCGAGAGCATTGCGTTGGCACCGCTGGTCGGTACGGGGCGGGGCAACTCCGTTGCCCCAACCGGGTACCCACCGACGTGGAGAATGTGCGCGTACAGTCCTCTTATCGAGAACAGTCGCTCAGTGACGGAGACCCAATGTCCCCGCCCTGCACCCGTCGGTGCTAGCTGACGAGCTAGCACCCACGCAAGGACGTCCTCGCGCCTGGGGAGGCCGGAGGGCGTTCTTCGAACGGCTGGTGGGATCCGTTCCCGGTTCTGCATGTACCAGGCGAACCAGTCGTCAACCGACGAGTCGCGCCTTGGTTGTGTCAGGCGAGGAGTGGCCTTCGGCTTCTTCAAGGGCCCCTGCGTTGTCTGCGAATGAGTCGACCCCTCAACGGAGTCGGCCTTTTGTTTCGACCGTCCAACCTCAGTCGACCCTTGCGGGTTGGCTGGGGTGGGAGAGGCCGGTCCCGCAACCGGTGGAGGGTTGCGAGTCGGGTCACGCCATCCGGTGAGGAGGGCGTGCATCTCTTCAACTGCGCCAAGGCAGGGATCCTCGTTCATTTGCAGAATGAGGTCCCGAATCCTGGCGCGCGCTCCGCCATTCATGACGGATGCTTCCCTCATCAGGTGTGACGCGTCCTGGCGAGAACGCGGCACAAATCCTGACCAGGGCCCCACTAGGAACGGATTTGTGTTCCTAGGGAGCGGGAACCCCGCCGGCCACCCTGTGGGCGCCGGGGACTCCCCGTGCATCGTGTCGGATGCTCGCGGCATGCGACGAGCACCCGACGCTGCCGACGTCCCCGCTTGGGAGGCGTTGGGCAGCCCACGGGTCGAGACACGGTGCCGCGCTCTGTCGAGGCGGCGGCGTTCCTCGCCGTGGTTCACCTTGGACTCCTCCTCCTCCCAGTCGTCAAGGTCGTCCTCATCGTAGATGTCGGTCGGCCGACTTTGCGTCGAACGACCTGCCTGAGCTGCCCCATGCGCGAGCAGCTCAGTGTTCTGAGGTTGGGGCTGCGTCCTGGACGCAGCCTTCGCCTTACCGGCGGGTCGCGCTCCCGTTGGGGGCGGCGATCCTCTCGGTACTTCAGGAGCAACCTCGGCGACTGCTGTCGCCGCATTGCGTTGCTCCTGGGTCAAGCGGTCCAACTGCTCGCGAGCTTCCTCTCGCTCGCGGCGGTACCGCTTGGCGAGAGCCTCGGAGGCCTTCAGCTCGCTCTCCATTCGCAAGCCGAAGTCCCGAGCGTCGTCTCGCTCCTCTAGGATGCGCTCTCGCTGATGGCGCAACGCGTTTGCATCGTTAAATGCATCACGCTGTTGGTCCGACAGCGATTGCACCTGCAGCCTCAGGTCCGCTACGACCTGGGCCAGGTCCCCACCCCCTCCTGCATTTGGCAGGCCCAGGTGCGCTCGGAGTAGGCTGCACAAGCCCTCCAAGGTCGCACCATGGGTGTGCGCAAATAGCGGCTCCTGGGCGCGTCCCTGCTCATAATGGGCGAGGAAGTGCGCGCAGATGTCGCAACCGTGGTTGTGGACGAGCAAAAGCCTGTCCACACCGGGGAGATCCACTGCTGGGAAGGCAGTGAGAATAAACCCAGGCCAGTTAATGAGGTTAACTGGGCCGGGCGGACAGTGCGTGAGAGGCACTGTCCATGTTGGACGGCGACGCGTTGTCCACACCCTGAAGGCGTGTGGACAGCGCGTTGCGCCCGTAAGTCTTCTTCGGTGAGCTGCGTCGAGGACGCGCTTACCTGGGCGGTCGGTGGCGGGGCGGAATATGGCGGCGGCGGTGGCAGCGTTGGATGCGGCGACGGAGGCGGGGATCCAGCCAGTGAGGGTGGGTCCTCGGCCATCCTTTCTTGCGGCATGGTGTAGTGAGAGAGGCGGTAGCAGGTACCGACAGCTCATTACAAGTGTTTCAATCGCCGCTTCGGAATCCGCCGGCGTCGATCCGCGCGCGCGGGATCTACCAGTTATGGTGATCCAGCGCTTGCGTCTTCAGGTATTTCGACCAAGTCGAAATACCTGCTCCCAAGTACTGTCCGTCGCTCGGCGGCGGGCAGTACTTATTTCGTCTGTGTCCTTACACAGGCAAAATATCCCATTACCCTACGTCAACTTAATTGTTGGCGTAGGTATTCATAGTTACTTTCCTTTCGCATTCTTGCGGGAAAGTGACTTCCAGTGCTTTACTCCATGCAGGGTAAAGTACTCATCGAGCGCTGCCAACTCCTTGCAGTTGGCATACGGCTCCCAAGTGTGGTCACCGAGCGTCCACCGGACGTGGAACTCGATGCGGTTCCCGTCCCAACGGTGGCCTACGATCTCGTCGATGAGCCATTCTTGGTTCTCGTCGGCGCCGAAATCGTAGAACGATTGCGCCTCCCGGTTAGGGAAGACGACATCGTCGTTCGGTTCATGGCGGCGGAGTAATGAGACATGGAACGTTGGATGGATCCTTCGTTCCTTGAGCTCAGTTGGGAGCTCTAACGTATAGTTAGAGCTCTCAGGATGACTCGCCGTCACTTTGTACGGTCCTATGAACTTCGGCATCAGCTTCCTGGCTCGTCCCTTAGGGAGGGCCAGGTTCTGTGTCGATAAGTACACGGACGATCCGACTTGTATGTCTGGATCGTCCTGCCTGTTTCGATTGGCCTGGTACGCTTGAAGTACTCGGCTTTCGATAATGGCATCGTGGGCCATCTCTAGGTAGCTTCGTGCACGCTGCGCGAACTCCTTGACACCCACGAATGTACTTTCGGTACCTACTCCGCTGATCGTGCGGGGTAGGTATCCGTAGTTCAGTTCGAACGGAGCGAACCCTGTAGTTCCACTCACGGCCGAGTTCAATGCGAACTCGACCATGGGGATCTTCTCAACCCAGTTGAGTTGATCCGGGTCCACCACTGATCGTAGGACCTGGGATACCGAACGTATAGTACGTTCGGACAGCCCATCTGTCTGCGGGTGGAACGCCGTAGACATGAGGAGCTTTGCTCCTAGTAGTCGATGTAGTTCACGCCAAAATTTTGACGTGAACTTAGTATCGCGATCCGATACTATCGACTCTGGTAGTCTGTGTAGCCGGACTATCTCTCGAAGATACAGCATCGCTAAGTCCGATGCTGTAGTCGTCGTGTTCACTGGTATTAAGTGAACCATTGAAGTCAACCGGCATATGACTACCCATAAGTAGTCATATCCGCCAGACTGTGGGAATGGTCCTACAAAGTCCATAGCTATCGAATTCCACGGAAACCGTGGGATTGGTAGTGTATGGAGTAGGCCAGTCTTTAGGTGGTTCCTGGGCTTGGACGTTTGGCAAGTTCCGCAGGTCACGCAGAACTTTTCAATGTCCTTGCCTATCCTCGGCCACCAGAACCAACGTCGAATGTATTCAGACGTTTTCTGTGGCCCGAAATGCCCTATCGCCGTGTGACAGTGGTCTATTACGACCTCTGTCAACATTCGACGCCGTAGTGGCACTCGAGGTATGCAAAGAACTTCCGCTCCTTGGCGGTTCTTTGTATACAGTAACCCGTCCTTCATTGTGTAGACGGGAAACTGTGCCGGCGCACTAAGGATCTTAGTATAGACTAGGTCCTTAGCATATCCGGACTTCACCGCCTGCATGAAGTCGACCTCTCTTTCGAGATGCTTCATGGCAGGTGGTCCATTCATAAGAGCGTCGCTGATGGTGGGCCCTTCGCCTCCATCATCGGCCGCTCCTGGTCGAGCTTCAGGTGGCATTGCAGCAGCCATTTCCGCTGCTTCAACGTCTCGAAGTTCTCGCGGTTGATCAAGCGGTCGAGTACTGTTTAGTACTCGGCCGGCCTTCAACTCCAATACCCGGTTCGTTGGTAGATCATCGAACTCGGGGTCAAGACGTACGTCTGCCGAGGCGTAGTCTTGTATTGGCGTGAAGTCGTCTGCGTTGTCGTTCTCGTAATATCAAGAAAGGCAATCCGCGACCTTGTTCGACGTTCCTTCCACGTACGTTATTTCGTACTGGAATCGGGACATGTACTCAAACCACCGAATCTGTCGATTCGATGGGTTGGCAATGCCCTCGAAGAACGTGAGGGCTTTATGATCCGTAATAATATGGATCTTTCGCCCTAGAAGCTTGTCTTCCCATTTGAGGAGAGCTTCTAAGATCCCCAGTGCCTCGTGCTCATAGGTCATATAAGCACGCTGCGAGCTGGAGAACTTCTTGGAGAGGAACCCAGCAGGACGGCAATTCTGCCACTGCGGTCCTTGTCCATATACTGCGCCCACGCCGTATATCGACGTGTCACTGATAACCCAGATTGGATCTGGATTATTAGGATCGATCGGTTTAAGGATCGGTGCCTTACATGCCAGTGCCTTGATCGACTCAAAGCACTTGGTATGCAATGGCCGCCATATGAATGGTCGGTCATTGTGCACCATGTCCGATAACGGTGTGGTGTAGGCGGTGACGTCTGGCATGAAATGTGCCAGATAGTTCACTAGCCCGAGGAAGCGTTGTACCTCCTTATATGACCTTGGGATCCGCCATTCGCGGATCCGGGCCATTTTGTCTGAATCCGCATGGAGTCCCTGGTCATCTATAAGATGGCCTAGGCAGTCCATTCGCCGAGTACAAGTCACACTTGGTCTGACTCAGATAAAGCTTCGCTTCGCGGAGCTTTCTGAATACAGTCTTCAAGTGCTGTTCGTGTTCTTCAACCGAGTTGGAGAACACGAAGATGTCGTCCAAGTAAACGTGGACGAATCTTCCTATACAATCGCGAAAGATTGTAGTCATCAGACTCTGGAATGTAGCAGGCGCGTTGCAATCGCCCTGCTGCATTACATGACTGACGAAAGTACCATACGGCGTTGAGAACGCCGTCTTCCAGATGTCCTCCGTAGCAATTCGTATTTGCTCGTAGGCATCGGAAAGGTCTATCTTCGACCGGTACTTGGCTCGGGCGACGTCCATCCGGATCTGGTCTTGATCCGGAAAGGGCGTAACGTCCTTTACCGTATTGTCGTTGCGCTGGCATGCGTCAACGACAGTCTGAGCTTGCCCGACTTCTTTACTATGCAAAGAAGTGGTGCAGCTTGTGGTGCAGCTCGCTGTTCCCACCATCCCGCCGCCGTATACCGCTCGATCTTCTCGAGCAGTTGCGGCTTCATCGCGTCCGGGCACCTTGGAAGGTGATACCGGTACACTTTATCGTTGTCGATAAGTGGTATGCGATGGTTCAGCTCCCGTACTGGAGGCAGAACTAGCGGTGGCGGGCACATGATGTCCGCACACTCGATCAACCACTTCTCTCGTAGTTGATCGACGTCGGGTTCAAGTGTCTGGCGGATCTCCTCTTCGATGAGTTGATCCGCTAGTGCTTTCTCGACGGCCTCATTCATTCCGAATGGGTCTAGTCGTCCATGCAAATCTCTACGTGGTAATGTAGAGGAGTGCAATGTCGGTATCACTCGTTCAGTGATATTCGGCATTGTATTGCTTTTCGTGCGGGGTCGCGTTCGCGGCCTCGTACTTTGGTGCCGATCTACTCGTTGTGGTGGATCTGGTACATTTTCCACTGTCGAAACGATCCGCGTTTTGCGCCGATCGTTCCCCTCCCCTCCTAGAACCGTAGTACCCTCTTTCGCAAAGCGAGACAGGGGAGGCTCCGCAGCTGTGGATCTCGCTGCGGGGCCCTACTGTCGTCTAGTGGAGGTAACCGCGGCGGCACCAATGTGCGTCGTGATTCTATGGTGTCGAGTGTCCCGGCGTGACGCCAAGACCTCGGCCTCTTCCTCAGGCTTATACGCCGGGACCAACACACCACCGATTGAGATGGTGTGTCGGGCGAAGTCGAGTACAACACCATAGGTGTTGCAAAATACGGTACCCAAGATCGCATCATAGCGATCTATATCAACAACGTCCATATAATGGATGTTGTTGACGGGACCAATTTGTATCTTGGGGCGCGCACCGTAGTTGATACGGGTGCGACTACCCTTGGTACCTAGTTGCAGGCCGATCTGTTCCTGCAGATCGACTCTGTCGGCCATACTCAGATATGCCATTTCAGGCGATATTGAGTCGGTCGTACACCCTGTGTCAAACAAGGTGTACGCTCGAATGTCGTTGATCATTACTTCCGCGCATAACGTGCGTTGAGATCGGGGCGACCGTTTAGGTTGCCCCGATGGCTCCGTTACTCGTCGTACGCGAGGATCGTATAACCATGCCGCCTTCATTGCTCGTGATGGCGGTATGGCGTCCATTGCATGGCAGTGGACGATTTCCTCTACCGCATCATCATATGATTGCTGCGGCAGAGGGTCTGGCTGCTCATGTGGCGTGCGTTCTACTGTACGCATCGCCCCAAATCGCATATATCCCATGTGCACTCCGTCGTCACTTTCCTCGTGATCGGCGGGCGCGAATGAGACATGAGCGTCAGCTTCTTCCCCGGAGTCGTATTGAGACCCCTCAAATCCGTAATTGGATTGGGGGTACTCCAACACTTCGCCCCCGCCACCGTCTTCCGGTGACGGGTCGTCGGCAGCCTGGTCATCATTGCCAGGTTGCTCAGTCGGCGATACTTCATTATCCGAGGTATCGTCAATTATCCGCTGTGCGAACATACGCGGAGTGCTCTTTCCCTTGTTTTGGGGGCATTCCGCGTCATTCGCATAGTGAGGTCCTCCACATCGGAAGCAAGAGATTGTTCCTCGCTTCTGATTGGATCCTCCTTTGTGGGCTACTCCTTGATTAGGAGTAGTCGACGATTGTCCTGGAGGCTTCGTCGAATGTTGTTGATTCGACGAACGTCCCGTGGACGGACGCTTCTGCGGCCTATCTCGAAACGTAGTAGTTCGAGGTTGGCTCGGGCGGGGAGTTGACAACTTAGCGTTGTCGGCCTTCGCCACTGAGCTGGGGTAGGTTCTGGATTCGTGATTACGGATCCATTCCTGTCCAGTCTCATATGCAATGGCTGCCGCTTCGAGTTCCTCGAGTGAGGAGGTCTCGGGCGTCAGCCGATGCTGCATGGTCAGGCTTTCGACCATACTCTTGGGCAAAGCCTCCATGAACCTTGTTCGCAGATGGTACGCCGTAGGCTCCTCAGCCATACGCTTGCCATACTGCAACAAGCGTGTAGTTACGTCTGCCGCACCTCCAGTGGACAGATCGTACTTCACACTGTTGAACTTCCGAGCAGCGAGCTGCTCGGGATTCTTCAGTAGGAATCGTCGATGCATCTGCACGACGATGTCCTCGAACGTCCAGTCCCTCACCGTTCGAGATGGGGACTGCACGGTTGTGTAAAACCACTGCGAGGCACTATCTTTGAGTGTCTCGCCGAGGATACGGACTCGATCTTCATCAAGATCGGGTCCTGTGATCCGGAGGATGTGGAAGTAGTCGAGTATCTTCTGCAACCACACCTCAAAGACATCGACGTCGTCCTCCCCACTATATGCTGGTGGGAAGCGCGGCTTCGCAATCTTCAAATATGCTGGGGCTTCGCTCCTAGGGGGCGAGCCCACTCTCGCTCGAATCATTTCCCTGATTCGAGTGAAGGTGGCCACCCGATCCCGCAGTGTCTGCAGTAGCAGCACTGTGTGATTCGGATGGCGTGTGTGTACCTCGACGAGTGTACACCGCTTGTGGCACCGCTCCATAGTGGCGACCATAATTGGTCGCCCCCATGTATGATGCCGTCGGCCCAGGTCCTTGTCCAGTGTGACGGATACTGCGCAGGATATCCAAAGGATATATGCGATGGTATTCCGCTCCACTTTCGGGAAGCGAGAGCCTACTCTATTCTCACCCCGTAGTCTTTTTCCGTCTTCATAGGTAGTCTAATGATCTTTCCGTACGCACGTGACCGTTTGTATTACTCTACGCGCCTATCTCGAATAGGAATAACTTCTTCTACTCGCTCTTACTCCTTGTGCTCGCTCACAGCCTACGGGTCGGAGATCGGGCGATCCCTGCGCTCTCAGCAGGATTCGACCATCGTCGCCGGACTCTCGCGCGCTCAACGACGCGCTCGACGTCCGAAACTCCACGGCCGCGCTACGTGGCACTCTGACGATAGCCGTCTAGTGTCCCCGCAGCAATCGAGGACTCACAGAGAGTCCACCAAGTCTCGAACTCTACGATAGGGAATACTGTCCCCTGACACCGGAGACCTCCAATCGACGAGCTCTCACATTGGTGGACGTTCAGGGGAGATAGTCCACCCCTACACGTAGTACGTTCGATTGCTCAACCTCTACCATGTCGACCGATCCCGCCGTCGAAACGAAGAAGAGATCTCCAGAGCGAACATCTAGAGAAGTCTCCGTCGAACCGGCGCGTCCTCCGCACCCTGGAATCACGTGTTTACGACCTCTGGCCCCTTCGGCCTCTCCGCCTCTGCAAGCCCCGCACTTAGCTCACCTTGTAGGATTACCTAGAACTGCCTTACCGACATCGTCGTCGGGTCCCTCGCCAGCAGGATCTACCCCCGTCCTGATCGGTTCCGACGACCTAGGAGAGTCCGGGCGATGGGGCGGAATCGTCGAATCTACTCCCGCTCGGCTAGGGGAAAACCCATATCGATTCTCGTTTGGATCGAATACGCCGTTTTTCGAAGCGGGAGAAACCATCCCGCACACGCTTAGATCGCCTCATTTCCCTGGAGCGTTTCAGCACGTCTCTATTGGCCCAAACTTCTCTAGGGAGGATCTCGAAAAGCCTCGAGAACCAGCTCCCGACACTTCCAGTGCCGCGGCCGTCGATTCCAATGGATCACCCCCTGCTGACCCCCTTTCTTCGCCTGAGGAGACTCCAGCCGCCGAGGCAGACGAAGCCCCTAACGCTCCCGTGCCTGCTTCAGACGTTCCCATCGCTGAGCCTATCCCCACTACTCCAGTTCCGACTGCCCCTACGACCGCGATCGAAGGAAATAGCACGTTACCGGACAGAACTCGCGCAGCTAGCATCCACTCCGCAGCTTCCACGACTTCCTCGAAATCTCGCGCTAGTCAACGATCTCGGGTGTCGCACACCTCCGTCCGCGAAGCAGCCAACGCCCTCTGGAACGCAGCACGATGCGTTCACTATGCGACGCTCACGGTTACCTCTACGAGGCCTTGAGAGATAAGGAGGCCTCCCTCGAGATCATCGCCGAACTCGCCGAACCTGACCGTCGAGGAGTCTATCGCAGCGTCGCCGACGAAGTATACGATTTCCTTCTCGAAGAGTTCTCCGAAGTTCATGTCTTCGACGCCGGGGAAGCCGCTGGTATCGAGAGAAGATTTCGCTTGCCCGCTCACATACTGCAGCGTATCTACTACCTGTCGGACGGGTTGGAACGAGCAGTAAAGGCCATGTTGCGATTGGACAACTCGGTGAAGTCTTGGGAGTTCGACCACCATGATCGACTGCTATCGATACTGAAGGGTTGCGAATCCAAAAGCTCCCTCTGTGACGCCTTCCAGCTAATGCAATTACGAGCCGGCAAAGCTATGGAAATTCTCTGCCAGCGCAACGATTTGCACTGCGGCCATCCCATGGCCCAATCTATCCCATCCACTGCCTCGGATTTCTATAGCGAAGCCGGCAGCGCCCCACTCGCCACGAGGCGTCGATTGGATCAGTGGTTACTTCGTCCCGACGTCGCTCCTTCTCTCACTTCGCAGTACCGCCATATCGTGGAACGAAGGACAGCGGGAGATCGTTTGACAGGACGTCCCGTGCCCGCTGAACTTAGGGAAGTTCCTCCCAATCAAGCCTTGCGCTTTCAGCGGCCTACCATACCCCGGCTCGTCGTAGAGTCGCTGTCTCGCTTACGAGCCGAATTCGCTTCCGGCGACGCCTCGATGATTGAAGTTGAACAACTGACGCGGCCGCACCCTCTGAGCAGAGACGGTTCTCAAGCGGACCCTCCGGTTGTTACGCAAGCTCCGTCGTCGGGTGGACTCAGTTACATCGAGCTTCCGAATGCCCCAGCGCCCGCGGATCCTTCGCTCGACCGAACGGAACTACCTGAGAAACCCGAAGCGGTTGCCACCACGGACGAATCGATTCGCAGATCGCCCCCGCCTAACGTGACTATCCGTCCCAATTGCGCTCCACGACCACGTTCAAGTTTCGGCAACCCGGAATTTACGCTACCACCTCCCGGAGCACGAAAGGCTCCGACTGGAAGCTGGAGACCCGCCTCCACTCCGGTTGCGCCTAAGGGCCCTCGAGGAACCGACTTCCCCGTAGACGCACCAGCCGCAGGGAGCCCATCGCGTCGAGTTACCTTTGGAGGAGTAAGTGCTTATCATACTCCAGCTAACGATACTACTAGAATAGAATCCTCTCCGGCGGAACCCTTGCCGCCCTCGGAGAAGAAGTCTAACGACTCATGCCGTAAGTCGGGACCGTTACCTCGAGGGTTGTCGGCCGCTCTCCCGGCCACGCACGCGTACGACTTTATCAGGAACCTAGTATATCCCATTAATAACGGCGAAGTCCCTCCGTCTATCAGCCACCCTCCTGAATCTCAAACGGGCGGGGCGTTCGAAAGCCGAACCCCCGCTTCGCTCGCGGAGGAAACGATGCGTGCCAGCCACGCTCGGTCTTTCCTCGAGAACCAGCCACGAACCGAGGGTCCAGTTCAGCGTACGCTGGTCAAGCTCGTCCTTCTTTCCCGGATCCGGGGATGAGCTACGCCTCCAACACTTCCCCTCCTTCCCCTTCAAGGAACTCTCATCGAAGGAGTGGGGACGCCGCCACGCCTGGGTACGTGAGGACCAATCCGACGGGAAACGCGACTACTTACGTCTACACTCCGGACGCTCGATGGCCTGATCCTCCCGATCCCGATTCATCGCATTCTTCGACGAATGGGAGAGGCTATCCCGCTCCGCCTCCGCCTCCGCCTCCTCCTAGAAGACCACAAGGAAACGGTGGAGGTCCCCCGGATCCCGGCCCTCCTAGAGGCGCGGCAGCCTCACAAGGACCACCAGACCTTCCGACTATCATCATTAACCACTATCCTTCCCGCGTGAACAGAACCCGCGCCTCGACCTTAAATACCCGAAAGATTCTGTTCCGGAGTGGGATGGCGAACTTGACACCATCCTAGCGTACATCCGTGACATGAACATTCTCGCGGACCTCAATCCCGCCATGGCGCGGGTATCGCAGTCATGGCCCCGACCCGGTTTACCGACGGAGCTAAGAGGTGGTGGAGCCTGCTTGATTCAGGTATCCGGCTAGCATACATGACTGATTGGTCCGCCATGCTCGAAGGTATTCGACTACATTTCTTCACATACCAATTCCAGCGGAAGTTACGATCCATCTATGACGTTCAACGCTTCCGTCAACCGGGTCACACTCAAGAGTCCCCTCTTGATTTCGTGGAACGGAGGCTTCTATATCACCGACACGTCACCTCGGCGGCTGACAACGCCAGCGACGAGATCATGGCGGTTCTGCAGAACGCTCCTCCTACATGGGCCACAGTTCTGACCGCCGACAATCTACAAACTATTGCCGCCTTTTTATCGGAAGTCCAAGATAAAACGGACCAACTCGTCGCGTTTGCAGCGCTCGATGCGGCTACTCGTTCGAACGTTCAGGATCACAATCACGAACAAAAGCCTCGAACCCGATCCTTCCGACGCAGAGCTTATGCCGCTGTCGGTGAACCAGAGGAAGGAGCAGACTCGAACGACTTAATTGCCCGAGCCCATTCAGTCATTATAGCCTACTCTATAGGGAGAGATATGGGTGAAATTTTTATTACTTAGTAAGGAGAGCGGACGTCGGCCGACGCCATCGCTATAGCCTGCAGTGCAGGGTCGGCCGAGAGGGTATAATATAGCCTGTAGATACGGCGCGGCCGAGTGCGCCATATTTCCGTAGTATATTCTCGCCTTCAAGTAGTGTCGGCCCAGGGCTATAATATAGCCTTTAGATACGGCGCGGCCGAGTGCGCCATATTATCGTGGTCTATTCTCGCCTTGAAGTAGTGTCGGCCGAGGGCTATAATATAGCCTTTAGATACGGCGCGGCCGAGTGCGCCATATTTCTGCGGTATATTCTCGCCTTCAAGTAGTGTCGGCCGAGGGCTATAATATAGCCTGTAGACACGGCGCGGCCGACTGCGCCATATTATCGTGGTATATTCTCGCCTTGAAGTAGTGTCGGCCGAGGGCTATAATATAGCCTGTAGACACGGCGCGGCCGACTGCGCCATATTATCGTGGTATATTCTCGCCTTGAAGTAGTGTCGGCCGAGGGCTATAATATAGCCTTTAGATACGGCGCGGCCGACTGCGCCATATTTCTGTGGTATATTCTCGCCTGCAAGTAGTGTCGGCCGAGGGCTATAATATAGCCTGTAGACACGGCGCGGACCGACTGCGCCATATTATCGTGGTATATTCTCGCCTGCAAGTAGTGTCGGCCGAGGGCTATAATATAGCCTGTAGACACGGCGCGGCCGACTGCGCCATATTATCGTGGTATATTCTCGCCTTGAAGTAGTATATTCCGCCCTATTGTTTCCTTTTCTACGCTTTAATTATATGCATTTCAATAAATCTCATGCTGTATGTATAATAATAATAATGCCTCGCCATCCATTAGGCTTTGCAATCTGTCATTCATCACGACGTTTCGTGTGTGGTCAGGTCAGTGGTGTGACTACAATTCAAAGCGCAAGGACTGATTGGCCATTTCCGACGGCTCCATACACCCCACCCAAGACACGCGCAGAGACAGGGCCATCTTACATGTGTCCTTCAAAGGATCCAGCTGTGTGGACCCTTTGTGGGACACAGATCCAATGGCCATCTCAAGCGGCAGCATCGCGCTATATTCTACCGCTATACATATTTCATGTACGCTAAGGTCATTTGAACTGGATCTACCCACCTACCAGCATCTAATACATATTCTCGCCCAACCCAAGACACGCGCAGAGACTGGGCCATCTGATATGTGTCCTTCAAAGGATCCAGCTGTCTGGACCCTCTGCGGGACACAGATCCAATGGCCATCTCCAGCGGCAGCATGCGCTATGGAATCATGGCGCCACCATGTCCAGACGCGCTATGCAACCATGCGCCACGTACCTTGCCTGCCACATTGTGAGGCGTATGGCACGCAGGTGTTATGATGTGCTGGCGCTGTTGGACGGGGCCATTTCATCCTTGCTACCCTGGGTCACCCAGAGGAATCGAATCACCGTCCACGTTTTGAGAGTACCCCTGATGCTGATGGACAATTCAGCTGCATCCGGAGTACTCATGGCGCGGAAGGCAACTCGATTCCACTGGTGAACGTAGAGAGCAAGGAGTTAATGGGTTTATCCAACAGCGCCTTGCATGAATGAGTCAGACTCCAGACAGGAAGACTTGACTTATGTTCCTCCGAGCCGCATACCTGTGGCTCAGAAGGACATAAGTCAAATGGGCCTTGTCCGGCGGCGACGGGCGCCAGCAGGTGTTATGATGTGCTGGCGCTGTTGGACTGGGCCATTTCATCCTTGCTGCCCTGGGTCAGCCAGAGGAATCGAATCGCCGTCCACGTTTTGAGAGTACCCCTGATGCTGATGGACAAATCAGCTGCATCCGGAGTACTCATGGCGCTGAGGGCAACTCGATTCCACTGGTGAACGTAGAGAGCAAGGAGTTAATGGGTTAATCCAACAGCGCCTTGCATGAATGAGTCAGACTCCAGACAGGAAGACTTGACTTATGTTCCTCCGAGCCGCATACCTGTGGCTCAGAAGGACATAAGTCAAATGGGCCTTGTCCGCGGCGGCGACGGGCGCCATCTGATGGCGAAGTGCATGCGCGCTCATGCTCGCTGTTGGGAGATGGCGCTATGGCTCGCCTGACAGGGCGCCTTCATCTATGGTCTTCAGAGCCGCATACCTGTGGCTCTGAGGGCCACAGACTGAAGTTGCGCTGTCCGGCGGCGACGGGCGCCATCTGATGGCGCCGTGCATGGCGCGCTTATGCTCACTGTTGGGAGATGGCGCTATGGCTCGCCAGACAGGGCGCCTTCATCTATGCTCTTCAGAGCCGCTTACCTGTGGCTCCGAAGGTCATAGAAGAAGGGGCCTCGTTCAGCGGCTATATGCGCCATCCGATGGCGCCGTGCATGGCGCGCTCATGCTCACTGTTGGGAGATGGCGCTATGGCCACACCATACAGTCACTATAGCCTACTCTATAGGGAGAGATATGGGTGAAATTTTTATTACTTAGTAAGGAGAGCGGACGTCGGCCGACGCCATCGCTATAGCCTGCAGTGCAGGGTCGGCCGAGACGGTATAATATAGCCTGTAGATACGGCGCGGCCGAGTGCGCCATATTTCCCTGGTATATTCTCGCCTTCAAGTAGCGTCGGCCGAGAGGGTATAATATAGCCTTTAGATACGGCGCGGCCGAGTGCGCCATATTTCCGTAGTATATTCTCGCCTTCAAGTAGCGTCGGCCGAGAGGGTATAATATAGCCTGTAGACACGGCGCGGCCGAGTGCGCCATATTTCTGTGGTATATTCTCGCCTGCAAGTAGTGTCGGCCGAGAGGGTATAATATAGCCTTTAGACACGGCGCGGCCGAGTGCGCCATATTTCCGTGGTATATTATCGCCTTCAAGTAGTGTCGGCCGAGAGGGTATAATATAGCCTGTAGACATGGCGCGGCCGAGTGCGCCATATTTCCGTGGTATATTATCGCCTTCCAGTAGCGTCGGCCGAGGGCTATAATATAGCCTTTAGACACGGCGCGGCCGAGTGCGCCATATTTCCGTGGTATATTATCGCCTTCCAGTAGCGTCGGCCGAGGGCTATAATATAGCCTTTAGACACGGCGCGGCCGAGTGCGCCATATTTCCGTGGTATATTATCGCCTTCAAGTAGCGTCGGCCGATGGTGGATGCAGTGGTATTCATATCGCGCATCATGGCGCGCCGCGCTTATGGGCCTGGTATGCCCACTGGGATGGTATTTTCATGGCGCGGTATCGGCGCCGCCAGGTCATGTGTTCGCGTATATTGGTAAAGCAACTCAATATTCTGTGACTACATTTTGTCCTTGATGCCAACGACATCGGAGTATATACTGTATAACGAATTATATCTCGCCATTCCACATCATGGCTTCAACCCCAGTGGTCCCGTCCTGCGGTGGCTTGGCTGTGAGCAAGGATTTGATGGGCTGGTGCAGCTTCAAGATTGCGTTGGCGACGTCGATGTCCTCTTCTATACGTCGTAACCTCTCGCTCAGGGATTGCGCTTGAAGGAACATCAAGTTTTCTTCGCTTCCTGCGAGGAAAACCTTCTATTGTTTTCTTTAGCGAATGGCAAATTGCGAGCGCAGTGTCATACCGAATTTAATCTCGATGGCGTTCATGGCGCTATTGGGGGAGTGGCCTCTGCCATCATCAAAGTATGGATTCTCCAATTCTTTGCATATTTAAGTATGGTGAAAGGGTGAATTTCGCTGTACTTACTTGAGTCAATGATGTCCTCGTCGTGATCCAGAATGGGAGCGAGGGCGAAGGTACGAGGGAGATCCTGGCCACGGTCTCTGAGCCGCTGACGGTGTGCCTCCAAGTCCTGGAGTGGTATCAGCATGACGATGAAGGCGATGGAGGGCTTTCACTTACCAGAGGACCGCAGGGTATGTTGTGCTCGTCCAACACCTCATTTATAATGTCAAGGTACTGTCTATGAGTATTCAAACACAAAGGCAAGAGAAAGCGAGGCAAAATACCTGGCGATTGAGTTGGATGAGGCGCTCATCCGCCATGTCAACATCGCCATCTTGGCTATGCGCAAGGTCGTGATCAAGTGCGCCGTCCATCCCGCCGTCCACGCCGCCGTCCACGCCGCCATCCACGACGCCATCCATAGGCGCGCCTCTATCTTCAATAGTAGAGGAATGGAGTGTCAGTAGGAAATAGGTTTAAAAACATGAGTGTGGACATACCTGGGGATGGAGTGGCCGGGAGATCCAGCTGATCGCGGGAGCTGGAGGACTGGAGACAGCGATGGCGACAAGTCGAGGTGTGCACGATGAGGGACAGGCGACTCGAAGGTAGGCTGGGCGCTGTGCACTCGCTCTGGAGATGCCTCCAGGTCAAGCTGTGGACGGTGCAACGGGGTGTTTACCTGCGATGGCAAAAAGGTCCAGGGCGGATCTAAAAGGTGAGGTCTGCATTCGCGATTGCGAGGTGAAATCCAACGGTTGTCTTGATAGCGAGGTATTCGGCGGTGAGGGCGAAATGTTGAGCGATGGACGGAAGAGATCTATATCTTGGGAAGATGCCGACTGCATTGTGGGCCTACGTAGTTGAGGGGACGTTAATTGGGGGAAGACGAGGTCCACACGTCTTTTTGAAGTAGGCGCGGACGGCGGTGGCGGCATATCGAGAGGAGTGCTACGTTGTGCAGATCCCCCTGAACGTTGGCAAGGTCAGGCGTTGGCGACATAGCAAAGCGAAAGTTGAGCGGCGGCGGGGATGGCGATGGCGATGCGGACAAATCGCCAAGCGTACGCGCTGGTGGCAGAGTGCGTGAAGGCGAAGGCGAAGGCGAAGACACCACATCCAGAATTGGGCGAGAAACATCCCCTCTGATGGGCGAGGAGTCGAAGTCCAGAGTTGGGCGAGGACATCCCTCTGATGGGCGAGGACTCGAAGTCCAGGGTAGGGCGAGGGCATCACCTCTGATGGGCGAGGAGTCGAAGTCTAGTATTTGGCGAGCTGAGGGGAGTGAGCGCAGGTTGGCGTGAGGATATCTACATGATGTGCTCACCTAGCTCGTCTGCGTGTTCCGACATGGTTGAAAGCAAGGCGGAAGGAATGCGGAAACGTGCCAAGTTCGTCTAGAGGCATCTAATATACCCATGAGCGCAACACGTGCGGTGCCGATCGAACGGGCGCGGATCTTTCCGCCAGGCGCCCGCCATCAACCAACGCGATGCACCGCGTGGGTCTGACTTCGTCTCTTCTTCTACCACCACCACCACCACCACCACCGCCATCACCACAGCTGTCAAATCCCATCTCGCTTTGCTTCTACCACCATGTCCGCCTCCAGCATCAACAGCGACATCATCATCGCCGCAGTGCGCCTGGAAGAGGCGCTGAAGTTTCTGCCCGGGAAGCGCGACGCGAAGTACAAGGTGTTTGAGAGCAACTTCTGGGAGGAAGTGGTAAGTGATTGTAACACAATCAGGGTGAGCACTGTGGCGCTGAGTCTGTATAATGGCGCCTCTAGCAATCGATCTTCGCGAAGATCAAGGCGCTGGGAAAACACCGCGAGGGATTACAAGTGCCGCCGCTGTTGGTCAGCGCCATGGCGCAATACACGGTGGCGTCGCACAAGAAGCGCGGGAGTGGACTTGACTGCCATCAAGGTTGACGACCCCGCCATTCAAAGCCATGGCCTCTCCAAATACGTGTGGAATGGCGATTACATTGCCGAAGACCTCGGGGGCAACCTTTGGTGGAAAGGTGAGTGCACTGCGAAACCATACGCCACGTCATCACTAACGGCTCAGCAGCGCTGTTGCGCAAGCGTACGAGCGAGGTTGCGCTGGGTGGGGATGGAGTTGCGGGGCCAAGTGGGGTGACGGAGGAGGCAGAGGCGGGCGGGAGTCGAGGGAAAGTGGCGAAGAAGGGGGCGGATGACGACGCAGGGGCGGCCTCTAGAAGGTCAAAGGGAACGACGCCAGCGACGGACGGCGATGAGGGTGTCGTCATCGCTGCACCAGTAACGAAGAAGCCACGGCGCGGAGGGGCTGCAACGACGAAGCCGGGAACTAAGGCGGCATCCAAGGGCGGAGTCAAGACCACCACTGCGAAAGCGGCAGGAGAGGAAACGACGGCCGGCAAGTCTGAGCCGCGGATGAAGACGAAGGCGGGGCCATCGACGTCGAAGACGAATGAGAAGGCTTCATCGCGCAAGTCTCCTGCGGGCAAGGATGATGACGCCAGGCAGACGCGGTCGAAGGCGAAGGCGGGATCGTCGACGGGGAAGGGAAAGGGAAAGGCGAAGGCCTCGCCGGCGCCCGAAGATGACGACATGGACGAGGATGCTCAAGGCGAGAGTGAGGAGATGGAGGAGACGGAGACATTTGTCTCGGTGAGTACGTTTACCAGATGCGCGGCAAGCGATGCTGACTGACATGCCTTCAGGCGATGCCTTGCGGAAATTGCGCCAAGGCCAAAGCTGAATGCAGGCTTGCTGTCGTGGACGGTCGGCGTTGCATGCGCTGCCTGAAGCGCAAGATAGGCTGCTCGATCGTGCCACACAACCTGAGCGGCAATCCGATCAGGGGCCCCTACGGTGCAGTCCTGGCAAGCAAGTATCAGGACGTCATCAAGAACAGCCTCGCCGATGGCATCAAGCCTCCTCCACCGCGCTGGGATGAGGAGAGGAAGGAGTTTGTGGAGGATAGAGGCAAGCGGGGCAAGGCGGCGGCGAAGGGTTCGGAATCGAAGGCGAGCGATGAGATGGATGTGGATGAAGAAGAAGGGGAAAAGGACGATGGCAAGGCGGGTAGCGCGGATGTCGATGCGAAGGACGACGCGGAGGTGGACAGCCAGCTGCGGGTGGCGTCAGCGACTAGCGATGCGGCTGCGTCCCGCCCAATAGCGCCGCTCCCGAAGACGTCGCTCAGCTCGATGAAGGCGTGGGTTGGGAAGCCACCTCCAGCGGTGGCTAAAGGGAAGGGCAAGGAGCGCGCGGACCGTCCTCTCCAGGAGGCAGAGGCCAGCAGCTCGAGCGATCGCTCGGCGCGGCTTGGGCTCAGGCCTGGCGAGGTAAAATGTAAGTCGGCTTCACTCTTTCTGGACGGCGCGATCAACTGACCAAGTCAATGTGTGGCTGCCAGACCACCATGGCGAGTACCACCACTACGTAGGATTCTCCAAGGACCCCACCGCCATGGATGAAGGGCGCTACGCGCAGGACCAGGAGCTGTCTCATTTCCAGCCATTTACGGCGTACCTCACTGAGCAAGGCCACCGACTCGAGAAGAACATCAACATAATGACCGCGTGGCAAGACCGCTTCGGTAGCATGGTCGACAACTTCCAGCAGTCACTGCTCGCCATCAACAGGCAGCAGGTCAACATGACCGAGCGCATTGATAACGCCGAGGGCAGATTGGCGGCCTACTGGCAAGAGTGGAAGGCGCGGAGCAGACTCTGCAAGATGTGCGCTCTGAGGACTCGGTCGCTCGCATCGCCGCGCTCGAGGAGATGGTCACGGTTCTGCAGGATGATCTGCGCGCAGCCAAGGAGAACATGGCGATGGATCGCCTTGGTGCGCAAGTCGCGAACATGGAGGTGCGCGTGGACACGTTGATGGACAACGTGCGCGATGAGAGCGAGAGGACGCGGCAGGCGATGGCGGGCATTGAGGCAGGTGAGGCGAGATTACAGGGGCTCATCGCGCAGTTTGAGTCAGTGCGCCGTGACGTCGCTCGCCACAACGACGCGGAGGCCGAGAAGCTATTGGACAAGGCGCATCTGTCGGTGGAGCTCGTGCAGAAGGCGGAACAGGACGCGCAACGACGGCGCAAGGCGAGGGCGATCATGGACAGCGCTCATGAGGGAGCCACTCCCATTTCGTGGTCTACCTCAGAGCGTGGCTCTGTAGGAGATCAATCGGACTTCACGAATGAAGCTCTGTCGACGCCCGCCGGTGGCTCCACACCTTCAATCAGGCGTTTCTCCTTGGAGATCGACGACGACGGGATGGCGAGCGTGGCCGCGGAGGAGCGAGAGCCTGATGCCGCAACATCACCCGTCGCTGTCGAGGACGCCGAGATGCCTCCCGCTTCGCCTTAGATAATTCTTTTTGTAACTTCGCTGTACTTTCAAACGAATGCATTGTGTACACTCTCCAGCGACCAGTAAGATTGAGAGTGCGATGACGGCAACACCCTCGGCATCACAGTGAGCCACGGGGGCTTGCACAGGGAGCGGCACGCCATCGCCATCCTTCGCAGCGCTGAGTTCAATCATCGCCATTGAATTTAAATGCGAGGTAGTGTACATGAGAAATAGTATTCTAACGGCGACCACGCGCTTTAGTGGGTCGGGGCTGAGCTCCCTACCTGTCTTGCGCGATGACCTACGAATGGCGGGGGCAGGCTCGCCCTGCTCTTCCTCGCCATCGCTATAAGTCTCCGCCAGAGCCCGCTTTGAGCGACCCGCCTTTTTCGCTTTTCACGAGGTTGGGGTGGTTTCTCTGCTTCCTCCTCCTCTTCCTCCTCTTCGCTCACGCGGTGACTTCGCTTTTTCAACTTTTCCTCCTTAGCTTTTGTCTTCTGACGAGTGTGGGTGGCGACCTTCATGTCGTTGAGAGCACCCGTGATCGAGGACCCGCCTGCCGTTGGCAGTGCCTGAATATTGATCTCCTTTGCCTGCCGAGCTGTTTGGCGTGTCTTGCGCTTTGGCACAGGAAGTGAGGGAGAAGGACCACGATTGGCCTCGCCGTCGCTCTCGTCTTCACTGTCATGATTTTCACGGTCGGAGAAATGAACCTGTAGGCCCCTCATATCTCGAACGGGTGAGAGCTGATTCATCGCAATAGGTGGAGAGGAGGAGAAATCCATACTCCCGCGGCGGACAGTTGCGTCATTGAGCGCGATGGGGGAGGATGGTGGTGCGCGCCCTGGCGCCATTGGCGAGGAAGGCGGTGCGCCGTCAATTGATGGCGGTCTCTCTTCTAGTTGTGGACGCGGTCTCATACCCAAGGCGCGCTTAGGTATGGATGGAAAGACCGATCTTCCCGTGGTCATTAGCGGCCTTGCTGGAGGCGGTTTTCCTGTGACTGGAAACGGAAGCGAATGTTTTTGCGTGCCTCGCAGAGGTTCCGGCAACGGCGAGCTGGATTGCTGAGCTACTTGGCCATTATGCGCGTCTCGCGATCGCCTTATCTTAGGGGATGTGAGGATTGGCGCGGCTTCCCTCGCCAATGCCGCTGGCGGGTCCGGCGTACGACGCTCCTGTTCCGCCCGCAGGGTTTGCAAATGGCGAGGCTTCGGGCGGAGTGGGGGAGGTGGACCCTTGTTGAGATTCCCAGTGGGCATCATGGGAGGGCGAGGTGATGGCTTCCCCTGTCTGGGAACGTGGGGCGGTGGTGGACCATATTTCAACGCCGGTGGTGGGGCCTCCAAAGGTGTTGGCTGCGCCGCGGCCGCAGTGCTACTGCGGGTGACAGAGCTACCTTCCATGGATGGCGCGTCGCCTTGCACAGATTGTGCCTGCTTCACCAGCGCGCACAACGATGATACATGCGGGTCGAGCCTCTGGGCAATCACGGCGAAGGGTATGGCGCTCTCGCTGACATGGCGTGGAATGTCCGAAGGTGGGCGTCGGGATCCTGGAAGAGCGAACTGTGCCGCCGTCAGATCGCGGCTTATCATGGCGATCACGAGGAGCACTTGTTCAATCATGCCGACGTCCCCTGTCAGCCTGCCGGACTTGTTCAAATAAGGCTTCGAGTCGAGCCACTTCAGCACTGGATCGAGCCCATGGGCGTGGCGATGAACCATATAGGACAAGTGTCGATGCGGGTTGTGCCAGGTCGCCCAGTCGGCGCCTTCCGGTGCCCGCTTTGTCGTCTTCAGCCCACTCTATCACTCGCAAGGTAAGCCTTAGTTTACGGAGAAAAATGAAGTTACTACCATCATGCGAGGCAGCGCGTCCACGATCACGCGAAATTCTGGCGATGGCGATGCCGCCTCCAGCCATTGCTGACGCCGTCTACGTGAAAGCAGCGCCCAATTGGGGGCGGCGCCTTTTGCATCTTCGCTGTCATCATCTTCGTCGGAAGTTGACCCGACGTCGATGTCCAGATTGAAAGTCTCGTGCTCGGTGTCGTCGTCCACGGCGCTATCGTCATCGGTGCTGAGACGTTGCACGCCTTTGCCCTTGCCGCTTTTCACCGCCTTCTTTTTCTTCTTTTTGGGGCCCGCCTTGCCTTTAGCGCCTTTGGGTGCTCTCGCCGCCTCATACACAGCAGGGATTAGCTCCGAATCCTCGTCCCCCTGCTCTTCAGGTATGCCTTGAAGCGGAACGCGCACTGCCCCTTGTTTGCCTCTTGCGCCGCTCTCCAATGATGCAGGACCGCGATGATGTCCTTCCTGACCATATGCGACGGATCGTCGGGTGGAAGCCGTCTGGCACCATTCCTGCTTCTATAAATTCAGCCCCACGCACTTTGAGCGCGCGCCAAGGGCACTTCTCTTTGGCGCTTCCTGCAGCCCGTTCTATGGCGCCATCAGCGTCTTTGTGAGCGCCGTGTGGATCAAGACTTACGGTAGTGAGTAGACAGAAAGTCTCTGATCATGGATTTCATCACAGGCAGGGATGGCGCATCCTCGCCATCCATTGGCGGTATCAACGGGAGACCGCCATCGTCGACCAGCAGCTCTCGCCGTGTGCCGCGAGACGTTCCCTCTCCGTTGTCAACGCTCGCCTCGCGATTGCTATCAAATGCCTCTGTGCTGTACTTGGCCCATTTGACCATCGTATCTGCGTGCCAATCGTCCACCTTGGAAAAGGCTTTTCCATTCTCCATCTCATCGTTGAAGTCGTGTCTGTGAAAAGCGGTCAGAGCGGTGAGAGGCGATACAAATTGCCTGCTCACTCCTGAATGACGACTCTCCCATCAGGAGATTTGTAGCTACTCAACGTAAAGATCCTGACACCATGGCGTCGGTATGCCTCTCGAGCGTATTTCCTCAGAAACGGAATGAGCTCCTTGTCCGCTTTCCTGCGTCGCCATCAGCTGCCGTTAACTTAGCACAAAGGTCGCGCTCCCACTCACGCCGAAGATCCAGCCTTGACCTCTTTGGCGTCATTGTTGAACGCATCCGCCTTCATCTGGTAGTCCGCCTTTGCGTCCTCATCCAGTTTGCCCCAATACTCGCTCACTACCTTGGTGTATGCGCCTATCTCCTGGTGGGCCAGACCTCGTCCTCCCGTCCTTTCGTTGGCCACCCTTAGCAGCTCTGTTTTGTGCTCCTCTTGATACATATCCCTCGCTGACCGTTTTTCGTTCCAGGGATGGGCACCTGGGGTTCTACGATTCGGTAGTGGTTGCTGAAATAGGTCCCCAGGGACTATAGAAATGTGTGAATGACGAAGATGACAATGCCATGAACTGTTGGTTTGACCTTTTTCAGGCCATTTTTATCTGTCAGCTCTGCGAATTGTTCCATGAGGATATTGACAGCCTCATCGACAATGGGTGCCCTCGCAGTGCCTTTGGTGTTGCGCCATCGCTCTATTTGCTCTGGGATCTTGTCTAGATATGCCTGCAGGATAGCTATTCCCATGGCGAGGACAACAAGCAGACCGAGATGCTCTCAGGATGACAGACACTTGGGCACTCCCAACTGAACATTTGCCCAGACGTGTCTGACCTCCGGTGATACTTTCGTCCTGTTCTAACCCCGCTGATCTCTCTTACACTGCAAGCGTCCATGTCGGGGCAGACCCGACCGGCATCCCTCCGGCGGAGCGTGGCATCTCACAGGCCGAGGCCCCGGCGTAATGGCGCCGTGGTCGAGAATCGCGGTCCACATGCCAATGACGCGCCTCGATCACCGGATCACGCCTTGCCGATCGGCTGGGCCTGATCTTGCCGGCGCTTGCTCAACGATGTGATCGACCAAACAAGTGTGCAAAGCTAATGGACATGCTGTTGCAGCATGGTCAGTAGATGGCAGATTGAGCAATAATGCGAGATGGGGCGTGTATCTCCATCCATCTCGTCTGTAAGCCATGATAGCGGGCAGCGGCTTGGAGCTCAGCGACACATTGGCAGCTTGCATGCGCGATATGTTTCAGTTTTGGCTACACAAGCTTCGAATGCAGCCGGACAACCGAGAAACCCACAGCCTCCCACACATATCCGCGCCGATATCGTCGTCGAATGCAGCCAGATCGCGCACCAGCTCGCAAAGGCATATATCAAACCTGGTGTGTACTCTTGGATGCTGTGGGCATCTACTCATGCTGCGCTGACCGGAAAGTAGTGCGCTTATCCTGGGACATTGACCGGTATTCTGATGCTATAGGCGTGGGCAACACCGGACAGAACGTGAATCTGGAGGCGCAGCTCAAGACTAAATGGCCGCCTCTCCTCCCAGACACCACCGTGGTTCTAGATGAACCCTGCGTGCTCCTCGACCAGCACTCGCGCATCCTAGCATGGGTGCTTCCGGGCGTCCTTCATGTGAATCGCCAGGTGGGCTCATTCATCTTCCGCCATGCACCGTGCTCACTACGCTGTGTCGGCAGAGGGAGATACAATTGGCGACGGCCCACCTATCAACACAACTGATGCGTAAAGCCCCGGGGGTCAGTTGGCGAAACCATGAAGCATATTTCCGCGATCGATCAACCTGCACCACACCTCCGGGGACTGTCAATCTGTCTCCAGGATGGCACGCGCTGGGTCACACGGTGCGCTGACGATCCCTTAACTCTGATGACTGGCGAATGACGGCGCATACATCCAGGGCCCATTGGACCCAATGCTGCCTTCGGCGAGCTTACGCGATAAAGATGGCCAGAGTGGATGGCGATGGTTGACCGCCATCCGTGAATCAGCCGCCATCCTATCCGGCATGATGTCCATCATGCATCCCGACCTGTATGCTGCGGGACATACATGCATGGAGTCGCTTCTTGGCGAAGTGGAGTATCCCGCAATAGTAAGCGCTTGGTCTTCGATCTTCAATGGCGTTCAGGTCATCAGCAATCGCGAGACGCCGCTACACCGCGACAAAAACTCGCGCAAGCAGTGGTTCGACCTTCTCACCACGGTAGGGAGCTACGGCGCATTGGAAATGCAGCTGGATGGTCCAAATATCGCTATAGACTACAAGGCGGGTAGCGTAGTTGCGCTTTGCGGAAAGCTTCTGCGCCATGGCGTTCAGAGATGCGATGGAGAGCGCATATGCTACGCTTATTTTATGAGGGACTCAGTGCATGCCGCGATGAATGTCAAGGCACCGCACTGGATGGAGTGGACTTAAGGTTGCATACACAGATCTGTATTTGTGTCAAGTCTATGTTTGTGTATCTAGTAGGGTCGTGAATGGCGAACCATCACACACATGTATTAAAGCGAGAAGCGGCATGCTCCGCCATGCGCGTCCACAGCGAGACCTGACGGCGCGCATAGCATACATGACCTGGAGGCCCATAGAGGCGGGAGCGCCATAGGTTCGCCTTGTTATGGAAGCTCGCCTGCGTCCACGCCATCTCTGCCGTGACCATGACAAACTCCTCCGCCCACCTATCCTTACGTGATTTTGCACGGAACCAGTTGACGCGATGCACTGGCGCGCTGCAGTCAGCATTGCGGGCATTGGACGGACCACAAGCGCACTCACACTCCGTCAACCAGTTGGACTGCGTTGAATCGCCCTCGATGTCTACGGTCCATATCCAGGACAACTTGTCCTGCCGTGTTCCTCGGATGGAGTTGTCCAGCAGCGCGGTGATCGCCTTGAGGTCATCATGTTGAATGGCACGGAAGCGCGCTTTGATGGCGTCAGTCGGATTCAGAGCGAGGATGGCGTGGCGGCTTTGACTGTAAATGCGCACGTTCTCTAGCACCGCCCTCTGCGTGGAGATGACCTCGTCCCAGGACCGGAGCTTTGGCGCTGGCTCTTTGCATGACGAACCGCCGTACGAAACAGCACTGACTTGTAACCAATGGCGAGGCGAATCTGATGAAGGGCGTCATTGGCCTGCCCAATGCGCAAACTCAACTCCTCCGAAGCGATGTCCTCTAAACCGCTGGCCACGACAACATCGTAGCCAAGCTGCGATGGAAGCGAAATGATGGCGCTCTCAGGCTGGATTCCAGAATCGATCTCACCGGTGTAAATCTCATCAAGAGGATTGACATCTTCCTCCAGTGCATCCCATTCAGACCCGTCATAAGCCTCTGAGGCGCCATCCCCATCGGGCTCGGCCACAAGTGGAATGTACGAAGCGGCTTTGGACTCGAATGTCACTATACGCTTCTGAAGGCGCTGACGGCGCTCCTCCAGCGCAAGGCGGTCCGCCACCAGCGGATGCCGGCCCATCTTCCGTTTCAGTTGGCTAATGACCAACCTAAGACCTGTTGTGAGCTTGGCACCCGATGTTCAATGACGCTACCTACTGCAATTCCTGAATCTTCATGCCCGTGGCTATCCATGCAGCTACGCCCTGATGGCGATGTTGCGATGTTTCCGTTTGCGTTAGTTGAAGTTGGATCTGCATCCGGGTGGGTGCTGCGCCACATCATTAATCATGGCCGTACCCTCTAGTGTGCACTCTCACCCTTTCTCATCTGCACGTCAAAGACATCCATCGCGCTGATTTTAGCGTCACGCATGGCGAGCGCCTCGCCCTCAGCGGCTCGCCACTCTCCTAGCTGCTCCTCCGTGCTCGATCTCTCAATGAACTCCAACACATCCCCGCTCTCCGTGGCGCCGGCTTTGGCCTTTCGCCATTTCCTAACAAGGGTGTTCGCTGTTGAAGCCACAGTCAATCAACCTCTCCACCAATGTCAAGGTTGGCCCACCCATCCCGGTCAACTTCTTCCAATTGGAATCATTCATGTGATCGTCAATGACTTCCTTTCTATGTGCTGTGGTCATGCCGCGTGTGCTACCCGAAATGAGATTCAACGGCGCCCAAAGGGTTTCAATCACTTCGCCATCAATCTGACCAGCACCGGGAATGAAGTTGGGTGAGTAGCGAGGAAAGCATGTGTCTTGATGGCCGTGGACATGAAACAGGCCTATTCCGCGCCGTATCTCCACGTTCGGCGGCATGTGCAAATACTCACTCTCCCCAAACCGCTTCATGAGATTGATGCCGTATTGACACATGATGTCGTACATCACCAGCAGCACCTGGATACCCGCCATGGTGGCGAGCACCTCGCTCAGCGCGTAATCCATGTTCATCTGTCTGATGGCGGGTGTAAGTGAACAAAGGAAATAGCAAACCACTTACCTCTCGCCTTTCTGGAAATCAACCACCGCATGCGGCATGAAAAACCCATGGCGCGCACAGGCCGCGGCGCCAATCCCCGTGGCTTCAAGGTTATGGCGATCTGCATTCGCCTGGTTGACGGCGCGATGATCGTGACAGAAGGATTTCTACATAGGCTATGAGCGTCCAACGGTTCATCCACTAGGAGTCGATCACGGACCTCTTTATGCTCGATGGCGACAGCGAGATGCTTCTTGTAGGTGTCATCGCCCACCATGAAAGCTGTCGCCATTGCTGAGAATTACGTCGTCCTCTGGGCGACGCATCTTGAGATGCTCCGCGCTAAAGTTGCCGTCCATTACGATGCTCCTCATGTACTTCCATCTGCTATCGCGTTACACATGCCGCCCAAAAAACGTCTTACATGGCTCACTGTACGGGGTCATCACGCCATCCGGAAGCGAGATTCACGCCAGGCTTGGGACATGCCGGGCACCCCAAAGCGAGGCCACCAGCTGGTATCGCGTTGGAGGCGCCATGACCATATCCATGCCATTTGCGGTATTTGAGGTTTCGCCATTGGCGGGACACCCGCAGAAGCTCTCTGTAACGGTTCTAGCCCGAGCCCATTCAGTCATTATAGCCTACTCTATAGGGAGAGATATGGGTGAAATTTTTATTACTTAGTAAGGAGAGCGGACGTCGGCCGACGCCATCGCTATAGCCTGCAGTGCAGGGTCGGCCGAGAGGGTATAATATAGCCTGTAGATACGGCGCGGCCGAGTGCGCCATATTTCCCTGGTATATTCTCGCCTTCAAGTAGCGTCGGCCGAGAGGGTATAATATAGCCTTTAGATACGGCGCGGCCGACTGCGCCATATTTCCGTAGTATATTCTCGCCTTCAAGTAGCGTCGGCCGAGAGGGTATAATATAGCCTTTAGATACGGCGCGGCCGACTGCGCCATATTTCTGCGGTATATTCTTGCCTTCAAGTAGTGTCGGCCGAGGGCTATAATATAGCCTTTAGATACGGCGCGGCCGAGTGCGCCATATTTCTGTGGTATATTCTCGCCTGCAAGTAGTGTCGGCCGAGGGCTATAATATAGCCTTTAGATACGGCGCGGCCGACTGCGCCATATTTCTGTGGTATATTCTCGCCTGCAAGTAGTGTCGGCCGAGGGCTATAATATAGCCTGTAGACACGGCGCGGCCGACTGCGCCATATTTCTGTGGTATATTCTCGCCTGCAAGTAGTGTCGGCCGAGGGCTATAATATAGCCTTTAGATACGGCGCGGCCGACTGCGCCATATTTCTGTGGTATATTCTCGCCTGCAAGTAGTGTCGGCCGAGGGCTATAATATAGCCTTTAGATACGGCGCGGCCGACTGCGCCATATTTCTGTGGTATATTCTCGCCTTCAAGTAGTGTCGGCCGAGGGCTATAATATAGCCTTCAGATATGGCGCGGCCGAGTGCGCCATATTTCTGTGGTATATTCTCGCCTGCAAGTAGTGTCGGCCGAGGGCTATAATATAGCCTGTAGACACGGCGCGGCCGACTGCGCCATATTTCTGTGGTATATTCTCGCCTGCAAGTAGTGTCGGCCGAGGGCTATAATATAGCCTTTAGATACGGCGCGGCCGACTGCGCCATATTTCTGTGGTATATTCTCGCCTGCAAGTAGTGTCGGCCGAGGGCTATAATATAGCCTTTAGATACGGCGCGGCCGACTGCGCCATATTTCTGTGGTATATTCTCGCCTGCAAGTAGTGTCGGCCGAGGGCTATAATATAGCCTTTAGATACGGCGCGGCCGACTGCGCCATATTTCTGTGGTATATTCTCGCCTGCAAGTAGTGTCGGCCGAGGGCTATAATATAGCCTGTAGACACGGTGCGGCCGACTGCGCCATATTATCGTGGTATATTCTCGCCTGCAAGTAGTGTCGGCCGAGGGCTATAATATAGCCTGTAGACACGGCGCGGCCGACTGCGCCATATTATCGTGGTATATTCTCGCCTTGAAGTAGTATATTCCGCCCTATTGTTTCCTTTTCTACGCTTTAATTATATGCATTTCAATAAATCTCATGCTGTATGTATAATAATAATAATGCCTCGCCATCCATTAGGCTTTGCAATCTGTCATTCATCACGACGTTTCGTGTGTGGTCAGGTCAGTGGTGTGACTACAATTCAAAGCGCAAGGACTGATTGGCCATTTCCGACGGCTCCATACACCCCACCCAAGACACGCGCAGAGACAGGGCCATCTTACATGTGTCCTTCAAAGGATCCAGCTGTGTGGACCCTTTGTGGGACACAGATCCAATGGCCATCTCAAGCGGCAGCATCGCGCTATATTCTACCGCTATACATATTTCATGTACGCTAAGGTCATTTGAACTTGATCTACCCACCTACCAGCATCTAATACATATTCTCGCCCAACCCAAGACACGCGCAGAGACTGGGCCATCTGATATGTGTCCTTCAAAGGATCCAGCTGTCTGGACCCTCTGCGGGACACAGATCCAATGGCCATCTCCAGCGGCAGCATGCGCTATGGAATCATGGCGCCACCATGTCCAGACGCGCTATGCAACCATGCGCCACGTACCTTGCCTGCCACATTGTGAGGCGTATGGCACGCAGGTGTTATGATGTGCTGGCGCTGTTGGACGGGGCCATTTCATCCTTGCTACCCTGGGTCACCCAGAGGAATCGAATCACCGTCCACGTTTTGAGAGTACCCCTGATGCTGATGGACAATTCAGCTGCATCCGGAGTACTCATGGCGCGGAGGGCAACTCGATTCCACTGGTGAACGTAGAGAGCAAGGAGTTAATGGCTTTATCCAACAGCGCCTTGCATGAATCCCGCATCCATGCAGACCATAAATTTGAAACTCACGTTAGAGAGTCAGACTCCAGACAGGAAGACCTGACTTATGTTCCTCCGAGCCGCATACCTGTGGCTCAGAAGGACATAAGTCAAATGGGCCTTGTCCGGCGGAAACGGGCGCCATCCGATGGCGAAGTGCATGCGCGCTGATGCTCGCTGTTGGGAGATGGAGCTATCACTCGCCAGACAGGGCGCCTTCCTCTGTGTCACTCGGAGCAGCATACATGCGGCTCGGAGGGCCACAGATGGAAGTTGCGCTGTCCGGCAGCGATGAGCGCCATCCGATGGCGCCATGCATGGCGTGCTCATGCTCACCGTGAGATGGCGCTATGGCTCGCCAGACAGGGCGCCTTCATCTATGCTCTTCAGAGCCGCATACCTGTGGCTCCGAAGGTCATAGATGAAGCCGCCTCGTTCAGCGGCAATATGCGCCATCCGATGGCGCCGTGCATGGCGCGCGCTCGACCTGCATGATTCTTCAATGCTACCCTGGATCAAAGCATCTGAATCGAATCGCCATCCAACCATTGTTGGATGGCCATCCGATTCAGCTGCTTGAATACCAAGGCCATTGAAGAATTGGCTGGCGCAGAAGGACGTCATGCATTTATGCACTCACCGCGCAGACGAAACGGATACATACGCCACCTGAAAACACCCACCTTTGACATGGCGCGATGTCCAAAGAGCATGATTTGCTGGCGTCCTCGAGCTCGGCCATTCGTCAATGCTACCCGAAGTTAAGCGTCTGAATCGCATCGCCATCCACATGATTGGATGGTAATGTGATTCAGCCGCTTAAATACAAGGTCCATTGAACAAATGGGAGACGCTGGGGACGTCATGCACTCGTGCTCATAAAGGCAGCGACAAGAAATACATACAGACGACGGCGAGATCCACCTACGACATGGCGCGCAGAGACCCGGTCTCACTCCTCATCTGGCAACAGCACCTCTTTGAAGGCGTCCAACATCCTTGTGAGGTCGCCGGCATCGCGATGGCGGCTCTCGGCGAAGCGGGTGACCAGGCGTTCGACGTCATCCAATCGATGGCTGACCGCTCTCATATCGCGGTAGTTGACTTGATAGGTGTCGCCGCGACGCTATGCGGCAATCGATGCAATTTATGTGAATGAATGTGTTGAAAAGGTGGGAGCGGGGTGGCGACTTACTCTGTCATGCAGTGGATACTTCCACCATGCTGGAAGGTGACTGGGAGGGTCGTCTGGCCAAGTCCACCACGCGGGCTCGGTTTCTGTGCGCAGCTTCTGTAGCTGCAAGGATGGCGGCGAGGCGAGCGGCGTGAACGGCTGTATCTCGAGGACGTGGATCCGTGGGACGGCCCCAAAGACGGTGGCGTCGCTGATCTTGCGGACGACGTCGGGGAGCTCGACGTCGGTGACGCCGACGAGGGCGAGGCGGCCAAGGCAGTCGCGAAGGGCTTCCTGCTGAGCGTCAGAGCAGACACGTTGGGGAAGGCGAAGCTTACCATTTCCATGCGGAGGCCAATCTCCCACCGCGCCAAGGTGATGTCGAAGCCAGCCACCTTGTCTCTACCGGCGGCGACAGACATGATGGTCGCTAGCGCCTGCTCGCAGCGCCAGGCATAGTATGAGATCAGTCGGCGGTTGATAGCGATGAGGCTGGAGAGGGACTGTTCGCGATTCTTCAAGGCGAGAGCCATTGCGCCGTGGGGTGAATGGGTTGGTAGGCCAAGGCGAAATGCAAGGCGAATTTGAGGAGTCGATGGTGGATCGGGTGATCGCCTCGAGGAAGGTCATGGCGAAGATCCGTCGGAGATAAGCATCGGCCAAGTATCTGAAGGTGATCGCGTGGATATGATCCGTTGTTGATAAGGGATCAGGAGGCAGGGGCGTGAGAGATTGCCATTCAGTATGAAAAGGAAGCTGTCATGGATCACAATAAGCCAATTGTCATCTGTCCGCAGTGATACGGCCATGGCCCGCACGAAGAAGCAACATGTCAGTGGCGATGCGGTGTTCGTGCGTCGCGAAGAACGGCGAACTGCAAGAGGCGCCGTCACATACGTTCCCAAGGAAGCACCGCTACCGCGTGCGCATGTGCCGACAAGCGCATCAAGATCGCCGTCGAAATCCCCTCTAAAGCCGCGTCTCATGACGCATATTCCGAACCGTGCAGGAGCATGTGGTGTTTGACGATGTGATGCCGATGAAGAGTCTGCACAAGGTGAGTACCGTCGCCTTATTTGGGTCGCTCAATGTCAACGCCGAAGGCGGGCAGTCGCAGAACGACTTTATGCGCGAATGGCTTCCACTTCGCGATGTGTATCTAAGCCACATCATCGAGCTAGAAGCTCCACCAGGTGAGAGACGATGCAGCAAATGCGCTGATGCGCATGGCGATTGGCGCTGCTTGGAATGCTTTGGGCGCCCCGTGTATTGCGAGGACTGCCTGCAGTTGACGCATCGCCGCATGCCGCTGCATCGGGTGGAGAAGTGGGCGGATGGGTTCTTCGAACCGGCGTGGCTTCGGGAGGTTGGGGTGCGGATGCATCTCGGGCATGATGGCGAACCATGTGTGGATGCGGAGTCCCCGATCACGCCGCTGGATGGGGATGCTGATAGCGATGGTGAAGACGACGACGTGAGTGACGCCGGGGACAATGAAGAGGATGAAGAGCCAATCAAAGCGGACTCGACGGCGCCGAAGTCACTACGCATTTGACACTTTGACCATTGTAGATGTTACGGGGATGCATAGCCTGGACGTTGTGTGGTGTCGGTGCGATAACAGGCTCACTCGAGACCTGCAACTATTGGACATGGGCCTCTATCCTGGGAGCACCAAGCGGCCACGCACTGCGTTCACATTTCGGGTGTTGGATGATTTTTGCTTACCAACAAGGAGTGCAAAACCTCGGGGATGAATTACTACAGCAAGCTTCGACGTGTCACAAACTCCGCGTTCCCGCATTCAGTGCAGGTAAGCCGCTATGTGCATATGAAGCTGTTTTCGCCGTTGAGAAGGGGCTAGAACCGTTACAGAGAGCTTCTGCGGGTGTCCCGCCAATGGCGAAACCTCAAATACCGCAAATGGCATGGATATGGTCATGGCGCCTCCAACGCGATACCAGCTGGTGGCCTCGCTTTGGGGTGCCCGGCATGTCCCAAGCCTGGCGTGAATCTCGCTTCCGGATGGCGTGATGACCCCGTACAGTGAGCCATGTAAGACGTTTTTGGGCGGCATGTGTAACGCGATAGCAGATGGAAGTACATGAGGAGCATCGTAATGGACGGCAACTTTAGCGCGGAGCATCTCAAGATGCGTCGCCCAGAGGACGACGTCATTCTCAGCGATGGCGACGCTTTCATGGTGGGCGATGACACCTACAAGAAGCATCTCGCGGTCGCCATCGAGCATAAAGAGGTCCGTGATCGACTCCTAGTGGATGAACCGTTGGACGCTCATAGCCTATGTAGAAATCCTTCTGTCACGATCATCGCGCCGTCAACCAGGCGAATGCAGATCGCCATAACCTTGAAGCCACGGGGATTGGCGCCGCGGCCTGTGCGCGCCATGGGTTTTTCATGCCGCATGCGGTGGTTGATTTCCAGAAAGGCGAGAGGTAAGTGGTTTGCTATTTCCTTTGTTCACTTACACCCGCCATCAGACAGATGAACATGGATTACGCGCTGAGCGAGGTGCTCGCCACCATGGCGGGTATCCAGGTGCTGCTGGTGATGTACGACATCATGTGTCAATACGGCATCAATCTCATGAAGCGGTTTGGGGAGAGTGAGTATTTGCACATGCCGCCGAACGTGGAGATACGGCGCGGAATAGGCCTGTTTCATGTCCACGGCCATCAAGACACATGCTTTCCTCGCTACTCACCCAACTTTATTCCCGGTGCTGGTCAGATTGATGGCGAAGTGATTGAAACCCTTTGGGCGCCGTTGAATCTCATTTCGGGTAGCACACGCGGCATGACCACAGCACATAGAAAGGAAGTCATTGACGATCACATGAATGATTCCAATTGGAAGAAGTTGACCGGGATGGGTGGGCCAACCTTGACATTGGTGGAGAGGTTGATTGACTGTGGTTTCAACAGCGAACACCCTTGTTAGGAAATGGCGAAAGGCCAAAGCCGGCGCCACGGAGAGCGGGGATGTGTTGGAGTTCATTGAGAGATCGAGCACGGAGGAGCAGCTAGGAGAGTGGCGAGCCGCTGAGGGCGAGGCGCTCGCCATGCGTGACGCTAAAATCAGCGCGATGGATGTCTTTGACGTGCAGATGAGAAAGGGTGAGAGTGCACACTAGAGGGTACGGCCATGATTAATGATGTGGCGCAGCACCCACCCGGATGCAGATCCAACTTCAACTAACGCAAACGGAAACATCGCAACATCGCCATCAGGGCGTAGCTGCATGGATAGCCACGGGCATGAAGATTCAGGAATTGCAGTAGGTAGCGTCATTGAACATCGGGTGCCAAGCTCACAACAGGTCTTAGGTTGGTCATTAGCCAACTGAAACGGAAGATGGGCCGGCATCCGCTGGTGGCGGACCGCCTTGCGCTGGAGGAGCGCCGTCAGCGCCTTCAGAAGCGTATAGTGACATTCGAGTCCAAAGCCGCTTCGTACATTCCACTTGTGGCCGAGCCCGATGGGGATGGCGCCTCAGAGGCTTATGACGGGTCTGAATGGGATGCACTGGAGGAAGATGTCAATCCTCTTGATGAGATTTACACCGGTGAGATCGATTCTGGAATCCAGCCTGAGAGCGCCATCATTTCGCTTCCATCGCAGCTTGGCTACGATGTTGTCGTGGCCAGCGGTTTAGAGGACATCGCTTCGGAGGAGTTGAGTTTGCGCATTGGGCAGGCCAATGACGCCCTTCATCAGATTCGCCTCGCCATTGGTTACAAGTCAGTGCTGTTTCGTACGGCGGTTCGTCATGCAAAGAGCCAGCGCCAAAAGCTCCGGTCCTGGGACGAGGTCATCTCCACGCAGAGGGCGGTGCTAGAGAACGTGCGCATTTACAGTCAAAGCCGCCACGCCATCCTCGCTCTGAATCCGACTGACGCCATCAAAGCGCGCTTCCGTGCCATTCAACATGATGACCTCAAGGCGATCACCGCGCTGCTCGACAACTCCATCCGAGGAACACGGCAGGACAAGTTGTCCTGGATATGGACCGTAGACATCGAGGGCGATTCAACGCAGTCCAACTGGTTGACGGAGTGTGAGTGCGCTTGTGGTCCGTCCAATGCCCGCAATGCTGACTGCAGCGCGGCAGTGCATCGCGTCAACTGGTTCCGTGCAAAATCACGTAAGGATAGGTGGGCGGAGGAGTTTGTCATGGTCACGGCAGAGATGGCGTGGACGCAGGCGAGCTTCCATAACAAGGCGAACCTATGGCGCTCCCGCCTCTATGGGCCTCCAGGTCATGTATGCTATGCACGCCGTCAGGCCTCGCTGTGGACGCGCATGGCAGAGCATGCCGCTTCTCGCTTTAATACATGTGTGTGATGGTTCGCCATTCACGACCCTACTAGATACACAAACATAGACTTGACACAAATACAGATCTGTGTATTCAACCATAAGTCCACTCCATCCAGTGCGGTGCCTTGACATTCATCGCGGCATGCACTGAGTCCCTCATAAAATAAGCGTAGCATATGCGCTCTCCATCGCATCTCTGAACGCCATGGCGCAGAAGCTTTCCGCAAAGCGCAACTACGCTACCCGCCTTGTAGTCTATAGCGATATTTGGACCATCCAGCTGCATTTCCAATGCGCCGTAGCTCCCTACCGTGGTGAGAAGGTCGAACCACTGCTTGCGCGAGTTTTTATCGCGGTGTAGCGGCGTCTCGCGATTGCTGATGACCTGAACGCCATTGAAGATCGAAGACCAAGCGCTTACTATTGCGGGATACTCCACTTCGCCAAGAAGCGACTCCATGCACGTATGTCCCGCAGCATACAGGTCGGGATGCATGACGGACATCATGGCGGATAGGATGGCGGCTGATTCACGGATGGCGGTCAACCATCGCCATCCACTCTGGCCATCTTGATCGCGTAAGCTCGCCGAAGGCAGCATTGGGTCCAATGGGCCCTGGATGTATGCGCCGTCATTCGCCAGTCATCAGAGTTAACGGATCGTCAGCGTACCGTGTGACCCAGCGCGTGCCATCCTGGAGACAGATTGACAGTCCCCGGAGGTGTGGTGCAGGTTGATCGATCGCGGAAATATGCTTCATGGTTTCGCCAACTGACCCCCGGGGCTTTACGCATCAGTTGTGTTGATAGGTGGGCCGTCGCCAATTGTATCTCTCTCTGCCGACACAGCGTAGTGAGCGCGGTGCATGGCGGAAGATGAATGCGCCCACCTGGCGATTCACATGAAGGACGCCCGGAAGCACCCATGCTAGGATGCGCGAGTGCTGGTCGAGGAGCACGCAGGGTTCATCTAGAACCACGGTGGTGTCTGGGAGGAGAGGCGGCCATTTAGTCTTGAGCTGCGCCTCCAGATTCACGTTCTGTCCGGTGTTGCCCACGCCTATAGCATCAGAATACCGGTCAATGTCCCAGGATAAGCGCACTACTTCCCGGTCAGCGCAGAATGAGTAGATGCCCACAGCATCCAAGAGTACACACCAGGTTTGATATATGCCTTTGCGAGCTGGTGCGCGATCTGGCTGCATTCGACGACGATATCGGCGCGGATATGTGTGGGAGGCTGTGGGTTTCTCGGTTGTCCGGCTGCATTCCGAAGCTTGTGTAGCCAAAACTGAAACATATCGCGCATGCAAGCTGCCAATGTGTCGCTGAGCTCCAAGCCGCTGCCCGCTATCATGGCTTACAGACAAGAGATGGATGGAGATACACGCCCCATCTCGCATTATTGCTCAATCTGCCATCTACTGACCATGCTGCAACAGCATGTCCATTAGCTTTGCACACTTGTTTGGTCGATCACATCGTTGAGCAAGCGCCGGCAAGATCAGGCCCAGCCGATCGGCAAGGCGTGATCCGGTGATCGAGGCGCGTCATTGGCATGTGGACCGCGATTCTCGACCACGGCGCCATTACGCCGGGGCCTCGGCCTGTGAGATGCCGCGCTCCGCCGGAGGGATGCCGGTCGGGTCTGCCCCGACATGGACGCTTGCAGTGTAAGAGAGATCAGCGGGGTTAGAACAGGACGAAAGTATCACCGGAGGTCAGACACGTCTGGGCAAATGTTCAGTTGGGAGTGCCCAAGTGTCTGTCATCCTGAGAGCATCTCGGTCTGCTTGTTGTCCTCGCCATGGGAATAGCTATCCTGCAGGCATATCTAGACAAGATCCCAGAGCAAATAGAGCGATGGCGCAACACCAAAGGCACTGCGAGGGCACCCATTGTCGATGAGGCTGTCAATATCCTCATGGAACAATTCGCAGAGCTGACAGATAAAAATGGCCTGAAAAAGGTCAAACCAACAGTTCATGGCATTGTCATCTTCGTCATTCACACATTTCTATAGTCCCTGGGGACCTATTTCAGCAACCACTACCGAATCGTAGAACCCCAGGTGCCCATCCCTGGAACGAAAAAACGGTCAGCGAGGGATATGTATCAAGAGGAGCACAAAACAGAGCTGCTAAGGGTGGCCAACGAAAGGACGGGAGGACGAGGTCTGGCCCACCAGGAGATAGGCGCATACACCAAGGTAGTGAGCGAGTATTGGGGCAAACTGGATGAGGACGCAAAGGCGGACTACCAGATGAAGGCGGATGCGTTCAACAATGACGCCAAAGAGGTCAAGGCTGGATCTTCGGCGTGAGTGGGAGCGCGACCTTTGTGCTAAGTTAACGGCAGCTGATGGCGACGCAGGAAAGCGGACAAGGAGCTCATTCCGTTTCTGAGGAAATACGCTCGAGAGGCATACCGACGCCATGGTGTCAGGATCTTTACGTTGAGTAGCTACAAATCTCCTGATGGGAGAGTCGTCATTCAGGAGTGAGCAGGCAATTTGTATCGCCTCTCACCGCTCTGACCGCTTTTCACAGACACGACTTCAACGATGAGATGGAGAATGGAAAAGCCTTTTCCAAGGTGGACGATTGGCACGCAGATACGATGGTCAAATGGGCCAAGTACAGCACAGAGGCATTTGATAGCAATCGCGAGGCGAGCGTTGACAACGGAGAGGGAACGTCTCGCGGCACACGGCGAGAGCTGCTGGTCGACGATGGCGGTCTCCCGTTGATACCGCCAATGGATGGCGAGGATGCGCCATCCCTGCCTGTGATGAAATCCATGATCAGAGACTTTCTGTCTACTCACTACCGTAAGTCTTGATCCACACGGCGCTCACAAAGACGCTGATGGCGCCATAGAACGGGCTGCAGGAAGCGCCAAAGAGAAGTGCCCTTGGCGCGCGCTCAAAGTGCGTGGGGCTGAATTTATAGAAGCAGGAATGGTGCCAGACGGCTTCCAATTCGACGATCCGTCGCATATGGTCAGGAAGGACATCATCGCGGTCCTGCATCATTGGAGAGCGGCGCAAGAGGCAAACAAGGGGCAGTGCGCGTTCCGCTTCAAGGCATACCTGAAGAGCAGGGGGACGAGGATTCGGAGCTAATCCCTGCTGTGTATGAGGCGGCGAGAGCACCCAAAGGCGCTAAAGGCAAGGCGGGCCCCAAAAAGAAGAAAAAGAAGGCGGTGAAAAGCGGCAAGGGCAAAGGCGTGCAACGTCTCAGCACCGATGACGATAGCGCCGTGGACGACGACACCGAGCACGAGACTTTCAATCTGGACATCGACGTCGGGTCAACTTCCGACGAAGATGATGACAGCGAAGATGCAAAAGGCGCCGCCCCAATTGGGCGCTGCTTTCACGTAGACGGCGTCAGCAATGGCTGGAGGCGGCATCGCCATCGCCAGAATTTCGCGTGATCGTGGACGCGCTGCCTCGCATGATGGTAGTAACTTCATTTTCTCCGTAAACTAAGGCTTACCTTGCGAGTGATAGAGTGGGCTGAAGACGACAAAGCGGGCACCGGAAGGCGCCGACTGGGCGACCTGGCACAACCCGCATCGACACTTGTCCTATATGGTTCATCGCCACGCCCATGGGCTCGATCCAGTGCTGAAGTGGCTCGACTCGAAGCCTTATTTGAACAAGTCCGGCAGGCTGACAGGGGACGTCGGCATGATTGAACAAGTGCTCCTCGTGATCGCCATGATAAGCCGCGATCTGACGGCGGCACAGTTCGCCTTCCAGGATCCCGACGCCCCGCCTTCGGACATTCCACGCCATGTCAGCGAGAGCGCCATACCCTTCGCCGTGATTGCCCAGAGGCTCGACCCGCATGTATCATCGTTGTGCGCGCTGGTGAAGCAGGCACAATCTGTGCAAGGCGACGCGCCATCCATGGAAGGTAGCTCTGTCACCCGGAGTAGCACTGCGGCCGCGGCGCAGCCAACACCTTTGGAGGCCCCACCACCGGCGTTGAAATATGGTCCACCACCGCCCCACGTTCCCAGACAGGGAAGCCATCACCTCGCCCTCCCATGATGCCCACTGGGAATCTCAACAAGGGTCCACCTCCCCCACTCCGCCCGAAGCCTCGCCATTTGCAAACCCTGCGGGCGGAACAGGAGCGTCGTACGCCGGACCCGCCAGCGGCATTGGCGAGGAAGCCGCGCCAATCCTCACATCCCCTAAGATAAGGCGATCGCGAGATGCGCATAATGGCCAAGTAGCTCAGCAATCCAGCTCGCCGTTGCCGGAACCTCTGCGAGGCACGCAAAAACATTCGCTTCCGTTTCCAGTCACAGGAAAACCGCCTCCAGCAAGGCCGCTAATGACCACGGGAAGATCGGTCTTTCCATCCATACCTAAGCGCGCCTTGGGTATGAGACCGCGTCCACAACTAGAAGAGAGACCGCCATCAATTGACGGCGCACCGCCTTCCTCGCCAATGGCGCCAGGGCGTGCACCGCCATCCTCCCCCATCGCGCTCAATGACGCAATTGTCCGCCGCGGGAGTATGGATTTCTCCTCCTCTCCACCTATTGCGATGAATCAGCTCTCACCCGTTCGAGATATGAGGGGCCTACAGGTTCATTTCTCCGACCGTGAAAATCATGACAGTGAAGACGAGAGCGACGGCGAGGCCAATCGTGGTCCTTCTCCCTCACTTCCTGTGCCAAAGCGCAAGACACGCCAAACAGCTCGGCAGGCAAAGGAGATCAATATTCAGGCACTGCCAACGGCAGGCGGGTCCTCGATCACGGGTGCTCTCAACGACATGAAGGTCGCCACCCACACTCGTCAGAAGACAAAAGCTAAGGAGGAAAAGTTGAAAAAGCGAAGTCACCGCGTGAGCGAAGAGGAGGAAGAGGAGGAGGAAGCAGAGAAACCACCCCAACCTCGTGAAAAGCGAAAAAAGGCGGGTCGCTCAAGCGGGCTCTGGCGGAGACTTATAGCGATGGCGAGGAAGAGCAGGGCGAGCCTGCCCCCGCCATTCGTAGGTCATCGCGCAAGACAGGTAGGGGAGCTCAGCCCCGACCCACTAAAGCGCGTGGTCGCCGTTAGAATACTATTTCTCATGTACACTACCTCGCATTTAAATTCAATGGCGATGATTGAACTCAGCGCTGCGAAGGATGGCGATGGCGTGCCGCTCCCTGTGCAAGCCCCCGTGGCTCACTGTGATGCCGAGGGTGTTGCCGTCATCGCACTCTCAATCTTACTGGTCGCTGGAGAGTGTACACAATGCATTCGTTTGAAAGTACAGCGAAGTTACAAAAGAATTATCTAAGGCGAAGCGGGAGGCATCTCGGCGTCCTCGACAGCGACGGGTGATGTTGCGGCATCAGGCTCTCGCTCCTCCGCGGCCACGCTCGCCATCCCGTCGTCGTCGATCTCCAAGGAGAAACGCCTGATTGAAGGTGTGGAGCCACCGGCGGGCGTCGACAGAGCTTCATTCGTGAAGTCCGATTGATCTCCTACAGAGCCACGCTCTGAGGTAGACCACGAAATGGGAGTGGCTCCCTCATGAGCGCTGTCCATGATCGCCCTCGCCTTGCGCCGTCGTTGCGCGTCCTGTTCCGCCTTCTGCACGAGCTCCACCGACAGATGCGCCTTGTCCAATAGCTTCTCGGCCTCCGCGTCGTTGTGGCGAGCGACGTCACGGCGCACTGACTCAAACTGCGCGATGAGCCCCTGTAATCTCGCCTCACCTGCCTCAATGCCCGCCATCGCCTGCCGCGTCCTCTCGCTCTCATCGCGCACGTTGTCCATCAACGTGTCCACGCGCACCTCCATGTTCGCGACTTGCGCACCAAGGCGATCCATCGCCATGTTCTCCTTGGCTGCGCGCAGATCATCCTGCAGAACCGTGACCATCTCCTCGAGCGCGGCGATGCGAGCGACCGAGTCCTCAGAGCGCACATCTTGCAGAGTCTGCTCCGCGCCTTCAACTCTTGCCAGTAGGCCGCCAATCTGCCCCTCGGCGTTATCAATGCGCTCGGTCATGTTGACCTGCTGCCTGTTGATGGCGAGCAGTGACTGCTGGAAGTTGTCGACCATGCTACCGAAGCGGTCTTGCCACGCCGTCATTATGTTGATGTTCTTCTCGAGTCGGTGGCCTTGCTCAGTGAGGTACGCCGTAAATGGCTGGAAATGAGACAGCTCCTGGTCCTGCGCGTAGCGCCCTTCATCCATGGCGGTGGGGTCCTTGGAGAATCCTACGTAGTGGTGGTACTCGCCATGGTGGTCTGGCAGCCACACATTGACTTGGTCAGTTGATCGCGCCGTCCAGAAATGAGTGAAGCCGACTTACATTTTACCTCCCCAGGCCTGAGCCCAAGCCGCGACGAGCGATCGCTCGAGCTGCTGGCCTCTGCCTCCTGGAGAGGACGGTCCGCGCGCTCCTTGCCCTTCCCTTTAGCCACCGCTGGAGGTGGCTTCCCAACCCACGCCTTCATCGAGCTGAGCGACGTCTTCGGGAGCGGCGCTATTGGGCGGGACGCAGCCGCATCGCTAGTCGCTGACGCCACCCGCAGCTGGCTGTCCACCTCCGCGTCGTCCTTCGCATCGACATCCGCGCTACCCGCCTTGCCATCGTCCTTTTCCCCTTCTTCTTCATCCACATCCATCTCATCGCTCGCCTTCGATTCCGAACCCTTCGCCGCCGCTTTGCCCCGCTTGCCTCTATCCTCCACAAACTCCTTCCTCTCCTCATCCCAGCGCGGTGGAGGAGGCTTGATGCCATCGGCAAGGCTGTTCTTGATGACGTCCTGATACTTGCTTGCCAGGACTGCACCGTAGGGGCCCCTGATCGGATTGCCACTCAGGTTGTGTGGCACGATCGAGCAGCCTATCTTGCGCTTCAGGCAGCGCATGCAACGCCGACCGTCCACGACAGCAAGCCTGCATTCAGCTTTGGCCTTGGCGCAATTTCCGCAAGGCATCGCCTGAAGGCATGTCAGTCAGCATCGCTTGCCGCGCATCTGGTAAACGTACTCACCGAGACAAATGTCTCCGTCTCCTCCATCTCCTCACTCTCGCCTTGAGCGTCCTCGTCCATGTCGTCAGCTTCGGGCGCCGGCGACGCCTTCGCCTTTCCCTTTCCCTTCCCCGTCGATGATCCCGCCTTCGCCTTCGACCGCGTCTGCCTGGCGTCATCATCCTTTCCCGCAGGAGACTTGCGCGATGAAGCCTTCTCGTTCGTCTTCGACGTCGATGGCCCCGCCTTCGTCTTCGTCCGCGGCTCAGACTGGGCGGCCGTCGTTTCCTCTCCTGCCGCTTTCGCAGTGGTGGTCTTGACTCCGCCCTTGGATGCCGCCTTAGTTCCCGGCCGTCGTTGCAGCCCCTCCGCGCCGTGGCTTCTTCGTTACTGGTGCAGCGATGACGACGCCCTCATCGCCGTCCGTCGCTGGCGTCGTTCCCTTTGACCTTCTAGAGGCCGCCCCTGCGTCGTCATCCGCCCCCTTCTTCGCCACTTTCCCTCGACTCCCGCCTGCCTCTGCCTCCTCCGTCACCCCACTTGGCCCCGCAACTCCATCCCCACCCAGCGCAACCTCGCTCGTACGCTTGCGCAACAGCGCTGCTGAGCCGTTAGTGATGACGTGGCGTATGGTTTCGCAGTGCACTCACCTTTCCACCAAAGGTTGCCCCCGAGGTCTTCGGCAATGTAATCGCCATTCCACACGTATTTGGAGAGGCCATGGCTTTGAATGGCGGGGTCGTCAACCTTGATGGCAGTCAAGTCCACTCCGCGCTTCTTGTGCGACGCCACCGTGTATTGCGCCATGGCGCTGACCAACAGCGGCGGCACTTGTAATCCCTCGCGGTGTTTTCCCAGCGCCTTGATCTTCGCGAAGATCGATTGCTAGAGGCGCCATTATACAGACTCAGCGCCACAGTGCTCACCCTGATTGTGTTACAATCACTTACCACTTCCTCCCAGAAGTTGCTCTCAAACACCTTGTACTTCGCGTCGCGCTTCCCGGGCAGAAACTTCAGCGCCTCTTCCAGGCGCACTGCGGCGATGATGATGTCGCTGTTGATGCTGGAGGCGGACATGGTGGTAGAAGCAAAGCGAGATGGGATTTGACAGCTGTGGTGATGGCGGTGGTGGTGGTGGTGGTGGTGGTAGAAGAAGAGACGAAGTCAGACCCACGCGGTGCATCGCGTTGGTTGATGGCGGGCGCCTGGCGGAAAGATCCGCGCCCGTTCGATCGGCACCGCACGTGTTGCGCTCATGGGTATATTAGATGCCTCTAGACGAACTTGGCACGTTTCCGCATTCCTTCCGCCTTGCTTTCAACCATGTCGGAACACGCAGACGAGCTAGGTGAGCACATCATGTAGATATCCTCACGCCAACCTGCGCTCACTCCCCTCAGCCCGCCAAATACTAGACTTCGACTCCTCGCCCATCAGAGGTGATGCCCCTCGCCCTACCCTGGACTTCGAGTCCTCGCCCATCAGAGGGGATGTCCCTCGCCCAACTCTGGACTTCGAGTCCTCGCCCATCAGAGGGGATGTTCCTCGCCCAATTCTGGATGTGGTGTCTTCGCCTTCGCCTTCGCCTTCACGCACTCTGCCACCAGCGCGTACGCTTGGCGATTTGTCCGCATCGCCATCGCCATCCCCGCCGCCGCTAAACTTTCGCTTTGCTATGTCGCCAACGCCTGACCTTGCCAACGTTCAGGGGGATCTGCACAACGTAGCACTCCTCTCGATATGCCGCCACCGCCGTCCGCGCCTACTTCAAAAAGACGTGTGGACCTCGTCTTCCCCCAATTAACGTCCCCTCAACTACGTAGGCCCACAATGCAGTCGGCATCTTCCCAAGATATAGATCTCTTCCGTCCATCGCTCAACATTTCGCCCTCACCGCCGAATACCTCGCTATCAAGACAACCGTTGGATTTCACCTCGCCATCGCGAATGCAGACCTCACCTTTTAGATCCGCCCTGGACCTTTTGCCATCGCAGGTAAACACCCCGTTGCACCGTCCACAGCTTGACCTGGAGGCATCTCCAGAGCGAGTGCACAGCGCCCAGCCTACCTTCGAGTCGCCTGTCCCTCATCGTGCACACCTCGACTTGTCGCCATCGCTGTCTCCAGTCCTCCAGCTCCGCGATCAGCTGGATCTCCCGGCCACTCCATCCCCAGGTATGTCCACACTCATGTTTTTAAACCTATTTCCTACTGACACTCCATTCCTCTACTATTGAAGATAGAGGCGCGCCTATGGATGGCGTCGTGGATGGCGGCGTGGACGGCGGCGTGGACGGCGGGATGGACGGCGCACTTGATCACGACCTTGCGCATAGCCAAGATGGCGATGTTGACATGGCGGATGAGCGCCTCATCCAACTCAATCGCCAGGTATTTTGCCTCGCTTTCTCTTGCCTTTGTGTTTGAATACTCATAGACAGTACCTTGACATTATAAATGAGGTGTTGGACGAGCACAACATACCCCGCGGTCCTCTGGTAAGTGAAAGCCCTCCATCGCCTTCATCGTCATGCTGATACCACTCCAGGACTTGGAGGCACACCGTCAGCGGCTCAGAGACCGTGGCCAGGATCTCCCTCGTACCTTCGCCCTCGCTCCCATTCTGGATCACGACGAGGACATCATTGACTCAAGTAAGTACAGCGAAATTCACCCTTTCACCATACTTAAATATGCAAAGAATTGGAGAATCCATACTTTGATGATGGCAGAGGCCACTCCCCCAATAGCGCCATGAACGCCATCGAGATTAAATTCGGTATGACACTGCGCTCGCAATTTGCCATTCGCTAAAGAAAACAATAGAAGGTTTTCCTCGCGGAAGCGAAGAAAACTTGATGTTCCTTCAAGCGCAATCCCTGAGCGAGAGGTTACGACGTATAGAAGAGGACATCGACGTCGCCAACGCAATCTTGAAGCTCCACCAGCCCATCAAATCCTTGCTCACAGCCAAGCCACCGCAGGACGGGACCACTGGGGTTGAAGCCATGATGTGGAATGGCGAGATATAATTCGTTATACAGTATATACTCCGATGTCGTTGGCATCAAGGACAAAATGTAGTCACAGAATATTGAGTTGCTTTACCAATATACGCGAACACATGACCTGGCGGCGCCGATACCGCGCCATGAAAATACCATCCCAGTGGGCATACCAGGCCCATAAGCGCGGCGCGCCATGATGCGCGATATGAATACCACTGCATCCACCATCGGCCGACGCTACTTGAAGGCGATAATATACCACGGAAATATGGCGCACTCGGCCGCGCCGTGTCTAAAGGCTATATTATAGCCCTCGGCCGACGCTACTGGAAGGCGATAATATACCACGGAAATATGGCGCACTCGGCCGCGCCATGTCTACAGGCTATATTATACCCTCTCGGCCGACACTACTTGAAGGCGATAATATACCACGGAAATATGGCGCACTCGGCCGCGCCGTGTCTAAAGGCTATATTATACCCTCTCGGCCGACACTACTTGCAGGCGAGAATATACCACAGAAATATGGCGCACTCGGCCGCGCCGTATCTACAGGCTATATTATACCCTCTCGGCCGACGCTACTTGAAGGCGAGAATATACTACGGAAATATGGCGCACTCGGCCGCGCCGTATCTACAGGCTATATTATACCCTCTCGGCCGACCCTGCACTGCAGGCTATAGCGATGGCGTCGGCCGACGTCCGCTCTCCTTACTAAGTAATAAAAATTTCACCCATATCTCTCCCTATAGAGTAGGCTATAGTGACTGTATGGTGTGCTAGCCCCTTCTCAACGGCGAAAACAGCTTCATATGCACATAGCGGCTTACCTGCACTGAATGCGGGAACGCGGAGTTTGTGACACGTCGAAGCTTGCTGTAGTAATTCATCCCCGAGGTTTTGCACTCCTTGTTGGTAAGCAAAAAATCATCCAACACCCGAAATGTGAACGCAGTGCGTGGCCGCTTGGTGCTCCCAGGATAGAGGCCCATGTCCAATAGTTGCAGGTCTCGAGTGAGCCTGTTATCGCACTGACACCACACAACGTCCAGGCTATGCATCCCCGTAACATCTACAATGGTCAAAGTGTCAAATGCGTAGTGACTTCGCGGCGCCGTCGAGTCCGCTTTGATTGGCTCTTCATCCTCTTCATTGTCCCCGGCGTCACTCACGTCGTCGTCTTCACCATCGCTATCAGCATCCCCATCCAGCGGCGTGATCGGGGACTCCGCATCCACACATGGTTCGCCATCATGCCCGAGATGCATCCGCACCCCAACCTCCCGAAGCCACGCCGGTTCGAAGAACCCATCCGCCCACTTCTCCACCCGATGCAGCGGCATGCGGCGATGCGTCAACTGCAGGCAGTCCTCGCAATACACGGGGCGCCCAAAGCATTCCAAGCAGCGCCAATCGCCATGCGCATCAGCGCATTTGCTGCATCGTCTCTCACCTGGTGGGGCTTCTAGCTCGATGATGTGGCTTAGATACACATCGCGAAGTGGAAGCCATTCGCGCATAAAGTCGTTCTGCGACTGCCCCGCCTTCGGCGTTGACATTGAGCGACCCAAATAAGGCGACGGTACTCACCTTGTGCAGACTCTTCATCGGCATCACATCGTCAAACACCACATGCTCCTGCACGGGTTCGGAATATGCGTCATGAGACGCGGCTTTAGAGGGGGATTTCGACGGCGATCTTGATGCGCTTGTCGGCACATGCGCACGCGGTAGCGGTGCTTCCTTGGGAACGTATGTGACGGCGCCTCTTGCAGTTCGCCGTTCTTCGCGACGCACGAACACCGCATCGCCACTGACATGTTGCTTCTTCGTGCGGGCCATGGCCGTATCACTGCGGACAGATGACAATTGGCTTATTGTGATCCATGACAGCTTCCTTTTCATACTGAATGGCAATCTCTCACGCCCCTGCCTCCTGATCCCTTATCAACAACGGATCATATCCACGCGATCACCTTCAGATACTTGGCCGATGCTTATCTCCGACGGATCTTCGCCATGACCTTCCCTCGAGGCGATCACCCGATCCACCATCGACTCCTCAAATTCGCCTTGCATTTCGCCTTGGCCTACCAACCCATTCACCCCACGGCGCAATGGCTCTCGCCTTGAAGAATCGCGAACAGTCCCTCTCCAGCCTCATCGCTATCAACCGCCGACTGATCTCATACTATGCCTGGCGCTGCGAGCAGGCGCTAGCGACCATCATGTCTGTCGCCGCCGGTAGAGACAAGGTGGCTGGCTTCGACATCACCTTGGCGCGGTGGGAGATTGGCCTCCGCATGGAAATGGTAAGCTTCGCCTTCCCCAACGTGTCTGCTCTGACGCTCAGCAGGAAGCCCTTCGCGACTGCCTTGGCCGCCTCGCCCTCGTCGGCGTCACCGACGTCGAGCTCCCCGACGTCGTCCGCAAGATCAGCGACGCCACCGTCTTTGGGGCCGTCCCACGGATCCACGTCCTCGAGATACAGCCGTTCACGCCGCTCGCCTCGCCGCCATCCTTGCAGCTACAGAAGCTGCACACGGAAACCGAGCCCGCGTGGTGGACTTGGCCAGACGACCCTCCCAGTCACCTTCCAGCATGGTGGAAGTATCCACTGCATGACAGAGTAAGTCGCCACCCCGCTCCCACCTTTTCAACACATTCATTCACATAAATTGCATCGATTGCCGCATAGCGTCGCGGAGACACCTATCAAGTCAACTACCGCGATATGAGAGCGGTCAGCCATCGATTGGATGACGTCGAACGCCTGGTCACCCGCCGCCGAGAGCCGCCATCGCGATGCCGGCGACCTCACAAGGATGTTGGACGCCTTCAAAGAGGTGCTGTTGCCAGATGAGGAGTGAGACCGGGTCTCTGCGCGCCATGTCGTAGGTGGATCTCGCCGTCGTCTGTATGTATTTCTTGTCGCTGCCTTTATGAGCACGAGTGCATGACGTCCCCAGCGTCTCCCATTTGTTCAATGGACCTTGTATTTAAGCGGCTGAATCACATTACCATCCAATCATGTGGATGGCGATGCGATTCAGACGGCTTAACTTCGGGGTAGCATTGACGAATGGCCGAGCTCGAGGACGCCAGCAAATCATGCTCTTTGGACGTCGCGCCATGTCAAAGGTGGGTGTTTTCAGGTGGCGTATGTATCCGTTTCGTCTGCGCGGTGAGTGCATAAATGCATGACGTCCTTCTGCGCCAGCCAATTCTTCAATGGCCTTGGTATTCAAGCAGCTGAATCGGATGGCCATCCAACAATGGTTGGATGGCGATTCGATTCATCCAGGGTAGCATTGAGGAATCATGCAGGTCGAGAACGCCAGCACATCACGCCGGCTGCGCACCATGTGCCTCGCCTGCGCGCGCCATGCACGGCGCCATCGGATGGCGCATATTGCCGCTGAACGAGGCGGCTTCATCTATGACCTTCGGAGCCACAGGTATGCGGCTCTGAAGAGCATAGATGAAGCCGCCTCGTTCAGCGGCAATATGCGCCATCTCCCAACAGTGAGCATGAGCGCGCCATGCACGGCGCCATCGGATGGCGCATATAGCCGCTGAACGAGGCCCTTTCTTCTATGACCTTCGGAGCCACAGGTAAGCGGCTCTGAAGAGCATAGATGAAGGCGCCCTGTCTGGCGAGCCATAGCGCCATCTCCCAACAGTGAGCATAAGCGCGCCATGCACGGCGCCATCAGATGGCGCCCGTCGCCGCCGGACAGCGCAACTTCAGTCTGTGGCCCTCAGAGCCACAGGTATGCGGCTCTGAAGACCATAGATGAAGGCGCCCTGTCAGGCGAGCCATAGCGCCATCTCCCAACAGCGAGCATGAGCGCGCATGCACTTCGCCATCAGATGGCGCCCGTCGCCGCCGGACAAGGCCCATTTGACTTATGTCCTTCTGAGCCACAGGTATGCGGCTCGGAGGAACATAAGTCAAGTCTTCCTGTCTGGAGTCTGACTCATTCATGCAAGGCGCTGTTGGATAAACCCATTAACTCCTTGCTCTCTACGTTCACCAGTGGAATCGAGTTGCCTTCCGCGCCATGAGTACTCCGGATGCAGCTGAATTGTCCATCAGCATCAGGGGTACTCTCAAAACGTGGACGGTGATTCGATTCCTCTGGGTGACCCAGGGTAGCAAGGATGAAATGGCCCCGTCCAACAGCGCCAGCACATCATAACACCTGCGTGCCATACGCCTCACAATGTGGCAGGCAAGGTACGTGGCGCATGGTTGCATAGCGCGTCTGGACATGGTGGCGCCATGATTCCATAGCGCATGCTGCCGCTGGAGATGGCCATTGGATCTGTGTCCCGCAGAGGGTCCAGACAGCTGGATCCTTTGAAGGACACATATCAGATGGCCCAGTCTCTGCGCGTGTCTTGGGTTGGGCGAGAATATGTATTAGATGCTGGTAGGTGGGTAGATCCAGTTCAAATGACCTTAGCGTACATGAAATATGTATAGCGGTAGAATATAGCGCGATGCTGCCGCTTGAGATGGCCATTGGATCTGTGTCCCACAAAGGGTCCACACAGCTGGATCCTTTGAAGGACACATGTAAGATGGCCCTGTCTCTGCGCGTGTCTTGGGTGGGGTGTATGGAGCCGTCGGAAATGGCCAATCAGTCCTTGCGCTTTGAATTGTAGTCACACCACTGACCTGACCACACACGAAACGTCGTGATGAATGACAGATTGCAAAGCCTAATGGATGGCGAGGCATTATTATTATTATACATACAGCATGAGATTTATTGAAATGCATATAATTAAAGCGTAGAAAAGGAAACAATAGGGCGGAATATACTACTTCAAGGCGAGAATATACCACGATAATATGGCGCAGTCGGCCGCGCCGTGTCTACAGGCTATATTATAGCCCTCGGCCGACACTACTTGCAGGCGAGAATATACCACGATAATATGGCGCAGTCGGCCGCGCCGTGTCTACAGGCTATATTATAGCCCTCGGCCGACACTACTTGCAGGCGAGAATATACCACAGAAATATGGCGCAGTCGGCCGCGCCGTATCTAAAGGCTATATTATAGCCCTCGGCCGACACTACTTCAAGGCGAGAATATACCACGATAATATGGCGCAGTCGGCCGCGCCGTGTCTACAGGCTATATTATAGCCCTCGGCCGACACTACTTGCAGGCGAGAATATACCACAGAAATATGGCGCAGTCGGCCGCGCCGTATCTAAAGGCTATATTATAGCCCTCGGCCGACACTACTTCAAGGCGAGAATATACCACGATAATATGGCGCAGTCGGCCGCGCCGTGTCTACAGGCTATATTATAGCCCTCGGCCGACACTACTTGCAGGCGAGAATATACCACAGAAATATGGCGCAGTCGGCCGCGCCGTGTCTACAGGCTATATTATAGCCCTCGGCCGACACTACTTGAAGGCGAGAATATACCGCAGAAATATGGCGCACTCGGCCGCGCCGTATCTAAAGGCTATATTATAGCCCTCGGCCGACACTACTTCAAGGCGAGAATAGACCACGATAATATGGCGCACTCGGCCGCGCCGTATCTAAAGGCTATATTATAGCCCTGGGCCGACACTACTTGAAGGCGAGAATATACTACGGAAATATGGCGCACTCGGCCGCGCCGTATCTACAGGCTATATTATACCCTCTCGGCCGACCCTGCACTGCAGGCTATAGCGATGGCGTCGGCCGACGTCCGCTCTCCTTACTAAGTAATAAAAATTTCACCCATATCTCTCCCTATAGAGTAGGCTATAATGACTGAATGGGCTCGGATCGAAGAGGCGTCTGCAGTAGCAGTGAAATCTGTAAGTCATTGCATCGTCGCGATTGTTTTACGCTCACCTGCTGGTCTGTAGGTCGTCAGCTGTGGTGTATGCGCGCAGGCCAAAAAGGTGTGCATGGTCGCGACATCACACTTCGGGCGCTGCATGTACTGCGCGCGCAACAAGGGCAAGTGCTCTCTGGTTCCTCGGCGACCCAACGGCAAGGCGATCACTGGCCACCAGACCGCGACGGACACCGCAAAAGCGTTTCAAGAATACGCGCAGAAATGCATCCGCGACAAGGTTGCGCCGCCGGCATGGACCGTCTGGGTGAAAGACCTGGGCTTCTTGCACCAGAACAGTGACAACAAGAACATACTCCCCAACGGCCAGCTATTCGAGGAGTATGAGGCCGAGTTGGCTCAGGCGAAGAAAACCGCCGGCAAACCAACTCGCGGTGCGGTGAAGAAGACGCGGCCAAAACGAGACAGTCGCCTTGAGCGCACCTCACCGCCGCTCGACATCGACGCCGAGGACCCAGTAGAGCCAGTTGCAGGGCCCAGCCGCGCGAAGAAGCCCAAGACCGCGCCATCTCGCCGTGACCCCACACCGCCCGCCTACGTCTACCTCAAGGACCAGGAGAACCAGTGGGAGCATCACCAACTCGAAAGGTTCGACGAGCCGCAGCAAAGTCCCATTGCGCGCGAAGAGGAGGACCGCGGTCTTGCGGAGACCAACCAGGAGGCCCATCGCGCGCGAGACACACTCCGAGGCCTCCCACGAGCAGCTCGCCAAGGACCAAACGGAGACCGCGCAGCTGAAGGAGACGGTCGTGGCCTTGCAAGAAAAGGTCGCCATGCTCGAGGACATCGCGAGGAGGCATGAGGCTGCCATAGTGCCCCTGGAGAAGATGGAAGACACGGTCACCGAAGTTGCCGTGCAGCTCAGGGACTTCCTCATGGAGAAGGTCCAAACATCGTTTGGAGACTATGAGGAGGATGTCGCGAGCTTGACGGAGCGCTTGGCGGCAGTGGAGGTTGCGGGGGCACGGGCGAGGCGCGTGTCCTGCTCGAGAGCTTGACCGAGCGCATGGGTGCGGTCGAGGTTGCTGGGAGCGCTATCGAGGCGCGCGTCTTGCAGGTGGAGGAGCAACAGGAGAACATGGAAGAGTCCATGGAGAATCTCGACACGCGCGTCGAGACGGTAAGTGCGCAGGTCAACGCACTGAACAGCGCGGTCGCCTCCATCGAGCCCGAGCACCTCCAAGCGTCAATCATCAACCTTCGCGAGGAGTTCAAGAAGGTGCAGCAGTCCCTCAACGCATCGAGCATGCAAGCCTCGCTGGACACCATCTCTGCGCAGATTGACGGGTACGCGGGGCAGATGGAGGGCATCCGCAAGCAAGTCCTGGACCTCAGCGCTCGACGGGCCTATGTGCCAGAGCCCTTGTTCCAAAGCGCGGCCGCGCGCGACTTCTACCGCCGCCCTCGCGAGCAAAATCAGCCAGGACAGTGTTCAAACACGGGATCCAAGCACGACCGCGGTGACGCGAGTTTCAATCCAGGCCGCGGATGTTCACAAAATTGCGACTGGTGGAGAACAGCAGGGGGAGGACTCACAGCGCGGCACATCGTCCGCATAGATTTCTTTTTACGACGAATATTTAGATGTACATACCATAGTCTCGCGAGCGCATGGGACTTCAACAGTCCCAAAAACTACTATATAAATGATTATAATTCCAGTCCAATTTCTGCGCGCGACTCAAGTTGTGAAAGAGTGGAGCAATAGTCTCTGATTAACACAAGTCTGTACAGGTCTGGAATTACAATGCATTAGATTGCCCATTAGGTGGAACATCACAAATAAGACAGCAGACGCCACAAGCAATACTTATCGGGTGCCTTCTAAGATATCTGGTCAAAACTCGTCCGCGACTCAACAATCGCCACTAAATAACCGCGACTCAGCAACTGACACTGGACAACCGCGACTGCGTGACGCGCCGCGCCTTGCATGGGTATCACAGGCCTCATCTTCTTCTTTGTCCATGGCCACGTTTGGCCACTTTCCTAGGACGAGGATTATCATCTTCCTCTGAATCTTTCTCCTCGTCCTCCTCATCCTCCTCCTCGAGAGCGGGCAAAGCAGGCATTCTGCCCCCGGCACCGCGACCGCGACCTCTCGCGCGGCCGGTGGCGCGAACCGTAGCACGCGCGTGCTTGCGCGGGCACGCGCTTGGCAGGACTTGCATTGGATTTCACCTGACCGTCTTGGCTATCTGGCCTTGCATCACCTTTCCCAGTCTTATCCTGTTTCCGCGTCGTTGCGCGTGTCGCACGCGGCTGTCCTATCGCATCTGACACGGATCCTCCTGTAGGCGCTTGAAGCATGGCCTGCTTTTCTTTCTGCGCCTTGGCCCTCGTCCATGCGCCGGGAGCAGGTCGCGAAGGTGACCCATCCTCGTCGGATTTGGTACTGTCCTTGTCGCTTGAACCGTGAGTTCTATCAACATACATGGATGACGGGCCAGCAGTATTCTCGTGGCTGGCCCCTTGATATCGCGGTCGCGGCTGAGGACGCGCGGGCCGCGCCACACTTGGCCCCGCGACAGCTGTACGCCACTCCATTCCTCCCAGCGCGGGCGGTGCAGTTTGGGTGGTGGGCTTTATGGTTGCCGCGACAGGCGGCTGGCTCCCAAGACGGTCTCGCACTTTGTTAAGCAAGGCGAGCCGCGCTTCTCCAGGGCCCTGAGCTGCAGTCCGCTTGGTCGGAACCATGGCATTGGAGTCTGCATTCAGTTGCCCACCTGCCCCTGGCACCGCTGCTTCTTGAGGGGTCGCGAAGGGCCCGCCTGCGCGAGGGCCACGCGCGCCCGCTTGTCCTCAATGGCTTTCTCCTTCATGGCTTGACGATCCAAATTGATCCGCGCGATGTGGTCGACAGCCTTTTGTTTTGTTTGCTTATCCATCTCTTGCTCTTTCAACGCGCGGGACGCGACCTTCTTCTGGTGTGCAGCAGCGCGCTCCTTTTTGGCCGCCTCTCGCGCTAATCCCTCCGCCCATGCCCGGTCGTCTTCGGCCTCCCTTTGTAACCTTTCCTTCTCTTTCATTATAGCCAGTTCCTCCCGCTCTGTCCCGCTCTGGTTGTCCTTTTTATTCGAGGCACGGGCCTCCTGAATCCCTTGCGCGTTGTCCGGATCTACACGCGCGAGCTGTTTCTTCGCAACAGGTGGAGGTTTTGCTCGAACGGCAGCCTTGGCCGTCTCTTTCGACTTCTTCATAGCATCTAGCGCCCTCTGTGTCGCTGCTAGGTGTTCATTGAGCTGTCTCAACTTGGAATCGTCATCGGCATCTTCGAGGCTGCCTTCCCCTTGATCGCGGTCTCCAGGACTGTCGCGCGGAGAAGGACTGTCGCGCGTCCTCGCGACCCAACTTTCCTTCATGGTGAAGGTGCTCGCGCTGTGTGGAGGATCCCGCGGTAGGCTCTTCAGTAGCTCCTGAATCTGTGAACCTTGCATCCTGAGATTTGCCACCTTTGTCACCGCTCGAAATGTTAGGTGATGGCGGTTGCACCGTATTGGACCGCGATGATTCTCCACCAGTGGTGAGCGTGTGTGCCGCGGGCAGGGCAGCTGCCTGCGCCTCCGACTCCCTCATTACGTCACAGAGGAGCCTCAGCATTGGGTCGATTCGATTGACCACGTCCATAAAGTCGATCTGTGTGCCGACGACATGTGCAGGAATGCCTGACTGTGCGGCGTCCTCCTCTTCCTCCCACCCAAATTGAACAACGTCAAACTCGCGCGTGATTAGTCCCGCGATGAGAATGAACTGCTCAATGATCGCTGTACCCGGCGCTATCGCGCGGGAGGTTACCTTCTTCATCCAGATAAGGTGCATCATCCATCCATTGGAGGATCTCGTCGAGCCCATTCGGATCACTGTGCACATGCGGCGGGAGGTATCTTTCCGTATACTCCCAAGACGTCCAGCCCTGTTGGCACAGTGGCTGGGGAACAGGTTTAGTGCCGCGCTGCAGATTCAGGGTTAGTCGCGGTATGATATGAGACCGCGCGCCACTCACCATAAAGTTCTGCAAATTGTGAACCACTTCAAAATAGACCTCGCCCGTTCCAATTGCCATGAGGAACTTGTCTCGACGTGTCCGCGATTTCAAAGCCCAGTTTGTTGGCTTCTCGCAAATGAGTAGGGGGTCATTCTCATCACCGGAGGCATCGTCGCTCTCGTCTCCAAAGTCGCGATCAACCTCATCATCTTCAGAGTCATCATCACGACCGCGTCCGGGGACTGCGCGGGCAGGGCGCTTTCCTCGCGCCTTCTTGCTCGCCTTCCCTTTGTTCTTTTATGCTTTCGCGCGGGCTTCTTCCGCTCCTCGATATAGGCCTCGCTGTATTCGGCCCGCGCCATTATCGCATCGCCGGCATCATCGCGCTTGACCATATACGCCTTGAACCGGAAGGGAGAGTGGCCGCCGTTGGTTACTTGTCGGTCGCGCCAGTATTGTAGCAAGCTCCTGAGGGGTCCATCCGTCATGTGCGAAGGATCGCGCAGACCCATCCCGTCCGGCGTCATTTCGTCTTCGAAATAAAGCGACGGATTCTGCGTGATATGGGTCCACGGCGCGCGGGCTTTTGCGTTGCCGGTCGCGGCCTCTGCCAAAACGTTAGAGACCACGTGTGCAAGCGGAAATACGAGCTCACGAAATGAATGTTCAGGAACTCGCGGAGCATGGCTTTCAAGTCGTCCAGCTTCTCGCGGCCTTCATCTGCCTTTGGCACTGGAATCAGCGGAAGGCCTTCCGCATCCACGTCCATGGCTTCCCTTATTCGCACCTTCCTCATGGCTGCACTTTGTGACTGATCTGCTACCACTCCATCCAGGAACACATTGCGACTGTATAATCCGAATTGGGTTTGTGTGTCTTCATCCCAGTTAGGCATGTCTGTGAATGGGGGTGCCCCTTCTAAATCTTTATTGTAATCGTGCCTGTTATGCATGTCAGTATTAAATTGTCGCGCCAAAGTACAACCTCACGTATCCACCAAGATTTCCTCAGGTCCCACTTGAACCGCGGAAAACGCGACCATTCGTACACCGTAGTCACAATAGATTTGAGTCGTAAATGCTTTGAGGCGCTGCACCAGTTTCCTTTGAATGACTCTATACAACTTTTAGCTCGACGCGCGCGACCGAAACGGAGAGGCACATACTTCCGCGACGGCAAGCTTGCAGGCCGCTTGGCCTCAGACGGGGCATTCGCCCTCGCGATATATCCAGCTTGCTCATCTGCGCTGAGTGCCTTCCAAAGCCGAGCTTGCGCGGCTGGCCACGCGCCGATATTCTTGTTGCCTATACCGTCTCCATTCGTGATCTCCTTCGAAGCCGCCTTAACGAGTTCTCTGTTCTCAAGCCCGAATTGCTCAGGGCCTGATCTTTTCCGCCCCCATCTCATTGGCTTCTTTCGCCCGCTGCCTCGAGCACCGTTGCGAAACCATGCCGAGAGTTGCTACCCTATTGTCAGCCTTCGTTGCGCAGAGAATTGCAGCCAACATACACGTCGTAAGCCACCTTTGTCCTGCTTTGCAAGAGTCGCATGCTCTCCCTGTAATTTTATCAAGGTCGTGTCGATGATGTTTTTGCGCGCGTTCCTGTCCACAGGCTTGAAAAGCTCGAGCTCATCACCTAAAGAGCTGGTGTATATGCCTTTAAGACTCATACTGTTCGTTTTATGCTTTGTCGCGTGAGCAGATGAGTGTTGAAATTTAGTGACAAGTTCCTGTTGTGGAATTGGAAGCGCTTTGCCAGGCGCTCCTCAACTCACGAACCGCGACCAGTCCCAAAGCGGATTGCAGTTTCATGTCGACTGACCGCGACAGTCACATCCAACTGCGGGGCCTAATATCATTGCGCTATGATTGGTCACCGAATCGCTGAGTTCCGGACATCCGCGCCGGGTCCAATATGAGATCTAAACAGGGATGTGGTCGTCATGAGGACATACATGCTGGAACCGCGTGGTCCCGATGTCCTAGTTGTTCTGCGAACTTGGGCGGGGACGCTACAAAGCTTGCGCGCGATATCACGCACGGAAGGAATTTGGGTGAGCATCGAGACACAACCGCGACCGGTGTCCTGAAGGTCCGCGAGCAGTTTACAGTTAGCAAACATGGATTTGACGGACGAGCTTGCGGCTTTCATGCAAGTCATGTTCCGTAGAAGACTGCACCTGCTGAGACACGATGTCGGTGTGGCACCGCCACCTCCTGTGGCGTTGAATATTAGCACGTATCTTGTCGGCGAATGCAGCGCGATTGCCGACCAACTGGCGCGCGCATTCCTTCATCGTGGTTTCGTAACAATTCTGCTTCGGAGTGTAAATCTTTGCTCATGTCTGGCCAGTTCGCATCCCTTGGGATGTTGACAGATACTCGGATGCTTTAGGGTTGCAAGCGAACGGCCAGAACGCCAAGCTGGAAGACGCGTTGAAAGCAAAGTGGGCGCGCATACTTCCAGACAAGGTTATGTGTATTAACCAGCCGTCGATTCTGACCGACGCGCATGACCGCATCATCGGTTGGTTCCTTCCCGCTTTATTATCACCGCAACGTCAGGTATTCACTTGGTAGACCTCTTGTGTGGATACACTAAACTGACACATCGAGGTCAGAGTGAAATGGACATCGCGACAGGAGTTCTAACTCAGCAGCTCAGGCATAGTGGGCCGCGAGCAAATGCCAAGGGTTGGCGTCAGATGGGAAGTCTTTTCCGCGACCCAGCCACATGTTCAATACCACCAGGATGTGTGAATATATCCCGGCATGGTATCAGCAGGGTCATGTAGTGAGTTGATGATGTCTGCCAGGAGGAAATAATGGAATAAACATTATTTGCAGGGGCCTCCACATGCGCTCAATGCATCCGCGAGTCTGCAAGGCGCCAACTTGGTGAGCGGGCGGCAATGGATGGCTGCGATCGCGGAGACTTCCGCTATCCTATCTGCGGTCCTAGCAGTAGTTCATCCCGCATTATACGCGGCGGGTCGCGAAACCATGCGTAGATTGATGCAGGACCCATCGTTGAGGGACAGCATGCAGGGATGGGCGACACCGTTCAACGCGGTCCAGATAATATCCAACCGCGAGACACCGCGCCATCGCGACAGCAACTCGAGGAAGCCGTGGTATGACCTCCTCGCGACATTCGGCTCCTACCGCGACCTCCATTTCGAGATGGACGGACCTGGACTGACAGTCCATTACCCACCGGGATCTGTGATTGCGCTATGTGGCAAGGTGCTGCGGCATGCTGTTCCGCCGTGTCAAGGGGATCGTGTATGTTATGCATATTTCATGCGAGACGCTATCCACACCGCAATGGGAGTGGCTGCACCTCATTGGATGGAAACATCGTACTACAAATAGAGTATAAATTGGGCCGTTAGGGGATGTCACAGTGCCAATGTAAACTCTTACTTCGGGAATAAAACCAGCGTGATACATTACTATTTACATGTCGCACAAAGCGCACTGAGCGCGTCTCCCAAGGAATTGTACATCGCGGCTTGTCGCAGGGCATAGCACTTGTGGCCCGGGCCAATGTACGGGACGTTTCCGCGCGACCACCATGCATGCGCGCGTTTACGGAAGCTGACTTCTGTCCACCCCATCTCCGCGACCAGAATGGTGTAGTCCTCTTGCCATCTGTCGCGGCGCGCGCGTGCTCTCAGCCAATTCACTCGGTGCACTGATTGTGAGGTTAGCAAGAGTCATCGGAATTAAATGTCAGACTTACACTCTGCCATCCAATTTGAGTGTGCACCGTCTCCATGCAAGTCTACTGTCCAAATCCAGGAGAGACCAGTGTTGCGGGTTCCGCGAAGGGAATTATCCATGAGTGCTGTGATGGATCTGAGATTTTCGCGGACCAAGCGCTGATACTTCTGCAGTGTCGCGGGACTTGCTCCAAGACCTTCCATCGCGCGCCGCGCCTGGGTGTATATCCGCGCGTTCTCATTCACTGTTTTGTTCACCACCGCGACATCATCCCAAGAGCGCAACTTCAGACGTTGGCTCGTCGCGGCTCTCACTCCAGTACGGTAGAGTACAGAGCGGAAGCCAATCGCGAGACGAATCAGGTGGAGCGCATCATTTGCTTGGCCTTCGCGGAGACGCAGCTCCTCCTCCGCGACCTCACCGAGATCATGGCGATGCATCACATCGTTACCTAACTCAGACGGCAGCCAGAGCGCGGCCTCCTCAGGTTCAAATCGCGCCTCGTTCTCGACTTCACCCATCTCGTCCAGGGGATTTATCTCCTCTTCAAGGTCCACCCACTCTGCACCATCATACGGTGCACGAAGACAATCGGCGTCTTCATCGTCCAGGCCAGGCAGAAATGTCGATGTCAATGCCTGAAAGGTGTCGATTCGCTTTTGTAGCCTTTGTCTCTTCTCTTCAAGTTGCAGCTGATCTGCGAGTAATGGATGACGCCCCAACTTCTTCTTCAACGCACGTATGTTGAGTCTGTTTTGTGAAGCATCAACGTGTTGTCCGGCGTTCAATGCATATGACCTACTGTGTCTCCTGGATCTTCATTCCATTCGCGAGCCATTGGGCCACTCCTTGACGGCGGCCGGCATTGGTCTCCTCGCGGGTGAGATCTAATTGGATCGCGACTTTCCCTGGCGCTGTGAGGAATATTACTAGTGGTCGAGGAAGCAGCAAAACGTGATGGCACTTGCCCTTCTTCAACTGGACGTCATACACATCCATCTCTTTCACGTCGCGGTCGCGGTTCCCCATGGCGCGGGTCTCCTGCGCGGTCCAGGATTCAAGCTGCTCATCGCTCGCGGTTGCCTCCATCTGTGCCAGCACCTCGGCGCTCTCCTGTCGTCCGGCCGCGGCCTTCTTCCACTTTCGGACAAGTGAGTTCCCTAGGAGTGCACTATAATGTCACCGCCGCGACACCCTTCTCGACAAAATACGCACCCATGCCCGTCAACTTCTTCCAGTTGGAGTCGTTCATATGGTCGTCAATGACCTCCTTCCTATGCGCCGTGGACATCCCGCGGGTGCTTCCTGATATGTTGTTGAGGGGTGCCCATAAGGTTTCAATTACCTCGCCATCTATTTGCCCCGCGCCCTCAATGAAGTTGGGAGAGTATCGAGGGAAGCAACTATCTTGATGGCCATGAACGTGGAACAGTCCAATGCCGCTCCGTATTGTCAGCCCCGGGGCATTTTTAGGTATGGATTTCCACTGAATCGGATGTGCAGTCTCTTGCTGTACTGGCACATAATGTCGTACATTACCAGGAGTGTTTTGATCCCCCGAGGCTCGCGAGGACGCTGTTCAGCGCATAGTCCATATTCATTTGACTGTGAGTTGAATATGATCAGTCGCGGTCGCGCAGCCGTCGCGACGGTGCTTACCGTTCGCCTTTCTGAAAATCTACCACGGCATGTGGAACAAAGCACCCATGGCGAGCGCAGGCCGCCGCGCCAATCCCTGTAGCCTCCAGATTATGCCGATCTGCGTTGGCCTGATTGACCGCGCGATGGTCGTGACAATCGGACTTCTATAGCCATCAGCCGCGCGCATAATGTGAGCGTATCTCCACCGCGACAAGGTCTGTGACGGACCTCTTTGAACTCCAAGGCCACCTTTAGGTGCTCCTTGTATAGCCTTTCGCCTACCATGAACCCTTGGCCATCGCTGAGTGCCACATCGTCGTTCGGGTTTCTCATGCGCAAATGCTCCGCGCTGAAGTTGCCATCCATGACGACAGAGCGCATGTACTTCCACCTGGACAAAGAGGTGTTTATGTCCCGAATCCGGTTGAGGAACAGAAAACTCACTGCTCTGGGTCCTCGCGATAGTTATCTGGTATGTTGACACGCGGTTGGGGACAGGTTGGGCAGAAGATGGCCAGCCCGCCTGGTGGTATGGGCGCTGTCACTGAATGGCCATATCCGTGCCATTTACGATACTTGAGGTTCCGCCATTGTCGCGAAAGTCGCAGTAGCTCGCGGTAGCGGTCCTATTCAAGAACATCAGTGCGAATGGATGTGCGAGAGGACAAAGGACCGACCGGTACCCTATCCGGAAATGCATTGTTCGTTACGCGCGTGAGTTTACTATAGTAGCTCATCGCGGAGGTCTTGCACTCTTTGTTGGTTAGCAGGAAGTCGTCCAGGACTCTGAACGTGAACGCGGTTCTTGGGCGCAATGTACTCCCCGGGTAAAGGCCCATTGCGAGCAGTTGTTTGTCCGGGCTAGTTGCATTCGGACAAGAGCACCACCCGACTCCGATCTCGTGCACGCCGGTGACATCCACAACAACCACGATTTCCGTCGCGCGCGCGAATGCAGGTGTAAATACGGGTCGCGGCGCTACAGGGGACTCAGGCCGGTCGCGGACTTCAAGCTCAGGACTCGCGTGCTCGCGCGACTCTGTTTCCGCAGCCTGCGCGCATTGCTTGCCCTGATGGCCCAACCAGATACGCACGCCCGCGTCATTCAGCCATGCGGGCGAGAAGAAATCGCCGCTCCACTTTTCGACACGGTGGAGTGGCATCGTACTGTGCGAGATCTGACAGCACTCTTGACATGTCACGGGGCATCCGTAGCACTCAAGGCAGCGCCAATCACCTTCCGCGGAATGGCATCTAGTACATTGTCTGTTCAGTGGCGGTGCTTCTCGCTCCAACAGGCAGGCGAGATAAGCCTCGCGGTGGGGAAGCCAGTCTCGCATAAAGTCATTCTGGCCCTGTGACACATCTCGCCATCAGCAATCCCGCTCGACAACCATTCAAAGCAGTTTTACCTTATGCCGCAGGGGGCATTTCAATGGGCGGATCTTCGCGGATATCATCCGGTGACGGCATCGCGGTGTTCGCTCGAGTTGGCGTTTTTCTTGGAGATTTCGAGGGTGATCGGCTAGGAGTTCGCTCCCCTTCGCGATTGTCCCTGAATACATACTCAACTCCCGCGTCGTATGCTTCTCGAGTCTTGTACCGTAGCGAACACCGCGCCCTACCGTGATGATTGTCCCGAGGTCGCGGTTTCATAGCTGCAATGAACGAGGCAGGACGGATGGCTCAAGCCCGGTCCATAGTCATTCTGCTCAAGATAAAGCAATCGTTACCGAGACGCGCGGCTTATCATGTTTATCACCGCTCTATCCACCGTGCTTCGCGACCTCGCGGTACACACGTGGGTGGGAATAACTTTGGCCACGAGGTGACTAGGTGCGATATGCTAAATATTCGACGAAGTGTGTGGAGGCAGCGCCCCAGTTCAATCGCTCTCATCTTTGTTCCCTGCCATGCCGGCCGCAACATCTTCCGCGGCGTCTGCCCAGCACATGGAACGCATCGCGATGCGGATGTTCCGCTATCGCACTTGGCGCATCCAGGAAGCACTGCTCAGGTTGAATGAGCGTCTCGACTCTGGGGATCTCCCGCGCAATGACTTACAGTACATTCGGTGGCGAGAGGCACTCACATTTGAATTTGTGAGTCACCACCATCTGGTTACATGATGACGCTGCTGACCACCTCGTGCACAGCGAGAAACTTCGACAGTGCCTGGGAGAGTTGGTCCTCGCGCGGCGCGGAAAGGCAATCGATTTGCCCCAAGTCATTCAGGCCATGATCGATCAGACAATGTTCGGCGTCAAGTGGACGATCGACATCCGCGCGCTCGCCGCGATCCCTATTGCGCTCCCTATCGCGCCTCCCGGAGGACATGGTGACTTCGGAGGATCATCTGTCCAGCATCTGGTGGGAGTGGGCCGACCGAGATGACTCGAAACCTGAATGGTGGCGCTCACCAACTGGGGTGAGTTCTTTCAATATTCCTCCGTAAGTTATTCAGTCTCATTCTTCACACTGTAGGACTACGTCGTCACGGAGAACTTCGACGTCGACTGCCTGCGTCAGGCGGAGGAGCTTGCGAGGCACCTTTCAACCATCACGGAGAGGATGCTCGCGATGAGGACGCGCGATAAGCAGGGAATTCTCCGCGTGCTCGGTGCTGTCAAGGAGGACGCGCCTGCCACCGCGGCTGGAGGGTCGACTTTATTGTAGCACGTCTGTTGTATTTTCTCGCGTCTCAATACAATGTTGTTGCAAGATCACCCGGTGTCCATGAGATTGAGGATCGTTGGAATGCATAGCACGAAGGCGGGCCGTACGTCCCAACTCTCACATCAGCGGTGAGCTCGCGGCCATTGGTCGCGGTCAGAGCGATGGACGACCGCGTTTCGCCGAGCCTATAGCGAATTCCGTACACATCGGGGACAATAGCATGCACAGCATTTGCCGAGCATGTTCATGGACATCAGAGAATGTTCATGAAGTGCCTGACATGACGCACATTCATACGCCGAGCTTCGCAATGATTATCAGATCCATAAGTCGCACTCACGACTCAACGCGCATTTGGCGCGGTCGCTTCTGCGATGATCGGCGGGAGTGCGCGCATCATGGCAACTCTTATCGAATATATCCTCAAGACCTCGCGGCGCGCTTTTACCCTTTTGGATTGCCGCGAACCATCCGCGCCAAAGTAATCTTATTACCGAGTTGGGACAGTTGCAGCGAAGCCTGCAGGCAGGTCATCTGCCCAAGCCCAAGGCCTTTTGTGACATGTCGCTGCTTCTCATGCGCATCACCGCTCTTCCTCCCCTGCTTCGCGAACGCGCGGTTGACACGTGTATGGGAACCACTTTGGCCACGAGGTGACCAGGTGGGAGATGCTAAATATTCGGCGAGGTGTGCGGGGGCAGGGCTCCATCTTCATTTCACCCTCTTCCCATTTCGCAATGTCTTCTGTCCTCCCGGCTCAAATGTCTGCCCAAGCATCCGCCCATCAACTCGAGAAGACCGCGACCCGCATGTTCCGCTACCGCGCGTGGCGGATGGAGCAGGCCATACGGAGGCTCAATGAACGGATTGCATCCGGTGATCTCCCCGGACGGACCTCCAGTATGATCGCTGGAAGGTCGCCCTTATCAAAGAACTCGTTAGTCACTATCATTGACAAGTTGAGCTCATCGCGCTGATTAACCACACACAGCGCGACAGTCTTGCGAACCTTGGCGAGATTGTGCTCGCCCGCGGGGGGAAGGAGGTGAGGTTGCCGCAGATTATCCATGCCGCGGTCGCGCACACACGGTTCGATGTCGAGTGGGACCTCGACATTCACAAGCTGGCCGCGGTACCAATCGCGTATAAAGTGGCGCCGCCTCCTGAGGAAATCCTATCCTCGGAGCACCACCTCGACACAATCTGGTGGGAGTGGCCCGACCGCGGCGACGACAATCCGGAGTGGTGGGATTCACCTACATTGGTAGGTTCATGTGTTTCAAATATCACATTGTCCTCGTTGTTCTGACATTGCAATTTTCAGGAGCTCATCGACAGGGGAGACCGCAGAGGCGGATCAAGTCAAAATCACGATTGACCACTCCGAAGGCGGCCAATACATTGCGGCCAGAATGCTCGCGCTGCAGGAGGGAGGCAATGCGAGGGGCACGCGCGTGCTGTATGCAATTCGGGAGGAGGTTCCCTGATTTGCTGCTTCGTTCACTCCCGCGGATATTCCGCCATTGGTCGCGTAGTCTCCCTCATGTGTAGAAATGCAAATATATACGTATTGTGATGGTCGCGAGATAGTTACAACATTGACGTACGGGAGCGTCAAGCGTAAGCCTGTCGTGGGCGCATTTTCCCTCAAGAGGTGCACTACTGTAACGCGCGAAGGCTGTCCGAGTTTGTGTCCAATCGTCGCGACAAAGGTGTCGGGCGGGATGTGTTTGCAAAAATAGCCTTTGTGAGCCTTTATTAACTGAGGTATTTTGAGTGTTTCTCCCAGTCAATAGCTAGGGGCATATAATGCGAATCTCCCGCACAGGGAATGTAAGGATATCAGCCAATTCTGAAAGCAAGTGTCGCGGCGACGCGGGAAGCCGGAGGGTGTCAACAGCGAAATTGCACGGGTCGACTTGAAAGTGGATAGGAGCCCAGTGGCTGAGGCAGGCACCCCGCGAGCAATTGTCGCGAGTGAACGGCAAACATTGTCGCGGGCAGAAGCAAGTAGGTTCTGTGCTGCTGTCATGACCTTCAGAGAGCAGCTTTCTAGTGCCTTGGAGGATTCGGTCGCGGATGCAAGTTCGCGGTGGATTTCTGAAGTGTCGCGGTGGATTTCGGACGTGTCGCGGTGGATTCCTCACCTATGCAGTTGCGTCGTTTACAATCACACGACTTGTAAAGATTGAGTTAGCTAATATATTTCATGTGGGACTGTTGAAGTCCCATTCTGTTGCGGCTGGGCGATACGTATATGCTAAAACTACAGCGGCTACTCTACGGACAGTCCGCGACACCCTGATACCCTCCGCGGCTTCGCTCCTCACTGTGGTCCTCCTGCGCCCTTGTTGAGGGTCGAGCCGAAGGCATTTCCGCAAGCGCGTGCGCCCGCGCTGCTGTCTTGCGAGCTCCCAGATGCACTACTTTGAGTAGGCGTGAAAGGGGGCCGCGGTGGGGGTATGTACGGGGAACAGGGGCCCGGGCCTGAAGGCGTGCGTCCTAGCCACATCATTGAGCTGCCTGCGCATCTCCTCCATCTCACCTGCATATCCGTTGATCTGCGCGGAAATGGCGCTCAGGGATGCTTCGACTGAAAACGCGTCCAGGCTCTGCTGCATCTTCTTCACCTCCTCGCGAAGGTTGACAACAGAGTCGCGAAGCTCTGCAGGCTCGACGGCGTTGAGGGTGTCCGCGAGCACTTTAATGCGCTGGCTCGAGGACTCCACAATCGTTCCCAGCGTGTTGTAGTTGCTGCCCAGCGTCCTCACGTACTTGTCCATGCCATTATGGCGCTCCTCGAGCTGCTTGATCCGTGCCTGCAGATTACCTCCTGTCGCAATCTCGACCTCGGAAAGCCGCTTGGAAAGAGACGAGATCTTCGAGTTCACGGGAGCCACTGCATCCTTGATGCGGTCTTTGGAATATCCCTGCAGCTTCACGGATGCGTCTTCCAACACGCTGCGGATCTCCACCCTCGAAGCCAATGACGGCAGCTCGTGGTCGAGCTCATCGTCCAGTGAAGCAAACTTGTCCTCGAGAGCACGAACCGCTTTCTGGAGCTGCCGTGCCTGGAGGCGCTCCTTCGCGGCCAACTCTCGCTCCTTCGCTGCTAACTTTCGTTCCTTCGCGGCTAGTTCTCGCGGCTCGGCATCCCACTCCATGTCGCGATCGCTGGGGTGAACACTGCCGTGAGTGTCGTTCTCGAGCTCGTCGACTTCCTCTTCCTGCTCTTCGTCAGGCTCATTAGCGTTCAGTTTGCTGAAGGTGATCTGAGATTTCCGCGACGAGCTCGCGTTGCGCGAAGGGGGTTGCCCAACGCCCGGTGTCTTCGCGACGGGCGCCCGACTGGGTCCTCGATTCGCCGGGGCTGTCAACCCTTCTCGCTCCACGTCAATGGGGGGTGGGGTGGGTTTCAACCTCGGGTCGCGCTTTGCCCTCTTGCTCTTCGGCAGCGCTTGCACGACTTTGGGTGTGGTCGTAGTCGCGGACGTCTTAGGTCCGGGCGCCTTCGTCAAGTTCACCTTGTACACCTCGTACAACTGCCCATCGGGAAGGACATTGTGGCCCTTTTCATCTTGATGCAAAGCCTGCATCGCGCGAGTAGACCGTGTTGGTCGGTGGCTTGATGCCATCCTTGATGCATTGCCGGGCGTACTCCTGGAATGCTGTCGCGGTTTCCGTGACATTCTTGCGGCCGCTGATTGCCTTGCCGGTGGGTGTCCGAGGGGCCAAAGAGCATTTGCCTTTGCTCCGCGCGCAGCGGATGCAGCGCGCGAAAGATGATGGCGCGACCTTGCAAGGCTGCTTATTCGCGATGCACAGCGTGCACGGTACCAGCTAGCAAAAAGATGGGTGAGTAGCGTGAAGGTGACGCGATGACAGTACTTACTGATACAGTCGCGTCCTTGGCTGCATCCTCAATCTTCGCGACCTCGGCAGCGGCTTTGGCGCGGATCTCCTTCTCCTTCTCGGTCTCCTCCTTGTCGGTTCCCTCCTTTCCCCGCGTCGACCTCCGAGGAATGCCCTTTCCTGCCATTTTCTTGCCTTTCCTTTGCGACGGGGATGCTTCCTCCTCACTGTCGTCATCCACCTCCTCGTCATTCTCGTCGGGACCATCATCCTTGTCATGACCCCCTCATCGTCCGTATCGTCCGTATCCTCCTCATCCGCATCCTCTGCTTCCTGCCGTGACCGCTTCCTTGCCCCCGTGGCCCCGGACTTGTCGACAGGAGCTACAGTGGTTCTGCTCGATTGGGCAGCCATACGGGGCACGCTGACGTAGGGAATGTGGGTGCGATTTTCGCGGGAGTTATGCTTGCCTATGTTCTTGAGTGACTGATGGCTGGGCTTTGCTTGCGATGGCTGCGCGACGCAAACAGTGCCCTTGCCTGCCAATGGGGGTGGCTGTGAGGACGTGCTCGCCGCAGACTGGGATACCGCGCGCTGCTGGGACGGGCGGGATTCGGTCGCGGCGTCGGCCTGATGGGATGGCTTCGCAGTTTTGGTGGGGGCGGGCTCCGTGTCCTGATCAGCGGACGACTTCCGCTTTTGGCCACTCGCGCGGGACTTTGACGCTTCAGGTTGCGCGCTCGGCGATGTTGGTCCGCCAGATGCAGCGGCAGGAACAGGAGCTTCCGCTGGTAAATACAAAGTCTCAGTCAGTTCCCTAGACAAATGACAAAAATGTTGCTTACCTCTTACAGTCCACCACTGGTCCTTCCCCAGCTCGACCTCCCGAGTAGGGGCAGGCACAACAAATTCCTTCTTCCGCTCGGCAGAAATCCGCGGGTCATCGACCCGAATGCGGCGAAGGTCGGCGCCGTTCCTAGACGCCACGTACTCCAGCACCGCACTGAACAACAATGCTGGGACGCGAAGCGACCTTTTCACATCTTTGGGCGCGTCACGGAAGGCGTGCCAGCCCTTTTTCTAATGTGGATGAACATATTAGTTGTTTGACAGCGAGCTCATCGTTGTACTCACAAACTCGGTGTAGACCATTTGCTCATAACGCATGTACTCCGGTGCTTCAGGGAGGGGAGCGCAGGCAAGCGCGGCACCCAGACGCGCGGTCGCGGTATCAATGGTCAATTGGCGGATGGTGGTGTCAGACATGCTGTGGGAGAGGACTGAAGATGAAACGGAGATAGTGAATCAGGTGAATAGCTGGTTATGGAGGAGATGGAGGTTAGAACTGACTTTGATGCGCGCGACCTTCGAGGAACTGAATGCGTTACGGGTTATGTCAGCAGCGCTCGATCAACTCGTCACGTTTCGCGGCGATCGTGAGCAATCTGCATTGATCGCGACTGTCGTATTCCACTCAGTGTCTCGTCTTCCCAACCGACCTCATCTCGCGCGGACAAATGGCGCGGGCGATGGACTCTGACATAGATAACTGTGAGTACGCGTCTCGCGCATGACTGATACTGATGTTTTGTAGCTGTGTTTGATCGAGAACGATCTCCGGTGACCCTCGACGCATTCATGTCGGAATCTAGCGACCTGGAATCGAACACTGGTAAGTAGAGCCATTTCCAGCCCCATTTCGGGAGCTTCTTTCGTCCATTTCACCTAAATCTCAAAGGCGTCGATTCGGCGCTCCAAGACAACAACATGAACACCCGCGCGCGGTCCCCGATTGATGTGGAAATATTTGATCTCGAGCCAGGTAATGTTTCGGGTCGCTCGATGTTGTGATCTCATCTAACATCCGCGCGAAGTCTCCGAACGCTCTCGGAGCCCCATTGAGCTCGACATCCTCGATCAGGATACTGACATTCCTCCCGCTGGCGACTATGTAGCTCACAATAGTGAGTGAGGGAATTGTTTGCCCAGCTTGTTTTAACTTGCTTCATGTAGGAGCCGTTCTTCGTGACCGATCACCGGTGGACCTGGCAGACATGTTCAATCAGGATAGCGGTGACCTCAGTAATGGAGGTATGTCTGAAATAACAGCTATGGCACAAGTACTACAAGTACTACCACTCATATAATGCAGAGGAGCATGCTCGCGCGCGTTCTCCGATCGACCTGAACGATGTCGTTAATGTCGATTCGAATGACGCGCTGGATGATATTGCGCGTGCCAACGCAGACGCGAAAGGAAAACGCAAAGGTAAGAAAGATTGGAACACTCTCAAAGAACAAATCTCGATTGAAATCACACATAACGAAGAGGAATCCAATGTTGCACCCGCGACTGAGGCTCGGAGACCCTTGCCGCGTGACGACGCTGTCGCGCGCCCGCCACCTTCTGTTTCTGACCCCGCTCGATATAGCTACATAAAGGAGACTGTTGGACAAGGTGTGTAATCTTGCAGTTTATCCTAACAGGCTATTTATCTTCACATAGGGTTTCCTTCTGTGAGGGAGGCCACTTACGTTCGCGATGTGCGCAGACACTCTCGCGAGCAGTTGATCGCGGTCAACCGCGACATTGAGGCGCTCGAGGACATCCTCTTTCTGGTGCGGGGGATTCAGCAGCTACTGAGAACAAGGAGGACAGCAAGGACGATTTCCGAAGTAGAGAGAAGGCTGTGGGTGGATGGGTGTCCCTCACCGGATGAGGACGAGGATGGTGGTCCAAAGTAGACCTCAATTTAGCCCTATTCATTTTCACTGTAATCTCAATGTGAACTTCGCCTCCACCGCGCTGTGCATGTATGCTAAGGCAAACCATAACAGTACTTGATTTTGCAGTGTATAATAGCTACATTGCGCCTATAGTATGCACACCATATAGGACTACATCCCGACCGTGCCTAAGTGCGGATTGGTCTGGTTATTGTGTTGTAAATTAAGGGGCTTCCTCACGCGCGCGTGCACTCACGACATGCTGAAAACCCGCTTGGTGCCAATTTCCGCATTTTGCAACAGGATCGGTAAATATGATACCTAATATTTTAAAAAGGTCTCCAAGCACCATGGCACGACATTGACCGGTCGCGTTCGCGCGGTCTTGCACCTTAGGGAAGCATATTACGAGCGGCCGCGCTTAGAGTAAGGACAGTCGATAAAATATCTTATCGGCCGATCTTACTTCCAAGATGCGGAAATGGCATCGCGCGAGCCTGCAGTATGGCCCACGGCGCGAGACGGGTCGGTCGCGGTGGTCTCGCGCGGTCTTGCACCGTAGGGAAGCATATTACGAGCGGCCGCTTAGAGTAAGGACAGTCGATAAAATATCTTATCGGCCGATCTTATTTCCAAGATGCGGAAATGGCATCGCGCGAGCCTGCAGTATGGCCCACGGCGCGAGACGGGTCGGTCGCGGTGGTCTCGCGCGGTCTTGCACCGTAGGGAAGCATATTACGAGCGGCCGCGCTTAGAGTAAGGACAGTCGATAAAATATCTTATCGGCCGGGCCTAGCTCTATGTGATAGTGGTACACCTCGGCCGCGCTATACCTGTGGGGAATGCAGCGCGCGTCGGGCGATGCTGTCTCGTAGGTCACAGCGGGGGCGTCGGCCGGCGTCCGGCGCCACTAGGGTCAGGCTACATTGTCAGGCATATATGTCCTAGGAGTCAGGGGTACAGTGACTGAAAGGTGTGAGAGACATTAGCATTTTAGAGGCCTGACGTCTAGCTTCTTCCTCAATTATTTTGGGGATGACATCGGCTGGTTTAAGTGTAGAAAGGTCTGTAACTGTAGCCAGCAGAGTCGAAGCAATGGTCTGATAAGAATTGGGCAAGGCGTTGACAATAATGAGGGCAGCAAATTGATCTGAGATGGCAATCCCAGCATCAACGGTACGACTACGAATTTCCTCAAGTGCTGTTATCTGAGGGCGAAGAGGTTGTGCATCGTCAAAGCGAGTATTGAATAATTGTTGAAAGTAGACGAATGCACCAACAGCACCAGGTTTGGCATACTGATCTTTAATTGCTTTCCATGCTGCAGCAGCAGTGGTAGTATTGCCAATGAGGAATTGTAGCGAGGAGGAAATATAGATGGTCATCAAACCAAGTGCCTTGTCATTTTTCTCATCCCAAGCAGCCTGGATTGTAGCGAGGTCTTCTCCAGCAGCTGCAGCAGTAGGACGAGGAAGAGGTGTGCCTGAATTCCCTTCAACAATGTTCCAGGAACCAGACCATCTAAATACACCTCGCATGGCGTTAGACCAGGCAATATAGTTTGTGCCATCAAAAATGGGAATGGTGGAGGTAGGAATCTTGGAGGGATCCATGGCGATCAGAATAAAATGTCAGGGCGAGTGTCAGACTGAAGGAGATAGGCGATGGAAGGTGATCGAGGAATTGATGGAATTGATTGAGGAATTGATGGAGGCGATCGATCTGGTTTAACCTCTTTAACTTCTTGATCAAAAGGATCAGATCGAAGAAGTGTAGCCCAAAATGTAATGGAGAGGTTTGGAAAGTACTCTTCACTGTCAGTGTGACTAAGAGAGTTACTTTCAATATTGTATGGAAAATAACCAAGATCATCGTTTGTAAGACCACCAATATAATTGCCTGCGTAAGGGAATTTCCAGCTATAATCTGTTGGGTAGACAGATATAAGCTGTACTGGCGCTGGTGAAGATCCCTCTGAGTCGCCTGACTGAGATTGATCTGCCACTGGATCAGCTGCTTCTGATGAAGAAGTCAACGTCTCTAGCTCAAAGATGGACACTTATTGAAGTGAACCTTTGTCCCAGCTAGCCGAAATAGCCAAGACGCAGGGTAGAGTCGAGGGAAGTGAGCGATCGAGACGAGACTATGCCGCAGAGGGTATTGCCCAAGGCCTAGCTAGCTACTGTATAGTACTTCTATCTACAGCTACCTATGGAGCCGCAGAGTTTTGCTTCGCAGTTGCCTGAGGGCCCTGTTACGCCTTTGACTATTTCGCGTAAGGTGCCTTATTCCCAGGAGAGGATTTGGACCTCTAAGAGCCGCCCACTGAAGTGCAGACTCCCAAGAGTTTGTCACAAAACTGAGGACTGTGTACTTACGTAGTCTACTAAGGGGCCTTATAAGAAGAAGGCAATAGAAGGGGTAAATGCGCAAAAGAGAAAGTGAAAGCGCAAATAGAAGAGTGAAGACAGATGACTGCACAGTAGTCAGACAGATTAGAGCGCGGGGCTCATAACCTGTTGAGCGCAGACTATAGAGGAGAGGAGGCTAATCCGTCTTGTATTCTAGTGGGCTGTAAGGCCCTGCTTATATACATGCATGAAAGGCTCCTTAGTAATCGTATCTAGAAACCTATAGAATATCTGAGTAAGATATGAAGTCATAATGAAATCATAGTGGAGATTTCTTAGTAAGAAAGTGGAGCCTATGAAGTAAGACAAGAGCATACCATGGAACATCATAGAACATCATAGAAATGAGTAAGTACTGACTACCAAGTATGGAAGTGCGACTACTATAGTTGGAAACTGATCGTTCAACACGTCTCTCAAGCTAGCACCAATAGGTAAGTGCTCCTGATGATACAACAGTGAAAGAAACACGTACCTTCACTCTTATCCAATCAAAGAATTCTTGAAACGAGTTGCAAAGATTGTCGTACTCAACCTGATGTTGCAGCAGCTCTTTGGAAATGTAAGCACTGAATTGTTGATGATTGGTGTGAGAGGCATTGGCGCGACGTAGATACAAGGGATGTATATCTTTTGGAGCGTCATCTCCCTGTGAATGCAGCAACAATAATTAATTAAGCAATATGAAGTATATGATATGCTATCTTACCCTTGTAACATTGCGCGCATACCAGGAGAAATGGATGCAAGGGAAGCGTCTCTCTGCACCTCCATCTTGCACCGAGCTGTCCATGTCATGAAGAGAATAACCCTCAGGCGTACCAACCGCGAGGGCTGTCTGAATATTTGACACCAAACTTTCACGCATGTCTTTGGGCATGTTGCAAGCTATGAAAGCCAAAAGTTTGTCATTTGTGTCACGAATGTCAATCTCTTGCCTAACCAAACAGTAAGATAAGCAATGAGAAAGCTCAAACCACTTACCCATCCAACAAGTCATGGTCTAGACGCACATAGTCTCCAGCATACACCTTGACACCATCTAAGGTATAAAGCTCATTCACCTAGGAAGTGTACTATCCTAAGCAAGATGCAAAGAGAACAAGAATGAATGAATACTCACAGATTGTGCCGCGTCTTCAAGAGTATGTGCAATATACGCTTGGCTGGCTTGAAGATGCTCATTGCTAGTCCATTGACGGTGCGCATCCACATCACCAGTCAGATAAGGAATGTGTCGATTAGCAGGAGCGTCAAAGTTGAAAGGAGTACGTAGAACATGGTAATTCTGAGAACTTGGATCGGGCGATACAAACTGATTAGCAACAAAGGGAGTCGACGCAAATAGATCATCGTTGTTGTCCGACACTGGATGCTCACTAGCCTTTTCATCGTCAGAGTCACTCAGAGGAGTAGGCGGACGTGAGATGGAGGAGCCCCCAGTCGCATGGAGCAGATTGCGTCCCATGACATGAAGGGACATCACCTCTGCGGTGTCGTCAACAGGAGAAAGACATGATGCCCATGCAGTGTGATTACGTGTGAGCGACGCAAAGGTTCTTGAAATTGAATTAGATGCAAACATTGAGCAGATTAAGGTGCACGTACCTTTCTTTAATCTGATCAAAGAAAGCGTCAGAGTGGTCAAGATCTCTACAATCTATTTCAGTCGGTAGGCCACACTCCTGCAGTATCGCACTGGAGAATAGAACCGAGACACGAATGGGGATATAACCTCTCAGAAAAGAAACCAGGGGGATTATACGCCTGATGATAAACTTGCCGATGTTGGTATCTGATTTCAATACTGAGCGAAAAATAATACAGAAGAAAAAATACAAGTTGCTTACCTTTCTGAGGAAATCTGAGTGCAGCGCAAATGGCTTGGATGACATCATTGTGTTTTCGCCCCATGTCACGTTGCAGACCTCTAGCAGCCATGATCATGAGGAAATAAATTGATCCTGGAAAAGAGCTTCAATCATTGCCACTAATACATAGGAGATTGCAAACATACCTGCGCTGGCCAAAGCGGCATACTTGTAGCCCAAGGATATCCATGCAGTAAATGTCCCCAGTGTCGGCACACCTGGATTGCCTTTAATCTTGGAATTGAACAAACACCTGGTCTTCATCTTAGGATCATGGGCCCCAATGCTGGGAGAATATAAGAGGTCATGCGATAAATGCCTGATAGATAGAAATTAGAAACTCACCTGTGCACCTTTGCTGCAAGCTCTATCTTGGAAACAGTTGCCAAGAATGAGAGCCCAGTATTCATGCCCTCAAAGTAATTGACGTGTTTGACCAAGGAGAACAGGTCGTTGGTCACATAGGCACAGCTGCCCTCGTCCAGTCCATGACGACCCTCCACCATGTTCTTCAGGCTCGACATCCACTGAAGACAATCTGCACTCTCCAGATTGCTCATGGAGCCCAGAGCGAGGCGCGACATGAGCCTCGCAGCCTCCCGACCCACCTCCCCTCCTGGAACAGCAGGCTCTGTGTCTGCACGCCAAAGTCGGTGGCCGTCCCATGCCACAGCGTCCTCGTTGTTGTTTTCTGGGACATCTAAGGGGTCCACTGGGTTCACTGGAGGCAGTGGTGTCCCCCCTCGTGTCGCACAATTGGACTTACGAGGTTTGTGCCTCTTCGGAGGAGGCTCGTCTGGATTGCCTGCCTCACGAGTGCGCGTGCGGCGAGTATGCATGCCAGCATGCACTTCATCCGGGGCTTCTACTAGGAGTGGAGGCCCCGGAGCCTAGTAGCATAAAGTAGGAATGTAGTCAGTTGATTTGAGGTGTAATTGGCTGTACGACTTACGACAGTCAGAGTCCCCCTATTCTCCTCTATCTGATTCGCACCATTCTTCTCTAACGGATCAGGGCACAGGCTAGGGCCACGGGATGGTGCAGGAGTCAGGTAAGCATGGCTGGTTGACAAAGCAGACACAGAAGCAGAGGTAGAGGTTGCAGCATCAAGATGGTCGAGCACAGCAAGCACTGAGGGCGGCAGAGTGTGGCGAGGCTGACTCTGTGCAAAGGTAACCAGAGCTGCAATCTCTGAGTCGGACAACTCGAAGGAATGCAGGCAGGTGCTAACCATCCTACTAGCTAGAATGCAATGACGATGGCAGAGGTGAACGAGCACGACGACCACGGAGTGGTTGAACGAACACAACGCGATCGCCTTCCGAAAACGGGTGTGAGTCTGTCGTGACAGACTCACACCCATTTTCAGAAGGCACCTGTCTCCTCTACAACGCTCGTCCACTTCTGCTGCCCCGCCGCTCTCTCTGCTATCTTGCCTGGCCCCTAGTTCTCTCCTGGCTACTGCTGTCCCCAACGCTCTCGTCGACAACGCCGGCTCCCCGCTGACTTCCTCAAGCTCAACTGCCCGGGGCTATTATCTCTGCTGCAATCACATTCGCTCCGCGCCGACGCGATCTCCTCACCGAGTTGAGGTTGAGGGGAGGTGGATAGAACAGGGTTGGCATGAGCAACAACAAGGTGCGTCCCCTGTCCTGCTTCCAGCAATCCTGCTGTACTCACCCCCCGCCAGTTCTTGCCACGGCGCAGTTGTCGCCCCCTGCACTATCTTGCGCCCGACGCTGTCTGCTTACGCGGACGACGTGCACTCCTCCATTACGCCAATGCTCTCGTGACTCGCCGTTCGCGGCACACCGACCCCCACTGACATCCTTGCCTCCTCCCCGACGCGCTCTCTCTGAAGCTGAGTCCAACCCGACACTGGCAGCTCCCCACTCCGCCGACGTCGTCTCTGCTCCCCAACACTTGCAGCTCCTGCCGACACTCACCGACCTCCCATCGCCTGCCGACGTTCTCGCCCCCGCTGCTCTCTTTGCACCCCCGCCCGCAATCGTTTTCGCCCCACCGTCGCTCTCGCCCCACCGTTGCGCTCGCTGACGACCTTCTCTCCGCGCCAACCATCCGCGGCTTTCTTTGCTGCCCCACCACAGTGCAAATGCGCTTCCCAACAGACTGAACAGGGACGTCCGATGAGCGGGCGTCCGGGTACCAGCAGTGATGCTCACCTGACACTGCTCCGGTGAGCGCAGGTACCCGCTATGCGCGCGGGATACATCTCGCGCATGTCTTGTACACGGCCGATGGCAAGAGCAACGCGAGAGAACCGCGCTGCATAGGTGTACTTCTCAAGGCATCAGGCGCACGTGCACTGCGAGGAGTTCGTCGTCGGTACATCATATTGAGCATGGGTATATTTCGTTTCTATTCACATGTGCGTCTAACTAATCTTTGACAGATCCCAGCCTGATCATTATCCCGACCTATGCTGAACACACCCGTAGCCGACGACACCCGCGTGCTGTGCGCTGGCACTAGCACCTCTAGACAGCGATCCCCATCCCCATCCGCGCGCTTTGCTCATCGAACATCAAGCACGGGGTGCGTAGCCGAAGACAAACAGGCGCATCCATGGTACAAACGCGTACCGCGCATCGTTACATAGTATGGCAAGACAAGAGTGGGGGCGCGTGAACTGACAGCCAAACGGATGCGTGCCGCTGCCCTCGCTCCCCCTGCGTGGCTTGTTCGCTGCGCATGGCCCCGGTTCCTCAGACTTCAAGACCATCGGTGCAGCCCACCCCGCACCGCCCGCTGTCCGCTGCAGAACGCTCGTCCGAGCATTGACAGCGTGTCTCACGGACCAACACTGTCCCTGACGACGACAGCAAGATTGCGCGCGTTGTCGTTCTGGGTCCTGCTGACTCGGACAGCGTGCTTGCTGTCCAGGACGCACTCGCACTCGCGCGGCAGAGCGTTCGCGTCCGGCAGGGGGCGGTCTTTCCGATTTGCAGTGCCGCGCATGCTTCGCACTGCCTCGTACTGCGCGGAGAGGGCGAGGAGTAGGAGCTCCGTGGCATCACAATGAACCATTCTCTCGCGCCCGTGCTGTCATCTCTCGCCCGACGTTGTCTGTGCGTTCCGGATGTTCGCGCATGTTCGCACCCGTGCTATTCTCAGTGCCCGCCGTCACTGTAGATTGGCTAGGGCCTCTGGTTGTCCGTTCATTCACTCAGATTAATGTTCGTGGAGCACTCAGCTGTCTATTCCCCCATGGGCTGTCTAATACGAACTAGGATGGATGTGGAGATTATGTAATCTAGTTTGGGTCCATACAGAATGTTATCGCCTCTTCTATTCCCATCTAGTCTGTGATCCTCCATCCGCGCCATTCAACAAACTCCATCAGCTATGAATCTCTTTGAAGATGAAAGAATTTGTCCTGCTTGTGGGCGTAGCTTTTCCACCAAGAAATCATGCAATACTCATATGTCAAAAGCCCAATCCTGTTCTTGGTATCGTCGAGGCAAACTGGCGGATCTGGAACCATTGGATCTTGACGGAGAAGGCGGGGCAATTGAAGCTTTTGAAGATGAGGAGATCACTGGAGAGCCTTCCTCTGATGAGGAAGATTTAGATGACATTTTAAACGAGGGCAGGTATCAGGAGCCTTTCCATTTCATTCCACTAGAGAATCTCCCCCCACCACATGAATACGGGATTGGCGAGGCAGGCCCAGGCCCTTCTACCGTGGCACATAATCACCAGGTCCAACATCGTGCACTCGACGACGATGATTATACACGGGTGGAGGATGAGGATGGGAGTGTGGGGAAGGTCATTTGCATGAATGATAACCTTCATAGGCGATGGCATAAGCTGTTCGGTGCGGGAGATGGAGATGCTATGGATGTGGATGAAGACATAGAGGAACCATCTTTCTTCCATCCTTTTGCATCCGAACTGGATTGGCGCATTGCGAATTGGATGGTCAAGGACAATCCTGGTCACAATGCATTCAATCGGTTACTATCCATTCCTGGGGTAAGTGAGACATACTCTATTTAACAGTACGAAGGGACTGATGTTGTTTCAGGTCAAGGAGAAACTGGGGCTCTCTTATGACAATACAAGAGCTCTCCACCAAATTGTCGACAGCATACCTGATAGGGCTGGCCAATGGCATGTCAAACACCTCACATTTCAAGATCGTCCCAATGAGGTTCATACGATACGTTACCACCACATTCTAGCTGCCATCCGCTCTCTGTGGGGAGACCCTTCGCTCTCAAAATATATCGTATATCGTCCCAAGAAAGTATTCTCCGATGTGTCTAGAGAGAACAGAATATACAATGAGATGTGGACGGGTAGTTGGTGGCATGCAGTACAGGTAAATAGCTATTGGCTCATCGTGTTCTTAATACCTTAATTGATTTCATCTCATAGAGTCGGTTACCCCATGGGGCTACCTTGGCCCCTCTTATTATTGCTACCGACAAAACCCAGCTCACACAGTTCCATCAGGAAAAACCCCTTTGGCCCTAGGTTCACCTAGGAGTGACCTAGGCTGCCCTAGGGCACTCAGAGCACCCAGAGTACTCAGAGCACTCAGAGCAACCCAGGTTGCTCTCAGAGAAAAGTTATTTAGGTTTTGGAACCCAGGTTGACCTGAGTCAGACCTGAGGTCAGTCCTAGGTTGACTCAGGATATACCATATTTCAGTCTCAATATCCTTGGAATCACTTCATTTCACACTTATGAAAGACAGCATATAAATATATTCAGATATAATACAATACAGATCATGATGTGATACAAATAAATGTAACATATATTTGTGAAATACTAGAAGGAGAAATATGCAGGGCACTTACCATTCATTACTATCAATACAATATAATAACTTTCAGTCATGAGCTTCAGAAGCAAAACAACAAACTTACTCACATTACAATCTCAGACGGAGTTGGAGCATAGGCAGATGGTGAAAAGAATTGTGAAGTTTAAGAACAGCTGAGAGATTGAAGTATGAATGGAAGATCAATATGAGCTTAGACATGTCCACTCACCAATTGCTACAACTTCTCAGAGAGAGTGAGTGCACACTGAGTACAAGTAATATCTGTCATGCACAGTGATATGTCAGCATCAGCTTTGAAAAGATGAGTAGATTTACTTTGTATTGCCACTGTATGGCTATAGCCACTACTTATAAGTAAGACTATAGTTGGAGATGAAGAAAGAAGACACACACTTATCGCCTTTCAGGTCAACAGCATCCAACCAGTCCTGTGACGTGTTACTCCTCATGCCAGCCCAGAGATAGCTTACATAGTATAAGTAAGGCAACAGACCAGTCTGACCAGATGAGCACCCAGAAGATTAGAGAAAGAGATAAATAGACCAGAGGCAGCCAAAGTAGAAGTGACAGCAGGACAGCAAAGGCAAGAGTGAAGGAGTTAGAAGAGAAATGAGCGCAGTGACTGCTGTGGAATGAAGACATGGCAGATCATGTGAATGTCATGTGACCTTCCATATAAGGAAGCGTGCCATGGCATGCTTCCTTATTGGGAAGGTCACATGACCTTCAACCAGTGTATCATAACACGCTCATTTCTTAGATTCAAAGCCTCTGTTACCTTAATATTGCTCATTCTATCCCTGGCTCTGGTCTTTTGTATCAATTAGAATGTATAAAATACATATTCCAAGTGCTATACTGTGTCAGTACCACCTTACCATTTCTCTTTTTCAGAGTAACTATTTGTCCACTTGTATTCTCTATAGTGAGAACATTTTAACTCTCAGACATCTTAAGCACAGATTGCTGGTGGAGAAAAATTGTTCTGTCTTCATACTGCTCATATTCTATGATATATTTGTTAGTAATAGTTTTCACTACTGGTAAAGTGAATGGCTTAGCATTCAATTGACAAACAACTACATTTGGTGTAAATGGTTGGATACATATATATACCCAACTGTCTGCAATTATTATGACATGGTTCAGGGTGCAAAATTACACAAAATCATTGAGTAAGAGATATGTCAAAAAATCTCAAAGCCACCCAAGTTGACCTGGGGTAACCTGGGATGACCTGAGACAACCTGAGAAATCTCAGGTCTGCCAGAGTGACCCAGGTGAACCTAGAGCAAAAGTGTTTTTCCTGATGTCACTGGAGGCAAGTCTGCATATCCAGTCTATCTTACGCTGGGAAATCTTCCAAAATCTGTGCGACGAAAGCCTTCTCTCCATGCATGTGTCTTGCTGGGGTATCTTTCGGTGGACAAAATCACAAGAGAGAAGCTTACGCAACAGGAACAGCGAGCACGTAATCAACACCTGTTTCACGAGTCGATGCGGGTCATTTTGGAGCCCTTGTTGGAAGCAGGCAAGCATGGCGTTGAAATGACTGGAGGAGATGGAGCGATGCGAAAGGTGTTTCCCATCATTGCTGCTTATGTTGCCGACTACCCAGAGCAATGCTTGGTGACGTGTTCAAAATACGGAACATGTCCCAAGTGTCGCTGTCCTGCTAGCGATCTGGGAAACCCAAAGGTGCATCCTCTTCGCACGCAAGCTTGGACACTGGAAGTGATTCAGGAGGCGAGGAAAGCTACAGAGAGTGTGGCTCAGTTTCACAAGATATGCATGGAGCAAGACGTCTCAGGAAGTGTTTACAAACCTTTCTGGCATGGATTCCCTCACACCAATATTCACCTGTCGATAACCCCCGATGTACTCCACCAGCTTTATCAAGGCGTCTTCAAGCATCTTGTGAATTGGTGCACACGCATCATGAGCGCTGAAGAATTGGACTATCGTATTCGCTCACTTCCTCCTGCGTATGGTGCTCGCCATTTCAAGAATGGCATTTCGGCACTATCTCAGATATCTGGTACAGAGCGAAAGCAGATGGCCAAGATTCTGCTGGGATGTCTTGTCGGAGTGTTCCCCAAGAAAGTGCTCCTTGCCTGTCGCTCGCTGTTGGACTTCATTTATCTTGCTCAGTACAGCACACACAACGACATTACTCTGGGCTATTTGCAAGAGGCGTTGGACACGTTTCAAAAAACAAGTCCTATTTCATCGACACCGGCGTACGCGAAGACATGAACATCCCCAAGTTTCATTCTCTCATGCACTATATTCAGTCGATTCGCATGCTGGGCACAACCGACAATTACAACACAGAAATGTTCGAACGTCTGCATATTGACTTTGCAAAGGAGGGCTGGCGTGCTTCCAATCACAGAGACGAATTCCCTCAAATGACTCTCTGGCTGTCTCGCCAGGAAAAGATGGCCGCATTCCAGAACTTCATCACCTGGAAGGAGTCTTTGCAACCACCTTCAGATGCTCGCCAAACCGCTTTGAAGTCTAAAGGGAGTGGACTGGCTATTTCTTTGCCCAAATTTCCCACTCAGGCCAGGAAACCCATTGCGCATATAGAGGGTCAACACCACGCTCCAGGTTTCTCACTCCGTCTCAAAGAGTATCTTAATTCTTTGCTGCCGCATCCTGTATCCAACAGAAATGCGATTCTACACAGTCTTCCATTTGATCGTCTCGACATCTACCACACTCTCAAATTTCATCCTCCAAATCTTGAAGATGGAGAAGAGGAATGCGATGTCCTCAAGGCAGTTCCATCCACCAGTCAAAATGCTGGACGTTTTGATACCGCTGTCATTTTGCACAATGAAGATGCCGAATCGACAGGGCTAGAAGGTGAGACACTATACATCATTGATATTAACCGATTCTAATCAAGCTTTGAAGGAACACGTATTGGACGGCTTCGAGTTATTTTCAAATTGCCAGAACATCTGGACAATGCAAATGCGCCATCATTTTGGCCAAAATGTCCGCTGGCCTATGTGGAATGGTATACTAATCTGAAACCGACTGCAGAGCCTGCTCACAATATGTATGTTGTGAAACGGCTGCTTAGATCAGATGGATCTCTCGTCGGTGCAATTATTCCTCTCACCAGTATCCGTCAGAGCTGTATGTTGATTCCAAACTATGGTAATAAGGCTCAACAGGACTTGACAAAGGAAAATGTCTTAGATACGTCTTCTAGCTTCTTTTTGAATAGTTGGACGTCTTTGTATACATACAAAACCATCTGGTAATAATATCCTGCTTTGTAAGACATCGAGAGACCCTCAGAGCAGTTATAGAAGTGCGCATACCTCCCAAAGCACATGAGAGTGACTGAGGCTACTCGCAATCGCTCTGAGCTAACCTTATGTGCTCTGAGAAATCCGCATTATCTGAGAGTAATCTAGAGTACCCTAGAGAAAAAGTGTTTTTCCTGATGTTGTTCCTCTTCGAGTGCCTCCTTCGCTAGTTTATCCACTAGCTCATTCGGCTCGATTCCTTTGTGGGAAGGTATCCACATAAAGGTTACTGTGCGATCCGGTCGATCGTGTAGGAAAGACCGGATCGACTGGCAACCGGAAATGGCCGCCATCTGAGATGGCCCCACTACGGGTCGTATTATCTGCTTCAACGCCGCCTTGTTATCAGACAGTATTGTGATGTGCTTGACGTCATACTCGGCTTCTCGGGTGATCTCCCGAAGCCCCCGAGCGAGCGCCATCATTTCGGCATCATAGCTGAGGGATTTCCCCCCGCCAAATTTGCCACTAGATACCTGGAAAGGCCCATCCATGATAAGCCATGAACTTCCAGATCTGGTACCGTCTTGGTCCGATTTGTATGACCCGTCGGTAAATAGCAAGCGGCCGAACATATGAGCCTGCTGTGACCGGAACTCCGGCCACCATGACTCATCCATCCACTTGTTAAACTCTGCTGTGTCGTTCTGGGGCAGGATGCCTTTCCCTTCCAAAAATAACTCAGTCATTTGTGATTGGAACTGATCCAACACTCTAAAGCCGGGCCGTGCCTCTGCATGAAGCGGCGCGAAGTCTTCGGCAGTTTGACGCCCAATCTCATCAATGTGAGTCAGCGGCGTTACCACTTCCTTCTTCACCTTCTGCAGCGGGAACGGAGCAATGATGTTGGTTTGATTGACCACCCAGCCATCGGGCAATATAGCCCGCATTGGGTGTCCTTCGTGGATCCGGCGGGCCCGAAGGGCCGCTTTTTCCATGTATCTGTCCACTTGGAAACGGACCGGGACGAGCCCGGCCAGCATCTCCATGGCGCCTATTGGTGTAATTCGGAAGCAACCGGTAATCCACCAGGCCACTCTGGACTGCGCTGTTTGTAGCTCCTTTTGGATCCACTTGATGTGCTTCCACTTTGGGTTCCACCAAAGTTGGGCGCCATAGAGCATCAACGGGATGACGTGCGCTACATACAAGCACCGTTTGTTGATTGGGTGGAATCCCCGGGACGAGTTTCCGAGCATCCTGAGGGCGTTGACAGTGCTGGCTGCTTTATTGGCATAGAACCGCACATGTGCTTTGAACGACAACTTTGGGTCCAAAAAGAACCCTAGGTACCGCATTGCCACCTTGGGAGAGAGGCGTACTAATTGTCCGTCGATCCGGAGCGCAATGTCCGGGCCAAGGGGCTGATTCACGTGCCATACTTTCTTCCGGTGATTCCAGAAGTGCATGAGCTCTAATTTGTCCGCCTCGACCCCACACCCTAATCGGTTGAGGTCTTCGACGAGCGGGTGAAACATTCCGGCCAATTGGCCGTTGTTATGATCTAGCTGCGTGAGGTCGGATTCCGGAGAAGCCTTTTCCGCAGTCATTATTAGTCCGTCATCTACGAAGAACTGGACACTTGTATTACCCAGTTGCAGTTTGTGGGTGGGGGCCCACTTGTGTAGCACAGGTGCGATGTATAACCCAGAAAGAACGGGGGAGAGGGAAGACCCCTGTCCCGCGCCTACCGAGAAATCCGCTGGGTCCGTGAGGACCCCATTAAAAGCGAACTGGGTGTGACGCCCTTTCATGTAATTCGCAAAAAATAAACAAGTCTTCTCATCGAAGCCCTGTTTCCGCATGATACCCACTAATGCATCATCATCAGGAAAAACCATATTAGTCCCAGGCTGCTCTAAGAGCATCCAAGAGCATCCTAGAGACTTCAGAGTATTCAAAGTACTCAGAGTAGCCAGAGTGCTCTTAAACTTAGTTGACATGAGATTTATTTCTCAGAGTAACCCAGAGTAACCTGAGAGTAGCCTGAGAGTACTCCTAGATGACCCTATGTAGTCTTTTGTTGTCTCTCACACCTCATTATAGTTTGTATCAGAGCACTCTCAAGGTTACAGTATTATAATGGAATATAGCAGTATATTCGCAAATAATATACACACTAAAGATAATCTAATACTAGCAGCCATAATAATTACGTCCAATGTGATAGCTCAAGACAGAAATCTCCACATCACCAAACTAATGGTATTATTCAGTATACAGTAATATAAAATGCAAAGCCAAAAGACGTACACAAGATCTATGAAGATATTTTGTTGTGTGGCCAAAATATAAGAGAATCTAATAGAAGAATTCAGGTAAAGTCCAATTAGTTGAAGAAGCAAGACAAGGTACTTACATAAGTAGTATTGTCACAGTAAACTGAAGCCGAATAGCATGGGCAATAATACTCTAAGAATCAACAAAGCGATCAACAAAGGAATTGAGATAGAAGTGAACAACTTACCTGACATCGTCACAATCAGAATCAGTTTTTATCATGTCGCACAAGTCTGTAGATACAATAATTTAGAGCAGCTAAGAAATGAGGAGCAAATGAACGACTTACATGTTAGGAGTATGTATTCTCATCAAAATTCGAAATTATAGATGACGACTCACCATCCTTTACAAGTTTTACAAAAGCATGCATTCATGCACAGTGCATGTCATATCTATTAAATGTAATGGACATGTCAGCCTGAAAGGGTATTATGGACAAACTTACATTGCTTTGCTGTCGCATGATGACAGCCAACAGCCAACCTTCAATGTTGGTGATTTGGATTGTGATTAGAGATAGAAATAGTGTCAGTTATTCATAGATACAAATAAGAATAGGAAGAAGATATGTACTTACCTGTGTCCACAATTTCTAACGACCCATATGCTCTGCCAGCACATCACCATACCTGAGGCAAATCCAGCCAGAGAGATGGCCACAGATTAGAAGTCACCAGATACAGCCCAGAGATGAGAAGAACAATCAATGAGTGAACAGAAACAAGCAGAAATGTGAAGTGGCATGAAAGAAGACGACACAGAGTGATAGTGGAGGAAGATGAGAGAGAACAACCATGAGTGCCTAATTTGGGTGTCAGTTTGACGCGCCAAACTGACACCTGTTTGGGGAACCCCAGATTAGGGTCAGCAGGGACTTAGACGCATTTGCACTTCTCCTCAGCCATTCCTTCTTGCTGCTACCTTTCTGTATCTATGCCATCTGCTGTCTTGGATCTCACAAACTGTTGACTAGGGACTGGAGCTCACTATCTATGGCTTCTGGGCATCTTTATTCACTGGAACTTGAGTGATCACAGACGGTTGCACTGTCTCTGGTCTGCACTATCTGGGAATTTCTGTGAGTATTCCTTCTCTATTCCTTATTCCCTTGCCTTTGGGAATAGTACCAGGACTGTCTAAGCTTGCTGGGTGGAGTTTGGAAGGAGATTTGGAGGGGTTGGAGGGTTGGACATGGAATGGGCGCTTTTTTGAGGTTTTGATCAGAGGATAACTGGGGATCCATTGTGAGTTATCCTTTCGCTTTTATACCATTCTATTCGCATTGTCAAGCCCTTCCAGATGAGCCCTTGCTCATCCGAATCTGTCCACTCCTTTGTCTTCTATTGCTGTCTTTCATCAAAAACTTCGTCTTGTCCATATCTCAGGAACCCATGGACGGTTTCCTTTGATTGTTGGATAGAATGAAAGCCCTAATCACAGGCTTTCAGACGATATATACATTGTGGGGTCTGCATCCAGCAGTTTCCATTCTATGGTCGCATTTTGAATGACCTCCTCCTCATTCTCCTATTGTTCATATGTATCCTTCTCTATCTATTCCTGCACTGATCTATCACATCATCCAACTATCTAATACTTCTTTACTCACTAATTCATCCAGTTCAGTCTATTTCCCTGACCAGAGTCAAGATTCTCAATTCTGAGATGCGTCTTCTCCTGTTTTATCTCTGACCCTCTGATCTCTGACTTTTGACTGTTAGCTGTCAGTGGAAAGAGGAGCTAGTGGATAGATGGAGTAGAAATGAGATAAGGAGAGGGGAATGACTGAAGCAGCACAGCAATGAGTATACACATCATGTTTTCACTTCTCCGTCTACTTTCTGCTTATCTACACTCTTTTCATACCATTCAATGTCTATATCATTCTTTTTCACACCATTCAGTCACTATAGCCTACTCTATAGGGAGAGATATGGGTGAAATTCTTATTACTTTGTCAGGAGAGCGGACGTCGGCCGACGCCCTCGCTATAGCCTACAGTCAAGGGTCGGCCGAGGGCTATAATATAGCCTGCAGATACAGCGCGGCCGACTGCGCCATATTTCCCTGGTATATTCTCGCCTTCAAGTAGTGTCGGCCGAGGGCTATAATATAGCCTTTAGACATGGCGCGGCCGACTGCGCCATATTTCTGTGGTATATTCTCGCCTTCAAGTAGTGTCGGCCGAGGGCTATAATATAGCCTTTAGACATGGCGCGGCCGACTGCACCATATTTCCCTGGTATATTCTCGCCTTCAAGTAGTGTCGGCCGAGGGCTATAATATAGCCTACAAATACGGCGCGGCCGAGTGCGCCATATTATTGTGGTATATTCTGGCCTTCAATGTAGGGATGGCCGAGGTGTATCATATAGCCTACAGACAGGGCACAGCTGACTGCGCCATAAACTCTAGCTATATTTCAGCATGGCACAGCTTGATAGAGCATGGCACTTTGTTGGGAATTTAATCCTACAGCTCTGCAAACCGCGCAGCTTTTGGGAATTTGATGGCACAGTTGTCCAAAGCATGGCGCTTTTTTGACAATCTGATGGCGCAGCTTGGTAGAGCATGGCGCTTTGGGGGAATGTCATGGCACAACTTTGTAAAGCATGGCACATTTTTTTGGGAATTTTATGGCGCTTTTTGACAGTCTCATGGTGCAGCTCTCCAAAGCATGGCGCAGCTCTCCCAACCATGGCGCTTTTGGGATTCTCATGGTGCAGCTTTATAAAGCATGGCGCATTTTGAGAATCTCATGGCGCAGCTTTGTAAAGCATGGCGCTTTTGCAAATTTGATGGCGCTTTTGACAGTCTCATGGCGCACTTCTCCAAAGCATGGCGCTTGCTTGGATATTTCATGGCACCGCTTTGCAGAGCATGGCACCGCTTTGCAGAGCATGGCGCATTTTGAGAATCTCATGGCGCAGCATTGTAAAGCATGGCGCTTTTTTTGCAAATTTAATGGCGCTTTTTGACAGTCTCATGGTGCACTTCTCCAAAGCATGGCATAGCTCTTCCAAGCATGGCGCTTTTTGGATATCTCATGGCGCAGCTTTGCAAAGCATGGCTCTTTTGTGCGAACTTCATGGCGCTTTTTGACAGTCTCATGGCACAGCTTTGAGAGCATGGCACCTTCTTGGATATCTCATGGCGCACTTCTCCAAAGCATGGCACAGCTCTCCCAAGCATGGCGCTTTTTTGGGAATCTTATGGCACAGCTTTATAAAGCATGGCTCTTTTGTGCGAACTTCATGGCGCTTTTTTGACAGTCTCATGGCGCAGCTTTGAGAGCATGGCACTTTCTTGGATATCTCATGGCGCACTTCTCCAAAGCATGGCGCTTTCTTGGATATCTCATAGCGCCGCTTTGCAGAGCATGGCGCATTTTTGAGAATTTGATGGCGCTTTTTTCACAGTCTCATGGTGCAGCTCTCCAAAGCATGGCGCTTTTTGACAGCCTCATGGCGTAGCTCTCTAAAGCATGGTGCTTTGTTGGGATTCTCATGGTGCAGCTTTATAAAGCATGGCGCATTTTGAGAATCTCATGGCGCAGCTTTGTAAAGCATGGCGCTTTTTTGGCAAATTTGATGGCGCTTTTTGACAGTCTCATGGCGCACTTCTCCTAAGCATGGCACAGCTCTCCCAAGCATGATGCTTTCTTAGATATCTCATAGTGCAGCTTTGCAGAGCATGGCACTTTTTTGGATTTCTCATGGTGCAGCTCTCCAAAGCATGGCGCAGCTCTCCCAACCATGGCGCTTTGTTAGGATTCTCATGGCGCAGCTTTGCAGAGCATGGCGCTTTTGTGCAAATCTCATGGCGCAGCTTTGTCAAGCATGGCGTGTTTGTGGCATAACACAGTGCTTTTTTTGGAATTCCACAGGCTGCTCTGCAGATCATGGCACATTTGTGAGAATGTCATGGTGCAGCTTTTTACAGTATGGGGTATTTGTGTAAAGTTTGTGGTGCACCCCTGCATGATAATGCTTTGTAAAGTATGGTGGTCCTCTGTAGTATCATACATAGGCTAGTCATGGTTGCTTTTCGAGGTTCAAATTCACCCTTTTGCTTCACATCTTTGTGCTTGTTTCCTATGCAGTTGCCTAAACATGCAATCTGGAATGGGCATCTAGAGATCCTGCAACCCAATGGATGCATAATTTGAAGTACCACCCCTGGGGCATAAGTTGCTAAGTAAAATGATTTGCTCCATGTGATTATATTACATATAATAAACATTTTGGCCAACAAACATTGTAACTCTGCTCTTTTAGGCCTGTCTTACACCCATATCATGTCCATCTTATGCCCGTCTTACACCCATCTTACGCACATCTTATGCCTGACTTATGCCCCTAAAGGTGGTGAACCATGACCATATTTATAGAGCATAGCACAGCTATGCAAGCACAATATATGTGTGCACAAGCTAAACAAAACCTGTCTTATGATGTGGTATAGAGATTTCATCGAGATATGCCATAGATCAGCTGTGCCACTTCACTGTTGACAGTTGTTTGTAATATAGCTCACTCAAGTGTAGGTCGTAACACACACTGTTTTGTGGCTTCTATAACTAGTAGTTCTGCAAGGACAGATATCATATATACATAGCAGGCTTATATGACAATAGTAGACACTCACTATGTATAGTACTAGGGATATTACAAAACTGCTTGTTCCAGATGAACTGTGTCTCAGGCTAAACTGTGATAAGCCCAAGTATTGGCAAGTGTATAATCAACTACTTGTGAATACATAGCAGTAGTCAGTAATGAAATTGTTACTAAACATCTAGTCATCCAATTGGCTTGTCTTCACCAATCTTGCTATTCACCAGGTTGACATTCAACACATTTCTCATCCACTGGTCTCACAATCCATCAGGCTTGCCCTTACCAGTGTCGTCATTTATAAAAATTGTGCTCTTCTTATTTGCATCAAAGCTCCACCTGTCTCTACAAAGCTCTGTCATCACCTACAATGCTGAGCCATCCATATAACCAAGTATCTTTTGCATGATTGATACAAAATTGGCATCACTCTTTACAGCCTATAAAGCTGCACCATACAAAAATGCACTAAGCTTTACAAGCTGCGCCAGGAGATTCTCAAAACACGCCATGCTTGACAAAGCTGCGCCATGAGATTTGCACAAAAGCGCCATGCTCTGCAAAGCTGCGCCATGAGAATCCTAACAAAGCGCCATGGTTGGGAGAGCTGCGCCATGCTTTGGAGAGCTGCACCATGAGAAATCCAAAAAGTGCCATGCTCTGCAAAGCTGCACTATGAGATATCTAAGAAAGCATCATGCTTGGGAGAGCTGTGCCATGCTTAGGAGAAGTGCGCCATGAGACTGTCAAAAAAGCGCCATCAAATTTGCCAAAAAGCGCCATGCTTTACAAAGCTGCGCCATGAGATTCTCAAAAATGCGCCATGCTTTATAAAGCTGCACCATGAGAATCCCAACAAAGCACCATGCTTTAGAGAGCTACGCCATGAGGCTGTCAAAAAAGCGCCATGCTTTGGAGAGCTGCACCATGAGACTGTGAAAAAAGCGCCATCAAATTCTCAAAAATGCGCCATGCTCTGCAAAGCGGCGCTATGAGATATCCAAGAAAGCGCCATGCTTTGGAGAAGTGCGCCATGAGATATCCAAGAAAGTGCCATGCTCTCAAAGCTGCGCCATGAGACTGTCAAAAAAGCGCCATGAAGTTCGCACAAAAGAGCCATGCTTTATAAAGCTGTGCCATAAGATTCCCAAAAAGCGCCATGCTTGGGAGAGCTGTGCCATGCTTTGGAGAAGTGCGCCATGAGATATCCAAGAAGGTGCCATGCTCTCAAAGCTGTGCCATGAGACTGTCAAAAAAGCGCCATGAAGTTCGCACAAAAGAGCCATGCTTTGCAAAGCTGCGCCATGAGATATCCAAAAAAGCGCCATGCTTGGAAGAGCTATGCCATGCTTTGGAGAAGTGCACCATGAGACTGTCAAAAAAGCGCCATTAAATTTGCAAAAAAAGCGCCATGCTTTACAATGCTGCGCCATGAGATTCTCAAAAATGCGCCATGCTCTGCAAAGCGGTGCCATGCTCTGCAAAGCGGTGCCATGAAATATCCAAGCAAGCGCCATGCTTTGGAGAAGTGCGCCATGAGACTGTCAAAAAAGCGCCATCAAATTTGCAAAAAAGCGCCATGCTTTACAAAGCTGCGCCATGAGATTCTCAAAAATGCGCCATGCTTTATAAAGCTGCACCATGAGAATCCCAAAAAAGCGCCATGGTTGGGAGAGCTGCGCCATGCTTTGGAGAGCTGCACCATGAGACTGTCAAAAAAGCGCCATAAAATTCCCAAAAAAATGTGCCATGCTTTACAAAGTTGTGCCATGACATTCCCCCAAAAAGCGCCATGCTCTACCAAGCTGCGCCATCAGATTGTCAAAAAGCGCCATGCTTTGGACAACTGTGCCATCAAATTCCCAAAAAAGCTGCGCGGTTTGCAGAGCTGTAGGATTAAATTCCCAACAAAGTGCCATGCTCTATCAAGCTGTGCCATGCTGAAATATAGCTAGAGTTTATGGCGCAGTCAGCTGTGCCCTGTCTGTAGGCTATATGATACACCTCGGCCATCCCTACATTGAAGGCCAGAATATACCACAATAATATGGCGCACTCGGCCGCGCCGTATTTGTAGGCTATATTATAGCCCTCGGCCGACACTACTTGAAGGCGAGAATATACCAGGGAAATATGGTGCAGTCGGCCGCGCCATGTCTAAAGGCTATATTATAGCCCTCGGCCGACACTACTTGAAGGCGAGAATATACCACAGAAATATGGCGCAGTCGGCCGCGCCATGTCTAAAGGCTATATTATAGCCCTCGGCCGACACTACTTGAAGGCGAGAATATACCACAGAAATATAGCGCAGTCGGCCGCGCCATGTCTAAAGGCTATATTATAGCCCTCGGCCGACACTACTTGAAGGCGAGAATATACCAGGGAAATATGGCGCAGTCGGCCGCGCCATGTCTAAAGGCTATATTATAGCCCTCGGCCGACACTACTTGAAGGCGAGAATATACCACAGAAATATGGCGCAGTCGGCCGCGCCATGTCTAAAGGCTATATTATAGCCCTCGGCCGACACTACTTGAAGGCGAGAATATACCAGGGAAATATGGCGCAGTCGGCCGCGCTGTATCTGCAGGCTATATTATAGCCCTCGGCCGACCCTTGACTGTAGGCTATAGCGAGGGCGTCGGCCGACGTCCGCTCTCCTGACAAAGTAATAAGAATTTCACCCATATCTCTCCCTATAGAGTAGGCTATAATGACTGAATGGGCTCTCTTTTTTCTCTCTCTACTAGATCCCTGCTATCCAACAGCTCTGTGTTTGTTCTGTGTGAGTGTGCATTTCTCATAATCAATATCTCCATTATCATTTGTATGATAGATCACCTTCACATACTATATTTAAGTAAATCATCTTAATAAAGCATAGAAAGTGAAGAGAATGAAAGCAAATAGTAGAACAATATAGCTGTTGTATATTATTCAGAAATAATGCGCTGTAGATTTAAAAAATATGCTTGAGTTGCTCAAAGAAACAGAAGCTAGCCTAGGATGCTCTGAGAAATTTGAATTATCTCAGAGCAACTCAGAGCAACTCAGGTTAACCTCAAATGCTCTGAGATAGTCTGAGTTACTCTGGGAAACCTCATATATCTCAGAGCACCCTAGGTTACCCCAGAGAAAAAGTGTTTTTCCTGATGATGGTCGATGGACGGGTAAAACTGAGATACATCAAGCAATAATGCTGATGGTGTGATGCCTCTGGCCCACGCTTCGCGAACGAAATGGACCAATTGTATGCCCGCATCAGTGGTACTATGCTGGATAGTTCCACCGAATTGGCAGGGGTGCATGACGCCATATTTCTGGGCGTCAAATTGTAAGCACCGGGATAGCACCTTCTCCATGAGCTTTCCCAGGCAGTTGAGCAAGCAAATCGGCTGGTAGGCCTTCGCCTTTGAATAATCTGGTTTGTTGGGTTTCGCCAACACCACCGTAATGGATCGCTTGAACACGCTGGGGAAAACCCCATGGTCCATGCACGCATTATAGTACGCAACCAGGAATCTCCTGACTTGCGGTACCACTTGGACAGTTTTGTCCTCTCGATCAGGGTGCATAGATACTCCCACAATCCACTTGAGCCACAACCAATTGACGTGGTCTGGGCCCGGCGCTGATGTGTTGCTAGTGTCCCGAAGATTCTCCAGGATTTCTGCTTCACTGATGGGCGCGTACGATCTAGCCTCAAATTGAGGCAGCTCGCGCACGAACTGCATGTCCACTGGCCTGGGATTGGCCGGTGTGAACTGTTCTTGGAACGCATCACGGAGATCCGTGGGCGTCTCAACTGCCGTGCCGTCTAGCCACTTAAGCTGGATGGCAACATCAGTTTTCCTCGGCTTTGTCCATGCAACAAAGTCCGAGATTAGTTGAGGATGGGATTCATTCATGAATTTCTCAAAATGCTCCCTTTTCGCCTTGCGGCACGCAGCCCTTAGGCTGCTGTGGTAGAATCGCACTGTGGCTTTACAGCCTTGCACTCTCCTGAATTCGTCATGGGTGAATAGGTCTCCCATCTCGAATCTCGCTGCCCGCATCGCTGCTCCAGCTGCATCCAGTTCGCTCTTTGCCGCACGAAGCTTCGCAGCTTCTTCGGCACACGCGGCATTCCACCACGACTTAGAGCGCTTCGTTGGCTTGCTGACTTTCGCATGCTTAGTCCACAAATCCTGTAGGGAGTGCTCAAGCATCTCCCCCGTGTGTTCGACATCATCAGGTGTCGCATATTCTAATGGGAGGTCCGACAGAAGCTGCGTAACCCCCTTCACAAATTCGTTCGCTTCCTCGCTCACATGGGGGATACCCTGTGTGGGGGTTGGGCGAACTTCGATAGGCATTTCCCACCGTAAGACAGCATGATCGCTCTTGTGCCGGTCTGCCATTCCTATTCTTAGATAGTTGTCTCCCAGATAGACTGGGTCTATCCATACTAAATCCAATACTCATGGCGCGAGTTCTTGATTGTTGGACCGCCAGGTGGGGGGTCCGTCTGTCTTGTTGAGGAGAGTGAGCTCTAGGTCGGTTTGCACCAACTCTAGCAGCCTGTTGGTATCAGCAGCGTGCGGTGGTCGCAGCGCTGAATTTGCTGTGCGCCTGTCCCATAAGGCATGGCGCAGGTTGAAGTCCCCCGCCACAAACGCGATGGGCGGGAGCTGGTGGACCCTGCTCCCAAGATACTGGATCGCCTCATGGCGCTCACTGTCATTGTATACGTTGAGTATATTAAACTCTCCCGTGGGAAGGCACAGCGTCACCAACAGGCAATCCCTGTGTGTGACGCGGCTCGCTAGTATTTGCGGACTGGCCTTAGACCAGCGCTTATTTATGTACACTGCCACGCGTGACTCCTTCGAGGTGCTGATAGGCGCCAAGCCCCTCTGGGCCCCGATACAGCTCTTTTCGGCAATCGCATCCCGCCCGGCACTTTGGCACAACGCTCAAAGCCTTTGATTTTGTCTTCGATGTCCTTCGATGCTACGCACGTGACCCCCGATGCTCAGTACCCTTTGACACTCTTCGACGTCTTCGACCGTTCGCTATGCTTGCTCGAAGCTCGGCGCGGTCGTCCCGATGCCTCGTCCGTAGATCTCAGGCCATCTCCCGCATTCGGCGGACAATGGTGCCACTCGACGCCGCTCGTACAGCGCATGCATCGCTTCGTGCCACACCGACGTGTCTGGTCTTTCCCGATTAGGTATCGAGCCTCGCGGCATGCCTTCAAAGTCGGATATCGGTCTGAGTTGTATCGTATGTTCCTCTTCATTTCCGCGCTCGGCATGACGTCACTCGACCGATGGACTCGATACGTGCCACTCGGTGAGGCAGACTCGTGTAGGACAATGCAAAGCCACTCGTACTAGTGTGCCACTCTCGATAGTCGTAGTGTTCCTTTCGTAGTATAAAACATGTCGTATTTCTCTCTCAAATAAAAGTTCCTTTTCCCCCTCGAGTTCAGAGCTCATAAGTCGAGTTCGCCCTATGTCTAAGTCTTCTACTGCGTCACTTCATTCTTCGCTGCGTTACTTCGAAAACCTCGTCACTGCGTCTACTCGTCGATACCGTCTCGTCGAACCTTTGATCTTACGACAGCTGCTTATGTACTAATGATGCACCAACATGAGGGGTAGGCCCAGGAACGCTTATGCACCAGGCAGCGCATTGGCCTGGCTGTTGATGCATCACCTCCTGGGGCTTCGCCGGAACCTCCGGGGCCTCCTCCCTTTCGCCGTAGGCCCCCTTCGGCATCACGGCTTAATACCATATCAGGTAGGTAGATTTCCAAAAGGGTCTGGGTCACAAAATATGTGGCGGAATTTATATCAGGGGTGGCACAGACTTATTTGGGCACCAAAAATGTATTAAAATGGCAAAAAATATGGGATTTCTTTTTTCACGTCAGTAGCTAGGGTACAATGATAACAAAAGCTATATACAATAGGTATAGCGAGCGCGGACGGACGCGGGAGCGTGCACGGACGAAGCGAGCGCGCACGGACGAAGCGAGCACGGACGAAGCGAGCGCGGACGGATGAAGCGAGCGCGGACGGACAAAGCGAGCGCGCACGGACGGAGCGAGCGCGCACGGACGGAGCGAGCGCGCACAGACGGAGCGAGCGCGGACGGTCGGGCGAGCTAGCAAGGGACGGGCGAGTGTGCAAGGGACGGGTGAGCGAGTATGGGGCAGCATGGACGGGCGGGGCAGCTTGCATGGGCAGGAGCAGCGTGCAAGGGCCGGGCGAGCGTGCAAGGGCGGGGTGAGCGAGCACGGACAGGGGAGCGGCGGGCATGCAGCAGCGAGCGGTGGGCGTGCAGCGGACGGGGGAGCGGCGGACGTGCAGTGGACGGGGGAGCGGCGGACGTGCAGCGGACGGAGGAGCAGCAGCCCGCGGCGCGATCGAGCGAGCGTGCGGCGGAGTAGGCAGGGCGAGCAAATGTGCGGCGGCGTGAGATGAGTCAGGCAGGGCGGGGTGAGCGCGCAGCAAGGGTGCTGATTGTACAACGGGGGCTGGAAGTGTGCAGTGCGAGCGGTGAGCGTGCAACGGGAATAAAGACGGCACAGCGGGGATGGCGACGGCGCAGCTGGGACAGCGACGGTGCAGCGGGGATAGCGACGGTGCAGCAGCAGGAGGGTAGGCAGGGGAGTGGGCAGGGGAGTGAGCCTTGATGCGGGGATGTGCGCTGTCGGACTGTGTTTACAGATAGCCAGTCAGTAATTGAAAGATACAAAATAATGTTGTTAACTTACTTTATCACGCTGCTCGCGGGCAGCAGCGGGACGTCGTCAGCGTCGTGGACGACGTCGAGGAGACGACCCTGTGGTGACGCGGCACTGTTGGCGCGCAGTGCGGAACGGCCGAAATGCCCGATTTGGGCATGTGGCTGAAGTCCTAGTCGTGCTGAACAGCGAGTACGAAGATTTCAAGCAAATATATTTCGTATATAAGCTGTAGGGAGTACTTATAATGTGTTTAATAGTCTATGTATGAGTTTTTGAGATGTTCCTGTACTTCCTCAGAGAGCTATATACGAAATATATCTATTTTGGGTCCAGAATGACCGAAAACTAGCATGTTTTAGTGAATACCATGAGCACTAACTTATGCAGTGATTAAATGGAAGATATCCTGTAGTATGGAGTCTATAAAAATGAATACTATTTAAATTTTGTGTGAGTAAGTGAATGTTTGCGGCTGCAATGTTCGAAGCAGCCGTGTAGCTAGGCTGGCGAACGTTTCGACCATCGAGTCGCGCCAGGCTGAGCGCGCCACCTGATTGGCTGCGCCAGGCCTCGGCCGACTCGGGACACCTCCTCACCTTGCAAATCTCGTCTTGTGCCTCTCATTTTTGGTAAGCATGTTCTGATGGTATTCTACTGTGCTAATCTAAATTCTTGCATGGATTAAGGTACTATTGAGAACACAGGAATGTTCTCAATAGTGCCCCAGCCGTCGTAAGACGAATGTAAGACGTTTAAGACGCGTTCCGCTTTGGGAAACCCGGCATTTCCCGGACTGCCAAAGGTGACGCGTCGCCTTTGGCTGCTCGTCGTCGTCGTCGTCGTCACTGTGGTCGGCGACGACGACCCGCTGCTGCTCGTGAGCAGCGTTATAAAGTAAGTTTTGTTGTCCTTTTGTATTCTTCAATTGCTGACCTAGATTGACAGCGCACAATGCACGCCCGCTCCCTCACGCTGCACCCCCGTCCTCTGCCCTCTCCACTCGCGCAGCCAGCGTAGCTGGCTTGCGTCCACCTGCACCGTCAGTCCGTCCGCGTCTACGTCCACCTGCACCGTCCGTCCGTCCGCGTCTACGTTCACCCGCCTCCGACGCTACCCTCCCCGTCGCTCCGACGCTGCACGACCCCGTCGCTCACGACCCCGTCTCTAGGACGCTCCCTGCCCCGCGCTCGGACGCTGCCCCGCCCTCGCTAGCCCCCTTCATTCGGACGCTCCCCGCCCCTTGCTAGGACTCTCCCTCTCCGTTGCTAGGACGCTCCCCTCTCTGTCGCTCCGACGCTGCCCTCCCCCTGTCACTCGAACGCACCCCGGCCCCGTTGCTCGAACGCTGCACGGCCTCCTTGCTCGGACGCTCCCCTCCCCCCGTCACTCGAATGCCCCCGGCCCCGCTGCTCAAACGCTGCACGGCCCCCGTCGCTCGAATGCCCCCCGGCCCCGCTGCTCAAACGCTGCACGGCCCCGTCGCTCGGACGCTCCCCTTCCCTGTCGCTCGAACGCTGCACGGTCCCGTCGCTCCGACGCTGCCCCGTCGCTCAGACGCTGCCCTCCCCGTCGCTAGGACGCTGCCCTCCCCCGTCGCTCGAACGCCCCCCGGCCCCGTTGCCTGAACGCTACACGGCCCCATCGCTCAGACGCTACACGGCCCCGTCGCTCAGACGCTGCCCTCCCCCGTCGCTCGAACGCCTCCCGGGCCCGTTGCTCGAACGCAGCCCCGCCCCTTCACACGGACGCTACTGCACCCCTTCACTCGGACGCTGCCCCGCCCTGCTCGCTCGATCCCCTGCCCCGCTCGCTCACTCGGTCTGCGCTCACACGCCCAGCCCGCTCCCCTTGCTCGATCTGCATTTGCTTACACCGCAGCAGGCTGCGGGTTATATACAGTGATTCATATTTGTATTAGTATAGCCTGTAGCTATTGAAAATAAAAATCTATTTTTTTGATATTTTGACATATTTTTGATGCCCAAATGAGCCTGTGGCACCAAAATATGAATTTCGCTGTAAATTAAATGGCCTAGGGCCTTTCTGATAGATACCTACTACATATGGTAACAAGCCGTGATGCCGAAGGGGGCCTACGGCGAAAGGGAGGAGGCCCCGGAGGTTCCGGCGAAGCCCCAGGAAGTGATGCATCAACAGCCAGGCCAATGCGCTGCCTGGTGCATAAGCGTTCCTGGGCCTACCCGTCATGTTGGTGCATCAGGGGTACATAAGTTGGTGCTTACGATTGTCTTCAACTATTGTCAAAGAACTGTGTTGCGCCTCGAACCGCGTTCTAGCTAAGTCCTCCCTCTCGAAGTGTTTCTATTCCTTCTACGATACATCGAAGAGCTCTACCGAGCTTCGATTGTCTCCACCGCGTCTCGCTAACCTTACACAGCCCTCGAGTAGCTTCGACGACGTGTCGAGCTACATCGTATCATCCCCTAGCATTCGTAGCCTCTTCGAAGGTGTTTCTCGTGTTCACTCGAACCGCGGGACACCCTTGCTGCTAACTCCCCTCTCACTTAGACTATAATCCGTCTCTCTAGTCCCTTTAGGTTGCACCCAGGTTAGGGGTTAGGGTTTCGTAGGTCGTATCATTTCTGGAGCCCACTGCGAGGGGATTTCAGGCAAGAATTCGCCGCTTTCGGGTTTCCGAAAACGTCTCCAGTACTCACCCGCTCGCAAGCGCGTGAGGCTGCTAGTCGCAGCGCCAGCAAAAACCTCGACAGCTCCTCTCGAACACTCTCGACTCCCTCTCTGACAATTCCCGGTAACTTCGACTGCGATGAAGAAGACGAGATCGACCAGGAACTCCAGGACGACTTCGACGACGAACCGATCCCTTCGACCTCCGAAGAACGCACTTCGTCCCCCGAGCTCCTAGGTCTCACTACTTCTGACTACGCTACCTCGTCTCCCGACCTTTTCGAACAATCCGGTTCTTCGCCCGAACCCAAGGATCCCATCCCATCTACTTCAAATCTCGTACTCCCGACTCCGTCTTCTTTTTGAGCTCACGCTCATCCATCGTCTATCGCATCTTCTTCGCGGCTTCCCGTCGTACCTACGTCCAACGTGGCACCTCCGCCAGCATCGGCACCTTCGAATGCAGCTTCGAACTCCAACTCCGCACCGACCGCACCTACAAATCCTTCGACTGCTACTGCGTCCTCTTCGAACCCAGCTCCTACTTCTAACACTACGAACATGAGTCAGAACGCAAACCCACCGTTGATGCCCCCGCACGGTCATTCGACGGCACCGAGCTTCGACCCGTCGGAAGTCCGTTCGCTTCGGCGTTACTTCCAGGATCTTGAGGCATTGTTCGCCCGGTGTCAGATTACCGACAACACGGCCAAGAAGCAGTGGGCCATTCGGTACCCTTCGATCGACATCGCTGACTTGTGGGAAACCATCGAGTCCTTCGTCGACGTAAACAAGAGCTACAACGAATGGAAAGCCGACATACGAGCACTCTATCCTGGCGCCGACGATACAAGAAAGTGGTCGCTGGCAGACATGGATCAGCTCATCGGAGAGCGCGCTCGTATCGGGATTCACAACGCGGCAGATCTAGGCTGCTACTACCGCAACTTCATGGCCATTACGAAACATCTCATTGCACAGAACCGTCTCTCGACTATCGAACAAAGCCGCACATTCCTTCGAGGGTTCCAGCCAGCGTTGCTTACGCGGCTCGAGACCCGACTCCATCTCAAACACCCCGACCACTACGCCGATGACCCGTACACCATGGCAGAGATTCACGCTGCGGCTACTTTCATTTTACACGGAACTTCGAGCACACCTACGACAGCGGCTACCCAGTCTGTTGCTTCGACATTGAACGCTTCGACAACGGTGCCCCCCGGGATGATCAAGACCGAAGACATCTCGATGATCATCGAGAGCCTGTCGAAGACGATTGCAACCCTCATCCAGCCAACGACGCACGCTACGCACAACCACGCCCCCGCCCCGAGACAACAAGCTGCCGCCCATGTCCACATCCACGAGAACGGCGGAGCTAAGCAGACGTGCCACTACTGCGGCAATCGTGGCTGCAGGGTAGGCATCTGCGAGCACGCGGAGATCGACATCCGGGACGGCAAGTGCAAGCGAAACACCGAAGGAAAGATCGTCCTTCCGAACGGTAGCTTCTGCCCCACACCATACAGTCACTATAGCCTACTCTATAGGGAGAGATATGGGTGAAATTTTTATTACTTAGTAAGGAGAGCGGACGTCGGCCGACGCCATCGCTATAGCCTGCAGTGCAGGGTCGGCCGAGACGGTATAATATAGCCTGTAGATACGGCGCGGCCGAGTGCGCCATATTTCCCTGGTATATTCTCGCCTTCAAGTAGCGTCGGCCGAGAGGGTATAATATAGCCTTTAGATACGGCGCGGCCGAGTGCGCCATATTTCCGTAGTATATTCTCGCCTTCAAGTAGCGTCGGCCGAGAGGGTATAATATAGCCTGTAGACACGGCGCGGCCGAGTGCGCCATATTTCTGTGGTATATTCTCGCCTGCAAGTAGTGTCGGCCGAGAGGGTATAATATAGCCTTTAGACACGGCGCGGCCGAGTGCGCCATATTTCCGTGGTATATTATCGCCTTCAAGTAGTGTCGGCCGAGAGGGTATAATATAGCCTGTAGACATGGCGCGGCCGAGTGCGCCATATTTCCGTGGTATATTCTCGCCTTCAAGTAGCGTCGGCCGAGAGGGTATAATATAGCCTTTAGATACGGCGCGGCCGAGTGCGCCATATTTCCGTGGTATATTATCGCCTTCAAGTAGTGTCGGCCGAGAGGGTATAATATAGCCTGTAGACATGGCGCGGCCGAGTGCGCCATATTTCCGTGGTATATTATCGCCTTCAAGTAGTGTCGGCCGAGAGGGTATAATATAGCCTGTAGACATGGCGCGGCCGAGTGCGCCATATTTCCGTGGTATATTATCGCCTTCCAGTAGCGTCGGCCGAGGGCTATAATATAGCCTTTAGACACGGCGCGGCCGAGTGCGCCATATTTCCGTGGTATATTATCGCCTTCAAGTAGCGTCGGCCGATGGTGGATGCAGTGGTATTCATATCGCGCATCATGGCGCGCCGCGCTTATGGGCCTGGTATGCCCACTGGGATGGTATTTTCATGGCGCGGTATCGGCGCCGCCAGGTCATGTGTTCGCGTATATTGGTAAAGCAACTCAATATTCTGTGACTACATTTTGTCCTTGATGCCAACGACATCGGAGTATATACTGTATAACGAATTATATCTCGCCATTCCACATCATGGCTTCAACCCCAGTGGTCCCGTCCTGCGGTGGCTTGGCTGTGAGCAAGGATTTGATGGGCTGGTGCAGCTTCAAGATTGCGTTGGCGACGTCGATGTCCTCTTCTATACGTCGTAACCTCTCGCTCAGGGATTGCGCTTGAAGGAACATCAAGTTTTCTTCGCTTCCGCGAGGAAAACCTTCTATTGTTTTCTTTAGCGAATGGCAAATTGCGAGCGCAGTGTCATACCGAATTTAATCTCGATGGCGTTCATGGCGCTATTGGGGGAGTGGCCTCTGCCATCATCAAAGTATGGATTCTCCAATTCTTTGCATATTTAAGTATGGTGAAAGGGTGAATTTCGCTGTACTTACTTGAGTCAATGATGTCCTCGTCGTGATCCAGAATGGGAGCGAGGGCGAAGGTACGAGGGAGATCCTGGCCACGGTCTCTGAGCCGCTGACGGTGTGCCTCCAAGTCCTGGAGTGGTATCAGCATGACGATGAAGGCGATGGAGGGCTTTCACTTACCAGAGGACCGCGGGGTATGTTGTGCTCGTCCAACACCTCATTTATAATGTCAAGGTACTGTCTATGAGTATTCAAACACAAAGGCAAGAGAAAGCGAGGCAAAATACCTGGCGATTGAGTTGGATGAGGCGCTCATCCGCCATGTCAACATCGCCATCTTGGCTATGCGCAAGGTCGTGATCAAGTGCGCCGTCCATCCCGCCGTCCACGCCGCCGTCCACGCCGCCATCCACGACGCCATCCATAGGCGCGCCTCTATCTTCAATAGTAGAGGAATGGAGTGTCAGTAGGAAATAGGTTTAAAAACATGAGTGTGGACATACCTGGGGATGGAGTGGCCGGGAGATCCAGCTGATCGCGGAGCTGGAGGACTGGAGACAGCGATGGCGACAAGTCGAGGTGTGCACGATGAGGGACAGGCGACTCGAAGGTAGGCTGGGCGCTGTGCACTCGCTCTGGAGATGCCTCCAGGTCAAGCTGTGGACGGTGCAACGGGGTGTTTACCTGCGATGGCGAAAGGTCCAGGGCGGATCTAAAAGGTGAGGTCTGCATTCGCGATTGCGAGGTGAAATCCAACGGTTGTCTTGATAGCGAGGTATTCGGCGGTGAGGGCGAAATGTTGAGCGATGGACGGAAGAGATCTATATCTTGGGAAGATGCCGACTGCATTGTGGGCCTACGTAGTTGAGGGGACGTTAATTGGGGGAAGACGAGGTCCACACGTCTTTTTGAAGTAGGCGCGGACGGCGGTGGCGGCATATCGAGAGGAGTGCTACGTTGTGCAGATCCCCCTGAACGTTGGCAAGGTCAGGCGTTGGCGACATAGCAAAGCGAAAGTTGAGCGGCGGCGGGGATGGCGATGGCGATGCGGACAAATCGCCAAGCGTACGCGCTGGTGGCAGAGTGCGTGAAGGCGAAGGCGAAGGCGAAGACACCACATCCAGAATTGGGCGAGAAACATCCCCTCTGATGGGTGAGGAGTCGAAGTCCAGAGTTGGGCGAGGGACATCCCCTCTGATGGGCGAGGACTCGAAGTCCAGGGTAGGGCGAGGGGCATCACCTCTGATGGGCGAGGAGTCGAAGTCTAGTATTTGGCGAGCTGAGGGGAGTGAGCGCAGGTTGGCGTGAGGATATCTACATGATGTGCTCACCTAGCTCGTCTGCGTGTTCCGACATGGTTGAAAGCAAGGCGGAAGGAATGCGGAAACGTGCCAAGTTCGTCTAGAGGCATCTAATATACCCATGAGCGCAACACGTGCGGTGCCGATCGAACGGGCGCGGATCTTTCCGCCAGGCGCCCGCCATCAACCAACGCGATGCACCGCGTGGGTCTGACTTCGTCTCTTCTTCTACCACCACCACCACCACCACCACCGCCATCACCACAGCTGTCAAATCCCATCTCGCTTTGCTTCTACCACCATGTCTGCCTCCAGCATCAACAGCGACATCATCATCGCCGCAGTGCGCCTGGAAGAGGCGCTGAAGTTTCTGCCCGGGAAGCGCGACGCGAAGTACAAGGTGTTTGAGAGCAACTTCTGGGAGGAAGTGGTAAGTGATTGTAACACAATCAGGGTGAGCACTGTGGCGCTGAGTCTGTATAATGGCGCCTCTAGCAATCGATCTTCGCGAAGATCAAGGCGCTGGGAAAACACCGCGAGGGATTACAAGTGCCGCCGCTGTTGGTCAGCGCCATGGCGCAATACACGGTGGCGTCGCACAAGAAGCGCGGAGTGGACTTGACTGCCATCAAGGTTGACGACCCCGCCATTCAAAGCCATGGCCTCTCCAAATACGTGTGGCATGGCGATTACATTGCCGAAGACCTCGGGGGCAACCTTTGGTGGAAAGGTGAGTGCACTGCGAAACCATACGCCACGTCATCACTAACGGCTCAGCAGCGCTGTTGCGCAAGCGTACGAGCGAGGTTGCGCTGGGTGGGGATGGAGTTGCGGGGCCAAGTGGGGTGACGGAGGAGGCAGAGGCGGGCGGGGAGTCGAGGGAAAGTGGCGAAGAAGGGGGCGGATGACGACGCAGGGGCGGCCTCTAGAAGGTCAAAGGGAACGACGCCAGCGACGGACGGCGATGAGGGTGTCGTCATCGCTGCACCAGTAACGAAGAAGCCACGGCGCGGAGGGGCTGCAACGACGAAGCCGGGAACTAAGGCGGCATCCAAGGGCGGAGTCAAGACCACCACTGCGAAAGCGGCAGGAGAGGAAACGACGGCCGGCAAGTCTGAGCCGCGGATGAAGACGAAGGCGGGGCCATCGACGTCGAAGACGAATGAGAAGGCTTCATCGCGCAAGTCTCCTGCGGGCAAGGATGATGACGCCAGGCAGACGCGGTCGAAGGCGAAGGCGGGATCGTCGACGGGGAAGGGAAAGGGAAGGCGAAGGCCTCACCGGCGCCCGAAGATGACGACATGGACGAGGATGCTCAAGGCGAGAGTGAGGAGATGGAGGAGACGGAGACATTTGTCTCGGTGAGTACGTTTACCAGATGCGCGGCAAGCGATGCTGACTGACATGCCTTCAGGCGATGCCTTGCGGAAATTGCGCCAAGGCCAAAGCTGAATGCAGGCTTGCTGTCGTGGACGGTCGGCGTTGCATGCGCTGCCTGAAGCGCAAGATAGGCTGCTCGATCGTGCCACACAACCTGAGCGGCAATCCGATCAGGGGCCCCTACGGTGCAGTCCTGGCAAGCAAGTATCAGGACGTCATCAAGAACAGCCTCGCCGATGGCATCAAGCCTCCTCCACCGCGCTGGGATGAGGAGAGGAAGGAGTTTGTGGAGGATAGAGGCAAGCGGGGCAAGGCGGCGGCGAAGGGTTCGGAATCGAAGGCGAGCGATGAGATGGATGTGGATGAAGAAGAAGGGGAAAAGGACGATGGCAAGGCGGGTAGCGCGGATGTCGATGCGAAGGACGACGCGGAGGTGGACAGCCAGCTGCGGGTGGCGTCAGCGACTAGCGATGCGGCTGCGTCCCGCCCAATAGCGCCGCTCCCGAAGACGTCGCTCAGCTCGATGAAGGCGTGGGTTGGGAAGCCACCTCCAGCGGTGGCTAAAGGGAAGGGCAAGGAGCGCGCGGACCGTCCTCTCCAGGAGGCAGAGGCCAGCAGCTCGAGCGATCGCTCGGCGCGGCTTGGGCTCAGGCCTGGCGAGGTAAAATGTAAGTCGGCTTCACTCTTTCTGGACGGCGCGATCAACTGACCAAGTCAATGTGTGGCTGCCAGACCACCATGGCGAGTACCACCACTACGTAGGATTCTCCAAGGACCCCACCGCCATGGATGAAGGGCGCTACGCGCAGGACCAGGAGCTGTCTCATTTCCAGCCATTTACGGCGTACCTCACTGAGCAAGGCCACCGACTCGAGAAGAACATCAACATAATGACCGCGTGGCAAGACCGCTTCGGTAGCATGGTCGACAACTTCCAGCAGTCACTGCTCGCCATCAACAGGCAGCAGGTCAACATGACCGAGCGCATTGATAACGCCGAGGGGCAGATTGGCGGCCTACTGGCAAGAGTGGAAGGCGCGGAGCAGACTCTGCAAGATGTGCGCTCTGAGGACTCCGTCGCTCGCATCGCCGCGCTCGAGGAGATGGTCACGGTTCTGCAGGACGATCTGCGCGCAGCCAAGGAGAACATGGCGATGGATCGCCTTGGTGCCCAAGTCGCGAACATGGTGTTGAACGATCAGTTTCCAACTATAGTAGTCGCACTTCCATACTTGGCAGTCAGTACTTACTCATTTCTATGATGTTCTATGACATTCCATAGTATGTTCTTGTCTTACTTCATAGGCTCCACTTTCTTACTAAGAAATCTCCACTATGATTTCATTATGACTTCATATCTTACTAAGATATTCTATAGGTTTCTAGATACGATTACTAAGGAGCCTTTCATGCATGTATATAAGCCGGGCCTTACAGCCCACTAGAATACAAGACGGATTAGCCTCCTCTCCTCTATAGTCTGCGCTCAACAGGTTATGAGCCCCGCGCTCTAATCTGTCTGACTACTGTGCAGTCATCTGTCTTCACTCTTCTATTTGCGCTTTCACTTTCTCTTTTGCGCATTTACCCCTTCTATTGCCTTCTTCTTATAAGGCCCCTTAGTAGACTACGTAAGTACACAGTCCTCAGTTTTGTGACGAACTCTTGGGAGTCTGCACTTCAGTGGGCGGCTCTTAGAGGTCCAAATCCTCTCCTGGGAATAAGGCACCTTACGCGAAATAGTCAAAGGCGTAACAGGGCCCTCAGGCAACTGCGAAGCAAAACTCTGCGGCTCCATAGGTAGCTGTAGATAGAAGTACTATACAGTAGCTAGCTAGGCCTTGGGCAATACCCTCTGCGGCATAGTCTCGTCTCGATCGCTCACTTCCCTCGACTCTACCCTGCGTCTTGGCTATTTCGGCTAGCTGGGACAAAGGTTCACTTCAATAAGTGTCCATCTTTGAGCTAGAGACGTTGACTTCTTCATCAGAAGCAGCTGATCCAGTGGCAGATCAATCTCAGTCAGGCGACTCAGAGGGATCTTCACCAGCGCCAGTACAGCTTATATCTGTCTACCCAACAGATTATAGCTGGAAATTCCCTTACGCAGGCGATTATATTGGTGGTCTTACAGACGACGATCTTGGTTATTTTCCATACAATATTGAAAGTAACTCTCTTCGTCACACTGACAGTGAAGAGTACTTTCCAAACCTCTCCAATACATTTTGGGCTATACTTCTTCGATCCGATCCTTTTGATCAAGAATTTAAAGAGGTTAAACCAGATCGATCGCCTCCATCAATTCCTCAATCAATTCCATCAATTCCTCGATCACCTTCCATCGCCTATCTTCTTCAGTCTGACACTCGCCCTGACATTTTATTCTGATCGCCATGGATCCCTCCAAGATTCCTACCTCCACCATTCCCATTTTTGATGGCACAAACTATATTGCCTGGTCTAACGCCATGCGAGGTGTTTTTAGATGGTCTGGTTCCTGGAACATTGTTGAAGGGAATTCAGGCACACCTCTTCCTCGTCCTACTGCTGCAGCTGCTGGAGAAGACCTCGCTACAATCCAGGCTGCTTGGGATGAGAAAAATGACAAGGCACTTGGTTTGATGACCATCTATATTTCCTCCTCGCTACAATTCCTCATTGGCAATACTACCACTGCTGCTGCAGCGTGGAAAGCAATTAAAGATCAGTATGCCAAACCTGGTGCTGTTGGTGCATTCGTCTACTTTCAACAATTATTCAATACTCGCTTTGACGATGCACAACCTCTTCGCCCTCAGATAACAGCACTTGAGGAAATTCGTAGTCGTACCGTTGATGCTGGGATTGCCATCTCAGATCAATTTGCTGCCCTCATTATTGTCAACGCCTTGCCCAATTCTTATCAGACCATTGCTTCGACTCTGCTGGCTACAGTTACAGACCTTTCTACACTTAAACCAGCAGATGTCATCCCCAAAATTATTGAGGAAGAAGCTAGACGTCAGGCCTCTAAAAATGCTAATGTCTCTCGTGTCTCATCGACTACTCGTCTCCCAAAGAAATGTAATATCTGCGGGAAGACTAATCATTCGACTGAGAACCATTGGCCTGATGGAAAGCCACCTCAAAAGGGGAATAAGCAGGGCAAAGGCAAGGGCAAGCAAGGCGGTAATCAAGGTGGAAATAATAAGGGAAGTGGACAGAATCACGGTCAAAATAATGGTAATAATGGAGCTTCACAAGGACAGGGACAGAATTCTGGTGCAAAAGTCAACAATCTTCTTATAGAATCTGTACCAGATGTAACGGTAGCATCTTCTTCATCCAAATCAATTGACCTTTCCCTGTACCATGTGGGAGATGAGATCGCAAGATGGATGGTTGACTCAGGTTGTACTTCACATGTCACAAACGTCTTTGAAGATTTTGATCACTATCATGAATTTCCAGTACCTGGTCATGCGCACTTAGCCGGCGCAGATAAAACCATAGATATCAAAGGTGTTGGAATAGTTCTTCTGCGACATCAGAATAGTGACGGAATCATTGTCAACCTGACTCTTAAATCTGTCCTTTATATTCCTGAAGCGTCTCATCGTTTCTTTGCTCCACGCACCATTATTGACCAAGGAGGCTGCTATAGTGCCCATGGGGACACTATGAATTTCTGGGCAGGCTCCAAACCGGGTGAGAACCTAATCCTCACTGCGCGATCAAGCCATGATGGTTCAGGTTTCTATTGGCTTGAAACCAAAGTGTTTCATCCAAACACCCGGCCTCAGACTCTGCAATCTGTGGAAGCTGACTATGACTTGTGGCATCAACGGTTTGGTCATGCGGGACGTAACACAATTCGTCAATTGCCTAATCATGTTAATGGCGCACCAAATAGTCTTTCTTCAGCACCAAAGTCTGATCCTTGTGCTGGTTGTGCGCTTGGCAAGTCCCACAGACAACCGTTCCCACTCTCTTCTACTCGCGCATCTAAACCATTAGAACTTATTCACTCAGATCTCGTCGAGATGCCATCTTTGTCCATTGATGGTTTCAAATATTGTGTCACATTCCTCGACGACTTCTCCTCATTTGGTGTCATGTATTACCTTAAGCGGAAATCTGATGCTCTCACCTGCTTTAAAAGTTATCGAGCATGGGGGAAACTCAGCTTTCTACGCGACTTAAGCGTTTCCGCTCTGACAGAGGAGGAGAATTTATGGGTGAAGAGTTCACACAATATTTACATGAAAATGGTATTGAGCGCGAGGCATCTATGCCACAAAGTCCACAACAGAATGGACGTGCAGAACGTTGGCAGCAAACTATTGTAGAAAAAGCAGAAGCTATGCGTCATCATGCTGGTTTATCCACTGGCTTCTGGAAACTTGCTGTTGAAACTGCCGTTCATATTTACAATCGTCAGCCATTCCGCAGAGCACACTGGCGTACTCCCATTGAATTATGGAATGGTACTGTTCCAGATGTGTCGTACTTTAGAGTCTTTGGATGCCTAGCCTATGTACATGTTCAGAAGGAGCGACGCCAGGATAAGCTCACGGCTCGAGCTAAACCTATGGTGTTCGTCGGCTATGAACCTGGATCAAAGGGGTATCGATTCTGGGATAAAGATAGCCGCTCCATTGTTTTATCGCGTGATGCGGTATTCAATGAGAGATCCTTTCCGAACAAAAGTGCGAATCCTATTCCCGCTGCCCAACAACCGCATGAGCCGCCCGTTCCTGTAGCTCCAGCACCACAGCCGGCCCTGCCGCTTGGTGATGATGATGCTAATAGGCCTGAACCGGATGCTGACTTGCCTCCACATCCGGGACCACCACCAGAACCGCCTAGAAACCCATCTCCTCCACCTCGTCCACCTTCTGCAGATGAGCCTCCAGTTCCACAACCTCCTCCCTTTGTACCTAGACGCTCTACTCGGTCAACCGCTGGTAGACCTCCACCACGGCCTGACAATGCGTATGGAGATCGTCACCCTGCAGCTATACAGCGTGACATTGATCAAGGAGGTGGTTTACCTGACGTCATGGAGAATCTCATCTCAGATCTTCCAGTAGAGTTTATTCTCAACGCCGATCCTCAGTACGGACCTTTTCCACAATCTTATCAGGAAGCGATCTCTCGCCCTGATCGGACCCAGTGGGAGGCCGCTATGCAGGAAGAGATAGACTCTCAAATGGAGAATGGTACATGGGAGTTAGTTGATTTACCTCCTGGACGTAAGGCAGTACCTTGTCGTTGGGTTTACACTATTAAACCTGGTGGTAGATATAAAGCTCGGCTTGTAGCCAAAGGCTTCAAACAGGTCAAAGGCATTGATTATGATGAAATATTCTCCCCGTCGCTCGTTTTGAATCTATAAGATTCTTACTCGCCCATGCTGCTCTTAATGATTGGGAGGTAGAGGCTATGGATGTAAAGACAGCATTCTTATATGGCGAATTAGATGAGGAGATATATATGGAGCAACCAGAAGGCTTTAAAGTCCCTGGTCAGGAACACAAAGTTTGTCGTCTTTTGAAGGCTATTTATGGTCTTAAACAGGCTGGCAGACAGTGGAATAAAAAACTCCACAATGCGTTGTTGGAATTAGGGTTCACACGTACATATTCTGATGCGGGTATTTATGTGTATCGTCATCATGGGGGGATTTAATACTTGTCGTATATGTTGACGATCTATTGCCAATTGGGTCTGATCGGCGTCAGATTGCATGGCTTAAAGGTTGTCTTCAGAAGCGATTTAATGTTCGTGATCTTGGGCCTGTAGAATCTTTTCTAGGCATGCGGATTACTCGAGATAGATCATCCAGAAACATTTGGCTTGATCAGTCTAAATATATTGAAGAGACACTCGAGCGATTCCAAATGCTAGATGCAGCACCCACACGAACTCCCCTTCCATTTGGCATACACCTTGTCAAAGCAGATCCTTCATATGAAGTTGATGCCGCCCTTCGTTCAAAGTACCAGCAGCTCATTGGTTCACTTTTGTGGATCGCCTTAGGCACTCGTCCAGATATAGCCTATGCAGTTAATCGCCTTTCCCAATATTCTGCTAAGCCTACAATGCAACATTATAAAGCCGCACAATATATTCTTCGCTATTTGAACGGTTCACGTTCACTTCGGCTTTGCTACAAAGGCAGCGGATTATCTGGACTTATAGGTTATTCTGACTCTGATTGGGCTGAGAACAAGGACGATAGGCATTCAACTAGTGGCTTTGTCTTCTTTATGGCAGATGCTGCTATTTCATGGGTCTCGCGGCGACAAAAGACTGTCGCTCTGTCTTCAACAGAAGCAGAGTACATGGCGTTGTCCGACTCTTGTCGACAATTAGCCTGGCTTCGGACTCTTCAGTCTGAGATTGGTTTTAAGCCGCAAAATGCCACACCTTTATGCATTGATAATAATGGTAGCATTTTTCTTGCGGTTAATCCAGCTCATGACAGAAGAACCAAGCACATTGATATTCGGTACCACTTTTGCAGAGAGTTCATTGAAAACGGTCATGTCGATCTTTTCTTTGTACCTACTGCTGAGCAAAGGGCCGATATCCTCACTAAGAATTTATCTTTCTCTATTCATGAGAAATTTGTACATAGTCTTGGACTAGAGTAGTTAGCGACTATCTAGTTGAGTGGGAGTGTTGAACGATCAGTTTCCAACTATAGTAGTCGCACTTCCATACTTGGCAGTCAGTACTTACTCATTTCTATGATGTTCTATGACATTCCATAGTATGTTCTTGTCTTACTTCATAGGCTCCACTTTCTTACTAAGAAATCTCCACTATGATTTCATTATGACTTCATATCTTACTAAGATATTCTATAGGTTTCTAGATACGATTACTAAGGAGCCTTTCATGCATGTATATAAGCCGGGCCTTACAGCCCACTAGAATACAAGACGGATTAGCCTCCTCTCCTCTATAGTCTGCGCTCAACACATGGAGGTGCGCGTGGACACCTTGATGGACAACGTGCGCGATGAGAGCGAGAGGACGCGGCAGGCGATGGCGGGCATTGAGGCAGGTGAGGCGAGATTACAGGGACTCATCGCGCAGTTTGAGTCAGTGCGCCGTGACGTCGCTCGCCACAACGACGCGGAGGCCGAGACGCTATTGGACAAGGCGCATCTGTCGGTGGAGCTCGTGCAGAAGGCGGAACAGGACGCGCAACGACGGCGCAAGGCGAGGGCGATCATGGACAGCGCTCACGAGGGAGCCACTCCCATTTCGTGGTCTACCTCAGAGCGTGGCTCTGTAGGAGATCAATCGGACTTCACGAATGAAGCTCTGTCGACGCCCGCCGGTGGCTCCACACCTTCAATCAGGCGTTTCTCCTTGGAGATCGACGACGACGAGATGGCGAGCGTGGCCGCGGAGGAGCGAGAGCCTGATGCCGCAACATCACCCGTCGCTGTCGAGGACGCCGAGATGCCTCCCCTTCGCCTTAGATAATTCTTTTTGTAACTTCGCTGTACTTTCAAACGAATGCATTGTGTACACTCTCCAGCGACCAGTAAGATTGAGAGTGCGATGACGGCAACACCCTCGGCATCACAGTGAGCCACGGGGGCTTGCACAGGGAGCGGCACGCCATCGCCATCCTTCGCAGCGCTGAGTTCAATCATCGCCATTGAATTTAAATGCGAGGTAGTGTACATGAGAAATAGTATTCTAACGGCGACCACGCGCTTTAGTGGGTCGGGGCTGAGCTCCCCTACCTGTCTTGCGCGATGACCTACGAATGGCGGGGGCAGGCTCGCCCTGCTCTTCCTCGCCATCGCTATAAGTCTCCGCCAGAGCCCGCTTTGAGCGACCCGCCTTTTCGCTTTTCACGAGGTTGGGGTGGTTTCTCTGCTTCCTCCTCCTCTTCCTCCTCTTCGCTCACGCGGTGACTTCGCTTTTTCAACTTTTCCTCCTTAGCTTTTGTCTTCTGACGAGTGTGGGTGGCGACCTTCATGTCGTTGAGAGCACCCGTGATCGAGGACCCGCCTGCCGTTGGCAGTGCCTGAATATTGATCTCCTTTGCCTGCCGAGCTGTTTGGCGTGTCTTGCGCTTTGGCACAGGAAGTGAGGGAGAAGGACCACGATTGGCCTCGCCGTCGCTCTCGTCTTCACTGTCATGATTTTCACGGTCGGAGAAATGAACCTGTAGGCCCCTCATATCTCGAACGGGTGAGAGCTGATTCATCGCAATAGGTGGAGAGGAGGAGAAATCCATACTCCCGCGGCGGACAGTTGCGTCATTGAGCGCGATGGGGGAGGATGGTGGTGCGCGCCCTGGCGCCATTGGCGAGGAAGGCGGTGCGCCGTCAATTGATGGCGGTCTCTCTTCTAGTTGTGGACGCGGTCTCATACCCAAGGCGCGCTTAGGTATGGATGGAAAGACCGATCTTCCCGTGGTCATTAGCGGCCTTGCTGGAGGCGGTTTTCCTGTGACTGGAAACGGAAGCGAATGTTTTTGCGTGCCTCGCAGAGGTTCCGGCAACGGCGAGCTGGATTGCTGAGCTACTTGGCCATTATGCGCGTCTCGCGATCGCCTTATCTTAGGGGATGTGAGGATTGGCGCGGCTTCCCTCGCCAATGCCGCTGGCGGGTCCGGCGTACGACGCTCCTGTTCCGCCCGCAGGGTTTGCAAATATAAGCGAGGCTTCGGGCGGAGTGGGGAGGTGGACCCTTGTTGAGATTCCCAGTGGGCATCATGGGAGGGCGAGGTGATGGCTTCCCTGTCTGGGAACGTGGGGCGGTGGTGGACCATATTTCAACGCCGGTGGTGGGGCCTCCAAAGGTGTTGGCTGCGCCGCGGCCGCAGTGCTACTGCGGGTGACAGAGCTACCTTCCATGGATGGCGCGTCGCCTTGCACAGATTGTGCCTGCTTCACCAGCGCGCACAACGATGATACATGCGGGTCGAGCCTCTGGGCAATCACGGCGAAGGGTATGGCGCTCTCGCTGACATGGCGTGGAATGTCCGAAGGCGGGGCGTCGGGATCCTGGAAGGCGAACTGTGCCGCCGTCAGATCGCGGCTTATCATGGCGATCACGAGGAGCACTTGTTCAATCATGCCGACGTCCCCTGTCAGCCTGCCGGACTTGTTCAAATAAGGCTTCGAGTCGAGCCACTTCAGCACTGGATCGAGCCCATGGGCGTGGCGATGAACCATATAGGACAAGTGTCGATGCGGGTTGTGCCAGGTCGCCCAGTCGGCGCCTTCCGGTGCCCGCTTGTCGTCTTCAGCCCACTCTATCACTCGCAAGGTAAGCCTTAGTTTACGGAGAAAAATGAAGTTACTACCATCATGCGAGGCAGCGCATCCACGATCACGCGAAATTCTGGCGATGGCGATGCCGCCTCCAGCCATTGCTGACGCCGTCTACGTGAAAGCAGCGCCCAATTGGGGGCGGCGCCTTTTGCATCTTCGCTGTCATCATCTTCGTCGGAAGTTGACCCGACGTCGATGTCCAGATTGAAAGTCTCGTGCTCGGTGTCGTCGTCCACGGCGCTATCGTCATCGGTGCTGAGACGTTGCACGCCTTGCCCTTGCCGCTTTTCACCGCCTTCTTTTTCTTCTTTTTGGGGCCCGCCTTGCCTTTAGCGCCTTTGGGTGCTCTCGCCGCCTCATACACAGCAGGGATTAGCTCCGAATCCTCGTCCCCCTGCTCTTCAGGTATGCCTTGAAGCGGAACGCGCACTGCCCCTTGTTTGCCTCTTGCGCCGCTCTCCAATGATGCAGGACCGCGATGATGTCCTTCCTGACCATATGCGACGGATCGTCGAATTGGAAGCCGTCTGGCACCATTCCTGCTTCTATAAATTCAGCCCCACGCACTTTGAGTGCGCGCCAAGGGCACTTCTCTTTGGCGCTTCCTGCAGCCCGTTCTATGGCGCCATCAGCGTCTTTGTGAGCGCCGTGTGGATCAAGACTTACGGTAGTGAGTAGACAGAAAGTCTCTGATCATGGATTTCATCACAGGCAGGGATGGCGCATCCTCGCCATCCATTGGCGGTATCAACGGGAGACCGCCATCGTCGACCAGCAGCTCTCGCCGTGTGCCGCGAGACGTTCCCTCTCCGTTGTCAATGCTCGCCTCGCGATTGCTATCAAATGCCTCTGTGCTGTACTTGGCCCATTTGACCATCGTATCTGCGTGCCAATCGTCCACCTTGGAAAAGGCTTTTCCATTCTCCATCTCATCGTTGAAGTCGTGTCTGTGAAAAGCGGTCAGAGCGGTGAGAGGCGATACAAATTGCCTGCTCACTCCTGAATGACGACTCTCCCATCAGGAGATTTGTAGCTACTCAACGTAAAGATCCTGACACCATGGCGTCGGTATGCCTCTCGAGCGTATTTCCTCAGAAACGGAATGAGCTCCTTGTCCGCTTTCCTGCGTCGCCATCAGCTGCCGTTAACTTAGCACAAAGGTCGCGCTCCCACTCACGCCGAAGATCCAGCCTTGACCTCTTTGGCGTCATTGTTGAACGCATCCGCCTTCATCTGGTAGTCCGCCTTTGCGTCCTCATCCAGTTTGCCCCAATACTCGCTCACTACCTTGGTGTATGCGCCTATCTCCTGGTGGGCCAGACCTCGTCCTCCCGTCCTTTCGTTGGCCACCCTTAGCAGCTCTGTTTTGTGCTCCTCTTGATACATATCCCTCGCTGACCGTTTTTCGTTCCAGGGATGGGCACCTGGGGTTCTACGATTCGGTAGTGGTTGCTGAAATAGGTCCCCAGGGACTATAGAAATGTGTGAATGACGAAGATGACAATGCCATGAACTGTTGGTTTGACCTTTTTCAGGCCATTTTTATCTGTCAGCTCTGCAAATTGTTCCATGAGGATATTGACAGCCTCATCGACAATGGGTGCCCTCGCAGTGCCTTTGGTGTTGCGCCATCGCTCTATTTGCTCTGGGATCTTGTCTAGATATGCCTGCAGGATAGCTATTCCCATGGCGAGGACAACAAGCAGACCGAGATGCTCTCAGGATGACAGACACTTGGGCACTCCCAACTGAACATTTGCCCAGACGTGTCTGACCTCCGGTGATACTTTCGTCCTGTTCTAACCCCGCTGATCTCTCTTACACTGCAAGCGTCCATGTCGGGGCAGACCCGACCGGCATCCTCCGGCGGAGCGCGGCATCTCACAGGCCGAGGCCCCGGCGTAATGGCGCCGTGGTCGAGAATCGCGGTCCACATGCCAATGACGCGCCTCGATCACCGGATCACGCCTTGCCGATCGGCTGGGCCTGATCTTGCCGGCGCTTGCTCAACGATGTGATCGACCAAACAAGTGTGCAAAGCTAATGGACATGCTGTTGCAGCATGGTCAGTAGATGGCAGATTGAGCAATAATGCGAGATGGGGCGTGTATCTCCATCCATCTCGTCTGTAAGCCATGATAGCGGGCAGCGGCTTGGAGCTCAGCGACACATTGGCAGCTTGCATGCGCGATATGTTTCAGTTTTGGCTACACAAGCTTCGGAATGCAGCCGGACAACCGAGAAACCCACAGCCTCCCACACATATCCGCGCCGATATCGTCGTCGAATGCAGCCAGATCGCGCACCAGCTCGCAAAGGCATATATCAAACCTGGTGTGTACTCTTGGATGCTGTGGGCATCTACTCATGCTGCGCTGACCGGAAAGTAGTGCGCTTATCCTGGGACATTGACCGGTATTCTGATGCTATAGGCGTGGGCAACACCGGACAGAACGTGAATCTGGAGGCGCAGCTCAAGACTAAATGGCCGCCTCTCCTCCCAGACACCACCGTGGTTCTAGATGAACCCTGCGTGCTCCTCGACCAGCACTCGCGCATCCTAGCATGGGTGCTTCCGGGCGTCCTTCATGTGAATCGCCAGGTGGGCTCATTCATCTTCCGCCATGCACCGTGCTCACTACGCTGTGTCGGCAGAGGGAGATACAATTGGCGACGGCCCACCTATCAACACAACTGATGCGTAAAGCCCCGGGGGTCAGTTGGCGAAACCATGAAGCATATTTCCGCGATCGATCAACCTGCACCACACCTCCGGGGACTGTCAATCTGTCTCCAGGATGGCACGCGCTGGGTCACACGGTACGCTGACGATCCCTTAACTCTGATGACTGGCGAATGACGGCGCATACATCCAGGGCCCATTGGACCCAATGCTGCCTTCGGCGAGCTTACGCGATAAAGATGGCCAGAGTGGATGGCGATGGTTGACCGCCATCCGTGAATCAGCCGCCATCCTATCCGGCATGATGTCCATCATGCATCCCGACCTGTATGCTGCGGGACATACATGCATGGAGTCGCTTCTTGGCGAAGTGGAGTATCCCGCAATAGTAAGCGCTTGGTCTTCGATCTTCAATGGCGTTCAGGTCATCAGCAATCGCGAGACGCCGCTACACCGCGACAAAAACTCGCGCAAGCAGTGGTTCGACCTTCTCACCACGGTAGGGAGCTACGAGCGCATTGGAAATGCAGCTGGATGGTCCAAATATCGCTATAGACTACAAGGCGGGTAGCGTAGTTGCGCTTTGCGGAAAGCTTCTGCGCCATGGCGTTCAGAGATGCGATGGAGAGCGCATATGCTACGCTTATTTTATGAGGGACTCAGTGCATGCCGCGATGAATGTCAAGGCACCGCACTGGATGGAGTGGACTTAAGGTTGCATACACAGATCTGTATTTGTGTCAAGTCTATGTTTGTGTATCTAGTAGGGTCGTGAATGGCGAACCATCACACACATGTATTAAAGCGAGAAGCGGCATGCTCCGCCATGCGCGTCCACAGCGAGACCTGACGGCGCGCATAGCATACATGACCTGGAGGCCCATAGAGGCGGGAGCGCCATAGGTTCGCCTTGTTATGGAAGCTCGCCTGCGTCCACGCCATCTCTGCCGTGACCATGACAAACTCCTCCGCCCACCTATCCTTACGTGATTTTGCACGGAACCAGTTGACGCGATGCACTGGCGCGCTGCAGTCAGCATTGCGGGCATTGGACGGACCACAAGCGCACTCACACTCCGTCAACCAGTTGGACTGCGTTGAATCGCCCTCGATGTCTACGGTCCATATCCAGGACAACTTGTCCTGCCGTGTTCCTCGGATGGAGTTGTCCAGCAGCGCGGTGATCGCCTTGAGGTCATCATGTTGAATGGCACGGAAGCGCGCTTTGATGGCGTCAGTCGGATTCAGAGCGAGGATGGCGTGGCGGCTTTGACTGTAAATGCGCACGTTCTCTAGCACCGCCCTCTGCGTGGAGATGACCTCGTCCCAGGACCGGAGCTTTTGGCGCTGGCTCTTTGCATGACGAACCGCCGTACGAAACAGCACTGACTTGTAACCAATGGCGAGGCGAATCTGATGAAGGGCGTCATTGGCCTGCCCAATGCGCAAACTCAACTCCTCCGAAGCGATGTCCTCTAAACCGCTGGCCACGACAACATCGTAGCCAAGCTGCGATGGAAGCGAAATGATGGCGCTCTCAGGCTGGATTCCAGAATCGATCTCACCGGTGTAAATCTCATCAAGAGGATTGACATCTTCCTCCAGTGCATCCCATTCAGACCCGTCATAAGCCTCTGAGGCGCCATCCCCATCGGGCTCGGCCACAAGTGGAATGTACGAAGCGGCTTTGGACTCGAATGTCACTATACGCTTCTGAAGGCGCTGACGGCGCTCCTCCAGCGCAAGGCGGTCCGCCACCAGCGGATGCCGGCCCATCTTCCGTTTCAGTTGGCTAATGACCAACCTAAGACCTGTTGTGAGCTTGGCACCCGATGTTCAATGACGCTACCTACTGCAATTCCTGAATCTTCATGCCCGTGGCTATCCATGCAGCTACGCCCTGATGGCGATGTTGCGATGTTTCCGTTTGCGTTAGTTGAAGTTGGATCTGCATCCGGGTGGGTGCTGCGCCACATCATTAATCATGGCCGTACCCTCTAGTGTGCACTCTCACCCTTTCTCATCTGCACGTCAAAGACATCCATCGCGCTGATTTTAGCGTCACGCATGGCGAGCGCCTCGCCCTCAGCGGCTCGCCACTCTCCTAGCTGCTCCTCCGTGCTCGATCTCTCAATGAACTCCAACACATCCCCGCTCTCCGTGGCGCCGGCTTTGGCCTTTCGCCATTTCCTAACAAGGGTGTTCGCTGTTGAAGCCACAGTCAATCAACCTCTCCACCAATGTCAAGGTTGGCCCACCCATCCCGGTCAACTTCTTCCAATTGGAATCATTCATGTGATCGTCAATGACTTCCTTTCTATGTGCTGTGGTCATGCCGCGTGTGCTACCCGAAATGAGATTCAACGGCGCCCAAAGGGTTTCAATCACTTCGCCATCAATCTGACCAGCACCGGGAATGAAGTTGGGTGAGTAGCGAGGAAAGCATGTGTCTTGATGGCCGTGGACATGAAACAGGCCTATTCCGCGCCGTATCTCCACGTTCGGCGGCATGTGCAAATACTCACTCTCCCCAAACCGCTTCATGAGATTGATGCCGTATTGACACATGATGTCGTACATCACCAGCAGCACCTGGATACCCGCCATGGTGGCGAGCACCTCGCTCAGCGCGTAATCCATGTTCATCTGTCTGATGGCGGGTGTAAGTGAACAAAGGAAATAGCAAACCACTTACCTCTCGCCTTTCTGGAAATCAACCACCGCATGCGGCATGAAAAACCCATGGCGCGCACAGGCCGCGGCGCCAATCCCCGTGGCTTCAAGGTTATGGCGATCTGCATTCGCCTGGTTGACGGCGCGATGATCGTGACAGAAGGATTTCTACATAGGCTATGAGCGTCCAACGGTTCATCCACTAGGAGTCGATCACGGACCTCTTTATGCTCGATGGCGACAGCGAGATGCTTCTTGTAGGTGTCATCGCCCACCATGAAAGCGTCGCCATCGCTGAGAATGACGTCGTCCTCTGGGCGACGCATCTTGAGATGCTCCGCGCTAAAGTTGCCGTCCATTACGATGCTCCTCATGTACTTCCATCTGCTATCGCGTTACACATGCCGCCCAAAAACGTCTTACATGGCTCACTGTACGGGGTCATCACGCCATCCGGAAGCGAGATTCACGCCAGGCTTGGGACATGCCGGGCACCCCAAAGCGAGGCCACCAGCTGGTATCGCGTTGGAGGCGCCATGACCATATCCATGCCATTTGCGGTATTTGAGGTTTCGCCATTGGCGGGACACCCGCAGAAGCTCTCTGTAACGGTTCTAGCCCCTTCTCAACGGCGAAAACAGCTTCATATGCACATAGCGGCTTACCTGCACTGAATGCGGGAACGCGGAGTTTGTGACACGTCGAAGCTTGCTGTAGTAATTCATCCCCGAGGTTTTGCACTCCTTGTTGGTAAGCAAAAATCATCCAACACCCGAAATGTGAACGCAGTGCGTGGCCGCTTGGTGCTCCCAGGATAGAGGCCCATGTCCAATAGTTGCAGGTCTCGAGTGAGCCTGTTATCGCACTGACACCACACAACGTCCAGGCTATGCATCCCCGTAACATCTACAATGGTCAAAGTGTCAAATGCGTAGTGACTTCGCGGCGCCGTCGAGTCCGCTTTGATTGGCTCTTCATCCTCTTCATTGTCCCCGGCGTCACTCACGTCGTCGTCTTCACCATCGCTATCAGCATCCCCATCCAGCGGCGTGATCGGGGACTCCGCATCCACACATGGTTCGCCATCATGCCCGAGATGCATCCGCACCCCAACCTCCCGAAGCCACGCCGGTTCGAAGAACCCATCCGCCCACTTCTCCACCCGATGCAGCGGCATGCGGCGATGCGTCAACTGCAGGCAGTCCTCGCAATACACGGGGCGCCCAAAGCATTCCAAGCAGCGCCAATCGCCATGCGCATCAGCGCATTTGCTGCATCGTCTCTCACCTGGTGGAGCTTCTAGCTCGATGATGTGGCTTAGATACACATCGCGAAGTGGAAGCCATTCGCGCATAAAGTCGTTCTGCAACTGCCCCGCCTTCGGCGTTGACATTGAGCGACCCAAATAAGGCGACGGTACTCACCTTGTGCAGACTCTTCATCGGCATCACATCGTCAAACACCACATGCTCCTGCACGGGTTCGGAATATGCGTCATGAGACGCGGCTTTAGAGGGGATTTTGACAGCGATCTTGATGCGCTTGTCGGCACATGCGCACGCGGTAGCGGTGCTTCCTTGGGAACGTATGTGACGGCGCCTCTTGCAGTTCGCCGTTCTTCGCGACGCACGAACACCGCATCGCCACTGACATGTTGCTTCTTCGTGCGGGCCATGGCCGTATCACTGCGGACAGATGACAATTGGCTTATTGTGATCCATGACAGCTTCCTTTTCATACTGAATGGCAATCTCTCACGCCCCTGCCTCCTGATCCCTTATCAACAACGGATCATATCCACGTGATCACCTTCAGATACTTGGCCGATGCTTATCTCCGACGGATCTTCGCCATGACCTTCCCTCGAGGCGATCACCCGATCCACCATCGACTCCTCAAATTCGCCTTGCATTTCGCCTTGGCCTACCAACCCATTCACCCCACGGCGCAATGGCTCTCGCCTTGAAGAATCGCGAACAGTCCCTCTCCAGCCTCATCGCTATCAACCGCCGACTGATCTCATACTATGCCTGGCGCTGCGAGCAGGCGCTAGCGACCATCATGTCTGTCGCCGCCGGTAGAGACAAGGTGGCTGGCTTCGACATCACCTTGGCGCGGTGGGAGATTGGCCTCCGCATGGAAATGGTAAGCTTCGCCTTCCCCAACGTGTCTGCTCTGACGCTCAGCAGGAAGCCCTTCGCGACTGCCTTGGCCGCCTCGCCCTCGTCGGCGTCACCGACGTCGAGCTCCCCGACGTCGTCCGCAAGATCAGCGACGCCACCGTCTTTGGGGCCGTCCCACGGATCCACGTCCTCGAGATACAGCCGTTCACGCCGCTCGCCTCGCCGCCATCCTTGCAGCTACAGAAGCTGCACACGGAAACCGAGCCCGCGTGGTGGACTTGGCCAGACGACCCTCCCAGTCACCTTCCAGCATGGTGGAAGTATCCACTGCATGACAGAGTAAGTCGCCACCCCGCTCCCACCTTTTCAACACATTCATTCACATAAATTGCATCGATTGCCGCATAGCGTCGCGAGACACCTATCAAGTCAACTACCGCGATATGAGAGCGGTCAGCCATCGATTGGATGACGTCGAACGCCTGGTCACCCGCTTCGCCGAGAGCCGCCATCGCGATGCCGGCGACCTCACAAGGATGTTGGACGCCTTCAAAGAGGTGCTGTTGCCAGATGAGGAGTGAGACCGGGTCTCTGCGCGCCATGTCGTAGGTGGATCTCGCCGTCGTCTGTATGTATTTCTTGTCGCTGCCTTTATGAGCACGAGTGCATGACGTCCCCAGCGTCTCCCATTTGTTCAATGGACCTTGTATTTAAGCGGCTGAATCACATTACCATCCAATCATGTGGATGGCGATGCGATTCAGACGCTTAACTTCGGGGTAGCATTGACGAATGGCCGAGCTCGAGGACGCCAGCAAATCATGCTCTTTGGACGTCGCGCCATGTCAAAGGTGGGTGTTTTCAGGTGGCGTATGTATCCGTTTCGTCTGCGCGGTGAGTGCATAAATGCATGACGTCCTTCTGCGCCAGCCAATTCTTCAATGGCCTTGGTATTCAAGCAGCTGAATCGGATGGCCATCCAACAATGGTTGGATGGCGATTCGATTCATCCAGGGTAGCATTGAGGAATCATGCAGGTCGAGAACGCCAGCACATCACGCCGGCTGCGCACCATGTGCCTCGCCTGCGCGCGCCATGCACGGCGCCATCGGATGGCGCATATTGCCGCTGAACGAGGCGGCTTCATCTATGACCTTCGGAGCCACAGGTATGCGGCTCTGAAGAGCATAGATGAAGGCGCCCTGTCTGGCGAGCCATAGGAGCCCATTCAGTCATTATAGCCTACTCTATAGGGAGAGATATGGGTGAAATTTTTATTACTTAGTAAGGAGAGCGGACGTCGGCCGACGCCATCGCTATAGCCTGCAGTGCAGGGTCGGCCGAGAGGGTATAATATAGCCTGTAGATACGGCGCGGCCGAGTGCGCCATATTTCCGTAGTATATTCTCGCCTTGAAGTAATGTCGGCCGAGGGCTATAATATAGCCTTTAGATACGGCGCGGCCGAGTGCGCCATATTTCTGCGGTATATTCTCGCCTTCAAGTAGTGTCGGCCGAGGGCTATAATATAGCCTGTAGACACGGCGCGGCCGACTGCGCCATATTATCGTGGTATATTCTCGCCTTGAAGTAGTGTCGGCCGAGGGCTATAATATAGCCTTTAGATACGGCGCGGCCGACTGCGCCATATTTCTGTGGTATATTCTCGCCTGCAAGTAGTGTCGGCCGAGGGCTATAATATAGCCTGTAGACACGGCGCGGCCGACTGCGCCATATTATCGTGGTATATTCTCGCCTGCAAGTAGTGTCGGCCGAGGGCTATAATATAGCCTTTAGATACGGCGCGGCCGACTGCGCCATATTTCTGTGGTATATTCTCGCCTGCAAGTAGTGTCGGCCGAGGGCTATAATATAGCCTGTAGACACGGCGCGGCCGACTGCGCCATATTATCGTGGTCTATTCTCGCCTTGAAGTAGTGTCGGCCGAGGGCTATAATATAGCCTTTAGATACGGCGCGGCCGACTGCGCCATATTTCTGTGGTATATTCTCGCCTGCAAGTAGTGTCGGCCGAGGGCTATAATATAGCCTGTAGACACGGCGCGGCCGACTGCGCCATATTATCGTGGTATATTCTCGCCTGCAAGTAGTGTCGGCCGAGGGCTATAATATAGCCTGTAGACACGGCGCGGCCGACTGCGCCATATTATCGTGGTCTATTCTCGCCTTGAAGTAGTGTCGGCCGAGGGCTATAATATAGCCTGTAGACACGGCGCGGCCGACTGCGCCATATTATCGTGGTATATTCTCGCCTTGAAGTAGTATATTCCGCCCTATTGTTTCCTTTTCTACGCTTTAATTATATGCATTTCAATAAATCTCATGCTGTATGTATAATAATAATAATGCCTCGCCATCCATTAGGCTTTGCAATCTGTCATTCATCACGACGTTTCGTGTGTGGTCAGGTCAGTGGTGTGACTACAATTCAAAGCGCAAGGACTGATTGGCCATTTCCGACGGCTCCATACACCCCACCCAAGACACGCGCAGAGACAGGGCCATCTTACATGTGTCCTTCAAAGGATCCAGCTGTGTGGACCCTTTGTGGGACACAGATCCAATGGCCATCTCAAGCGGCAGCATCGCGCTATATTCTACCGCTATACATATTTCATGTACGCTAAGGTCATTTGAACTGGATCTACCCACCTACCAGCATCTAATACATATTCTCGCCCAACCCAAGACACGCGCAGAGACTGGGCCATCTGATATGTGTCCTTCAAAGGATCCAGCTGTCTGGACCCTCTGCGGGACACAGATCCAATGGCCATCTCCAGCGGCAGCATGCACTATGGAATCATGGCGCCACCATGTCCAGACGCGCTATGCAACCATGCGCCACGTACCTTGCCTGCCACATTGTGAGGCGTATGGCACGCAGGTGTTATGATGTGCTGGCGCTGTTGGACGGGGCCATTTCATCCTTGCTACCCTGGGTCACCCAGAGGAATCGAATCACCGTCCACGTTTTGAGAGTACCCCTGATGCTGATGGACAATTCAGCTGCATCCGGAGTACTCATGGCGCGGAAGGCAACTCGATTCCACTGGTGAACGTAGAGAGCAAGGAGTTAATGGGTTTATCCAACAGCGCCTTGCATGAATGAGTCAGACTCCAGACAGGAAGACTTGACTTATGTTCCTCCGAGCCGCATACCTGTGGCTCAGAAGGACATAAGTCAAATGGGCCTTGTCCGGCGGCGACGGGCGCCATCTGATGGCGAAGTGCATGCGCGCTCATGCTCGCTGTTGGGAGATGGCGCTATGGCTCGCCTGACAGGGCGCCTTCATCTATGGTCTTCAGAGCCGCATACCTGTGGCTCTGAGGGCCACAGACTGAAGTTGCGCTGTCCGGCGGCGACGGGCGCCATCTGATGGCGCCGTGCATGGCGCGCTTATGCTCACTGTTGGGAGATGGCGCTATGGCTCGCCAGACAGGGCGCCTTCATCTATGCTCTTCAGAGCCGCTTACCTGTGGCTCCGAAGGTCATAGAAGAAGGGGCCTCGTTCAGCGGCTATATGCGCCATCCGATGGCGCCGTGCATGGCGCGCTCATGCTCACTGTTGGGAGATGGCGCATATGGCCGCTGAACGAGGCGGCTTCATCTATGCTCTTCAGAGCCGCATACCTGTGGCTCCGAAGGTCATAGATGAAGCCGCCTCGTTCAGCGGCAATATGCGCCATCCGATGGCGCCGTGCATGGCGCGCGCAGGCGAGGCACATGGTGCGCAGCCGGCGTGATGTGCTGGCGTTCTCGACCTGCATGATTCCTCAATGCTACCCTGGATGAATCGAATCGCCATCCAACCATTGTTGGATGGCCATCCGATTCAGCTGCTTGAATACCAAGGCCATTGAAGAATTGGCTGGCGCAGAAGGACGTCATGCATTTATGCACTCACCGCGCAGACGAAACGGATACATACGCCACCTGAAAACACCCACCTTTGACATGGCGCGACGTCCAAAGAGCATGATTTGCTGGCGTCCTCGAGCTCGGCCATTCGTCAATGCTACCCCGAAGTTAAGCGTCTGAATCGCATCGCCATCCACATGATTGGATGGTAATGTGATTCAGCCGCTTAAATACAAGGTCCATTGAACAAATGGGAGACGCTGGGGACGTCATGCACTCGTGCTCATAAAGGCAGCGACAAGAAATACATACAGACGACGGCGAGATCCACCTACGACATGGCGCGCAGAGACCCGGTCTCACTCCTCATCTGGCAACAGCACCTCTTTGAAGGCGTCCAACATCCTTGTGAGGTCGCCGGCATCGCGATGGCGGCTCTCGGCGGCGGGTGACCAGGCGTTCGACGTCATCCAATCGATGGCTGACCGCTCTCATATCGCGGTAGTTGACTTGATAGGTGTCTCCGCGACGCTATGCGGCAATCGATGCAATTTATGTGAATGAATGTGTTGAAAAGGTGGGAGCGGGGTGGCGACTTACTCTGTCATGCAGTGGATACTTCCACCATGCTGGAAGGTGACTGGGAGGGTCGTCTGGCCAAGTCCACCACGCGGGCTCGGTTTCCGTGTGCAGCTTCTGTAGCTGCAAGGATGGCGGCGAGGCGAGCGGCGTGAACGGCTGTATCTCGAGGACGTGGATCCGTGGGACGGCCCCAAAGACGGTGGCGTCGCTGATCTTGCGGACGACGTCGGGGAGCTCGGACGTCGGTGACGCCGACGAGGGCGAGGCGGCCAAGGCAGTCGCGAAGGGCTTCCTGCTGAGCGTCAGAGCAGACACGTTGGGGAAGGCGAAGCTTACCATTTCCATGCGGAGGCCAATCTCCCACCGCGCCAAGGTGATGTCGAAGCCAGCCACCTTGTCTCTACCGGCGGCGACAGACATGATGGTCGCTAGCGCCTGCTCGCAGCGCCAGGCATAGTATGAGATCAGTCGGCGGTTGATAGCGATGAGGCTGGAGAGGGACTGTTCGCGATTCTTCAAGGCGAGAGCCATTGCGCCGTGGGGTGAATGGGTTGGTAGGCCAAGGCGAAATGCAAGGCGAATTTGAGGAGTCGATGGTGGATCGGGTGATCGCCTCGAGGGAAGGTCATGGCGAAGATCCGTCGGAGATAAGCATCGGCCAAGTATCTGAAGGTGATCACGTGGATATGATCCGTTGTTGATAAGGGATCAGGAGGCAGGGGCGTGAGAGATTGCCATTCAGTATGAAAAGGAAGCTGTCATGGATCACAATAAGCCAATTGTCATCTGTCCGCAGTGATACGGCCATGGCCCGCACGAAGAAGCAACATGTCAGTGGCGATGCGGTGTTCGTGCGTCGCGAAGAACGGCGAACTGCAAGAGGCGCCGTCACATACGTTCCCAAGGAAGCACCGCTACCGCGTGCGCATGTGCCGACAAGCGCATCAAGATCGCTGTCAAAATCCCCCTCTAAAGCCGCGTCTCATGACGCATATTCCGAACCCGTGCAGGAGCATGTGGTGTTTGACGATGTGATGCCGATGAAGAGTCTGCACAAGGTGAGTACCGTCGCCTTATTTGGGTCGCTCAATGTCAACGCCGAAGGCGGGGCAGTCGCAGAACGACTTTATGCGCGAATGGCTTCCACTTCGCGATGTGTATCTAAGCCACATCATCGAGCTAGAAGCTCCACCAGGTGAGAGACGATGCAGCAAATGCGCTGATGCGCATGGCGATTGGCGCTGCTTGGAATGCTTTGGGCGCCCCGTGTATTGCGAGGACTGCCTGCAGTTGACGCATCGCCGCATGCCGCTGCATCGGGTGGAGAAGTGGGCGGATGGGTTCTTCGAACCGGCGTGGCTTCGGGAGGTTGGGGTGCGGATGCATCTCGGGCATGATGGCGAACCATGTGTGGATGCGGAGTCCCCGATCACGCCGCTGGATGGGGATGCTGATAGCGATGGTGAAGACGACGACGTGAGTGACGCCGGGGACAATGAAGAGGATGAAGAGCCAATCAAAGCGGACTCGACGGCGCCGCGAAGTCACTACGCATTTGACACTTTGACCATTGTAGATGTTACGGGGATGCATAGCCTGGACGTTGTGTGGTGTCAGTGCGATAACAGGCTCACTCGAGACCTGCAACTATTGGACATGGGCCTCTATCCTGGGAGCACCAAGCGGCCACGCACTGCGTTCACATTTCGGGTGTTGGATGATTTTTTGCTTACCAACAAGGAGTGCAAAACCTCGGGGATGAATTACTACAGCAAGCTTCGACGTGTCACAAACTCCGCGTTCCCGCATTCAGTGCAGGTAAGCCGCTATGTGCATATGAAGCTGTTTTCGCCGTTGAGAAGGGGCTAGAACCGTTACAGAGAGCTTCTGCGGGTGTCCCGCCAATGGCGAAACCTCAAATACCGCAAATGGCATGGATATGGTCATGGCGCCTCCAACGCGATACCAGCTGGTGGCCTCGCTTTGGGGTGCCCGGCATGTCCCAAGCCTGGCGTGAATCTCGCTTCCGGATGGCGTGATGACCCCGTACAGTGAGCCATGTAAGACGTTTTTGGGCGGCATGTGTAACGCGATAGCAGATGGAAGTACATGAGGAGCATCGTAATGGACGGCAACTTTAGCGCGGAGCATCTCAAGATGCGTCGCCCAGAGGACGACGTCATTCTCAGCGATGGCGACAGCTTTCATGGTGGGCGATGACACCTACAAGAAGCATCTCGCTGTCGCCATCGAGCATAAAGAGGTCCGTGATCGACTCCTAGTGGATGAACCGTTGGACGCTCATAGCCTATGTAGAAATCCTTCTGTCACGATCATCGCGCCGTCAACCAGGCGAATGCAGATCGCCATAACCTTGAAGCCACGGGGATTGGCGCCGCGGCCTGTGCGCGCCATGGGTTTTTCATGCCGCATGCGGTGGTTGATTTCAGAAAGGCGAGAGGTAAGTGGTTTGCTATTTCCTTTGTTCACTTACACCCGCCATCAGACAGATGAACATGGATTACGCGCTGAGCGAGGTGCTCGCCACCATGGCGGGTATCCAGGTGCTGCTGGTGATGTACGACATCATGTGTCAATACGGCATCAATCTCATGAAGCGGTTTGGGGAGAGTGAGTATTTGCACATGCCGCCGAACGTGGAGATACGGCGCGGAATAGGCCTGTTTCATGTCCACGGCCATCAAGACACATGCTTTCCTCGCTACTCACCCAACTTCATTCCCGGTGCTGGTCAGATTGATGGCGAAGTGATTGAAACCCTTTGGGCGCCGTTGAATCTCATTTCGGGTAGCACACGCGGCATGACCACAGCACATAGAAAGGAAGTCATTGACGATCACATGAATGATTCCAATTGGAAGAAGTTGACCGGGATGGGTGGGCCAACCTTGACATTGGTGGAGAGGTTGATTGACTGTGGCTTCAACAGCGAACACCCTTGTTAGGAAATGGCGAAAGGCCAAAGCCGGCGCCACGGAGAGCGGGGATGTGTTGGAGTTCATTGAGAGATCGAGCACGGAGGAGCAGCTAGGAGAGTGGCGAGCCGCTGAGGGCGAGGCGCTCGCCATGCGTGACGCTAAAATCAGCGCGATGGATGTCTTTGACGTGCAGATGAGAAAGGGTGAGAGTGCACACTAGAGGGTACGGCCATGATTAATGATGTGGCGCAGCACCCACCCGGATGCAGATCCAACTTCAACTAACGCAAACGGAAACATCGCAACATCGCCATCAGGGCGTAGCTGCATGGATAGCCACGGGCATGAAGATTCAGGAATTGCAGTAGGTAGCGTCATTGAACATCGGGTGCCAAGCTCACAACAGGTCTTAGGTTGGTCATTAGCCAACTGAAACGGAAGATGGGCCGGCATCCGCTGGTGGCGGACCGCCTTGCGCTGGAGGAGCGCCGTCAGCGCCTTCAGAAGCGTATAGTGACATTCGAGTCCAAAGCCGCTTCGTACATTCCACTTGTGGCCGAGCCCGATGGGGATGGCGCCTCAGAGGCTTATGACGGGTCTGAATGGGATGCACTGGAGGAAGATGTCAATCCTCTTGATGAGATTTACACCGGTGAGATCGATTCTGGAATCCAGCCTGAGAGCGCCATCATTTCGCTTCCATCGCAGCTTGGCTACGATGTTGTCGTGGCCAGCGGTTTAGAGGACATCGCTTCGGAGGAGTTGAGTTTGCGCATTGGGCAGGCCAATGACGCCCTTCATCAGATTCGCCTCGCCATTGGTTACAAGTCAGTGCTGTTTCGTACGGCGGTTCGTCATGCAAAGAGCCAGCGCCAAAAGCTCCGGTCCTGGGACGAGGTCATCTCCACGCAGAGGGCGGTGCTAGAGAACGTGCGCATTTACAGTCAAAGCCGCCACGCCATCCTCGCTCTGAATCCGACTGACGCCATCAAAGCGCGCTTCCGTGCCATTCAACATGATGACCTCAAGGCGATCACCGCGCTGCTGGACAACTCCATCCGAGGAACACGGCAGGACAAGTTGTCCTGGATATGGACCGTAGACATCGAGGGCGATTCAACGCAGTCCAACTGGTTGACGGAGTGTGAGTGCGCTTGTGGTCCGTCCAATGCCCGCAATGCTGACTGCAGCGCGCCAGTGCATCGCGTCAACTGGTTCCGTGCAAAATCACGTAAGGATAGGTGGGCGGAGGAGTTTGTCATGGTCACGGCAGAGATGGCGTGGACGCAGGCGAGCTTCCATAACAAGGCGAACCTATGGCGCTCCCGCCTCTATGGGCCTCCAGGTCATGTATGCTATGCGCGCCGTCAGGTCTCGCTGTGGACGCGCATGGCGGAGCATGCCGCTTCTCGCTTTAATACATGTGTGTGATGGTTCGCCATTCACGACCCTACTAGATACACAAACATAGACTTGACACAAATACAGATCTGTGTATGCAACCTTAAGTCCACTCCATCCAGTGCGGTGCCTTGACATTCATCGCGGCATGCACTGAGTCCCTCATAAAATAAGCGTAGCATATGCGCTCTCCATCGCATCTCTGAACGCCATGGCGCAGAAGCTTTCCGCAAAGCGCAACTACGCTACCCGCCTTGTAGTCTATAGCGATATTTGGACCATCCAGCTGCATTTCCAATGCGCCGTAGCTCCCTACCGTGGTGAGAAGGTCGAACCACTGCTTGCGCGAGTTTTTGTCGCGGTGTAGCGGCGTCTCGCGATTGCTGATGACCTGAACGCCATTGAAGATCGAAGACCAAGCGCTTACTATTGCGGGATACTCCACTTCGCCAAGAAGCGACTCCATGCATGTATGTCCCGCAGCATACAGGTCGGGATGCATGATGGACATCATGCCGGATAGGATGGCGGCTGATTCACGGATGGCGGTCAACCATCGCCATCCACTCTGGCCATCTTTATCGCGTAAGCTCGCCGAAGGCAGCATTGGGTCCAATGGGCCCTGGATGTATGCGCCGTCATTCGCCAGTCATCAGAGTTAAGGGATCGTCAGCGTACCGTGTGACCCAGCGCGTGCCATCCTGGAGACAGATTGACAGTCCCCGGAGGTGTGGTGCAGGTTGATCGATCGCGGAAATATGCTTCATGGTTTCGCCAACTGACCCCCGGGGCTTTACGCATCAGTTGTGTTGATAGGTGGGCCGTCGCCAATTGTATCTCCCTCTGCCGACACAGCGTAGTGAGCACGGTGCATGGCGGAAGATGAATGAGCCCACCTGGCGATTCACATGAAGGACGCCCGGAAGCACCCATGCTAGGATGCGCGAGTGCTGGTCGAGGAGCACGCAGGGTTCATCTAGAACCACGGTGGTGTCTGGGAGGAGAGGCGGCCATTTAGTCTTGAGCTGCGCCTCCAGATTCACGTTCTGTCCGGTGTTGCCCACGCCTATAGCATCAGAATACCGGTCAATGTCCCAGGATAAGCGCACTACTTTCCGGTCAGCGCAGCATGAGTAGATGCCCACAGCATCCAAGAGTACACACCAGGTTTGATATATGCCTTTGCGAGCTGGTGCGCGATCTGGCTGCATTCGACGACGATATCGGCGCGGATATGTGTGGGAGGCTGTGGGTTTCTCGGTTGTCCGGCTGCATTCCGAAGCTTGTGTAGCCAAAACTGAAACATATCGCGCATGCAAGCTGCCAATGTGTCGCTGAGCTCCAAGCCGCTGCCCGCTATCATGGCTTACAGACGAGATGGATGGAGATACACGCCCCATCTCGCATTATTGCTCAATCTGCCATCTACTGACCATGCTGCAACAGCATGTCCATTAGCTTTGCACACTTGTTTGGTCGATCACATCGTTGAGCAAGCGCCGGCAAGATCAGGCCCAGCCGATCGGCAAGGCGTGATCCGGTGATCGAGGCGCGTCATTGGCATGTGGACCGCGATTCTCGACCATGGCGCCATTACGCCGGGGCCTCGGCCTGTGAGATGCCGCGCTCCGCCGGAGGATGCCGGTCGGGTCTGCCCCGACATGGACGCTTGCAGTGTAAGAGAGATCAGCGGGGTTAGAACAGGACGAAAGTATCACCGGAGGTCAGACACGTCTGGGCAAATGTTCAGTTGGGAGTGCCCAAGTGTCTGTCATCCTGAGAGCATCTCGGTCTGCTTGTTGTCCTCGCCATGGGAATAGCTATCCTGCAGGCATATCTAGACAAGATCCCAGAGCAAATAGAGCGATGGCGCAACACCAAAGGCACTGCGAGGGCACCCATTGTCGATGAGGCTGTCAATATCCTCATGGAACAATTTGCAGAGCTGACAGATAAAAATGGCCTGAAAAAGGTCAAACCAACAGTTCATGGCATTGTCATCTTCGTCATTCACACATTTCTATAGTCCCTGGGGACCTATTTCAGCAACCACTACCGAATCGTAGAACCCCAGGTGCCCATCCCTGGAACGAAAAACGGTCAGCGAGGGATATGTATCAAGAGGAGCACAAAACAGAGCTGCTAAGGGTGGCCAACGAAAGGACGGGAGGACGAGGTCTGGCCCACCAGGAGATAGGCGCATACACCAAGGTAGTGAGCGAGTATTGGGGCAAACTGGATGAGGACGCAAAGGCGGACTACCAGATGAAGGCGGATGCGTTCAACAATGACGCCAAAGAGGTCAAGGCTGGATCTTCGGCGTGAGTGGGAGCGCGACCTTTGTGCTAAGTTAACGGCAGCTGATGGCGACGCAGGAAAGCGGACAAGGAGCTCATTCCGTTTCTGAGGAAATACGCTCGAGAGGCATACCGACGCCATGGTGTCAGGATCTTTACGTTGAGTAGCTACAAATCTCCTGATGGGAGAGTCGTCATTCAGGAGTGAGCAGGCAATTTGTATCGCCTCTCACCGCTCTGACCGCTTTTCACAGACACGACTTCAACGATGAGATGGAGAATGGAAAAGCCTTTTCCAAGGTGGACGATTGGCACGCAGATACGATGGTCAAATGGGCCAAGTACAGCACAGAGGCATTTGATAGCAATCGCGAGGCGAGCATTGACAACGGAGAGGGAACGTCTCGCGGCACACGGCGAGAGCTGCTGGTCGACGATGGCGGTCTCCCGTTGATACCGCCAATGGATGGCGAGGATGCGCCATCCCTGCCTGTGATGAAATCCATGATCAGAGACTTTCTGTCTACTCACTACCGTAAGTCTTGATCCACACGGCGCTCACAAAGACGCTGATGGCGCCATAGAACGGGCTGCAGGAAGCGCCAAAGAGAAGTGCCCTTGGCGCGCACTCAAAGTGCGTGGGGCTGAATTTATAGAAGCAGGAATGGTGCCAGACGGCTTCCAATTCGACGATCCGTCGCATATGGTCAGGAAGGACATCATCGCGGTCCTGCATCATTGGAGAGCGGCGCAAGAGGCAAACAAGGGGCAGTGCGCGTTCCGCTTCAAGGCATACCTGAAGAGCAGGGGGACGAGGATTCGGAGCTAATCCCTGCTGTGTATGAGGCGGCGAGAGCACCCAAAGGCGCTAAAGGCAAGGCGGGCCCCAAAAAGAAGAAAAAGAAGGCGGTGAAAAGCGGCAAGGGCAAAGGCGTGCAACGTCTCAGCACCGATGACGATAGCGCCGTGGACGACGACACCGAGCACGAGACTTTCAATCTGGACATCGACGTCGGGTCAACTTCCGACGAAGATGATGACAGCGAAGATGCAAAAGGCGCCGCCCCCAATTGGGCGCTGCTTTCACGTAGACGGCGTCAGCAATGGCTGGAGGCGGCATCGCCATCGCCAGAATTTCGCGTGATCGTGGATGCGCTGCCTCGCATGATGGTAGTAACTTCATTTTCTCCGTAAACTAAGGCTTACCTTGCGAGTGATAGAGTGGGCTGAAGACGACAAAGCGGGCACCGGAAGGCGCCGACTGGGCGACCTGGCACAACCCGCATCGACACTTGTCCTATATGGTTCATCGCCACGCCCATGGGCTCGATCCAGTGCTGAAGTGGCTCGACTCGAAGCCTTATTTGAACAAGTCCGGCAGGCTGACAGGGGACGTCGGCATGATTGAACAAGTGCTCCTCGTGATCGCCATGATAAGCCGCGATCTGACGGCGGCACAGTTCGCCTTCCAGGATCCCGACGCCCCGCCTTCGGACATTCCACGCCATGTCAGCGAGAGCGCCATACCCTTCGCCGTGATTGCCCAGAGGCTCGACCCGCATGTATCATCGTTGTGCGCGCTGGTGAAGCAGGCACAATCTGTGCAAGGCGACGCGCCATCCATGGAAGGTAGCTCTGTCACCCGCAGTAGCACTGCGGCCGCGGCGCAGCCAACACCTTTGGAGGCCCCACCACCGGCGTTGAAATATGGTCCACCACCGCCCCACGTTCCCAGACAGGGGAAGCCATCACCTCGCCCTCCCATGATGCCCACTGGGAATCTCAACAAGGGTCCACCTCCCCCACTCCGCCCGAAGCCTCGCCATTTGCAAACCCTGCGGGCGGAACAGGAGCGTCGTACGCCGGACCCGCCAGCGGCATTGGCGAGGAAGCCGCGCCAATCCTCACATCCCCTAAGATAAGGCGATCGCGAGACGCGCATAATGGCCAAGTAGCTCAGCAATCCAGCTCGCCGTTGCCGGAACCTCTGCGAGGCACGCAAAAACATTCGCTTCCGTTTCCAGTCACAGGAAAACCGCCTCCAGCAAGGCCGCTAATGACCACGGGAAGATCGGTCTTTCCATCCATACCTAAGCGCGCCTTGGGTATGAGACCGCGTCCACAACTAGAAGAGAGACCGCCATCAATTGACGGCGCACCGCCTTCCTCGCCAATGGCGCCAGGGCGCGCACCACCATCCTCCCCATCGCGCTCAATGACGCAACTGTCCGCCGCGGGAGTATGGATTTCTCCTCCTCTCCACCTATTGCGATGAATCAGCTCTCACCCGTTCGAGATATGAGGGGCCTACAGGTTCATTTCTCCGACCGTGAAAATCATGACAGTGAAGACGAGAGCGACGGCGAGGCCAATCGTGGTCCTTCTCCCTCACTTCCTGTGCCAAAGCGCAAGACACGCCAAACAGCTCGGCAGGCAAAGGAGATCAATATTCAGGCACTGCCAACGGCAGGCGGGTCCTCGATCACGGGTGCTCTCAACGACATGAAGGTCGCCACCCACACTCGTCAGAAGACAAAAGCTAAGGAGGAAAAGTTGAAAAAGCGAAGTCACCGCGTGAGCGAAGAGGAGGAAGAGGAGGAGGAAGCAGAGAAACCACCCCAACCTCGTGAAAAGCGAAAAAAGGCGGGTCGCTCAAAGCGGGCTCTGGCGGAGACTTATAGCGATGGCGAGGAAGAGCAGGGCGAGCCTGCCCCCGCCATTCGTAGGTCATCGCGCAAGACAGGTAGGGGAGCTCAGCCCCGACCCACTAAAGCGCGTGGTCGCCGTTAGAATACTATTTCTCATGTACACTACCTCGCATTTAAATTCAATGGCGATGATTGAACTCAGCGCTGCGAAGGATGGCGATGGCGTGCCGCTCCCTGTGCAAGCCCCCGTGGCTCACTGTGATGCCGAGGGTGTTGCCGTCATCGCACTCTCAATCTTACTGGTCGCTGGAGAGTGTACACAATGCATTCGTTTGAAAGTACAGCGAAGTTACAAAAAGAATTATCTAAGGCGAAGGGGAGGCATCTCGGCGTCCTCGACAGCGACGGGTGATGTTGCGGCATCAGGCTCTCGCTCCTCCGCGGCCACGCTCGCCATCTCGTCGTCGTCGATCTCCAAGGAGAAACGCCTGATTGAAGGTGTGGAGCCACCGGCGGGCGTCGACAGAGCTTCATTCGTGAAGTCCGATTGATCTCCTACAGAGCCACGCTCTGAGGTAGACCACGAAATGGGAGTGGCTCCCTCGTGAGCGCTGTCCATGATCGCCCTCGCCTTGCGCCGTCGTTGCGCGTCCTGTTCCGCCTTCTGCACGAGCTCCACCGACAGATGCGCCTTGTCCAATAGCGTCTCGGCCTCCCGCGTCGTTGTGGCGAGCGACGTCACGGCGCACTGACTCAAACTGCGCGATGAGTCCCTGTAATCTCGCCTCACCTGCCTCAATGCCCGCCATCGCCTGCCGCGTCCTCTCGCTCTCATCGCGCACGTTGTCCATCAAGGTGTCCACGCGCACCTCCATGTTCGCGACTTGGGCACCAAGGCGATCCATCGCCATGTTCTCCTTGGCTGCGCGCAGATCGTCCTGCAGAACCGTGACCATCTCCTCGAGCGCGGCGATGCGAGCGACGGAGTCCTCAGAGCGCACATCTTGCAGAGTCTGCTCCGCGCCTTCCACTCTTGCCAGTAGGCCGCCAATCTGCCCCTCGGCGTTATCAATGCGCTCGGTCATGTTGACCTGCTGCCTGTTGATGGCGAGCAGTGACTGCTGGAAGTTGTCGACCATGCTACCGAAGCGGTCTTGCCACGCGGTCATTATGTTGATGTTCTTCTCGAGTCGGTGGCCTTGCTCAGTGAGGTACGCCGTAAATGGCTGGAAATGAGACAGCTCCTGGTCCTGCGCGTAGCGCCTTCATCCATGGCGGTGGGGTCCTTGGAGAATCCTACGTAGTGGTGGTACTCGCCATGGTGGTCTGGCAGCCACACATTGACTTGGTCAGTTGATCGCGCCGTCCAGAAAGAGTGAAGCCGACTTACATTTTACCTCGCCAGGCCTGAGCCCAAGCCGCGCCGAGCGATCGCTCGAGCTGCTGGCCTCTGCCTCCTGGAGAGGACGGTCCCGCAGCGCTCCTTGCCCTTCCCTTTAGCCACCGCTGGAGGTGGCTTCCCAACCCACGCCTTCATCGAGCTGAGCGACGTCTTCGGGAGCGGCGCTATTGGGCGGGACGCAGCCGCATCGCTAGTCGCTGACGCCACCCGCAGCTGGCTGTCCACCTCCGCGTCGTCCTTCGCATCGACATCCGCGCTACCCGCCTTGCCATCGTCCTTTTCCCCTTCTTCTTCATCCACATCCATCTCATCGCTCGCCTTCGATTCCGAACCCTTCGCCGCCGCCTTGCCCCGCTTGCCTCTATCCTCCACAAACTCCTTCCTCTCCTCATCCCAGCGCGGTGGAGGAGGCTTGATGCCATCGGCGAGGCTGTTCTTGATGACGTCCTGATACTTGCTTGCCAGGACTGCACCGTAGGGGCCCCTGATCGGATTGCCGCTCAGGTTGTGTGGCACGATCGAGCAGCCTATCTTGCGCTTCAGGCAGCGCATGCAACGCCGACCGTCCACGACAGCAAGCCTGCATTCAGCTTTGGCCTTGGCGCAATTTCCGCAAGGCATCGCCTGAAGGCATGTCAGTCAGCATCGCTTGCCGCGCATCTGGTAAACGTACTCACCGAGACAAATGTCTCCGTCTCCTCCATCTCCTCACTCTCGCCTTGAGCATCCTCGTCCATGTCGTCATCTTCGGGCGCCGGCGAGGCCTTCGCCTTTCCCTTTCCCTTCCCCGTCGACGATCCCGCCTTCGCCTTCGACCGCGTCTGCCTGGCGTCATCATCCTTGCCCGCAGGAGACTTGCGCGATGAAGCCTTCTCATTCGTCTTCGACGTCGATGGCCCCGCCTTCGTCTTCATCCGCGGCTCAGACTTGCCGGCCGTCGTTTCCTCTCCTGCCGCTTTCGCAGTGGTGGTCTTGACTCCGCCCTTGGATGCCGCCTTAGTTCCCGGCCGTCGTTGCAGCCCCTCCGCGCCGTGGCTTCTTCGTTACTGGTGCAGCGATGACGACACCCTCATCGCCGTCCGTCGCTGGCGTCGTTCCCTTTGACCTTCTAGAGGCCGCCCCTGCGTCGTCATCCGCCCCCTTCTTCGCCACTTTCCCTCGACTCCCGCCCGCCTCTGCCTCCTCCGTCACCCCACTTGGCCCCGCAACTCCATCCCCACCCAGCGCAACCTCGCTCGTACGCTTGCGCAACAGCGCTGCTGAGCCGTTAGTGATGACGTGGCGTATGGTTTCGCAGTGCACTCACCTTTCCACCAAAGGTTGCCCCCGAGGTCTTCGGCAATGTAATCGCCATGCCACACGTATTTGGAGAGGCCATGGCTTTGAATGGCGGGGTCGTCAACCTTGATGGCAGTCAAGTCCACTCCGCGCTTCTTGTGCGACGCCACCGTGTATTGCGCCATGGCGCTGACCAACAGCGGCGGCACTTGTAATCCCTCGCGGTGTTTTCCCAGCGCCTTGATCTTCGCGAAGATCGATTGCTAGAGGCGCCATTATACAGACTCAGCGCCACAGTGCTCACCCTGATTGTGTTACAATCACTTACCACTTCCTCCCAGAAGTTGCTCTCAAACACCTTGTACTTCGCGTCGCGCTTCCCGGGCAGAAACTTCAGCGCCTCTTCCAGGCGCACTGCGGCGATGATGATGTCGCTGTTGATGCTGGAGGCGGACATGGTGGTAGAAGCAAAGCGAGATGGGATTTGACAGCTGTGGTGATGGCGGTGGTGGTGGTGGTGGTGGTGGTGGTGGTAGAAGAAGAGACGAAGTCAGACCCACGCGGTGCATCGCGTTGGTTGATGGCGGGCGCCTGGCGGAAAGATCCGCGCCCGTTCGATCGGCACCGCACGTGTTGCGCTCATGGGTATATTAGATGCCTCTAGACGAACTTGGCACGTTTCCGCATTCCTTCCGCCTTGCTTTCAACCATGTCGGAACACGCAGACGAGCTAGGTGAGCACATCATGTAGATATCCTCACGCCAACCTGCGCTCACTCCCCTCAGCTCGCCAAATACTAGACTTCGACTCCTCGCCCATCAGAGGTGATGCCCCTCGCCCTACCCTGGACTTCGAGTCCTCGCCCATCAGAGGGGATGTCCCTCGCCCAACTCTGGACTTCGACTCCTCGCCCATCAGAGGGGATGTTTCTCGCCCAATTCTGGATGTGGTGTCTTCGCCTTCGCCTTCGCCTTCACGCACTCTGCCACCAGCGCGTACGCTTGGCAATTTGTCCGCATCGCCATCGCCATCCCCGCCGCCGCTCAACTTTCGCTTTGCTATGTCGCCAACGCCTGACCTTGCCAACGTTCAGGGGGATCTGCACAACGTAGCACTCCTCTCGATATGCCGCCACCGCCGTCCGCGCCTACTTCAAAAAGACGTGTGGACCTCGTCTTCCCCCAATTAACGTCCCCTCAACTACGTAGGCCCACAATGCAGTCGGCATCTTCCCAAGATATAGATCTCTTCTGTCCATCGCTCAACATTTCGCCCTCACCGCCGAATACCTCGCTATCAAGACAACCGTTGGATTTCACCTCGCAATCGCGAATGCAGACCTCACCTTTTAGATCCGCCCTGGACCTTTTGCCATCGCAGGTAAACACCCCGTTGCACCGTCCACAGCTTGACCTGGAGGCATCTCCAGAGCGAGTGCACAGCGCCCAGCCTACCTTCGAGTCGCCTGTCCCTCATCGTGCACACCTCGACTTGTCGCCATCGCTGTCTCCAGTCCTCCAGCTCCGCGATCAGCTGGATCTCCCGGCCACTCCATCCCCAGGTATGTCCACACTCATGTTTTTAAACCTATTTCCTACTGACACTCCATTCCTCTACTATTGAAGATAGAGGCGCGCCTATGGATGGCGTCGTGGATGGCGGCGTGGACGGCGGCGTGGACGGCGGGATGGACGGCGCACTTGATCACGACCTTGCGCATAGCCAAGATGGCGATGTTGACATGGCGGATGAGCGCCTCATCCAACTCAATCGCCAGGTATTTTGCCTCGCTTTCTCTTGCCTTTGTGTTTGAATACTCATAGACAGTACCTTGACATTATAAATGAGGTGTTGGACGAGCACAACATACCCCGCGGTCCTCTGGTAAGTGAAAGCCCTCCATCGCCTTCATCGTCATGCTGATACCACTCCAGGACTTGGAGGCACACCGTCAGCGGCTCAGAGACCGTGGCCAGGATCTCCCTCGTACCTTCGCCCTCGCTCCCATTCTGGATCACGACGAGGACATCATTGACTCAAGTAAGTACAGCGAAATTCACCCTTTCACCATACTTAAATATGCAAAGAATTGGAGAATCCATACTTTGATGATGGCAGAGGCCACTCCCCCAATAGCGCCATGAACGCCATCGAGATTAAATTCGGTATGACACTGCGCTCGCAATTTGCCATTCGCTAAAGAAAACAATAGAAGGTTTTCCTCGCGGAAGCGAAGAAAACTTGATGTTCCTTCAAGCGCAATCCCTGAGCGAGAGGTTACGACGTATAGAAGAGGACATCGACGTCGCCAACGCAATCTTGAAGCTGCACCAGCCCATCAAATCCTTGCTCACAGCCAAGCCACCGCAGGACGGGACCACTGGGGTTGAAGCCATGATGTGGAATGGCGAGATATAATTCGTTATACAGTATATACTCCGATGTCGTTGGCATCAAGGACAAAATGTAGTCACAGAATATTGAGTTGCTTTACCAATATACGCGAACACATGACCTGGCGGCGCCGATACCGCGCCATGAAAATACCATCCCAGTGGGCATACCAGGCCCATAAGCGCGGCGCGCCATGATGCGCGATATGAATACCACTGCATCCACCATCGGCCGACGCTACTTGAAGGCGATAATATACCACGGAAATATGGCGCACTCGGCCGCGCCGTGTCTAAAGGCTATATTATAGCCCTCGGCCGACGCTACTGGAAGGCGATAATATACCACGGAAATATGGCGCACTCGGCCGCGCCATGTCTACAGGCTATATTATACCCTCTCGGCCGACACTACTTGAAGGCGATAATATACCACGGAAATATGGCGCACTCGGCCGCGCCGTGTCTAAAGGCTATATTATACCCTCTCGGCCGACACTACTTGCAGGCGAGAATATACCACAGAAATATGGCGCACTCGGCCGCGCCGTGTCTACAGGCTATATTATACCCTCTCGGCCGACGCTACTTGAAGGCGAGAATATACTACGGAAATATGGCGCACTCGGCCGCGCCGTATCTAAAGGCTATATTATACCCTCTCGGCCGACGCTACTTGAAGGCGAGAATATACCAGGGAAATATGGCGCACTCGGCCGCGCCGTATCTACAGGCTATATTATACCGTCTCGGCCGACCCTGCACTGCAGGCTATAGCGATGGCGTCGGCCGACGTCCGCTCTCCTTACTAAGTAATAAAAATTTCACCCATATCTCTCCCTATAGAGTAGGCTATAGTGACTGTATGGTGTGATTGCCCAGTTCGAAGCCTTGGATCTTGCCTCATCTGTAGGAGAGAATCCTGTCGGGGAAGCAGCTGAAGCTCTTGCGGTATCCAATGCTCCTCCTCCGCGAAGGTCCGATAACGGTCCTCGAACAAGCAATCGACGACCTCCCCCAGGTGGTTACGCTTACCTGGCCAATAACTCGGTAGTCAGCAAGACCCCTCCGCCCGGGCCCTGTCGTGTCTGTGGGAGTCCCAAACATTGGGACAGGGAATGCCCCCATTGGAACGAATACCAAGTCCGTAGGATGGCTAATGCCGTGTCAGCGGAACATGACACGGACCCGGCGGAGAATAAGGAGTATGATAGGGCGTTCGTAGCTTATGTCCGTAGCCAGAATGAAACCCTTTGGTCTGTTTCGTGGACGGTCGCCCGTCAGCTCGAAGGTGAAGCTCTGCGCATTGACTCAGAATCACGCCCGTCACCTTCCCGAACCACTTGCGAAGAAATCCCCGAGCCTGAACAACGAAGAAGTGAGTCTCTTCCGGTCGATGGTCCTCACATTATATTGTGCCCTGGAGACGATGAGTCGGACACGCGAGATAGCCTCGTTGACCGGCTCGCAGAAGCGTTGGCGGTGGACGGTTCGGTCGAGTACGAGACCCCACCGTGTGTTTCTGCTCATACAGCGGCGACGGCTCCAGGAATTCCGGTCCATGAAGAGGACTTCGAGCAACTTCCGCCCCCGCTTCCCCCTCGAGTGGTTCCGCTCCGACGTGTTCGAGATCCTCCAGCTGGGCATTCGACCGTGGGAGTGTCTGCGTTATCCTTCCAAGCCCGTTTCGGCAACGTGCTCCACCCAGAGGTCGTTTGTCGGGCTGATTCCGGCGCTGATATCTCGTTAGTTTCGAAAGAATACCTCGAATCACTTCCTGAGGCCTCTCGCCCTTCCGTACGACAAGGATTAAGAATGAATCTCTTCCAACTCACCAACGGTTTCAAGATCACGGGTTACGTCCAAACTCCCGTCTTCGTAGAGACCTTGGAGGGAGATTACGTAGAAATGCTCGCGGAGTGTTACGTAGTTCCCGGGATGACTTCTCCTCTTTTACTAGGTGAGGATTTCCATGTTAACTACGAACTAAGTGTCCTCCGCAGCGTTCAAGAAGGATCCTCCATCCGCATTGGCAGGACGGGGTATACCATTCCAGCGTCATCTTCGGCTCCAAAGGACCGCCCTAACCTACGAGTTTACGGTCGAGGAGCTGAGGCTAGCTACGTAAGAGCTAAAACGCATCGGCGGAACAAAGCACGAAAACGTCGTGCCCGGAATCACGCCGAACGTCCCACAGCGACAGCCGCGAAGGACGTTTGTATATCTCCGCATTCATGTTCCCCAGTACCTGTGGACGTCTCCTTTGCTCGGCACGACGAATGGTTTGTCGAGAAGACCGTGCTGGGCCAACCAGATGGTACCTTCCTTCTCACTACCCCCACCATTATCGACAAAGAACACCCTTATGTTCCTGTCACGAACCCAACGGACCGACCCTATATTGTTCGACGAGGGGAATCGTTGGGTGAACTCAAGGTCCCCGGCGAATGGTTCTCCGAATCCTCGCCCGAGCTAGCCTCGCACGCTCTCGCCGTGCAGACTTACATTCGAGGGCAGTTGGAAAAGGAAGCCCGGTCTCCGTCCAATCTTCCGCCTGCTCCCGAAGAACCGGGTTGGGAACCTCCTCCAGAAGTGGATGACTCGAATTGGGGACCTAAGACCGCGGACGTCCCCGATCCCTCTACGTATCCTTCCGAGAACCTCGAAGATCTCCTCGACATCGGACCCGAGTGGCCTCCTGAGGAGCGAGAACGCCTCGTCCTCATGTTGAAAAAACGTCAAGCGGCCTTCGCTTTCGACGGAAGATTAGGGCACAACCCTACCGAAGTCACGATAGACGTAGCTGAGGGAACCAAGCCTATCTCGCTACCGATGTACTCAGCCTCGCCCGCCAAGAGAGAAGTCATTGATCGACAACATGACTCCTGGCTCGCTCTCGACGTCATTGAACCGTCGAAGAGCCCCTGGGCGGCGCCCGTCCTCATCGCGTATCATAATGGGAAACCTCGTCTGTGCGTGGATTACCGGAGACTCAACGCTGTCTCCGTACCGGACGAATTTCCCATTCCGCGGCAATCGGAGATCCTCCAAGCCTTGTCAGGAGCGCAAGTCCTCACGTCCTTGGACGCCCTCTCCGGATTCACTCAACTTACGGTGGCGGAAAAGGATCGGGAGAAAACAGCTTTCCGTACTCACCGAGGACTCTTCCAATTCAAGAGACTCCCTTTCAGACTTCGTAACGGACCTTCCGCTTTCCAGCGTGTCATGCAAGAAGTTCTAGCGCCGTATCTTTGGCTATTCACGTTGGTCTATATAGATGACATCGTAGTATTCTCGAAGTCTTGGACGGAACACGTCGACCACTTAGATCAAGTTCTTTCAGCCGTCGAAGGAGCGGGCATCACGCTATCCCCCACTAAATGCCACTTCGGGTACACTTCGATCCTGCTCCTCGGTCAAAAGGTCTCTCGTCTTGGTTTCTCGACGCACGAAGAGAAAGTAAAAGCCATCATGGAACTAGCTCATCCGTCCAAAGTCTCCGAACTCCAGACCTTTCTGGGGATGGTCGTCTATTTTTCGGCGTACATCCCTTATTTTTCATTCATCGCTTCACCTCTGTTCGAGCTTCTTAGGAAAGATCGGAAATGGGAATGGACGGCGGAATGCGAGATCGCCTGGTCACAAGCTAAGCTCGCTCTACAGTCGGCCCCCATATTAGCGCACGCTGAGGCAGGGAGAGTCTATCGACTCTATTCCGATGCTTCGGACATAGCGCTGGGGTGTTGCCTGCAACAAGTGCAATCTATCGCGATTCGGGACCTAACGGGGACCCGTGTCTACGACCGGTTGCGCAAAGCTTTCGACTCGCAAGGACCGGTCCCTAAGCTCGTATCGCTCCTTTCTTCCAAGTTCGACGACTCGGGAGGTACTGGGCAGTGGGCTCCTAACCCGAAGACACAATCGTTTCTATCGAGAGAGTGGTCGCTTATTGGAGTCGATCGTGTAAGCCGGCGGAACGAAATTATTCTGCTACGGAGCGCGAGGCCCTCGCCGCCAAGGAAGGCCTGGTGCATTTCCAACCATTCATAGAAGGGGAAAAGGTCATCCTCATTACGGACCATGCTGCCCTGCAGTGGGCCCGTACCTACAAAAACGCCAACCGCCGTCTAGCAGCGTGGGGGGCGGTTTTCGCCGCTTATTTGCCAAACCTGGACATAGTGCACCGGGCCGGTAGAGTCCATTCTAACGTTGATCCCCTTTCTAGGTTACCCCGTCTTCCGCCTGTGCACGATTCCCCCCTTAAGGACTTATCCACGCCGATCCTCACTGACCAGATACGCCCCGCTGCAGTCGAAGAAGCCGCTGCCAAGGCTCCTGCACGTCGGATGGCAATGGCTGCTCAGACTCTCGCGAATTGGGAAGACATCTTGGAGAAGTCGCCTTATTCTGCGGATGTGGAAGATGCTCTCCTGGATTCCGTCTCAATAGCCGGATCCTCGGAACCTTCCTTCCCCCGAAAAGCTTTGGCCAGAACTAGCGGGCGCCGCTTTTCCTGCGAACCTGACGCGGGCCGAGGCTTACCCGCTCAAGGAGGTAGTATCCCTGAGGACGTGTTCGCGGATTCCGAACCTCCAGCCTCTGGCTCTGCAAAGGAGCCCGACGGGACGCTTGAAAGCCAAGCTCCCGATTTACAGCGTAGGGCGCTCGCCGTGAGTCCCGATCCTCGACACGACGAACCCGCTTCCACGAAGATTCTAGTACAGCTGAGCCCGGATCTACGCGAACGTTTCGTGACAGGATATTCGAAAGATCCTTTCTTCAGAACGAAGTGGGTCACGGCTAATCGAACGGATATCCCCTTGTTCGCGGGACAGTGTTTCTTCAAAGGCGACGACGGCCTTCTGTACTTCCAAACAGGACATGACCCTGCTCGTCTATGCGTACCTCGTTCCGAAGTCTTCCCCTTACTGTCTAGAATCCACGATTCTCCCTTTGAGTCCGCTCACGAGGGGCCCTACAAGCTAGCCTTGAGGATTAGCAGCCGATTCTTCTGGCCCACGCTCAGACTGGACGTGCTCTACTACGTCCAGTCCTGTGACGTCTGTCAAAAGGTTAAAACTGATCATCGCGCCAAAGCCGGATTGCTGAGACCTAACCCAGTCCCCGCTAGACCTTACGAGTGGGTTTCCTTCGACTTGATCACCGGTCTCCCCGAATCAGACGGGTACAATGCGGTGTTCGTCACCGTTGACCGATGCTCAAAACACGCCCAATTCGTGCCATGCCGAGATTCTTTGTCTAAAGAAGGATTCGCTAAACTATTCGTAGACCAAGTGATTTACAAGTTCGGAATCCCTGACCATATTATCGCCGATCGCGACGCTCGATGGACTTCCGACTTCTGGAGAAATGTGTCTTCCGAATTGGGGATCCACATGAGCCTTTCTTCCTCGCACCACCCGCAACACGATGGGCAAACGGAGATCGTCAATCAACACTTGGAGACGATGTTGCGGGCCTATACGCAAGGCGATAAGCAGAGTTGGTCAAAATGGCTGTCGTCCTTAGCTCACGCCTACAACTCGTCCGTGCATTCCACCACGGGGTACTCTCCGTACTTCCTCCTCTACGGGTTCGATCCCAAAGGAGGTTCCGACTTTCTGACCACTAAGGATCGTTTCGAGGCTCGACCCACTCTTCCCACCGAATCGGCAAACGACTTCGTCATGAGTATGGAGCTTCACCGGCGAAAAGCTCGGGACGCGATCGCGATGGCCCAACAGAGATCAGCTACCCAGTACAATAAGGGACGCAGGGACGAAATCTTTCCTGTAGGCAGTAAAGTTCTCCTGAACCCGCACAGCTTGGAACTAGTAGATGTCAAAGGCACTGGGAAGAAACTCGTTCAGCGAATGTTGGGTCCATTCACGGTGCAGGAGCGCCTTAGCCCGCTCGCGTACCGTTTATCCATTCCGGATACCTACCCTATGCATCCGGTCGTCAACATACAACATTTGCGACGGTACCACGAACCGGATCCTGAGCGACAGGGAGAGATCGATCGGCCGATCCTTCCTGACCCTAGGGGTTCGGAATGGCGCGCTGCGGAGGAATACGAAGTCGAGCGGATCGTAGCCTGGCGGAGAAACCGCTCCCGACGGAACGCAATCGAATATCTAGTGCGTTGGAAAGGCTATGGCCCCGAGGACGATACTTGGCAAACAGCGCGGGACCTAAGAAATGCGCATGAGATCCTGCGCGAGTACCGACGAGACCAAGGCCTCCGTTGAAGTTTATAAAAGCCGCAACCTCTATTCTATAATTGTAAATACTTCTCCCTGTAGATCGACCTATTATTCCTACTTGCTTCCTTCGAATCCCCTACTGTACTTGTCTAATTGCGGCGGAGTGATCGAGATCACGTCCACGTGACGGCCCGTGCCTCTGGCCAGCGCTCGAATCCCGCCTTGTCTCTTGTTTTCTACGTACTCGCGATTTCCCCACTTTCCTCATCTCCTCTCTTCCGTCACACTACGAAACCCCGAGCTCGCGTCTGAAAGCCAGACCGTGTCTTCTTCGTCAAGATGGACCCCTCGACGCAAATCTACAACACGGTGACGTCGTTTCCAGTCGACTTGGTCAACTCCGTCCCTCCCCGACCGTCTACGCGAGACAACTCGTGGCGACTGTACCTGGGCCACCTCTCGACGCGTTCGTACTGTGTACTCCCGGAAGGTCGCTACGCCGTCTCGCCCAACGCTGACTATATTCCACCTGTGCCGCCTAAGGTCGGCGAAAGTTATCAGACCTTCGCGGACGGACGACGAGGACCCCATGAGTGGACCTTTCAGCCCGGATGGTTCGAAGGCAACGCCCCGCATCGCGCCTACGCGTACAAACGACGATCGAACGAAGGCCTTCTGGACCCAGCATACGTGACTCTCGAGCCGGAAAACGACAAGGGTTCGCAGGTCACCTTTCACACCAGCAATTGGTCGAATCACAAGGGAATTCCGGATCGCGCCTTCTGGGACGCACTAATCACTCTCCTCGAACGCGAACGACAAGCTGCTATAGTCGCCGCGATCAGGCCGGCGGAAAAAATCTTCATCGACGTCCGGCCCCGCGAAGTGGAGAAATCCAAGAACGAAGGCTGTCTCACGCGATCCCTCCTGCAACACCGGATTACGGTGGCGCTTTTGCAGCGTTTCATTGTAGAACTGCGCGCATTTTCATGGTTTCAACACGTCTGGGGGGCGTATCGATCAGGGCACCTGGCCCAGCCATTGTCGGTAAATCCTGCCGTAGGTTGTTGGTTGCCGAACCCCGACGGCGAGACTCTGAAGCGACTGGTATTCACGGGCGTCCCAGTATGGTTCATCATTCAACAATCTCCACCTCCTTCGCGCACGCGCCTCGTTACGCAACGACTCATGGACGAACGACTATCTTGGGAATACTATGACGAGGACGACCATCACGCTCAACCTAAGCATCTGAAATCGTCCAAGGCCTTACGACGAGCGAAACGCAAGGAACGGGAAACAGCGGAACTACACGACGAGGATCTGCCTTCAGATTGGGAGCCTGACGACGACAGCTGGCGCAGTAGCGAGCGTATCGATCTGGGCCGCTCCCCGTCCTTACTCTCGTCGCCTCCTCCATTCGTCTTGCCTGACACAGCCGAAGCCCCGACCACATCGGTACCTTCAGAACCCGATCAGAACAGCGCGGCTCCTTCCCCTCCGAGTCTCCCTCTCTTGCCGCCCGTTCCCAGCCCGTCTGTAGTTGCGCCCTTGGAACGACGGGGTCGAAGCCCAACTCCTCGGGACGCTACGCCGTCCTCTTCACGTCGCCCAGTCGCGGTAAACAAGAGCAAGTCTCCCATACGGCAGGATAGAGTCCCTCGAACACGGCGTTCCCCTTTCCGGAGGCGTAGAAGTCGATCTCCAGTTGGAGCTGATCGACACTGGTCCCCGCGCCGCTACACCGCCCGGCCCGCAGACCGCGACAGGTCCTGGAGTCGCTGTCGCTCGCGATCGCCGTGTCGATGGAGATCAAGTCGATCGCGGTCGCCTCCTCCGGATCGTCGCTACTCTCGGCGAGCTTCACCTCCCCGCCTTCGGACGCGACGGGAAAGGTCCCGGAGCCCTACGGTTTCGGAGGACCACGAGCGCGGTCGCCGCGCCGTGAGTACGGCAATGCCTCGACCCCCGCTCGTCGATCGCTTGACGGACAAGCCGGACGATGCAGTACCTTTATCAGAGTCAGCCTCGCCCGGGTCGTCTAATCCCCTTCTTCTTCGTTTGACTGACCCGCGAACGCTGGCGGATCGACTGGCTCCAGCCGCCAACCCTCGTCGACTAACGCTCCGTAGTCAAGACCCGCTGGTCCTTCCTCCCGCCGCAGCGCCTCCTCCGACGTTACCTCCCACTCCCGACGCTAGCGGTAGCCAACCTAGGATAGAGGGATCAAGCGCTACTCGAGTGGTCATCGACTCTTCCGGACGTCCATTCCGCACGAGTCTTCCCATTTCCTCTAGCGAAGCAATCGAGTCTTACTTAGCGCACCCTTTCGAGCTTGACGTTAGCCTGAGACCCACGAGGCAATTCTTCGAAACGGAAGGAGGTCCTGCGCCGATCTTCCCCTCTATTCACGACTACGAGCTGCCACCAGGTTCCCTCTTCCACCGGAGCGCGCCTACGGCGTACGAGTCTGGCCTGGTTTGGAAGGCCAATCGCGCGAAATATCTGAAGCTCTTCCATTCGGGTCTCCCGGGCCAACGACTAGCGAAGAACTTCCGCGAATGGAGAATGCGCCTTCGCCCAGGTAGAGCCGCTAGCCAAGCGATCCGCGCTAGCACCGACGGGCAACTCAACCCGACTCAGCTCGCGGAACGAGGCTTCGAAGAAGTCTCCCCAGTCATGCTCGACCAAATGGCCTGGGAGCTGGACACGTTCCACTTCCGTCAAGACTTCGAACGACTCACGGCGGCTAGAAGCACCACGCTACGACTCGCTGCTCCCGACGACAAGCCTCAAGTTTGGGCCAGTCTGAGGGATCGTATCCGCCGCATTTGGGGTCCGAACCTAACCGTCGTCCCGAAATTCGATGAGCCACGTCTCCTGGACAGCGCGGACGACCTTCTCCGTCTTCGTCACTGGCGGGCCCTGGGCCGAGTAATGCTGGATTGGGATGTGGATGCGCTCACGCGCGAACAGATTCGTCTCTCGCTGGGGGGCTCTGTGACGGATACTGCGCAGGATATCCAAAGGATATATGCGATGGTATTCCGCTCCACTTTCGGGAAGCGAGAGCCTACTCTATTCTCACCCCGTAGTCTTTTTCCGTCTTCATAGGTAGTCTAATGATCTTTCCGTACGCACGTGACCGTTTGTATTACTCTACGCGCCTATCTCGAATAGGAATAACTTCTTCTACTCGCTCTTACTCCTTGTGCTCGCTCACAGCCTACGGGTCGGAGATCGGGCGATCCCTGCGCTCTCAGCAGGATTCGACCATCGTCGCCGGACTCTCGCGCGCTCAACGACGCGCTCGACGTCCGAAACTCCACGGCCGCGCTACGTGGCACTCTGACGATAGCCGTCTAGTGTCCCCGCAGCAATCGAGGACTCACAGAGAGTCCACCAAGTCTCGAACTCTACGATAGGGAATACTGTCCCCTGACACCGGAGACCTCCAATCGACGAGCTCTCACATCCAGGGCCTGGTGCCGGCGCGGGTGCTGGCCGAGGTGGAGGGCGAGGGGGTATTGCAGTGCTGCCTATCGGCGGCACTGCTGCTGGGGGAATCCTCACTCCTGGCATGTTCACCGGGGGTGAAGGGTTCGCCCTAGTTCCACTATGTCCCATAGTGGGACGCGGTGGTCCGGGTGCGGTCGCACTACGCGATCGCTCCAAGAATACTTCCTCTATCCTCACGCCCCTTCCTGCATTGGGGCGCTGGGGAGGAGGCCCGTCAATTGGAATTGACGGGTCTCTCAATCCCAACCGTTCCCAGGTGGTTTCCGACAATCCCTTCAGTCGCGATTGCGCACTGAGCCGCCTGGCGTAGTGGGAGTCGGTCTCGTCCTCTCCTCTCGGAGAGAAGAACCGATCGTTCGCCACGCTGATATTGGGATCGTTCGGGTCGTTGGGGGGGGGAGCGTTCTCTGGCGGAACGTTCTCTCCTGTCAGTGGGGAAGACGTAGCATCGTCTTCCTCACTTCCCAACTGTTCGTCGAACCCAAGGTCGTCCATCATCCTCTCGAGATGCTCGAACGCTGCGCTTTCGCATTGTTCGATGCGCTCCCAGGCGTCCTGTAATTGGGCCTGGACTCGGTCCTGAACTCCCTCAAGTTCGGTCTGAGCTTCCCGGAACGAAAGCTTCATTGTCTTTCGGAGCGACTCGAACGCATCTCGATGTGTTCGAGTCGGCCTACTCGATCGTCCTCTTTCCGAGGGTGGTCGCTCTCGCAATGAGCGTACGCTCGCTGGGCGACCACTCTGTGACGGTGGTCGTTCCGGCTGTGCGTTATCAGCAGGCACATCTTCCCGCACGCTCCTATCCGTGCGCTCGGGGATTGCCTGTGGTTCCACGCGGATGCTCTCAGCCTTGACTGATGCTGGGAGTCGTCCGCGTGCTCGAGGTGATCCCCGCTGTGATACTCGGGGGGATCCCTGGGGAAGGTTTTCCATTCCCAGATGTGGAGATCCTACGATAGGGATCTCCGCTACTTCGGGTGGATGACGTGCTTGCGCGCGCTCCTCCCTCGGTGCTATATTCCTTCGCGATCCGATTGGGATCGCGGGGGATGGTTGGTGAGCAGGGACTTGACGTCGCTGCTCGCTGTGATCTCGTGTTGTAGCCATGACTGGCTGGGGTCTCTTGTCTGCCCGAGTTCGACATGTTCGTCGGTCTCCGCTGGCGTTCGCTTCCGGCACTGGACTTCTATATGAAGTTCGGCGTCGCCAAATGGAACGTAAAAAAGTGTAACGCTTACGATTCACCCAAGTCCAAATACGTTGCACCAATCTCATATATTGAGAAGTGCGGTGTATCCGGGCAGTGAGTGAGTAAGACGTTGTCTTCTCACTCACGCGCCAGCGGCCTATAAAGGCACGCGGCAAACATATGTAAATATACTATATGTCTATACAAGGAATAGTATGTATTTAAATGAAAGTAATATATTTATTATGTAACGGTTAAGGCCCGTTACATACCGACGCCTGCCGTTTATGGCAAGACAGATTATAGACGCCCAATGATGCGCTCGGCGGACTCGGGAGTCAGTACTATAATTACGACAATAGTTGTCTCTTCCTGAATATCAGACTGTAATGCATCTATGTTTATTAATGTGAATGGATGGTGTAGAAATCACAATGATACAAATTTAATTTTCTTGCAGTGGAAATGCTTCAGCCTGGAGTAGAAAGAAATATATACCACTGTGACCTGCAGTGAATGAATTTATTGTCGAATAATCATATCCCTATTTGAGCGCTTTTCAGTTACAATAGGCCCCAAATTCGATGGGGTGTGATTGATGCAGGCCTAATAAATTTAATATATGTACACGGGCACTTCTACCTATTATAGTGATTTCGTATCATTATGGACTATCATTTATTACTCGTATACATTTCTCTGTGTGCTGCCGACACCCGAAGCATGAGAATGGATAAGTATCGACTCTTCAATTGTCGGAAAATGGATTAGCTAAGCAGAGCGCCGCGGCGCGAAATAAGCCCGACATTACTATAAAGGGAATGAGGCGCTCCAATCATGTGACCTAGGATCAGAACCTGAGACTCAAACCAGGGATAGGCCCAAACTTGTGTCAGCAGAATGAATGGAAGATATGATCTGAGAGAGCCCAGAGATGAGAAGCGAGAGATCACGAGAGGACGCAGACACCGACACCGACACCTAAGGCTCACAAGAAGTCGCGGAAGCAAGCGATGTATACGAAGGAGGCCGTCGCAGATCGCGCTGGCCGTGTATGTACATGTTTGTACTACGGCGCTTAGCGCGCGAGTGTCTACTCTAACAACTTGCGCGCAAAACATTTTCAACAATAAATAATGTCATACATACAGTTCATTTATAGGAAACATGATTGCATACTGTTTCCGATTTCGAAAGTGGCCGGACGAATTTGAACATCTGTTCCCTTGTCGACAACAAAGGTGCCCTAAACCAAGTTGACCTCCAACTGCAATGTAAATCGTTCCTTATTATTGTTAGATTTGAGCCGGGAGCCACAGAATGAAGAAATATATCCGTGCTTGACAGAACTGGACCACGCCAGCAAACACGGAAGGAATCGAGTACGAATAATCGAAGTAAATACTATCCTAGGTCACGTGATCCGTATGTACCGAGCATAGATAGGACCCCGGCGAACCCCCCAGGAGCTTTGATCCCGAAAAAGCCATTTTCGGACCTGGCGAACATGCCCTTTTCGGACCCAAAAAATCAAACCTCGCGCGAAGGAGGCCAAATTCGGTCCAAAATGGGATCGGACCTACATCAAGTATTCAACCGGTCTCCATAATCTCCATATTGACCCGAGCGACTGCCTAATATGTGCAGGTGCCGCGGTGTCGCCTAGATAGTAGAGGCGTCTGGTAGCAACATGGTCTGAGTACTCACGCCTGGTTGGAAAATTTTGGGGACTACAGTACCGGACAGGCCCCAAATCAGGTGGTCCTTTCGGACTTTGGAGATCGGACATAGCGCTGAGAGGTGCGTTTTCGGACCACTTTGGATTGGACTTGTCGGCCCATGGACCCCCATTTTCGGACTTTTGGATCAAACATTTTGGGTCTGGGACCCACATTTTCGGACTTTAGGGATCAAAGCTCTGTGGGGGTTCGCCGGGGTCCTGCATAGATACTGAAAATTCCAACAATTATCTGACCGTGACGGCCAGGGTGTCCTCTACTCCACTGAATCCCATTGCGACTGAATCGCACCCCGCCGGTGGTCATCTCCCGTCCATCGCTACTTCTGCCCATCTCCGAACTGCGCGTGATTTAGCCCTGCGTGCCCCTGGAATCCGCTGGACAGATGACTGTGAATCAGGGTCAACGGATAGCCTGATTGCGGGTCGTGAGACACGCAAAATGAACATGTACCAGGCAATTCGAGATGGTCTGAGGTCGGTGAGCTGATGGGCTTTTCTCATTCAATGGAACACACTAAGTATATTGTTACAGTAATGCACTCATGAGGGACGATACCGCGGTAGTGTTTGGTGAAGATGTGGCTTTCGGTGGGGTGTTTAGGTGCACTATGGTTAGTTACTATCTGGAGGACTATAATAGACCATTGTTGACAGTGGCTGATCGAAGGGACTGGCAGAGGAGTTCGGTAGGCCCCCGAATTCGTCTCGCTCTTGTCGTTGTGGCTGAAACGATCCAGGTAGGGAGCGAGTCTTCAATACACCCCTCAGTGAGCAGGGCATCGCGGGATTCGGGATCGGAATTGCGGCAATGGGGCATACGGCGATTGCTGAAATTCAGTTCGCCGACTATATCTTCCCTGCCTTCGACCAGGTGCGCCTCACGTCCGTATTGGTGACAAATATATTTATTTCAACTCAGATTGTAAATGAAGCAGCAAAGTACCGATTCCGCTCTAACGGCCAGTTTCAAGCAGGAGCGCTTACAATTCGGTGTCCATCGATGGCTGTTGGGCATGGTGGCCATTATCATTCGCAGAGCCCTGAAGGGTTCTTCATGGGTGCGGCTGGCATCAAGGTGGGGATATGACTAAAAGGAGAAGAAGACGTTTATGTACGCTGTTTCCGGGTAGTGATCCCGCGTTCCCCCCTCCAAGCCAAGCGTCTTCTACTAGGATCCATCCGCGATCCCAACTCCGTGATTTTCATGCAACCGAAGATATTGTACCGCTCATCAGGCAAGTCGAATATCTGATCCAATGACCTCGCTTTATCAACATTGTGTCGGAATAGTCGAGCAGGTGCCTCTCGACGACTATCAGCTTCCACTCGGCCGCGCAGAGACACTTGTATCCGGCAATGATCTCACGCTACTGTCTTGGGGCACACCGATCTATCACTGCGAGACTGCGATGCACATGCTGGCCTCACCTCCTGACGCTCTTACTGCGCACGTGCCGCCTTCATTACGCTCAGCAAAGGTGGAGCTCATCGATCTGCGCACTATCTTGCCTTGGGATGTCGAGACAGTGGCCGAGAGCGTCAGTCGCACCGGCAGGCTCGTCGTCGTGCACGAAGCAGGTCGCGTCGGCGGCGTGGGGTCTGAGATTGGCGCTGAGATACAGAAGAGGTGTTTCTTGAAGTTGAATGCTCCTGTCAAATTTGTCGCTGGCTGGGAGTGAGTTTCTGTTCTAACTTGCTTGGAAATGTGGTGCTGATTAATTGGTCGTAGCACACCAGTTCCAATGCAATTTGAGAAATTCTACATGCCCGACGCTTTACGTGTTTTGGATGCCGTGGTTGAGACATTGTCGTATTGATTTCCTTGCTCATGTTTCGAAGTCTAAATATATAACAGACGTGGTTCATCGTTATTTATACCTAACGTTTGCAGACGTCTTCGAATTCGCCTTCGCCCCTCATATCAGTTGCATCCACGTGCATAGCTAAGCGAAATACTCTCGACACATCAGATTATGCGGTGTGCATTAGGTAGCAGTCTCGCCCCCTGACGAAGGTCATATATATCTTTGCGCGCGCTGTGAATACGTGTCATTACGAGCTCAGCGCTGAAGGGCGGTTTCTCAAGCAATCGCGCCGATCTCACTTCGTGGTTGTGGTATATAGGATGAATCAAAAACAATCATTTCTTCGACGCCCTTTGAAAGCATTTCTGTCGTCAAAAGTACAGAGATAATACAATATGAAGCAAACGAAGGCACCCGCTGCGGCGATGCTGCTCATATGTGAAGCGCCACTTAACTAGACAGAAAACAGCGGGTTCCGTTGCGTTCTATATGGTATATCTGGAATTGCATGGTTCGATCAGCAGACCCAGCAAGCGTGTGAATAGCGACGAGAATATGTGAAGGATCACACCGAGAGACAGCGACATACCGGTAAAGGGGAGACTCATCGCCCATCTCACGGAACTCTTCAATCCTCTCACCCGTTATGCCCTCATTCACGCAGCGCTCTATCTTCTTCCTGTTCAACCTGGAGAATTCGAACATTGCAATAATACTGAGGGCAGACCTTATACAAGGAATCATTTATCAGTGGGTTATTTTTAGAGGACAGTACGTAAAGACTTACGCAGCACATAGACAAGATATATTAGTAGCATGGCCTGGATGATACCTGGGGCTGTCTTGCGGCCGATATATGAAGGATGAAGCGATGCTATCAGAAAAGCCGTCCCCCTCATGTCAGTAATGCGTTGTGATGATGGGAGAAAGTAGTAACCCTCCGAGGTTTCCTATGCCTGTGACTATGGCGATCACGGCGCCGCGCTTGACGTCGCCACCCATATTGCCTCCTGTCCATGCAAGCACGCAGGCCGCGGCTGGGAACAGCCCCCACGAAGCGATGACCGTCCCCACGTAGCCAACTACTGGGGATGTCGTGGCAAACAGCATCACGTACCCAATGATCGCGAGGACCGTACCTCCCAACACGAATGGCCCTCGTACATTGAGACGGTCTGAGAGCATACCAGATACAACCGTGAAAATACATCCAGAAACGTAGGGCGGAATAGAAAGTAGCTGGGCATGGGAGTCAGAATAGCCGAGGCCAGCTATGATTGTCGGTAGGAAGAGAGCGAACGAAAACGTCGGGATAAATATGCTGATAAGAACATCACAACAAATTCTACGTAAACGCGTACATAGAGCAGACGTACAACAGATAGACGCCAATCAGAAGGTAGACTCGAAGGTCTCTGAGAGCTTGGAACAGGAATTGCCATTTGAATTGTTTTGACGAATCGGCCGTATCTGATTTGATCGTTTGAATAAGCCACTCCTTCTCCTTAGAGGTAAGGAATGAGGCTGTCTCTGGGTACTACACGAACGATTAGGAGTAAATATCAGGGCAGGGACCTCCAAATTAAACACCCACGTCGTACATGAAGATATACGAGAAGACGGCGACGGCGACAGTCACTAGCGAACGGGTTAATGAATCTGCTTCTCCAAATTCTTGTGCCGCGGCTCACGTAGTCCCTCCAGTAGAAACTGCGGTTGTCAGAGAAGATTAGGGTATCAGATAGACAAGACACTCACAATCCAAGACCAGCCCTTCAGTCCCCCAATACTATAGCACGACTGAGATAAATCCAGGAAGCGATTGGGTAAACCTCCGAACTTACCCGCTCATCTTCTCGATACCGAACGCGAGGATCCCACCGAATGCACCTGTCGGCAATATCGTCAGAGTTGTATAAAATGCGTCGATGAGCGGTCTTACCAGCCAAAGTGGCTGCCGACAGGAGCAGCGACACACGTTGTGCCTGGGCTGCTCTAGGGTACCAGAGGCAAATGTAAAGCGTAGCTCCGGGGAAAAGCCCAGCCTTGAAAAAAATGCGTGAGCGAGTGAGGTAAAATAGAAAGCTGAAGATTACCTCTGTCACTCCCAAAAATATACGGGCACTGAAACAGGTCTGTCAGTGTCAGTATTCCAATTACCAATCACGTGATGTGCGTACACCAGTAGCCCGGGGAAATTCCTGACAAAAGCCATGGACAACAGGACGATTCCCCAGCAAAACATGGTTAATGGTACTAGTGAGAGTATTTATCAGTGAAATATGTCAGATGTTTTGAACTAACACCAGCGTGAAGGCTTAAGAAACTTCATTGCTATAGTCCTAACGATTGAAAATCCTGCTGTTAGGTGTTGAGCTATATCGAGCATCATCACGCACGAGGGCACTGCAAAAAAACAACACGGGATCTGACAAAGGGAGATGGCTTCACTTCGTGCGCGACCCAGATAGTTGGAATATCTACACACGAAGAATATGGCGGAGCATAAGTTGTATTGAAGACCGGTGAGGTTCAAGTCCTCGACCAATCTAGCGATTTTCGCATTTCCTACGGAACGTGGATGAATGAGGTGGATGTGTAACAAGATGGAGACCTCGAATTGACCATACCAATATTCGTGCGGTCCCTGGAAAGGGAGGCATTCAGCGAGGTAGATCTCCCCAAGAGCTCGGTGATGCACTTACAAGAACGATAAGAAGTACAGCAACGATACGAATGGGAAGAGGTGCAAGTCAAGCTTACGGAGGATCCGACGATGGTTTACTGCCAGAGACTGAGAGGAAAGGGATGGGAAATCGAGAGGAGAGAGTTTCTCCTCAGCTATGTTCGACATAGTAAGCTGTTGCAAATCAAGCTGGCAGCGGACGGGCGGTCAAGATCACTGATGATTGAAGGGAAGCCAGGATACCCAGCACGATTATAAGAAGGTCTGGTGGTAGCCGTGGGGAAACAAGAGGATTTGGATGGGATATCTATCAAATGGGAGATTGAGTGGGATTCACCGTAATGAATCGTTCGGCGTCTTCTGCAAGCATGAATCAGCTCACTAACAGATGTGGGCGTCAGCTAGGCACGAGTTATTACGCTTCTTTCAATGCTATCGGTGCCTACTAGCATCATTTGCAATGTCAAGAAGGTGTGACTTGGTGTTCATCAGCCTATCTGCAGGACGCCGAGTCGGACCACGCTGCAAAGCAGAGGCCGTTACGCGAACAATGCACCTATCCACGGGGACAAGATAAGAATCAACAGTTAGAACCAAGAGTGATTTCCGAATATACACAATCGTCCTTGCGCGGCGAAGTCAGAGATGCGTCGCGCAGCACCTAGGAAGGTTTGGCGGGAATGCCCTCGAAAGGAAATTATCCTGTTTCTGGCATGAGGACGTCGTAGCTGAATCGGTAGTTGATACCCAAACTGACATCCCCAATGTGGTACGTTATGGTGGCACGTACCAATACCTATAGATCATCTTACAAGACGTGGAGGCATATCTTTAGCCAGGAGATAGTGAGGCGTTTCAGAAATAGAACACCCTCAGTATAAGGTTAAGGTTCAAAGTGACAGCATACGCGATCGCGACTAGCAATGTTGGAACTAGTACTGGCCAGTACCGGGCCAGACCCCAAGAGGTCCGACGGAGGGGTCAAGAGTCAACCGGTCAGGCGTCACAACACCCAACACTGGCGAGTACCGCGGTGGTAGCACCTAAGTATTGCCAGTTAGCAAGTTCAATCTATGTCCGAGTCAATCCATCGCATACTGTCGACTTCGTCAGAGTTAGAATAGACCGGTAGCCACAGACCTTGTGGACGATAGCACATGTGCAGCGCGGGTCGCCGTGTGGGAGCAATTTCACAACGAGCGCCACCTAAACCCGGACAAACGTCTTCCGAAACTACGGAGTACAGGGACTTCACTGCATGGTTTGACGCCGAAAAGGCGTGTAGGAGGGGGATGGCTTTGGAAACCACTCAGCCCCCCCCCCGGACATTGTGCCACCATACTTTGTGCTTGGACTATGAGATCACAACACGGATTCGTCTGCCCCCCGAAACTTGTAGGGAGTGGCGAAGGGTCTCAGGATGTAGAGCAAATGTACAGCGCCTCACCACAGAGCCAGTGTAAATGCAGGGCCTAAACAGGGCGTGCGCGTGAAGCCCCAGCCAAATTACGTACCGCACCCTACATCATGATGTACTTAAGAGTACAGAGTATAAGCCCGTAGAATTTAAAAGAAAAACAATGGGCTCCGGGCCATGGACGTGAGAGTGCAACACTGCAAAGAACCACTGAACCCTAACTTGCCATATTGAGCTTGAAGTGACGTAAGCATGATCGGCGCGCTGCATATCCACCATGACAGTGAACCAGGACCCCCGAAAATCCCCTAAGAGGTCCGATCCCGCTGGTGCCCAATTTTGGGGATCGCTTTGGGCCAAATTTGGGGATTTGGCATCTAAGGTCCCAAAAAATGGGCCAAATTTGGGGGTTTATGGGGATCGAACTTCAAATAAGCGCCCACAGCACGGACTAGTCTCCGTTGCTGACTAATCAGAAATGGATGACATTCGCTGGTGCGCGGATGTATTTTCCCTTTTAGGGTAGCCATGGGGGTCTGCTACACCAGTATTGCGTGGCCCATATGGCCGAAAATAGTCGTTCGGTTCTATTATATGCACAGCCAGACTCCGGGACAGTCATGCTTAAGTCGCCGACTCATCGGACGACGCGATTTTTGGGGGTCCCGGGACCGAACCTCCCTCGAGATGCCAGGTTTTTGGGGGTCTTAGGCATGCAACATTTCCAGTTTTCGAGGCCCAATTTTGGGGATTTGGACAAATTTGGATCGAACATTTCGCTCCTGGAGGGCCCTTTTTTGGGGGTCCGGGATCGGACCTCTTAGGGGATTTTCGGGGGTCCTAGTGAACCGCAGGGTTAGTACGAAGTAATTCTACTCTGCTTGCTGCTCGCACTGCATTTGATAATAGGTATGGTAACCGTTCTAAACAGCGAGACCTGTATCTCGTGCCATGTTAACTTCTCAACTTAGAATATTAAGACGAGTAGTATCTCGCAAAGATGGATTGGCAAGTATTTAACTCATGACGCACAACGCAGCAAACTCATTATCGCGACAGCCTTGAACTCAATATACGCCAATTAGTCCTCAGCGATCTTGCGTCAAACATTGGGGAGTCGAAGGGAGGACCAGAGGATCCCGGTTTTCTATCCGCCATAGACCTGGTAACGTCAAAAGTGGAGACGCGAGTCGTGGAAGAAGCGGAGGATTCGCAGGAAGCCCATCATGAAAGAGTCTTCATGGTGAGTTGCAGTCTCACTGCTGCGTACGACAGGAATCTGACAGTTGCCAAGCCAAACTCAAGAGTACAATGTAACATCGGTTTCGCGGAACTGGCTGTCAACCTTCCCGACGCTCACGTTGACCAGACTGTTCCTGTTCTCATCGATATATTGCGCGATGTTCCATTTATTGACTTTGGCCAATGTCTCTTTTGGGAGGGTAAGCTCCCTGCGTCTCTTCGCGAAGCATCCGTGGACTGACATAGTACAGAGTGGGCACTACCTGACCAGCTGGTCTTCGCCACTGTGTCTGCGCTACTTCGCATTGCTACCTCTTATGCCAAATATCGTCAGGACGCAATGAACGCGATCACAAAGTTTACAGGTCAGATAGTGCATAGACTCAAAACAGGAGAACGTGGGTGCCCCGTCTCTTGAACATCGTCATGAATTGACTTGGTTCCCATAGCGAATGATGTGTTGACTCAATTTGCACCTTCATTTCATGGATTTTACAGAGCCATAATCTCGATATCGTTTGACTGGTCTATCCAGGAGTGGGCGACCTTGTCGAATCACTTGAATGTTCTTTTTGCTACTGATGTCGTTGAACGTCTCAACCGACTAATAGTCGAGCTCACTCCCAATGAGGAGGAAGACATAGACGAGATACATTACATCCAGACCCTGTTCACTCGCTATGTCTCTCGGGGGCGGCCCCTTAGCGGATACTTCATCGTATGTTGCGTGACGGAAGCCCAGTGGACTCTCCTCGCTCAAGCATTGGCTCCCACAAACGTGCCCATCGGCGCAGGGTGGTCCCAGTTTGTCGAAGCTGCAGCCGCCAACAAAGCCTGGCAAATGCTTTTGCGACATGCCATCAGTAACTCTGTTGTATCCCAGGAAAGCTGTCGACAAGCACTCAAGTCTACTCTGGGTCATGCTATGCAGTCGTTCTCGGATCTACTCGTTCAAATCGAGGAGATGGACTCTGAGCCCTCCGAAGATAGCTACGCTTGGGAGACGATGTCTGAAAGCCTCGTATGTAATGAGACTTATGACTCCTTATTGCCAGCTAATCACCCTTGATGTGAGCAGAAACTTGCTGCTGTATGCTCAGCCGCAATGGGAGAACTTGATAGTCGTCTCTTTTCTCGGCTGAAGCTGCTGCTGAGCATTGAATCACCGATGTGCGATAATCTAGTCCGTGAAGCAGCTTTGAAGTCTACCGCCATCCTGGTCAGGAAGTACGTATTATGTTGGTTCTAAAGCTTGTTGTGCCTCATCCTGCGACTGCAGCTTCCCGGAGATTGCATTAGATATGGCTGGTCATCTCAGGCGTTGGGTAACGTCGCCTTTGTCTATCTTTGAGTTCGAGTTTGCCTCTGGGACGCGGACGCCTCCTCCGCTTGTTGCAGCGGCAAAATGCTTGGCGCTTTGCATTACGGTCAGCTACTCGTAGACATCAACATGAACCTTAGGCTTACCCTTCCACAGCTGGCTCCAGGAGATGATCAAGTCATGTCGTATATGTACTCTCTTCTGAACTACATCGCTGCTACGAGCAAAGACCTTCACGAGGGATCGGCTTCCGATGCTTCGTCACTGAGTATAGGGGCAGATATCTCCACGCTGCATTCCGTTGAAACAGGATTGCGCGGTTTGTCGGAGGATGAAAAGAGAACCGTCGGAATCAGCAGCATCTCGATTGCCACCAGACTGGCGCTAGAGTTTCGATCTGAAGAGGTGACATCTCATGCCTCCAGCGTGGTATTGATCTTACTTAGATGCTGTCATAGGTTACAAGATTGACAGTATCGATGCTCCTGCAACGCTTGCGCACCGCAGAGCCTACGGTAGAGGCGGCAATTGCTTACAATCTCGTGGATCTTGCTTTGATGGCGCCCGAGGGTTCTTTCGTAGACATCATCCGTGCCTTCTCTGCCATAAATCGCTCTGCGAACCTGGACGATCCCAGGTTTTCGAACAATCAGGTAAGTGTCGTGATTACCAATCAGATTCTTTGGACTAATTCGATGTAGGTCCTCGCTGCTCAAACGAGACTTGCACAGGAGTTGCATCGCAGGCCGGAGTTGTATGAACAATACCTGACCGAGCTGTTGACCCTCTTTGCGGACAAGGGCGTGGCTATACAGAATGTGGCAATTTCTAATCATCATGCTCAGGCAAGTTGAATCTGGCTATACGTGAACGTTACTTAACCCTTTATAGATGGACAGCATGGTTGAACAACTGGGGTCTCTCTTGCTCCCAATCGACGCCTTATTGAGTCATGACGACTTCAAGCTTGCCGACGTCTCCTCAAATCTTGTCACATTGTTCCGGAATATGTGGTTCCTCTGTGTACTGTTCAATTTCACCGCGCCAAGAGATCAGAAGCATCAAACAGCGATGGATTGGCAACAGCCTGCACTGGCCCGCATTGCGATGAAGACGCCCCCTATTATCTTGGAGGAGGCCCATGATACCGTCGTCAGTGATTTAGAGTACAACACCGTCATTCGCCAGGAATATATAGACACTGTGAGTATTGTGCTGTTGTTATGAGTTCCAGGGATAATGAACAAGCACTTTGCAGGTAATATCCAACCATAGGGCACTCCTGGCCAAGTATATTCCCTTGCGTGTCGGCGAGATGCGCTACTTGATTCCTGGGCAGATCATTTTCCTGCTGTGCATGCATGACATGGAAAGCATGCGTTCTGCTGCTGGCTTGCCCTCTTCCTTAGTACACTTCTTCGTTAATAATGGACTCAACAAGAATGCCGGGTTACACTTGTGTATGGAGTCAGTAGCAGAGAAGGTGCGATCACAATCCCTCCTTGCTGCTAATATTCTTACTTTTTCTACAGGTCATCCGAGACTGTGTCATTGATCTCAACGGTCAGGCTGCGAAACAGGCACTTCCACAGGAGCTTCCTGTGGAACTGCGCTCTTTGCTTGTTTGCAGTACTCATCGCATTGCTCATGCCCGAGAGATCGCTGCACGATACCTGAATCGTCTCATCACCTCTTTTCCATCACTCATGTGTGACCCGCCGCTAGTGTTTGCTATACTTGAGGTCTTGACACTCCTGCGGCGCGCTTGTGAAAATGAATTCAATGACGAGGTACACCATTATGGACTGACATAATGCTGATTGGTGCTCACCACCTTCCTGCAGGACAATCCGACCTACGTCTATCATTCCGATCGAGCAGACCTGACTTTGCAGCTCCCTGACAACTATGAGGCCCGAAATCAGATGCTGACACAGTTGAACCGGGATGCGAATAATTGGTTTGAACTCGCTTTGGGCCGCGCTCCTGTCGAATTGCATTCTACCCTGCAGGTCAGTGTGCGCTAGATCTCAAAGCATATGAGTCTGTAACGTTCATGACTTACAGAAATACCTTGCTGTCAATCAAGTATTGTCTGTGTCGGACTCATCGGAACTCGGAGCATCGGTTGCATTACAATATGGCAAGGCGATTGGGCCAATAGATCGTAAACTGAGTGCGTGTAGGATTTCTCTTTATTTGTGTCGCTTACTCATTTTACACAGCCTCTTTGTCGGCTTTGTCATCGTCATGGAAGCTCGATCGCGCCAAGATGTTAGCAAGTCAGATAGCGTCCAAAGGATATTTCGCCGGAGAGGTCAATGGTTTTAGATTCAGTCGTTCTGAAGGTAAACGCTTTTCTGTCGTAGAAGTAACTCTTAGAAGTTACTCTTACACTGACACTGGATACAACACCAGTCTTGCGGCAACAGGACATTCCTCCTACATCCGATTTTGTGCCTGTCGACGAGATCGAAAAGCTGAAGAAGAGGGTCGCCGATGCCATACAAGACATCAGGGAGAAGAAACACACAATAGCTGTCAAGGATTTGAAACGAATTCTCTTCCGTTGTGCATCAACTCTCATTTTCGTGAATAAGGTGGATACTTAAGATATAACCTCACGAAGTGACTAATTTGTGGCATTCTGTAGTATGATTATGATCTTTTACATTATCTCGTAGCTTTGCCGTTTGAGGCTTTCACGCCTTCCGCCATATCCGCCGGGATGGAAGCGTGGTCATGGGTCATAGCGGAGAAACCAGACTATGAAATCGCTCTTATGTCTGAGATTGGCTCAGCATGGTTCCAGACCATCAAGCACGAAAAGGGCATGTTCTCGAGAACATTGAAGTAGGTCCCTTTATTTCCTGCAGACATAGGCGATAGCGCTTACGAATTTATCCTAAAAAGCTATGCGGATGCTTTCCTTCATCCCGTCGAGTACAATCCCACTGACAAGGCCATTATTGACCGGGGAATTGCCAGCGCCCGGCGGCTTCTTACGCCACATGTGCTGATTTTACAGTTGTTGTTCAGCAGAATGCAGACAGCTAGGTATAGAAGGCCTGGGCTTATGCTCTTGATCCAACGCCTGGTTTTGGCGTCAGCTCGTGCACATCGATCCATTAGGTCAGCTATCACCAACAGCTGACTAGCATGTGTTGACATCAGTTATAGTACTCATCCTCTTGCTCGCGAAGTTCGATTTTCGTTCCTTCTGTTCGGTTTTGAGACTCTCAAAAGCTCCCATTTGGACATCTTCTGCGAGCATCAGTTGCGCTACAGTCTCTACCGCGCGGCCTTTTCCTGGTTCAGCACACGACCACAGTAAGCTTGGAACAGATTTGAGGCATTCACTGCTCACCAGATACGCAGATGGTCGTATGGCTCGAATCATGTCCAAGTAGATGCGGATATTAAACTGCTCTCAGAATTCCTCAACTACCTGCAAGTTGATACCATCAAAGGCCAACCGGCTATCTCGAGTCTGAATCCATCTGCGTCTTCTTCTCAAAAATCTCGTATGTAGGCGTTCATGTAGGCTTCCGTTATGAGACTAACATAATATCGCCAGAATATCTAGCGTCCCTCAAAAATCTTAATCTTCCCTTACGACTGCTGGTTGAGAATGAAATTTTCAGGATGACAGTTTGGTCAAACCCAGCGAATGAATCCAAGCGTGGTGCGGATCACATAGTGTCTATCGAGAAGACCATGCTTGACGTATGTTGCAAACTTGCATCGATTTATAAGGCTAACGAAATTATTTACAGAGCTCTTGGATCAGTGCCGTTCGCAAGACCTGGGAACTTGATCCAGCAATTGCTGTATTCCTTCCAGAGCGCTTCAGCAGTCCAGCCGTTGACAATGAAGTCGGACGACTAGTGCGATCGAGCACTCTCGATGTTCTCAGTATTCCTGAAGCCTTGCACTTCCTTGTCGGCGACAGATTAGACCAAACGCTCCGGCGTGATCTGAAGGTAGTCTTTACCATGCGGACCTTAGGACGTGCTGTTACTGATAGCCTGGGTAGTATGTATTGGTCTGGGATCCATTGCCGCCCATTCTGGCTATCAACCTTTTTGAACGGCGCTACAACAGTGATCCCGTGTTGTTGCAATATGCGCACAGAGTGCTCGAACAACATCCAGTAGATGTGACATTCTTCTTTGTACCTCAGGTTGTCCAGGCACTGCGGTATGATGCGTTAGGTATGTGGACTGGATATGTTGCAAACGGGACCTAATTTGGCAAAAGGATATGTCGAGCACTTCATCTTTGAGACGGCCAAGGTCTCCCAGCATTTCTGCCACCAGATTATCTGGAATATGAAAGCGAACTGCTACAAGGATGACTTAGGAACAGTTGTATGTCTCGTGACAACATTGTGTCTAGTCATTCGGATTGACGAATGCTTTCCATTGTAGGAGGACCCAATGAAACCGATGCTGGACGACATGACAGACAGAGTAGTACGGTCGTTGTCTGGTGAAGCAAAAGCTTTCTATGATCGAGAGTTTAGTTTTTTCAACGAAGTTACGTCTATATCCGGCAAGCTTAAACCGTTCATAAAGAAGACAAAGCCAGAGAAGAAGGCAAGCGCCGTCCAGTTGTCAGCGCATAATATTTGCATTGACATCTTATACAGGCGAAAATCGACGAGGAGATGGCGAAGATACAAGTGGAAATTGGCGTCTATCTACCCAGTAATCCGGATGGTGTTGTAGTTGACATCGATAAGAAGTCAGGAAGGCCACTGCAAAGTCACGCTAAGGTCTGTCCGCCCATACAGTAAAAAGATTACATCTAATCGGTGATGCAGGCACCCTTCATGGCGACATTTAAAGTACGCAAGGACCGTGTCGAGATGAAGGGCGACTTGGAGAACTTGTTGGAAGGCGAGGCACCGGAAGAAGAGATGGTCAAGACGTATGAGGTCTGGCAGCAAGCCATCTTCAAGGTCGGAGATGACTGCCGCCAGGACGTTCTCGCAATTCAAATCATTGCCATGTTCAAGAATATATTCACCAGCGTTGGCTTGACGCTATACCTTTATCCATATAGGGTCACAGCGACTGCACCCGGGGTAAGCAACGTTATTCTCATGGTCAATCTGGTGTAACCATCGGGCCTTTTAGTGTGGTGTGATTGATGTCGTACCGAATGCCACGTCCCGAGATGAGATGGGCAGAGCGAAAGTTAACGATTTAATGGACTTCTTCATTGCCAAATACGGCGGAGAAGATACAATTGAATTCCAGAAAGCTCGTCTCAATTTCATTCAGTCTATGGCGGCATACTCTGTTGTCTGTTATATCCTGCAGGTAAAGGATCGACACAATGGGAACATCATGATCGACGGTGAAGGTCATATCGTGCACATTGGTATTGATCATGTCTTCGTCTTACTCTGTATCCGACTTACGTCCACGAACAGATTTTGGGTTTCTATTCGATATAGATAAGTTCTTTTCCCTCATATACACGTACTTCAACTTATCTCTTGATTTGCCTCTGTTACGTCCTGGAGTGAGTGCATTGGGCAATCTTTCATAACTGGCGATGACTCTAAAGTCACTTCTAGGGAGTCAAATTTGAGCCGAATTCTTTCAAGCTGACCCACGAGATGGTAGTCCTGATGGGCGGTCGTAACTCTCAAGGCTACCAGCTGTTCCAGAAGCTCACAGTCAAAGCGTTTCTGGCCATCCGACCACATGCGGATCAATTAGTTAGCTCTGTACAGATGATGCTTGACACTCAACTTCCATCGTTCAAGGGAGAGCCCACTATCAAGAGGTTGCGGGATCGATTTGCGCTCGGGCTGAATGATCGACAAGCAGCGGAATGGATGATGGCCATTATACGGAACGCCCATGAGAACATGCGCAGCACTGCATACGATGAGTTCCAGAGAGTGAGTTTTTGTTTCTTTACGATGACCACCAAATACTCATGTCTAACTCTCAGATACAAAATGGTAAGTTGACTTGGGTGCTGATCAATGTTTATATCCCCTAAATCGGTTCGTTAGGTATTCCATACAAGTAGCGATGCATTGGGCATGGATTTATTGCATTTCATCTGCTCAGATTTATTAGGCATGATTACATTGTGTACATTGTATAATCGTCGAGCAGCGATAGCTACTTGGTGTACAAAGCTTTAGCTAATGAATCTCAATATGGGCGCGCGAAATTGCCTCCGAGATCAATTCACCCGATGGGGAGATCCTGCACGAGGCAGCAGTTAGGCGTTCGCCAATCGCAGTGGCCACCGCCTTGTAGTGGCCTGCGACCAGACAAAGCATACTCTCGATTCTCTACCGGACAATTGCCACAGCTTTGTCATAAAGCAGTGGCCTTTGACCGTGGCGTCTCGAGTATATATACTCGTGGCCCTACATAGCATCTTTCCCCAACTGCTTTGTTCCACCCATCAATCACCTCTCCTACGATATGGATCTCGACTTGCAAGACGTGGCCTTTGACGCCAACGTTTGGGACGTGAAGCGTGCCATAGGAGAGGTTCTGCATAGCGATGACTTCTTCAATCCCACCGATCCGAAGGATCGGCCGGTGTGAGTGCCCTCGATTTTGATGCAGATACTAACTTGCTAAAGATTGGTTCACAAAGCAACTTCCAGGTCACGCTCAATCCTGGTCGAGGAGGTGTAGAGAACAACGGATCGGGGAAATTGACCTTAGGCTCTCGAAAAATTGGTGAGAAGTTCATGAAATGGCTGTATAATGACGGGAACGAGGTACACCTCAATGGTCGCAAAATGCGCTTCTACCGCAGTAAGAGCAGACCGAAACACAGCTTGACGCAAATCTTAGAGAAGACACCATATCTCGACCCGGAGATTGAAGAGGAAAGGGAGGATAAGCTACGTAGGCTGGATATGGGTCTCCACGTTGACAAGATTCAGTTTGGAGTCTTCTATCGACGCCAAGGGGATCCTCCAAGTGCCTCTCGACTGTTTTCGAACGAATTTGAGATAAGCCACAAGAACAAGGGCGCTGGTCTTTTGTGGTTTGAATACGACCATAAACTCATCAGGATCCAGGTATGTTTCCAGAGATGGATCTATCACCGCAAATTACTTCTGACGTTCACCCAGATGGGGGACACAATGACAGAGGAAATTGCACACAACATCGCAATTACTTTTGCGAATGTCCGGAAACTTGCGATAGGGCTTGATTTTGGCAACCCTTGTCAGTATTGAGTCGTGGCAAGCTTTCTTTTGGCATACTGACTCTCTTTTTTAGTTGTTTGCTTTGACTTGCTGACTCCTCCCATGCTGGAGAAGCAACGAATCAATCGAGAGCTCTCAGGAGATGACTGGAGAGATAACCGGAAATTCCGTCAGAGATTGAGCAGTCTGAATGAAGCTCATGCTGTTGTGGCCCCGTATGCCCATCAACTGCGCATAATTCTACACGAGGAGCAAGATATCCGCAAATTCGCAGAGCTCTGCAAGGTGGCCGGTCTGCAATCTCCTGTGTGGGCCAATGTCGAATCATTCTCCCAAGGGTTCTTTAAACCCAAGCAGCTGAACAATGTCCTGGTATGGGTCCGCAAATTTGACTGGGCCGTTGCCTTTCAGCTAGAGGCTCTTCTGCGCAACGCGCTGCTGAACACGGAAGACCTTCTCACTCATTTGTACAAGCCAATCAACGAACTCTATCGACAGCATAGGTCAGCTACTGCTGACACGCTGCGTCATTTCACCGAGGCACTCCGATCTCGTGATGGACATGAGAGTCCACTGCAAGTTTTTAATCGCGTGAAGCCTAGAGGTCTGGAAATGACCGCTCCGCTTTTGTCGCCTGGACACTTTCTATGTCACCACGTCACCTTCACGCCGACCAGGATAATCCTCGAAGGCCCTTACGTAAGCCAATCTAATCGCGTTATTCGCCAATATTTGGAGTATCAAGACCATTTCCTACGAGTGGATTTCAGGGATGAAGATCGTCTGCAGTACCGTTGGGCTCGCGAGGTCGACGGGACATCGTTGCTTATTGATCGAGTCGGCGGCGTCCTCAAAAACGGGTTTGAACTAGCAGGACGCCATTTCCAGTTCTTGGCATATTCCCAGTCAGCCTTGCGTGAGCATGCAGTGTGGTTCATGCATCCCTTTGAACATCCGAAGAAGGGATATGTGACGGCACAGAAGATTCGAGAGTCTCTGGGCGACTTCTCTGGGGTCATCAAACAGCCGTCGAAGTACGCTGCTCGTCTGGCGCAGGCATTCACTGCGACCGACCCGTCTGTTCGCATCAGGCGTGATCAGTGGGAGGAGATGCCTGATCTAGGCGAGAAGCCGTATGAGTTTACTGACGGCGTGGGCACGATCTCACCTGAACTCGGCGACATGATATGGAGCGCATTGTGTGATGCCAGGCCTGACGGCAAGCGTTTCGGTATCAAGCCATCTGCGGTAAGCCTATTAATTATTGTGTTTCTAGATGAGTACTCATGTATGTCACAGTACCAAATTCGTTTCTTAGGTTTGCTTCTACGCGTGATTAGCTGTTTCTTCACGTCTGATTTATTTTAAACAGGTTACAAGGGTATGGTAGCTGTTGACGAACAGCTGAAGGGAGTCAAAATGCGGCTTAGGCCATCCATGAACAAGTTCAGCGCACTTGACGAAGAAGAATTACCTGTAATCGAGATTGCTCGTGCCTTCGACTATCCAAACACGTCATACTTGAACCGGTAGGCTCGAAACATCAGTTCCATTCTTGCCGCTAATGCAAGCTTTGGGTTAGTCCTTTAATCATGATCCTGGAGGACCGTGGAGTGGACAAGAAAGTCTTCAGTGGCCTCCAAGAACGGGCGAAAACAGACATCTATACTGCAAGCGATTGCATAGAGAAATCGGTCTCACTTCTGAAAGCGCACAACCTCGGAAAAGGTTATGGCCTGGCATTCATCTTACAGTGGTTGCAAAAAATCGGTATAGGTTTTAAGCACGAGAAGTCAGTGCGGGTACTGCAAGACCCGTTCATTGACCGCCTTATTCACTATTCCAAAAATCACGTCTTGCGTGATATCAAGCATGGCGCACGAATTCCCATACCGGATAGCTACTTATTGGTTGGCGTTGCAGACGAGGGACCTACCTACGAAGCAGCTGGCCTTGAGGACGTCTTCAGCCTGAAGAAAGGAGAAATTTATGGTATGTAAGACTTTATTGTTGTTGCATTATATATCTTCGTCGGCATACTGACAAGAACCTTCCAGTTTGCGTTCAGCATCCCGATGATCCAGAACCGACATATCTGAGAGGTCAGACTCATGTTTCCTCACATTTTCGAGACAGGACTGACAGAAGGGATCCACTAGGTTCCGTTGTGATATCTCGGAGTCCCGTCGTGCACCCAGGAGACAGTAAGTGTGCCTGCGGTTCTGTGCTTTGTTCTTTGTGATTCTACCATTCCTCTAGTTCAGCGTGTATGGGCAATCGGACCTCCGCCGGCTGACAAAGTGTGCTTCTTCCGCAACTTGAAGAACGTTGTAGTACTCCCATCCGTTGGTGAGCTCCTCTCTAAAATATCCTCGGCCTTCAGTGTTGTGATGTTTGGCCAAGGTGAACGTTCCTTGGCTTCTTGTCTTGGAGGAGGAGATCTGGATGGGTAAGAATTCCTCGTCGTGCATCTTACATCACTGTTTTGTCTTAAGGCATTTTTTTGCAGCGACCAGTATTCTATCATAAAATACGGCCCGCTACTACCAACAGATCATGCAGATCCGGCGTCGTATCTTCCAGTGGGCACCCGAGAACTTGACCGCGAGAGCACAGTCGACGATATATGTGACTTTGTGGTTGAATATCTCAACTCCGACGTCCTTGTTAGTTTCAGGCAACTCTGCTACTTTTGCAAACTGACATCCGTTATTACTCAGGGTCTTCTTTCCGATCGACATCTCATCATAGCAGGTAAGCCGCCTGCTTTGTGTCGCTGCACTATCATTGATGTAAAACTGCGACCTATATAGATCAATCCAAAGTGATTGTTTGTGTCTTTGTTTTGCTGCCACAAACTCACTTACACGTATTAGTTTGGTACTAATGACGCTAAATGCTTGGAGCTCGCTGCTCTGTGTAGTCAAGCGGTTGACTATCCTAAAAATGGAGTCCCCGTCGACATACACGACTCGCCCCGCTTCCTCATCCCTTACAAGCCTGACTGGCACCAAGTATGTCTTCGTAAACCACTGCATACGTCCTGCTCACAATCTGCTGATAGGCTGAAGATGCTGCCCCCCGCCATGCCGACTATTACGAATCAACCCGCGCCCTGGGTGAATTATTCCGCAACATTGCCATCATTGATCCTACCGCACTGTCTCCCACCGACCCTGCAAGCACTATTACCAAGTCTAAGCCTCTGTCAGACACAATCTCGATTGCGTTGAAGCCCTACATTGAACGTCATCTGCACCACTTCCGGAACAACGATGGGGATGTGGGAGAGATGACCAAGCTCTTCCAGACGTATGCAGACGAGTTGCGGTATATTTGCATCACCCATTCGCTCTCGGATGCGCCCGACGTCCGTCTGATGGAGGAGGAAGTCACCGTCGGTACCATCCTTGCGAAGTGTTCCCAGACTCGATGGAGGACCGATCGCACATACCGCATGCGGCTGCATTCCGCGATGCTCGTCCGCGACATCACTACTAAATTATTTGTGCAAACGGAGATACCCTCTGCTGGTGAACTGCGGTATGGTCTTTCGCAGGCTTGGTTAGCGTGGGACTTCAGTATGCGGAACAAGACAATTTTTGGTGCTAACAGCTTTGGACTCATCGCCCTCAGGGTCATTTTCAATACCCTAGATCAGCTCGGTGGTGTAGTTGAAGCGTAGCCAGTCCATGACTTTATGAAGACTGTTCCCCTATGATTGTCTGTTCGCGTTGTATTATGGTAGTATGCTTTCTGGCGCCCGAAGCATCTGTATAGGTCTGGATGAATGACATTACGTCGTGTTTTTCCTCGATGGTTCGTTCCAGCAACTATATGCGCTACAACCAAAAATTACGGTTGCTGAGGGGGCGTAAAGTCTATACGACCCATTTTGTGTCACAGTTATGTCGTTCCATATGAATCTAGACATTTGGCATCGACAGCATATATACCGAGGGTCAAACCACTCTTCAACCCGACTTCCAGCAACTCGGGAATGTTGTCCAGGTCAAGGTGCGGGAAGACGCGTTCCTTCAATAGGAAACAGTTACGACGCTCGTTGATCTTTCGCATAGCATATAGAGGTGCTGCAAGGAACGTGGCTGTGTTAGACAGTGCGGTCAACGTCTTCAGCAGGACGTCCGACGAAACGCCCGCAAGGTCTACCAGTGAGTATCTGCCAGAAAGAACGTCTGTGAAGCCATGAAGGGTATCAGTGACGACTGCCCGACGTGCCCATAGCCCACGGACGACGGACCTTCCTCCTGAATCCCGAGCAAATGCCAGGGAGGCATGTACGTCTTCCAATAAACCACTGTGATAATTTCTTCCGGCAGAACTGACTGGACGTTCGTCCCCGAGGGGAGAATTAAGTGATGTATGTGGAAAAGAGATCGCACAACACCGCCTTGATGTAAGATGCCAAAAAGAATGGACAGCGTGATATTGCCAACAATCCAAGAAATCTTCAGAGTGAAAAGAGCATGCCTCAGCAAAATCGACGAGCGATAATATTCAGGGACGAGGACTCACCCAAAACAACTTCCCTGCACGATGTATATGACCACTTTGAGCGACAAGAACGATGAATGGGACCAAGAGGGGCGTGAGGAAACGTGGCTCTTGATGAGGCAGTATAGACAAGATCGCTAATGAGCTTATGATCATGTACAGAGATGCTAAAGAATGATAAGCGTCCAAGTCCACTTCAACGAAGTAACTATCATACTCTTCTTCATAGTCTCCACAACGCCCTCTTCCGTCTTCAACGACACGTCGGGAGTCTTGAGCATATCTCGTGCAGCGACCAGGCCGTAATATAGCAAACCAGGGCCAACGATCATAGGCAGGTTAACAACAACATGGAGCCATCTCGGATGAACCCCGTGTGCAGCGAGATTGCTTGGAGTAATGTTATATGACAAGAAGTTGAGGGGCGTTAACACCAGACTGAAGACATTTCCACGGAAGTAGAGAGTATCCGCCAGAACGAGGCCAAGGATTGCGAAACCCGCTGCAAATAGTGGTAATATAATCAAATGAAGCCAAGCCTGTGTCATAGATAGAAAAGAACGCCAGGCATTTGCATGTTTGAGCGTCCATTTGAGTGCTTGAAGGCCGATGGGAAGCATGAATGCGACAGATGTCAACCTCGTGAAGGCACCGAAGACAAGAAGAATTGCCAAAGATGCCAGACTAAGCGTACCACGCCTCTGGCGTAAGGTTTATTGTGAGTATTGGCAATAGCAGGATAATCACGCAGACGACATTCACATTTTCAGTGTGACGTATTGAGACAAGATTGCGCAGCGGCGACCATGGAGAGAGCGACCAGCACAGTTTCTATTGAGTTCGAAAATGGCCGAACTTGGAATGTATGTGTCACATAGGACGATGCGAAGAGAAAAAGGGCATAAGTGCGATCTCCTCCGTTGGGTATAAGCTCGGCTATACAATAATCTAGTGCGCCATATTCAGTGTTTGGAGATGTATCCAAAAGCCAACACTTACCTAGCACGAAGGAAAGGAGCAGAAATGACAACCGTTCGACGCTAAAGATAATCGATGGTGATATGTGACCTAAAGCAAAGCTGTCAAGACGGGAAATCGCATATGAACAGCAACTGACCTCCAAGAATAGCCTTCAAAATCTGTAGCGGTAGACCAGTAGTCAACGCGGGCGGGAGTATAGATCGACAAGGGAATGCTGGGTCCCATTCCCATGTCTTCAGAGCGTGCAGGCCAGAAATTCGTCCTAGACGATGCGTGTATCACCGTAATCAAGCACATGGAGATAGACTCTCACCTGCTATGACTTCCCCATTTTGAAAGTACTCATCTGGATGAATATACCCGGGACCGAATATCGCAAAGCAGGTCCGGACAACAATGAGAGCCGAGTAAATGTTCCTTGGCCTCCACTGGCGCGAGATGACAGACATGACTCCGCTTTCGAGGACACCGATTTTTATTCCAACACACCGTAATCCTAGACTGTGCAGAGTAGACTCATGAGGAATGCACTAGTGTCCGTGATGATCGACAGTGTTGCGAATGAGCGCTATGTACTGGTTCACGGGTCACGGTTCACGGACGCGCTGTGATTACGGGTTCAAAGCACAGTCAATGCCAATATCTTGTGCATTCTTCTTTGGCTCTAATCAGCATTCCTGTCGCACTGTACTACTATGTAGGTATCAACGAGTCGTGGACTGCTTTGAAAAGCACGGGGTGTCAAAGAATAGCCTACATAACACATTCTGACTTTTTGCAAAAGCCATAATGTTGATTGATCATTACAGATCGAATGCACTCTGAAGATAGTCGCCCAAATCACTGTCCCTAATCGCAGATCTCTTCGAATACATCGTATAGCCATCGCAAAGCAGCAATCTACACCCTGTGGCAGGAACCCATTGACATATTGACATGAAAGCGTGTTGACGTCGTGCCAGAAAGAGGGACACAAGAGCATCCCCATTCATGACAACTACAATAGTCCTGCGATCTCGCCTGACACATTCTTGATGCGGTCTTCGGGGAAAGCGGTAGGAAGGGCGGTGAGACATTGTCGTATTGTGTCAACTTGTGAAGGATCAAGCGCACGTCCGTGTTGTTTGGCCTCGTAAACCTTGAGAAATGTGAGCGACTGGCAACGATATCAAGTAAATCATAACGCTCACGATGTTACCCAGGCCCGCAAGGGCACGATACGCGGCCTCAGAGTCTGATCTTTCAGTCTGCAATGACTGTAGGGACAGTTCCGTATGAGCCTATGCCGGAGAGAAGATGTTTATAAGTGACTGACCTGAAGAATCATCCGGAAATGGAATGGCCGGATCTCCGGGTCCAGAGGTTTCGCGCAAGCCAATACAGCTAATGCTGAAAGGCAACATTAGCCGAAGCGGTTGGGACTCAAAGACATAAAAGGCGTACTTGAACAGTATCGTGGCCAAAGCAACACGCTGAGCTTTCGACAGGCTGGAATACGTCACTGCGTTCAGAGCGCTCAGGATCTCGTACAAAGTTCAGCAAGCGGCAACTGTCATACAGCCGATGACCCTACCTCCTTCGTCCACGCGACATCGCTCGCATCTGACTCGTGGAATGTATTTGCCAATGCCCTGAATAAGAATAACGTGTTCGTTTCTCTCTCTTTCTGCATTGCACCGCCCCATGTATCTAGCATGGCAGCGTTGAACATTGCTGCATAGAATCGGTGCTTCAGTGAGAGGTCCTGTGAATATGAGGGGCAGAACGCCATAAGGAGACGACCAAGATCCATTACTGGCGGCGAGGAGCGCGAATCATCAACAACCCGGTAGAAATTGAACATACGAAACGCGCTTACTTGGGTAGAGCGCCTCCCGAGGATAGCGCTCCAATAGCTGAATGATTGCGTCAAGGTGTCGGGCGTTGAGCGGATTTGTGGCTACTGGTGGATTTGTCCAATGTGCTAGATGTGAGATGACCTGTGATAGATACTTGAAGGCTTCGTCCACCAAACTTGACTCCTGAGGATACATAGAGAGCGACGAAGTTGACTACGTGATAAGAATCACACGCACGATTCCGAGGCGGATGGTCAGGCGAAATGGCAGGAGAGGGTCGTATTCAATAGAAATCTCACAATCTCGCTTCTTAGAGCTCCGTCGAGCTGGTGCAGTTTTGCTTGCATCGCAGAGACGTTGGCTTGCCGGAAAGACAGTGGTTTGCGCTAAAGAAGAAGGAAAACAAAGTGTATCAGCAACGCAGTCGGGAGAGCGACTCTGACACATACAACAGGAATAATCTTGCCTCCTGCATTGGGTGCGGGCTCCGAAGCGGGCGTAGAAGACGAGGCGCCCGAGTACCGAGAGCTTCCCGTCCAAGGATCACTGCGAGGTACAGTAGCGGGCGCGGAAGGAAGCGCACTCTGAGGTGCCCGATATCTCGAAGCCCCTTGGGGGTGGTGAGCAGCTGCTTCCCGCAAGAGACAGAGGTGAAAATACCAGTGAATGGGTCCATGTACTCGGTCCCTCCGCCTGTTGACGCGCTTTGCGCTGGCTGATACCTTGACGCGCCTGCAAACAGGTCAGGAGCCGTGAGGACGAGATAACAGGAGCATTACCCGTAAAAGGGTCCGCATATTGGCCACCGCCTCCACCTATACTAACGCCGGCTGTATTTTTCTCGATAAACCGGACGACCTCGTCCAGATAGGTCAGCGGCAGCTCGTTCCTTTCCAGGAACCGCTGCGCAGCGGTGTAGGGATTTTCTGATGGAGTGTTCACCAGGTAAGCAGCAATAAGGGAGACATGCGACGGACCAGTGGCATTGTAGGGGAGTTTGAGAGGCGGCACGCCTTCTTGCACGTCAACGTCGAAGACGTAGTCGTACTCCTTGCCTTCGTAGAGCTGTTTCCTACCGGCACCCACCGCATCCACGACATCGCCAATTTTCTGCCAGCTCGACGTCGCGCTGTCCCACTTTACCGGAGATCATGAGCATTCCTCACGAGCACGAGCGAGGAAGCACTGCCGATCCCCCTACCTGGTGTGCCTCGACGTTATCGCCATTCCTGATCATTTTCACCTCGCCCGCTTTGTTTCCTGTACACGCATGGCGGATCAGCGCCCACATACCTCCCGCAACATCGCACACTATCAACGCACCTGGTTGCGCTAGCGCCTCGAGCCCAGGCAGGTCCGACTTCTTTACGTCGCCTATCTGTTGCGCCGGGAGCGCCTGACTGGCGACCTCGTCGTCGTACGCCTTGAGCTGATCGCCAGGCAGGTAGCGTGACTGCTCCGCGGTGAAAATACGCACGACACCGTCGCTGCACCCGGTCACGATATCGCCGTTTGGCATCGTGGAGACGGACCAGACCGAGATGGCCGGATGCACGATGGTCTGCGCACACTCGCCATCTGTCGTGCCCGGTTCAGCGGAAGTGCGCCGCGCGTCTGGTGACGATAGAATCGCTTACCCCGCCAGATTCTCACCGTTCGATCTTCGCCGCCCGAGACGATATTGCCGTTGGGTAACACGGAGAGACTGTAGACGAACGAAGTATGCCCCGATAGAGTGTATACGACGTCGCCCTCCATCGTCCATATGCGGATTTCACTAAGGGCATACACACTCACCTACGTTTACCGGAGGCCTTGTAGGATGAATCACTCACCTGTCATTCGAGCACGATGCAAACCCAATATCGGTGATTAGTGCCAGCCCGCGGACCGCCTGTGAATGCCCTGGATATGTTCGCACATTTTTGTGTTGATTCCATAGCTTGATGGTGTTATCCGCGGAGCCTTTACACCATGTTATATTCGAGCACTGAAAGCTATTTATGAAGGCGACGCACCGGTGAGGTACTGCCTCCCATCTATCGCCAAAACAGCCCATACTGATTGTTGGTGGCCAGTGAGATCGTAGGCCAGCTTGAAGTCCTTCCAAACTTTGGCCGTGCTGGGGAGCATTAGAATACTATTGAGAAGGCCCTAGATCGGGTGTACATACCGATCCCATGACCCCGAGATGATCGTACCATCTGGTGCGGTGTCCAGAGCGCACACGTTCTCCGTGTGTCCGATCAAGGAGAAATTGGGCTCGCCTGTGGAATGTGCTAACGAAAATATGTTGATGACCGTGTCCTGCCCACCGGTTACTGCGTATCCTACACGCCCCCCGTTGCATGAATCTCTAGCGCGATGGGCCTAGTCCAGGTGACTGCTCACCTGAGGGAGCGTCTGGCGAGGGCGGGAGGTACGCGACTGCATTCACGTAGCGAGAGCCGGCGTTGAGGACGGCAGTCTGGACGAAGCCCGCGTCGGCCGAGTCTCTTGACCATGAGATCGCGGTCTTGTCTCGCGAAGCGGAGAGGACGAGATCGTTGGTCGGAGAAACCACAGCTCGAACCTGGTAGGGTTGAGCAATGGCTCATTCGGGCGGGCGAAACGTACGAACATCGGCTGAATGGCCCGCGAGGGATGCAGAGAGCTTGTAGGGCATTGAGGGGGGTAGTTATAGGGAGGGCGTGAAGACAAACGTGAAGAGGGTAGTAGGAAAGGTCTGGCCTGGCACGAGCCGGGATAGAGAGGACTTATTAGGCGGAGGTGGAATGGGGCAACGGATTTGGTACCAATCAGACCTCGAACTTTCGATTCAGAGTCGCTCAAGCGCGCACTCGCTGAATTCATTCCAATTCCAAGCATCCGTCCCAGCCCAGACCATCCTCAAAGCCGATCCCAATTTATTTAATTGTACGGCATCGGCCAATACTGATACCAGATCTCTCTCGCCTTGTACCACCAGCGATACCGATCTCCATCCCGGCACTTGTTCGCGTTCGAAAATATTAATAATTGTCACTGTGCTAGCCGAAAACGTCGTCGGGATAATATTATGTACACCACTCTAACGAGCCCCGCACCCGTGCAGTCGCGGATACAGGGAGATACGGAGGTGCTAGTCTATGCCTTGCGCCATTACTTCATCTCCTGTGAGGGCCTCACGATGCAGTTCGTCGTCTGGAGGAGCGAGAACGACGAGTTGCCAAATCACGAGGGGTTGCGGAGATAAATTCCTAGAGGGCCATTTTATGATATCCCATTCAGGGCAGGTCCCACATCGAAGATCCCCTCGCATAGATCTGCCACCAACTGCCACCGCGTCTCGCCCGCCAAGTTCACAGGAATAGTTCACAGGAATGACCGACAGCCATCGATATCCATCTCTCACAGACATGTCCGTCCAGCAGGTGCACTGAGTCTGTACCGAACAGTGCATTGGACCCGTGATGAGATTCGAGGGTTCCAAGCGCTCTTCAACGAAAGCTCGCCACCCACTCCAGTTGACTCCAGCACCCCCAATTTCAGATCCCGCCGCAGTCTGTGCGGCTGTGCCTCGCAAGGTCATTAATACAGGGTAAGCAGTCCGGCAAAGGTGCATAAGACCGCATAAGATCTTCGTACGTGGCGTCCAGTCGACCGATAAACGCGCTCGAAATTGACACCCTCGTAACCGGAAATGAACGACTGTCGCAGTCGGGTTATCTCTTCACCGAGCTGCCCAAAGAAATGTGGTATAAGCATCTGTGGATTGGTCAGTTCCATAGTTGCCGTCGCACCTGGCGAATGACGATTGTAAGCAAGATGGCTGGCTTCTACGTGGTGCAGGCACCGTAATGTCCATATCTCCAGGGCCGCTTCGTGAACATCGAAGGGACACCCGTTTTCTTTACGCCGCAAACGCGTATATGTATGTGGAGCACAAGAACATATGTTTGAACCGATGCGTAGCATTAGGAATTCCGTTTAACTCACCTTGACACTAGTCATCACATCCGAACTAGCGATGGCTGTTCGAGAGGCTCGAGCCATTTTCGAAGTCTTCGATACCTTCTCGAAGACTTGGAGCAGATCGCCTCTATGCCCCGCTCACAGCCTAGCGATCCGGACGGGACGTCGGACGTCGACCGTGCTGTCCCAAACCCTCTTCAGGCGATATGTAGTCGCTCGGAGGCGACAATATCTCCGTACGCCACAGCACTGGTCCGCGGGCACGCACACCGCGTTGTCAGCGGTTCCCTTTCGATTTCGGCCTGCTTCCGTTCGATAGGGAGGCATCACCTGGGTGTGGACTGCGGAAATTAGGACCAGGCCGGTCACGCTGCTCCTCCGGATCCATCGATTGGGCGGCCGTGGCGAGACGCTGTCGCGGTTGTGCGGTTAATTATGACCTCCACAGTACGTACAAATCCCGGAGCGTTCTCATGCGACTGTCTGCAGGGGGTCTCGGTCGGAATATCGCTGTCGCGCAGAGTAGTGGAGGCTTTGGTCGCGAGTCCATCGCCCTAGCAACGACTTCTTGGGTATCGTTCAGGTACGTGGCCATGCGGTCTGTCGATGTCCCTGTTCTTTGAAACATCCGTCACTTAGACGGGAGCATTGTGGACAGTCTGTCGGCAGGTATTCCTATTTCAAAGACGGCGGCAGGACCGTATCCTCGATCAGTGTCGAGGAGGTAAGTACAGCTAAATCATGTATTCTCATGGATCCCATAACCGCCGGATATCGATCCTATCTGCTCGGTAGATGATTGCAAGCGTGGTAGCTAATAATGTGCATCAATTGAATTTCAGCACGGTCTAGATGGCGTGTAACTTGCCCTGGCGGATCCATCCGGACTAGCTGAACTCAAATGACATCTCATCCCACGGAGACTTTGACACATAACCTCAATTACGATAAGATGTGCTGTGTTATAAAACTGCCGCTGACATGATTCATAAACCTGGGAGCACAGAGGACGAAATAATAGGAACACAACAACCATTGGAGGGAACAAGAAGCGAGCTGTCGAGAACCGGCGCAACGAGGCAGAGATACAGTCCAGAAACCAGTGAGTCGAACCCAGAAGCAGATGCCCATTTTCCAGACTAGAATTCAGTCTCCGAGGTCCACAGCCGGTCCGACCGATATCTTGATCTTCTTGCTTGGTCTTGTCATGAGTTGCCCCGCATTCTTGCTGGATTTGCGTTTGAGCCCGCTTGCTCCATCTGGATGGACATGCGGGGCAAGTGCCTGCGGAAGTTGAGTCTCCTGTTGCGTCTGAGATGTTACATTTTCCTCGAGCACGTCTTCCCCTACTTTCTTCGCGCTCGTATCGGCTGGAGCTTCATTTTGAACCCTGCACCAGGAGCATTGTCAGAAATTCATGGAAAAGCGACACGAAACTGTACATATCAATGTCGACTTCTTGAGCAAGCTTCTTATGTGATTTGCGTCGTGGTTTCTACTTTGGCGTGAGTATACGCAGCTGTCCAGATGTATTTGTGAGGTCAAACCAGATCCGATAATCCAAGTATTCTCTTCTCGACTTCAGGATCGGGGTTAAAATAATCTTGGTAGGCTTTCCCAGTGGCGGATGCTTGCACAAATACATGCTTTACTTTTTGCAAGGGTTTCAGGCGCTGTGAGCGTCTCGTCTTGGCCCCGGCTTTGGTCTTGCCTCTGTTGCCGCGCACGGTCGTCTCCAAGCCAAAGTCGTCCGTTTCTTTAGTCTCGCTTGTTATGAATCCTTCACGACGCGAGCGACCCTACCATAAGAAAAACCGAAGGTGTAATGAAAATAGACTCCTACCTTCTGCTTCAAGCCTTTTGAATTGTTGACCGGCCACTACAGAGTCGCAGCCTGTACCATTGCTTGGCATCAGAATTCGTGGGCACCCTGGGGGACATACCTATTATCTTTGTGAATGCAGAGAGGCCTTCTGGTTTACGAGTCTCATAGATCTTGATCGCTCTCCTGCACAGTAGATATGGGCATTGCCGTCGATACGATGTGTGAACGACGCCATACCTGAAAATCGCCAAATCCTTGAATCTAGCGATCATTCTGGGGTACAGATCATGCACCACGATCAGATCCCAATTTTCATCAGCTTTCACACGACAATCAAAGCAGATGAATGGATGTGGAATGCGTTTATCCTTAACAGAGTGGTAACCCATGCACCTTGTCGTAAAGTAGTGTCAGCTGCGCCCTCAGCGGTTGGTGTCCAGAATAGTTGCTCACCACATATGGAACCACCTTTTGCACCCTCCGTCGCACATGTAAGAATCACAATCTTCCAACTGGAAAATCGTGCTCAACAAGGGCCAGCCGAAAAAGAACGAACACCCACGGCCACACCACACTCGCAGTCTAGCGTCCCCTCGCTTGGCATACACTCTTGTCCTTCGTCAGACGTGTTATCAGGTCCGACACCAGGCGCTGTTTGACCACCGTTCTGGTCAGAGCTTAAAAAGGAATGTATCGAATCTTCTGTGCTGGGAGGAACGACTTGCGTATCCGTATCTGTATGATGCCCCTTGACATCTCAAATATCGAGAGAAGAGATAGGGACTCACCTAACATTTCACTGTCCTCTTCTCCTATGCACGCATGTACGATGAGATCTTGTACCATTTGCGTATCTATCGATTCCATAACCACGTCGAGACTTGAAGCGGCAGAAGGAACAATGTCTGACGGAGGTAGGGAGTTCTCTGGGGACCGAATTTGCCTCGTCTTGGATTTGCGGTACTTCGGTTGTGGCGTGGGAGACGGAGAAGATGAGGGAGAGGTCAATGGAGAAGGAGGAGCAATAGGAGACTCGATGACTTGTGTATGCTCCAGGAGTTGAGTTTGCAAGACATCCGCGGAACGGTGCTGTTTGCCTTGAGCCTGTTTGGCGAGTCATGGAACTAAGATGGAGTAGTAGGCACAAGGACAAACTCACCAGTTGTGCAATACGTTCCGGGACATCATCCTGTTTTCCAGCGTACTGTGCCTCTTTTTTCTGGAGACTATCACGGGAGCTCTGTTGCTTCTCTTCCTTGGAGAAGGGTATAATTTCTCCTTCATCGTCTCTTACCCCTATGGGGGCCAGGAACTCTACACCGGAATCATGGATCCTCCAACTTCCGAGCGATATACTTCCGTTGGAATCATCGGACCCTATCACCGCCGGCATATCATTGACTGAAAGCGAAATGAAAAATAGCACTTCGGTGCCAAACTCACCTTGGACATATTCAGGGTCTTCTTCGCCATCAGCATCTGCATCGCATAATCCGTCATCTGCATCCCATGCCACACGTCTCTCCAAGGCATCTTCACGTTGGATCTGTACCTGCTGGAACCTCATTGCAGCTTCTTCAACTGGAGTCAGCGTGGGCACTGCATGAATGTGCCCAGTCGTTGTACCCAGGAACGGGGCATTGTTGTCCTCGCCTGAGGGTAAGTACCCGGATACTGAGGTCACACGGACATCAACTGCGTGATAACCGGTCTGCAACGAGCCAACACTGCATCGTTCGGGGACTTCGTTTTTGTCGTGTGTTGTAAAGAACCATCTGTCCTTCTTGGAATCTCCAGGACGAAAATGTGGAGGCTCATAATCGTCAGGAGTATGGTCGTAATAGAAGAGCTTGAAGGTAGCATAGCGCCTTTCTACGAATTTTTTTTGCGTAAGTAGCAACACGATAAGGATGGCTCAGGTGGCTTACTAGGCAAGGGGTCCATCTGTGTAGTGGCTTGGATGAGGTTCTTGATCAAGGCCTAGACAGCCCGTTCTAGACTCTCAGCCTGCAGATATGATGAAATAATGTACAAACCTTGAGACTTCTCTTTACTTCACCGAGAGTCGGCGCCCTTCCCTTAGTCGTAGCATCCGCCACTGGGTCATAAGTCTGTTTCGTACCAGACAGTGACAACTTCCGTAAATCAGCATCCAGCGACATAACAGGTACGGTGATGTCTGTCCCGGGTATCTTGTAGTACTACGATTGATAAGCATACTCAGAGCAGTCCTCTTCGAATATGTAACGACGGGACACATACATTGAAGTTGAAGGTGTAAGCTTCAACGATACTAGGCGAGAAGCATCAAGGCGTTATTCCTAAAGAAATGACGACATATGTGCATACATACTTATTCGGGTCTTCGTTGTCCTAGTGAGATTTGCGTAAGAGCGACCACACTCTTGCTAGACAAGTGTTATCTTACCAGGTATATAGCAATTATAAAACTGCGAAGGTATTGTTTCTGAAGGGCATCAAATATTCCATTCTCCTACTCAAAATTTAGTGTATGGAATACGGCTAAGAGGAATGTATTCACCAGGAGATCCAGAAGTTTGTCTGCTTCCTCCGTGAAACCACGGGTGACGGTCATAACTTTGAACCCGCTTACATTTCGGGGACCGTTATCAGATCCAAACGAGCTGTTTGACGTAATGGATGGCTGTGATGATAGGGATTCTGAACCGGAAGAGGTCAAATAGCCTGTAATGTTTCGGGGTCAATATGCACGTCTACGGGTCTAGACGCGACTGACTCTCGGAGAAATTATCAACTGGTAGAAGATTCCTGAGGTCAATGCATAAGATGCCTGTGGTTTTTCATTCATATATGCGCAGAAAATTACCTTAAGTATGTGATACAGCCGAGGCCGGCTTTTAACAGGGTTTGTATGGATTGCAGACTCTGCTGTGAGGTCAAAGTTGCCTGAAAATACGTCAGCGTGACAGCGTAAAGACGCATTTTGTTATAGACCTGTGTCTGATCCGTTCTAGAACTCTGCGCCTGCATGCTGATTATATGCGGAATAGGATGGAAAGCAAGAAGCAACAGGCACCTGCCGATCATTACAGGCATTTGATTTCAAGCGGAGTTGCAAATTGAGACGCGTCTCGACGCGTCTCGCTCACATGCTTTCTCGTCAGTCATGGCCATCTGGGGTCTTTGGGTAAGAGCGAATCTTCTCTGCTGCCTTGCATGCATTGAACTAGACATCCCAGGTCATTAACAAAGCTGGAGGTCTTGTTTATCAGCGGAACTTTGGAGGTCCTCAGTTGTAAACTGCCCTCGTCTATACAAATCTGACGACCGAGACAGATGGATTACCTCATCTGACCTCCAACGAGTACTTGGTACTTGCGGGTACACTGCATGGTATCCATGCCATCACAAGCAGGCTGTCGCCAACGGGCTCAAGTTCCGGAGCGCAAACTATCTCCGGTGAGACCTTCAAATTGACAATCCTCCTTACTGCTACAGGTAGGCTCTAGGTTAAGATGTCACGCTGCATAATTGTTTCATATAGCTGCTTCTAGGAACGAAATTTGTTCTATTGACGTCGCTGGTAGAACCTACAGCCGACACCGTGTTGCAGAAGGTGTACGAAGCATACGCGGACGCGGTCATGAAGAACCCATTCCACACTCCGGAAATGCCCATCCGCAGTGAAGGTTTTGATACCCGGGTTACCGCCTTGCTTGGCTCATGACTTCGCTGTACCAATGCATCGTAGACAATCAGCTGTGGTGCTCGCCAGCCACAAATAACCATGTATTTTTCAGATCAATGTCCCGCTGTATATCTTGGCCTTCGCTGTAGCGTCTGTCGTGCGCCCCCAGAAGCTTGCTCTTTTATTTAGTGTGATGTCCAGTCGCCCGCCAATATACATGTCGATGATACTCCGGGCAGGATGCAGGACTGAGCGTGGATACATTCCGTTGGGACGTACGCGTCGGTGGCGTGGCGGGGATGTCATCGACACGCGACGCACTGCACTTCTCGAAGCAGCATTGACCGTACCAGCGTTCCATCTCTGGCTGTTTGCTTCAAAAACCTCCATACAGCGCATATTGTCTGAATCTCAATGCCCCGAAAATCTACCACCACAAGTATGTGCAGATAATATACTCAGTATTATGCAATTTCGCGGTGCAAAGCTCAAGGCTTTGCTCATAGCAGGACCCACCGCCTCGAAAGCCAAGTCTGCACTTCGCCAGACCTCTCACGCCGCAGTAACCCTGCAGAGTTTCGACACCCGAGCAGACCTTTCAGACCACATAGAAAATGACGACGGCGACGATGACGATGCAGCCGCCAATGGAGAAGATAAGTAAGAGCTCGTTCATTTCCAGGCCAACAAAACACCCGCATAGTCGCCTGACGATACTTCGTCGCACAGTGGCATGCTGGAAATGCTCAATATGCTTCAGGAATTTCAGAGTATGTCAATTCTGATCTGAATATTGTTCTTATTTCATGCATGAATCTGGGCATTTGCTAACACCATTTCACATTAGAGCGCAAGGCAACGAAGACATCCACGCATTCTGCCGCATTCCAGAGCAAGAAATCTGCGCTGTTCACCGAAGCACGGAAGAACGCAGATGTGATAGTACGCGATGGCGTCGCATATATGTAGGTTTGAATGCATAATCTGACCTCCACATACTGACTGACATGTCACGCTCGAGTGTAGAGACGAATGTCTAGCGAAGATAGCTGACCTGAAGTCTCAAGAAACGTCTCAGGACAATCAGCTGAAAGACCTCTCGCTCATGTGGAACAGTCACGACGTACACTATTCCACAGGGTACCTGCATACATAGAGTTTTGGCAGGCTAACTTCAGTCTCATTATCAGGAAACTGTCCACACGCTGCTGAAAAGCTATCCAGCACTCATCGAAGGCCTGTCGCATCGCAGGGCTGCGCAAATCAACGAAGCGAGTGTCATGCGTAAGCCACTATTTTGTCTGAGCGCAGATATCATTCCCCCTGAACGCAAAATTGGCATTATTTATCAGTGGAAGAGCACACAGTGGAGCGCCAAATATCTCGAAGAAGGCTTATATTGAATGCCAAGGCACGAATGGATGAGAATTTAGAAAAACAGAAGGTGGGCAACTTACTTCTGTCGATCACCTCCATTTTATGCCTGCTATTAATATGCATATACACACTCTTCGGTACAGCTCGCGACCGATGCAACAGCCCTAATCAAGCATTACAAAGCTTTGTTACTTTCATGAATCGATCGCCTTCGGCAGCTCGTGTTTTCCCAGGTATTTGCGGCAATTGTTCTTCCTAGCCTGTCCATGCAATTCGGACCTGTCTGTATTCTAATCTTCCTGTCCTAACATCAATACCCTTGTTGTTTTAAGTTCTGTTTCACTGTATCAATCAGTTCATTGTATCTGTGTTTTTGGCGTCTCCGGACATGTGCGCTTCACGCATCATATCCGAATTAGCTCCCTATAGAACGGAAATAAATACAATGCTACATTTGGCGATCACGGCGATGTGGTAAAATTCCCTTCGGATCTCAAGTCCCATGCCTACTAGGCGAACGTTAGTGTGTACTGCCGATATGAAAAAGACTCTATCCTCACAAGTTCGTCGTGTGAGAACGATCTTGTAGACATCTCTGAACGGAGACCAAGATATTCTGCCATGAAAACGCGAAGGATGAGATTCCAGCGGCGCATCGTAGGAATGTCCAAGGCAGTCACATCGTCCTGCAAAGAAGGATGCATTGATTTATCACAAAATAGGAGAATGAGTAACACAACCCACCTTGAGAGTGTGCCAAACTCGAGGAAATGGGCTCGCGATGACATGCAGGATACTGACACCCAGTTGCAGAAATGGTTTGTGGTCGTCCTCAATGCCCCCATAGCCTGCGACCTGGTTCCTTCGAGGGGCGAAGAAACTCTCCCAAGAACCGACGGCCTGTGTCTTATCCTCACCATACGCAAATGCTCCGCTCTCGCCTAATCTGCGCTCAGCGGATACCATCGCATCAAACAGCCAAGCTGTCTCCGGGAACCAAGACCGGATCCTTGGATTTGGGGCACCCAGCAGATCGAGAAGGATAAGATGCTCGATCATACCAAGTTCTGTTGTAAAGGAGGGTAGCAATCGCCGTTTGGTGTGTGGTGTGATGTAGGTGGTCGCCCACTTTTGCGCTAGATGTCTGCATTCATGGGCATGTGCTGACATAGACAATCGCATTGCGACTTCACGTACCTGGCGCCATATATCGAATCTGTAGCGGTCCAATCCTTGAAGGCCTCCTCTCCGTCAAAGAACACGAGCTGTAAGGTTGTCTCAGCCACATCCTCATCGGCTTCTTCACCGTCCTCTAATCGTTGTTCACGTTCATCAAGCAGAGGGTCCAAGGCCTCCGCAAGGTCCAACATAAGGGCACATGGCGCCGCGGAATCTGTAGCGCCTACGAACTACTACCTCGTCATTCGCCTGCTCATTCTCACCTCAAGAGACGAGGAACTATCACGTACTTGGCTATTAGGATATGTAGGGAAAAACTTGCTGTCGAAATGGGCAGCTACTATGACTCGCCGAGTCGCAGATGGATCCTTGGTGGCAATGACGTTCGTGAAGCGTTTGGGCCCGTATGGTGTTTCGTCAGTGAAGCTATCTTCTTCGACATGCCAATTGAGACTCTTCAGTGTGGATACTATGTAGTCCTTCACATTTGTATTGTTCTCAGTATCAGGTGGACGTGGAATAAGTATTCTGGACAAATGTGACGATGGGTTCGAAGGGTCGATGTTCGAGACGGGGTCGGGATGGGATACCAGGGAAAGAATGTCATCGGAAGATAATTCAGTGAATTCACGCTCGCCGAGCCTGAACGCATGGCCACCTAGCAAAAGACATCCGACAAGCAGACTGAAGAATACGCAGTCATAGAGGAATACACGAGCTCGACATGTCCGCACCCTATGACAGGCCGACATCAGGTATCGGTGAGCGACCGCCGCTACGGTCTCCGCGTCCCATGGGATGCAAGCGCCCAAACAATATCGCATACCTCGGAGTGTGAGCTAGTACTTGACTGATGATGTACTCTCTAACCTGTAGCGTATCTTGGTCCCTCTCGATTCAGTTATGCGCCATTCCTTCCTCCGGGGTTAGATCGTCGGACATGCGCGCAGACATGGATGTACTAGCTTATAATTTCATGTCATTTGTCGTCACTAAATTCGGGTTAGGGTTATATCATTTCCTCCTGACATCGATGCCTCGAGTTGTCGCGCGGGTCTACATCGTTCGTCATGGCGAGACGAACGAGAACAGGCTTGGTGTCATGCAGGGGCAACTCGATACCAAGCTGAATACAGCAGGCATACAGCAGGCGCAGTTGGCTGCCGCCGCCTTAGAGCGAGTGCCGTTTCAGAAGGCATTCAGCAGTGATCTTCAAAGAGCTGCTCAGGTATGATTTCCCGTGGTCCATTTTCCTGTGGAAGGACTTATTCGATCTGAATGCGTGATAGACTGCAGAGATTATCCTTCAGAAGCATTCAGGCGTTGTGTTGGAAAAGCAAGAGGCGCTGAGGGAGAGAGTGGGTTATTTAGTTTGTGCCAATTTGATTGTCCCATCCTCATCTTTTGCGCAGCATCTAGGCGACTGGCAAGGCAAGGAGCTGGCTACGCGCGGGTCGGCTGCACCGGCAAATGCAGAGCCGTTGAGTGACTTCAGCCTACGGGCTGCTCGATGGTGGACAGACACCATCACGCAGTACGTCCAGTCACTCAAGATGCGAGAGGAAGCTCCTGCGTGTGTGCTGGTGGTATCGCACGGAGGCTACATTTCTAGATTGATTAGCGAATTAGTTTCATATGGCAGCGTGAAGTGTACAGAGGGAGTAGTGGTGAATGGGAAATGTTGGAACGCTTCGATTTCAGTCATAGATTTGTATGATGATGGACTGGGAGCATTAGTAACTTATTCAGACACTGCCCATCTGAAAGTAGATCTGGTCGAGACTAACGCAGATGTGATCACCGACCAGTAGATTTTATAGAATACATATAAATGATTCAAGTTGCGGATCGGCATTTGTTGTATTGTAGCCACGGTGCGGACAGCGCAAGACAGTACGCTCATTAGTCTACATCTTCAATCATAAATATTCCGTCTGACACTGATCAAAGAATCAACCATGAGAAATTGTTCAATGACCAGCAGACATAGTAAGCTCTGCAACTCACGTCGAGGGGTCAGAGATCGCATAACAAAACTCTTAAACATTACAAGACTCAGAAGAAAATGGAGACGCGATAAAACTAATTGGTACATCCAATACGCCGATAGCAACTCTTGATTTGTAGCAGGTCTGACGTCTACGTCAAATTGTCCGTCTTAATACTCGTGCTTTTGCTTTTGCCCTTGCCCTTCTTCTTTGACTTCTCGTACTGGTCCACCTCTGTGTTGGAGAGCAAGCTAACGCACAAATGTGAGTACAATAGATGTAATAGCGAAAAGCCTTGCTTACTTCTGCAGTGCGTTATCATCTACAGCGGGACCGTTGCCTTCACCGACGATAATCTTAATGCCTTTACTCGGAATGCTATCAACGACGAGATACAACCACCCGGGACCTGGTGGATATACGCCGCCGTTGGGAGGTCCAGTGACAGTAAGTATTCGCTGATCCTGGCTTACGGATACCCCCAGATGAACCAAGCGAGAATTGGCATGGACAGCATGAGTCACAAAGCCCAGATCCATGAGCACGACTGTGGTCTCTACTGAGCCGATTGAATCTCCTTGAAGTAGACAGGGTATGCTCACCTTTTACGTCCGCATCGACAGGTAATGACGAGGGCATATGCACTTCAAGTTGAATACTCTGACCGAAGCCAAGTGTTTTCGGCACCCCACTAGTAATTTGAGGCCTCTCCAACGTCATGTACGGCGGTCGGAGCCATTCCACACGATACTCCGTACCATACTCGATCTCACTTCGGTCGAGATTCGGGTTACTACCTGCAATCATGATGTCGCCATTAGGGGTCAATGTTGCTACTGAGTGGTACATCCTTGGAATATCGCTTTTCGGCATAGCTTCAGAGAAACGTTTCCCGTGAGGAGAAGAGGAGCTGTAGAGTAACGGCGATAAAACTGGATTGTCTGCATTCGACGAGCCGACTTGATGGATGACGTTCCCGTAGCCAGAAATGCCAGAACCAGCACCATTTACTAGAACAATATCGCCTGTAGGTAGAAGGACTGCATCAGGCATGGTGCGTGCCTGGGGCATCTCTTCAGTCTGCCAACCTGCAGCTATGCCAACGTCTGTCAGTAGAAGTCGGGAACACTGTGTAGAGGCAGAATCTTGCGAGGTTATCTCATAGCCAGCCTTGTGATCGTCAAGGGTAGAGCCGCCGCAGATGAGGACTTCCGGTGCGTAGTCCGCGGCTGGCGATAGAGGAAGCAGGAGAGCTGTGCCAGCCATTGGGTAGGTGACCCGCACTCCATTAGGAATTTGCGGCAGTCGACGTTCCGTGTTACTTTGCCAATCGTAGATCATAGCGTCCCGATTGGCTGCCATGAAAACGGTCCCATCCGGCAACGAGAATGCGATGGGAAACAAGTTGGCATTGAGAGTATCCACCAAGAAGGGAAGGTGTATTGCCAGCCCGTTTGAGCCATGTATATCCTTTGGTGGCCAAAATTCGATTGTAGGATTGTTGACGGTAGAGTTGTTGATCCAACCACCTTTGAGGGAGCCTCCAATGATCATGGCGCTCCCATCGGACACCCGCAGTACTGTGTTATACCAGCGAGGACTTGTAGTCCGGATGCGATCGTGACTTTCATAGAGCTTGCAACCATCCACGTTTTCCGAGTCGCATGGTTCAAAAATACGGATCGCTTGCAGACCATCTAGATCCCCGAAATCTGCTGCTGCGGTGTGATCTTCGACAACTGGATTACCACCGACATTGATCAGAGTGCCGTTGCTCAAGAACGTTCCACCTGCACAGAATGAATTAGACTGTACTGCAAGCGGCGTAATGGCATGCGTATTCAAGTTATAAAGCGCGGCCCAGGCAGGATGTCCATCGATAGTCAACGGATTATGTTCCACTTTGTCAATGACGATGGCATGAGAATCAGATATGACAGCCAGCTGCATCGCAGAGACTCCTGTATTACCCTTTTGTAAGAGTGTCCAGTTGGTTGCAATATCAGGTCCAGAAGCAGAAGCGAGATCAAACAGCGGTGGATACGATGAGATAGGCTGGGCAGATGCGTCCAGGTTCGGACCAGAATAGGCACTGGGAAGTGAATGGGGACCTAGAGTCACGATTAGGGCATCCACGTCCATGTGCGACCCTTTAGAAGCGGCCCTTTTCTTGCCAGTGTTGACAATCTTCATGGTATGTTTACCTTGCTCCAGTTGGTAATTCCAGTAAATCCGCTGCTGCTGCACGGGAGCTGCACTCCAAGCGTCGACCTCCTTAATCATCTTGCCGTCAATATAAACCTGTGAGATACCGTGTCTTTGATCCTGATTGCCAAACCATTCGATTCCGGTGCCGGTGAAGCTGAACGTCATCGAAGCGCCGGGATCTGAAGTAGACCGCAGAGTCTTGTGCACGTACGCAGAAGAAAACGAGTCCGCCCACCGTCCTGTATAGTGTAGAAGCGGCGAGGACGAGTCGTAGCTTTTTGTCCCTGGGGCTACATAGTACGGTGTGAATGGGCCCGGGTTGGCAGAACCTGGCGTGACGACCCCATTCCAGGCACTGTCAGCTGCACATGTTCCGAACAACGAGAGAGCTAGCGTCCAAAACAATAAGGCACGACTGGAAATCATGCTTGACCATAGGTTACAGCACCGCACAACGTTCCATTGGGCGGGATGCGCATTTAGACAGGGAGGAGTGGTGGTTCATTATGAACCAAACAACGCGTCAACAGACGCGACGCGTTCAACAAGTACAGCCGCGTTAATTATTTGCACAGCAGTCGAAGAGCCATATGTAAAGAGTCCCATCCAGTGTTAACGATGTACAAGACAGCAATATGGAAACAGCACTAATGTTACGGAATTAATGGCGATTGTGGCAATTGCATTACGATACGATGTCCATCGTCCGGCCGCGGAAAGCATGCTATTACAATGTCCTACAGTTGTATTCAGATTCAGGCCAATGGTAACGGAGTCGTGAGTTTCTCTACTGGAATATATCTCAGCGTAGGAGGGCCTTTTAAAGGGAAGGAGGTGTCCAGATTGAGGGCGTAGTCCACACCTTCATGCGGATTGAATCCATCGTGGCTGCAGGCCATCATTAGACGTAAGAGAAGGCCGGAAAAAACCACACTTACTCAAGACGCAAATGATCTTTCATGGAATTCAGTGTTTCCGGGCCCTTTCCACAATGCCGGCAGAGCCACATATGGACAGTGTCGTGGTCGTATTCGAGTCTGGAAGCTTCCTGGTGCTTCAGAAAAGAAGTGTCACGGCTATTGAGATAGGTCCACGATACGTAATCCCAGCGGGAGGAATGGAGATGCTTGACCTGGACAAAGATCAGGCACGGGAGATGCGAGCAACGCCTGAGGTCTTACCGCTAGCCTCCAGGACGCCACACAAACGTCATCGTCTGAACACCGAACACAGGCGAGTCGCGCATCGAGACCGTCCATTTTGCTGGCAGTGGCATTGTCAGGGTCCAGGCCACAAGCCTCAATGATATGTCGGGTTTGGGCAGAAATTCTGTGGCTAAAAATGAAAACGCCAGCAGCGCGACTCCACGGGACCTCGTTCAGCGTTGTGACACACGCGTTCCTTAAATCGACATCAGGTGAATTGCACTTCCAGTCGCACTTGGTACCACGAGTTATGCACTTGTGTACCAAGGCTCTCGGAAATCCGACCACTTGATTGCAGGACAGGCATTGGAACCATGTCGTTGCCAGCTCGAGGGGGGAGACATCGGCATCCGCGTGGCCGTTCTTGCAAGACGGTATGATTTTCAGTAGCTCGCGACAGATAGCCCGTCGCCACCTTGCTGCCAAGGCAGGTAACTGCGGAATGAGGGGCGCAAAGCTTGTCACATCCAGCGCCACATCCTCAGGAAGATCGAGAAGAGCTCTAAACTCGGGCATGACGCAGAAATCCGAGGTGTTCGGAAGGTATTCCGTGGGTGAGCGAGCAAAGACGAAATCTTTGATGATCTTGTGCACCAGACGCACGCGTACAGACAGCCTTGCGCATCGTTCTCTTGCCAAGCGATCGTGTCTAGCCTTGTACACGAAGTCGATCATGGTATCTTTGATGTTGTTCCAGACTATATATGTAATGTTAGCCACAAGAAGTCTGAAAAGCACGTCAATCGTACTGCGCGGAGTAAGTTCCTTTGGTTGTTTAACCAGGGGATGTTCCATAAAGTCGACCACAAATTCTTCGCTCATTTTCGCCAAATCATGGGCGTAACCCAGATAGGTTAACTCCATGAAAATACTGCGTACAGGTTCAGGAAGGCTCTTTATGATAGCAATGACCACCACTTACGCATGTCGGCGGTTGTAACGCACTGATTCCCTAACCAATGCGCGCTGAAGATTCTGGGTGTTTTGCCAGTCCTCAAGAAGTTGTGCATGCTGTGCAAGGGAGTTTAGGGAGGTTGGCAGAGTGCATTTTCATAAGGAATACCGTTTCGATTTCCGCGACAGCTTGGATTCTGTCGGTTTCCATCTGCTTCGCTTTGTCTTCATCACCAATGATATCCTTGATGCGTTCATTCAATTCGTCGATTTGTGACTTTCGGAAATATAATTCTTAAGACGCATGAGTATGCCGGCACGCAAGACAGAACCAGACAGTGTCTTACTATTCTTTATGTCTTCGCAAGGTAACATAGCTCCCGGACGAAGCTTTGCTACTGGAAGAGACAAAAACATAGACGTTAAGTCTACGAAACTGTTGCAGGTTAGATGAAAGAGAAATTGGAAAGTAATATCAGGGTACGGACTTGGTTGTGAAACACTTCTTACAGCATCTAGCCCGACAAGACCACATGACGTTCATCACTCTGGCTGAGAGGCAATACTAGCCAAAAATATGAGAGCATGTAAAACAAATGCAGTCGAGACGGTGCTCACATGGCAGTATGGTTCGAAGAGTAAGTTAGCATACTGTGGCTCACTCAGATCTGAGGGACATTCTGGGAGTCCTGGTACTTGTTCTCGGGAGCGCTTCCATATAGTTATAGCAGAGCGTCGCATGAGGAGGCCTCGCAGGGACCTGGTGGTCCTCGCAAGGTGGAGAACATCGAGTGGATGCAAATGTCCAAATATCTACGACGGACGACATCAATAGCCGTCGACCGATAAGTTGTCGCCTTTCACCTCAAATAATATATCTAGCGGCATGTCGGGAAGCTTGCTGAGGTTCCTCCGCTTGCCGGACTTGCCAAGACCTTTGGCTGAGTTCTCCAAAGCCAGCGTTTTCGTCCCCGCTCCGTGATACATCTTGTTGGATCTTTTCTGGCGCTTCGTAGGAGGCGGCTCAGGAGTTTCTAAGTCGGAATCGTCCGCTTCTGCACCTTCCACTGGCGGAGAGTGGTGCCCTTTCGCGGTCGCCAGACGTGCGGATCGGCGTAGGCCTGTGGTGTCTGCGTGTGCTGATGCCATGGCTTCAAAAGTTGAGTGAGGTTGATGGTGGGGGATGCCTTCTATGCTTTTGCAGGTGTAAAAGATCCAAGTACTGAGGCGTTTAGTGAAGGCAGCTTGTTATGGTCGCCCCTCACGCGTCACGGTAGCGTTCCCTTTAACGGTCACGCAACCACGTGATACGTGGCTCGCCCGATTTGATTTTGACTTACGCCGATCAATTTGACGGCCAGACCTGGCCATTCAAATTTCAAAGCAACTCGATCTGCACTCTGCGTTTTTTTATGCTAGAAATTTTCTAGGTTCAATTTTCCTCTAAAATGAAGTATTCTACAGAGATGGCGGTACTCACGATGACCAAGGTCTCGAAACAGCTGCTCTAACGTGAGGAACGGATATCGAAGCGCCATGATGCCGGGAGAAGGAAGGAGAAGGAGAAATTATGGTGCTATGGTACTCCAGTTCTTTCGGTCTATAAGACGTCTTGAACCTAAAATGCCTACCAATCTGCAGTCTGTGATCGTCGACTATGGTGGCAATTATTTGCGATGTCATTGTAGGTTCATGTGTCGTAATAGGCAGTGGGCTTACATGTCGAAGAGTAACCCAGATCAGGGCGAGACAGTAAATGAGCTTCATATATTCAAAAAAATTGAGCAAAGGAAAAATCTCTGGGGTATCCGCAAGAGACTCCAATCACAGTTCTGATGTGTCGTCTTTGTTGCGTGATTCTCCATTTTCACCAAATGGCCGTTTGAATATTGGATACACGATTGTGATTTATGCCTGACGAGCAAAAAGGTACCTGCCACTGAGCACCAAACATATCATACACTCGTTGCCGGTCTTCTAGCGGTTCCGGAGACGTGATTCTCGATTCCTCGACTCTGCAGCATATTGATGTTTGCCACCAACTACCTCGCCTTAGTGCTTCCAAGCATCTCAAACATCGCTGAGTTTGTCACATTGTCCATATGATTCATGGTGCCCATTTGGATAGCTTCACAATACCAACAGCCCGACCGTTTATCACGAGCGAGTGGCTCTTCCTTCCAGCGCTGGTGTACGGACGCAAATCGCAATAAAAGTGTATACGGGCGAATCATGGGGTACACACAAAGCGATTAAATTCATATTGATGCTTACGCACCGCAAAGTCTATGCTCGCAGCCAAATCCAAACGACAAAAATAGATCCAAATTCACAACGCTCGCTGTCGCATCCGGCTGCTGACAGTCCTGAGCCCCGCATATACCTTCCCTGGAGGTGAGCCCAAAATGAGCGATACGATAGCATCGCGGGCAATTTTGATGTTTTGGAAAGAGCCAAGGATGTGAATTTTACTGTTTAGGATGAAAACATGAGTCAGCAGACTCATTAATGTGAGAAGAGACGTACGTATCGGCAAGGACAATGCGAGTGCGGCTCGCGTTCTCAATCGTGAATTTTGTCTTGCCATCCTGGCCCGCTATCCGCCCTAAGATTTGAAATTGCCTTAGCTGAGTGACAGCGCTAATAAACGACATGAATGAGCACTAACCTATAGCACGGGATAGATGGTCGCCATGCAGAGTTTTGACATCTTTGATCTCAAAGGAATCAAGGTACAGGTCGTCCAGACGAAGGAGAGCAATTGCGTCCTATGAACACGGTATCAGGCCGTGCGTATCATGATAGCAGGATTTTCTGACTTACGTTCACATCGAAGCCTAAAGCATACGACTTAACGAAGTCTGCACCCTTCTGTATGGCACCGATATCCTGGGTGTGTTTTGATGTCTAAAATTTCGCCTTATCAGCCGCGACATATGTGCAGAAAGCCAACAGGGGAACGAACTCGGATCTCCACGCATTTCCTCTGCACGTTCATCCGTACTTGCAGTTGCAACATCTCAGTTAAAGGCGAGAAGATGTTTACCCAGTCCTTCTTCAACGGAGTCATGCGATGTGGTGGTATGGGTATCCGTCTTGTTTCCGACTTCAATGTCGACCGCTGCGCTGAAGCAGGCAGCGGTGGAAATGCAGGGGCGGCAGATTGATCGGGTACGGACGAAGGGTCGGTATCAATCATAAGTGCATCGTCGTCGTCGTTTGCCGACATAATGCCCTCCGCATCTTTACCCGCCGATGGGATAACCTCCGAGATGTCAGCGGCAGCATCGCCCATCTCATCGTCCTGATCATTTTGCGCAAGAGTGTCTGCAGCATTGGAGGATGACTTCTTCGAAATTTTACGACGGTTTTTCTTGTGAGTGGTGGCGACAGAGGTGCTCGGTTGCGTATGAATGACGACCATGGTAGTAGGCAAGAATGATCTCGGGCGAGCGATATGTAGACGGAATAGGAACGAAATGAGAGGAGGTGCAGGTTGCGTGCAGGCCCAGGGGAAATTCTGCTCGGCAATCGCCGATGTTCTACCCAAGGCGATCGGCCCGCTGAAGCATTCAAAGCTATTTAGTTTCACCATCACTCGCGTCCGTACCCTGGATAGGCTCCCTACATTACTATGTCTGCCCCAGGAAGACCAGGATTAGTTCAGAACCTGAACGATGGCACAGCAGAAGGTCTCGCTTATATACAGTTCTGGATCTGTGCATAATCTAACGCAACAGCAGCTTTGCAGGCTCTTCTCGGCTCCCTTTCGCTCGGAGACTCCTCTGTGGAGAATGGACAAAAGATGACACAGGACCAGGTCAAGAAAATATCTGACAAACTCGGGGAACTACTAGGCGACAACGATATTCGAGCCGACGCAATCAACCCAAAGCGGAACGAGAAGGGTGAGGTATGTTCAAACAGAATATGGCATTGAGGTTGTATTGATGTCGGGGCCGTTTCCGTTACAAGTTGTTGAATGAAGAAGGCCTTCCGATCGTCGACATTGTCGAGCCCGTTACCGCTACGCCTTCGACTGTCACCTCCGGATCAGCGCACATTTTCGACGATCCTGATCTTTTACCGTTCTGGGCGTTGTCCCCCGCCGAGAAGGCGCGGCGCCGTGCTGAGCGGGAACGTATTCTCGATTTGTTGGAACAGGAGGAGCGTATTGAGCAAGAACGTGAGGAGGTAGCGGCGCGCGAGCGATGGCAAGCGGAACTGGAAAAGAGGAAGGAGGCCGCGAAGGCGGAACTCGACGCGCTGCGAAAGGCGAAAGAGCTGCAGAAAAAGATGGGCAAAGCACTACTACGGAATGTCATTGAAGCGAAAGGAGAGGGACGAGGGTGTCGCGCAGAGGCAGCGGGAAGAAGAGCAAGAGCAAGAACAGGGACGCAAGGTGAAGCCAAAGAAGAGTGTCGCGTTCGCCGATTCGCCTCCCGACAATGATCAACTTCAAGATGAGTCTGAAAGTCAGTGGGGCGACGTTTCTTTGGCAAGATTACAGCGGAAAGGCAAAGCGACTCTCTTAACCAAGGCTCAAATGGACAAGCAACCGATGAAAATGGAAGTGGTCGAGCGACATCCTACTGGATTACACTTACCACAATCCGTCATTGATACTCCTGATCCTGACTCCGACGACGAGTCAGAGCCGGGCTCTCCTGTTCCTGCTGACTCTGACGAGGGGGAGGCCATCAATCTCGACCGTTTGGATGACGAGTTCGATGAGGTCCGACCCTCTTCTCCGCTGTCTGATTCTAATTCGAGTGGCACGGAGCATATGAGCGGTGATGACGAGCCCATACATTGGCAAGAGGATGATTTTGACTTTGCCCAACATCAGCGCGAAATTGCGCTTGCCTACTACGAAAAGCGGACTTCCATTGGTGCTGAAGTTTCCAGTGCTATGAGAGCACATACTCATGATGAGCCCGAAAACGAATGGGATCAACCGGTGCGTTTTCTGAATTAGTCGTGTAATCCATGTTGAACAGAGGATTTGTCCATAGGAGGTTCCCCTTGATGCAACGTTGGCTTCTGGACCGCCGAAACCTGCTGCATCCCGATTCAGGAATGAAAGGACTTCCAGTACACTTGCTTCACATTCTCTCGGACCCTCAGTACTTCCTTCTTCACAATCGTCGACGTTGAAGGGCGCCGTCCGCATGGGCAAGATTGAGGATGGCCAGCTTGTCGGAGAAAGCGACGACGACAACGAACGAGAAGCTAGGGAGATCATAGAATTGCTCACCCGGGGAGAGGCTACGAACTTAGGCCCTCAGCCGAGCTTCCAGCCCGGCCAGACAACCGATAATACGGTTCCTTCGCGCCCTGCGGTTTCCTCTATGCGCCCTGCTGCATCGACTGCAGAATCCCAGGCGGCAAAACCAGCGTCTGCGGAAGAGGCTCCTGCTCCTACACAGCGCAAGCCACCTAAGGTGTCGAAATTCAAGCTGGCGCTTGCCCAACCGCGTGAGCAGCAAAGCCTTCGGCCAACCTTCGCCTGCCATGGATACTCCAGTGTCTACGATAGAGCGCTCCTCTCCAAAGCTATCATCAGGACCAGGAACACCTATATCTGTACCGTCTTCGTCTTCCAGACTGCCTGGACCAATCTTGATGGCAAACCCAACTTCGCATGTGCCTCCCTCTCAACGACGACCACCGAACCAAGCTCAGATGCAGAGCATTATCGTTGAGTCGCCTTCGTTCCGACCGCCGTCGCTCAGAAATCGTCCGACATTGTCAACTGCATCGCCGCCTGTATCCTCATCGAACGTCATCAGTTCACACTTACCCGTCTCGCCTCAGTCTGCTTCTACCTTGGTTGACTCTCCATCATTTCAATCAGGCATTATAGACTCGCCGTCATTTCAATCAGCCATTATAGACTCGCCGTCATTTCAAGGTTCCGCGTTCCTGTCCAGCTCGACCTCGCTCCCTACGCCACCTGACGTGTCGACTCCTGCAACAGCTGATAACGGCCATTCCGTTGAAAATGATTTGACAGGGAAACCTGCCGTTGTGATGAGTGCTGAGGTGAAAGAATCAAACCCAATCGATAGGCGGACCGGCTCGGGTATCTCTGGGCGGGAGAAGAAGGTGTCCAGGTTCCTTGCAGAACGTGAAGATTATTAGACGTAATAGCAGATGCTGTATGTGTAATTTTGTCAGAGATACATGTGCGGACAGTGCGGTGTACAGATTGTGGCACTTAAAAGTTAAAACACTGAGGTACCGATCAATAAGTATGATGGGCGCTTGTTCCTATTGGAATACCGTAACCAAACCGTAACTGAGCTCTGGAGTACAAGTCGAGTACACTAGATCTAAGCGCCCGTAGATCTCCGCGTCCGAAAACCTGGTGGGAGGATTGCATGCTCTGAACTGCAAGTCTGGAAACTCACCGTCTGCATGCCACTCTCTTGATTGAACTTGCATGAAACGCGCAATCTATCTTGCCCTTGCCGTTCGGATTAGCATATCCCTCATCACTCGTACATTCTTTCAGCCAGACGAATACTTTCAGTCTCTTGAGGTTGCACATCGCCTTGTCTTTGGCTATGGGCATCTGACTTGGGAATGGCTCTCCCCCAACCGATCCGTAGCATTGTCTACCCAGCGCTGAACGTGCCCATATACTGGCTCTTGAAAGTGATGCGAGCAGACGACACGCGATTACTGGTGGGTGCGTGTCTAACAACCTATAAGGCGGACTTGGTGTACTCAGCAGGGTGGAAATCAGATATGGGGGCCGAAAATATTACACGGTGCTTTCGCTGCTTGCACAGACATCTGGCTGTGCGAGCTCGTAAGACGAGTTTTGGGCCAGAGATACGTCTCCACCACAGTGAGTGCGAGTATCCGTCAACTGGACATGCTAGGCAGGCTCATGACGCTGAACCAACGCATACTCCAGTTCTTTCTGTCGTTAACATCAGTATTTCATGGCCTATCCCTTTCTAGATCGATCTCAAATTCACTCGAGACATCCTTGACGGTTATTGCCCTCAGTCACTTTCCATGGGATAAGACACCAGTATTGCGAAGGTGAGATTTTTATCTTCTGTCAGTACAATCATCAAACGAGCAAGTTTCGACAGAGGCGATGTTCAAAAGATGCTTGCTTTTGCAGCACTAGCATGCGCCATGAGACCCACAAATGCTGTCATATGGGTCTATATGGCTGCCATTTTGATGTGGCGACTACGAAAGCACGCAGAGAGTATAGTTTTTGTTGTCACGGACGCATTGATTATAGGGTGGGAGTCTTTGATTCATATCAGTCTAGAAGATTATTCCTCATTCTAGATTCTAGGACTCTGACGGTTCTGACCACTACTATGCTCGACTCCGCATACTACGGTCGTCCTACGTTCACGCCTCTGAACTTCTTACGCACTAATCTCTCATCTGTGTCCCTGTTTTACGGATCTAGCCCGTGGCATTACTATTTCTCCCAAGGGATACCCATTCTATGCACGACTACTCTCCCCTTCATGCTGCAGGGCGCATGGTACTCTTTGCATTCCCCGAGCCCGGCGTTGAGGATTGTGTTAGGGCTTCTTGCCTGGACTATTGGGGTGTACTCTTTAGCAGGCCACAAAGAATGGCGCTTCATTCATCCGCTCTTACCCTTAATGCACATCCTCGCTTCCAAGGCAATTGTAGACGCAAGGGCAGAAAGTCACCATTCGCAATTTCTGAACAAATACTACCGGCAGCTTATTCTGCTCGGCTTGCCGGCAATAGCCTATGTCTCCCTAATTCATGGTCGGGCCCAGATTGACGTTATCAAGTATCTGAAGCAACTGCCACCGGGAGAAGTCGGTTCTATCGGATTCTTGATGCCCTGCCATTCCACCCCGTGGCAGGCATATCTACACAGGCCTGATCTGGCTGACGCCGGACGACTCTGGGCTTTAGGCTGTGAGCCTCCTCTGTCGTGAGTGGATCTCGGTTTTCATAGACACGCTCCATTGACGACCCATGTCGGTTCTAGGGAGCAGGTCGTAGGGGTGTACCAGGACCAGACCGACGTCTTTTATGCCTCCCCTGCAACATACTTGCGGACTCGCTTTCCGAGTAAGGTCAGCTCCGCATTCCCGCCGTCACCATTGCCTTGTACGGTTCCCGGCGCCAATGATTCAGGATTGACTGAATGGCAACATGAGTGGCCGGAATACATCGTTTTATTCGGGGCGTTGTTGGAAGATGACGTACGGGAGATCTTGATAGAGAAAGGCTACCGGGAGGTCTGGAAGAGTGAGTCTGGATGGGAAGGCGATGGGAGACGGCAAGGAGGTGTCCGAGTATGGCGGTTCCAGCCAGTCCTGGACTGATAGCCGCTCCATGTTGCAAACTCATTTGTGATGTTGCAAATTGGTTGCGAAGAGTATATATTTCGCCGGTCGTGTAGTGGTACTTAGCTCAAGTCGAAGTCGCATCCTCGCTATTGACTCGCTATCAATCACACGATACTCTTACATTCCTGCACTCACCACTCGCATGACCATGTCTTCGGTCTTGCTACCCGTTGAACTCTGGCTACACATATTCCGCTTGTCGACGATCTCTCCGTTGACATACCGCCTGCGAGCCACCACCTATAATCCATTCGAAACAATACCGCTAATTGCCCAAGAAGACTCCGAGGCCCTCAAGACCAAGTCTGCGCTTATCCTCGTCTGCAAGTTATGGCGCATCCTCGCGATGGATCTTGTGTACGAGGATATTGCGATGGGGAGTCCGGAGAGGCAGCGAAAGCTCCTAGCCGGTGTAGAAGAACATGATATCGATAGTCGGTCCCCTGGGCGTGGGTGGTGGGTCCGTCGCGCTAGCCTGCCATACACCGGCTCAGTGACGGTCACCTCCCGTCCGCTGGAAGCCATAAAGATTCTTGAGCAATGTCCTCGCCTGGAGGTTCTCGTGCGTGCAGGTCCGTTCCGCCCGGATGCAGACCTACGCTTTGAGTTCCCTGCAGACTGTCCGCCACTCCCCTCCCTAAAGCGCCTCGACTGGTGGCATATGAACGAGGCTGCTCGTTCTGGAGGCATCAACTGCCTTGGCGACGTGCTACAGGCTGCTCCCAACCTGCAGTACTTGTCCTTGGGCGGGTACCTCAGGTTCTGCCATTTGCAGCGATCGACCACCACCCTTCCGTCATTGACGACCCTCCGAATTCTACGTCTCAACGTGTTGTTTGTCCGGGAGACGCTCCGGTGGTCTATGCCTGCTTTGCGGTGTTTGATCATAGACACCGTCGAGGACATCGGAATACTGGAAGGGTTCTGGGAGACGTTCGGAAATCAAATTCGCACCGTCGAATTGGGCAACAGCCTCAGCTACTATGTGTACGACACCCTTTCGTACATTCTCCCAGGCTGCCCCAACCTCGAGGTGCTAAACTACTATGTCCACTTCACCGCCATCCCCTCTCTGTTCCACACCACATTCAGCTCACTCACGACCGTTGGCCTACATGCCCACCCAAATTTACTTCTTCCCCCGGAGAGCTCAGAGTATTGGAAACGGATTCAGGACCATTTTACCATGCTCTGTGGGCCCGCTTTTTCTGCGCTGAAGAGAGTGCTTCTCTATGGCGATTGGGACGCTATAGTTGATGATATTCGATACCCATTCCTGATTCAACCTCTACTCGACCGTCACTGTGTCGTTGAACGGGCCCAGATACCTTACTAGATCCGAAATGACTTGTACACACTTATGTCGTTCAGAGCAAGGCTGGTGCCGCCTTCGTTAGAGAGATTAGGCTAATCATTGTATACACGGCCATACTTTAAGTACAACCTCATCCCATATAATTGAATAATAAATGTCATTTTGTCAAACCAGGCGTCTGAACAAAGTGAGTAGAACAGCCAGTCCATGCGATGCATGTGCCTTGTCATTCAACGATGCTTGCATCCTAAACACAGCAAAAATTTGGTGCCTATTCTTGGCCTCTTCTGCGATGAGAAGAGGGGCGCGAGTCTCTCCGATTCGGGGCAGATGGAGCGTGATGCTCAGCCCGACGACGGCCGGCCCCAGTATCCTGCACAACCTGTCCCTGTCGGAGAAGGAGCATATGATGATGGAGCGAGGAGTCGGCGGGAGGAGAACCGACATAAAACGACGCTGGAGGCAGGTGTTCAGGCCCGAGTCCTGGAGGTAGGTGACTGGTGGATGATCTAGCTCGCGCGGCAGGAAAGACACGGCCGATCTTAGTGCCTGCAGAGTAATGAATCAGGGAAGATGCGGGAAATCGGTTGAATACAGACCACCATGAGAAGATTGTAGTGCTCCCTGCACATCTCCCTGAGGGAAGGTGTCCGACGACTGACGGTAATGGCCATATAGCAGGTCTGGGTCTTGGGCCGCAGACAAATGCAACGTGTGACTGCGACAAGGCTCGCACACATTATCCCGCATCGTAGACACCGCAGATCTCGTGAATGGGCGTGCACATTGTGCGCATGTCTGGCTTGACTGAGAGGTTGGCGATGGAATGTTCGAGAGAGGATATCCATCGCTCTCTTGAGAGTTACCTCTCGGAGATCTGGAGCGCCTCAAAGTGTGCGAGATGTCGTCCATAGACCCGAGGATCATGTCGGGATCATACGCACTGCCATTGGTGGGGCCGCTTGTGGACCCTGGAGCGGAGTAGTCGCTGGAGTCGGAACTCCCGTCTGGGATGTAGAATCGCGGTCGCTGATGTGGCGGCACTTGTGCAGGAATTTGGATAGGACGACTGCCCCGGTCGTGGTCGGGCATCTGGGCCATCTATTGTGGCACCGTGAAGGACGTGATAGGTGGAGATGAGATGGTCGGGCAAATCGCCTGAAGAAAGTCGAGCCCAACGTCACACTTTATAGGCATAGGATCCCGCCTACTTGCACCTCGGGGAGCGGCTACTTGCTTCATTGAGCGATCCCTGGTTATGTCGCACACGATTCTCCCACAGGTCCATTCTAGAGAGGAAAGAATGAGTCATACGCAAAAATTCTGTGAGGGATCCCGCAGAAATCCCTCGGAAAACTTGCATCATAGAACGAGCATCAAATCGGTGAGTGCCCACAATTTGTAGACAAATCACTGCCCAATCGATGCCAGATATCCGCTGTCAGAACTGCAAGAGGCAGGTCCACATAAACCAGCGCTTGCAGAGCTACCAAAGTTGGGTTTGTCGGCGCAGCTAATGCACGTCGCTTGCGCAGCCACTAAAGTAAATGTTCCGCTCGGGCAAAAGCCGGCGAGGATAGTTGATAGACTAAAGATCAAGAAATTGGCGACACACTGTGTGAAACGGTCCCGTCGGTCCTCAAGACGAATTTTTCAAGACCACATCCTTCTCCGGCAATCATGGGAATAGGAAATGACAATTGGAATCGCGCCCATGACTCTCCATTGCAGAAATCGAAGCTTGGGATGGCATGCGGGACGGTCCGCGCCATGGACTTCGGCCTCGATAGAATCGAGTACCAAAATAGAGGAACTATGAGGACATACTAGCTGCAATCAATAAAGACAATGGCAAAAAACACTGTACCTCAGTGGCGCAGACATGTGGGTTATCGGACATAGCAGTCGTGGCACTGTCGGTATGTCCACACCTTCTGTCCTCCCCAAAAGGCAACTGTTGAGGTTCTGATGGTTGCCGGCAGTAATTTAAGTTCGGGGGTCCTTGTTTTCAGCAGTAAAGAAAACAGGGACGAGAGACACACCGAACAGGCTTCGCGTCATCGCCAGAGACAGCGGTCCAGACATAGCAGCATCTCCTCAGTTATTAGGAATGCAAAACAACACAATCTGATTCATTATTCTCGCATCTCTGATGGTGCAACAAATTGAAATAATCAGGACGGCGAGTATACGAGGCGCGACTTGGTTAGAGTTTCTCTCGGGCATGCCCGACAGCACAGACTGATCGTGCCTTGCGATATAGACGAGAAGTTGTAACGAGAGGACTCACCTTAATAACCTCTGTTGTTGTTCTGTGGACCCCCCAGCGTGCAATGCAAAATCCCTGTATGAGGACAGCGACTCGAGTACAACTGATACTGGCGGCGGTGATACTCGGATAGAGATACACGTGAATACGAGAACACCCAATTGGCTTACTGCGCAACCGCTTTCAGAAATCTCAAATATAAGGTTTCCGCCGGAAGGTTGAATCAGCACGAGGAATTGACATATCGAAGTGATCTCTGAGGACACATTCAGGATAGGGGTGATACAGCGAAGGCCAATCTCACTCACCTGGGTTAGGATTGGTAAATGCGGTTGTTGGCATCTGGGTCCCGTGCGCCTCTCAATTAACAGCTCAAAGAGGCAACATGCCCATCACCATATATCCCCAATGGTCGATACGTTGGTCCGCAGTAAAAAGAAAGTAGAATGATGGTACCATTCAGATAACTTCGGACCATATGTGGTGCAGATGGAAGGAGAAGAGTTCATTGACAATTATGACAAAACAGCTGAATAACCATGCAATAAGCTTGACCTAACGTATGTCGCCGCTACTAATGGCCAATCTTCACCCGCTGGGCTCGTGATAGCTGAAGGAAGGCAAGTTGTCAGTGAATAGGTCAGGCATTACGATCGTTTCAACATACGCGTCGACGTTTCTTCAGCCTGCATCACGCAATGAATACTTCACATTCCCAAAATCGAAGGGAAAGGACTCACTTATGTTTCTTCATCTTCCTTCTACGCTTTCTCTTCGTGCTGTCCATGTATGCCTCGAACTCGGCCTCGGCCAATCTCACCTCTTCCGCCCTACCCTCCGTCACATCCAGCCCCAGTTGCTGGAGTGTCTTCTCCCAAGACATGGACGCTTCCACTCGATTCACCACCAATGCTCTTGCGAGTTGCCTGGCGGCATCCGCATCATCCTCCGGGGAGGCTTCCGGTGGCTCGTTGAAGCTTTCCGCACTCGACGTTGCCTCGGCTGCTTTCGGAGGTAAGGTAAACGGTAGAGACGACGATTCGAATATAGACGAAGGCGATTGCGACATGAGAAGAAGTGGTCGGTGTAAGGAGAAGAATTGATGAAGTTTGAGATCGTGCGGGTTGATTGCTGGATGGACTGGGACTGTGGATGTCGGCATAGGCCAGTTAATGGTCCTCGACAAAGACTCTTCCGGCATCATCGATCCGCCAGGCGATTGCTGTGAGGACAAGTCCTTCCCAGATGCATCGTTGCTGGAACTGGAGGCGTCGACTTTGCCCTTGTTCGTTGTTGGCGCGACCTTGGGAGGTTTGGCCGAGTTAAAATATCGCCCTCCTCCGGGTTTGGAGAAGACAGAGTATGCCCTGCGAGCTGCTGGCACCGGCCTCAGCAGGTGGGCCAGTACAGCCATGAAGTGAGAGTGACAGTGCTGCTTGCAAACCTGTGAACGGCGCTCTGCGATAATGAGGAGGAGCGCACGTGGCGGTCGCGCGACTCAACCTGCAGGACTCAATCCGCTCAAGCAGGCACTGGCACAACGTTAACGACGGCACCATTCTCAACTACGCACTGTTTTTGCCAACCAATGGAGACAACTATTATGTACCATAGATATAGCATACATAGTCCTGAGTCCATGCCTAGGCGGCAAAATAAGGTCCGACGATACTCAACCACTATCCTCATGTTACGGTAACGATCTGTCCTTTACCATCCTTCAATATGACTAGCTCACAATCGATCTTCTCTCCTGTGTCCATGCAGACAACATCGGTCGGATCTACAGGGTCCAGCTTGACCTGTCGAAACTCCATGAAAGAGCGCCCAAGAACGACATCGAAATGGGACTCCTCCGATAGGTACACCGTATGAGTTGTCTTCGTTCGACCAACAGCAATTGGCCACTTCCCAATGCTGTCAGGTGTATAAGTGACTCAAAACAGACAGTGAGGGGGAAGACAGGACATACTTGACCAGGCCCCCATAGCCATAATGCCCCGGCGCGGCGTCGCCTGGTATGAAACCATGTTGTATTGCGAATTTTCTTGAAATGTACACATGACGATACCCGCTCTTCAACAACATGCGGACTGAATACAGAAGATGTAAGTATAAATCGCAAAAAGGCCTCTATAACAACAAACCGTTGTTCACGGGACCAATACTCCCAAGGATAGTACGAACGCCATTCTCACTGTGGAATTTCTCAAACTCCTGTTTGTGCTTCGGTGTGTCGTCCCGACGTTTCCCTTCTTTCGTGGCGTTTGCTGCGTTGTTTCCCTTCTTCACAGAACTATTGCTAGAGCGGGGTCGAGGCGACGATGCCGCAGGCCTAGGCCTGAACATATAGAAGGAGTCATTCTGGTAGGCTGGAGGTGCAGGTAAAGGCTCGTCCGGATCGCGAACGTGGAGGACAGGCCACTGGTCGCTCCCTGGTGTGGTTGACTTCTGTCTCCATGTGAAAATGGTGTAGTCTGAATCTGTGGTCTTGTCCGCCCCTGTCTGTGAAAGTACTAGCTTTGGGACTCACCATCATCGAGATTCCATATACTGCTATTCCAAGAGTATTTTACCCATCCTGGTCTGACGGGCTGCCCGTTGAACTCGACGAATGTCTTTCTAGTGAGCTTCTCGAACAATGCCTCCAATGTATCATCGTCTGACCCGTCAGCAATCAGAATGGTGTTAGACATTTTGACATGATGGACCACGCACTAGATTGTACTACAGAAAAGGATGATACAGGTGTGTGGACGTTGACGATGGGTGGTGGACCGTCCATCAGGAGAAAGGGTGTGGTAGTTCAATAGAAGGCAGAGTATGGTTGCGATGCCAGATTAAGTACCTTATGAATATGTTAATTATAAACAGGCGCTGCGCTGCAGTATAGATAACCCCTCCGGACAACGTTCCAGCGGATGCTCTTGTGCTGACCGCACGTAGGAGGCAAGATGTGAATCGAATCGCGGATGAGCTCCACCCAAAGGCGGGCCAGGCCTAGGTGCTATTACCCGTTCTGGAAGCCCTCATTACATCACGTGGCTTCTGAGGAGCGCGTTTTTAACTCACTTTTTGCACGGGCGCTCGCAAGTCCTACCACCTGTACCTGTAAGCCATCGACCAAGGATCATCAGAGACGTGAGGTCGTGCAAAAATATTCAAAAACAATGTCAGACGCTGCATCCCGTGCTAAGGCGTGGCCTCTTGCTGACCCCGAGCTCAATGATCAGGTACGTTGCCCGCATCCGATCATCTGCTCCTTCCCTAACGGATTTCTTCACCCCGTAGATCCTCGACTTGGTCGAGAGGGCTTCTCAGTTCAAGCAGCTCAAGAAGGGTGCTAACGAAGGTGATTATTCCCCGGGTTCTTTCTCATAGTGCTTATAACACCCCTTATTGTAGCTACGAAAACTCTGAACCGTGGAATCGCTGAGGTGATCATCTTGACCGCTGACACTGAGCCTCTTGAGATTCTACTGCACCTCCCTTTGTTGTGCGAGGAAAAGGTACGGGATATCACTATTGCAACTATCGTTTATTGACATGTCCATGTAGAACGTCCCGTACGTCTTCGTAGCTTCAAAGGCTGCTCTTGGCCGCGCCTGCGGTGTATCGAGGCCTGTTATTGCTGCTAGTGTTACGACGAACGAAAACAAGGAGCTTTCTAGTCAAATCTTGACTATCAAGAAGGCAATCGATAAACTCATGGTTTAAAGATCACGGCGGCGCTACCTTATCGTGCAATGTCCTTGTCGTAGCAGAATACATTCGAGAGTAGTGGTCACAAGACATTTGCACCAAAAGCACGAGCCTCACTTTTTTGTACCGGGAAGTACACTGTGGATGGTCAGCCGTGAGCCCATGCCAGATCAATCGAAAGCAGACAACATATGGTACAACATGAAGACATCGACCCAAGTACGCGCGAAAATACTATCACTTCGGAATGTTTTCTCGTGCCTGCTGTCTGACCCTGCGTCTGCATAGAGAATCAGATGTGTACTGCCGAAGATGACGCACTGCACTCACTCATAAGCTACCCGGTCGTTCCTGTAAGACGACAAATTGGAAAGTCGTCCAGAATTATAGTGACACACTGAGACTCACTTGAACATCGTGTACGCATCACTCTGTGCAGGGTCATTCACATTAGGATCGTTGAGAAGTTCTTGGATACCTAGCAGAACCTGTGCAAGGTTGAGCATAGCCAGGCGGGGATAGAGCGACCGACATACCTGCTTGATCGTAATTGCTGGTTTCCACGACTTCTCCTCATCCAAGATGGATAGACATACAGTGCCAGAGGGATAAACGTTCGGGTGGAATAACGGTGGCGTGAATTTGCCTGCAAGAAGTTGAGCAGCCGCCTCATAACTGGAATCAACGAAGCGTACATTTCGGCGGTTTTGACGGGTAGTCTGCGATTAACGTAATGATTACACGTTATATGAAAGCAGCAAGTTCCATACCTTCCGGGAAAATCATCATGAGCTTGTAAACACCACCTTCCCAGGGCGTCTGTTTTGCGTTAGCTCTGTCGGCCACCGCGAAGGGTTCGGTTGCAACGGAAGGACGCACCCCAGCTTTTCCGGGGATTCCGACTTCCCACTCCAACAAGTTCATAGACCCGTCTGGAGCTTTGGTCGGCTTCGCGTAAAAACCCTGCAAGACGCGGGGTCAATGATAGCTGGAGTGTCCTTCATTGTACGCGTACGAATGGATGGTCCTTTCTCCACTGCTTGCGTTCTTCTGCGAGACGCGCTCTACATATTCCTGACATGATCGCTGTCGGCTAGACTAGTAGACAATGAAGAACTAAGAGGCTACGAGACAGAAGAGAGCTGCAATGGGACGACCGATCTCCGGAGAGCGCGATCTGCAATGTTATCTGCTTAGTCAGCAGGCAGCAGTCGGCGGCGGCTTTGAAGTTTGGCATCGGCGCAGGTTCCTTCCCACCCGTCTTCGGGAGGTGGGGGCCCATCCGAGATATTCATGACATACGGAAAACATACCAGCCACACCTCGGCACTATCCGAACCTATTTCAAACTCCACAATCTTAATCCCCCTCACCTCCCTACGACGGCTGGCACAAAACATTTGTAAACAAACGGCCTCGGTTGAGGGTCGCCTCGATTTGGAAAGCACTGTCGCCGGGATTCTTGGTGGCGCGCGGTGGCGGGTCATACTGAGTAGAATGCAAAATGTGGTACACTTGACGAATGACCTCCAAAAACTATTCATAAAATGCCTCTCATGTACAGAAGTATCTTTGTACTTAAAAATTAGTTATGATTAAGCAGAATGGAGCAACAGTCAGGTTAGTTCACACCAGCTCCCTTATAGAAGGCCCATTTCTAAATCATGAAGGGTGAATCTCTTTATTTTGCCTATCAATTATGTTTATCATGCACTAAACATATTATTAAAAATTTTGGGAGATGCGTAGGCCCGTAGAATGCTCAAAGGCGGTCTCTGTGCACTCGTGCACGCACCAGAATTTGTTTTCGTCGGCGCCAGAGCCTTCCAAATCGAGGCGACCCTCGACCGAGGCCGTTTGTTTACAAATGTTTTGTGCCAGCCGTCGTAGGGAGGTGAGGGGGATTAAGATTGTGGAGTTTGAATATTCACGTGATTATCACATGACTATACACGTGACTCTACTTAGGATATAGTACAGAGTACCGCCTTCAGATGGGCCCCCACCTCCCGAAGACGGGTGGGAAGGAACCTGGCATCGGCGATGATCGAGTCAAGGTTGGACGGATTTCACCCTATTTCACCTGACGGATCCTCGGCAGCGGTCCGTGCCTAGTGAAAGTGAATTCTAAGAGGGGACCCATGAGGGATTCTAGCGTTCTATCTCTGTCGATGCTATTACGGTACAGCCTCGAACGACCTCTTCGGATGACCTATCACGAACCGTGTGTGCAGCGATCTCACCACCGTTGAATCCAGCTCTGGGTCTTCCAGATTTTGGTGACCCTCAAACATAGTGGCGCCCACCCCGCCATCGATCACTGAGCCGCTCGCCCAGTTGCGCAGCAGACATGCGACGGGACAGGATCATTAATTCTCGGGCTCTCGGCGTTATCTATGCGAGGCAGTGCAGAACTAAACTGCTCAAAGGAATCGTTTGATCAACACCAGGCTTAATGCGGCTTACTTCCTCGCAGCAACTGCCATTATGAGCGTCTTTCTCTCATATGCAACCGGGTGACGTTGAGTTTCGGTTGCGACATGCATGTAGCCGCCTATTGGACAATCTCCCCTATCAAGTGCTAGCGGACCTTCCAGTGGCGCTTCGCGATCCTTATAGTGAAATGAAACAGCTCGTACGTACATGTTCCACCCTTGCTACTTAATGGGTCCTCCCTCAACGATTCGAGAGCTTCCGTTCCCGGCACTCATCGTTCGCTGATCTTACAGACACCAGACACGGCCGATATGGCACAAAATCAAGAGGAATATGACAATTCCTCTGCTTCCACCTTGTCAGACACACGAGTCGGAAGCCCTGCGCCCTCTCTGTATTCGTTCTCCTCGTCTGTGGATGAAAGATTCATGGTAAAGTGGAGATGACAGACGCGTCTCGAGACCAACCTCCTCATAACTCTCTCAGCTTCGAAGCGTGTATGGGCGTATTCTGAACAACCAGAACGACGTGAGCTCAATTTGATCCCTCATGTCCTTGCCTAATAAGCCTGTATCATCCCGCAGATATACTTTTTACCCGCTGTAAGGATGATTCTATCATGTTTCCACCATTCTCACCCCTGGAATTGACCTGTATTATCTAGGACAACGAGGAGCATCGACGCCTCGACCTCCAACACCATCAATACACAATGAGCCTCGGTAGGCTGTACCCTGCACCGGAGCTAGTGTGGAAAGCCCTCCGGCCGCGAAGTGATCGCAGGCCTTCGATACTTGATGTTGGCACAGGCAGTGGAAGTTGGCGAGTCTTTGATTGATGATTTCTCCTTTCTGTTGATCCTAGATTCTATGTAGGGCCACAGACATGGCAAGGGAATTCCCTCACTGTGATGTTGTCGGCATTGATCTAGTTCCTCCTAGGATTGATGGGTATGTCGTCCGATTCTGCTTAGAACTACTTCTAGATCCCCACTGATATGGGCGGCAGAGAGTTACCATGCAACTGCAGGTTCGTAGGCTGCCACTCATTTCGAGACAATGACAATATCTTGCTTATTTCTATCAGATTTGAAATTGATGACGTGAGTCAGCAACGGCTTGGGCGCATACGTACCTCACTCGTTTCACACACAGGCCAATCTTGGCTTCGCCCACTACTGGGGGTCTTTCGACGTGGTGCATGCTCGCGCGGTGGCAGCAGGGGTAAGTGGCGTTTATCAATCCTTTGAACATTTGTCCGACTGTCAGTCCTATTTCAATCAGATACGAGACTTCCCCAAATTACTGCAGGAATTAGCGGCAACCCTCCGACCAGGTGGCGTGCTCCTTCTGGGGGATGGTGAACAGCAGCTATATGACGAATACAAAAGACCGATGCCTCTCAGCGATCCCGATACTCCGGGATTTTCGTGGATACACAAGGTCTTCTTCGCTACTTACAATGCTATGAAAAATAGAGGGGGGAGCCCAGACTCTCCCTCCATGAACCCGACATGGCTTCGAGCTATAGATTCACTTACGGATGTTGGCTGGCACAAGGTCTTCATTCCCATGGGGCCCTGGCGATACGGTAGCTTCCACCCTATCTCTGTCGGCCGAATGCCGCGCTCATGGTCATATAGATGATGAACGGGAGAAGATTCTGTCCGAGCTCTGTCGCGAGAACTGTCTGCGCTATATCTCCGGCTTGGCACCGATGCTCTTTAGGTAAGCCTCCCTGTGGTTATGCCCAGTATGTACCCTCATTCGTGCGGTATCCTGCCAGTGAGGGCTATCTCCCGGAGAGCGTTGACCAGATGTGTCGCGAAGCCTCTACGGAGTTGCGCGAACTTCGCACGCATATTTACACGCGCTGGAATTTCGCGTGGGCCGTCAAGAAACCACCGGCAGGAGAACCTATCGTATCCGGTGACTGATTGCTGGTAAAAGTGGACGAATAGGATGCCCGGCCCCTTGCGTGATCGATGGGTGCGTCTGACACTTGCATGTGTGTAGGTGCTTCCCATGGCATGCCGCGGGGCTGACTGTATAACGTTTCCGTTACCGGGTTCTTATCCGGCTTCTGAGTATGTGATTTCCTTTGCGATACATTATCCCCGCTCCGAGGTGTTTGTTATTATATATCGCGATTTGGCAGATGTATCTTTGTAGGATTCAAGGACTTATTGTACCATTAGCCGTAAAACAAACTGATAGGTCTCAGGTGTCATAGTCCACCGTAGTTTATTTGGGGAAAAAGTGCCACTGGCGTTGGCAAGTTGGATTTTTTACATAATGCTTTGCACTGCGGATCTGAAGATCTTGAAGGCCGTACAAGTCGCGTTACCCGGCACCGTGATCACTGATCGTGATGGGGCACGTGCCTCTCAATGCGAACGCAAAGTGCGACGCGTCTGGCCGCGTCATCTCCCTCTACACTTACGACCTTCACCCGCACGCTATGAACGCCATCGCCAACCGTTTCTCGTCCACGGGGGCTGCAGCAGAACTCAGGAGGGCAAAGGAGGCTATTGGTGAAGACGAAGATGCCTCAGACTTGATGTGGGGCTCTCAAAATGGGCTTGGGAATCTGGCGAACGGTGTCCCGACATTCGCGGTTCCGTCTGTGCCAGACGTAAGCAGCTTCGGTGATTCGTGATATTGCAGACCTCTAACTGGATTGCGGACGATACCAGCCAACTGCATTCCTGAGACTGCATACCGACGACCACGCAGACCCGTCTTGCAGAATAAAGATCAAGCACGGAACGACGACGCTGGCCTTCAGGTTTCGCGGGGGTGTGATTGTAGCCGTAGACTCAAGGGCTACAGCTGGGAGCTACGTTGGTGCGTGGCTTGAACCCTCGTATGTCTGTGTATATACTTAGTTTCATGCATAGCTTCCGGGACCGTGAAGAAGGTCATCGAGATCAACCCTTACTTGCTTGGAACCATGGCTGGTGGTGCCGGTGAGTGTATTGTCCGTTGATTTGTTTGGGTCGGCCGACTGAGCGATGCTTCAGCTGACTGTCAGTACTGGGAGACGTATCTTGGCATGCAGTGCCGCCTGCACGAACTGCGCAACCGGGAACGTATTTCAGTCGCAGCTGCGAGCAAATATCTCAGTAACCTTGTGTATAGCTATAAAGGGATGGGTCTTAGCATGGTAAGCACCTTCTATCTTTAGTTGTCCTTCGCTGAGGAACGCACGTCTATCAGGGAACTATGATCTGTGGCTGGGATAAGACAGTCAGTCTCTTATTGCGACTATATGTCCGTTTTACTCATACGTGTGTTTCTTGCAGGGACCAGCCATCTTTTATGTCGATTCAGATGGCACACGATTGAAGGGTGACTTGTTCTCCGTTGGTTCTGGTAGCACCTTCGCATATGGTGTGCTTGACCAGGGATATCACTGGGATCTCACGGATGAAGAGGCACAGGAGTTGGGCAGGCGAAGCATTTACGCTGCTGGCCATCGGGATGCTTACTCCGGAAACACGATCAATCTGTATCATGTGAAGCAAGACGGATGGCAGTTCATCGGTGTGTTTAGAAGCTCCAGTCAGACCAACATATATTTGACGCGTCATTTTCATTACCAGGCAACTACGATGTCTCCGATATGCATTACAATGGTCCTGGAGGGAAGGGTGGATACGGATATGACGTGCGTGTCGAGGGGCGTACTTCTACTAATGCGCCTCAGACCTCATAAGTCGTTTACTGTGTCATCATTCCGGTTGTCGGCATTGTAGGAACTGTATATGTAACGACACGGGTACACCGTTCGGACTGTAGAGCATATGCGCGTATGCCGTGTCGGAGTGTGGCAGTCTTTTAGTGCTGTAGGAGCTGAGAGATGTCGTCACTTCATTGTGCTACTTTGGTTGAGCCGTGGCGCAGCGCGTCCATACCATGCAGAACCGTCCCATTTCTCACCACCCCTTTGCACGTCCGACTACTTTCTGGCCGTAGATGCTACAGTCTGCTCGCTATTCTCGATGAAACGTCTCCTTTCCTTCAAATCTAGCCCATCACCCAAGAGCGTACCAGCTGCCCCGGTCAATCCAGCTAGTATTACAGTGCCGCACGCGACCAGTCTACAACCGAAATATGTGCTACCACCCTTACCTCACCCATGTCCCCATGAGCATATCGCGTTATTGGCCACGTCTCAAGGACTCCTGCTGAGGCCTCACTTCCAGAGCGAGGCGCAACCTGAGTCGTACGTCCGACTAAGTTGGGGGAAGACAAGTAACGTCGAGGAGCTGCCGTATGGCGACGCGCTTGACGAGGAGGACTGGTCAGATTGTGTTGTGGTATATGGTATTGTCGGGATATTGAGCCTATTCTCTGGTATTTGGCCTTCATGTATATCTACATTATGTTGAACGCCGATATTCTCTCATAGCATCTTACCTGCTCGTGGTCTCATCGCGATCAGAAGTTGGCCATCGTGAGTTTCTCGTTGCGACCACTTTCCTTCCGACTGACAGTGGCCAGTGTTCGAACCCAGACATGTCGTCTACAGTGTGAAGAATGTAGCAGCCATCCCCCTCACAGAGGATCGTGCTCGTGCAGCTTTGAATCTGCTCGCCCGCAATAATGCTAAGACTCGTTCATCGATATTGCCTTCCTCGCGATCGGGGACTCCGCCTCCAACAGAAGATGGGGAATCAAGTGCTTTGTTTTCCGCAGGCTCAGATCTTAGCGGGAGTATTGCTTCTCCGCACGTCAAGTTCGCAAACGAGCCGCAAGTGAAGACAATGACACCACAGACGGAGCATGGGTTCGACATCCAAGACCAAGGTAGCCCTCCTTCGCCTTCTTCATCCGCTGCGTCCACGCCTTCTTCGGAGTATTCACTCAATACCGATACTGTTGTGAAAACCCTGACAGCGCGCTTGTCGTTCTGGAGTAGATTATCCAAGCGTCCACCTTCTTCAAACCCGAGCACTTCCGAACCGCGACCGTCTCAGGACTCGCAGACGTCTGACTCCGCTGCAGACTCGGATATTGAGCCGATGTCATTGGACACAATGATCAAAGATAGCAAGGAAGAGCCAGCCGAGGTCATTGATTCTATTCTTGAGGCAACCGCGCCTGCACCTCCCACGGCCGAAGCCAAGCATTCCGAATTGGAGGACAAGATCGTGCGGGAGTGTGTGCGAGAGTTTACACGAGGAGGAATGTATTTTGCTTATGCCTTTGGTACGCCATATGCAATGTGGTATCGATGAATTCCGAATCATGAGATTGCTACAGATATAACTCGATCGCTACAGCATAAACATGAGTTGCTTGCGAAAGCGAAGACGCAGCATGCGCTCCTCGCCGACCTAAACGCGCTGGATGAGAATTCACCAACCAGTCCGATTGGTGACAAAGTGGACGTCCTTGCGGAACCAACCCCAACTCTCCCACTATGGCGCCGAGTGGACCGGCAGTTTTGGTGGAATGAATGGCTCTCGAAGCCTTTTGTCGATGCAGGGGTAGATGACTTCCCATGGAGAATGCATCGATAATCACTAACCGCTCCTTTTACAGCTGCACCCATATGTACTGCCCATCATGCAGGGGTTCTACCAGATCTCTTCTTTCAACGTTCCCCGAGAGCCGGTGGCATCGGAAGAAGGCGACTTTGCAGTTGTAGACTACATCCTGACATCAAGACGATCCAGGGACCGTGCAGGTTTGCGATACCAGCGTCGAGGCATTGATGATGATGCGAATGTCGCAAATTTTGTCGAGACTGAAACGATAATGCGAGTCGAGGTAAGTTATGCGTCACCTCTGGGTACTGTAGAGGCATATGGCTCATGGCATTTGTCAGCGTGAAGGGTTCTCGAACGTTTTCAGTCATGTGCAGATTCGTGGATCGAGTAATATTTCTATTCGTTGTCACTGTTACAGGCACTCATTACGATACCAATTAGTTCCGCTGTATTGGAAACAAGAAGGCTACGGGTTGAAACCTGCCCCACAGCTGTCACCAGATAGAACACACACGCAGAATCTGGACGCTATCCGGCGACATTTCTGGAAGACCCTGCCACGGTATGGCCCACATGTATGTTATCTCGTAACGTCACTGCGCCATTCATGCAGCAGTCCGCTCACATGCAGCTAGACCATTGTAAATTTGGCTGAGCAGCATGGGAAGGAGTCCCAGGTTACAAATGCCTACCGTGACTACGTTGGGGAACTCAATGACAGTGACATTCAGTATGCAGCTATGCCATCAGTATTTCTCAATGCTTTGTTGGTATGCTGACATACCCATGGCAGATATCTCGCGTACGACTTCCATACCGAGACCAAAGGCATGAAGTAAGTGGCAGCACGGCGCCCTTTGTACTTGTTCTCAGTGATTAATAGGTACGAGAACATCTCGAAGCTCATTACACAACTAGAACGCACTTTTGAGAACCAAGGGTAGGTTTCTCTATCTATTTATGCCTAACGATATCGATGGATGAATTGGGGTTTTAGTTACTTCTGGATATCGAATAACACAATCATGTCCCAGCAAAAGGGTGTTTTCAGGGTAAATTGCATTGACTGCTTAGATAGGACTAATGTCGTCGAGGTTAGTCCTGATTCACCCTTCGCAACTTTGCGTTCACCTACCGACTGAGCCTTGAACAGTCGGCCTTTGCTCGGTATGTGCTCAACAGACAGCTCGGTGCTGTCGCTCTTCTGGACCCATCAGAAGACAAGCAGAGGACAGAAACTGACATCGTGTTCAACGACGGTAAGTTCAAGGTTGCGGGTGTTGAATATGGCTGAGACTCGTTATTAGTGTGGGCCAATAATGGGGATGCTATAAGTCGGGAATAGTCAGTGTAATATTCACTAGCAGCTCTTGTCCCGTCTGACAATATCTCTCAGTGCCGGTACCTCTGCGCTTAAGGTATGACATGCTGCACTCAGTTGTGTTGTAGATTGGTTGATCCTGCCATCAGGGTGACTTTACGAGGACAGGTAAAAGAGATCTCACCGGTATGCTCAATGACGGCGTCAACTCTCTTGCGAGGTGAGTAGCTTGAGAATCTTTCGCGTGTCGTCATTTTCTCAAGTGTTTTCCAGGATGTACTCTTCAACTTTCGCGGACTGGTTCAGTCAGGCGGTCATCGATTATATGTTGGGGAATAGGACCGTCTCTGTGTTTTCTGAATTCCTCAATAGATTGCAGTCCACCGATCCTCGAGACCTCATCCGCATATCCAAGATTAGGGCCGATGCTATTGCGACGTGTGTCTCTCGTGTACTGCCGGAGGGCGAGCGATTACTATCCGGGTGGACACTGTTCTCGCCAGCAGAGTTAAATACCAAGGTTGGCGATAAGTTCGAAGAGAAGGTGCTCCTTCTGGTACGTGTATCGCGGGATTTTCTGCAGTGCGTAGATACTGAGGGATTTTTAAAGACAGTGAAAGCGATCTATATCATAGTAAGCTCTTCTCCTCTATATTCTGCTTATTCTTTAATCGTCCTTGACAGAGTTATGACTATACCCTGGAGAAAGTGAAGATGTATACCCGTGTACCCCTACGAGACATTATCATAATCACGAAAGGTCGAACCGTATCTACTCAGAGTAACTGCCGTTGCTGATTCCTTCTCGAAGGTGCCTATATTCTGTCTCCGCTGGAGGAGGCGAGCCGTGATCCTCTCCAGAACGCCGGTTTTGTGATAACATGGCGCAATATTGGTCAAGATACCCGTGTCACGAGCTATTCTATCCGAAACAGCCTTGACCTCGCTTCTCCGCTTCTACCTCCGTCTCCGCGGAGTTCACGATTGCAGCCACCCCAGCGGCGTTCCAGTGTGCCAGCTGGGACGCGCAAGCCGACCCCTCTTTCGGGGATCCTGTCCAAAGCAGCGGTCCCAGTAGCGGAGAGCGACCAGACGTTCGCAGCCTTTAAGGCACTCCCGATCGATCCCACGCGTACGCGGAGAGACTCTGGCAGCTATATCGAGCCAGCTGACGAACTCGCGGGAGTCGCCAACTGCAAGGAGGCTGTGGGCATCATTGTGGATGCGATCCGGCAAGCGTGCCAGGATGCGGGCGGTGCACAGGGGGACTTTGTGACCGAGGCAGATATTGTCAGGTGTGTCTCGGTTCCATTGGAAATGGTGGCCGACAATGCTGAACAGTGCATTTTTCAGTTTGAATGAAGCGCAACGAATGACAAGTGTGTATGCTAAGATGGAGTATGGCGTGAAGAGGTTACTGTGGCTTGGAGGTTAACCAGGTGGCTTCCCTATAATTGTCGTCTTCGAAATATACGGGATCTTGTCTCAGACACATCAATTCGCAATAGCGTAAACACGCATTGTATTCTCATGGAAAAGCACAATGTCGGAAAAACCGGAACTGGGTTATATGACTGTATACGGCCGTATAAGGTCGTCAGATTTGTACCCCCCTTACAACCCCAAGGAGTGACCTACATGCGCTGATCAGACCATATACGGCCTTACCTATCTCATCAGGCCTGATATGGGTTTTGAGCCTTATCAGGTCTGATAAGGCTCTGTCTGCTAAAAGCTGCAAAAATTGCAGCCGACTTGTGGTACACCGGGTAATTGCAGCACATGCCACAGACAGTCGTACATAGACACTATTACATATTATACAATCTATTTCTCACTGGTATTCGTTCGTACGGATGCATACATACAGTACTTTGTAACCATCACTCCAAGTATAATACTCATATTACCAGACAAATTGTAGCAAATTCCAATCATGATGAATGGTGTGTAATTGAATGTTATATTTTAATATGACATGTATTGCTCGGAATTGAACACACAGCTTCAGAGAATCATACCGTTGTCAGCCTTCATCTACTGGGCTACGCGGGCCTATAACGACAAAGCATGCTCCACGTATATATCATGTTTGTGTGGTGCTGGAGCACCATTCTATTAGTAAGTGGTCCGGCTGACATCCGGTGCTGTTTAATCCGCAAGTGGCGCACACATACATCTGATACGTCTTTATTCGGCCTGATATGTAGCTTATCTGGCGCTCACTGTAACCTGATCAGGCCTTACAAGCCCATATGGTTTCATAAGGCCTGATAAGCCAAATCCCGTTTTTCCGACAAACGGAACCAGATTCTTTAGATTCACCGATCGATAGGACAATTAGCCGAAAGCAGGAACACTTATATGGAGTTTTGATAATTTACCATTTGATAAGAAAGGTCAGATTCGATAATTAATTCTCGTGCGCATTGAGGCCCAAGGGTTTGTCCACAAGCACCGACGAAACGCACTGACCAGCCAGGCAGGCCTCCTGCCTCTACTCCGCTGCTGTGAGCCATCCACTCAGAAGTAACCATCCCGTGGATACAGAGCCTTTACTGCCTGGAGTCAACGAGCTGCTTAGTGAGGCGTCTTCCGGAACTACGCGCGGTCTATTGCCTCAGGCTTGTGCCCTGTATACCCTTCCATTCCTCGCAATCCTCGTGCCGTGCATGCCCTGACACCTAGCTACTCCTTGCTTGTCTTTAGCTCGATTCGTAACCCTTAAAAAGCTCGGTCTACTGGACATCCTCTGTATAGTTTCTCGCTCTTTTGCCCCATGGCGGCTTCACACTCCTTACCGTCTTCGTCTCAGCGTTCTGGTACCCAACTGCCATTCGCTCCTACACCCAGCAACACCGCCCCACGTATTCCTGGCGCAGGGGCTAGATCGCATAGCGGGAGCATATCTAGTAATGCGCCCTCCAGTCGACCTAACTCTATGGTGTTGTCGGGGTTGCGTCCTCTCCAGACCATGAGCGAAATCAACGAGCCGGCAGTGCCTCAGTCTGTGTCTCTGCCATTGCTTCAGCCTCGTCCATTGCATACCTCAACCCATGTGAGTGGCATATTGCCCTCCGCCTCATTCTTCCATCCCTCTCGACCGAGCTATCCCCCACCATCCCCCTCATCACCCCACGCGCGTCGATCAAGTGTGGCCTCTATGGTATCCTCAGAAGCACCGACGTCCGATGTTCTACATCTGGCCCCGCTCTCAGAGCGGCGGTCGCAAGGATCAGAAGGTTCTGTGAGCTCTGATCACTCAACAGAGGAAGTGAAGGATCCTTCTCTCAACGCTGTATCCAGGACACCCAGCGTCAAGCCCAGCAGGGAGCCATTGCTACCGATTGGACCACGGCCTCGCCGCCCATCGGTCAACACGCAGTTGACACCATATGGAACCCACGACGGGAGTCTCAGTCCGAGCGGGCGGGTGCGAGATAGTTTCGAGAAGCTATTTAAAAGAGATGGGAGTAAGCGGTCTCCGGCGGGCACGAGCCCCGTCAGCCCTCTGGGTATATCTGCGCAGTCCCAGGCACACTCGCGCCTGCCAGAAACCTCCCCCAATCCACCGTCGGCGGTGACGCGGATGACCTTTGACCTTGGGGTGCCAGAGCGTCGGAAGCGTAGCCCATCACCATCCTCTTCACCTTCTCTCTCTTTCAATCCCACGCCACCTCCGGGCATGCAGCCACCGCGTGCATTCACTCCGGTTGTAGACGCTCGCGTTGGAAAGCCAATGCGTAACTGGCAACTACATCCTTCCAGAAATCGGTTCTTTCTCCGCGGGCACATATTGACTGGCGGCGATGCGCCCTGGGCATTCGTTGGCTCGCTCGCTCTTGTCCTGGCCATCACAGGAGTCTGGTTTGGGACGACATGTGTGTGGTGGTGGAAGCACGAGAGTCCTGCTGTCGCCGCGGTGGGCGCGTACATGTGCCTCCTGACGATTTCGAGCATGTTCGCGACGGTAAGTGTCAGGCACATCGCTTGTACCAGTCAGTCCTCCTGATGATGCATTTGATCTGACTGTGATGGGGATTAGGCATTTCGGGATCCGGGTATCTTACCGAGAAACTTGGACCCTGATCCTCCTTATCCCCCGGCTGCCTCTACAGAGAGCATGCATGGACCGCTTCCACGAGACATCAAAGTCCGAGCGGGAGTGTGAGTGCATCCTTCTTTGAAAGAGCGCTCGTTGATAGAAAGGTGAATAGTGTACGTACAAAATATTGCCAGACATGTCGGACGTACCGACCCCCACGAGCTAGCCACTGTAAGATGGTGCGCGGAGCTTACATTGATGCATCATTTTCCTTGCTGACCTCGTTCCTCAACTGATGTATTATGGTCCGTTGATGGGAGTAGTGTGACAACTGCGTGGATGGCTGCGATCACCACTGTCAGTGGGTTAACAACTGTATCGGCCGACGCAATTACACGACGTTTTTCACGTTCCTTTTGTCTGCTGTGAGTACATCACCCTGATTTATTACCATTCTCTGGTACGGAGTGCTGATGCATCATGGCGTTGCACAGGTGGCCACGCTTGTCTTGGTGATTTGCACGTCCGCAATCCACCTGTACCTCCTCACGCGCGCCCCGTTCCACTTGGACTTTCGGCGTGCATTGGAGACAACCCAGGGGTCAGGTAGCGCTGCGGCGTTTGTGATGTCCATACTGGTGATCTGGCCGGTGTTAGCGCTACTGCTGTACCATTCCAGGGTAAGTTTAACATGATGTATGCAGTGTCGGCCAGGCTTTAACGCGATCCTGTAGCTGCTGCTGCTGAATGTGACAACCATCGAGCAGGTGAGGCTCCCGTTTGCACTGCATGGCTCTCATGTTCTGACTGCCAGTAGATTCGGGCTCAAGCGCACAAATCGCTCGCTGTGGGACCTCCACCTCCTAACCCATTCTCGCATGGGTCGTGGCGGCGTAACCTAGCCTACGTGCTGTGTCGACCGGCAGGGTTCTCATGGCTTGATGCTGATGCTGTTGCGACCGAGGACAGACGGGACGTGAACCCTGGGCTTCTGCGGGATGCAGAGGGCGGTAGCACGGAGGACGGGTGGATGGGAGCGATGGAGGAAGGGAGGGGGATGAGAAAAGGGGAGTAGGTAGGTGCTCAGAAAGCGGGCAGCATATACCCCCTGTATAGGCCTCTGTATTAGTTCTCGGCTGGCGCTTTGTGGGTGCCACCGGTGGACGACTATCGCAAGGGACTGCGTGATGGATACTTTCTAACGTTGCCGTGGCTAATAGGAGCAGTGTATTTTATTAGGGTAGTATTTTTACATTTCTAGACGGGTATTCTCCTGTTCCGACTGGGTAGTGCAACTCAATCTGGTGCCTTGGCTTGGTAGGGGTCCTTGTTGGGCACAAAGTTACGGACGGGTCCGAGGGGTCGGCTGGTGAGACGGGCTCGGAGATTGGGGGCAGCTGGCTGATAATCGTTTAGATAAGTGCACGATCAGGGGCAGCCACGATGACTACTGCGACTTATTCGGGATAGGACTTCCGCACCGGTCACTGGTCAGCTGGGGCGACGAATAGAAACCGTCGGGGGTCTCCAGATAGCATGACGGCCTTCTGATCGATTTTCGTGCGCAAATTTCGAGGGGACTGCGGTGTGCACGAGGACTTTGTACGTACGTGTTTGGGATGCCCCGAGCTGCTAGCCTGCAGCGGCCCTGCACAGAACAGAGTGGGTGACGCGGTGGCTGGGCGAGGGCGGCGGTCGAATCGGGGGTTCAACGGAAATTTATAGGGCGCGTCGCAGTAACGTTGATGACAAAAGAGGGGATCGGACGATGGATCGATGACGCCAGGGTCAGCGCTCACTTATCCACGCGGGCGATGCTGTGTCCGCCGCTGATGCAGTAGTGGCAAGCAGACAGCCTAAAGCCCCGCTGGCGTGCGAGCAGCTCATGAGAACCGTCCCGCATGCTATTGAGGCTGTGCGCTGCCACTGTGCAGGCTTCGGGGTCTAATACCCAAATACGGCACAAGAGATCGACTATATTTACGAGGGCACATCTATTTCGGGGAAATGACGTTGCGCGGACCGTATTCCTGTTCTCACGTGGTTCCGCGGAGTCGGAAAAAAGAGGTTGAGCTTGAAATCCGGGGACATGACGGGGTTCGGCATCGGAGGCGTTGTCCCATCTTGCTCGTTCGTCGCTCCCCGTCCAAGTCCCTGCGGTAGGCAGCACAGTGCCAGCACGCCAGACGGCTCGTGCCAGCAGCAGAGGTCGGTCTAGCGAGCTGCCGTGGTGAAAAAACGCCGCTGTGCAGCAGACTAATCGGCGATTTGTGTGCAGAAACGGCTCCAGCAGGCAATCATTCTTTATAATCCGGGGCTCAACAATATGGACCTTAAACCGAACTCTCCGTCCACGCCGGCCACTGCCCCCTTCAGCAGCGCAAACAAGGCCAGCAACGGCGCTGATACGTCCAAGAACAAGCCGAGGAAGTCGCGGTCCAAGCCCGACGCATCCGCTCTCACCCCCGACCCACCGGCCTCGGACTCCCGCAGCAGTGAGTTCTCGCGCGCCCGTCCCCTGTCTCCGCTGCAATTCACCTCTCCCTCCTTGTACTTTGTTCATCTAGCGTCTCGCATCTCAAACGTTCGGGACCAGCCGCAGCACGCACCCTCTCCCCGCTTCACCGCTCACCTCCAGCCATACCCAGGCCCTACCGCCCCCGCCTACCTCATGAACCCTTCCTATCCAATAAATGGTAGTCCATACCCCTCTTCGCCGTCGCCGTTCCACCAACCGAACACGTCTACCTCCCCCAATGGCCAGAATCCCCATGTCCAACCCGGCATGCCCACCCATGCCGCCCCCTACTATCCAGTCCATCACACTCCGTACCATGGGTATCCCTCCTACCCGCAGTACCCCCCGGCCGCGATGATGTATGGCACTCCGCCAGCAGCCCATCAGGACACTGCGCGCAGTCCACTGGCGCCATCGCCTGCACCAGTCGCCCCATCGACGGGTAAACGTAAAAGGAAGTCAACCGTTGATGATGCGCATGGCAGGACATCTAATGAAGACGGTGCAGATTCAGGTAGTGATCTCGCTCGCACCGCGGCGCAGAGCGCGAGCTCCGGAATTGTGGTCGACACGAAAAAGCGCACGAAAACGCAGCGCGCTTGCGACAGCTGTCGGAGTAGGAAGATCAGGTTCGTGATGTGCTGTCCTCTTCAAAGCCCTTGTGGTGTTTTCCCAGATCGTCCTATTGGCCTCCCATGTTGTACCATTCCGTTGCATTTCAACTCTTATCTGGGCGGGCTGACGCTGGCTTTTATCATCCAGATGCGATGTTCTCGCAGACACGGAACCACCGCTCTGTCAGCACTGCAAGCAGTATGGCTTTGAGTGCACGTTCTTTTTGCCAATCACCGAAACGCGATTCAAGAAGAAGAAATTGGAGGAAGAAGCTGCAGCTGCGGCAGCTGAGAAGGAGAAAGAGGGAGATCGCAGCACATCCTCGCCGCAGGCAGAGCATAGCAAAGGCGGGGAAGTCAAAGTGTATGGTGAGTGCACGTTCGCACCCACTGTAACTTGCACATGTGCTCATGGTCATGCGAGGCCCGACATCTGCAACGTACATGCTGCACTCGCAGGCGATGATATCGTCGCGCGCATACGAGTCGTACGATATGCGGTATCATCACTCATGGGACGTGAGCACGGGTGGGGACGGTATGATCCGCATACACGAACCGCAACAGGGAGAGCTTCAACTGGCCCTGCCGAAGCCAGTGGAGATGCGCATAGAGCGCGACATGGTCGAGCAGCTCGTGAATGCGTATTTCGCCGATGTCGCGCCGCTACTTCCCGTCGTCACCCGCGAAGAGTTCGTGGCAAGTAGCCCGCCCCCACCGGTGCTTCTTTATGCGATATGCCTCGTTGCGGCCGCGAGGCGGGAAATACCACAGGGCGTGTATGACTCCATTCGCTATGCGGTGAACAGCCTCATCAAGGCGGAGGACGTGCTTTCAACGGCGTCGATCGTTAACGTGCAGGCCCTACTTATTCTTGCCATGTGCGGTGACTGCCATTCCCAGTTCGTGCCAAATGCGCTCTCGGCGCTGTGGATCCGTCTTGGGGCTGCGATTCGCATGGTCCGTTGTCCATCCTTGACTGTATGCATCGATAAAACTGACTATATGCGTACCGTACTTAAAGGCGCAAGATCTGGGGTTGCATCGTACGGAGTCGGTGAAACAGAACATCGAGCTCCGGCGGCGATTGTGGGGCATCTGCGTAGTCAGTGACCGATGGTGATTAGCCTTTCTCACATCACCGCCGCGTGGATTTCATATATCACTTACGCCGTCGCTTACCCTTTTACTTCAGGATAAGTCTCACGTACGGGCATCCATTTATGATTGACGTCGGAGACTGCGACGCCAGACTACCATCGTCCGGGGATCCCAATGACCGGTATATGGATGAGCTCGTAAGACTCAGTGTAATACTAGGTCGCGTGCTCAAGACCATTTACGGGTGATCATCATTTCTTCCACATATAGTGACCGTTGTACTGATTATGGGTTAGTCCTGCTGGTTTGCGTACGACTACCGACGAGCAACTTCACACATTATTGGCGGATCTGGAGAATTGGAAGAACAACTTGCCAGAAGACCTGCAGTTCCAGGGCCCAGAAACACATCGGAATGCTGGTGTGTATCCGCCATTTTCCATTCCATTCCATGATAATAACTTGACGTTATGTCTTACTAGGTATGCTGTTTCTGCTCTATACGACTGTCAACATGATATTCTGGCGGGTGTTCATGCGCATATCGTACGAGTGCCCTGCGCATCTCAAGTTAGCCCTGACGGTTGAGCGGTTCACCGAGCTTGTGCGGTTAACTGGGCAGTCAATCGACTGGCTAGACGCGCATGAGCGGTTGTATGATGTGTGGTTGCTGGTCGCGTACTGCACTACATCATGTGCGCTCGTGCAGGTGCGTGCTACGCTCTTCAGTGCGACATGTCGTGTGATTCATGACTCGCCATGGGTTTAGTACCACGCGTGGGCACGACGCAAAGACCCCGAGGCCCAGGCGAAGCTGAAGAAGTTGCGCGACTGCATTCGGAATTGGGAAGCATCGCTCTCGCCTGACCACATGTCGGCACGTCGAAAGGCCCGTTGAAACACGCTCACAGACCTGTATATGTATAGCAAGCTGACAGAATTTTACAGACCGCCGAGATTATTGCGCTTTTATACGAGGCGACGCAGAACCCGTTTAACGCGTCAGAGCCGCCACCACTGAACCCGACCGGCGGTGTGAAGCCAAAACCTCCGCTTGGCGGGCTTGTCTTTCAGAAGGATCCCTCACGGCCAGGAGGAGGTGTGTTTATCGCATATTCGAAGCCCCACGATAGTCAGGTCGACGGTGTACCAGAAGGCACGATTATTAGCAGCGACGGACATGAAGGTGAGACGCCTGCGCCTGCGGTGTCTAACGTTGGAACTCGCAATAACCACGCGCTATCGTCTCTTCCTTCGGGGTCTTTGATGCCGGGATATTCCTGGTCATCTTCCCTAGCCGGAGGTTCACAGCAGCAGCAGCAGCAGCAGCCGCACCAACACCAACAGAATCCCTCCGTCATGAACTATATGCCAATAAACAATAGTCAGCTGAACGTGAACCCGACGTTGAACGACGCCTACACATCCGGCAACGTGCAGGTGCTGAATGTATTGGATGTGCCGCAGGCGTCCAATAATTCGCTCGAGCAGCTCTCCTTAGCCAGTAACGGCATTTTGGACGGCCTTCCTGACAGCGTTAGCATGTTCGAATTCAGTGCGTCTTCAATTCTCCCGTAGCGAGGCCATCACACCGGCATAATACTAACGTCGCTGCCCAGGCCAATGGGAAACTTACTTTCAAAGAGTGTCGCAATTTCAGCAGCGGGTGCCAGGCATGGATGATGTGGGCATGCAGTCCGGCTCGGCTCAACCGCAACCCCAGTATCATTACCCCGGTTCCTCGAGTAGTGGCATGTAGGGAAGGTGGTCGCAGGAACCATGTAATGTATGCCGTGGGCCTTAAGTCTACCTTAGAGCTTGTATTTTGTTATTGGACCTACCTGGGTTCACAGGAGGGGAACATCTGAAGCCGTTTTATTTGCTTCACGACGTCTCCTGTTGTCATTCGGTGCGCCGTTGGACTTACTTTCTGTTCTACTGTCTTAGTTGTCGTAATTGCTGTCGAGTTTCTGTCTCATTGGTGGTCATCTCAATTTCTTAACCCTTGCCGTAGGATCGTGGGACAACGATAGACGATCTATCCGACAAACGTTCGACAAAGAGGGATAACATTGGTATTCGTCGGCACCGCAAGACTGCCTATGTTCACTGTTAATGCTAAATGATCTCTCTTGCACTACAGCGGACTTCCTGGAAGGAATTATTGTATAATGGCATGTGAGTCATCGCGGATTGCCTTCCATTTCAAACTACGAAGTCTTCTAGTATCTGCTCGGTGTGTTTTACCCAGGTTTGGGTTTTTTTTCCCATCCAAGTCGGCCTGCCACCAATTACTGTTATGGTCGTGGTCGGAGTGCGCGCTGAAGCGATACCAAACGTAGCGGAACACCGTCGTCCAATTGGACAGGATTTAGCCCGTTGTCTGCTCCACAATCAGGACTTCGCCTCGAGGCGGAGGACTGACCTGACGTACCCAGACATTTTGTATCATCTCCGAGATCTTCTTTCGCGGACCGATACCACATGTCTACACGACAGCGACTCTGACTCTACTAGTGAGCTTCTTGGTCGGGAAGCCCCTACAAGCTTCTGTCAAATGACCTCAAGGTCGCACGCATGGCGAATGGCATATTGTCTAACTATGATCCTTAAGGATTTTATCGGATCGGAGAGACCATGCCTTGTATGGCGTGGCCGTCAAACAAATGTGAAAGCCACGTTCAGTCTTCTTTGTAGTAAACAGACCCTTGTGAGACAGAATTTGCAAAAGTTACATGTGATCTTTGCTCCATCGTAACTCTATATTCCAGGGCTGCACAAGGACGAATTGCTTGCGCTGCTTCCACTTACGCAAAGATACCCGAATTGCACTGGGTTCCCATGTCATGGTGGGCAGCATTTGAAGATGAAGCCATTGGAGGACTTATTTGGTCTACTATTCAGGAGTCAGCGAGGACTTCTAGGGTGTATAACGAACCCGGACACCCGCTGATCCGTTAGGTGGCTTCCGCGAAAAGAGGTTGTCGATGACGTCTGGGATAGTCATATAGAATCGAGCATCGGATTGTCGTAAAGCAGCAGCGATATTCAGGTACAGTGACACCTTTTCGTCGGGCTGTACCTGACGGCCCCAAAATGCCAACAATTATCTTTTGTCCGTTCATTTTAGGGCTTTACGTGGTCAGTTAATTCCCGGCTGAAGCTCCAACGTTCGAGAAAGGGGAGTAGTCTCGGAGGCCCTTGGCCGTATGACAAATGCCAATTTACTGGATTTCGAAACGCATGCTCAGACTTAAGTTGCTTTCATTCAGAGCGAACGGATAATCGGCAAATTCAGCCAGAAATACACAGAAGGAGTGCTCACCGATTGTTTATCGGATATGGTATCGCCATACTCAAATTTCGGAAGGAGTCTGCATAGATTTCGAGGTGAGGGTCTGACAATGATAGCAATCCGTCATACATGACATAACAGCTCACAATAGCGAAAAGAGGGCCTCCTTGTCAATCAATACCTCTCCTTGAGTTCGGAATTTTGCGATCGGCAGGGATGCCGGGATTCTTCAGGCACTTTGTAAACCGATCCAAATGTGTTTGCTTCATTTTACCGGCTATTTTATCTTGAACTATCATGCTCCAGATATATCTCTTCATTGATTTGCACCGGTAACAGTTCGGAATGCGTTCAGCTTGAGAAAGCCCAGAAATAAATGTTCCAGGGTAGGTTCATTAAATATTTGCGAGAAAGCGCTTCAGAAAGAACGTCCACAATGGGAGGGATGCACGGTAGCTGCGCTGGCTACTCCTTTGCTCGCACCTGGAAAGGAAACACAAGAGCCCGCACAACGACGCTCGCCGGGTGCATCTTGCATATGAATCCAGCATCCATTCCTCTGCTGATTTATGCACGGGATCACAAAGCCTGGTTATAACAGACTGCCCTTGCAACGACCGAGCCTACACGTCTGAGCGCCGAATTAAATCTAAGCTGTGCACTTTGATCTCTTACACCGAGAATTCGTGGCACGGGTCACTTCTGGTGTTCTCAGTCTGAATCTTTGACTAGAATCAACATCAAGTCAATTGTCTAACGGTGAATCACATCACGGTTGACTGAGTACTGACGATTGTCTGATTTATGGGCCCTCTCATTCCGTGGAAGCGGGTAAAACCTCCGATCAAGCGGATTCAAGTCTTCCACCAGAGTTTATTTCATTATGCCCAGTCGGCGTGATGGCGTTCAGCTTGAGACACTGCGAGGAATGCCCTATAGCTATAAAATATACTGGCAGTCCAAAAGAGCATAGCGTTCCGATTGAAGACTTCAGCTATTGATTCTGGCTTGTACGCTGAACGGCAAGATATGTCCATGGTAAGCGTGAGCCTGCAGCACCAACCAACCCCGATGGTAAGCCTAGAACGGTGTTTACATAAGACATCAACACGGAGATCCATGCAACATTCAAGACGGCGTCGCAGAAAGCGGACTTCCGTATCGGTCGGGTGAGAGTAGACGGACGATACTGTCATGGTCCTGATGTATATTGACGTGATGTGCAATGGGAAACGAAGGCAGCCTGGGAACGCCCTTCCCCTTCTGCGCGGACGCTGTCGACGGATATAGGAGAAGGAATATCCATTGACATGCGTGGCAGATAGAATCAGGTCATCAACGTTCAGCTATGAGAGCTGTCAGAGGTGCGCGTGTCGCCACGCCAAGAAGCGCTGTCCAATAAGCTCAAGGAATCGTAGCTGCACTTCGGACCATCAAGCTGAGGTGGATAGCCCTTGCGTTTCGACTGCTGAGATGCGGGCGATGAAGCTGCATGCTCTTGGCCGTGGCGAGTATTAATAGAGGTGCTGTGGCTGACTTTTCGAGCCGTCGCCTCTATCGAGCGGTTGCCACCAGAGGGCCTCAAGGCCTCAAGCTCAGTATTAGTGTGCTGTGGCGCGAGGTGGGAAATAAGAAGACATGTTGGAAGAGTCGCACCGCCAGCTTATTCCCACCGATCTGGGAAGAGGTGGTCTTCGACCTCGATGTGTCCTCCATGCCTTGATTAATTTCAATAATACGGCAATGGAATATGTGAGATCTTAACTCATGAAGGTGCTGTGCACTAGACAAATTTTGAGTCCGTCTACCGACTTACGTCGGCCGCTCGAAACGTGTCACAATTTCACAAACCATACATGCCTGATTATTTGAAATGATAACTCTTGTTGCATTTGGCAAGATGAACGTTCACATACGTAGTTGGTTCTTAAGAGGATAGCAGCCAATGCGAGCGTCCCACGTCTCAGGCGAGCCCACAGTCACGAATGAGTTCGTGGCTCTGTCGTATGGATGTATGGTCAGATGGAGGAGTGCAATACTCGGGCCATGTGTCGAACGCAGCTTTGGGAAGAGATGCACGCTGATGGGCCTCTGACAGGGAGATCTCGATGGAAAGAAATCATCGGGAAAATACGCTATTGTGTTGATCCTGCCCCGCAGAGGCACTTTACCCGTTTGAGCGACGACGAGCCCATATGCTGCTCGTCGTCTTGGCATGGTCGTGGCCATGCGTTTACCCAACGCTAGCACGGATTTGGCGTCTGTTGTCTGTCCGCATTACGACCGTGTCTGGTATGGTTTGCTGCGTCCGCGCGAGGATATGGACGACGTGAGCGTGAGCCTGACCTCTGCAGTGATTGGACACCGAGAGAGAGTGCGGGAGCAGTGTCGAGTCGGTTAAGTGTACTCTAGAACGCAAGGCTGATGTATGCCGGTCCATTTGCACCTAAATTCCCACGAACCTCCGCGCCTGTAACCCGACCCGCGCTCTTTCCCTGGCGCGCTCTTTCGCATTTTCTTTCGAGTTACCCGCTGAAGGACCTCATTTGCGACGGTACATGGTCGTGCGAACTCCAGAAACGTCGCCACACGAAGTGTTCGCTGTCTTATGGCCGCTGCTCGTCGTCGTTAGAGGCGAACTCAGCTATGCTAGTCAAATTTCAAATTCTTGATAATTTCCGCTTTAAGTCCAAGTTATATTGCTCCTGTATGTACTATGAATGAACATTACTATGTAGCTACAAAATTTGATACTATAACTTATTAACAGATCATCTTGACATCAAATATATTTAATATTAAACAAATGGGCATTGTCAGTGAGCGTGGAAAAGTTTTTTCCATTACTGTAGCTCCAGTTCGACGCCGAAGCTGACGGCATTGAAGACGTCCAAACGTAGTCTCCGTTTCTGACCATAAACGGATAACGATCAGTCGGCTATATTACTGCAATGGGTTGACTGTCATCCGCAGTTTAGATTAGTCAGTAACGGAGACTACTATTGTCCAAATGCGTCGCTCGGCGCTCGGCGCCGCCGACGTGCCGGGAGTCAGAAAACGTCCCACGGGTCGATTCGGTGGCAAATCTGGCAAACCGTGTCGATGCTGGCGCATGCAACCACCACCACCGCCGTTCATGCCTACGTCCCATACTCACTTCTCGACACTCAGAACGAATATTAGAAAACATAGGAACATCTAGCATGACTTACAGGGTCATGATATCCGTCTCAAAGTTCTGGCTCCGGAATTTTGACACCCCAGTGCAGCTTATAGGGCTAGGGTTAGCCCCGTGGGTAACTAAATAATATTTCTATATACTAGATTGCCACCAGCAGACAAAATACGCCGCAAAGCGAGCGGTGAGAGGAAAGCGCGCGGTGAATTGAAAGCGCGCGATGAATGCGAAGCGCGGGGGTTCATTTCCATTTAAAGTGCAATCGGACCGGTATACTGATGTGGTCGAGCCAATGGAGGTCGAGCGTGCGGAGTGGCAACGCGAACATTTGACCGTCTGCGCTGCTGGCGCTTCTCTGTGCTGATGGACCGCTGCTATGTTTTCTTCAGATCCCTCTCTTTCCTAGACTCTATCCTATACGACTACCCGACTAATTCTCTTCCGACGTACATACTATTCCTCCCCACTCTCCTTCACCACCTCCACGCTCTTTATGGCACAACTCCTCAAGCCAACGGCTCCCGTCCCGGGGCGAATATCCCAAATCCTTCCCAGTGTCAAATGCTCCAGCTGCAACCAACCAGTCCCCATTGCTGAACTGGGCGACCATGTCTGCCAGCCTGTGCCCCCTCTGCCGGTCCTCACCGGAAAGCCCCTCATGTCCCCCCTCTCCGCCCTCGAGCTCGATCCCCAGAAGCATCAGAGCCATGTCGCGTTTCCGGTCTCCAGAACGTTGCAGGCTCAGCAGCCGGTGAGTTCCCACCAGGTGAGCGCACCCGACACGCGACACTCCAGTGTCGCTGGTCCCTCCGTTCAACAGACTCGCGATCGCGCACCGTCGACGGCGTCCCTGTTCAGTGCCCGCGGCCGTGAGGTACGTCCAGAACAGGGCCCCAGTCATTCATCTCGCGAAGCCGTGTCAGATCCATCGAAGGCGCCCTTCCCTAGCCGCCCAGGTCCTTCAGAAGCAAGTCGAGTACGGTCACCCCTGGCCAGCCAGGACGCGTCCGAGGTCCCATTCCCTACTGCGTCTCGTTCGCCAACACCAGGGCGGGCGTATCTGACTAGTCCAGACAACGCAGCGTTGCGTTCCCGTGCTGCATCAAATGCAAGCGTACGCCCTGCTGGAGTATCTCCGCATGCAGTCAGACAACCCGCACAATCTAGCCCAGGCAGCCCGTCTCCCTACGCGTCGTCCAGCGCGTTCGGCGCGAATCCCCCCGTCGGACTGTCGGCCCCATCTGTGCGTCCTCGGGCTGCCACGAACGCGGGCCACCGCTCGCCTGACAATGGCGGGTACGAGCTCATTTACTCCACGGACAACAGGACTGGGCCGCCGACAGCGCCGCTGCCCAGCAGAACACCCCCAAAGGTCCACCATGAGCTGCCGATGTCGCCCATGCAGCCGTCGCGTCCGCGTGTGCCGTCGACGGCGAGTCTCCCGCCCATGCAGCCCCTCCGCGTCCGTGCGCCCTCCACCGCCAGCGTTGGGCACTACACCCAGCACTCGCATGCACAGCCTCCTCCGAGCGCCGGGAGACCACCGTTCGAGCGGCGGCCGTCGAATCTCGGTGCAGGCCCGTCGTCTACGCCACCGCCGCAGCCCGTGCGGTCGCCCATCCTCGAGATCGACACGAAGATTGGCGGCTCGGCGGGCATGGCTGGTGTGGGGAGGAGGGGCTTCGCCGCGATGGCGCAGGCGGCGTTGTTCACCACGCATCTGGGGCACAGTGTCGGGCCCGGCGGCACTGTTCCGCCGCAGAGCATGGTTCCGGGGCAAGGGATGGATGGTCGGCGTCCCAATGCTCCTAAATTTCTCGACATCGCGTCAGCGACCAATTATTGTGAGTCTCGTCTGTCTGTCTAATCCGCGCTGGCTTGCTTACCCGCTCGTCTTCCGTGGTGCCAGCATCATCTGTACATACCCCTCCTTTATCCCCGGCTAATTCAGGCACTTCTACACTCTCCCCTCGTTCACCGTTCTCTCAGAAATCGCCCGTCTCTGCGGGTATCCCCTCTCCGCTCTCTCAAACACACCCCGCGACTCCAACAAGCTCTATCCCGGTTGTTGCATCGTCGCCGATCAGTCCTGTTGGGCCTGTTTTACATCGGGAGCGTCTAGTGTCTCCCGCGATGGATGCTCCGAAGGCTCCCCTGCCTCCTGCGCCAGCGACGCCGACCACGCCATCTGCTGCATCTATCCGGCTGCCGTTCTTCGAGAAGTTCAAGGCTAAACATCCAGAGTCTGATGATAACACACCGGATCCTGATGCTGAAGCCGATGATGAAGCCGATCTTCTCAAGGACCCCTTCCCGCCGTCACCAAGTTCGGACTCGGAATCCGAGTATGGCGGCCTGGCGTATGCCCGCTCGAACGACGGTGACGACTCAGACGAGGACAAGCCCCTCGCCACAAGCGTCGCTCCCTTGTCGACATCGCGCTCGAGCACGGTGAAGTCTGCCGGTGGATCGGATCCGGCGAAGGACAAGGTGCGCTTCCCGTCCATGGCGTCCGAGTCCCAGTACTCTGCCTCTTCCCCCCTGTCGCCGCGCGCCCCCGTGCGCAGCCTGTCCGCATCGACAGGCACGTCGAGGTACTCCGTGCGGACGGTGGCCAAATCGACGGGCGCGCTCGACCGTGTTATGGAGACCCTCCTGGAGGAGACCGCGACCCCGTCGGCGAGCGCCGCGGGAAGTCCTGCGCCGCTGACGGCACCACTGCTGCCCGACGGGCAGCGCGACAGTCGACCGCCGAAGCTCCCTATGCGGTCGCACACGAGTCCGACCCTGAACACGGGTCGGCTGGAGCAGACGCGGGCTAAGAAGCGCGTCAAAGAGAGGGTGTGCGCGAAGTGCGAGAAGACGATTGACGATGGGCGGTGGATTCAGATGGACGGGGGCAGCGTCTTGTGTGATCGCTGCTGGAAGAATATGTATCTACCGAAGGTGAGGCGCCTTTCTTGTGATTTATTCCTTTGGGATGGCTCGCTGATTGAGCGGCCCTATGGCAGTGCCGCCGTTGTAATTTGACCATCGAGAAACAGGCGGTATCATCCTCCGACGGCCAGTTGAAAGGCAAATATCACAGAGAATGTTTTAATTGCAACAAGTGCCATGTACGTTCTCACTCTGCCTCCAATTTGGTGACAGCTCCTGAGGGTACATTCTTTGGCAGAAACCATTTCCAGATAAAAGCTTTTACGTCTTGGACGGGAAGCCATTCTGTGCATATCATTACCACGAAGCGAACGATTCATTGTGCGCCGACATGACGTGTGGGCAGCCTATTGAAGGCCCCTGTGCGGTGTCGCATGCGGGGCACCGCTATCATCCGGAGCACTTACTGTGCGAACACCCGCGGTGCACGGAGCGGCTGGTGGAGTATTGGGAGGTGGATGGGCGCATGCTCTGCGAGCGGCATGCGCAGAAAGAGATGGACGACTCGGAGAAGGATCCAGATACGCTGGAAGATCTTGTGGAGGAGACACGAGACAGCGTCGCACGCGCGATGAAGAGGGTGACGAGATTCATCGATTTAGCGGGGCTCGGTGGCATCGAACAACTATGATTTTGAGTTTCGCGAGGACTTCTGTGGACATCGACTGATTTTCTTCTTTCTGTTTCTTCACGATTCATTTCGGACCATGTATGCACTGTATCTCAAGACATCTCACATCGCGCGACCTTTTCATTTCATGTCTTATTACGTTTTTGTGCATCTGGGACATGGTGGATTTGCGCCATAGTTTTCATTATCCAGTCTGTATACACTGTACACAGCAACACCCACTGTCGATACCCTAATTGATACATACCACAGATCTTCTCGTGTCTGGGCGCACATCTTGAGATCCTCGGCAAATAACCTACAATTGCGCTTCTCGATATTCTACGCTTCTCTAGATCGTCTCGGTCCGCGTCTGATTCTGGACGATCCACTCCCGAATGAAGGTACTGCTCATCTTCGTCTTCTTGAGCGCCTCCGCGTCCTGGTCGTCTAGACTTGCTTCGGTGGAGGATATTACGTCGATAACAAATGTATGCAGCGGTGGAAGAGACTTTTCCTTCCGAATCTTATGAACTGACAGCAAAAAAGTCGACATTAAGAACAGAGAAGGTTTATTCCATACTCACTCGAAGATGCACCGGGTAGAGTCTCCTTGCTGACGACAAGGGCCTGCACATTCGCGTCCCAGGCCGTCGGCCCATACACATCGCTAATGGGCACGATATCGTACTCCAAGCCAGGCTTGAAGAGTTCCAGAAAGGCCCGCACCCTTGCAATGCGTACAGAGAGGCTCTCGAGTACCTCCTTGTAAGCCTTGTTCTTGAGGAGCACGTCGTCTGGGGGCGCGTCGTCCGTCAGGACAAGAGTGGGGATGAATCTTCATAACGCACCAGTGATGCCGACAATGAGCTTCTCGCTAGCGATCCATGCGCCCATACTGAGCAGAATCTTATGACCGGCGTGTAGGTGGTCAAACGTCCCTCCCAACGCTGCAACAGGGAACAGGGGCGGGAGGGTCGAGTCGGGTTTCGGAGAGGGTGGGTGATGCGCGATATGGGGATGCCTGTCATGCTCTAGTGCTACAATGTCTGTACGTGCACGTATCGAGTCAGGGAGTAAGGTGAGGATGGAACCGGAGGGCTCGACTATACATGTATGAGAGACCAGTCTGTCCGTTAAAATGGAGTTACTCACCACAGTATGTCCGCTGCGCATCTCTCAATAGCGCATCCGGGATTTGTGTATGCGTACCCCTGAGGAGCACGTCAATGTCCATGAGCACCCTTCCCATATGCTGCGCAACCTCCGTCGCCTGCACATAGACGTAAGTCAGCAGCCTCTGGACCTCATCCCAGTGCTGCGTAGGCAGGAGACTATCGCTCTCCTGGTCCTCTCTCCACACATCCACGTCAGAATACCTATTGGAGGCGGGGACGGCGTTGAACAGATGGGAGAATACGACGATGCGGAGGTTCTCGGTAGATTGGCGGGCTGCAATTGATATAGCAGTAGATAGGAACGTCGGAGGCCGGCTCAAGTCGTGCACATTGGCGAGGAGGGCAGCACGGCGGACCGGCTCAAGAGCAGACGGATCGGCGGGCATGGCAGACTGCTGGTGTACCGCTTAACGTCGTCACACTCGGCGTCGAAAAGACGAATGGACGGTGGTCGTTGGCTGCATCGATGTCGAGCGCAGCCGCGCTACCGATATTGTGGGCCCATCCCCAGATACTGTTCGTAGTTTCTTTACGAAGTTAGAAGCTTCATTGCGCCATAGCTAGCGATATTGCAGACTACGTAACTGTCATAAACTTGGAGATGAAGACGCTCTTTTGACTTGCTATGATAGTCGCGAGGAGACATGACTACAGTACTGTTATCTAGAGAGTACCGGTGAAGTTGTTAACTCAGTATTCGGTGAGTCTCCTCGACAGATCCCTTCCATCATGATTTTCCCCCTCTGATCGATTGTATACAGAAATAAACTGTATAAACTTTTGTGAATGAAACCTGCTCTGTTCATTCGAACCTGCTAGTGTCCATCGCGATGTTCTCATTGTCTTGACTCTGAATTCACCTTCTTGTGGCGCAAAGCGAAGGCTCCTCTCGCTATGTATCCATTCTTAGGTATGTTTTACTGTTCGGATCTCATTAGAAATGGCCTCGACGAGGTTCAAGTTCAGTTAATCCGTTGTCTCGACACCTCATCCGTGCACAGATTATTCTGCAAAAGCTATGATGTCAACGGTAATACGCGCTTTTGCGCTGTATGAGCGTAACAGATCAGACGTTATTAGCTTCTCGTTGATCAACAAGTTTATCCAATTTATGTTTGTTCTATGCCTGCTAATGGCTTTTATCCTGTGATCATATGCATCAGTGGGGTGGCTTCTCTACTGTCCCTGCCAACGCAACACCGAGATCAGTGACAGCGTCAGTCGATGTGTGATTTGTCTAAAGATTCATAATAGTACTTACGCGTCTTGATCTAAATGATATGTCTAACATTTCTGACGAACATCGCAGCGCCGACCATGGCTTACCGTCTGGTGTATTTTCATCACCTGCTACTACTGTAATAAGCTTGCTGATATGGGTTACTTCCATATGTTAACGACCTGCATGGACGGTCTGAGATTGTGAATTCCAGCCGCTGGACAGAGGCTGGACAGAGTCGGAGGTCTTCTAAGTACACGGTTCAACGCGATTCTGCGTCCATCGCTTGACCGACCCGACTCGCATATAGGTTGTCGAGCAACTTATTCCACGGCTCATCCTGACACTGTGAGATGCACACCAGCAATGTATCAAGCCCTTCTTTCCATCTCAAAGTCATCAGAAATGGCATTCTTGGAAGCTCTCGTTATAGACGACGCGGGAGTCACTTCCAAACACACCAGAACACACCTCAAGCGCCGGTAGTAGTGTTGATAGAATCGGTATCTAGTGGAATGTGAAATCAAGCACAGATGAGCTTAAGAATGGATGTATACGACGCATGTAGACATTGATACTCATCCAGCTTGCGGAACTGGAGGTGTGTACATGGGAACCTGTACGCGTCATAGCGCTGTACGCGCCATAGACACGCGGTACGAGAGTTACGAGAGACACGTATTAGTACGACCATTGCGTCTACTAGGACTGCCCCCACTACAATCGCCTCCTAACACTATACGATGTCCACATCTCAAAAGGCAAAGGAGAAGCGAGCCGCCGAGCCCGACACGGTCCAGCCCGAGAACGAGGACGGCGAGCAGACTGGCTCTGATGTCTCGGAAGACGAGCAGAGCGCTACTGGGTCTACATTACCAGAGTCCAGCACGCCGTCTACATCCAGCAAGAAGAAAAAGAAGAAGCGTTCGAAGGCTATGAAAGCGCTGAATGCTCTCCGGACGGGCCATAAGGACGGGATCCCACAGAAGCTGGTGGACGCGGTGCTGGACAAGGTACGCGAGGAGGGTGGTGAAGAGGCGGCGGGTGCGGATGCCGCCACGGTTCGGCTGGCATTGGAGCAGATGAAGATTAAGGATGTTATACAAGGCAAGGCAGGCATTGGAGGAAAGAATAAGAAGGATGCGGGCGACCATAAAGTATGTCCTCTTGACTTGGTAGTGTGATCATTTCATTGACGATCTGTGCTGTAGTTCTGGGGGACTCAGCCCGTACCCCAGCTAGGTAAGTGGTGAGGCAGCGTGCCTATTTGCCGTTCTGATTGTGATGTCGCAGGCGAGGACGCTCCGTCAAGTGATGGTTATATTGAGCCGTCCAAACCTCCCGAAGAAGTGCGACAGGAAACATATGCTCTACCTAAGGAGTTTGAATGGTCAACTGTTGACATCAATGACCCAGCTCAGGTGTGTGCTATTCAGCATTCGTGTCGTCAATTTTTTCATTAGGCACTAGCTCCGAGAAGTGTATGAACTACTATCCGCGAACTATGTGGAGGACGATGAAGCGTCATTCCGATTCCAGTACTCCGCCGAGTTCCTGCAATGGTACGCATAGATGCCAGGGTCGGATCCATTTGAGAACTTGACATCGACGGACAGGGCGTTGCAGCCTCCTGGATATCACAAGGAATGGCTCGTCGGGGTGCGAGTGGCCTCGAACAAGAAATTGGTAGCGTTCATTTCTGGAGTACCAATCACAGTGCGTGTCCGAGAGAAGTCAGTATGGCCATTTCCGTTTGCGAGGAACTGCTAGTTGACGAAAGTTGCGGTGTAGCACCTTTACGACAAGCGAAGTCAACTTCCTCTGCGTTCACAAGAAGCTGCGAAGCAAGCGGTTGGCTCCTGTCTTGATCAAGGAAATCACCCGGCAATGCCACCTCAAGGGTGTGTTCCAAGCGCTCTACACGGCTGGTGTGCTCCTACCTACACCAGTATCGGCGTGCAGGTACGTCAAAGCGCTGCTCATCTTGGCGTGCCGCAAACCGCGCTCACACTTGTTTCAGATATTACCACCGTCTTCTCAATATCAAGAAGCTTGTGGACGTACGATTTACTGGGATCCCGCCGACCATGACGTTGGCGCGTATGATTCGGCTGTACAAGGTGCCCGACAGCCCTCGCCTTCTCAGCCAGGGCCTCCGCGAGATGGAGGAATGTGATGTGCCGGAGGTCACGGAGCTTTACGCACGGTATATGGTCCGATTTGGGATGTCCCACATCATGTCCCAGGAAGAGGTGAGACATCAGTTCCTCAGTGGGGGCGGTGAGGGTCCGAGAGGGCCGGATAGCTGGAAGAATCCGCGAGAGCGACAGGTTGTGTGGGCATACGTGGTTGAGGTTAGTTCTCCCTGCTCTATTCGTGGAGCGCTCAGCGGGCTTATAGAATTTTGGCGACATACAGAACCCAGAGACTCATAAGATCACAGACTACTTCTCATTCTATTCCCTTCCTTCGACTGTCATGAACTCTGACAAGCATAATCTTGTGAAAGCCGCCTATATGTTCTATTATGCTACGGACGTCGCCTTCCTGGATCAAGCAGAGGCAGATGGTCGCCTCAAGAAACGCTTGGAGGAGCTTGTCGGCGATCTTCTGATTATTGCGAACCAGTGTGGTTTTGACGTTGTGAACGCACTGACAATGATGGATAATATGCAGTTTCTGGCTGATCATCGGGTGCGTCACATTGACGTTTCGATGTTTTCTTGGGGCTAATCACGGTGACGGTAGTTCGGAAAGGGTGATGGAATGCTGAATTACTACCTCTATAACTGGCGAACGGCACCGCTGGCAGGTGTTCATGATGTGGATGGTGTACCGGCAGGGAAGGGGATTGGTGTGACGATGCTGTAAATTTGGGACATACCCTTAGGAAGGCTGCAACACAGGCATACCATAAGCTACTGTGAATGAAGTACATAATCTATTGCTATTCTGCTCAATGTACAATGTTGGTACTACTGTCCTCACTCTCGTTCACAAGATGACAACCAAACCACTGGCGTTCTCGCAACTTCATTACTCTCGTGGCAACGCGCTGCTGAGCCGTGGAACACCTGGCACTTCTAATCACTGTCAATCTCGATGATGTCGTCCTCGTCCACGTCCCACTCGGGTGAAGGCGAGCGCTCCTTCTGCTTCTGCTTAGACTTATTACGCACAGGCAATACAGGCACACGAGCCCCGCCGGCACCTAGCGCCCGCGAGCCTGTTCTTGAAGGAGGAACGCTCGGACGCGAACTAAGTGTCTGACCGCCAGAGCCCCACGTCGGTGCTGATTCCGCGTTCTCCTTCTCCTTGCCTTTCGCAGTTGCAGGTGATGGCTGCGCCTGCGATAGCGGCCTCCCATTCAGAGAGCTACCCGAACCTGCGAATGTATGTGGCTAACGACATGGTTAGGTAGGTTAACACTTTCGTTTGATGAGCATGCCAATTACCTGTTCGGAACTTGTTTTCGATTCAGAGGGAACATACGGTGGGATGTTGAACCCGAAGAACAACTGTCCGAAGGGAAGGTTCAGAGGTGCTGGTACTGACGCATCAGACTCGAGGTTCTCGCTGGTGACAATATGTTGCTTGCTAATGTAATAATGTCAGCTCAAGAACAAACACAACATCGCCTCCTTGGTTATACTCACTCTGTCCTGATAATTTTACTATCTTGTGGAGCGGCCTCAATGTTTCTATGGCTAATCCCCTTGCCCTTCGTCTTCCGACCAGCGAGGGTTTCGCCTTTGCCTTTGAAGCTCTCCCAGTGTTCGCCACCCTTACTGACTGCGGTGCCACGCGTGCTGGTGCCTGGAATGGTACCACCGAGAGAGGATGAAGGGCGCGATGAACCAGGAGTGTGGGAGCTAAGGTCGATATTGAGTTTCGATGCCATGGAAGAAGCGGTTGCCTTGGGCCGTTCGGGCTCAACGTAGCCAACTGGAGCGGCGAAGTCCACCTCTAGATCAGTGTCCAGTACACTGATGCCTTCTCCGCCAGGCTGAGTTTCCATAACCAAAAGACCGAACACGATTGAATTATAGGAGATTTCGATGATATCGCCCTGAGTAAGGGCAGTGAAATGACGGAGTGCTTGTTCAAGCCTAACAGTACATTAACACCATGAATTAGATTTTGATAACATACCGTATTACCACTCACACTGCTTTGGGATCCGAAATTTCAAGGAATACCGTGCTCTGGGCCTGAAGCTTGACGAACTTGCCCTTCTGCAATTGTGCACTTGTCAGGCGCACTGGATCACCTTCCTCCAGCCGTAAAGTCTTCATCATCCAGTGAGGCAAATTTACGCAACCTTCCTCCGCGATGAACTCGAGAACTCCAGCATGGGTAGATGCTGCCGGATTGGTGGCGTTCTGTAGTTTGAACATCCATGCTGGGGTCTCGAGTTCCATCGAAGATAAGCTGGCAAGTGCAGACGGCGGCATGATGACTAAAGAAGCAAGAGTTTAGCAACACTGACAAGAATATAATGGATATACATACTCTTGCCCCCATAGCTTACGTTCTCTCGTTGCTTACCCGGGAGCATGGCGACACTGTAGGCTCTGTAATATTCATCAAATCCACGAGCCGATGGTCTCCCCATGCGATACCCCATACCACCGCCAAATCTGTGAGTCAATCGCCCGTCAGATCGCAGATTTCAGAGGCAGTCGCAGATGCAGCTCACTGCGCTAGTTGAGCGAATAGGCCCGCGGGACCCGCTCCGTAAGGGTTCTGGTCATCAAACTATTCTGTCGTAAGACTCATACCCTCCTGATAAAAGCAAGCAAACGAACCATATCCATACTGAAGTAGGAAGGATGAGAGTAACAAACCAAGAAATGAGTGTACGCGTCACGAAGCAGATGCCACAGCGGCTGAAGCGACGTAATTCCGCAGGTCACGTGCCTCGTACCCGAGCGCGACTCGCGCTTGCTATTCTCGAAAGCGCTTCGCTTCAGTCTGCACGTCGACCATGGCTTCACCTGCACCAGTACAGACTCAGCCCCGCCTAGGGGCAAACAGTGCATTCAATGACAAGGTACCTCTTTTTTAAGATATCGCGGTCGCTGGGCTTATAAATTTTTGAAGGGTAAACCCATGGAAGTGCGCTTGTCCAACATGGTCGCTGCGAAAGGTGCGTGCTGCGATCATTCCATAATTCTATGCGATTGACTTGGAAGCTCCTTAGCCATTAGCGATGCTGTTAGGACGTCCCTGGGCCCGAGGGGTATGGACAAGATGGTATGACGCTAGTTTGGGAGGCAATCGGAGGTGTATTGATATTTGCGAGATAGATCCAAACTCCCAAAGGAGAACTCATCATTACTAACGATGGGGCTACAATCCTGAAGAGCATACAAGCGCTCCACCCTGCTGCGAAGATGGTAAAGGCTCTTATTTATTCTCTGGGCCACTGCTGATACTCTATAAAGCTCGTGGATCTATCAGCAGCCCAAGATGTTGAGGCAGGTGACGGCACGACTTCTGTCGTTGTACTTGCTGGTAGCTTCCTGGGTGCAGCGGAAAAAATGTTGCAGAAGGGAATGCACCCGACCATTGTTGCCGAGTCTTTTCTGAAGGCATCCGCAAAAGCTGTGGAATATCTCACAGAAATATCCACACCGATCGATCTCTCCGACAAGTCCTCTCTTCTCCGTGCTGCAACCACTTCATTGAATTCGAAAGTGCGGGTTATTTCATTGCCGCAAGGCCTTAATGAAGGCTGCTACTGACATCGGATTTGCTAGATTGTGTCCCAATACTCATCTACTCTCGCACCGATCGCAGTTCAAGCTGTCATGCGTCTCGTTACCCCAACTTCTTCCAATGTCGATCTCCGCGACATCCGAGTTGTGAAAAAAGTCGGTGGGACAATAGAGGACACGGAACTCGTCGATGGCGTCGTCTTGAACCAGAACGTGGTCATCGCTGCAGGGGGGCCGTCACGGATAGAGAAAGCCAAGATCGGCATCATCCAGTTCCAACTCAGTGCACCCAAACCTGACGTAAGTTCCCTTGCTTTGGCATCCAAGTCTATCCGTCTGCTAAAGTTTTGCAAATCAATCTCAGATGGACAACACGGTAGTAATCAATGACTACCGACAAATGGACAAAGTGATAAAGGAAGGGCGACAGTACCTTCTGAATATCTGCAAAAAGATCAAGAAAGCAAACTGTAACGTGCTCCTCATCCAAAAATCGATTCTGCGCGACGCTGTCGACGACACTTCGCTTACCTTCCTCAAGCGCCTCAATATTCTAGTTGTTAAGGACGTCGAGCGCGACGAGATCGAGTTCCTTTCAAAGAGTTTTGGATGTAAACCTGTCGCTGACATCGAGGCATTCACGGAGGATAAGCTCGGCTACGCAGATCTTGTTGAAGAGGCGAGCCACGCTGGTGCGAAGGTGGTCCGTGTTACGGGCGTTAAGAACCGTGGTCGTACAGTCAGTATCCTCGCGATGGGCAGTAACAACCTGGTCCTCGAGGAGTGCGAGCGTAGTCTGCACGATGCATTATGTGTCGTTCGTTGTCTAGTGAAGAAACGGTATGTATAATTTCGGCGTTCGCTTTTGGACATTGTCGCTGAATATCGTTTCGCGCATTTAGGGCTCTCATCGCCGGTGGTGGTGCGCCCGAAATCCACGTCTCACGCCTGCTATCACAATACGCACAATCTCTGAAGGGCATGGAGGCCTATTGCTTCCAAGCTTATGCTGATGCCCTCGAGGTCATCCCTACAACGCTTGCTGAGAACGCCGGGCTGAACCCCATTGCAATTGTCACCGAGCTCAGGAATAGGCATGCCATGGGCGAACGCAATGCTGGTATCAATGTTCGGAAGGTGCGCATCTATCAATCTTCCGTGTTTTAGCACCAGTCAATTAACGATTACTTCAGGGTCTGATATCGAATATATTGGAGGAAGATGTCGTCCAACCTCTGCTGGTATCTACCAGTGCGGTGGAATTGGCAACGGAGACCGTCTGCCTGCTGCTAAAGATTGACGACTACGTCCAGGCTCGATAGACACAGGTTCTCGTGGGATAGTAGTAATATCACTTGTAATCCAGCACTGCAATACATCTAAGGTCGTTTGATGTTCGAGCGAACGCATGCGCCATAAGTAGAAAATGATATTGCTGCTATACATCACTACGCTCACGTCTCAGACAGCAAATCCTTGACAGTATTGCGTAACATGTCATCTTCGCAGCGCAGTCGCCAAAGGCAGCTTTCATCGTCACTTGCTTTTAGTCGAAGTACAGCAACACGGTGAGGCTCGCCCGGGTCCATTAACGAAGACACCATGACCTTCAGCTCTCCTAAGTACGTATGTCAGTATGAGGTCATGATTGCGAGGGACTGCTGACCCTTAAAAGGATCTTGATCCTCTGAAATGACCTTGAGGCGGCGATGCATGCCCTGCAGCCGCCGAACGACGACATCTATGGACATCTCGCACCACCCACGGAGATTGAAACTTTCGAGGCCGTTCCAAATATTCTCGAAGTCAGGCTCCACTGTTCTTAGCGTGGTCGACATCGTAGGCAGAGGCTCTGATACGAAAGGCGAGTCAAGCGCAATGAGGTCAACACGGGTTGCCTGGGGAGCAGTCAACGTAGGGAAGGTTGAAAGGTTGTTAATCCCACATACGGAGTCATCCTCGTCCAAGATCTGTACAACAGGTAGTGCAGGTGCCACCGGTGGTGGTGATCCCTTGGAGACGATACACCGTTATTTATGAAGCGAAATTTGTAATCTTAAATATGCTCACGGTTGAAATAGTCTCGAGGTCCTCACGAGTCGCGAGCGCCAAGTCGCCCGGCGTGATAGTCCTGGAGAGTGCGTCTTCCACAACACGAGACTGGCCCACGAATCTCGAGCTACCATCATCAGAAGCGCGTGAACTACTGCTGCTGTAACGTCTTAGTCGTTGGATAGCCTTTGGAGGATCATAGGCATCGTAGCGCAGTTTGTGCGGGGAATTCGAATTACGAGACACGGAACGCTCAGGCGATTGCACAGCTTGGAGCAGCGGTGAATGGACTGGTGATTTAGCCATCTGTGCTTCATGTAATTCTAGCGCAGCCACAAAATCTGGGAGCTGCTCTCTGGTCAAACAATATAGTCAAGTTGACAAAACGACGACAATTCCCACCGAAGATGACCTAGCGGATGATGCTATGTTCTTGAGAACACCTGGGAGGAGGATCAAACTGGTAAATTGTTCACAACGCTGATATCCCTGGTCAATGATTACCAGGGTGCATTTAGGATGGTGTACTCACTCGTCTGATGTATCTTCCGCTCTGCTCATGTAGGCGGGTCACGACCTCAGTCACCCCGTTTGGTACCTCATCACAGCTGGCTGCAAGGCGCATCATGCAAAGTAAACAGGCGTCCTGTATAGAAGCTACGGGAAAGATGAGTACGGCTGTCGATATTGCGAGGCCCACTACGAAGTACAGACCAGAGTATAATGATATTCGCGCGCTCAATCCGCTGAGAAGGCCAACTGGAGACATCGGTGCCAACTGCAGATATTCGGTGATGAGTGCAGTAAGGATAACCATCATGGTCGGCCCAATCTGAGCATCCGAGTCCGTTACACTGACGAACAAGTTGCCAATACAAGCACTGCGGAATGACAGGTTCGCTTGCAGACGAGCGGGTTATCGACTCAGCACGATCAACGGAATCCGGAGTGACCTACCATTCCTTATGTATACGAGAATTTCCTCGACAGCTTCCTGAAGGACTTGTCGCTTTTGAAGAGGGCCATCACCCTCCACAGTTTGAAGCATATTTTTGACATGCTGAGCGTATAGCTCACCATCCTCCCCACACATCACCTCAATTATTTCCAAGAGTCTTCTCGACATTTCGTCAGAGTCATGTGCTTCTGTGGATTCGAGATCTCCTTGTAGCATGCGCGAGAAGACCGTCTCCACAATGCTATGGTCCACTCGTTGAAGGAGGCGCACTGTCTGCGAAGAATGTCTCAGGTGACTTGCAGAAGTCCAATACACAACACTACAGACCTTTCGGCGGATGCACTTGTCGTCTGAATCCAGAAGCTTCATGACTCGCTCCACTTCCCATCCTTCCAATACAGCAGGAACATCCGGATTACTACCCGCCCAGAGTTGAACATCCAGACATTCCAAGCAAGAGACTAATAGGAACAGGTCATTCGGCTCGCTGGACGTCAATAGGCTGCGGATGTGCTCGACAAGTGTGGTCTTCGATGCACTTTGAGCTAACAGCAATGACTCCGGCGGGGTGGACGACAAGGCCCAGAAACATTCATAGAGAGTAGCTGATTGAGACCTTTGTCAGACCTTTGAAGTTGCAAATCTCAAGTAAGACCGCATACCATACGCAGCAGAGCCGATCTTGCATGACATTTGAATGATTTTGAGAATTACACGCAGATCATCCTGGGTCAGTCTGAAATTGTTCATATGAGTAGGCAGAGAATGAACAAAGATAAATGAGACCAACGAGACGAGCTGTAGTCCTCGTAGAGTCTTTACGAGTAACCAATTCCTCGTGGGATCAGGGCGGGCCCGCCATGACGATGTCATGCACTTTGTCAGGAAGCCATGATATTGATCGGACTGCATGTGTCCAGCCTAGGAGGAAATCAGGCCAAGCCCTTACCGTCCGAGTTACGCTACTCTTACCTTGACTAGGTCCGCACATAACGTCAAAGCCGCACTAATCACCACAGTATCCTGATCTTTCAAGCGCCTCTGTGTCTTGCTAACAATCTCCCTAAGAATGCCAGGATCATATCTGGATAACCTGTGAAAGGCTAACAAAGCTCGTCGTCGTACGTGCAGTCTGAATCAGAGCACGATATTTGGAACATATAAGACAACATCTGGGAACTTGAGCAGAGAATACATACTGACGAGTTGTGAGATAGTAGATCTATCAGGCGAGACTGAATGGCTGGGATGACGTCCTCGGTTGAAAATTGGATCAGAGTGTCAAGAGCAAGACATATACGCGGTATTGCGGTATTCTCGAGATCCTGAAGATCCTCAATAGTCGTATTTCCCGAGGCTCCATGAAGCATACCTTCCGTAGTGTGTTCACCAGCATAAGCTGTAACTCATGATCCGGCGGCATAATTTCCGCACAAAATAGATAACCTGACTCAACCTTCAGCAGGTGCCGCATGTTCCGAAGCTATACACGAACCTATTCTCTTGTCTCGCACTGACTGCCCGCTCTCAGCGAGGTTTACCGCGTAACGCAATGCAAAGTCAAGGTCTAAGTCCGAGCTGGAGTCCACGCTGGTCGAACAGTATAGTAAAAGTATCAGACACTCCCTGCATTGTCTCTAGGCTTTCGATCAGAACCCACGGAGAAAGGTCAGTGAGATTCACATACCAAAGTCAATGTAGAACGTGCAAGCTGGTCGCGTATAGAGTCGACTTCGGTCAAAAGGTACTGGTCTGCGACCTGGGGAGACGGTGCTGTTTCCACCTTGCGAACCAACGCATAGTGCGCCCTACTAATCGCTCCAGATGAGACGAAGGGTACTTCCATAGCCTGTAGGTCTCTCAATAGATCATAAAACTCGAAAGAAGAAATGTTAGAAGTTCATTCAGATATGCAGACGAGAGGTTCAGCTTGAGAGTCAAGGCAGCTGGTTTTGGTAACTGCGACAGCATGTCTTCCTCCTCTTCCTCTTCGTCTGCGGCCGCGACCACGCACTCGTTCAACAAGATCCTCAATCAATTTAAACTATCTACGAAAGTGCGAACATCCCATGACATAGAAGACTCCGTAAAGAAGCTGCGCCGGCTCATTCTGGTCGATGGGATCCCATCAAGCGTAGTATGTTTATGGCTTCCGTGTCCTCTAAGTTTAAGGATAATTGAGTTCATCCATACGCGTTTCCAGGACCCTACTTTACGCCCACGAATATGGAAAATCCTTTTACGCGTCCAGGAAGTGTCGGCGGACACGTTCTTGGAGTATGTGGCTCGAGGGCCTTGCGAGGTTCGAGAGAAGATCCGAAATGATACCTTCAGGTGCTAATAGAGGAAGGCTTCGGTGGCGGTCTCATACTGAAGTTGATGATTGTAGGACCTTGGCCACAGATAGAGGCTTCAAGGAGCGGGTGAGGGAAGACATGCTGGTACGCCTTTTGGATGCCTTTGTGTGGCGGAATCACGGTGAGTCTTTCCTGCGCTGGTTCTCAGCATGAATTTCCCTTCTAATTTCCATTAGATAGGCAAGAAACGCATCAGCTCGGATTTACATATGTTCAAGGAATGAATGTCCTTGCCGCGCCGTTTCTGTACACCATGCCGTCTGAGCTGGAAGCTTTCTTCTGTTTCGCGAAATTCATTGAAGAGTCATGTCCTCTGTATGTACAACCCACGCTTGAGGGCGTACACCGGGGTCTCAAGGTAACGCAACGTCCGCTTTCTTTGTTGATGGTGGACTCATAGTGCATTAGCTACTAGATCGCTGTCTGAAGATCGTTGATCCCGAGTTGTACGCGCATTTGCGGTCGAAGAATCTATCAGCAGAGATCTATGCGTTTCCATGTACGTGTACAAGTCTTTCCATTGATATAGCTGACCTGACCCTCTACCACACAGCTATATTGACATTATGCGCATGTACGCCCCCTCTGGATCAAGTCCTACAGTTGTGGGACTTTTTGCTCGCCTTTGGAGTACACCTGAATGTCCTCTGCGTCATTGCTCAGCTGCTCCTCATGAGAGACGAGGTTATGACATCTTCGAGGTTTGTGAAGGCTCTGTGGGCTCTATAAAGTGGCACTGACACACAATTGAAAGCCCAATGCGACTCCTTCGTACCTTCCCTCCTCTCGAGGCTTTACCTGTCATTGGCATTGCAGTCACCCTGGTTCGCGATCTCCCAACAGACCTCTACGACGAACTGGTGCGGCATCCATATGCAGTGCAAGACCCATAAACTCAAGTCCTCTACTGGAATTATGTCGATATGTTTTCTTGCTGTTCGTATGGTCTTGCTTTGTATTAAATGTAACTCCTGAGGACTATGTAATTCTACCCATTGTACTTCGTGCAAATTCTCAAGCAGCTCTTTCATCTGGGCGAATCTGTTGCGTAGAATGGGTTGCTTGGTTGTCAAAGTCAGAGACAGACAAAGTCATCCGAGCCGTGAATTGCAGTATACATAAGTTCTTAGCGTGACTACGTAACAGGGTAAAAATCGGTCACATCGGTGACAATATGATCAACCCGTGACAGGAATGTAAAAATGGTATAAACAATTTACTGTTAGCTCCTTTCAACGCCGGGATAGCTCAGCTGGGAGAGCGACAGACTGAAGCAATTTGTTAAGTGTTCTGCAGGCCGCGTGTTCGAGCCACGCTCCTGGCATGGTTTTTTGTCGGGAATTCTCCCAGTGAGTGTGGCGACTTCTAGCTCCGTCTACAAATATAAATCTCCGCCACACAAACGCAGCCATGATTTAAATCTCCGCTTCATTACTAGATGGGGGCACGTGACACTTTGAACTAGACATAGGCCAAATACTATAAGTGCCCCTGGGTTTATAATTGAGACAGTGTTTATAAATTCGGTCTAGCTCCTTCTACAACCACTCAAAAAACATAAAACTTGGTTTACAAATACTTTTGACTATTTCAAAGAAGACTGCCTACTCAGAATCACGAAATTGTGCGTGGATCGTAAATGAGACACATCGCAACACACGATTTACACCTCGAAGCTCCCATTTCGAGCATAGATTGCCGTATCGAGCCAGATCCTGCTAGCCAAAAAATCTGGAACTTTTATATGGTCTTCATATGCAATATACGGCCAAGCCCATGTACTTTTCTTGTTTCCTTGTGCTCGCATTTGTTGTCATTGGTGCCCTCGCTCATGGAGCGTTACAACTGGATACATGCGCGTGATGGTTTTGATCTCCGCCATAAACCTCGCAGGGACGCGTCACAATCACTGCAGTGCATGCCGACCGGAGTTGTGCCCCTGCCGTTGTGACAAATGTGACCCAAATTATAAACACTGGTATTTTTGCCTACATGTCGCACCGGAAGACATCCGAGAACAGAACAACGATGCCAGCTGCTATCATTGTTAGCTAGGTTTCTAGAGCGGAAGGAGATGCATCAACTCGTATAAATTTCATATGCGTATGTGGAGCGGATGTGTAGCTATAGCATGAATACCGAAAACCGTTATAAACCCAGGTCCACTGATAGTATCTTCCCAAGTTCCAAGTTTCCCTATACTGGCTGTTCCTGGATCGCACAAGAACCATTAAGCTTGTTCTGGTATCTTGAAAGAACATCCCGAGTGCTCCAAATGATGGGCATATTTTCCAGCAGATTCATGCACCTTCTTAATTGCAAGAGACATCCCGGTCCCTGGCCGATGCTAGCATCGTTGACCGGAGAGGATGGACCCACCTGAGCCAGGTTGGGCGTACATGTTGCCCAAGGCTCTCCGCACTGTGCGCGCATGTCGTTACGTTCTCATGATGTAGTGCACATGTCGTTACAGCCACTCGGACACACAATCGGGCTATAATCTAACCATCCCCCTGATATCCCCCTGTGATTACGGTAACCGATCAATATATCCAGCCGTAAGGTCAAAGAATGTCCACAAAAGCCCATGGGTCGTAATACTTCTCAAAGCACTCACACCGAGACCTCGGTACAATCTTGCGACACCCGCGAGGAGAGGCTTTTTGTTATTGGGATCTGGGCCTTGCATAGTCCAGTGTGACTGTCAGATTACGGCGACGACAACGCGCGATACCAACTCACCCCTGATCAGACGATGTAAAGTCTCCAGCACGCCTCTCCTACGTTCGCCGGCTAGTGCCCGTTGTTGTACTTTGGTCTTCACACTATAATTGTACGCACTGTCAGATCTCAAATTTACGGTCCACAAAGCGAGGCTTACACGTCAAGAGGATATATGAGCGCCCAAGATGTTACTCCTGCCAGTGATCCACACATGAATGGAACTAGGGAGGGAGGTATGGGCATCCAAGACGGTGTTGATCCTTGCTCGCCAGAAGGTGAACGCCCCATGAGATGGCGCATGCCGTCGTATTCAAAGAAGTACAAGCCAGTACCCATAGTATCTCGCGCTTCGAATTTTCGTGAGCTAGAGCGCTCTGAGTTGTAAAGAACGATGTCAACTCACCGAAGTGGAGGCGAAACCCAAGATAGAGGCCCTTAAGACCGTACGTCCGGAAAATCTCTCGCACGGCATCCGTGGTACCTGGGGCTTTCAATATACGAAGCCCTTTGCTGGCGGCAATGGAGTACTCCAATTGTCTCCGTACCTAAGCAAAGAGTAAATATGGATACGTTTCCTGTTCGACTCGTGCTCTGACGTGCGGACCTTAACGAGCTCAAACGCTGGGATCAATATAAGCGGCGGGCCTGCCCAACAGGAGAGTGCTGCACTCACGCGCACTCCCAAAGGATATCAGAGACCCGGACAAGGCCCCTCTAACCTCTGTGCTTAACACGACGTGCCACTCGCCATGAAGAGTCGAGATAGGGCTCACCCAATACCACCAATAGATGCTACATTCAGTAGTGTATCCTGCGCTAACAAACGATTATCACGGAAGTATTCTTTGGTCCGCGTGTATATTGTGAATGATGCGGCACCTGGAGTAGCGTTGAGCAGGACAAATGCGATGCGGACAAATATCAACACCCACGGACGAATGAAATGGTCATCAGTGGTATCCACAGGCCCCGGTAGAAACCAATAATGCCCTCATCGCGGTATACTTGCAGAGCGAGAGTCGGGACAGTGATTGGTGTGCGGACAGTCTGGAGTCTAGATTTAATGGAGTCCAGCTACACAGATGTGTTCACTTTTAGTGCGCATATACACGGTCAAAACTTCGCAGACTGACTGGATATCCGGCGAACGTAGAGATGTAACTCGCGGACACGGCGCAGACCACCGCCTTGTTCTCTGTCAGAATCAGCGGTCAGTGTGTGGGTTTTGCACATGAATGCGTGTTTTTGCAAGTACTTCGGAGAGACTCATTGAGAGCAGCCGAGTCAAACAGATAGCCCGATGGCCTACTCATGTCGTTGGTCATCCGACGCCCTCCATGCTGATGGCGATTCAGACTGAGCGCACGCGCACCTTTCTTCACTCATAGGATGCAGTCACCGGGCCCGTGCGAGTCCAGTTCCGTGCGCCAGCACGAGTAGGTGAAGGTTTTAGTCAACGTGAAGGATCCGCCAGTGCGCGACTGCCTGAGTGCAGGAAATGTTACTCGGGTTCAATATCGTAGGGCGTGAGGCATGGGTCTCAGTGAGTAGTATCACATAGACGCCCATTCTTGCTTGGAGAAGTACTCGGGTCTGATGATCTATGCTAGCTATATGTACTGTGCATTCAATTCTCGCCGAGCCCGGGCTACACTAGACACAGCACATATCTACACAAACAGAAGCTGACGCTGGCTGCATGTTGTCATCATGCCCTTCTAGGGAACATATTACGGAATGTTACTCCAAGTACACAGGGTCTTACTCTGTGAGAACTGATATTCATCAATGACAACGTTCGTGGGCGACGGCAGAGACGCATCACGGAGCACACTCACCTGTGCGCTTCCGCTGCACTTGGAGCCATCCGCCGCCCTGGCGCTCCATCAGAACCCGCCGATCCTCTTTCTGACAGGCTTCTTCTTGGCTGGACCTGGTCTTCCACCATGAGGACCAGGTAGTACTTGCGTGCTCGGCATCTGGGCCTGAGACGAAGCGCCCACTTCCCAGTCTTCTGTAGGCTGGCTTCCGCCATTCATCGTCGGCCGTTGCTGCAGTATCATCATATCTTGAGAGCCCAGAACGAGAGGTCTTCTTGGGGCCAGTGGCTGACTGGAAGCAACGATGGGTGGCGCTAGAGCAGCAGTGGGCACAATTACTGGTGGTCGCTGAGGTTGTATGACCTGGTCCTGGCCGTGAACCGCTCCGTGAGGTGACCGCTCTTTCATTCGACGAGGGGCGGGAACTGCAGATCTGCCTCTGCTGTCTTGGTACCGGTCGTCATAGGAATATGAGTGCGGATCGGTGCCGATTTCCCATTCCCTCACTAATAGACGGGCACCAAGAGGCAGAGTAGCAACATCCGACGGCTTCACATCAGTATCGGTCATTTTCGAAAATTTGGCGTAGTGGTCAGCTTTCGGCATTGGTCGCAGAAATCCGAACTGCATAGGTAGAGGTTCAGAACCGTCAAGGGATAGGGCCTCCGCAGCACGCGACATAGTCTCCAGAGCATCGTCCGAGCCTGGATCTATTGAAGATGTCTGAAAGTGGTGTGGGGAGAAGATGTCTGACGAGAGCGACAGATCGAGCAGAAGCTGCTCGCGGGCTTCCGACTCTCTGCGGTACGAGTGAGCAGGCCGATCATCATCAGGAGCAAGATCATAACGCCGAAGATTTTCGAGCATCTTCTCAGGATCCTTGTCTAGGTCGCTGGTAAACTGACGCAGAAAAGGCGCTATATTGAGAGACCATGGAGCTTTTCGGGATAGCCTTTGCACAGGAATTCGGCCTTGGTGTAGGGCACGATACCCTCGCCTAGAGTTGAGTACAGTTTCTGTGAAAACATCGTTTCTAGATGCGTCAGTAGGTTCACTGCCTGATCGATATGCGATGTCACAACTGTGTGATCGTGTATCAGAATCCGTGATAAGATATAGACTCAACCAAGATTCACGTTATGACCATATTTTCAAGTGGCGCATCCAATTCCTGCCAGAATAAAGGCATCTTCTCAAGTAGATCGTACACCGCGTCCGGGTTGTCCGATGAGCCAAGATTCTCATCGCGAAACAGCCCTGTACTTTCATCAGAAAAAGAAAGAAAAGGAACACGAGGAAGATCCCCTCACTGTTATAGATGGGGCGCATATCAACCTCGCTGAAAGTACGCCCTGCTAGGGGTCCGAGGTCGATCCTGGCCGACTTCATCTTTTCCGCCATATCTTGCACATCTATAGACCATTCATATTCCGATGGGATACTTCTGTGAGAAATATGGTCGATATCGTCTTTGGGAGAAACCTCAAGATCTAGCATATACACGTCCCCAAATTGGGCAAGTTGCCAGACACTGATGTTTCTGTTCTTGGCATCTGTGCTGTTGGGCAAGAAAACATGCCCAAAGTTGCGGGTGTCCGGGTTGTGAAGCGCAGGTAATGAGTATGCAAAGCTATTCTCATGCACCAGGTCATCGGTCGATCGTGAGACGTCATACACAGAGATCAGACCATTACGCCGGGATGTCAGAAATGTAACCGGGTCTGACGTAGATAGACAGTAAGTACCCTTGGCGGTAGAGAAAGTAAAGGGACAATTACGATTTGACAAAAACCTCGTGTGGGAGGACAACGTGCGGTCATGATCTCTTGCATGCTTCACTCCGAACACTGGTTTTCTAGTGTTGCGCTCGTCGATCCATGATATTTGTTGAGTAGTGACAACTCGCGTGATGCGATCTTCTCCGAAGCCTTCAATGGATGTTAGACACTCCCCGGGATTTGATGGAAAAAACAAATCCATTGGACCTTCTTGTGTCTAACAACCAAATTAATGTTGTTGGCATGCAAAAACGAAGACAGCGCACCCGAAAGTCTAGACGGCTTGCAGATCGACTAGACATGAGTATACAGCCCTCGTCATCTTCACATGGCGCGAACCCCCAAACGTGATCGTCGTCTTCACCTATAGGAGAAGTACCGGGATGGAGCAACTGCCTGTGAGATGTTAAATAATACTGTTTTCGTGTTCATAGAAAGGGACGGACAGGAATTTGTCACCGTGCGGCGCACTACATCTGTATACTGCGCCTGTGTCATTGACAACAAGTGCTAACGTTCTTCGGGAAGCCGGTACTAGCATATCAACTATTCGCCTATCTCCTACGTCAGAACGCGCCAGATGCACGATCTCTTCCGCACTTATTACCGGAGGTCGAGAAGAAGATGCCTTGATGCTCAGGAAAGTTGTCGACGCCAGTGTCCTGATACCAAGCACTGGACCTTTATATGAGCTGGATCAGCGCTGGTCGCTGAATCGCACAAACAAGTTTACCGATGGACTGTCTTTCACTTTGAAATGGCACTCCTGAAGGTCGGATTTGCTGAATTGGCGTAGCGAAAGTATGCACCGGTTTCGCAGATGCATTCAGTCGGGAGCAATCTCTTCTGGAGAAGTTTAGTGGAGAGATGTCTAGCTCAAATTTGTATCAAACTGGCTTGCAAGATATATAGAAATACTCACTTAAATCTCGGTATGACTCTCCCATGGAGAAAGCAAGGTAAGGGAGATTTTCACGCGACCCACGAGAGGAAGAAAATGTCGCAATCATGTCCGCAGAGAAAGGATCGAACCTATCGAGTTTTCGCGTGGTGCGCACATCTTGCACAATCTCATCCCGTACAATTTCGGCTGGAACATCAAGGTCTGGATAATACGTGCGGAGGAATTGTGCCTGACAAATGTCAGCGTTACGGATCTCGACGTGATAGCAATGTTTACGCTTACCCCTTGCTCTGCTTGTTGCAACACAGACGTTCCCGAGGCGTAGGAGGGCTGCCGGCGAGTCGCGGGAAAGACTTGTGCAGGGCGACCTTTAGAGACAAGTCTGCAGTCTAGTCGAAGGTCAACAACGGCTGAATGATACTAGCCTTATTTTACTTACTTGCACTGTCCTCAGCAAGGAATGTCCATTCGAAACGATCTCTTTCACGATGCAGAGTCGCCGCACTCAACGCTCCGCGCTCAACCACAGGATAAGCCCAAGAATTGTCTTTTCCTTTGTCCTTGCTCTTTGATTTAGTCTTGGTATATCCCTGTAGTTTGTTTCTATCATCCGCAGGCCAGCGATCCATTCCATTGGTCTAGGAGAGATGTCTATGCAAAGGCGCACAGCGGTGAGTAGCAGGAAGCGGTGTCAGAAGTCCTCAACGCGTCCGGCCAAAATTCCGAGCGCGTAGCCGCCCGTGATCACTTTACTTCGACATGCTCAGGTTGTGGGCCCTAGGCCAGCGCCCACGCATAGCTTCATGTAGGGCACTTCACTCGACAGTCGCCAATAATGCTACAACATCAGCTGAGGCTGCTGCCTCTGATCCTCCTAAATGGACCCCTACCTCGATTCGGACAGGTCTAATCGCTCGTAAACGCGGAATGGCAGTGATGTGGGATGACCATGGTGCCCGTTTCCCAGTGACGGTTCTTCAGGTATGCTGTTTAAATCTTTAGGTGTCCATGACACTGCACATCTGGTATTACTTGCAGCTCGAGAATTGCCAAGTCACTGCAAACGTTAAGACAGTACGGGAGGACCAGAGCGAATACCATGCTGTTCAGGTCGCTGCCACGGACAGACCAGCGAAAACTGCTACGAGGCAGATGCTGGGTCATTTCAAGCGAGCAGGTGTTCCTCCGAAGCGTATAGTGAAAGAATTCCCGGTCACTCCCGATGCTCACGTACCAGTCGGTGCGTGCATAGTGTTTCCTTGACTAGCTTCCTATTTACCCAGGACTGCAGGAACAACTTTATCTGCCGTTCATTTTGTTCCTGGACAATTCGTTGATGTGATTGCAAAATCGTGAGTTTTTGGAGGGCTCTACGATGTCTCGTCTCATACTATTTCGCGCAGCATTGGGAAAGGATTCGCGGGGACAATGAAGCGATGGAATTTCAAAGGACTTCGTGCGAGTCACGGTGTATCCGCATCACATCGTTCTCAAGGAGCCATTGGTGCTCACCAGGTACTTTCATTTGCCCGCTTTCGATGGTGAATTCCTTAACACATAATGTATGACAGGACCCAGGTCGTGTCTGGCCAGGACGGAAGATGGCTGGTCGACTTGGCGGTGAACGCACGACGACTCAAAACCTTGCTGTCGTACGAGTCGACAGCGCTCTTGATCTCATCTTTGTCCGCGGCTGCGTTCCAGGTGTCGATGATGCCCAGGTCATGGTGAGGGATGCGAAGAAGAAAATGACGAGTGTCGCGCAGGTGAATTACGCGAAGGGTGAATTCGAGAAGATGCTACCGAAGGGCGTGGATGGTCTACCATTTCCTGCAGGGACGAAGGAGATGGCCAAGCAGTTACCGCCTATCATCGAGGCACCTACGCTCCGCAGGAGCCCCTTCCTCCCCAGATCATGAGCAATCCGTAATCTCATTCCCACTTCACATTTACTAGTGCAAGATTGCTTCCGCAGGCCAGACCTGAGAATGAGGTTTGATGTGGATTTTGTTGACATTAAAGCGTGAAATTATCGGTGCACAAATAGCAAAAGCGTGCATCTAGTCTCCACAGCTGCAGAGGTAGACCGCACCAGTTCTAGTACTAGTAGTCAGGCTGAACCATGCCGACTTCAGAAAAAGAGTTCAAGCGCTCGTGCGCTGAAGTCAAGCAAGGACAATGTGCACATGAGTTACTAATACGTCTCAGCGATGCGATGCATGCTGGAGCCTGGAGCATTAGCGGTAGCTGGAGACCAACTGCAAAGGCTGAAGCTGAAGACCGGGGTGAAGCCAAAAAGTGGTTAACTGCAGCGCGTGCGCCGTGTCCCCGCTCGCCACAGTGATAACCGTCACTTCGCGTCTTCTTTGGGATTTTCCCCTGCACAGTCGCCTGCTTCACGATGTCTGAGAATCGGCTGCTCGTGCAAATTGCCTCTTATAACACGAACCTCCAGACTGAACGTGGGCTGCCGCAGGATCTGGTTGACTGGCTTGCTCCGACATTGGAGGCTTCGGCACTTCACGAGGGCAACCTCGAGCACCGTGCACCAGACATAGTCGCGGTCGGTTTTCAAGAACTACTACCTTTGCATCTTGGATGTAAGCGGCCCATACATTGTGTCCTATGGTCAGCATCTTACTATCGATTGTTACCTTCGCAGTCGCTGGGCTTTCGAGCTCGGTCATCGAGAACAGGAATGCTTTGATCCTGTCTCAAATCGAGGCGCACGCACCGAACAAAGAGCGGTATTCCCTCATTGCGAAGGTCGTCAATGTTGGTGTTGCCCTTTTGGTCTATGGCCGGGACGAAGGCGTGGCACGCCAGGTCTGCGACGTGCAGACGCAGTGGACGGGCTGTGGGCCGGCGTATATGGGCAACAAGGGCGCGGTGGGAGTGCGCTTCCGGGTAGCGGACGCGGACGGCTCTGTGGGGGAAGTCTATACGTGCGTCTACTACCCGCAGAACACATGTATGGTTCCAGTGAAGATGAATAAATCACGGATAGATTCGTCTGTGCACATCTTACGGCGCACGGACACAAGCTCGCACAACGTATCAGAGACTACCACTATATCGTCAGCACGTTGCTCTTTCCTCCTCTTCCCGGGAGATTGAATTCTGCAGAGCCGACGACTATGTACGGAACATCGCATTTGTTCTTCTTCGGCGACCTCAACTTCCGCCTTGCCATCCCGCCATCCCATCCTCTCGCTGCCCAATCGCTCGCGGACCTCGCAGAAGCGACATATGATGAAGCTGGGCGGCAGGCATTAAAGGAGTGTGATCAGCTTCACCTCGAGCGCGATGTCAAAGGCAGCATCTTTATAGGCCTCCGTGAAGGCGAATTCTGGAAATTCCCGTGCAGCTATAAGTATCGGCTAGGAGAAGTCAACAAATACGAGTGAGTACTGGTCCAATGTCTTGCCCGTTCACCGGGAATGAACCATCTCTTCGCACAGCTTCAAACGGGCACCAGCTTGGACGGACAGGATCATGCATACGACATACTCAGATTCACCCGAGACACCACAAGAGTCTAATATTACGAACCTTTTATATACCACGATACCCTCGTATACCACCTCAGACCACGTATGTCTCTCTCATCGATCCCGCAAGTCCCCTCTAGCTGACCCTATCCCGCCTAATACAGAAACCGATCGTCTCCCTCCTCCTTCTCCCCCCTCCCGTCCCATTTTCCAAGACCGCATCTACCCCGCCAACCCTCAGACTCCCCGCCGTCTACAACCCCAGGCCTGACCCCCTCGCCACCATCAAGAAATACACCGGCCGCGCACTCGGACGCCTTGTCGGGTACTGCTGGTGCCTCCTCGTGCTCGTTGGCGCCGGCTCTGCCGGCCTCGGAATCGGGAACTTCGTAGTGGGTCTCAGCCTTTGGGGTTGGTGGAGGACTAAGGCACCGACGACACAAGGGGTGTGACACGGCTCGTGAGTATGTGTAATGGAGGTATGCATAGGTATGTACAGTCTCGTACGTTAGTAGAGTACACAGCAGGTACTAACATCGATACAGGGACATGTATACTACTGTACAAGGGGGGGATTAATTTATCTAACGGGAGTTCGTGCCGGAAGCAAGATGTACACGACATGGCGGGGAATAAAGAGCGAGTATACTATATCAATTAGTTGACGACTGCGGTAGTAGCCGACTTAACGTCAGCCTTCCTGCCACGGTCTTCCTCGTCCTCTACGATAATCAGGGGCCCTTGCGCATCGACCAGTGTTTCCTCGCGCTGGAGAATAGGAGTGACGTCCTCGCCTGCGACGTTCTCCTCTTCATCTGCCTCCGTGCTCTTAGGCTGGCGGATACAGGACAAGAGCACGAACGAAAGAGCCAGGCACCCCGCGGTAACAAAGAAGATCGCTTTCGGGAACGTCGCGACGGTCCTGACATAAGTCACTCCGTAGATGGACGGGCCCACGACTTGCGAGCTGTCAAGAAATAGGATACCATAAGTCACCCATAATTGACAGATCATATAGACACATCAATGCCACGCACCTCAGAGCTTGAATGACGCTGATCGCGCCAAACAGCTTGCCCAGCTCCTTCCCGCCGTTCCGCATGTACATCGTCGACAAGACGCTGTTCACGGCCGGGCCAAAGCCGGAGCCGAATGCGCCCATGGCGGAGTAGACAGTGAAGAGCGAGCCGCTCGGCGCGAACGCGGTCAGCAAAGTCGCCGCGATCTCTATGCATAGAGACACGCGGGCCAGGGCCAAGTCAAATGTGGGAGAGTGGTGGTTAGGCGGCGGGGGAACCGCGGCCTTAGGTGGGGAAACGGCGGTAGGGGTTGAAGAGGAGCCTGGGACAGGATGGAGAGGCTCGTCGGGTTCTACGGGAAGTTGAATAGCGGGAGGTTTGGATTGGAAGAATTTGATAATAACTGAATAGAGCTCGTTAAATAATTGCGCAGCCAACGCAAGCAACACACACGTACGAGGAAGAACGACAGTAAGGTGCAGAGCCCGCGCTGCACCGATGACACTTGTCCAATAACCGATCTATTATCACAGTGCCTGTCAGCACCAACGGATTTCTCCGTAGCTCTCACGACGTACCCGTTCAGACGTCCACCCGAATGTCATAGTAGTATACTGCATCTTGGACGTGATAGACCCCTACCACCGACCGTGAGCCACGCACGCACAACACACCGAGGGTACACCCCCACTCACCATGACCATCATCACGCACGCATACCCCGCAGCAAGTAACAGTAAGCTCCAGTCCTTCGACCTGCTCTTCGCCTTCAGCGGATTCTCGCCCGAGGCCACAATGGCAGGGTACAGTAATGTAAGCGGCGTCAAGAATCCAAAGACGCGCTTCAGCCATACACCCAGCCCGCCGCGCCGCCCCTGCCGCTCGCCGAGCCCCTCCGCGTGCAACTTCTTCGATTGCGCCATTTGCGCAGGGGATAATGACTCGGGAACGATGAACCAGGTAAGGAAAGCGTAGAGGAAGTGTATCGAGAACGCGACATAAAAGACAGAGAGCGGCTGGCCAGTGAAGCGGATAAGCATGCTCCCGAGGGTCGGCCCAACGCTCATGCCCGTAAATAGGAACCCCAGGAAGAGCGAGAAGACGCGGGAGCTACGGAGGAAGTACAGTAAGTGCGATGATGGGTCCGTGGGACGCGGAATACGCACCGCGCTGCAGGCTCCGTGCAGTCTGCCATGTATGCATGTATAGCAGCGGAGACAGAACTCAGGCCTATTCAGGACGTCAAATGATGTGACTGATGTAAAGTGGACACAGCGAGACGTACCGCCCAGCAAACCGTCAATGGTGGGACCGAAGAGCAGGAACCAATATCCACCCGGAAGTATTTTCGAGTAGTGGACGACAAGAATAAAACTGATGTCTGTACTCAACATTCCGAAAACTGAGAATCCCATCATTCGAGTACGGCCGTAGCGATCGGAAAGCTGTCAGCGCCGAAAACGTGGTGAAAGGACATATTCATATTCAACACAGCGACGGTAGTAGTATAACATAAATGAGACGCACCGAGCCCCACCATGCGGTGGTCAAGCAGCCAAGTATGCCCATGGTAGTTGTCATGGCCAGAGAGAGCTTGGCCACTGCCTTCTGAACCACAGGATCGGCTGCACATAGTTCGTATGTCTTATCTGTGAATACACCACGCTCTGGTCAGCCAACGTTTTGTTGGGCGAAAAACATATCCATGTACCATCAAGCAAAACGGTCGGAGAGAAGGGCAGCGCAGAGTAAAAGATCGCAGGGTCAGAAGTATTCTTACCAGGCCCCATGGTGTATTCGGGCCTGTACGCATCACACGCCAGCTTGGTATAGATCTCCACTCGAGGGGCGATTGTCGCAGACATAGCCACGGCGGAGAAGGGCACGAGGACGAGGAACCTGGAGAGAGCATATAGCCGATGGCTCTGCGGACGAGTATTACGATACTGACCACAAGGGAGAGGGACGCTTCCACCACGGGAGGCTCTGCCTCCAAGCTGCGCTCAGTTCCGCCCGATCATCGTGACCTTTGGGCGATCCGTCCTCATACTCCTCCTCCTCCTCCTCGATATCCTCCTGGATGAGCGTGGTTTCAGTATCGTGCCTGTGGGGGTGGACGAATTCTTGCAGGAGCTCTGCTGCCTCTTCGCCGATCTGTCCATCCGGGTTAATCAAGACTTCTCCACCCTGGGGCAGATAGGGAATGGACGCGAAAGAGGGGTCGCGCGACAGACGCGGCCGGGAAGCGGGACGACGCGAGCGCGACCTAGAGCCTGCATCGAGGCTGAGCCGTGAGTGCTCCCTGGAGGTCGACATGGCCTGCGTGTGTATGGCTGCTGCGGTCCGCTAGATGGAGAGCGAAGGCAGCCTTGGGGGGGAGAGGCAGGGCGGCCAGGAGGGGATATGTAGGCGGAGCGCATGCGGATATCGTCAGCCATGAGCAGATAGGCCCTGGCATGCGATCGTATTCTCCGTCTCCGCAGACGATCGACTCGGCCATGGCGGCATGAGACTTATTTCATCTCCGCATCACTTTAATGATTTATCTCATATCTCCCAGGGGCCAGGGCAGAGCACCAGAGGAAATAACTCCCGTATCTTTAAAGACGTCGTCTCGTCTCTGTACTGGCCGCATTTCCGTGAGCCCGTCAATGCTACTTACCAGGGTTAATCTGCCTGAAACAATACCAGATGGATTGAAAGACATATCTGAGCAAACTCAATCAGATGTCATGCGCATATAGCTGCGCTTTCCCTACTGAATTTCACCTTGAATTTGTTGATCATTGGGCTTCTGACAACATGCCGCAGTCCAACTCAAATACGTGAGAACAGAAGGCAATCGCTCAATATTGCAATGCTTTTCGATTCAGCTGGCTTTTGCGCAGTAAACACAGGGTTCTAAGACATCTGCGTACGATAATCAAAGGAAAGTGTGGGTACCATTCAAGGTTCAATGTGCCAAAAGCAGTAGCATCGACCACGCATACGACATGCGCTGATGTATTCGCACCATTGCTGCTGTGTCTCGAGCGAGCCTGCAACGTTGCGACGCCGAAATTCCACGGTAAGCATGGCGTATTCAGCGGGCCGCGAATCGGCAGCTGCACGTCCAACACACGGTCGCAGACCGACAGTCTGGTGAGGCCCGCGAGGAACACCCTAACAGTCTGTCGAAAACTCTTAACTTGCGTGATGAATCCAGTCGGACAAGTCGCCCTACGCACTCTGTAACTGACAGATGTGGTTACAAACTTACATCAAAATTTAAAGCACTGTACCGGCCGTTATCGCGACACTCGTGTCGGATATGGTTTGACCGCAGTCCTCCCCCGCCGCTCCCCGTCTCCCACAACGAGCGAATCACGTTCCCCAACCGGCGCACTTTCCACATGCCCAGACGGCCCCCGGTCCTCCACGTCCCCGCCCGACGCACCGCCGGGGGCTCTCTGCAGGCGAATAGGTGCAAGGAACACAAACGACGTCACCAGCGCCGCCAGTGAGATCGCAAATATCGCCTTCGGGGCCGTTGCGACCGTCTTCATGTACGTCACCCCGAACAAGAACGGTCCGAGCACCTGTGAGCTACGCGCCCGGCGAGAAACAACATCCCGTCGTCAGTCCATCGAGCCCACCAGGGGCCCTCATCACCAGGGAGGGAAAATGCGCAACGTACCAGACAGTCTGCACCACGCCCAGAGCGCCGAAGAGCTTCCCCAGCTCGCGCCCGCCGTTCTGCGTGTACAGCGCGGACGCGACACTGTTGACCGCGGGCGAGAAGCCGATGCCGAGCGCGCTGATGATCGCGTAGGCGGTGAAGAGGTACCCGTTCGGCGCGAGCGCCATGAGGGCGTATGCGAAGATCTCGATGAGGATGGAAAAGCGCGCGAGCGCGAGGTCGAATGTTGGGGAATGCGGCTGAGGGGTTGCTGCTGTTAATGATGATGAGGATGATGGTGGTGTCGGCTCTTCTCGTGGCGTGGGCGGTCGGGAGGCAGTGAGAGGCTCGTCGGCTTCGACCGGGAGATGAACGGCGTGTGGTTTGGGCTGGAGGAGTTTGATGGCAACTAGATACATTGAGGCAGAAATATCAGACAGCAAGATATGATACAAGGCGAATGCGGAGACATACGAGGAAGGAAGACGGTCAGATGCAGTGCGCGTGTGGCGCCGAGAGCGCTAGTGTAGTAGCCAAGCTGACCGCGTCGCTGTTTCAGCTAGCAAAGGCAGCATAGAAACGCATCGGACGCACCTGCTCTGAGTTCCAGCCGAACGTCAGCGCCATATATTGGTACTCATACGTGAGGTCGCCCTGCAGCCTTCGGTTAATGCCACTCGCGACACTAGCACGGAACAAGTCTCGCCTTAAGTGCAATCGTGCAGCCATACCCAGCGGCCAGCAACAACAGGCTCCAATTCCGCCTTCCCCCGACCCTGCTGGGCAACAGCAGAGACAGCGGCCTCAAAAAGCCAAACAACCTCCCAAGCCACAAGAGCATCCCGCCCTTCGTCCGTGCGTGCCGCAGGTCCTCAGCCTCCACGGCGTGGTCCCGATGGAAACCTGCCATCTGCGAGCGCGAGAGCGACTCGGGGATGACGAAGCATATCATGAGCGCGTAGAAGGAGTGCAGGCACGTCGCCATGTAGAACACGGAGAGCGGGTCTTCGGTGTAGCTGATGAGGATGCTGCCCAGCGTGGGGCCGACACTGAAGCCGGTGAAGAGGAGACCGAGGAAGAGAGAGAAGAATCGCGAGCTACGGAGAGGTGAGGAGGGAGAGCGTTAAGGATAGGGGAGACACATACCGTGTATTGGCATCTGTACAATCTGCAATATATGCGTGGATGCCGACTGATACGGTGTTCATGCCTACAGTAGAGAACGGATACCTCAAACAATACGTATAAATAAACCATAGACAACTTACCGCCCAATAATCCTGAAATTATAGGTCCAAAGACCAAGAACCAGTAGCCTCCGGGCAGAAACTTTGAGAATTTGCAAACGAGCAAGAAGCTGAGATCTTCAATGACTTGACCAGCCACTGCACACGAGAGCACTCTCGTCCGACCGTACCGGTCAGATAGCTGGAATGTCACCACACAGGTAAGCCGTGAATGTAGGAGCGATTCGCTGGATATAATACGAACCGATCCCCACCATGCCGTCGTCAAACACCCAAGGACACCCATAGATGCAGCTATAGCAATAGCCAATTTGGCTACTGCCGCTTGTATGGTAGGATCAGACGCGCATTGTTTCCATCTGTCTAGGAGCAGCAAGGCTGCCTTAGCCGCACGAGCTGTGAGGTCCACGCAGTCATACACCTACCTGGCGTTGAAAATTGGTCGTGCACGATCTGACCGAATAAAGAATCCGAATTTTGCGCATCGCATGCCAATCTGATGTATATCTCTACTCGAGGAGCTAGGGTAGCGGCTCTTGCCAGTGATACGAAGGGCATTATGGACAGGAACCTACATGATTAATACACAGCAGACTACTAGATGATATCCGAGACTCACCACCACGGAGAGGGTCTCTTCCACCAACGATGTTCAACAGCCTCATCTAACTCGTCTGATGGATCGCCGTCCGCCTGATCGACACAAGATTCCCCTGTATTGCGCTCGCGATGCAATATCTCTGAAGCAAGTGGCCCATCAGGATCAATGAGCGCACCAGCCTCCACCTCCGGATCTTGTAGAAATGGACGCGAAGCTACAGAGACGCTGCGCGATCCGTGCGAGCGGGATTGAAAACGTGGGGTGTGAGGTCTTGGTGTGGCCTCTGGGCGCAGCTCTGAAGGGTCTCTCGACCGCGACATAGCCATCAGTGGGCCGTGCTGGTTGGTTTGAAGCAACTTCAGACGATGTTAGAGAAGGATCACAGGAACTCAAGAACGGATAAGATAGGGATAGCAGCGAGCCTCATGATTCAGGGCACCGCCTTCGGCGATCAGTATTTACTAGCAGGTAATGCCGCAGACACGGCAGGCGTGCGCGCGATTCAGGCCAGCAGCAGCAGCAGAACTGCAACTGTGTTTGGAGGGTTTTGTCTGAGAGCAGCCGGCTTCGGGCAATGTACAGGTCGCAATTGGACGGGAGAGATGGCTCAGATGGCGAGCTGCTTGGCGACACGGCACTGCTAGATCAGATCGGGGAGGTACTATCAGGGTGATCGAGTGACGCTCCATATCCGGTCAGTCCTCCTCTCGGTCTCTCAGAACATAGCAGCAGGCCATTATATTCTCTCTCAAGTCGCCATGGTCAGCTACACGCCTTGTTCCACGAGGTGTACACATACTCAACTCTCGTTCTGTTCTGTAGTCCCACACCGTCGACATCCCCGCAGAGCTCAAAGCTTCTCTTCGCAAATTCCGATTCGCCCGTCGCAATGCCGGCAGTGCCGCGCTCATCGTGAAGATCAACAAGCAGAAGCTCATCATGGAAGAAGTCGAGCAGTTCGACAACATCAGCATCGACGATCTAGCCGAAGGTATGTTGGATCCCGTCCTACAAAGTTAAAGTCTGATGGGCAGCGGTCTGTAGAGTTGCCGGAGAATGCACCCCGCTATGTCGTGCTCTCCCATGAGCTTAACCACTCAGACGGCCGGAAATCGTTCCCTCTCGTCCTTGTGAACTGGGCCCCGCGATCAAGCGAGATGGGCCTTCTCACTTTGCACGCAAGTGCATTCATCGACTTTCAGAACACGGTTGGTGGTACCCTTTTCCCCACATAGCAGACATTAATCAAGGATTCATTCGACAGGCAGATGTCAGCAAGATCATTGAGATCCGTGAGGGTGCGGAAGGACTCACGCAAGAAGCTATTGATGCCCAACTGCTGCACTTGTGATTTTGGCGTGCCTGTCTGCGTTGTACGATCTTGTGAAGTTTTTGCCATGGCGTCAGGTATTGGAAGCCTGTACATTGTATGTATCAATAACATCGCACCAAATCTCTATCTCATTCCTGAGATGTCGCACCATGAGCTCTGAATATTCGACGTCTCTTGCGACACAGTCGTGCGTTTACACAGCGACCAGCGTAGCTGTAGAATCCGCTGTCTCGCAGTGTGCTCAAGACTCGCAGTTCAACAACATATCATGCATGGACCGAGTAAACAATGCACGCTTTTGATTTCAAAGCTACTGCGCAGCGTAGCAGCCCATCAATTGCGCCAACACCCAACAATTACCAACGACATACACGAGACTCCTCGCCCACAACCCAAAGAACACATTTAGTCCTAGGAACTCCAGCTTATATGCCTCGCTCAGCCACAAGGCCTGTGTGCCAACCCACACCGCCAGGTAGACCAGCGCACGTCGAGGCGAGATATGCAGTCGGGGGATAAGGAGCGGCAGGAAGAGCATGTACCAAAGGAAGTACTGGCATGAATGCGTTAAGAGACAACAACACTGCAACGGTTGAACGGCTTACCTGAGAGGTGCAGACCTTGTTGAAGACGACGAAGACGACGGTCTGCACGAACCACGTAAAGACGAGGTCCTGCCGCTGCTGGCCGAACAGCAACCCAGTCCCGAGCGAAAGGATCATCTGCGGGACGAAGCTCGTCAATGGGGAACTGAGCAGTCTCCTCCAGACAGGGATGTTGCCGATGTCGACAGCGCCCGAGGAAGAGGGATAGGTGAGGTAGATGAGATAGAAGTAGGGCGAGAAGTTATGCCGGTGGTCAAGTCTGTGTAGGTGATACAAATACGACTCGTACAGGAACGGATATCCCCATCTACATACCAGCTCAGCGCACCAGAAGAAAGAATCAGAGTCATCGCTCACATGGAGTACATAGCCACGCCAAGCGCTAGAAACGTCGTGGCACTCAGCAAACCGAATTTGAACGTTCGCCAGTTGACGATCCTCTTCAGATACCCTCGCCAGCCTTTCCCGACCCCACCCTCGTTGCCAATCACGCCAAGACACGCAACGCCGTATATGAATGGGTAGATCTTCCAATGTGTACTCAGGCCAAGCAGGACAGCAGCAGCGTTCCACCTTCCCTTCAACGAGGAATAGAGCGTGGCCAGGACGAAGAGCGAGAGAATCGCTTCAGACGATCCCCGTGTCGATATCGTGAACACGAGTGGGTTGAGGAGATGGGCTGAGACGAGCACGGTAGCATAGCGCTCCAACGTATGCGGGGCCATATTCTGGTCGTCCTTGCGCTCCGAACCTTGTTCCTCCTCATGAGAGGTGTCAGAAATGCTGTGCACAATGCTCGCCGGCAGGATGTGACTCATAAGCATCTTGTACATCAACACACCTGCGAGAATGTCGCATCCTGCAAAGAGGTACTTCCCAAATGAGGGATGCAGCCATTCATTCGGTGTCAAAAGGAGTGCGAGCAGCGGCGTGTAACGGTATGTCGCCCTCGTGTATGGGCTTCATACGCTGCGTGAATTCAGCTAGGGCGCAACCAAGCGAGCATCGGCACGTACTCGCCAATACTGATCCACTTTCCAAGAGGACCCTGTGCCTGACTATTTGACGATGGATGGAAGACGAAACGGGCTGCATCGCTGAATACACGATAGTCGACATCGGTGTATTTGACTACGGAATGGGCATCATGCCATTCACTGTATAGAATGAGTGCAATGCGCAATACGACCGAGATCAATATAAGACGACTGAATGAAGGAACCAGTTGCTCAAGTCGTCGTGATAGTGGCAGAGTGACCATGACAAGCTTGAGATCGCTGTAGCACCACTGCAAGCTGGCATCGCGCGCATATTACTCTGACGCGTCACGTCACGTGCCATCAGGATACGTGTACTCCTCAGGCGCTCAACACAAGCGACATACACCAGACAGGTAGGCAGGGAAAACAAGAGAACATGTTCCACAATATAAAGCGAAGAAGCGACAGGTAAATTGCAAATAGAACAACGGTAAGTGAATATCCTCCGGTACAGTAGGAGTCCTTTATGCCGAAGGCGTACGATAGTGCGGCATTGTAGGTGCCTCAGATCTACGACACCACCATTCAGACCACATCCAGGCGAGGGATAAAAGAGTGACGTACATATTGCGAGAGCCATCGGAAGCCCTCCCCATAACCCTGCCTCTGTACGACTGAACACATGAAAATTTCGATGGGGCGAATGTCGTTGAGGGGAACCTTTCCCTGTTCAACGTGGTTGAGAATGGGACTACTGAAAGAGGAAGTAGTACTAACCTTGCCAGTCGTCTGGTACAGGCCGAGATGATGTCTGAGCTCTTCCTCGCTCACGGCACCGGGGGCATCAATCTTGTTGCCAAGAATGAGGAAAGGAACCTTGGACAACTCCTCAATTGACAAAAGGGCATCCAACTCAGCTTTCGACTCGGCAAACCGTTCGAAATCTGCGCTGTCAACCAGGAAGATGATACCATCAACCTCAGGGAAGTAGTCACGCCAGAGCCGACGAGCTGAGTGATATGTCAGCAGAGTGTGTGGATATAGCTAAATGTGCAACCAACCTTGCTGGTGACCACCCAAATCATATGTCGTGAACTTCACATTACCAATGGCAAGTTCCTCGGATGCTGTGCAATGTCAACGGATGTTATACTGAAAATAACGTGAGACACACTCACTAGGGTGGAGCGTAGGTTGCAGTGTAGCGAGTCGGTCATTCTTTAGCATATGAAGCAACGTCTAGAGCCCAGCATATGAGCGGACATTCTCTCTCCCCACACAAGGGCCACCCACCGTCTTCCCCGCATTGTCGAGACCAAGGAACAAGATTTTGGCATTCTTGTGCAACAGACCTAGATAACATTCAGAACACAACAAGACGAAGGCAACAGTGGTTGTAAAGACGCACCAAGCTGTGCAAGGACATCCCAGAACCAGTTGATGATGAACATGGCGTCGAAGAGAGAGCTATCGTGTCGTGCGTCAACGAGTCGCGCCTGGTGGGAGACTGCGTGACGTGACATTTACCGGTGTCACCGTTGTCATTGACGTCAATTCTCTGGACATTGCAGGAAATCTCTCGCGCCATGGCCTTGGCAATCCTTCAAATTCACCTGCAATGCGGAGTAGTGTATGCAATTCTATGCAGCAACTCACCACCTACTTTCAAATGAACAGATTTAGAGTCCGGAATATAGGCTGAATCATCCTTGAAACTTAAGAACGGCGTACTGACGTCGTCCGCAAGCCTAGATTCACAGTCCAGCACAAACGAGCTTTCTTCCGATTATTATGTGCATAGAATTCAGTGTGATGTACATGTAACAACAAGCGATACAAGACATTAGATAGTAAAGCGTAGCATACTCGAGAAAACTAGTACTGCCGGTAAAGATGTAGGGAAGTTCTGACACTCACGGCATCACCATCTTCACGAAGAAGAGATGCGAGAGCTCTTTATGCCGCCCAGAGAACGTTCATCTCTGCAATGCCGAATCGCCTTATCCTCTGTGGAGAATATGACAAAGGATAGGCACTGTCTAAGAGGCTGCATGAAAAGAGAAAAAAACATACCTAGCGCTTTTTATCTCGAACTGTGTTTGCCGCTATTTGGCAATGTGGTTAACGCACGGACCCTGCAAGATACATCATATATCCAGGCTCATAGTACTATGCCTACCCAGGCACTCGGCACATCCCCCCAGTCGGCAGTAACGCAAAAGTAACGGTTTTGTCACGGAACATAACGCACGCCTTTTGGAAGTCCGCTCGGCTTTCTCAAGCTGGAGAGTAGTCTATTCAAACCACGCTTGTGATCGAGCAACGCAGAGAAACGTCTACAGGCATTCGAAATTCAAAGTCCGACTGGAGTCCGCTGTGGACCAGTGACTCACGAGAGTGACAGACAGCCTACCTGCTCGAAAAGAAGGGAATCATGAACAACTCATCCGTTCGCTTTCGTTCAAGCTCGATGCGAAAGTGGGCATACAAAAACCTAGGTATATATGAAGTCACTAAGGAAATCGACATGGTTGAAAGGTGATATGGCGGGGTTGCCGACTTGGGGGGTGTGCCGAGTGCCTGGGTAGGCATAGTATTTCTTCCAGCCATTCGCGTAAGGGCGCGAGCCCATCGACTTCTGCAACCTTCTCGTCGAGCAAGGTGACATCCTTTCCGACGCTGACGGATGTTCCAATGAAAGCCACCTCCCCTCCTTCCCAATTGTCAAATCTGAACTCGCCAGTTCCGCTGCATTCCAGACCACCCAATTCGGACTCGGAGCCTTCTGCGCCTAATCCTTCGATGCCTACACCACCTACTTGAGATGCACGCCGCCTCTCGAGTTCGCGCTCGAGGATTGTTCGGACGCGATTCACTGCGAGCTGATCGGGTGTAGCTTGAGAAGTGGACTTCAGCAGATCGCTCTTGTGTGCGATGATCAGCAAGGCAGGCGGTTCTTTGGATGGAGGTAATGATGTGATGGCATGCAGGAGTTGATGGAGATGCCTGCATGCTCATGAGTAACAGAGATGTTCACGGTGAGGGGACATACTCTGCAACAGCAGGAGCGTTTCTAGAGACCGTACTCGAGTCAACAACAAACGCTATTCCTCTTGCATCCGGCAAATATTCGCGGAACTGATCTCGAATCCTTGGGTGTCCGGGAATGTCGATAGCTCGTAGAGTTTTGTGCATAAGCGGGATCATCACCGAATTTGATTGCATTGACGTATGTGTAGGGAGTGTTTGCTTGTATGCAAGCTAGAACATTCTTCAAATATTGTCAAATCTAGTGCGGACTGAATGAACCCACGGTGGACAATATAGCGGTCTTCCCGGCATCGACTGGCCCAACTAGAAGCAAAGAGTCTCCTCTAGAAGCAGACTTTCTGCGTGAAAAGATAGCAAAGACTATGCACATGTGAGGCGGTGATTTCCATTGCTTGATATCGGGTGTACTAACTTGCCAAGATCACAACCGCCAGCAAAAGAGACGCAACAATCAGCGTTTGAGGCGTGAACAGTGACGAAGGCGACAAGACTTCGGGCTCAACATCCGGCGTGGAAATGTGCTCGGTGCCCATAATGAAGACTAAATAGGCGGACACAGTTGTTGAATGTTTGGAGTTCAAGTTGGTCTGGAGCCTTACTATGATCAAGCACCGTCCGAAGCGCCACTCGCGTCGGCTGTTTGGTCTTGTTAGAATCCAAAGCCTTTGGTCAACAAACATCAGCAACCGCTGCCTGATATAGAAGTCACGTGGAATAAATTTCCCAAAATGATCGAGATCCCATCCGAGTTAGCTTTGCGGGGTGGTCTCATCTTCAACACATACTCTTTACGGTCGGCACTCTGGCTGAGCAAATAGCTCGTTTATCCAACTATGGTAGTTGCTGCATCGACCAGACAAGACCACAGCAATCCGCCCCCTCGTAAACGTCTCCGGGTCGGTCATCCTGAGGAGCACAAACCTCAGACAGAACCACGTTTATTTGCTCCGTTCAGAGCTCTCGGCCTAGTCACAAATCATGTCCCATTTGTCCTGCAGGCTAGATCATACAAGGGAGCAACGGAAGGTCCGCGCATACACCTCGTCACTTGTCTAGGAAAATCATGGGCAATGTGGGAAGGAGGGAAAATGGGGTTATTATTTGTTGGTGAGTAAGTATGTACCTATGTTCTGCACATTTTTATACTCAGGAATTGGTGCTATTGTGGAATTTCAGGCCCAGATGTTCCCGAGCAGATAACATCTATAGCCATGGATGGTAGCGCCGTCTGGGCTGCCAGTGGTCCCAATGTGATCAAATATATAAGAGGGAAAGAGGTCAGCAATTTGTTAGCATAAATTTTTGGGACTACTCCAATGATTTGTTTTGTATCAGGCGGGCAGGCTCATCAATCCTCTTGGGACACCCCTCGCGTCCATACTCGTCTTTGGCTCCCAACTGCTCGCCCTCACTGAAGATGGCACGCGAATGTTGGTGTGGGAAACCGAGGACAGTGGTATGTTGCTTGTCTTCTTAAGTGTCAGCCGATCTCACCGAATTGCATAGACTTGCAGAACACTATCCAGTTCGACTCCGATTTCACCGCTAACGGGATGCTTCATCCTGCGACATACCTCAATAAAATACTCATATCCAGCAGTCAGGGTGGCATGCAACTATGGAACATCCGCACTCAGTAAGTCACGTTGGTTGTTATCTCTGCCTCCCATGTCGTTAACTGGTGGCCTAACTAGGACACGCATACACTCCTTCTCTCTCACCTCCCTCCTCGCCACGCCATCTCCTGCTTCTGTTATCCCCACGACCGCTATCACTGCCATAGTTCAGTCCCCTGCAATTGATGTTGTTGGCATTGGGTTCTCTTCAGGAGACATCTCAGTGTACGATGTGAGGGCGGACGAAAGACTGATGAAGATGACCATGCAGGATGGTGGAATCAGATCGTTGTCCTTCCGTAGTGGTGAGAATCTCCTTATAAATGCAGAGGGCTGTATGATTGATCATTTTATGTCAATTGCAACGGTCAGATGGACAGCCAATTCTTGCTACTGCATCTTCGACTGGCCATATAGCCCTCTGGGACTTGAATGCTGGAGGTCGCCTGCTTCATTTGGTCCGTGGTGCGCACGATGGCGCAGTCTCCGCGATTGAGTGGGTCCCAGGGCAGCCGCTTTTGATCAGCTCGGGAGAGGACAATAGTGTGAAGGTAAGTCTGCGTCTTGTCTATGTGTTCATTTTCAGACTTATACACTCTGCAATAGCAATGGGTCTTCGACTCCCCAACTGACGCTCCTCGCCTGTTGAAATTCCGCTCCGGACATCATGCTCCCCCGCATCTCATCAGATATTATGGCGAAGACGGCAAGCAAATTCTCACTGCATCCAGGGATCGCAGTCTGCGATGCACTAGCGTTGTTAGGGATTCCAGAAGTTTTGAGTTGAGTCAGGGTAGGTTGCCTCAGAAGGTTGCGCACCGAAGCCTGCTGATTTTGCTTGTGCGTTCGTTTTAGGCTCGCTTTCCAAGAAGGCCTCTAGTCTCTCGATACCTCTCACCTCTCTTAAGTTTCCGCCGATCTTTGCTGTTTCCTACTCCACCACTCGATCGAAGGACTGGGATGATATTCTGACTGCGCATGCGGACGAGACCTTCGCACGCACGTGGAACATGAAGGACAAACGACTGGGCAAGCACACGTTTGGTTTCGGAAACGATGGCAAAAAGGGCGCACCGGTCGGCGCCGTCAAGGTACCTTACCCGCAATGTTCTGACGTGACCAGATGAAATAATATGTAAATTCTATCCTGCAGGCGGTTTGTGTTTCAGCTTGTGGCAACTTCGGCCTGGTGTCGTCTTCCATGGGTACTATCCATATGTATAACATGCAGTCAGGCATTCTCCGTAAAACCTACGCTGTTGGACCCTGTCCATCCGAAGTCAATAGTAGGTTCCGGCCATCAGGATCGTCGAAGAAAAAGCTGGAGGAACGATGTGTCACTGGCTTAGCATCTGATGCTCTCAATGCTGTTGTGATCGCAAGTACCCTTGATGGCACGATTAACGTACGCTGCTTTTTTATGCTACTCGGTGCACAAGCTTATCTCGTACCCAATAGTTCTTCGACTTCCATACTGCTAAACTGGAGCGGACACTAATATTACCTTCCGCGGCTGTATCAATCACACTGCATCGCGACAGCGGACTTCTCGTTGTTATATGTGACGACCTCATGGTACGAATAGTCGATATCGAGACTCGGAGAATAGTGCGAGAAATGGGTGGCTTCCGCGGGAGAGTGCTAGACCTCGTAAGTTGCCGTCACTTCTACACAATGTGGTTATGGTGGAAAGTTCTGACCGTGTTTCGTGCCTCAGACGTTCTCCCCTGACTCCCGATGGCTCGTAACAAGTTCGCTAGACTCCGTTATCCGCACTTTCGACATTCCAACTGGACGTCTCGTCGACGCCTTCAGGACGTCAAGCGTAGCGACCAGTGTCTCATTCTCCCCCACTAGTGACTTCCTTGCTACAGCACACGTCGACAGCGTCGGTGTTTACTTATGGTGAGATTTCCACTACTTGGCATGTAAAGCGCTGCCACTCATGAAAATATCTGCTTGAAAAGGGCCAATCGAGCGCAATACTCGGAGGTCTCGCTGCAAAGTGTTGTAGATGACGAAAATATCGTAAACATAGCTTTGCCGTCTATGCAGGGCGTGGATGAAGATGAAGGTATATTCGTCGGCCAAGTTTCTACTTTTTCCGTTCTTGAACCATTGTTTAGCACTAGAAGCACTCTCATCACTCGCCCTTACCGGACAAGAGAAAACATCAGACGTCTTCCTCATGCCACCCCAGCTCGATGGTGACCTCGTCACACTATCATTACTACCTCGCTCGCGTTGGCAGACTCTTCTGAACTTTGAAGTGATTCAGGTACGTCTGAGTGCTGTGTATACTGTATCAATATTTTATTCATTGTCGTTTTGACTGTTATAATAGCAACGCAACAAACCAAAGGAGCCTCCGAAAGAACCGGAGAAAGCGCCATTCTTCCTACCAACCCTTCCGGGAGTCGAGCCCCGATTTACTGTTGATCAAAAGAAAGATGAGACCAACAACACAAAATCAACAAAGCGTTTGCAAAAGGCTGCTGCGTCTTCCGAGAGTACCTTTTACATGAAGCTAGCTGCAGAAGACCCCCAGGGCGACTGTAAGTTCGCCTCCACTGTGCTCGCTCTACCCATAGGTTGATGTCACTGTTCTGCAGTTGAAGAATTTTTCAGCTATGCGAAGTCATTATCACCAGCGGCTATTGACCTGGAACTGCGTTCTCTAGTGACCCTAGACGCGCTCCGTATGTTCCTCAGTGCACTGACATGCCGTCTCCGATCGCATCGTGACTTTGAGGCGGTACAATCTTTTCAAAATGTCTTCCTTCGTATGCACGGAGACGTCCTCATGGCGAATACGGAAGTGCGTCAAGAGCTGGAGACACTGCAGGAGGTCCAACAAAGGGAGAGTGAGAAGCTATTGGAACTGCTTGCCTCGTCATTAGGGACGTTGAGCTTTGTCAGGGATACGTTATGATACTATTCAGTCGAATCTCTTGTTCACATCGGGATCTGACTCCCTGGATGATGCTTTGGCTATCTAAAAGATTCACTAAGCACTTCATAGGGGCTTGGCGGAGTAGACGCCCGTCTGATGTGGCTTGTTCCTTTCGTTCAAAGTTACACGTGTCCTCCAGACCGACATTCTACTTCTCATCTGGCTAGCTACACTGCATTCCTCCAGCGATTCAAAGGTGTTCTGTACAGCAATCACAGAATAACAGAATGGTGTACGACACATCCGAAGTTCCCAACGAGATTTGGCTTGATATTTTTGCGCACTCGACGTTCATCCCTGGGGCTCTTACTTGCGATGTTGACCACATGCATGCTATAGCATGTTTTACCACGGACAACGACGCGATTTGCTTGCATCGACGCTATCGGGATGCGATGGATACCAAACTTGCAATTAGCCTTGTCTCGAAGAAGTGGAATATCCTGGCCACACAATATCTCTTCCAGTACATAATTTTGAAAGACGGGCCCCAAATAATTCGAACTCTAGATGCTCTTCAACGTTCGGAATCCAGCCCTGTCCCTAAACACCAACCTGGACGATGGACGGTCCGCTTGGATCTAGCATTGGATGGCGTTCACATTTGGACCAAAGCACACAGTAACGCTCTCGTCGGTATCTTCAAATGTTGTCCTCGCTTGGCTGTATTCTCGACGGCTTTCTGTAGCTCCGACGTGTATCTCTGGGAAATCTCTGGATTTATGAAGGCGATCTGCCATGGTCTTCAAGGATCAAGCTTACGCAGGCTCGAGTCTAGGTGCAATACTGTATTCTTACAAAGATTAATTCCAGTCGTGGAACAATCATTGGAAGTCCTCTGGATTCTATCTTCTAGCGAGGATTCTCGTGGACAACGACGCAAGCTCGATGCCTGTTTCCCTAGACTTCACACCCTCGTCCTACCCAGTTTCAGTGCAACTGGTCTCTCGATTCACGCCGTCCCCTCTTTGCGGATCTATATCAGCCAAGATATGACAAAACTTTCCACTGAATTCTCTGATCTCCTCGTGGAGAAGGGCGAACAGCTTATATACATTGCTACGCGAGATATTTCCCAAATGACCGCGGTCGTCAAATATTGTTCTAATCTCTCCCACTGGACAGTAACGTGCGCTGCGATTGGTGGGTTACGAGTCAAGTACCCCTTCCCATCCATTCGTTCTATAACTGTTCTGGAAGAGGGCTCGACTCGGACTACTATGCTCCCCATGGCCCTTCGTTCACTGCATTCAATACTCAGCGACGAAGAGTCGTTCACGTCTCTCGAAGTCATCCGCTTTCAGCTGCCGCTGCTATCATATCTGCGTCCGTTCCTCAAGGTCGCCAACAACAATTCGACATACAACTGCATCTACCACGGAGAATGGTTGTTACAGGTCTGTCAGCATCGCGGTATTCAAGTACAAGTATCCTTCGGGGTGGAGGAGCAGTCAGCGGACCGCTGGCAACCTTTCACCAAAGAGGTGAGTTTCGTTCTCTCTGTTCCAGTCACCTACCCTCAGTTCGTGTATATCACTGCGGAAGATGCTCCGTTCTTAGGCTCCTCAAATCTCGCATCTGTGCACCTCGCTTCGGGCTTGCGTCATCTTCGGTGGCCTTGATTAGACGTCAAATTATCTGTAGGTAGCAGCACTCAGAAAAAACTTTTATGTTCTTGCGCAAGTTGTCATCTCTGGTCTCACGTCGTTCAGCGTATCATCTTATATGACCGGTAGTAATCTTAGTAATTTTGAAACAATATGAGCGTCGTGATTCGAGTGATTGGTCGAATTTCAGCAGTGTTTGAGACCGCGATCCTACATACTTCGAGGCGTATCGGGCGCTTCTGCACCTCCTTCAGCGACAACTTGGGCTGGCTGCCATTCCTGAAGTGTCCCCTTCAACATGGATCCGACGACGCCTCTGGTTGTTGGTAGGAACACCATCATTACATGCGAGTTCGTCTTTCGTACGACTACCGTCGCCACGGTCATGGCTCACACCGCTTGTACTGTCAGCTGCAACAACCGGCGTGCTTGCAGGCACGTATGGCCTAATCAAGGGCTCTTCGCAAATAGGTCCCTTGATAGTCTCTGCATCCATTAATGGCGGTATTGCGGGTGCCACATTCTTCAGTGAGTACACAGGCAGTGATCATTGGCCACCGTGCTGGCGGAAGCTGACAGCATGCAGGTTTTCGTGAATACATCGCGAGCCCGGTGTTCCTGTCGCTCCTGTCCGAAACGGCGTACTCGCGGCGGATACGCGAGCTTCAAAACAGTCGACATGCGGGCGGGCGGTCTGGGCAGAGGCTCACCTGGTGGGACATGCGAATGTACCGGGTCCCAGATACCGCCGTCAGCGGCGCATTCACTGGCGCGGTTCTCAATGCCTGGAAACGTACGTGATGAATTCACATTACTCGTCAGCAGGGCAAGGACACTAAACACGGTGTGTGATGGATAGGGGGCCGACCAGGTATCCTGCCTGGTGTGACAACCGGGGGTATCGTCTGCACGCTCCTGCAGCTCGCATTCAACGAGATGGACATCGCGCGCGTAAAATACGTTTCACGGATGACGCAGAGCTCGCAAACATCACCTCGCACGGAACGCACTGCTGTCTCGCAAACACCGCCTCCTCCGCTCCCGGATGTCGAGATGGCGGAGCCCCGAAAACCGTTCTTGGAGCGAATGCTCGTTTCGTTAGGGTTCCATCAGGTCTCTGATGAGGAGTTTCTGGCGAAGCTGAAATTCAAGCGAGAGTTTGCTCTGCGCAGAATTGAGGAATTGGAGAAGGAGAGGGAAATAGAGAGGAATAAATCTGATTCAAAATCATCCTCCTCATCTTGATTTGCATTATTTGCAACATCCAGCGGCCCCTTTCAACATACTTACACTCCGTTAATGTACATTGTCCGGTTCATCCTCGTGTCCCCCAGAACTGCTCATAAAATCCAAACCTCCACGACACCTTTGCCGACTCCGTCAAATCCGCCTATACATAGCCAATGTTCGCAAACGGCTATTGCGTTGACCTTCGCAACGTCCTTTGTCTCCATGGACCAGTTTTGTTCTGCTCGTAGTTCTCCCTCTGTGCTACGGGATACAGAGTGACGTGCAACCTTTCCCAGTAGCGTGCACGTAATGAGATAATCAGTTCCTGCAAATGCGCTAGATTCCGCAGTATGTCAGGGGCGGGCAAGCGAGGTTAGAAGGCTTCACTTACATGGCTACAACAGGGCCTTCGGCGACTTGTATCCACAATCCTTCCTCTTCCTTGAGGCCCTCCCATTTTCGGCTGCGTTTCTTTTTGATACCAGATGCAGATGCTGGTCGTTTTTCTCCTCCGCCACCAACCCACACCCGACCATCGGCGGTGCCAGCTGCAAACAATGCGGTCGGGCTCATAGACATGGAGAGAATGAAGGGTGGGGAAAGTGACACCTGTGACGACGGCGGAGGTGCAGCTGAAAATGACCCGTAGTATCAGCAAAGAAAGATATCAATTAACTGACTGTGACATACTTATGTCAAGACGCGATGATAGATTTGCCTGGAGGAAGTCATGATGAAGTAGCGCAGAATCGTAGCCTCCGCTGACAAGTTCGCTGGGACGATCAGGTATAAATAACACAGTCCCGCATATCTGTCAGCTAGAATTAGACGATAACTAGCACCAGTAGATACTATGGCACGAACAGATGAATGTCGAGTTCTCATCCTGGTGATGGTTTTCGTGGACAATTCTACAACACCGACAGTGCCTCCATCTGTGCTGAATGCAAGATATCGTCCATTTTCACTCAGACTGAGCTGGCTATGCGGACGAATTAAAGAGATCAGAATTGCAGAGAGCTCAAGCTCAGGAACCCACTCGGTTCAAGACATCTTCGTCGTCTTCTCCAAGTTCCAGTATACATAGTGTATCTTCTGCTGATAGAATAAGCTTATCTGAGTTTGCTGGGAATAACAAAGCCTGGCACGGGTTAAGTGTGTGCACCGGCCCCGTAGTCGCTGAACGTACCCTGCGACCACTGGCCAGCCACAGGTCTGCAGATTCGGAGCTGTTATTTTTATTGCATGCTATGGAAGCTATCTCTGATCCAAGTGACTTGATAGCTTGTATGACTTTTGGCGACGGTAGGTGGTAGAGGCGTAGAGTACCATCATCTTTGATTTGACGGTGAGCGCTGAACTATGTATCAGTAGTACAACCAAACTCACCTGATCCAGCACAAAGTAACCCCGAAGATGCAAAAGCTAAAGATGAAACTGGAGCAGGGGTGTGGACTGTGAGTTGAAATGGCATAGGTGCAGATGAGCGTATGTCGTAAAGAGACTTGCCTTATATGGTGAAGATATCATAGCAGCGATATGATCGAGTGCGGGGAGACTTCGCGTGATCACCGAGTTCCTATCCAAGGCTCCCTTACCATCGGCAGAGATGACTTCCAGTCCTACTAAGCTCGCTCCGAAATCTATCCAGCAGCTAAGAGACATACTGGAGCTTGACCACAAGGTCAAGGTCGCTGGTGCGCCTCCTGTTATCTTTGGAGTCATCCCGACGATTAACGCACCCTATTACAGGCGTCGATGGTGAGCACAGTGCCATCTCCGAGAAGCTATGTCGCTGAGTGCATATAAATACATAAGTTGATGGAGTACTGAGGGGAAAGATAATGGTAATTCCAGTCGCCAACATACTACCCAAGGGAGACTCCATGATTTTTCTAGTCCAAGGAGAAATTCCTGAGTGCAGCTGCATCGGATGGCTTTGGGTTTTGCAGCGTCATCTTGTGCGTGTGATGGTGTCAGTACTTTGGCCTTTTCTAATCATTTCCCGGCGTAGCGGGTGGGACATGCATGACACTGTCTACTCACGCGAGCTGCTCATCTCCAATAAAGCCAATGGCTACCGTGACCTCTTGGCCACAATTGACCTGTCAACATTTCGTCGCATCCCATGGGAGAACAATATCCCGTTCTTCCTTGTCTCATTTCTAGATCCTGAGACGAAAGAACCGATCTGCGCAGACCCCCGTGGTGCCCTTAGAAAGGTAATCGAGCGCGCTCATACTCAAGGCTGGCAGTGTTTTGCTGGATGCGAGTACGAGGTACGTGGCTAAGCCGCATACCCAATAGTCTCTGTGGCATTTATCTGTGCATAAAGTATTTCCAATTTAAAGGTGTGTCTTTAACTTGTGCTCCCTATCAATTTGGGCTAATGGTTATTCCACCTTGCAGAAACTCCGGACAGCTTGGCACAGAAGAAATTCACAGATCTGCAGCCATTGACATCCGGAAGTAAATCCCTTCTGTATACTCATTACTACAAAGACATCTAAACGATCAACCTCGTCCTCAGTGCACGGATACTCGCTGCTGCGTACACAACTCAACAACGAATATTTCCATGATCTATTCGACCAGGGCCTCAAGTTCGAGGTTCCGCTCGAAGGCCATCGTTCGTATCTAATTGCTCTCGCTGTAGGGTGATCAACTGACGCGCACCCGTCATGCATTGTGCAGATACTGAGACAGGACCGGGTGTATATGAAACTGCTCTTGCATACACGACAGCTCTGCGAATGGCAGATAACGCAATCTTGTTCAAATTTCTCGCCAAAAGCATCGGCATGCAGCGGGGTGTCATTCCCAGCTTCATGGCAAAGCCTTGGGGAAACGCACGTTCAGTATTTCCATCCACTCATAGCGTACTGATGACGTTCTCCTGACAGCTCCCTGGGTGCAGCGGGTGAGTCTCCTCACAATGTTCCAACGCCGTCCAGAGTAAGCTGATCGATCTACCAAGCCATATTCACGTATCGTTGCGGGACCAGAACGGAAAGAGTATTTTTGCGGCATCCGATTCCGAATTGAAAACAGGAAGAGCAAACGCTGCATATCCAGATACAAGATTTCTCAGCCAGGAAGGCGAGTGGTTCCTGGGTGGCGTCCTGGACGGACTGCCGGATGGTAAGCGTTTCAAAATCTAGCATCTTCAGTGACGCTCAACCATTCTGGCAGTAATGCCTATGGTCTGTTCTTAGCCAGTGTTGCGTTGTCCAGAATCTCAAACGCTTTGAGATAGCTCGTGCCCACCATCAACGGCTACAAGCGCCTCGTCGGGGGCGAAGCGTTCTGGGCCCCGAACGCAGTCACGTACGGCTACGACTCCCGCGCCGCCTCCGTCCGCATCATCTCGCCGCCCTCGGTCCCGCCGCACGCGACTCGGCTGGAGATCCGCGTCCCCGGCGCGGACATGAACCCGTACTTCGCCCTGAGCGCCATTCTTGCGCTTGGGATGCGCGGCATCGAGAAGAAGCTGCAGCTGCCCGGGCCGCCCGTAGGCCAACTGACTCCGGAGGACAAGAAGACCGGGAAGGTGTGTACTGTCGCCGATGCTAAAATTTACGGAACGACGGTGGATCCGGCACTCATACGCGGGCGCTGATCCGTCATAGGTACAAATGCTTCCTCAGTCGCTGGAGTCAGCGACAGAACGGATGATGCGCCCGGAGAGTATTGCACGCGAAGAGGCGGTGTTCGGAGATGATTTCGTCGAACATTTCGGTGGCACGCGCCAGCACGAGGTCAAGCTGTGGAACGAAGCTGTGACTAACTGGGAAGGTATGTCTTGGGTTGGCCTGGTGTGTAATCCTTCAAGCTTATGTGTAATTGTTCTACAGTGGAGAGATATCTCGAATTGGCTTGAATATTATGTTGTATTCTTCTTACTACATGTATGTATCATAGCACGGTCTTCAATGTGTTCATCGCAAGTGCAACGATGCCACGGGGAAAGGCATAACGCGATGCTCATGCCCTCACACTTTTACAGTTATTGTCCTGAGCATATTTCTCATTTATGATGCTAACCGGAGCAACTCTTATATAGAATTTTCAGCTCGTATAATCAATTCATCCTCACCCTAGATGTAGTCGTACGTCCGTCCAATATCAGAAAGTCCATCCAAGAGGTAATCATTACATCAGGTACATCTCACAGCGACCGGCATGAGAATGAGGTCAAGAAGCCCAACAGTCGCAACCGTGCATTATTATGCAGTGGCCGGTTCCTCTGTCTGTTCTGGCTTCGCACGAACGGTATGGAACCAGTGAAGGAAGTGCGTCACATCCTAAATATCAGTTGACGTCAATAGCTGTACAGCACATCTGAGTACGCGAAACCCGCGTACCTGGGCAATGGTGCTGTCCATGCTAGACTCGGCGATGAATGAGGGTATCTTGCCACCAGGCGTGCTAGATGTAGCCATGCGCCACTCTACATTGCCGTTCTCCAGCTCTTGAAGGCGCTCGATAGACACATAGCGACCTTTCACACCCTTCTCCTCAAGCTTGGCCAGCTCTGGTTCATCAGAAAGCTCCACTGGCATGGACACGATGATCCTGCAGAATGCACTTTAGAGAACGATGTGTATTACTGGTGAAGACGCCATACCCAGTCTTGGGCGAGTTCGTGTCAAGATATGTTGTTTGTACGACCGTAAACACCCTGGGCGATACCGGAGGCGGGAACGTATAGTACAGTGACCAGACCGCCTGCGTCGGCGAGATCTGCTTGATGAGTTTCACCTTCTTGATGTCGGGTATGTACCTACAAACTCCTGTCAGACACTGCATTGCTGCCGTGTACCGGACGCATGAAGACGTACTTCATCTCGTTCTCTGCCTTGTCCACCCCCAATTTGCTCCAGAATTCATCAAAAGTAGCATCCTTGGGTGTGTGTTCGCTGAGCCTGCAGTGCCAGGGTGCACCATCCTGCGGGCCCTTCGCACGAGAGCAAGTCTTGACGACGCCCTTCTGGTATGTCTTACCTGGCTTCCATGACGTCGTAGAGTCGAGTAAGGCCTGTCCGAGCGAGATGATAGTGTCCTCCGGGGGTATCTCTGTATTTGGAACGACGATGCGCACCCGTTAGCTCGCAGTGAGAAAAGTCGCGGAGGCAGTACTGTCATACCTGAGATCTTCACCGGCGTGATCGATAGGTAGTATTCCGACGACATATTGGTCTCACTCTAGGATGGGCGGATTGAGGACAAGTAGCACTGGCACGCGCTGTGGGAACGCAAGGAAGCAGCAGCCTGCGGTTGCGGTAACATGGGCAACACATTGTGAGAGCGTTCCATATATCAGCTCTGTATTTGGCAGATGCAACAGTAGTAACGACGGGCAACTGGCAACTGCTGCCAGTCTGCTGCAGGTCATAATCGTGGATGGGCTGATTGGTTTGTCCGACAACACATGCTACGGAACTTCACTCTCGACCGCCCGTCCTATAACTAAGGCGGTCAACGCTGCAACTTAGACGGGACTAAATTTCCATTCTTGCAGGACAATGGGCACTTTGGAATCATGCGGTGCAAATACCACTGCCGTGATTCCCTTGGTCAATAGCCGCCGAATGTCTAGGACCATACGAGACGCTCGTCCGTATTTCCAGTACGTAAAGAGGTAATGATCAGTGCAAATACATGACTCGAGCGTATTGAATCCGGCGCTGAGACAATTTCTATCAAGGTAAGGTTCCATGCCTTGACGTATCTTGTCGAATTGCTCACAGTTTCAGACCGCTCACAAGAGATGACATCTCCCACCAGCAGCTCGGCAGGGCTGACGTTGGCTCACCTCCTGCATCCCCCGACATGGGATCTACCAGGGTGGAATGGATCACGGTATGCGCTCTATCTCAAGATTTCCACAGTAAATGTTCATTAGTCTCCTCGAACCAACCAGTTCCGAAGGTCTTCATGGCACCGTGGACAAGGTCGGTGGCTGGTAGACACTGATAGTGCATTTTGGACTGAACCCGCAATCAGCTTGGAGATTTTGATCATTCACTTGCGCTACTCCAGAGATACCGCAATGGACTGCGACCAGTTCATCAACTTGCGACCGATATTTTATTATTGATCTTCATGAGCCTGACGGAGGAAGAAGATGCCGATCCATTTCATTCTCGATTTGGCTCGAATCCCTGGTCATCCATGACACAGGTTTGCCACCGCTGGAGATCTATTGCATTGGCGTGTCCCACTCTATGGACACGTATCAGTACTCGGTGGCCAGACGCTGCTCTGACATGCCTGGAACGATCGGCCGATGCGCCCTTGTCATTGGTGGTCTCTGCAAACGCGAGCGCACAGACAGCTTCGCGGGTCACAGGATTTATGCTACCGCACGCTGGGCGAATACGCCAAATTTATCTGCCGGCAGTATTCCGGGATGCGGCCATGGCAGTGGTATTAGGACCGCTTCTGCTATCACCCGCACCAGGTCTGGATGCCTTGCATGTTTACAAAGTTGCCATGGATGATGACTGCTTCCCGTTGCCTACGATGTTCGACGGTCAAACCCCTCGACTTAGGACTCTCAAGCTCCGTTATACGTTTCCTATAGCAGGAAGCGTGATGTACACCAATTTGAGAAAGCTCCTAATCAAAGGCAAGAAAAGCAAGCCTATTTCGATGGAGCTCTCTCAGCTGCTTGCAATTCTCGAGTTGTGTCCTCAACTCGAGGCATTGAAAATAGAGAAAGCGAACGTCATACCATCTTCCACTGCGCTCAGACCCGTATCCCTGCGTCTCGACAACCTACAACTCCTCGACATCGCTCGCTCTTCAGCGACTGTCGTTTCCGATTTGCTCAACTGCCTCGTAGTCCCCGACTGTGCGATACGTCTCCGCGTATGGTTGGAAAGGGCAGCCGATTTTACTTTCCGCTTCGGAATACCGGAAACCTTGAATGAATCGCGACATCTCGAGAACATTCGAGGCCTTCACGTCGAATACGTGAGTTCGAGTGGGTTCGTCGTCATCCAAGGTCGCACGACCGCGAATCCTTTCGAAATCATGGCGTCCATCCCGCGGGACAGTGACATGGGAGAGATGTCCACGATCGCAGGGCACCTCCTGCTCAGCATCGTCAGGACGCTGGATCTTTCATTCCTCGAGGTATTCACTATCTCGGAGACACACTATAATCATGCGCATCTCGGCTTCACGAGACAGAGATGGGTCGAGGTCTTCGAACGTATGCCTCTGCTGAAGGTCTTACACATTCGGCTGGATAGTATCTATGACGGAGGATTTGCCAGATCAATTCTGTCCGCTCTGGCCACGCCTCGAGAGATTACCGGAAGATTACTATGCCCCCATCTTGAGACCTTGACGGTCGTCAACGACAAGACATGGTCATCGCTGCATTGCTATCTGCTGGCGCAGGAGCGAGCAAAGCATGGCCATCCTCTCAAGAAGGTGTCCATGCATATGCCATGTTACGAGAACTTCGAGGACATCGATGACACTGATTTACCAGCATTACGAAGAGTTATTGACGTCGTTGACCTGGACCCACCGACACTATGCGAATACGAAATCCCCGACATCTCGTGGTAATCTCGCATGAGCCCCTGCTCATCACCTTAGGATAGCACCATGTAACATTAGCCAGCTACGAACACCATTGCTGTACTTCTAGAATCTTAGTGTCATACCCCCAACACATGCTGTATTGTCTTACTGTTGCTTTATTACCGAATCTTCGTGTAAATTAAACCATAGTCTTGTAACCTGGGCCAGCAAATCCATTATGCAATAGAACAAAAACCGATAGCATAAGTCAAGCAGTGTTTTGTGTTGGTGAACCGGGGGCAGGTGAAGCCTTCAGATTTACAAAACCGAAATATCGACTGCGACCCAGGGAGGCTTCGTCCCTCGGAAGTTTTTCACCCTTCTTCAACACGATGCCAACAAACTTGCGGTCGCTCCGCATGCGTGTTTCCTTGTAGAAACGCACGTAACCCGGCACCAAGGCGAAGAGGGTGTGGTCGCGTCCCATTCCCACCTGTATATATGAAGGACAGTGAGTCACTTCGGGCGGGGATGGATCGGAATCTTCGAAATCTTACGTGCTGCCCAGGGTGGAACTGGGTTCCCCGCTGTCGAACTAGGATGTTGCCGGGTACGACAAATTCGTCTGCACCACAGAACAGATGGTTATCAGCTCCGTGTGCTTAGAGCGAGGCAGATAGGATCAGTCAGGAATCATTACCGGAAAACTTCTTAACGCCTAGTCGTTTCCCAGGAGAGCCGCCATGATTTGAGACGGTACCTCCAGCACGCTTTGTAGCGGTACGGACGGACCCCAGTCCTGAAATATAGACATCATGTGAGGCGACGCTCGCCTCTGTCGAGAGGCCCAAGCACGTACCTGAGACACTAAACGGACTGCGCGGTGCTTGGAGGCATCTCGCCAGGGGACACAGGGATGACATGCTTTGTGCGAAACAGGAGGCCCTTGCGCGGAAATGCTTTGTTCAAGAGCTGTGGCTTTTGTGGCGACTGGCCAAAGCTGTCCGACTTACGTAAGGCAGCCACGGCGTTCAAAAGATGGAACTGTGCGGCCTGTGCCGCTCCCTCAACACCGTTCTCTCAGATCTTTCCTCCTAGCTGCAATACTACTACATCATGGTTCTCCTCGTCACTTCCGATAATGAGCAATTCGTGGTCGACAAGGAGGTTGCTGAGCGCAGCGTTCTGATCAAGAACATGTTGGAAGGTAATCTCTTCGTCGCCTCACAGCTCCAATTCCCGTTGATAGGCACCTTACTTCATAGATGTTGGTGAGAGCGACCAGCCGATTCCTCTGCCTAATGTCTCCTCCAGTGTCCTCAAGAAGGTGCGTACACTGGCTTCTGTCTCGCAATGATAGGGCCAATTAGAATTGACCTACTTTCTCATCGATCTTAGGTCTTGGAGTACTGCGAGCACCACCGGGGAGAGCCACTTCCAACTGCCGAGTCTGAGCAAAGTCAGGAAGAGACTCGCAAGCGGACTACTGATATCAGTGAATGGGACCAGAAGTTCATTACCGTCGACCAGGAGATGCTTTTCGAGATCATCCTTGCTGCAAACTACCTTGACATCAAGCCTCTTCTGTACGTTTGACTTTTATGCCGTGTTTTAACGACTATCCTTATTGTGCCACAGCGACGTCGGGTGCAAAACTGTGGCTAACATGATCAAGGGGAAGACGCCCGAGGAGATCCGTAAGCTTTTCAACATTGTCAATGACTTTACCCCAGAAGAAGAGGTGCGTGGTATCTTGTTTTGGCATGTGCGTCTCACTGATATACCGGTGACTGATAGGCCCAGATCAAGAAGGAGAACGTGAGTTCTTTCTGTATAGTAAAGATTCGCCACGAACTGATGTTTTTCGACCTAGGAATGGGCGGAGGATCGTTGAATATAACGACGCCTTCCTTTCCTTTCTGTATTCTCTCGTGTCTCGTCGTGTCATGTCGCTCTCCTTTCGATCCTCTTATGCACCAACTGCTGTGTATTGGTATTTGAGACAATATTACGACTTGAGAGTGCTTGTCTGCTCTCCTAGATCCATTAGCACACACGACGCCTATGCAGCCATGTCCACTTAGTCATATATATGCATTTCTGTAAATCATGATTTTTCTGGCTCGCAAACCCTAACTCTATCCAGCAGTACAGTGTCGCTCGACGCGCTTATGTTGTGTCACGAGTATGCCTGGAGCTTACGGCCCGATTCTGGGCTCAATTTAAAGGACTCACCCCTGTACGTTTCACTTCTGAACTATGGCTCCGCTGAATTGTTGCACATGTATATCGCTCAAGGTTGACAGGTGAAGCGCGTTTATCTGGGTGTTGTGATAATATGATTAATGATTTCTTAATTTCGTCTCTCTTTTAGATGAAGCATTATCCATATGCCATTTTTCCGACATGTGTGGGCGCGGGATTATCAAATAGAAAGAGCAGTCTGACTGATGCACAGAGATAATCAGTCTGCAAGCTCGAGCTAAGTACACCTGTGCAGCTGCTGTGTTTGGCAAAAACTAGACCGGATATGCGTTGTCCTTTTACAAACGTGAGCCAGACAGTTTACTCTGATCACATTCTCCTTCCTTTAGTTTCCAGTGGTAGGTGCCTCGACTGCAAGTTGCCTTTTTTGTGCACATTGACTGCCGTGGCTCTTATACGCAGGCGGTTGGACGAGTGCTCTCTACTTTCCGCACTACGAGCTGGTTTGCGCCTTCAATATTGTCCCGATTTGTCATGCGCTCCTTTCAGAGGCAGGTTGTGGGAGCAAAGTGGGTTCACGGTGTGGTATAATATACAAAACAAAGGTGCGAACGGACGATCGCAAGTGCTGCTACGATCAACACTTGTTTTTGCTAGTGCTAGGATCTGTCCAATTATGTTTTCCTTCATGCTCATCAGTTCATCTAGAATTCTTGTCGGACGACGATCAGCGCGCAATGTGTCTGAGACTATCAAATCAAATCTGGCGATATGGCAACGTGCACTTAGAATCGCTGGGCTCATTCTGTAGTCCCCATTCGAATTCTTCAAGATGACTATATTTGTCCGTTTTGTCTCTATTCATCGGACATATTCTTTTGATTGTCTGAAAGAATCTTGAGCGCATATACTATGTTTACGACGTTCACAGGTCTCCAAGAGGTCTCGACGGTGGTCATGGTCACAATCGAAGCGTCTCTGGTCCCTTGATCCTATACGACACATTTCCTGACAGCACATTTCCCGACAAAGTATTTCCATGTAGGCGACTAGACAACGCTCTGCACGCAGATCTTGCGAATGATCTATGTGGATGATTCTGCAACTCTTTCACCTGGCCATTCAAACCGTGCGCTGTGCGAGAGCTGTCGGTCAACTTGATGTTGTGAGCCGTATTAACTTGTTTGTCACTATTCAGTATCAGCTTATAGGACTTCACTTATAGCTCTGAGTCTCGGATGCGGCACACTGTCTATAGGATGCTGATTCTTGTCATCTACTGTCGACACCCACGGGGCCAGGTCGAATGATCTTACTGTATACGAGATTGTCTGATAGCCCGGTGAAGCGCACAGGTCAGTTCTGAAGTACATACGGATAAAGAGTTTTACTATCGTGGTCGTGATTACACCTGTCGCTTTTCAGATCTGGGCAAGGTAGGCTATGCGTTCGACTTGGATTGGTTTTTAGGCCACAACAAGTATCCTATATTCGTTGTCAAGTACTAGCTGAGCGCGATGTATGACATAGCTTTTTATCCTTGAATTTCTTTTCTCACATGCGACCGCGGGATACTCTAGACATTGTAATCAATGTTCGGAGATCAGAATATAAAACAGTCCATACGATATTCGGAATCCGAAAATGGCACTGCCATTTGTTAAAGGTACAACAATTTCGGAGATGGAACGTGCGGAAATTTATGTAACTACACCGAAGCATGTCCTGAATGATCGGCCATCGCACATTTTGCCCCAGTGATGGCTGCGCGCTCCGAGTCTCAGTGTGAGTGCACAGCCTAAGTCGCGTGTGTACACTCGACTTCGTACCGACTGAATCTTGCCTTAGGCCTGCTCCTACATAAATCTTAGTCTAATGGCCAATAAGAGAAACAACCGCCGCCGGCTGCAGGTTGACGTAGATGCAGAGTCGTCGAATCTTTCTGCGCGTGCATCGGGTCTTCCATCCGAGGACCAGGACATCCTGATGACGGCAAACCGACGTAGCAATGATAAAGATAAGTCCAGCGCGTCAGAAGTGTCTCTGAGAGAAGTCATCGTTCCTCCTGCCCGTAATAAAGTCAACAAATTCCGCAACAAGGTGGGTCTGAAATAATCATATCATGATCAAGACATAATTGACACCTGGCGCACAGATATCGGAATATATTGAAGGTACAGTCAGAGGACGACCTCTAGTTCTTAGTGACCCCCCGACGGAGGTGATCACGGATCTAACGCAGGGAAAAGATGTTGGCCTGGTACGTTTATCGCACGACGTCGAGATGTTGAAGTAGCTCAGTGAAGCGAGTTGCGTCCCACAGGGTTCCATGACGGAGAACGCACTCGGGGCTAGTAGGGATATGAAAGTGGCTCGTTTTGACACTCCACCTCTATCGCCTTCCCCACCTGATCCAGCAAGTGTCGGATCTCTCCCTTCTGACACTTTGGATGCATGGGCAGAATGTGCAAAACAAGTTTGGGAACGTGAGGAAAACATGGTTCAGAAGTGGAAAGACGAAATTAGCAATCTGCTTACCTTTGTGAGTATTTCAGCAGGTATTGTGCGCTCTGGGGGACCACATGGGTCGTTTGTCCAGGAGATATTGTTACTGAAAACCTGTCTTTTAGGCAGGTCTCTTCTCAGCCGCACTGACTGCATTCAATGTTCAATACTATATATCTCTTCAGCCACAGCGGACAGATACATCTACACAAGTTCTGATGCTCATTTCTTCACAACTCGGTGTTTTCGCGGCAAATGCTGGTCACACCGATGTTACGCAACAGATGCTTTCTATGCTGAATGCATCTTCCTCTTCCACCCATATTCCCGCTCATACAGTTTCTATCAACACACTGTGGTTCTCCGCACTCGTGTTCAGTCTCAGTGCAGCTTCCATAGCCATCTCTGTCAGCCAATGGTTGCACCATCATCTAGATCGTGCGACTACTTTCTCCGAACAGAGTGTCCGTATCTGGTTCTTTCGCCATCGCAGTGCTCTCAAATGGCGAATCCCATTCATCATCAGCCTGCTACCTATTCTGTTGCAGACCTCCCTCGCTCTCTTCTTGGTTGGATTGCTGGAACTTCTTTGGACTCTAAACTACATTGTCGCTGGGATAGTGACAGGCCTCGTCGCGACATTACTGACAGCCACGATGCTGACCGCTTTACTGCCGACTTTCTTCGCCGATTGTCCATTTAAGTCATCGCCAGCATGGTGGTGCTTTGTCCTCCTTCAGAAGTTCGTCAGTTCACTGTACTTACCCCCGGTGAGCATATTTGGCCCACTCGAACGCTGGCGTAAATGGTTCTTTGCCATGGCAGATGTCAGTGGTTGGAGAGAGTTTGACGAGAAAACCGTACGGTCAGCATCTGGACAAATCAAGGACAAACTCGAAATGATACTAGAGGCGGACACAACAATTCTGGATGACACGTTTCTTAGGACCGTTGTAGTGCCTTGTCTTCAAGAAAGTAGTATCAATTCTGCATTTGATGCGCTGCGGCGTACCTTGCAACGGCGGGGATATGATAAGGAAGAGGAGGAATACTTGACCACATTCAGAGAACTCTTCGATGGTATACATGCCAACGCCATGACGATGGGGGAATTCTGCATCAATTTGCTCTGCAAAATCTCATCGGATACTCTCCCTGACGGTCAAGTTCGCGAGACGTACCAGTTGCTCATTCTAGGATTTTTGGAGCGACTCAATGATTCTATTCCTAATGTGGAGCTGGCAAAAGATATCTACTGTCCTCTTCTTCGTTTATGGAAGCGAGCGAACATCACAAAACCGGTTCAAGATAAGATGTCCTCAATTATGTATAAGTCTGGTTTTACAATTCCTGTGGATGATGACTGTATGTGGATCCATCAATCTTTGTTTCTCGATAAGACATCAGTACTAAATTCATAATTTACGCCTAGTATCACCGCGACGTCCCGAGATGTTAGCCCATGCGGATGCAGCTTTGAAAGATACATCTATCCTTGCCACGGGAGTACGGTCTTGTCTCCAGCAGGACGAATTTGTCGCTGCACTTCAAGCTTTCTACAAGATTTTGCAGAACAGGGGTCATCAGGTTGATGATGTCGATAGTTGTTTAAAACGGCCTCCTTCTCTGCGGTGGAGCTCTACCGGGCAGGATGCACAGACGATCATCGTGATCGGCCAGATAACTCTTGACATGTTTGAGAGGATAACGCCAACCTCGATGACAGAGGATACTGCTCGAGAACTCACACAGATGAACATCCTCCAATTCATGGATGATCTCTTACAGGACAAGACGATGCCAGCAACAGATCCTGTGGTCTATCACAGTCTCATACGATTGTTGGGAACCCGGGACCGTGACCTTTCTAATGAAGTTGCACAGCAGCTTGCCCGTGTAGTGTTTCATAATGATTATCGATTCCCAGTCAACGTTGAATGTGCGTATTTCACTTTTCAAAACAATCCCTTTTCAGCATGTTCATTACATATTCCGATAGGCGTCCGGAGACCCTTCTTGTCACTTCTGCCAATTGCAAGACGTGAGGTGGAGGATTACAGAAGTAAACGCCTTATTATGCTCGCAGAATCTGCAATACGGATGGCTGGGAGACTCACTCAACCCGACTTACAAGCGGTTCGAGATGAAATGCAACGGGGACTGAGAGCCATAGCGGAGTATTTCAGTCCGTCTCACATCGAGTCAGTGACCAACACGATAGACTGGTCGGCATTCTATTATCTCCTCTACGTATCCTGGGACTTCCCGGACCCTGGTTTATTTCCACGGGAGGCCGTTGACGCCTTGGCGCGGTGTACTTCACGATACTCTAAGAACCCATCCAGCACGGATCAAAATTCGTCGCAAATACCCACCCTGATGGAAAAATTCCAGCAGAAATTTGACCATTGGAACAATAAGTACGTTTCTCTTCGGCTATCCTGTTTTGCTTGTGACTCATAACATGTATTTCAGTACCGCTCTAACCCCACATCCGGGTGATGATGGCGCTATCGGAGGATCAGAGTCCGAGTCGTTGTCCAGTTAATTGAATCCAGGTTACGTGACCATACCTATTCACTACTAGCTTGGAGTCCTATATCACGATCCGGATCACCGAGTTGATTCAGTTACAGTGATGATTGAGATTGAGTGCAGCAACAACGCGTTTATGTGCAGTGACTTCAGGCGACACCCACCGTGAGCATGTCTGCGAAAGAAAGTGCGTTCAAATGTTGTTTTGAATTCTGCGGTTTATTTACGTGGTGGACGACTACCCGATTACGCCGCGGGCATTCAAAGTATAGAGATCCACGTGAAGTATGAATATACATAGATCAGCCTGCGCCGACTCGGGGCAAGGGAGTGCATCACTGACCCTTCAACGGACAGCACGCAGACAGAGACGTTGGATGTTCCGCACAACGACCATCTGTCGTTGTCATAGTCGAGCTAAATGAAGCGGCACAGGCTCCCGATGCATAGGTCTCAAAACAACGCGCCTGAGCTGGATCAGATATATGCGTTGGGACTGAAGCAGGGGTGAGACCAACGGTGATAAGTAGTGGTGAGGTCGATCTCCCTTTCCATGAAGCGACACTCACTACAAACGATAATGAATAAACATGCAGCCGAACTGCACACAGCGCAGGGGGGCGAGCAATGTGTAATGCGGTAAAAAAAAGGATGTGAACGAGCGAGCCATGGATGATTGCTGATGATTCTGGGCTGCCAATCAGATGTCCGATCGCATAGAATAAAAAGTGGTTGAATGCTGAATATTGGAGGACAGTGAAAATATGCGGAAAATACTGGCACGGTGTCGCAAGTGTTGGGTGGGAAACAGGAATATTACATCATGCATTAGGCTTTGCAATGAGGCAAGAAGAACCATCGGCCGTCCCATAGAACACTGTTATAGCCATCATAGGCTCTAGCGTGTTCTATTTCTTTGGCAAAGATCGTCGATTATGGAAAGGGAGGGAGCGCACCAGATTAATATTGCCTCTGACTATCGCTCTGACCGAGAGACGCGAATGACACAGCCGTGCCTGATTCACTTATAGAATCCACAATGTGAGGCTGAGGTCGGTATTACAGTTGAGTATACAATATTAATGAGGCCGTAACTTCTGGTGAACAAAGTCGTGAAAACACCCCTCGTGTGATGCTCGGCTCGATCCAGAAAAGTCCGCAGAATAGGAAGGCCTTTGGCCAGCCATCTAACCATGGCTTTGAGCATCAGAACGCCGCACTTTGGGTTTGTTCGCAGTATGCAGCAGCACATACTGACAGACTGATACTGTATGAATCGCGACCGGTTGCGGACGCGTGTCACGCATACACGACTTGACGCGTCACGTCAGCGCGTAACGCCTCCGCTACCTTTCCTTTTCCCGACTCGGTTCAGAGCAACGCATATAACATTGCCCATGTCGCGAATACCTGACTTGCCTGGGATCCCCGTTCCTCATAGATCAGAACAAGAACTATGGCTCCGCCAGACCGTCACACGTCTGTGTCAGCTCAAAAGCGGAAGGTAGAGCCCATCCCTCATGCGCCGCCACTCGCTGTTCATTATCCACATCAGCTTTCCCGGTAGCCAACCCGTTAGTTTTAGTATGCGAGACCTGGAGAAGCTGGATACAAAAGAGTGAGTCTAGCTCATACTTATTATGACTATTGAAACCAAGTTGCTGCTCCTGTGGCACTGCAGTTACTGGGTTTGTGAGAAGTCAGACGGCGTCCGCGTTCTGCTCTTCGTTCAGACAGATATCCATACGATGGACCAGACAATATATCTTGTGCGTCATATACTCCTGTTGACCCTTCTGAAGAATGTCTGGACATCTCTGTCTTTAATCTCGTGCAGATTGACCGCCACAACGCCTACAGGCAGGTGCTAGGTCTCTTCTTCCCACATCACGAGAACCCTCGAAACCCTCTACGCAATACAATTGTCGACGGTGAGCTCGTAATTGATGTTGACCCCCGCACACAGCAAGTTTGTGCCTCCAATTCCTTTCGAATAAGTCACGAGACTGATGTCCTTTGTCTTCCTTTGTCCAGGAGACATTGCGATATCTTGCGTTCGATTGTCTTGTTGTCGATGATCAGAATGTAATGTCAAGACCACTGGATAAACGCTATGGGGTAAGTTAATTAGCTTCGGTATGATGTTCGTGAATCTCAGGGATGTCAATTGCAGCGGTTGAAAGCATGGTTCCACGAGCCTTATGCAAAAATGTTGATGGACCATCCTCATGTAGCTGGTACTCAACCTTTCGAGTAAGTTCTAACATGCTTTCCAGCTAAACTGTGGTAGTAAATCTGCACCATCAGGATCAAAGTCAAACGTGTCCAGCTATCTTACCACGTCGATGATGTATTCAATATCGACCTTCCAGCTCTTCAGCATGGCAATGATGGTCTTATCTATACTTGCGCGGAGACGCCATACATTCCAGGAACTGATCACAACATGTTAGTCAACATTATGTTACTTGGACCTCGACTTTAATCTGACCGTCTTTCACAAACAGACTGAAATGGAAGCCCCCTTCTGAGAATTCCATTGACTTCAAATTGGTTCTGCGTTTTCCTCCGGTCTCAAAGAAATCGCCACAGCCCGACTTCAATGCTAAGCCGGTCTTCGAGCTCCACGTCTACTGCGGCGACGAGCGAGGTACGCATCGGTATGAATTCTACGATGTTATGCACGTTGAAGACGATGAATGGGAAAAGTCAGCCCCCTGCATTTCATTACCTCGGATTCCTTACTCATGCTTATTTCGTTTCTTAATATTGTAGGATGAAGGCGGCAGGAGAGCAATTTGACGATCGCATCGTAGAGGTGCATTGGGACCCTGAGCACGAGCGATGGCGTCTGATGCGTTTCAGAGATGATAAACCCGCTGGCAACTACAAGACAGTGGTGGAGAACATCATCAAGAGCATCGCAGACGGTGTCGAGAAAGAGACAGTGAGTATTGCACAACGAGTCAGTGCATGCATTGTATAGCTGACCTGCTCGAAAAGCTGTTGGAGCGATCCAATTCTATTCGTAACGCGTGGAAGGTCCGCCATGCCTCAGGTGCCTCAGGAGGGAACCAGCAGGCTCCTCAGGCGCGGCCCCTCCCCCCAAAGCCTCAGCAACCCGCTTTCCACCACGCCTTACCTCCCAAACCCCAGTTGTCCGAGCCCAAGCCACCAGTGCAAACAGGACCCGAAGGAGAACCGCGTTACGGCCCGTTAGCGTCCTCCCGCTGGAGCAAAGTCACTGGACCCGATATGGTCGCAGGAATGTACAGATGAGTGGGTGAGCGGGCGTGGGGCCTGCCATCTGCCATCGGTTGCGCGCAGCAGTGTCCCCTGGTGTGAACGTCATGACTTCTGATGGGCGTCGGTCAGGTCGGGGTTGACTGTCGCAAATTCGCAGTGGCATCAGGCTTGGATGCGCCTAGGATGGAGCATGCGTCCGCACGCGATCAAGGATGGGCGTGGACCCGACGCTAACGAGTGCAATGATGTCCATCCGGCATCGTCTGGCCTCCAAATATCCTCGTGGCGATCGACAGGTGTGCGTATGTAGGACCGGTACAAGTCGGCATGCTAGACTCGGCGGCACGCCACCCCCTTGTGCGCGAGTCTGGGTCGGAAGGTGCGTCTCCCGGTGGGGCGGAGAAGCGTTGAGTCGGAAGCGCGGTCAGACTGGAATGATGACATGATCGACAAATCACCGTTATATTGAAATTCTGACCGGGGTGCTCTCGTGTATGTACATCCAGATCCACCTATCGTACGTCGTAATCGTAATGCTCGGCACCGTTACCCCATGTGCGTGGTGGGTGGATCGGGAAGAAAACGCCGAACAAAGTCGTGAGGTCGTGACGAACGAGAGCAGTGCACGCGAGAGCAAATAGGAAAGCAACAATCGGACCCAAGAGATATAAAAAAGAGACAGGATAGATGCATGTCTAGTCGTTACAGAGTCAGAAGACAGAGAGAAGGAATACTAAGAGAGCTTTCTGATAAGGATTTCTGAATCGGTGATCGTCCGACGCAAGAGCAATAACGACAACAACACCAGGGAAACAAAATAAAAAGCCAACCACCAACCGAGCGTCGTGATGAGGAGTGTGGGTAACGTAACGTAAAGGCGGGCGCGAAAACAAGCGGGCCCGATAGAGACGTAAATGCAGGAATGCTAAAATGCAGGAGTCATGAATGCAAGGTGAAGGAATCAAGACCATCTAGGCGTGAGTGGAATAGCAGCAAGAGCCACCTTGCGATAGGGAAGATATAATATGCGATCCAAGACGTGAAGGTCGTGAAGGAGTAGAAGGCACTTGGAAGGATGCGGGAAGGAAGATGGGAAGGGGATGGAAAAGGGAGAGCGAGAGCGAGGGGACGATAAGGGATATGCATATCGGTGAGACGAGACGAGAGATGCAACACTGGTTCACGACGAGGTCGAGATGAAATATGACGAGACAAATGTTCGCTGAAGAAACGGTATGCTAGACGTTTTGCGAGATGGTGCACGAAGGGTGAAGACGCGCCCAAGCGAGAAAAGGGGGAGGAAACAAGAGCCGTGAGGAGCGCGTATTCGTGGCGGAGAAGCTGCAGGCATCGTGAATAGGAGTGCGCGAGAAGATAGGAAGAGGGGGACAGACGTGTGGGTACGTAGCAGAAGCGCAGTTACGCCTTGAGCGTTAGGCCGCGAGGGCCGACGGGGTTCGTGACAACGAGACTTGAAGACGAGAGACAGAGACGTGGGCGAGAGACGCGTTGCGCGAGTCGTGAACAGACGGTCGTCAGGAGCAAACGAGACAAGACAAGACGCAAGAGATGGGTAGCATAGGTGCGGCTGCGTGCGATACTCGACGCAGTTTTGGTCATCATCATTACCGTTAACGTGGGTGCTGTCCCTCCCCTCCACGTCTCTCACATCACAGCGGCGAGGAAGCAAGGACCAGACGCGACCTGCTCAGTAGAACAGGTCGTCAACATCTGTGCGCGTGAGGGAGAAGAACGGCGGCGGGCTGGGAATGACGGGCAAGTCACCGAACCGCTCCGCCTCCCTACGGCGCGTGCTCGCCAGCTCGGACTCGACGAACGAGTAGCTGAAGGAGCGCATCATGCCGGACGGGCTGGGCGGGGCCGCGCGGCGGGTCGTGATCGCGTTGTAGGTGCTGTTCAAGGTGAGCGCGGGGGCGTCAGCCGAGTGCTGGTACGTTTCAAAGTCCATGAATGTCGTGGTGTCGAACGCTGAGAAGGACGGCACAGGGAGGAGCGAGAAGTCCACGGACGACGGTGTGCTCTGTAGAGACGAGGAAGAAGACGGCACGGTGCGGCGGTGCGGGGTACGCGGGGAGATGGTCAGGTCAACGAATTGCGGAAGCGGAGATAGAGACTGGGGAGATGGGATGTCAGCATGCGACACCGGTGACCGACGCGACCTGTATAGAGCGCGGGTGTGGCGCAACGACTGCAGACGACTGTGCTCACCTGGGACGAACCGCCACCATGTATTCCTTCCGGGGCAATATCACCAAAGAACGGCGCCAGGGATGATGTGCTCTCGGGAGCGCCTGCGCCCGCGCCGGGGCCAAGTTGCCAGGGGGGCGGGACGACTGCTGCGTCACGCGCTACAGCGCTCTCCACGGCCACATTCGACCGGTGCTCTGCCACGCGTTCTGCGTCGTCTGCCGCGTCGTCGTCTTCATTGGAGGTGTCGGTATCGTCGCGCTGGCCGTCCTGGACGATCCACCAGTCGATGTCGGCGAGGACCCTCCTGCGCGCGACGTCGGAGCCGGACGACCTGCGCGGGCCATGGCCGCCCTGGCGGGTCAAGTTTCCATTTGATAAGGACGAGGGGTAAGAGTAGGGGGAGCTGCGGGCTGCAGGCGAAGAGAGGGTGCGACGTAGAGACGGCATGAGCCGACAGGGGAAGCTGGAACAAGAGGGAGAGGGGGTAGGTGCTGGAGACGATGAGGACGACGACGAGACGACCGGAATGGTGGTCGTATGGGGTATAGGTCGACGCTCACGACGGGCTGGTGGCGGGAGAGAAGAGGGATGGGAGACACATGAACGTATATATATAAGAAAATTATACGTGGGCAATCGGATGTGAAGAGTGACGGGGGACAAGCGCGGCTCGCTCCCATCAGGGACGGGGCGGATAAGCCCCTCAGCGAGCTGCCCCTCAGCGAGCTCCTCCTTGCCTCGACGCATTTCAATCCTTTGAGTCCTCCAAAACTTCCCTGTCTGCCCCCCTCTTCCTTGCCTTGATATACCCCCCTGTCCGCATCCAAAACAGCAAGACACTTGCTCGAACGCGCAGCTCCCCTACCGACATCATTCCGAGCGCGACGAACGTCATGAGCGTTCGGCAATCCACAAGGACATGTCCTCGGCTGCGACGACATCTTGCATAGCCCCTCTCTGCCAGCTTGGCCCTGTTGCTAAACTACCTTTAGTCCGCCAGCGGCGAGTTAGACCAGGCAACAAGACGTTTTGTATTCTCCTCGAGGCCGGCGACGACGTATCCTCTGACGCTTCGACCAATCAGAACCGCCCATTATGAAATTCTAAGCCACCTTCGTGTGCTTCACTGCTTCTACCGCGACGGCCTCCCAATCATTCCTCTTCCGCCTTGTCTCTCTATCCTCGTAGCTACCACCCATGTCTGTACTACAGCCTGTCTTTCACTCTTATTCCAAATCCAACAGGCACAGCCCCTGGACGTCCGGCGTCCAAGCCAGTGCAACACGATCCAACTTCGCACCAGGAACGCGGCACCCCTCTATCGTCCAGAACCTATCTTACTCTCGCACGCAAGCATTCCGCGAATACCGAACTCGCGCACGAACGGCGACCGGCTGATGCGCGCAACGTCATGCCTGATCGCCATGTGCACCTCTGCTCATGGGACATCTCAGCCACAGACGCGTCGTGCCCACCTCCCAGGCGCGTCCGCACGCGTCGACGCGTCTTTTCTTCCTGCAGTCTTCTTCGATAGGGTCTGCGACGTGCGAGACGCGTCGAGACGCGTCGGCATTGCGCATTCTTTTCTATACTCGCGTCGCCAGCTCGCTCGCGGTTTATCTCCGGGCGCGGCGAGCATGCGTGACAACTAAGCTCCCCACTTCCATTCTGAGATAGCCTGGACGTATCCCCGGGTCTCTAGCCGTTCACGTTATGACACACAGATGGCTACGGGGCGGGAAACCCCAGCGAGCACATACGTTACCCTGTCAGTAGACTATTTGCGTACGAAATGATGCACCCCTTGCTTAACGTCACGCCTGCTCTTCATCCCGATGTTCTCATCGTCTGATTTTGGCGTGATACACTTAACCTCCCATATACGACTGGAGTTCGAGACTCATGCTAGCCTTCGTTTCCGGTCATCAATTTGTAGCTTAGAGGGTGGTACGCCACAAGAATGTTCGCGCCAGTCTATGTATTAATTAATTGACCGTTGCTCTGTCGAGCACAATCGTATCATCTTATTTGCCGCTCGCCTTCAGAAGCCTTCAGAGCGCCCGATCCTTCCTCGACTGTCTGCAGAGATTGCGCAATGTGTGCGATGAGCATCCCTTCGTAGTAATTGCACAGACTACCGTCCTCGTGCAATTGAAGACCTTGGTCGCCTATTTTACCTTCGATCTTCGTAATCATCATTCCACATAGCAAACTACTTATCATGCTTGCTCCCCACAAAATGTCGACGCTGGGACCGCGGCTCTGATAACGTTTCGTCCATCACGCAGGGAATCCCAGAGATGCCCAAGCTCAGTGTCCCAACTGTCCCCGTCCTTCCCTGCTTGCTTCATAAGCGCCACCCAAGGTGAAATAGGAGGCGAACAGACTCGCCGACGTGATCGAGCATATCGATGTCCCCTGCCCGAAAGTGGAGATGTCCCAGGCTAGTGTAATGTCGGCGTTCTGTCGGTGGCTGGCCAGGCGTGCTTGTAAAGCAGCGGGCCGTGCCTGACTAGGAGGGCACGGTGATGATGCTGAGCGAGAAGCCCGGAATTGCCTGCAGGCGAGCCTTCTGTGGTCCCGTAGAGACGAGAGATACGTATGAAGCGCAGATGATATGAAAGATATGAGTGGCTTGCGGTTCTACCTGTTCCGACGGGCTGGGGACCAGTGATATAATTCCTCGCGGCGCGGAGGCTTTCGTCCACCGTGTCGTTCACCACACGGATCTTGTGCGGAAGCGATTGCGTGGCGTATCATGAAGGCACTGATCCTTGACAATGATCATGGCTGGAGGAGGAAGGGACCGTGCTGCCTGCCTTGGTACGAGTAGACAGTGGCATTTTCAATTTCGGCTTCGCTCGATCGTAGACACCTACCATATAAGGCACGTCTAGTAAAGCGCTTTTCCAGCGGGGCCCCGGGTGTCATCCTGCTTTCCGTCCAACCGCTCGCGACCCGTCCTTTAACCTACAGGCAGCATAGGAATACCTCCGTCGTCGCAGATATCAGTACACCATGTCGACGGTCTTCTACGGCGACCTCATCTCTCCCACATCTCTCACGACATACCTCGCCCTGCCGCGTGCCCTACTCTCGGTCTCGCGCACGACCGGCGAGATCCAGTGGCTCGAGGAGTACGTACCAGCGGCCCAGCTGCAGGACACGCTTGCCGCGCATGGGCAGATCGACAATGTCGACCTGGTAGAGCTGAAGCCGGGCGAGTTCCTGATGCCGGGGTTCATCGACACGCACACAGTGAGTGTTCATCCCGCACGCCATGTGCGTACAGATGCAGTTATGAACGCCGTTATTTTGGCTTGCAGCATGCTCCACAGATGCCGAACATTGGCAGGTACATACAGTCACAATTTCATTCTGACCTTATTGCTGACCGGCCTGGCCATCACAGCGGGCAGCAGTATGAGCTCCTCAGCTGGCTGTCGCATGTCACATTCCCGATGGAGGCTAGGTTTGCGGACCCGAAATTCGCGAAACAGGCTTACCAGTCGGTAGTGAAGCGCATTATTGAATGCGGGGTATGTCATTCAGTGCCTCGTGCTTCCTCGGCATAATTTACTTACAATCGAAGGTTTCCTTGCGGATAGACCACGACATGCTGTTACTATAGCACATATCACCTGGAAGCGACCAAAGCGCTGGCGGATATAGTACATGCTAGCGGTAAGCTTTTCTTGACCTCATCAATATGATTTCATTCCTCACGAAGTGCTCATGCAGGACAGCGAGCATTTGTTGGGGTAGGTAGGGCTTCCGTGACCCGTTCGGGCCGTCCTACGTTGGATTACTGATGCGGCTTCTAGAAATGTAACATGGACCGCAATGACGCCAAATACTACGTCGAGCCCTCCGCCGAGACCTCCATGACCCACACCCGCGAGATAATCGCCTACATCCGCTCCCTTCCCTCTTCCACGCCGCAACACCCCACTCTGGAGCGCCTCGTACACCCCATCCTCACGCCGCGCTTCGCGATGGGCTGCACACCGCAGCTGCTTGCGTCCCTCGGGCAGCTCGCAGGCGCGGACCCAGCCCTGGCGATCCAAACGCACATGTGCGAGAACGAGGGCGAGATCCAGGACACCAAGAAGCTCTTCCCGCCCGGGATCCTCCCGCATCCGCCGTCCCCCCCGCCGCCGGGCTGGAAGGGGCGCGGGACGTACGCGAGCGTGTATGACGCGTACGGGCTGCTGAGGGGGAACACGATCCTGGCGCACTGTGTGCACCTGGAGGAGCCGGAGGTGGAGATAATCAAGGCGAGGGGGGTGGGCGTCAGCCATTGCCCGACGAGCAATTTTAATCTGCGGAGTGGGTTCGCGAGGGTCGGTATGCTGCTCGACCGGGGGGTCAAGGTGAGAGACATGCCAGCTCTGATTCTCGCTGTCTACGTCCTGTCTCTGAAACAGGTTCATTTCTAGGTTGGACTGGGAACCGATGTCTCCGGCGGCTTCGCGCCGTCCATTCTGCGCACCATCCAAGACGCCAGCATCTGCTCCAAAGTGGTAGCCATACAGGCGCACTCGCCCCCTCCCCACGGCTTCGCAGACAAGCAACTGCCCGTCGCGACGCTCCTGTACCTCGCCACGATGGGCGGTGCGCAGCTGTGCAATCTCGCTGACCGCGTCGGCTCGCTGGCGCCGGGCAAGGCGTTTGATGCGCTACTTGTGAGCACACGCACTGAGGCAGGAAATCCAGCAGTGTGGGGTGCGGATCTCGATCAGGCATTAGGGATTGGGGCGGGCAGCAGCGGGCCCGGGCAAGACGGACGGGTAAAGACAGAGAAGGAGGTGCTGGAGGGACTGTTGGAGAGGTTCCTCTTTTGTGGAGATGACAGGAATATCAGGAGGGTGTATGTGCAGGGACGGATGATTGGTGGCAAGGAATTCCGGGCCAAATGATGGAAAGCTGACGGACTTCGGTTACACTGATGGAAAGCTGACGGACTTCGGTTACACTGATGAGATAAATTACATGTCAGATGTCCGAAGATGGACTTGGATAGGGGTACAACATTGTCTTGAATTACACTACTCATACACTACACGAAGCGTCCTTGAAGTCTCCGAATTCCCACTTGTAACAGTCCTGCAATGAGCATTCCATGAATCGTCAGTCTATGTACTGGAGTCACCGGACACTTTATGGGAGTACTCACTACACAATCTTCCTCTTCCCTTGCTATTGGTACATCGAGCACCACACCGTCCTCCGTGGCATCCCAGCCTCCATCTACATCCGCTTCCAGCACCTTCGTAATCACATTCTTGATCGTGTGCGTCGACACGTCCACGCGCCAGCCGAGCTTGCCGACCGTGTCAAACACGATGGACTTACCCAAGCGACAGCGCGTCTCGAGCGCATACCCCGCCTCCGCACACAGCGAGCCGAGACCTGTGCACGCACCCTGCGGGATCGGGTCCGCGTTGTGGAATACATGCGTTACAGGAGACAAGCCGAAGCGCGTGACGGCTGTGGCCCGGGATGCATCTGTGGAATTAGGCGGGGGAAGAGGCGGGAGGGGAAGGCGCAGGCGTTGGGCGGCGAGACGCTCCCCGGGGGCCTCAAAGGCTACGGCGGGAAGGCCGAAGGTGGCGCCGAGGAGGGAGGCGAGAGAGCCACCGAGGGAGTGCCCAACGAGCCAGATAGTGGAGGTAGGGTAAAGAGCGGTAAGATTGTTGATGAGGTTCTGGCAAGTCGGTCAGCGCTGTGTGAGGCGGCGGGGTTCAGAAGCGCAGTCTTCAGGAATCGGTTATGCGGCTCCTGACTTCGCCACCTTACCTCCCATGGCGCGCATGGTGAAGCAGGAGCCGAATAACTTGACTCACATCCCCTGTGGAATGATAGGGAAGAGGTAACTCACCACGCCGACATTGTAGAACAGGCTGTCCTCGATGAGCGCCTTGCTTAGACATGTATTGTCACAGCGCCAGTGGTTCGCGTAACACCCACACACGGTGCTGAACACCCACGAAAAGTCGACGCGCGCACAGCAGCACGAGAACAGCAGGTTGTCGTTGAACTTGTCCTTCTTCGACGTCGGGCCCTGCAGAGTCGTACCCTTGATCGCAAGGATGACAGTGGAGTTGTGCGGCGCAAGGAAGACATGCCCGCGGAACCCGTCTGCGGCGTCTTCCCAGCCAAAGGGGAAGCTCTACGAGCGATGACCAGGTGGCTCAATGAGGGGAGTGCTCGTAGTAGGGAAGGTCGATGTGCGTACCGTGTTCCATGTAGGGTCGATATCATACCAGTTCTTCTGGCCGGGTAGGGCGTAGGCGTTGCCTGTCATCCTGGCTAGTTGGTCTAGAGTATGTTTGTCCTCCACGTACGGACCCAGTATCTCTACCTCCTCCCACTCTACCTCTTCGCTCGTTTCTCCGCGCAAAGCTCTCAGTCGAACATCCTGAAATGCAGAGTTCGATCGGGGCCGATACACAGTAGTCGGCCGTGCCTGGAGGGTGAAAGTGGGAGTAGGTTGTCCTTCGCCGCCGTCCAGTGCAGATACATCGAACACGGCTTGATCGCGGTCGAGCTCGTTGTACTTCGGCGATAGCTTGTACTCTTGTTGTGGGACGAACGAGATCGGGATAGGAGACAAGGCGGGATCCCGAGGCTCCAGAGCAACGACCGTAGAAAGCCTACTGAGGATGAGCGGGATAGCGAGAATCAAGATACGCATCCCAGGGAGAGCAGCATATGTATCAAGAGGAAAGGGATCAGGACGACGGCGTGTATGTTATGTCGAGAAAGAGACGCGGAAACATCTGCTCGATCGGTCATCCCACTGGATGCGGTTTAGAATATTTTCGCGTGAGATATGGTGAAAATATTCTAAAGTTCGTCAAAATACTTTTAGGATAATCCACTATGCAGTATTTGAAAAATACGGTAAATATATTGTGTAGGTTAGAAGATATTCTAAATGTGCTCAAATTGTTAGAATATTAATTGAATAATGTTAGGATTTTGCTTACTGTAATATGCCGAAGTTATTCTGACTATCTTTAGAATATCTTTAGAATATCTTCGTCAGAAATATCCTAAACCGCATCCAGTGTCCGGCATCGAGCACTTCATCAGAGTCATACTAGAAAGTCTAATTCACGATCCCCCCATGACCATAATCTCAATGCATATATGGCATTCTGAGACAGAATGGGGGAACTCATTTCCTTCTGGAAGAGCCGTTTTCATTTTGCCTGAAAGGGAGTAGAAGTTGCGAGCGTGGCAGTCACGGCGAACACGCAGCTGTACATGCACTGTACATTGATCGAGATGAATACTTTCAGATAACAATAACTCAGAAACAGCGTCAGTAATAACCCCAAAAGCGTCCAGCGTCAACACGCGAACCGAGTGCGAACCGTCACTGCCAAAATGATGTAATTCACGGCCGCGTCCTCGGCGACGCCTTGCTTGCATGGAGGTCTTTGATGTCGAAGAAGATGCTGAAGCCGAACGAGACACAAAGCAGGCATGCAGCTGCACTGGCGAGATTGTACGCGTCGCACCTACGCCAGCCGACCCATCAGCTTCAGAACCTTGCAGCGAACAGTTGAGTAAAATACTCACCAGCCATCGAATCCGCCAACCGGACACCGCTTCCCCAAGAGGATCACCACGAACACGACACCCCACAAAAGCCACGCCACCAAATCGAACGCCATCCTGATCTTCAGCTGTCTCCGAGCCCACTTCCACTGCTCCTCCATCGCCAGCCCCGCAAAAATGCCTCTCCTACGCGGCGCCCTCCGCCTCCCTCGTCCCTGTGAAGACGGTGCATACGACCCCGCAGCGCCATGCTCAGCATCTGTATCTCCATCCTCGTCGTCCCACCCGTCGTCACGCTCGCGCTCCCCGCCGCCGAACATCGTCGGATCCACGATCAAGTTCACCTGCACACCTTCCCCGCCGCCCGTGCCCCCTTTACCATTTTTCCGCTTCCCGCCCTTGCCCTTCTTGCCGCCGCCCGGTAGCGATTGCACGGGGAGGACCATGAGCCCGCCGGGTCCCTGCGCGAAGGGCGAGTCACGATTGCGCTTGCGGGAACCGCAACAGCAAGGGTGAATAAGAAAGAGGTATGTAGTAGAGAGCACGGTGAGGAAGGAGAGGACGTAGAGGAGGTAGGCTGGGAGCTTATTTGCCGGGGGAGGCGGAGTAGCGGGCTTGATAATCTGGGACGTGGATTAGTATGTATAGAAGGGAGACGGAAGCGCGAGAAAGACGTACAAGAGCGCTGTAGATAGATGCTACCGACGCGGTAATGGCGAGCAGTACCTCCATACACCTCACCGCCAACCTCTTCTTCGGACCGTCCGTGATGAGCTTACCCTTCGTGTCCACGCTCCCTACCTTCTCATCCTCATCGACTATCTGTACCTGTTTCCCACCGAACTCGGCCTCCAGCATGCGCATGCGTTCCTCCTTGAGCTCGGGGTCCACAGGCATGTCAGCATCGGTATCTGCGGAGTTCCACGGGACAGTGTTGAGGTCGCGCGAGGAACGAGAGGGGTAGGAAGGTGGTGGCGACCGCGTGTACGGGTCGTTCTCGAATGCATGTGAAGGGTATGTCGGGTCGAAGGGGGAGAGCTTGGGTGCGCTGGATGCAGGCCCGTACGCAGATGTAGGCGGAGAGAATGGCTTCTGCGTCTTCTCACCGTCATACCACGCACGGGTGAAGGAGGGGAAGTGCGCGATGTCGACTTCGGAGTCGTTGCCTGCGATGCGAACTGGCGGCTCGTAGCGGCCGTGGGCATAGCCGGAGAGGGAAGGGTGACTCTGGAGCGAGCGCTGGGGAAATGAGGGCGGAGGGAGGGAATAGGGTCGACGGATCGGGATTGGGGAGCTGGAATCAGACGGGGAGGAGCTGGACGCGGAAGGGGAGACAAGCGAAGGCGGGTGCATAGAGTCAGGGCTGGCAAGCGGTCGCAGAGCAGGAGGAGACGGCGGGTAGGAATCGTGTGCACGGAAGGCTCCTTGAGCGTACGGATTACTTCGACCAAGAGTTGCGGCATAGTCTGCGAGATCAAGGGCTTCCACAGATGCATCGGACGGTTCGCGCTGACGTCTGTCGATGTGGTATTGACCTGGAAAGTAGTCGTCAAGTTCATCTGGTGAAATTCGTGAAACTGTGGGGAAAGGGTCATTAGGATCTGGAGACCATGGGCGTCGGAAACGAGAAGAGGGCGGAGGAGTGTCGAGGCGGTAATTGGGATACATGGTCGTGAAATGGTCGTCGTGATATTGATTGTGAAATGAAGTCGTGAGTCGTGACAGTCGTTATAGATATGGTATAGTACACGCTGAGATAAGGGACTTGATGCTGTGAGGACCAGGCTTGCTACTGCGATGGACGACAAACCAGGGTGTGCAGAGGGCGACAGCCTTGAGGAAGCTTGAGACCTTCACGCCTTGCGAGCTACCTTGCGAGCAGACATGAGCACACACGGCGCACGTTCTATGATCAGAATAGTCTCGTTCCCACGCCGCTTAGTGACGAGGGCATATTAAATAATATTCGCTCGTCTCTGACAGAACGTCTGCTAAGATAGCTATTGGGCAGAGATGGCGATAACGTTTGGTTGCCGAAGCCTCTGTCATCCAGGCTGGCTCAGCCGTACTTAGGAATAACACAGATTTCTTGCGGTTCACTGCCTTTGTTTATGCATGTAAATGGCGCGCGTCGATCGCATAGGTAGGGGAGAAACAGGCAAAGATAAATGAGTAAGAGTGGAGAAACAATTTGACATCTACCCGAGGCTGTGATGTCTGATTCGATGTGCAACCGCCGCAGCGCTCACCATTATATGAATTGACGACTTAATACTGAGTATGGTCGTAGAAGGATCAACCTTGGATACTTGCCGGAGTACATGCGGGGCGAGAAAGAAGAAGCGATATAAAGCATGAGCGTTCTCGGGATTCGCTCTGCAATACATTCAAATGAGTGTCGAATCCAGGTAATTGACGGGGAAATTACGCTCACCATTCACTGCAGACAAATAAAGGGCCATCGCTCGGCGGGACATCACTCTCACTCTCAGCGCAACATTCTGGATTGCAGGGCATGAGAATATCGTTACGGGTGGGCATAGGACAGCTTCGCACCTCCATCACTAGAACTTTGAGTCCCTTTTGCAGAACAATTCAGTATTGTGCAAGGTATGATTGTGCAAGATACAATGACAGAGAGATGTGTGGCACTACTCGCCGTCCATATGTGTGCCGAATAGGTCGGCAAGCATGAGAGGGAGGGGCGTACTCGGAGACTAGTCAAATGTCGCTGGGTACTCGTTGACGCAAGTTGTACAACATCCGAAGAGGAGTTCCATCCATACTTGATATATTGTACTAATATATTCAGAAAGTATTCACAGCAGTGAGACATATACGCAGCAGGCAACAACATTGGAAAGCACATGGAATGACTCTGGCAGTAGATAAAGACCAGAGCTCCGATCAGTCTTTTCAGAACAGTGTCATGAACTGAACAGACTCAATCAGTCGCGAGCCGCTGGAAGCATAGAATGGGTGATGCCCCGCACAGCACCTGCAGAAGTAGACGACGACGATTCAATGTCGGCGATCTACACCTCCCTTCAAATCTTCGCCTTGCGTTTTGTCGCTGGCTCCGACTCCGCTATGCTAGCATTCGACCGCTTAACGCCCTTGCTCTCCTGGTCGTCCGTCCGTCCTGGCGCTGCGCAGTCAGACCCTCCAAAAACGTCATCCATTCTACGGGAATTCGAACCTTCGTCGTGCCCCGATTGTCTATTCTTGATTTTGTCTGACGGTCCAGGCCCAGATACGTGCGTCTTCTCCACGGCCTTCTCCTTCCCGTTGTTGTCATACACGTCCATGATGACATCTCCTTGCAATGTCGCGGCCATGCTGTGAAAGTATGTGGCAAATGCTTCATGTAGATCTTTGGCAGCGGTATGACTTATCGCAGCTAGATCACGCTCAATGTTCTGGTAGCGGTCCATGAGGTCTCGTCTCATATCCGATAGGTATGTGCTGGCCTCAAAGAGTGATTGGTCAAGTGTGAGCGTCGCATTGTCGAGATTTCCGGGCTGACAGAGGGTCGCATATCTCTTCGCTCTATCGAAGAAAAAGAGACCTTCAGCGAACTTGTGCTGCGACTTATTGCCCCTTGATATCGTAGCGTCCCCAGCACGGACCACACGTTTGTTGAATACAAAATACACAGCAACCCACCACACGGACTCCAGATCATGGAGAGGATTGTATCGAAAGGGGACTGTAGCATCAGGATAGTTGGTGTTGCGCAAGTTCCGTATTGGAAGAAACTGGTACCCTCGGGCATATACTTCCACTGCCATGAAGTCAGCCGTTCCCTGTATTGCAAAATTCGTCAGAGTGTATATGAGAACAGCACGATAAATACACCCACAGTTCGAATGTCATGCATTGTTTGGGCATTCATTTTCCTTGTATATTCAAGATCGCTTAACTTGATCTTGTTGTCATGAACAAGGAGATTTCCTGTACTGATGTCCCGGTGGACCCATTCACGACGATGAAGCCCTCGTAATGCTAGCAAAATGGTCTTTTAGTGCAAAACACTACCATTTCCAGGATGGTTACTCACCATATTCTGTTTGAGCCAGCAAAGGGAGGATCTTGTTCATCGTGGTCAAGTCTTTCATAGGCGTACAAACTTCCTTAAACACGATGCGATAGTGTGTCTTTGCACGATAGGCGTACGTGGGAAGAGATTTAGACACATGTGCATTATGCTCCCCAACCGAGACATGATCACCGGTACCTGTCGCCGATGGGCGGCTGGCATCAGGTGAAGATAGTGAGAGTAGCTGTCGCCGAACATGGAAATTGGAATGTGCTTGCATCTGTACGCCACCACAGTGTCATCCACTTGATCCCCTTGATCAGGGATGTGAACATCCCCATGACATAGAACCGTCAACAGGTAATCCTTGAATGGGACCTCTTCACCGGGAAGCGGATCCGAAGCGCGTAGTTCTTCTACGATGTCACCCTCTCTGTCACGATCAGAATCAATCCAGCAGTCTTTCAGTGCAACAAAGTCGTCACATTCACCCTTATTCACCAGCTTCTTCGCCTTCCATACCCGCGTTCCTCGACCACGCAGCAGATTAGCACCAACGTCGGAGATGATCTCGATGGTTCGATATGTTGTTGTGACTCCATCCTTATTCCGTACAGCATAGTCGTACTGTGGTTGTGCGTTGCCACCCTTTTGAGTATTTTCATCCCCTCGGACACGCTCAACGGTAGGATCCCATCCAACTTCATGCTTCTTCGCGTACATGAACCTCAGGAAAACTTCGACCACCTTTCTGTGTTCCTGTACACAATGTGAGTCAGAATCGAATACCCTAAATCTGCATTCCTTACAGTAGTAAAGTTAAATGACTCGCTGACTATCGGCCCACTGCGGCTGCAGAACCAGAGTCTCATGTCGGTGTTCTCGATTGTGAGCCCGTAGGTAAATCGACGGCATGGATCCTCGCGCATGCAGTGGTGCATACTCCACACAACCTTAACTACATCCTGAAATCATTTGTCAGCTTAATTGCAGTTCAATGTCGCGAGAAGGATAACAATCTCGCACTCACGTCGTACCTGTTCTCCTGGTTACTGTGACGCTTGTACTCAGCAGAGAGTGAAACGTCACTCCAGCGAGCGCATCCTCCCTCGCCGGGCTTGTGGCGCAGCACAAAGTATCCATCTGGACGGGAGGACGACTCCCGGTTCTCACTCTTTGGTGTGGCGTTTGGATTATTGTTGAAATCCAGAAGCCTATACATATCCTTCAGTCCACTCGCTGTGGCAATTTCGTTGGCCAATTCTTCGAGAGGCTTAAACGCAGCATTTTCGTTCATGTTCATGCGAGCAGGATCTTTCTCGAACCATCTCCAGCGACCATCGTGATTGATGACGGGGTCTGAGCCTGTCTGGAGCGCTGCTACGACCCGTGTGACGTCCAATCCATCGCGCAACGGGGGCAAGACATTTTCAATGAACTCTTGGGCTTTGTACTGCGGAATAGACTCGCCCAAATCGTCCATCAGAGCTTCACGGCGTTCTTCAAGTCCACTGGCAGCGTAAGAGGCACCCGAGACTTCTTTAACGCCCGCTGGAGGATCGAACTGACTCAGTGAATTGTTACGAGGAGGAGTAACAGAAGCCATGATGGGGGACTGTTTGAGCTGGGACGCGTCTCGCTCACCTTATATTTCTACGAGTCGAGGCCTGGAACGACGGATTGCGGATATGACTGGAGAATAATGGTCACAGTAGGCTGAGTTCAAATCTGCAAGCAATTTGTGCGTGGTCTGAGTCAAGGGCAAGGATTAGGACGATAATCAGGAGCAAATATGGACTGCGTGTGCAAAGTGTTCAACTTGAGGACCGAGACGCGGGTCCGACGAACTGGGCAGATCATCTGCATCAGATCTCATCTCCGCAAATCTGTCAATCGCCTGATTGTGAAGTGATTCAGCTCTCGCCTTGTCTAAGTTGTCTTCCGCAAGTTCTGCTCCGTGGCTGTGGAACGAGTCACAGACAACCGCATTTGTACCCTCCCTTGCAATTGGGTACGCTGATCACCCTTGATGCAACGCGATGTACGCGCGGAATCGGTTTCACATACCGGCGTTTACGCAACAGCACGCAGTCTCCGGCTCGTACCTTCCGCAGCTTTTAACCACCCTCGCGTTCGCAGTAGTAGTACGCTACTTCAGAATCTACGCTGGATATAAGAAAAGACTTCCCATGGGTCCGATAATAACGAGAGACACATATTTTCATTCTCGCTGAATGCTTACCCTCCATCACTACACATTCAGTCAGGCTCGCATCGTGGAGTCAGTTGAATCGGACAGGAGTCGTCAAAGTCGACATGTAGGAGAATATCAAATCTTTTGCGAAGTGGTTTGCACGATGGTAGTGATCCAGGGGCGTGCATGGTGGTCCCTCTTGTATGTAGCTCTCACACTTGCGCTGAGATTTTTGCCGCAAGTAATGCCATCTGTTTCTTCATGAAAAATTGAACACTTCTCCTTGTCTCTCTTGTATGTTTTACTTCCTGCCAGAAGCAGTCGTCGATGCGAAAATATATCCATTGTAACAAAAGGCCTCACACTATCGCACCGCTCTTGTCAATCAGAGTCCGCCGGCGCCTTCAACTCGATGCTAGTAATAGACACACAACCTTCCATTCCACAGCAGCGGAGAAAACACACTGCATTCCTCGATGCCGACTGATTAGATCTCCCTGCAGAGTGTCTTACATACTCGTCTCATTAGTCGTTTTTGCCATGAAACGATGCATAAATGCAGCAACGGTTTATCCCTAACTAGGACATCGACATATAGTGTACAGGCAAGACTCAGAATCTGTCCGGATCCAGAAATCTATCGATGAATGCTCTGAACGTCTGTATACTTATTCGATGTCATGTCAATGTGTAATTGTGTCTTGTTTTCGTCAGATAGTACGTGCCGACACTGATACGGCAATTATTCCTCTAGATGCCTTGCATACTTTTCTTGATTTTTGTCTCGATTCATTGTCCGCGAGGCAGTGCCCTATATGGACAGTATGTGTCGGTCTAGCTTTGGATGTCTGTAATTTAACCGTAACGAAATATTACGGCATCTCCTCTTCAATGTGTTATCTTAGATACAAAGGCAGGACCGGTGCAATTAACCTTCACCACTAGCACAGATCCAAAGGAAGAAGAGAATGTGCTGTAGAATGTTCTGGGCTATGTGAACAACTCCGGTTCATTGATGTCGAAGCCACAATTATCACAGAATACATCACCCGAACCACAATACATGCAGGGTTAAGCTAATCGACCTCTAATGATTGTGACGCTGATACACACTCCACAATATCAAATCAGGATCAGGATTGCGAGGATGGCCTACAAAAGCGCATACATTATGAAAGATACGCAATGGCATGAGCAAAGAGACCATGTACCGAAGTGCCCACTGTTGCTGTCTTAGGTCTGAGACGGAGGACTCGATATCTGATCTTCTGACTGGCGAGCTTTCCGGGCGAGTCTGCATTCTGATAGGCTTCGCGACAAAGCTGTCTTCTGTGCCGGAATGGGAGACGTGAGCAAGTCTGGAATTTGCATCACGCAAATTGAGCATAAGTCGTGAGACAAGGGTACTAGAGATCCTGTCGAAGTCGAATTTAGTATAGAGGAAAGGACTGACAAGGAAGAATTGCTAACGCATTTGTGAGCGGCGTGACCACGCCTTTAGACGGTGGCTAACGAGATGATGAGATAGGCATTTATCATACAAGTCTAGAAAACGCACCTCTGCGAGCTGGTCGAGAGTATCAGCTACACACAGAATCTCTGTAGATTTAGATGTACATACGATGAATGTGAGTATGTTCGAAGTATGAAGCATGATTAGAACAACGTAGTAGATGGCTCCTAAATAAAACCCGATTAGTGACTCGTGGCTAGCGACCCAGAGAAACCAAAATAACCATCTCTGAGCATGATTTCGAAGAGTGTTCCCTTCCGTATGCGTACAACCTCCACTGATCTCAGGAGTGTTAGGAAGAAGATAAGTGAGTCAAATACCACCCCGGTGCCCCAAGCACCAGCAAGCCCTGCATCGAGTGATTCCCGTTGAAAAGTGGCATGAGATAACTGGTGAAACTTACGATAACCTCTGTGAGATAATCAGTTGACGAAAGCACTAATGAAGACATTATACGCACTGTTGCGCCGTTAACGATAGATTACATGCCGACGATGAGTTTACGAGTGACTCCGAGCTCTCGCACCATGTATCACCGGAAGCGATAGTCCACTGCAATTAGTAGGATATTTCAGCATAGCTCTTGGAAGAACGGCTCGCAAAAGGTTACTAAGCTTAAGAAGCTTACACAGATGATAGCAGCGGCTCCGATATACATTGTTACCAACACCCAGAGTATGCGCTTACTACGGTTATACAGAGCGAAGGTGCGGATGGCCAACAAACCTGTCGTAGTATTGTGTTACTTAAGAAACCAGACACTCGCTTTGAGCGCATGTCTCACCTCCGACGACGGCTTGCGTGATGAAGGAAGAGTACTGATGGAAAGTTTGGAGGCGTCGACAGCTATAATGATTAATCAACACATTGCTCATCCTTGAATTGTGGGGAACTGACAGCTGCGCCTTTGTTAGATTAAATAAATATTCGATAAAAGAAGCATCCATACCTCTTCCGGTTGGTGACCGGAGATCTCCAATGCAACAGGAACTTGGCTGAACATGGTAACATAGCGGTTGATCAGAAGAAGTAGTGACACGACGGATAGTCGACCCTGTCGCCAGAAGTACTCGATCTCCACAGAAAAGGTGAGAGAGTATTCATAGTACAGTATGACTGTAGAAGAACATGGCATGTTCAAAGGGGATGTCACAACAGAATACAGCAGGCACTCACCGAAGGACACGAGAGTGAGGTAACGATTAGCCTCTACCCCGCTGCAAGAACGCTATCAGGTACTCATGCCGATGCATCATGAATATGACGTACATCTGCTCTTGAAAAGCTTGGGAAGCCTGGATGGACATGCCGACGGGAGTTGTGAGAGTCGTGTCGCGTTACAATAATGCTTTTATAGAATTGACATACGGCCTGGCTTTGGGCTCTGAATGCCCAACGTGGCGAATGACAATAAGAATGATAGTGTACTGCCATATGCGCGGCCTCACCGCCGGCTTTTGAAGAAATCGCATGCTGCAAGCAATGGTAAATGATGGGTCATTGAAGTTTTTTTGAATGGGAGTGATGAGGGAGCTCTACTCGAAGCGGACATCACGGCAAACGCGTCCAAAGGCAGTAATTGCAATGCCCAATGGTAAGTAATTGAAATCGCAACGTATCCGATAGAATACCTGTACCACACAACACGTTTAGAACACCCGTTCTAGTCCAATCGGAGGGTAATGTGCACTGCCTCACATGAAGGCGCAGCATGCATAGACACAGAGCAATTCATAACTTGCCATCGGAGGTCGACTGCCCCGGCATAGCCGGACAAACACCGAAATGAAGGCTTCGCAGCCTGGATGGTGCGGTCACGTTGAACAGAGAAAAAAGAATATAGCCATGCTTGTTAGTCTTAATCTGTCCGAATAGATATCCCATGTTACCCGGAAAAGAAGAGACGCCCCTCCGTGTATCTTATTTGACAATCACACGGAAGGAAAGGGGCATCGACGGACCATTCACTTACCGGACAAAGCGTGCAAAACAATATGGACAGATGATAGTGTCTGAATTTGAGGCAGGGGGATGTTTGACACCACGTCCACCCTGTTTAACTAGACGCAGAGTAGGGAATGGAGTACATTCCGGGAAGATGTCGTTTCGACAAGTCTTCCCCGCTCAAATGTCGTGATCAGCACTCGACTATCAGCGATGGCGAGAATGTGCCAATGGCTTCCACCTCGAATCACTAGAGTGAAGATGAGCCTGCCTGGCGACATGCAGGGGGACTTTACACGCAGTGCAAATTCCAATTAGTCCAGATTTGAAGGCCATCGTTTTGAGTGATACACCTGAGTACCACCGGCACCACTATCATAAGCACCATGGGGATGAACAAGACACATCCATTCTCGAGCTTTTTTTACAAAAACGGGCTTACCTTGAATGGAGCCAGAGAGTCACTGCCAAGCTCCAGATCATATCTGTTCGTGTCTTCGCTTCATTCGAAATTCAAAAACAAATCCAGCATGTGCGATACTGATATGAACGATGAAAGATTGCCTGTGACACCCTCCAGGGAGCCAAGGTAGTTGATATTACGTTATACTCGGAACGGAGACATCCACGACTTTAACACGTCTCCGCTTTTTCACGCGGTCCGCCATACTCAAGTTGAAACCAGAGTTAACGATGGCAGGAAGAACAGAGCTGGCGTCCAAGGAACTTTCCGCTCGCTCTGCAGCTACTTTGGTGATCTCCGATATCTGGCCTCTCTTCCGCTTCCCTGAAGACGCAGAAGGAGTATCAGGGGGTGTTACGAGCCCCGTGTTCTGTTCCATTGTAATCCGCGTACGTTTAACCTGCACAGGAGGCGAAGGAGATGGAGAAGGCAGCCCGTAAGACGAGAATGATTTCAGGTCAGAGGTGAACAGCACCTATGCGAACATGTAAGACAAGCTAGATTGTGAAGCAGAGCGAGAACACCTACTGAGTGCGCCCACCCGGCGTATTCTCCCCAAACAGCGGCGAGCTTGTTGCTTACTTCGTCATACAACTTGGGCGTCATTGCGGTCTTGCCCTTCGACGAGCCACTCACCCCGTAGTGCTTCATCGCAATCTGGTGGACGTGCGTGTCCACAGGTATGACCTCGTTCTGATGCGCGAAGGTGTCAACAACAGAGCGCTCAAAGTGAATGACTTTTTGACCTTGTCAAGACTCATCAACAGAATGCAATCGGCCACTTTTCTTCCTACTCCAACAAACTTGAGCAGTTCAGCCCGCGCGTCTGAAGTTGGCATGTCTCTGAGCGTTTGCAGCCACTTTTCAGCAGGCTCCGCCGAGTCTTGCTCAAATTCACATGCACCATGAGAATCCACGAGCATCTTACAGGTTTTCTGGATGAAGTCTGCTCGGTAGCCGAATCCCAGGCCACGCAATGTTGCTGCAACCTCCGGGCCAGCAAGGACAGAAGGCGACGGGAATGGATGGTACATTTGGGTCAGTGGCGGCTCTTGGGTTGATGACTCGCTTGAAACCTCCTGAGCTGGAGCAGGCAACGTTACCAGGGCAGGAGAGTAGTGTTGACAAAGTGCCTTGACCATCTTCGTAATCCGACCAATATTGTTATTCGAGGAGCATATGAACCTATCTCATTTCCATGACTGTATAACCCGACGAAAAAGCATAATACATACGATATTAGGTTCTCGAACGGGTCCTGCCTCAGCATTCTGATCCCTCCGAATCTCTCCCTGCAATTCTGGAAGACGGAATCGCGCTTGCCCCATTCTTCATACAAGCTAACCAAGTCCACATCAAGCTGAAAGTAGTCGCGTATCCACGCGAGCGTTTCTGCCTCTCTTGTTTCTGCCGCCTTAGAGTTCGAGAGGAACACAGAGTCAGGAAACACAGAGCGGTAGAACAGCGTGTCGGGCGACTGTCGCAGGCATACTACGCGGTCGCGCAGGCAGAGACGGTATTCGTGAGTCGGCGAGGAGTCGAGGCAGGTTGTGGAAGACGATGGATTGAAAAGGGGGAAAATGCTCCAGCGAAAGGACTGTCCGCATTGAAGGACGGCAGCAAGAGAGAGCTGTGTGATCGATAACGGAAGGGCACGAAACCCAGAGGGAACACAAGCCATGAATTTGGTTGAATGTTGACAGAGTGAAACGAAGTTTCTGACACTAGTACTACGAGTGTGGTGAGGGACACCCGTTTCAAGTTGACGGTGTTAAAATAGGCGCTCGGTGTGTGATCATCAAGTTGCAACAGAAATAGTACCCTCCGTAAGTACCGAAGATTAGATTCCAGAATTCCAAGAATGTTTTCAGCGTGAAGACAGATGCACAGACGACTGAGAGCTATTCGAAGTCGGCGAGCCCTTGGTCAAACAGCCACAGGTCATTTTGTAAGTATTTGGTTGTTACGCTTTGCGCGCTGCAACGCAGCGTTCTCCCAATTGACCTTCTCTTACGAGTCAGATGGGAAATTCACACCTGACAGGAGTAAGAACAAATCAAAAATGTTGCTACGCATTCATCATCAGCCTATGCGGAGTTGCCCTCGCAAAAATGGACATGTCCGGGATTGAACCGGACCCCTCTCGCAACCACTAACTGACGTCAACATGCTAAGCGAGCGTGATAACCAACTACACCACATGCCCGATATGGGTGTTAATTCAAATATGTCTCATAGTCAATCTAATGTATGCCTAAATGCTGACAGGTAGGCATGAATCATCATGATCATTGCACTATTGAGCCGTATCCAAGATTCACTCCTGAACTTACACGTCGACACTGAACAGCACTAGTAGTGGCCGCAAAATTATAACTGGGCACGTTTGACACGATCACCAGTGCTCTTGATTTTGATCACGACTTTGCCAAACTGCTCCCCGCGATTGATCAGCTCGAACCCGTCTTCCGCTGACTCAAGCCCGTCCAGGATGTGCGATACAACAGGGACGATGCGGTGTTCGGCGATGAATTTCGTCGCGTCAATGAGATCCTTGTGTGAACCCATGGTCGACCCTGTGTGATTGCGGACTGAGAAATGCCCACAGATACAGGAAGAGGAGGTCCTGGTGTTACTGACCGATGAGCTGCTGGTTCTTCAGCACTTCGCGCATGGTGAGGGAGACCGTAGGCTGCGCTGTCCTGTGGGTAAGGAAGGTGTGAGCGGCGGTTTAGGTTTACAGCGGGTGGCTGATACTGACATGCCGTAGACGACTACCCGGCCGCCCGTTTTGAGGACCTTAGTTGTCCGTGCCACAATGTCGCCTCCGCCTGAATCAATGACCGCACTCAGCGTTGGCATGTTCAGACTGTTCTTCTTCAAGGTCTGTTCAAGCTGTACGTGCCATTTATCTGCGTGCTACGAGATCAGACAAATGTGTCTCCGAGGTCAGAAGCGGGTGAATACTAACCAGCCTTATAGTTGAACCCTGCTTTTGCACCTAGGTCGACCGCTTTGCGAATTTTGTCTTCAGACCCGCTTGTGACGTACACGTTCGCGCCGTGCGCGAGACAGATTTGCATGGCGAGCAGAGCGACTCCTCCGCCGATGCCTGTAATGAGAACATTGTCACCTTGCTGAACACGCGCATTTACCACGGCGGCTCTGATTAAATTGAGGATGGAGAGATTTCAATTAGATTGCACAAGCACTAAGCCAGTGCTATGTATACTTGCCTCCAAGCAGTGACGCCGCCGACGGGCCATGCGGCAGCGTGTTCGTCATCAAGATAAGCAGGTGTTTGGATAACTTGATCGCGCTCAACGACGACGTATTCGGCGAATGTGCCGATGGGATAAAGGCTCCCTCCGCCAATGATAGCGAATCTGACGGCGGATGTGCATAATGGACAAACCAGCCTCGAGAAGAACCTACGTGGATTCTGGTGCATCTGGATGTTTTTCCCAACCCCGCATTGGGACTAAGAAGACTCGCTTTCCTAGCAATGGGTCATTGCTATCGGCCGATGCCACGACGGTACCTTCGGGTTCTGTTTCAGATATACAGCAGCGATAGTTGATGTATGCAGCCCATCACACCTGCACCGTCGCCACCGAATGCGACTCCAAAAGCGATACTTGGATATTGGCCCTTCCGTATCCAGACCTTACGCCGCGGCCGTCAGACGTCCGAAGATACAACATAGCGGAGCGTACATCTCTGTGATTGAACCCGGCAGCGCTTATCTGGACCAGTACATGCCCCTTCTGCAACGGAGGAATGGGCAGTTCCTCGAGAGATGCATCGTGATAGAGCGGCTTGCGGTCTGAGGGAGACTTGCGCACGACGATGATCTTGGTGCTCTCTGGGAGTTTCGCGCTTGCAGACATGGTGATGCTAGAAGCTGAGAGGCGGGCGGTAGGTGAGGCTATTTTGCTCTAGGTATAAGCTGTAGGGAGGACACCGCATGTGTATGAGAGTCCCAAGCATTCTATTGCATTGGGGTCACGGTTCGCAGTCAGGTGCAAGTACTCACGCTAAATAAGGCAGCTCACCTGCCCTATCCGGACTTTGCGTGGGATCTGAATGGTTTTGCGCGATCGCGGTCACGTTCTTTTTCCCCACAACCTCGCACGATGAGCAGGCAGCTCCGCTCTCGCGCGTCCCGCCCAAACTATGCAGCTCTTTTCCAGTACGACGACGGCGATGCCAACGGTGCGGGCCCCTCTCATGCGACAGCCCCCATCCTCGACGAAGGAGACAGCGGCAGCGATTTTGCTCCAGAAGAAGCCGTGGAAGAACAACAGGGCGAAGACGAGGAGGACGACGACGACGACGACCAGCTGGAGGACGAAGTGCCCGGAGACAGCCTCAGGCAGTCCAGGCAACCCTCGGAGCATCTCACCGACCGCGAAGGCTCCGTGATTGTAGTGTCTACCCCCGCCCCGAAGCGCAAGGCAAAAGAAAAAAAGTCGGTCTCTCTAGTCCCAGGACTCACCTACACATCGACGCGCCAGAACTATGTCCTCCCCAATTTGCATCATCGACACCGAGCCGTGCCTCTTTTCGATAGGGGCGGGCCAGTGGAACGTCTTCTGCAGTCTCCCGCGCCATTCGCTGCCCCTTCAACAACGTCGACAAACAGCTGGTCGTTCGACCAGATCAATGAACGCGTGAGCAAGTCATGGGGGTTCAGTGTTGGTGCTGGCCCGCTCTGGGAGCTTATGGAGGATAGGGGGTGGTTCAAGGAGTCGTTGGCCACAGGAGGGGAAGATTGTGCGGAAGAGAAGACTCGGCGACCGAGAGTTCATGAAGCGGTGAGAATACAGAGGTTGGATGTCATAACTATCCAGTGCGTTCCCTCCAGCTAGAGTCTATATATGCTGTCGTCGATATTTGACGAAAATAAATCAAGAGATGCTGCACCTTACCTACCCACCGATGTGAACACGACGGAAGATGGAACGCTGAAGCCGCCGCCACCTGTGCCATGCTCCTTTGGCCCGTTTGGAAAACAGACACGCGTAGAAATGAAGATGTTCGAGACGCGTAAAATCGGTATGACTTTTCTTTCTCAACGCACGTATGGGCCGTCAAGACGTCATACACAGATGACTTCATCCCTGGGATCAAATCTCATGTCTTCAACCCTGGGACACCGGCATGGGGCCTCTCTTGGTGTCCAATACACCCAGATGACCGCACCCGTAAGTAGGACCTTCGCAAAGCAACGTATCTACATATCGAGCAGCTGCCTCCTCCCCTAGGCTACGCCCACAAACAATACCTCGCGGTCGCACCCTTCCCCACATCTGAACACTCCCCCTCCATCGGCGTGCGTGCGCATCGGCCCTCCAACGCCTGCATACAGATCTGGTCTCTCAGCCGCTCGCAAGATGTCATGGATGTCGACAGCACGGCGGTCGATGACCCAGGTGAGATGCGCTGCGAGATGGTGCTGTGTGTCGATAGCGGGCCTGCGTTCGAGCTGAAGTGGTGTCCGTTGCCGTCGAATGACCCGGTCCAGGTATGAGTGATCCGCCATCCCGCCTTTTCATCGCCTATATGCGCCGTCCTTTCCCTCACCGTGCGCTCATGCATATTCCCATCTTTGATCTACAATGGAAAGTCACCGGAAAACGGGTCTTCCCCACGCAAGCTAGGGATTCTTGCCGGCACGTTCGAAGATGGGTCGCTCTCGCTATATGTGGTCCCGGACCCTGCTAGCATTTCCGTAGACAGAGAAGCCAGGCCTTCTCAGCCCATTTTCTGTAAGTTAAGCGTGCCTCTGCAACTTCCTGACAAAATCTTGATATCCGTCCCCGTGCATACAGTGCGCATGACGAAGCCATTGCTCCGCATTGAGCTGGAAGAAACTATGTGCTGGGCTATGGACTGGGCCAACAGCGAAGTTATAGCCGTCGGGTGTACGAACGGTTTGTGCGCAATGCATATATTATCTTTCCAATTATTGAACACTGTGACAGGGAACATTGCTGTCTATAACATTGGAGAGGCGCTGAAGGCTGGTGAATCATCTGCCCAACGTATGTCTTTAACAATATTACCATCTCATCCTTGACCTGACGGTCCGCTATTGCAGGTTTCCTGCCCACGCACTACTTCACCGTGCACCAATCGGCTATCCGCACTCTTGCATGGGTCCGTGCACCGGTGACATCTGCAAGCGGAGAACGCACTGCGGACAATCCGACGATTATCGTGAGCGGGGGATATGATGGCGTGGAATGCCTCTCAGATATCAGGGAGCTCGTCGGGAACGTCATGAATCGCACGCGAGGTCAATTTCCATCCACTCCTTTGAACTCGCAGTTCGTTGACATCCGGGCAACCCCACCGGCCGTTCACAGACGTCATTCATACGCTGAGCTACTCGACCTACTGCGGGGGCCCAATCGCTATTGATCACGAGAACATCGTTAAGACGTTCTCATTGTCTCCGAGCATGCTGGGGAGAGGTCATACTATCCTGGAGCCTGACGGGCCTGCATGGGTGCGGTGCCACAGAATATAGTTTATCTGATTTCAATCGAAGGCTGAGCCATTCCACAGAGTCTCGCCTCGTCCGACTACCACCCTCAGCTCGCTGTCGGTGTTACAGACGGCAGCTGCTTGACGACGAACACGCTGAGGGCTACGAGGCGGGGCGGATCAGTTGTGAGTGCACGCATTTAGGCCCAGACACAGATATTAACAGTCCGTACTACGCTTATCACACGTAGCCTTTCCTCGTACACAAAATATACCAGCTTGATTACAACCGCAATGACCACGAGTGGCGGATGCTCGAGAAGTTCCTGCCGACGGTAAGCTCCCGCGCGTATCTTGTTGTTTTTTGCGCGTCCTTACGCCCCTCGGGACGTCAGGAAATGCTCGACCGCCAGACTGCCACCCGGAGCAACAAAGTCCTCCCCGTCGGCACTGGCGCGTGGCCGCGCGAAGTCGCTGTGCAGCGGGTCGTCTGGAACGACGGCAACGGGCTGGCGAATGCGCCTTTCCTGGTGTCGTCCACTGGGTCGGGCTTATGTCGGGTGGACTGGCTGCCGGGGAAGTGGCACAAGGGTCGCGTGCCGTATCATGGAATTCAGAGAATCAGGGGAGAGGTGGGCGATGTGGGCGATGTCAACGAAGAATCCGACTAGTTGAAGTAGCGACATAGATGTTCATTTTGGCAGAACGCAATACAGATTCAAATTGATCGTGCTCTGATGCATGCGCGCTTAATGAACTGCCCAGCTGCAGATTTCATGCCGACTTGTTTCACAATGCATGGTTCATACATTGACGTTGGAAGTCAATCTCTCCTAGTGCGCCATCAGATCGATCAGAGGGACTTCAGACCTGAGGCGCTCATTGATATAATGTACTATCACCTATTATTTGAGAGGGCTTTGAACTTCCATGCCTCTTGTGCATGTCAATTGCTTGCAAGGACATGTCTGCCCAGGCACCTCGAGTATCATCCGGACTGGGATGATGGGCCATGGGAGCAAGACGTGCGTGATGCCAGGCAGTGACTTGATGGGTCCAGATGATCGGGCTTCGTTGCACCTACTCCGCCATGTTGGCTTCAGCCACGCAACCTACCTGGATTGGTCTGAAAACGCCTCCTGCCAATGTTATGCGTTATGATCTTCACCTTGTACTTTTTCCAAAAGGCTCTTGGTCTTCCTTCATACATATCTTGGCCACTAGCACGGCCGACTATTGGCCGGCTGCAGCCTCTGTCTCTACAAGTTCCTCTCCTCAACCTGGTTACCCATGATGGCCGATGTACCATATCCTTCTACTGATGGCCTCAATACTGGTCATTTCTTCCGATATAGCGGCTACTACGCAAAACCAATCTCCCTGCCTGCAAGGTACGTCTTCTCGGGTCTTCCGTTTCACGCGCTGAGGCTGGCGCATGCTGAGGCAACATGCAATATGACTGGAGGTTGGTTGACCAGGCATATCATTTCAGAGGACTGGCACATTTGTGCCGGGGATGAAGCCAACAGCAGAAAGAGAGTATATGTGTTCTCCAGCTCCAGTGCGTCGTACACATTGTGTGATCTAGATGTCATGGCGTGTGTATGCATGCGCCGCGCGATGTTGCGATGCAGAGATCCTTCAAAGGCAGGATCCCTTGCCACATAGCTATGAACGGGGAGCATCGAGGTAGTGCTGGCTTGTGTATATCAATGATGAAACGGTAGACTCGAGGCCAGGCACGTTAGCATGGCAGAATGCCTCCCTGATACAAAACAGCGATGTTGTATATGTTGCATGCTGCGTATAGGCGGCCACGCTCATACCATAGTCACCAAACTTATACATTTGGAGGATATGTGTATATCTGTTCTCCATCATTGTACGGGTGACGACCGCGCCGGGCCCGCTCCTTTTGGGACTTCTTTAGGATCATCGACTCATGCTCATTATATGGAGGGCCGAGTCAATATATGGCAGTGGAAATATGTAATAATATGAGCCGTGCCATCATCTGCCTGCTGCGGTCTCTTTCTGGCTGCATTCGTGCCTACATCGAGGACCATACATCTGCCGAATGCACATCGGGAGCCTCTCCTAGTCATTGTCGCCCAAATCAGCACGCTTGCGGCTGCATGCGGCCACCTCCACTTTCTGAGACGCCTCGTGCCCCCTTTGCGATATCACAACTTCTCCGTCCGCCGCTATATAAACGGAGCAAGCATCGTGTCGGCTTTGTATTCTACCTTATCGACTCTCAATTCACCTCTCATTCGTTTGTCCAAGAGGATGCCCTCTTTGCCACACAGCAGCCTCAAGAAACGGTCCCTAGGATCGCAATCACCCTCTTTATTTCCAGCCACTCCAACGACGCATCAAGTACCTTTGCATGGTCACCGCAATCTCGCCCATCGCTGGAATCGACGTGCGGACAAGACTTCATCGATGCTCCACCAAGACCTGATGGTAAGTCAGAAGGTCATTCCTTCCGCCATTACCCACAAAACCTTCAACGACGCGTGTATCCAGCAATCGGTGGATTATCGCTACGACGAAGACGAAGAATCCGAGGAGTATCGGTCAAGCTTTGTTCTCGTGTGTTTTGTGCCTTCACCATGTCGTGTATAGCGCTGACGTTCTGATCAAGTCGGACATCTTTGAGGACGACGAGATAGAAATAGAGATATCACCTATTCTCCCACCTTCCCCATCTAACTTGGATGCAAGACGATCGCGCGGCCGTAGAAACCGGAAAGGTCGTCTGGCGGCTCTGATTGCGGTGAGTGATCTTGCATGTTCACTTAATATATTTGTTGCATCTCATGGGCGTCACTCTGTACGTGTAGAACACGGTGTGCATCCTCCGCGAGAAATCGCGCAACCGAGCTGGGTGTCCGGGTCACACATGTCATCAAGCTTGCCAGGAAGTGCATGCTGATCACGCGTGAAATTTGCTCTGAACCCGTGCATCCACACAACCTTCCAAAGCACTAGATTCTATTCTTGTAATTGATACGTAAAGATGTTGTACCGTAGCAGACTCAAATTAATGGAGCTGTCCGACTGTCAGTGCTCGTGACAATAATTTGTGTGACCTTGAGCGTGACGACGTCAACGAGACCCGTAATACGTGGTCACGAGTATGTCCTGTCACACAATGTCTTTCCTTCGTGCTCTGCGAGGACCACCGGCGTTCAGGGCCTGGTATCCTGCCCGGAGATGCTACGCTAGCCAGGTCAAAGCTGCGGAAGCAGCACCAGCGCAGGCGAAGGCCTCTGACGTGAAGAAGGAAGATGGTTCAGAGGGTGAGCGACTCGCAATTATTGTTCCCTTTTACGCCTCATCAGCCTTGCATGCACTCTAGCCGTATCGAGGTCATCATGCCCTGAGAACACCATTCTGGGAGGCGTCACATACCTCAAAAATCAGCCTCCAGTTCTAGCGCAGGCGGACGATGCGTATCCTGAATGGCTATGGACATTGCTGGAGCCTAAACAGCTGCCTGATGACGGGCCGGGAGGCAAGGCGGAGAAGTATCAGTTGAGGAAACAAAATCGGCAGCGGATACGAGATCAGAACTTTATGAAGACGCAATAGATTGGCTAACGAGGCCGTTTAATATCCAGGTGAGTTCTTTAGCCCGTTCGAAATACTATAAGCCTAACCCATTCATAGTCTAATGTTTCTTACATTATTACGTGCATTACATTTGGGGTTTCAACGATTATCAGTTCTCGACATCGATTTCTGGTCGCACGATGGTTTCATGAGGCTTTCTGGGGATGGATGTCTTGTTTACCTGTGTTCTGTGGAGAGCTCATCAGCTGCGACAGCTACAGGCCGTCATCATTTGATTTGGGATGGCTACAAGTGCTATTGATACATAGACCATGCTCGATGAAGGGCAAAAGTCTCAGTCACTTCTCGACAATCATATCATGAACCGTATATTAATCGATCTATGTCTGCTTGTCGGCCTTGATCATTGATCACTGTGTAGGGAACGAGCCTAAAGTGAACAGTGTCTGTTTCTGCTTCCCTTTTCCCTTCTTTCCCTTCCCAGTTGTAGGTTCGTGGGATGCAGTCTCGCCTTCCGCAGGCGCCGACGAGCTGTTGCCATTCGCTCCATTCGTACTGCCTTTGTCGGAGCTCCAGGCTGGCACTGAGGGAGTAGATTCACCGAGGATCTTCTTCAGGGACTGGTTTCCGCTTACAGCCGACCTTGGTACTCGGGTCGTGTTCGAAGTCGGAAGCTCAGGGAAGGCAGATTTTGAGAGTGTGGGTGTAGCCTTGGTCACTTTTGCACTGGCGCCTGGACCAGGTATTGATGTAGGGCCTCGCGGAGCGACCGGTGCAGGTGCAGCTGACGACGCCGACGCCCATGGCGTATTACGCTGTGGTTGGCGGAAGGGGGGGTTGGCGACGACCGGGGCAGCAGTGTGTAAGGGAGGGAAGCGATCAGGCGGTCTAGGAGGAGCACCGGACGAAGTGGAAGACGATGAAGCTGCTGCCCTTGCAACACGATCCAAGAGCTGTCTTGATGATTGTGTAGAAGTTCGCGCGGACGTTGAATTTTTGGCATTCAAGATGCGGCCGCCTGTTATCCCAGCCCATTGTGTACCCGTGGAGGTTGGCACAAGCTCCGGGAACTGCCCGCGTTGCTTAAAAAGGATCCATATGTGAGCAGACGACGTAGGCTTTAACTGAAGTGTGCTCACCTCGATCTTGAAGCCATTCCAGGCTGCCAGTAGATCTCTTTTCTTGTCTTCCTCATCTATGTGATCCACTATTACGTTTACAATGCCTGCGGTTCCGTCGAGATTACGGTCCAAGACATTCCAGGCGGTCGAAATGAGATCCCGCGCAGCAGACTCTGAGACGCGATAAGATCGAATTGCTGCTTGAATCGCGGGAACAGCAGCAGAGGGATTTGGTGCAACAGCATTGATCCGCGCAATAAGAGCTGCATTCCGCCTGGCTGCATGGTTAGAAAAATGTAGCCACGATTAATGTTGAAAGAACACGAACTCGATATTTCCTGACTCTCCATCCGCATGCCCTGGAGAAGGCGACTGTCGTCTGCTTGGTTGTTGGCTCAGATTCGGGTTTCTATTGATGTCTGACGTCTCTGTAGTAAGGCTGCCATTGAACGCTTCTCGCCTTCGACCGCCCGCACCGTTCGGTCGGGAAGGACCTGCGGGGACTGGGGTCGTAGGCGGTTCTCGCTCTCGTCGATCTCGCCGGCCTCGTCTTCCCCCACCTACTTCTTCAAATTCAAATTCCGCTTGGATGCGCATGGCATCCTTTTTATCTCTGGCAGACATTTCCGCCCCATGCTCTTCCACCATATGAGCCTTGAGGTCCAGCGCTGAGCCAAAGACGACAAACTTGCGTGCTTGACATTGCGGCTGCATACAGGGATGATGCGCATGATTGAAGTGTTGCTCCTGGACTGATGGTCAACTTCATTACGACAATGTATGATCAGCAGCGACGCACCAAAGCATCATAATTCCGGAAGCTAAACAGGGGTCAGAATTGGACTGATGGAAAAGGATACTCACTCACTACTGGTCTTTCACTTCAAGGCGCTTACAGATGAAACACTCTTCATGCTTCTCTCTCATATGGGCGTAGAGTTCGTCGTCCCCGAAGAAACATTCTCGGCAGAACTCGCAAAGAGGATGGACCCCTCCTTCGATTTGTTGCTTCGGGTCTGAACCACGACCATGAGACCTGTGCATTGATGGTAGATGGAGAGGCAGGATGTTTGGAGGGTAAAGAGCGTGTTCATGGGCAAAGACCTTCTTGGATCGGATACACAGATCGCTACCGCCAGAATATATTTTATTGTAGCCGCGTATAATACCTTTCAGCGGGGGAACACTTACCACATCAACTTGCCATGAACGGCACGGGTGTGAAGCTTGAGGTCACTCCAGCCGTTGCCAATGTAGTCGCAATCGGATTCGGGGCAATTGAACCGGAGGAGAATGAGAGTCTCTTCCATCATCTCCTGTGTCTCGAAAGATATAGATAATTTAGGGTCCTTATACGGTATGTTATCGGGTGTGTAGGACGCCCATGGCGCATCTGGAGATGTAGTAAATATTACTGAAGGTTGTGGTTCCTGCATGATGTTCATCAGTGACCGCCTATAGGAAGGTGACTGGACGCTTGTAGTCAGGATTAAGGCCTCTAATCAAAGTGCTCACCTTACAGAAGGTACATTCTAGCTTCTTGTATAGGGCTCTGAGCCGTAGAGCACAGACATGGCAAGTCCGGTGATTGCACTCGGACAGTGAATAGTATTTCACAAGCTCTGCACAGATCCAACACACCGCACTATCATCTGCCTCGGCGGGTTTTGTGTCTATAGTTTCTGTCATCTGGACAGTTTCCGAGGGCGGTGGACTGTCCAACGCTCGCTCTACCGGTTTGTCTTGGTGGGATCCTCGAGGTGCTCCCCGACCTCTGTTTCCCCTTCGGCCGCGCGGTCCCCTTGTGCGTGTCTGGATTGAAGACATATGTATGGCGAAAAGATACTGTACTGATGACTAGACAGAGCGTAATAGCGGCAGATGTCAGAGAGGCTCGGAGCCGATCGAGTCGTCCCGGGCCAGCCACTGAGTCTGCAGACGGATTACTAATTACGGAAAGTCTCCGAAAACAGTGATTCTTGATGAGAAAATAAACATATGCGACCGTCACGAAGCCCACATTCCAAATCCCATAATTTACATACATAGAAAATACAGTAACTTTGCGTCCACCTATTCTATGTCTGAGTCCAGCTCCTCATCCCCATCCTCAGCATCATTGATCGCACCGCTCCCACTGCTTGACGCAAGACGACTGATTGGTGCGGGCTTCGCAGGAAGAGCAGTCAAGCCGAACGAATGGTTTCGGGCTCCAAGACCAAGCATGTATGTGGCGGATGACACGCGCGGCCTCGGGGTTGCTCTCGGTGGTGGGGAGGTAGGAATGATATGAGAAGGCATGGGTATACGCAGCTCCAGGCTGGCGAACGGATCCTGACTAGTGCCCGGAGAATCATCTGAAGCCTTTCGTGGATGTGATAGTGATGTCTGGCGTAAACGGGGAGAAGTCATGACAGAGCCAAACGTAGGTGCTGGACTGATAGGACGAGAAGGAGTAAGAAGGCCGGACGTCCACGAAGTCCACGAAGGAGAAATCTTTGCGGGTGTCGTCGCTGAAGGTGGATCGTCGACGGATACAGACAACTCATGCAACGCACGCTTTACAGCGGCTACGTCGTGCTCGAGGTCGTCGAGTTTGCGCGTGAACAGGTGCATGGCCTTCGTTACCGCTTTGTCTGTTCCTTCGACGAAAGCCTTGATCTCGGTCTCCATTTCACCCTGATCGACCTCGTCGGAAATGGCGCCCGGGATGGTCAGTAAGGCCTCATAACCAGAGATCATCCGTGCTTCGTCCGTAATTCGGATTTCCAGCTCGACTCGAGCGTCCTCGTTGAAGTCATCAAGTCGCTCAACGGCTTTCTGCAGAATGATCGGCATGTCCGAATTATGAGGGAGGGCAGACAGGTCTTTCTTCATCTCTTTCAACGCGAGGTGACAATCACGGAACCCGCGTTGTAGAGCATCGTATCTCTGTTTCGCTTTGAGGAGCTTAGGCAGAAGAGGATATTCCTCATCAGAAGCACTAAGCGTAGAGTGGCCATTCAGCAACCGGGATGTGAGTGGCGAGATCCTCAGCTCGTCCAACGGACTAGCTATGGTAGGGGAGAAGACATCCGCTGCTACCAATGACATCTGGTCCACCGATGGCACAACCGGGTCACTGTCGTGCACTTCGATCGCTGGTGAGATCTGCGCCTCGAAAGACTGCCTGAGAACATGATGTGACATATCGAAAGAAGGCGAATGAATGGAAATTCCATCAGAACTAGCTTCCGTCGGCAGAAGAGGGAAAGGCTGTCGGGAGCTGTCAACGGAAGCCACGATGCTCGGTTCTGCTTGTTCCGCGATCGAGGCGTCCTCTTCCGCGCGAGTCTCATCTGTCCCAGACCTGTGGACTTGGTCTTGCAGTTCTAGTGAGATTGTTTTAGGAGTCAATACAGTGTCATTTTTAAGTGTTCCAGTAGCAGCTAGGACGTCTACCGTATCGACCACGGTGCTGGTGGGAGCCTCTGAACCAGTCGTCTCTTCCGCAGATTTGTCCAGAACTTGAGATTCGGATTCTGGGTCAGGGACCTGGAGTTCGAGCGGTGGGGTATAGACCTTATGAGCAGTATCCCGAGCACGATTCTTTTGCGAAGATTCATCCAAGACTTCTTCATGGACCAAACTAGCAGGCGGCGGAGGCGACGGCACACTTATTGTGGCAGTAACGTGTCGAACCTCATCCACGGTTGGCTTATGGGTATCACCATTAGGTATCGTTTGAGGCGGTGGCGGTGGCAGTTCCGCCAATGGGACGGACGGAAGTGGATATTCATGGGAGACATGATACTGAGCCAACTCTCGCTCAAGTTGTAACCGCCGATCCGATTCCACCTGCAGTTCACGTGTCAGAGCAGAAACCGTATTTTGCGCCGCGATGACCCGTGCCACGGATCCTATGGAAGCCTCTTCTGCTGACGGCGGGCCATTCAGAGATTCCAAAAGACCGTCCGCATCCTGGATGATGGTTTGGAAGACACCCCGAATCGCGGAAGTCTGTTCGTGATCTGCAGTAGAAATGGTACGTTCGAACGATTCTCGCGCCTTCCTGATCCACCTCCGCAGGCCTTCGGCGAGGTTTTCTTCTCGTCCGAGGAACGCAAGCCTCAAGGATATTTCTCGTCTCCGTCCGTAAGCCTCTCGAGAGATATCTTCTGTGAGCTCGTCTAGAGCATGCCGCAACTTTTCCGACTGACGCCGTTCGAAGACGAGTGATTTTTGCAGATGTTCGATTTCGGTGCGAAGGGTCGTACTGGTGGCTTCATATCGGGCTTTCATACCCTCCATTGCCTTTTGAAGAGAGTCGGTAGACGACTGAGAAAACTTCCTATACGCTCGGTATATCAGCACATATTCTGGGAATCGTAAACAGGAGCATACATGTAGCGAGAAACCATCTTCGCAGCTGCATTATCGTCTATGCGATATTTCTGGAGATCCGTCTGCGACTCTGCCAGCTGAACTCGATCGTGTTCCGCCCGTTTGCGTTCAGCGTCCAACTGTGCGGACAGGAGCCCGGCCTCCCCGTGCAATTTGTTGATCTCTACTTCGAGTCGCTCCGTCTCGCCATTGAATTCTTCCAACAACTTTTGAAGCCCAGACTTTCCTTCAGAGAGACTGTCGACAAGGGTCGAGGTAGAGTTGTTGCTTGTACTACCAAGGGTAAAGGTAGACGGAGAGCTCACGGATGCCCTTGGCCTGCCTTCAAGCGTACGGACGAGGTCTGCATACTCCTGTACAACGAGATCGGCGAGTTTCCGCTCCTCTTCCGCGGCGCGCGCCTTCCTCTCGAGCTCCCTCTCCCTGACTTGAGCCTCCTGCAACTGTGTGCGCGTCCGGGCCGCTAGCTCATGAGCTGCGTTTATATCATGCTGAGCCTTCGACAAGTCGCTCCGGGCATGCGCGAGATCAACGTTACGACCTAACAAGGTCTCTTCCGTTAATGTGAGCTTGTCCGAGAGACGGCGGTGAGCAATAGTGAGCTCCTGAACCTGGAGAGATGCTGGATGTGGAGGCGCCTCCGGATGCGCTCTCAGCACAGCAAGTTCCTCCTTCAGCTGAGCATTCTCGCTTTGCAGGACATGGGCGCGCTCAAGCGCGTGGCTGGTGTCGAGCGAGTGCCTCTGAAGCTTGACAGATGTTGCATGGGCTTCGTGCTGGCAAGGAAGCCTGCGGGTTAGTAGAGGAGCGTGTCATTGAAGGCAGACCACCACCACCGAGGTTTCGGAGCTTCACCTGATAGCGGGCGACGGCGTTGCGCAGGCTCACGAGCTCGAGGGCTAATGGATGATCATCGTCTACAGATGCGGCCGCCATGAATGCGGTTAACCACAACAATCTGCAGGTGCGGGCACTGCGCAGTGTGAGCAAGCAACCGAGGTGCTCAGATGCTGCATTTCCCATTTTAGAAAGCACTAATTGATCGGAGCTGGGCACGAGCCTGTAAACTGCAGGCATGGGCGCTTGTTGGACTGCCTCTCCTCGTTCCACAGCCTGTGACTCCCCCGGCACCGTCTCTGTCGTTCTCCTCTCCCGTCTCGCCCGTACTCAACGTTTACACTCACAGTCTAGAGTGAGCCTAGTTGCTCTGTTGAATTTTCCCTTGGATCTTGCCTCGCGTAGCCTGTCGTGATTCCTGCGCGTGACCGTGTTGTCATCGAGCGTGGAGAAACGCTCGAACTATTATCTGCCTGCAGAGTCTCTACAAGCGAATGCTCTTCAGGAAGTCCCTTCCGGTACCCACATAGACCGGAGGTACGGAAATCTATCTTTGTGAGTCTACACGCCGTGTGATTGCTGCTTACGCGTGTCTGACAATTTCACCGCAATCTCGTAATCGTACACGACCTTGTCGGCAGGAATGGCGAGCCCACATCCGTCCTATCCCAGTTCGGGACCTTCGTCCTACTATCACACACCCCCTCCCCAGTTTGTCTACGGTAATGGCCCTGGCCCCTACTATCAGTACCCTGTCCCACCCATGAATGGTCATGCTCCATTACACCAACCGATGTCCCCCAGAGTGAATACTGCAGGACGCGGACGGTATAACTCTCACCGAGGCGGCATGCCCCACTATCAACATTATCCCCCCATCCCACCACCACATAGCGTACATTCCCCCGCAGCAATGCAATCTCCCCCGGTGTCCCCCGTTAGCCCATACGTCCACCCACAAAAATATTCGCCACATGTTCCGCATGTCCCGTACTCACCCCCATACGTTCCCCAACCTAACGGAGCATACCAGCCTACATGGGCTGCACAGCCATTATCGCCTTTACCAAAACAGTTGTCCATGCTGCCTGTGGGCATGCCCAATCCACCTGTTCTTATACCCCCGTCTCAGCTGCAACAGCAAGAACCGCAGCAGCCAGCCATGGCACCGGTATTCGTACAGCCAACGCAGTTATCGTCATTCACAAACCCGCAAGAGGCGGAGTCCCCCCCTTCATCGTCTTTGCAATCATCATCGCCCAAGCCCGAATCACCAAAGGTTCAGGTCGAGAAGTCACTAACACCGCAAGATCCGCCCCAATATTCTTCCCAACAACCGCCTACACATCAACCCTCACGGTCAGTATCCGAGCCTTCAAGCTGGGTAGTATGGTCTCGGCGGCCGGAGAACCCCTCGCAGGCATTGGGAGTTATTATCTCTACCGGAGCATATCCGCCGGAGGATGTTGTTCGCAAAGCGCTTGATGTCCCGACGCCCCCAGCAAGTCCGAAACTTGAGGCTGCTGTGCACTCTGTAGTGGCTGAGTTAGACACGCTTCCCACCGCTGACGAGACGTCTGTGGAAGTTATTGAAGCGCCGTCTTCTTCTGCTACCGAAACTACGCCTGCATCCTCTACACCAGGTGAGACACCTGTGCCAGGATCTCCAGCATCATCGCATACCTCCGTGTCGCTCCCTGCCACATCTCCTATTGCAGAAAACGTGACAAAGTCTGCCGCCGAGCCGAAGTTTGATGAGGCAGTTGCTGAGTTACCGGCGACAGCATCGGAACCCACTCAGGACGTTCCGACCCCTGTCGCAGAAACTGCGCCCACCTCGACACCTCCAGAAGCAGCTCAACCTGCGTCTCCTCCCGCTGCGACGACACCTGCGCCCAAAGCCGCTGCTCCCAGGAAGTCATGGGCTTCCCTCCTGCAATCTGATGCTGCCGCTTCGTCGTCCAAGTCTCGCCTCCCCGTTTCTTCCGTCGTAGGCTTCTCCATCCCGGCTACTGCTCTGTCTGGCTCTCCAGTAAGTAATGCGCCAGGCGCACCCGTCACCTCTCCACACCGTAACGAACTTCTGCATCTGCTAAGCAAAGGACCGCCACCTGGCAGCGCCCCGCTCAAGATTCAGCCTCGTGGGTTGGTCAACACCGGCAACATGTGCTTCGCGAATGCAGTGCTGCAGATTCTTGTGTACTGCCCCCCCTTCCACAGGCTCTTCACGGAGTTGAGCAAGTACCTCTCAGGGCCGGTCGTCGGCTCGCAGAAGGAGGGCACGAAAGCGACCCCGTTGATCGATGCGACCGTTCAGTTCATCAAGGAATTCGTCCCTGAGACCAGTTCGGATGCGAAAGCCAAGGGTAAGGAACGAGAAGACGATTTTTATGAACCCGAGTCTTTCATTCCGTCGTATGTCTATGACGCCATGAAGGAGAAGAAACGCTTTGCCAACATGATTGTAATTGGTTCTCTCTTGGAGCCCCTGTATTTTATTAATTCCTCACTATTTTAGGGTGGGCACCAAGAGGACGCCGAAGAATTCCTGGGTTTCTTCCTTGATACGCTCGAAGAAGAACTTCTGTCCTTGTCATCATCTTTAGCCCCGCCGAAGGTCATACCTCAGCCGAATGGGCCCGTCCAGGACGCAGATGCGGCACCCACGCAAGATGAAGGCTGGTACGAAGTCGGAAAGAAGAACAGAACGGTCGTTACACGAACGGTAGATTCATTTGGACTCGTGGCATGTTATCTTGACTAAACGGTGCTTGCCTCATCTAGATCAAGTCGACCGAGTCACCTATCACTCGTATATTTGGTGGTAGATTCCGGTCAACACTTCGTGCACCACACCAGAAGGATTCGGTAACCGTCGAAGATTGGCGTTCACTGCGTCTGGATATTCAAGTATGTAGATTTCTCAGTGTCCTTTTTTCTCCCCATAACGGCCTTCATCCCATAGCGAGAGCAAGTGCACACCATAAAGGATGCGCTTCAGTATATCTCCCATCCACAGCCAGTCCAGATTAGCCAGCCTACTCGTCCGGGAGTCGTCGTAGAGGCTACTCAACAAGCTCTTATTGAGTCCTTACCTCCCGTGCTCGTTCTACACCTCAAAAGGTTTTTATACGACACGAATGTCGGAGATGTTGTAAAAATCGGCAAGCAAGTCGCGTATGGACCTGAGTTGGAGATCAGTCCAGGTACGAATTCCTACCTCTGTCATACCGTAATATGTCTCACGATCGCCATCCAGATCTTATTTCACCGACACAGAGAAGCTCCCATTCTGTCAAATACCAGCTCTTTGGAGGTAAGCGGATGAGATGATGGTGTCATTGCGTATCTGACTTTCTTTTCAGTGTTGTATCATCATGGCCAATCAGCATCTGGCGGGCATTATACGTTGGATGTTCTCCACCCGAACCGCGACCTCAGCGATCGACCACGTCCAGCTTGGATCCGTATAGATGACGAGTTAGTGTCCGATGTTCGACCTGACGACGTATTCGGTGGCACGGGGCGAGATGATCGCTGTGCATATCTGTTGTTCTACCGAAAAATGAGTGGCTGGGGCGCAGCGCGGACATAGCATTCCTTCTAGATTAGCGTATCCTTGTGCCACCTGGAATAAAACTTGCGGCTTCGTATTATAGATGCTCTCGGTCATCAGTTGCTATTTTGCCTATCATCACTGACAAGTAGTTGTAAGATTGCAAGACGGTAGGTATTTATGAGCCCAACAAGGGAGTGTATAATTAGTTACAGCAAAGTCCATCCGAACAAACATGGCTATGAACATAGGGGACGACTAGTATCAACTCAGTCTTCGTACATGTTCCAAGTCTGCAAGGTTCCCAGTCAGTAAGCAACTCCAGGACGGCAAGGCAGGACATACCGAACGCCATTTCAATCCCCAATGGTTATTAACGGGACCATCGATACCAAAGGCGACTCCTTTGAACCACCAGAATGAGCCGACCACAGCGAAAGTAGTCACACCAAAGACAATCCACTTCGTTCGTTCGGAAAGTCGCCTCGCGGTGAAGACGAAATGATCCAGGAGATGAGCAGCCATCAACACCGAGAAGTACAACGTGGGTAGCTATCGAAAAGGGATTGGCATCAACTGAATAGTAAATACAAAGGAATACGCACGTAATGGTGGACGTATGTTACACGGCCCATAATCAAGAAAGGCACTAGAACAAACTTCAGTTACCAATTGCATTCGTGTATACGGCAGAGCGACTCACAAAATTGCATGAGCCATCCGACCATTGCTATCTTTCCAACATACAGGAAGTGATCCCATTCCCCTTTGATAGTGTCAGTATCGCAGGAGGACACACAAAGTTTGTCAACTTACTGGGTTCCATATCCACGTATTTTCTGTGCATGCGTAGCATATACACACCGAACGCTATTGCACCGATGTGCAGACTGAGAGTACCACCCCACCAGATTATAGGCGTGCCTAGCAAGTAATACTTAGCCTGGTTGGCTCCCCACCCACACATCCGCAACCCAAGGCGCATCCACGGCCAGTCTAGAGGTTTCGAAGCAAGGATATCCTCCTTGTCTGGATCAGGCACGAGCGCATTGTTCGTTGTCATCATCGCGACATTCAGATGCCAGAAGTCTCTGAGGAATGATGTGCTATAAAACTTATGATCACCGGCAGGCACTGTGGAAGAGCGCGTTCAATTGAGTGCGGCAGAAACATAATTGAGATCACCTACATCGCTCGTTGATATGTGTTTCGACGTTCCAGTATGTATGGACGTCTCCAGGGTTATTTTCCTTGTCACAGCTGACCTCGATTTGCTTGAAGCCCCACTGAGGAAGAATTTCGTTACCAGCACGCAGCCAGCATCCAGTAGCTTGGTGACGGAATCGCAAGCGTGTCGTTAGTGAATGTATCTTGTCTACATGGCTCTTGCTGCCTCGCTGAAGGTCGTCCACAACTTCCACGACCCAGTAGTCATGCAAATCGCCCAGTTTGTCATCGCCGTAGCCAGAGACCTCGTTGTTTAACTTAGACACAGGAGCCGGGACGTGGTGAGAGTGGAGATTGCGCTTAGTCGGTACGTGGCTGAAACGGATGACATCGCCGTCCGCGAGGAATCTTAACGGGTCACGGACGTCGTATTCAGGCTCGTCCCATCGCGGCAGAATAATCCAATCGTTGTTTTCGTCCTTGTAGTGGTAGCATGTCACCTGTTGCTGCTGGGAACCAACGGGGTAGGTCTGGACATGGGAATGAAGCAGACCGCCAGCCCAACCCATGTTCTTCAACGTGACCTTGGAGCCATATGCGATTTCTACGGCCATGTCAGTCACCAAATCGCGCGCGAAAATAGCCGCGCCCGCATACCTAATGGATTTTGGTATAATGTGTTGCCGATGAGGTTGGCCTGAAATAGGGAACTCATCTTCGCGTCGTCCGGACCCGAATGGTTCAGGATCATGAAATGAATCTTGAAGAAAGCCATGTACAGCATGATCGGCAAGACAATCAGACAAGCTATCCGGGCACCCCAATGTCTTAGTTGGTCGCGCTGAGATGTGGTGTCAACAATCTGTAGAACCTGTAACTGCTTGTCATACTCACCACAGACATTCTAAGATCGCCGAATTTTTCCCAAAGATCCTCGATAGTATACAGACCGACGAGTGCAGTGACGAATAATCCGACCCATTTGATGCTGTACACACGTTGAGAACCTCGTTGAAAGAATGCATACCCTGTAAATACCTAGTGACACAACCGATTGAGACGCCCGTTAAGGTCAGCCATAACCACCAGTCAAGGGAGAAGGATCTGTTCGACGGCTTAGTGCATTGGGGCTGCTGACAACATTTGTGACTCACTGATATTGCTGGTTGTGAAATTTGGTGAGACAAAAGACTGTAGTGAACGTGAAGAAAAGGAGCATAGAATCCAGTAAAATAAATCGCGATATGCACAACCAGGCAACATCTGGAGGCAGCTTTAGCTATACAGGTATAGTGACCATTCAGTTGCCCGAGCTCACCGCATAGCACCATCAAGGCGACCAAATGACATGCTCTCCAGCTCATTCCAAGCTCCACAGCAGTGTACCATCCCAGAGGGACCATGGCAACTCCAAATGTGGCCATCATCACCCTCATGGCGACGTACGGTACTTTGTCATCGTAGGGTGACCCGCTACCGAAGTCGAAATGGCCGTCATAGCCCGACAACAGGCCAGCAAGAGCAACAAGCATCTTACCCAGAGGAGGGTGGACATCGAAGTAGAACTGCCGCTTCAGATAGAAAGAGCCAAACTTTCCGAAGTGAGCTTCATCCCAGATGACGAGGTTGGAATATCCAATTTTGTAGAAGCGCGTCCAACAGGACAAAAGGGTGTAGACGATTGGAGGGATGTGTTCGAGGTTCTGTTGGAAAAACTCGCCCTGATGTGATGGTCATGATTGTGAAACATAGCATAGAACAAGACACGTACCACGGATGTAGGCGGCGGTGGTGGTGGACGCCTGAGACGACCACTACCTAGTGGACTTTTCAAGTCCTTCATTTTTGAGTAGACATCCTTCCCTCCATCGTCGTATACCTCGAACTCCTTCCCGGGGCTCTCGAGGTGTCCGAAGCTCCCATTGATACTGCTCGGTCCGCGCGGTACCCTCCGTCGAGCAGTCTCCTCGTTCATGTAGTGTAATGGCAGTTCCTCTTCTCGCCGGGAAGGACTTGTCCAGCTCGGGTTGTCCGCCGTAGGATATTGGATTTCTTCGAAGTCAGAGGAAGAGCGAGGTGAGCCCTCTTCTGGTGTGCCGATATGGAGAGTGACTTGAGGAGGCCTCATATGCCTCACAGCCTGACTTGTCGCGGCTTCTCGAGCCTAGTGATACGCGAGTTTGACTAGTGACGAGCTTGTAATGTCAGTCTGAGATGAAGACTGTCAGCGTTCTTGCGGGGATGGTTGCTGCGCATATACGCGTTTATTACCCGCAGTGACACGTCTGGGCTCATATACGTAGTATTTGATCATGATCTCACTGCCACATCACGCATTTGGACGCGGGAGCAGACAAGCATTATGAAGAAATCTATACAACGAAGATGAAATGAAAGGGACAGCTACTTTTGACGGAATATACAGCAGTACAGCGAGCAAGTGAGAACTACCGACTGGGACAGACAATCAACGAGACAAAGTATACATCCTGGCAAATGTCACGCGCCGCAGAAACAGCACGATCACTTGTGCCGTTGGTAAGTAGCTATAGCTATGGTATCAGATAATGCTCGAGGAGTAGAATCTAAAGACGTACCAACAACCATCGCATGGTCGCGTTCGTAAGGCTCCAGCGTGACCTGTTCTATGGGCTTAAATTTGTTGTCCTTCAAGAATTGCACCTCTCGTGCAAATACAGTCGCCGGAGGGGCGGTAGAGTCAATACAGCTTGCCTTGACAGAAATGACAACATGGCCGTTGTTTTTCAAGAAGAAGTCGGAATTCAAAGCGACAATCCGAGCTTGATCGGGCTGTGCAACGTCGGCAAATATGGCGTCAACTGAAGACAAGAGCATGCGGTATTTTTGTGGTGTACGGGCATCCTCCACAATCGCTATAAAACGCAAAATTGAGCATTTACAGCCGAGCAAAAGGAGAAGCAACTTACGAATAACGTTTGTCCGCTTTTTTGCCATGTTGATAAGGTCACGACCCGAACGCAGAGAAAATTCTACTGCGTACACCACACCTTCCTGATAATGGAAGTCAGAATACGGACACTCTCTATGAGGTACAGAGAACTTACAGGTCCAACAATGTCTGCGACGTGGCTAACACTGGTACCGCTAGCTGCACCAAGGTACAGCACCTTCATTCCTGGCTCGATGTATATCCTATCCAATCCATTGAGGACACCAGCGGCCAACTTGCTGCGGAAGGGGTTCCACACTCGGTACTCGATCTTGGTGCCCTCCACACCACCGTCGATGGATATCCGCTTTTCGCCATACACCGCCTCGCCTGGGGCGAGACTCTTGGTCACCAACATGCTGTCCTTGCCTTTCGCAATGAAAACCCCAGGGTGCCTGTGCGGTTCGAGGATGACATTTGCTCCGCCTCTCGCGCCTCCTCGTCCACCGCCTCGTCCACCGCGACCACCGGCACCACGCCCACCGCCTCGTCCTCCTCGATCCCCACCACGTTTGAAGACGCCTCCTCTCGACGCACCACCTGGAGTAAAATATGTAATCAGATCAAAGACAGCTAGGTGTTATAAATACCTCGCCCACCACCCCTTCCTCCTCTAGGGGCACCGCGAGCACCACCACCCCGTCCTCCGCCTCGTCCTCCAAATCCGCCGCGACCGCCTGGAGCTCCTGCAGAGATAAGCCACCGGCAAAAATTGGTCAGTTGTTGTGAATGTTGAATATGAAAATAAGAAGATATACCAAATGCCATGATCCTGTGTTGCTATGAGCCTGTAATTCCTGGGATGTCGAATAGCGGTGAGCCTGCAGAAATTTTGAGGCGAAGTTTGAGCGATCGAGGTCCTTCCAAAACGAGTAAGCGACTAATGAGGAGCAAACAACCGCAAATACGACCCCGCTCATAGCAGACCCGCCGGTCCCAGCGACGTGCATTGGTGGCGATGTAACCACTCCGAAAGTGGTTCCTTATTCTAATTACACGAGTACAGGAAGTAGAATGGTTAGGGGAACTGTATCTTTCGTATGGCTTCTATGCATTTAGGTGAATTGCAGCACCATTCCATGCTCTTCGGTGATAGAACAAATTCTGGGTGCTGTTGATTTGAGACCGAATGGATATTCTATATGTCTGTTATTCCTAATGAGCCTTAGAAAGCTGCCTACTGCATATTGCAGCAAAGAAGTCGAACCTTGGAGTCAACGCCACCGCCTGAAAAGGCAACCTGGTAGAAGGCTTTGGACAACAAATGCAAACAGATGATCAGAACGCGTACGCGTCGCATTTGTGCATTCTAGCACTCTGCACCATAGAAAACCACTCACCCTATCCGGCTCATCATGGTTGCTACAACATCTGAACAGGTCAGTCGTAGCATATACGAACATTCGCACGTATCTAATGAGAGTCTTTCACAAGCTAGCAGCGTTGTCCGGGACCACCGTCGGTATGTCTAGCAATTAGATTCGCCACTGAGGCCGGTCCTAACACTATGCCCAGTTGTCCACCCCCTCGTCCTCCTCTCCGTAACCGATCATCATGCGCGTTCCGTTCCTAAGAACTCCAGCAAACGCGTGATTGGCATCCTGCTGGGGCAGGACAATGGCAAGACCATTAACGTTGCAAACTCCTTTGGTATCCCTTTTGAGGAGGACGAGAAGGACAGCAAGACCTGGTTCCTCGACCACAATTACATCGAGGGAATGTGGGAGATGTTCAAAAAGGTTAATGGTCCGTGAGTTGTTGCATGTCGCGCGCCCTCGTGTGCTGACACCGCTTTGGTCTGGTTCAGCACGAGAGCGGATGATCGGGTGGTACCATACAGGTCCTAAGCTTCGAGCATCAGACCAGGAGATTAACGACCTTTTGAAACGATATATTGCACGGCCTGTAATGGTCATCGTCGATGTGCGCCCACAGACGGTAGGCATTCCGACCGACGCATACTTCGCAGTGGAGGAGATCAAGGATGTAAGCTGTATTCCAACGTATTTTGATATACGTTTTCTCAATCAAATTCCAGGACGGCACGGAAACGCGGAAAACGTTCCTGCACGTACCATCGGCAATAGAGGCGGAAGAGGCGGAAGAGATTGGTGTCGAGCACCTTTTGCGCGACATCAAGGACTCAACAACAACAACTCTTGCCACACGTGTTTCTGAACAGCTAGCCTCATTGCGCGGCCTGCAATCACGCATAGCCGACATTCAAAAATACCTGCTCGACGTTGCTGGCGGCAAGATGCCTGTGAACCATCAAATCGTCTATCACCTACAAGACGCGCTCAATCTCCTCCCTAACCTCAGTGACCCCGAGACAACGCAGAGTTTCTCGACAAGCACAAATGACCAACTCCTGGTTGTATATTTGAGCAGCCTCCTCCGCGCAGTGATCGCACTGCATGCGCTCGTGGACAACAAGGAGTCGATTGGCCGGGCGGAAATGGAGGAAAGTAAGGGTCTTGAGGAGAAGGATAAGAAGGACAAATCGGTGAAGGACGAGAAGGCTGAGAAGGAGAAGGGTAAAGACAGCAGTAAGGGTAGCCCAGCAGACAAAGGCCTGTAAATGTAGTTCTGTGCACGGACATCTCGCTGTCTTTGTTACATGTTATATTTTTCACCTGATTGTGCACCTGAATGTAGAGGCAGCGATGTGACTATCTGACTTCGGGCCTTCTTTCTCTCATATCGACCTACGTCACGGTGACGTCTCGACAATACTGTTCTCAAACCAGCATCTTTGAACGATGGCAAAACATGCCCGTGCCGAATATTGCAATTACACACCTCGAGATAGCCATTACCGACGCACAATACTGACATTCAGACTTGTCTCAAATAGAAGAATGAACAATTCAAACGATTGCAATTATTCTTGGGTGGGACATTTAATAAGGCAAGTACTTCTATTCGACGACGGAAGCGTCGACCACTGTTCCGAAAACTCGCAGTGATACTGGCCTGGCTTCAGTCGTGCGCAAGGGGAAAAGCATGCGCTACTACGATGCCCCTACTTGTGCGTGACGAAGCCCTTGCCAGAGTATCCCTCCGACGAAATACCTGCAATGAGAAGTAATGTTCAGCATTCAGCGCTGAGCCCATTACGGGTTACAAGCAAAGACATACCTGAGATAGGGTTCATTTTCTGCTCCAAAGCACGCTGGTTCGACGCTTCCTCCCACTCCTTGCTGATGGTCTTCGGTGGAGGCGCAGCTTATGAAAACCCGTTAGGACAATACGCTTAACACTAAATAATTTACTCATGAATTACCTATCGACCTGACAGCAATGAAGACTGCGCCAGCGGCAGCGATACCAGCCAATGTGCCGATGAGTACCTTGATGGTCGTACCAGGAGGGCTGACAGGAGCACGGGGTCCATGAGGTCCAAACGCGACATAGTAGGCTATAAATCGTCACACAAGACACGGAATCCGTCAGCATTTTTTTCCACTGGCCAGAACGGCTACAGCCCGCTGTGCGGTGTTAAACACGACGTGCACTCACCGGCCTTCTTCTCGTCGATAGATAGCGTCTTCCAGTCCTTCTTCTGGATCTCCTCTAGCTGCTGATGCACGGCGAGCTGCTCATCGGAGCTAAGCTGTTCCCACTGCGCCTCAACATTCGACAGCGGAATCACGGACGATGACGAGGACGACGCGGGTGAGGCCGTCGCATGGGGTGCGCTCGCCGTAGCCGCAATTGAGCGGGTGAGGGGCCGGAGGGGGACTCTAGGACGCGCCAGGCGCAGGGCTTGCATGAGGAGACGAGGGGGGGCGGACAGGACAGAGTGGAATAAGAGCGGGATGAACCCTGGACGTAGGCAAGCGACGCGAAAACCGGCTCAGCGACAATATCACCCGTTTAGCGCCGGCACGGAGCGGCACGGGTTCGCCCGTGTACCCACTCCCCGCGCTCGTTCGCGCGATATTTGGTCCAGAGTAACCTCGGGCTGCAGTCTCGTATGTTCTCGACGTCTACCGTCCCTCAGCGCACTGATGGACAGCGCCGCGCAGCCTTGAATCTAGCATGCTCTACACTCTGACCATCACAGCACGCAAATACATAGCCCGCAACTCATACAGACGCATTCATTCGAAGACGATACAAGAAATAGCAGCGAAGAGACAACATGAAGATCGGCACAAGGCTACAGCATAAAAATACACTGGACTCAAGCAGCACCCTCAGTAGCGCCGGCTGCTGCCCCAGGACAGTCGCGAGAGATGTGGCTGGTGAAACAAGCACGTTCAGATACTCATGCCAGGCAGACAGTAAAACACCACTCACCCCTCCGAGCCACAAGTATAGCAGGCACGCTTCTGCGGCTGCGGGCAGTCACGGGAAATATGCCCCTGGGGTATATGTTAGTGGGTCAAACGATAGCATACATAAGTTACTCACAATGCCCGAGCAGTTGTAGCATTTCGAGCCCTGCACACAGTCACGCGATAAATGTCCGACTCCGCCGCACGTGTAGCTGACAAGGAGTGAGCGTTGGAACATAAAGTGTCAGCTGATGAAATGGACATACCACGTCTTTTGGTTGGCCCCACCACCGAAAGCACCATAGTTGCCGTTGCCTCCTGCCGTCTCAGGGCATGCACGCGCTATGTGTCCGGGTTTCCCGCACTTGTAGCACTCCTGTCCAGACCCGAAGGTACCAGCAGACGCCCCGTTCGCGTTCTCAGGGCATTCCCTAGACTATAGAGCATCTCAGATGGAATTATCAGAAAATGACATTCAAGCCTTACCAGGTGACCTTCCTGGCCACATTTGTAGCAAGTCTTCGCCTTGGCCTCCTGATTGCAATCGCGGGAGACGTGGCCTTCCAGGCCGCCTGATCGAAATAATGTAAGTCCCAGTAACTTACAACGTTCATTCACTTACAGTTGTAGCTAGATTAGATAGACATGGGATTTAGACATCAAACCATAGGCATATTCGAAGTGCTTACCATGTAGGCGTGCCGGCCTTGGGGCAGCTGGCCGCCTGGTGGCCAACTAGACAATGAATGTAAGTACAATCATACAATGATCAGAGAATGAAAATGAAGACATGAATGGAATGTATGCGATCGGAATGAATGAGGCAATCATGAAGGAATGCGACTTACATCCTCCACAGTTGAAACAGCCTCTTGCTCCGGCCATACGTTAAAACTCTGAGGTGGATATTTGGAAGAGATAGCTATGAGCTGCGCAAAGTGTTCCCGAGTAGAAACGAACTGAAGAGCGAGGGGACGCGGATGGGGAGCAGAGGAGACAGCGGCGGGCTTTTTGATCGTGGTGAAAAGAAAAGTGGTCGAGATCACGTAAGCCACATATCAGTTTAGATTGCCAGGCGCACGTGGGGCGCTCTGTGGGCGCCCAGGGCGACGGACGACATTGCGCAGTAGCAAATGCAACGAGGCCGTGCGGGCAGGACTCGTGGGGGGCAACGAGGTCCTCTAAAACAGAGGATTAATCAAGAAATAGAGGACGAGCAGGCTTCCTGATACCTCATGCAATCAGCCGAGCAGCAAGTGAGGCGTAGCGTGAGAGCACACATATCACCCAAGTGGGTCGGCCTTCTTGAGACGAGTCAATGCAGTGGTTTTAGGAAGGTTCAAACCGCCGGTGTCTCAAATGAATGTGTCATTTGTGTTCTGGGACTAGAAGGTCCGAAGTGACAGCTTGAGGACGGAAAGCCGCTGCAAGCAGTCAATACTGCAGCGTCTCTTCTTTGAAACCACACCGTTGTCGCCTTGAATCGGGATTTTACATACCTGAAATGCTTCGTTTCTCCGAATCTCAAGATTCTCTCTGACTTGCGAGGAAAGCCAGCTGGCTTCCTTCGCTTCGGTCTCAGCAACACTCATAAACAGATATCAACGTGATTTTTCTGGATATTTAACATTCGAACGGCTGCCGGCACAATATGTACTTAGAGGACTGTCTTCTCCACGCATGGAAAGCAGCCGTTGGCAGTCCTTAGGCAATCTCCAGAGCCCCTAATCCTCATTCTATTTTGAAAAGTCACCGAGGGGGCTATACAGCCGCAGATTTCGGCACGCTCTTCTCCTCAGGAGGGTTCAGGAAAACCTGTTCGCCGTGCACAATCAGAACATGCGTTCGAAAAAAAAGGGCAGTTCGGGCTCACCTGCTGACCACCATGGCCGTTCTCCCACTGCTGATACCTGAGGATAGTCACCCCCCGCTTCTCTGCGGCGACTCGCTCGCCCTCGTTAAGCGACTGGCGCAGAGCCCGCGCCGCGATCTGGGTGTACTTGTTGTACCTAGAGAAGGTGTGATCGTTGTCAGAGGCTAGACCCCGCTGTATGGGGTGAACGAAAAACATACGTGAAAACGTTGCGCCAGGTAGCACTGCTCATCGTGGTAGACGGTGTAGAAAGACTTGGTGTGCTGTGGCTGGTCCGCTAAAGTCCACGCTCCCGGCGGGCTCCGTTTCGGTCACGTGCGTGTAACAGTAGCGCGACGAACGTCCCACCGTCGTCATCCACGATCGCCGCAGCTAACCTGGCCGGTGGTACAGTACCACACAGACCACATAGCCTTCCCCTTACTTTACTCTGCTATTCTTCGGACAATCTACCCTTATTCTGCACTTTCATAACTTCTGCAGCGTCTAACTTATTGCAATGGCCGGTGTAGCATGGCACTACGTCCTGAAGTTCATAGGTACGCACTGCCGAGCCTGTATCCCTTACCTGCACTTAGTATGAAACCCCGCTCCTGTTCCGTCCTGGTCAGGCGACTCAGCGGTCGGCAAATCATCCCTGCTTGTCCGTCTCACCGATCAACGGTTTCTCGCCAACCCTGACCCAACAGTGCGTGTGCCGGTCCTTAGGCTCGTTCGCGCTCACACGCCATCATTGACGGTTGGCCCATACCCCTAGCTAGGAGTCGAATTCGGCTCGAAGCTCATCACGATACCCGAGGAGAATAAGGTCGTAAAGCTCCAATGTACGTTTGACTCACTAGTGGATTATCTGCCTTCCCTCGGAAAGACACCGAGAAGCTCACGGGGGAACACCAGGTTGGGACACGGCCGGAACGGAGTCATTCAGATCAATAACGCGCTCGTATTACCGCGGCGCGGCAGGCTGTCTGCTCGTGTACGACGTGACATCGCGGCAAAGTACGCACAGCTCCTTTCTAATCTCATGGCAGTCCGCAGCGCTGTTGCCTCATTGGTACCATTTGCTCCCTAGGCTTCATCAATGCCCGCTCCTGGCTCGCCGACGTGCGAGAACATGCTGACCCACATCTCACCTGCATCCTCGTCGGGAACAAGATTGATCTCTGCTCGGACGACGCGGGACCCGGGAAGCGCACACGGGAGGTCTCCACAGAGGATGCGGAATTATGGGCGAAGGAAGAGGGGTTGCTCTTTGTGGAGGCCAGTGCCAAGTCAGGACAGAATGTCGAGGCAGCGTTCGAGCAGGCAACACGAGATATTCTCGACAAGATCCGGAGGGGAGTCTTTGATGACGATAGGGTGCGTGACTTGTCTGAACCTGTGCAGATACACAGATTGATAGATAGGGTCTGATTTTGTTTGTGGGGTAAAAGTCACCCGGTGTCAAACTATCGAAACCGCCAAATTTGGCGTTGGAGGCGGAAGTGGGCCAAGGCCGCTGTTGCTGATACCCGTGTATTTGGACTTCTTGCATATTATGTAGGATGGGATGTATGGTTCTACGTGTATTTGACTGTTGTATATCATTCCATTCCATGCGGTTTGAGTATGTGACAGAAGGACATCAGAGCGATGCCAGACAGCATGCACGTACTATGGGTATTATGGAGACGGACATATAACGTATAGACAGCTTGTGGATAACGGGTACTGTACAGATGCTACGGACCGTACGGGATGTAAAGCAAGCTCTAGGTATTATTGGAGATAGGATAGACTAAGACACCGAGCTGTGAACCGATTTTTTGTGAATGACCAGTTATGGGGCACCCTTAAACAACATAAGACCCGATAATAATGCAAGCGGCAACATGCAGGTAGCGTTACATTGACGTGCGGCTAACTCGAGGTCCGTGGTCCGTGAATAACGTTCATGAGGCAGTCTTCTTCAACGACCGCGCGTACTCC